>JAQMRL010000001.1:121428994-123828994 GCA_035578175.1 Catonia carolina | reverse complement strand
TTTACCGAAAACATCTAACTGGAATTAAGACGACGTATATATAAGCCTAATATAATTGTTATTTCTGTGAGGTGGCAATAATGAAAGGGTTATGTACTGAGTAGGACGTACTTTAATGACAGAATGAATTGAGTCACTCAGTTACTCTACGTATTTCGTACTAATTTAACATGGTACAGTACATGTTTTATCAACTTTCATTAGAACATCACTTCATTGTTTTTGTTTTGCATTCCTGAAGCTTGATGAAATTTTATTTAGCGCCCTCGAAACGTAAATTAATCATTAGAACGTATATGCAACACGTAGCTGTGTAGGTAAAAATTAATGCGCAATGCCTTAATTTAATCTAATTTTGAATATTTAATTACGAGCAGGATGGATAATAAAATATAACTACTAAAATAATAATAATAATGTAATAATTTATTATCATCCCTAGAGACAATAATTCTATACTGTTTCCTTTTTTTAATTAATTTGTTCTGAAAATATAGAGTGACTAGAGTACTAGTTAATCCCACTTTTCTATACCTAAATAAAAGACTTTATTGAATCACCTTCATTAGTTTTATCTAATAAACTTTGACCTCAATGTAATCAATAAATATACATATCGGTAACATCGGGAATTGTGTAATATAATGTAGCTACAAGTAATTCATAATACATATCTAATTATTTAGTTGTACCGATTATATGCGTTTTATCAACAGGTCATTTGCGGATTTTAATTTTTTATGTTTTCTATTGAATTTAGTATAATACTCACTGTTGAAGGGTAATTATTATTTCAATTTATTTCAACTTCCGGTTTGTGAATGTTCAGGATATCGTTGCTGTGCAATTTATTGATATAATATTCAATTGGTGCTATTTGCCAGAAACGTTTTTCTGTAATTAAATTAATTTATTGATAAACACTATTTTAGTTTAATTACTTTATTTTCCTTTACTCATTAGATTGATTATTTTTTGTTGGTTAGATGTTTGTTTGTTCTGACTTGGTGTTTCTTTTTTCAATTTAAGTAAATTCGCATTAACAGCTTGGTTATTAGCGAATACGGTGAGTTACCTAAACTGGAACAGTGGGTTTTTGCTTGTGAAAATTTCCAGACCCTAACCGAGAACCAAATACGAGTCCTCCGCGTTCTAGGATAGTGAGCTTACCATTACGCTACGTAGGGTGCTTGAGCTACGCTACGGAGGTAGCTTGAGCTACCCAGCTCGAGAGATCAGCCGTTTCTGACAGTGGCGCGAAATGACTGTCTAACTTTCCATCACCAAGAGATCCAAGCAAAATATCACGGCGGCTTGATCGTTATTGCACAGAGACAACATATAGTCACATTACTGATTATAATAAATATAAACATTTGGCATGGCTAATGATCCCTGATTTACGGGTTAAAAAAAACTCTAATAAAATTAATTTTTCGAAAAAATAAAATCATTACAAAAAATCAGTTTAGTGAGCTCCAATGGAAGATTTTGAAAAAATTCAACAACATTAGCGTAAAAGTATAAAAGTCCCTTTTATAATACTGTATAAAATTACAGACCTGTTAAAAGAGTATGAACCTTTTTAAACTGTTGTAAATAAGTAGATCAGATTATTCTGTTCGAATAATTGTCGGGACAAAATAAAGAATTCCTCGCAAAGACATTAATGTAGGCTACATAAAAAAATTAAATGAACTTTTTTAAGAACAAAAGTTAATTGGCCAGACATTAACTAGGAAGAATGATTGGCCCTATTACGTTGTATTAAAAACCTACATCATTCGATTCTTGTAGAAGTAATAAAAACAGATTTAGAAAAGTACGGGCGTATTTATTTGGTACAGTATTGTAAACCTGAAACGCTCCAACAATACGTGCAACGTCTGCCACCGAATTAACGAGATGATTATAGTCTTTCGATAGTTACTAAACGTCTTGAACGGTCACACCTTAGATTTCTTTTATTAGAAAATCCCATGGTGATTGGGCAAGACCAGACAAAGACAAATCAGAAGTATTTGCTCCCACCTCGCATCTGTTTTTGACACACATTCATCAGAAAATGATATCAATCATATATTCAAATTTTTAGAAATCTCTTTATCATTGAGTATACCAGTAAGGTTTTATAACATTGCTGAAATTAAAAATTCTATTGCAAATGTCAATAATAAAAAGCATAAGGTTAAAAGCATAAGGTGATGTAAGTTTTAAAAAGATACTAAAATGATTGCTGAAAAGACTATATTTTTTTTAACCGAATTTGAAGAGTTCAATATTATTCTTCTTCTTAGAAGGTGTCTCAAATAATAATGCTATTGAAACTGAGTAAACTGCTTCATGAAGTAACATACTACATTAGGCCTACTAGTTTGTTACTACATTTCCAAAATTTTTTGACAAAATCATTGTCATAAAAATTAAAAGAGAATATTCCATTAGATCGAGTACTTCCTGATCACCAGTTTAGTTTCAGAGAAAACCATTTTACTATTGAAGAGGTCCACAGAATAGTATATAGAGGTACCATTACTCAAAGTCTGGAAAAACAGAATAATTTAGAGCTACATTTTCAGATGTTTTGCAGGTCTTTGACAGAGTATGACACATCGGTCTGTTGTACAAAATGAAATTGTTTGTTCCTTACTCTTTTTTTTTTTACTACTGCGATCATTATCAGAAAGAGTCTCTCAAGTAACGTTTAATAGTCCCTTGTCATCTTTTGAAGAAATACATTCAGGAGATTCTCGGGGATCAGCTATAGCATCATACATGTACTCTCTTTTTATTTCAAATATACCAGAATCTCGAAACGGTTTGAAAGCTACATTTGCAAATAACACGGTGATATTATCTAATAGTACAGAGCCAGCCATAACTTCCAACAGCTTACAGGAAGATATAGATGAAATATTCAAGGATGGTTGTCTAGCTAGATGGAAGATTAAGGTGAATGCAACAAAATCAAGTCACATGACTTTTACTATATGAACGGGTAATTTTCTAAATTTAAAAATAAATACAGATAAGTTACTATTCCTAAAATTGAAACGATGAAATACCTGGAGATTAATTTGGATAAATGTTTAACATGGACGAGGCATATAGCTGCCAGAAGGCGAGAGATTTTCGTAAAAATCAATTTTTACTTTTAACATTAAATAGGCCTGATAAATTATTAGTTCACAAAATTATTCTTAAACCTTGCCGGACATAAGGTATTCAACTATCAGCTGCAGCAATTAAGAGAACAATTCTGTATTAAAGAGGTAAAGAGTGTTAACTCCAATTGTGGCAGAATTGAGTTAAAACTGCCTTTAAAATCATAAAGAAATGCTCTAATGCTTCAATATTTTTAGTTGATGTGCAAAAGTTTTTGTGAAATCGTTATTGAATGTGTTTTACTGATAGTTAAGTAAATTTTCCTTGAATTTTTGTTGAATTTGGTGCTTTATTCGTCTGTTACTAAACAGTAGGCTAGTGGTAAATTTTGAAATTGTTTCAAACGTTGTGTAGTGTTAGCACTATTAGTATTTCAATTAGGTTGTTATTTTATAAAATCAACTTATTTTACATTGGAATTAACATTAATACCGAACGTAAAAAAGTGACAAAACACAGAGAGGCGTTAAGGTTTTAAGTCCTCTTAGGGTGGAAATGAGTATAGAAGTTGACAAAATTAAGAAATAAAACAAATTTTAGATAAGAAGCATTTCTGTAGAACCTGGGTGTAAATTTCAAATTTCTAACACCTACTGAAAATTTTCTTACAATAGTGAAAAGATACAACTGCTACTTATTTTATTGGCTCTTCTGAAAAATCACCCAAATGGAGTTAACACCTTTTACCTCTCAGGTACAAAATTATACAAGTAATACGGAAGTTTCAGAATAACGTACTAAGGAACGTAGCATGGTTTATTAAAACCATTGAGCACATGAATACCTGGACGAACCCCAACTCAAGACGAAATACACTATTTCAGTACATTTTATCAGTAACGTTTAAATACTCATCAGCAAAGTTAGTTTAGCAATAAACTTTTGGACAATAGTCAAGCAACCAGTCGCCTTAAAAAAAATATGTTTTCAAAAATTATATGTATGTTACAAAAACTTTACTCACTTTTTATTATGCTAATGTTTATTATCCTAAGCATAATTATAAAATATGCTTTCGTTAAAGCCTTATTTACTATTTACTCTATCTAGTATCATAATTTCATTTTATTCTGTTTCAAGTAACCAACTTTACGTACATAGTCTAATAACTATTCTATAAGTGCGTAAACCAAAATTTAAATTTTAGTATTGTTTGAGGAAAATGATCACTGGGTGGCCTCCTCTCTTATCATGTTAAATTCAAATAATTTATTTTTAGTTACTTGTAACTGATTGTAAATAAACTACGATTAAGAAAAAAATTATTTCAATAGGTTTATTTTTCTGATTTTTCTTTGTAAACATTCTAAAACGATCTGAAACACTGAAAACGTTTTCTCCAATAATAAACCTAATAGGCTACATCACGCTTAAAAAAATGTTCAGTCAATGGTTATAAATTTCTTCTTTTTCCTGAGGGTTTTTATTTTTTTATCAACAGCAAAATATCAAAACCTTATACTGAAAAATATGATCAATATGGCACTTTCCTAATCAAACACGTATTTAACCATATTTTAATAAGTATTCAGATATTCATCTCATTATCCTAGAGAATTATTGTTTTGGGTTTTTTTAGTTTGAACCGGCCTTCGAAACCGGGACTCCTGGTTTCTATTGCCAGTTTTATTAAGTCAAACATTTAATTTTTTTAGCTTTGTTACAGATTCTAAAAGCCTTTTTTAAAACCTTGTTCTAAAAATTTTTTTAAGGTCGAGGAAAATATTTTTGTTTGGTTTACATTAAAAATTTCATATTACTACATCAAAACTCAAAGCTAAAACTTTTAATATATAGGTGAACGTCAAAGCGATAATATTGAAGTTTTGGTCTAATCACGGAGCTGTTAATAAAAATATATACTATGTATACGCATGATGATGTAATATGACAAATTTACTGGACACCTGGAGTTGTTTATTTTTGAGTCTATTGAAATAAAAATAGATATCTCCAGCTGATTAAAATAAATATTTTAATAAAATTATTTGATTTCAATAACAAAAGTATGGTTACTAGGCAACTAAGAAGAAGAAAAGAGAATTGTAAAATATTTTAATGGGGGACTAGAGGCCAAACCAAACGGGTGGGTCCCTCATTCAGTTTTAAAAAATAGTGATTAAAATATAATAAATAGTAAAATCGGATGAGAATTGGTGTATTATAAAGTGTTTACCATATAATATTGATAATGGACAGATAACTAAGATGTAAATATAAAACATAAAACCCAAAATAAACTAAACAGTGAGTGCATAAAAACTGAAAGATATGTTCATAACATAACGAATATTGTAACAATAAAGTATTAATTGTTTACTAATTTAATATTTAATCTTACAAATTGGCATCCAGCTTGTGAGGAGTAATTTATTCTTTTTCAATGACTACAACTCCTATTTCATACATATTGGATTTTTGAAAAAAATATTATTTTTTGCGATAAAATACTGTTTTAATGGATCTTACAATAATGATAAAATAATAATACATTAATTTAAATTTTTTAAAATCAATTAATACCACCTTAGCGACTTATGCTGACGATACAGTCATCCTATCTTCTGATGTAAAGCCAGAAGCAGCAAGTAATAATTTACAAAGTCACATTAACTTTTTAAATTATTGGTTAAAAATCTGGAGGATCCAATTCAACGCTTCAAAATCAGTGCATGTCACCTTTTCTCTCCGGAAAGGCGAATGTCCTCAACTATTCCTCGACAATAAACCGATACCACAACGACAAAAAGTTAAATACCTTGGACTTCACCTTGACAAGAGACTCACCTGGGCGACTCATATAAAAACCAAAAGACTGACTTTGAACTCCAAATTGAAAGAACTATTTCGACTACTTGGACGCCGCTCTTCACTGACTCTAAAATCTAAACTATTACTATACAAAGTTTATCTCAAACCAATATGGACCTATGGACTACAAATTTATGGCACAGCTAAACCGAGTAATCTACAAAAATTACAAGCCTTTCAGTCAAAATGCCTACGTTTAATCACCTGCGCACCTTTTTATGTCAACAACAAAATTCTACATGACGACCTTAATATTCCGTTCATAAGTGAAGTAGTTAAGTCCAGCTACAGTGTTTTTCACAGAAAATTGCATGATCACCCCAATGAATTAATCACCAAACTATCGGATGCATCACTACCAGGAAGTCCGCAGCGCAAGTTGAAACTTCAATGGGCCAGAGATCTTCTATAAAGTGATTTATTTTATTTTTCTTTCTTCTTTTTTTTCTTATGTTGTTATTTATCATTCATGTATCATGAACTTTATTTCATAGAATATATTCCAATGGGTATCACTGTTCTTTTTCA
This sequence comes from Catonia carolina, assembly GCA_035578175.1. NCBI lineage: Eukaryota > Metazoa > Arthropoda > Insecta > Hemiptera > Achilidae > Catonia > Catonia carolina. The sequence goes on along the minus strand of JAQMRL010000001.1, from coordinate 123,822,490 downwards.
TTTATTCATTTTTATTTTTTATTTTTTATTTTTTTTCCTTGTCATCCTTTGTTTACTGTCATCTAATTTGCTCGTTGTATCGTAGTATATAGTTGCAAATAAAGTTATTAAAGTTAAAAAAAAAATCAATTAATAGATAACTGCGGCCCTTCATAAAATGTGCTTGTTTTGTTTTATTTGTAGTTGGTTATAATAACTGTAATATTTCAGTAACAAAATTAATATACAATATACGTATTTAATGTTTTGAGAAAAAATAAAAATTATATTACGAAGTATACGAGAGTGCAAGCTGTCCTCTTGTAAACTGAACAGTTGGGAGAAAACGTGACCTGTAGAGTTTTTACAGCCTGGTTTATATAGAAAATTACTTTCGAAATTTTTCTGTAGCAAATCTTGTTTTATTTTGTTTTACTTCGTGTGTTATGTTCACACAATAGTGAACTTAATATGGATCTAAAAAACATTTATTTTCATAGTTGTCTATAAAACATACGCAAAATAAATTTTTGAAAATATACAATAATGTTATAATATTGTTTATTGTCCTCTAAAAAATCAAATAAGCAAGAAAATATGAGTTCTTCCCAGAAAACACTTAACTAGTGGCAAAGGTATATGACTATAATTTCAAGTTATCATTAATTATATTACTGTTAGTAAATTTTATGGACATTAAATTATTTTTCTGATAAAGAGGAGAAGAAAAAGTATTGAAAATCCCACTGCTGACGGAACTGGAGACACAATGAACAATGTACCTCCCAATATGTGTACAGTATTCAGGTGAGGCAATAACGGTAAATCAGATTTACTGACGGTGTGATATATCACGCTCCAATCATGTGATAAAATTTCTCACCCCTGTACCGCAGAGAAATATAATATGAACAGCAGCATTGAAAACGTTTACCTCCATCCTTCTCATGTCATACAAACAATTTACTACTGAGTTATATAAAATAACACAATGGCCATTTCAGTTTTAAATTATGCTTTGAACCAGCTTTTCAATGTTTTACAGTGCACTGAATTTCATAAACATGTGAAGTTGTAAATACCATCGAACGTCTACCATCACAACTAAACACAAAACGGTTATGTAATGTTCACACCACCGTTGTTTTAAGCTTACATTGGTATTTTGATTATTGGTTTTCATATTTATCAGGTCTCGTAATATATTTGAACAATAAAAGTAAATATACGACCCTTTGTTGCAATTCTTGATTCAAAATAATCGAAGAATTGCTGCATCCATTAGGTTAATATCTATGTACCTCATATTGAATATTATAACTTTATATGGTAACGAAAAACTTATTTTCACTCATGAAAAATATTAATATTTTTAACATTATTCGTGTAAATTTCACATTTTAAGAGCGGCGTAAAACATTTAAAAATACTAATTTTCATTTTTTAAATTTATCCTATCGATTAAATTTCAAAATTCTCTTACAAATTTAATATAAATCTACTAAAAAATTTATTAAAAATTCTGAGAAAAAAGGAATTTTCCTGTAGTTAATAGGATGAAAACGAGCTTCTGGAAATTTTTAGCTGAATAATGGACAATTGAGAAAAACAAATGCTGCAATAATTACAGGGTTTCAAATCTGGTCACTGACATTTACTCTCCTAAAATTAAAGCTGAACTTGTAAATGCATTTTTATAGTGCGTTACATTTTATGCAATTTTTCCAAATCTCGCATTCAACTAAGGCCCTTTTGTTAAAAAAGTTAGTCACGTACACCAGAAAACATTAAATAATCTCCCTCATTAAAGTATTTAAGCGAAAACCGAAATTATACATTAAATTCTCAAAATAACTATCTTTTATTAACACCATGAGCCCTCTTTGAATAATTTCTAAGACCCTAGACAATTAGTTTTGTTGAACATCGTTCGCTGATGAACGATATTTCTTCGAAAAAACCTAAAATGTTCATTGCATTGCAGGTCATTATAAAATATTTAACTCTTATAATGAAATAATAATCAAAATTTACCATAATGTTTACAAGTCCTGTAATTCACAAAAATATACTGAAAAAAACTTAACAAATTAAAGAAAATCGAAATAACTGCATATAAATTTATTTACCTTACGGCCGTTGACGAACCACGATATATTAGCTGGTGGCATTGAGGGAGGTGAAGAACAATTGCCTCTGATTACTTCACCTATCGCGTAACGTCCTTTTTCCATGTGAAGAATAGGTTCACCATTTAGGTCACCTGAAAAATAATATATAACATTAATGAAATGACTATAAGTAATAACCGAGCAGATATAATTGAGTTTTTATGTTTAACGGTATAATATCTAGTTGAATTTAATTCGTAAACATACTCTTTTAGACTATTTTAACATGAACCTATCTTTATAAATTATATAATTAAAATACCCAGTTAATTTTACTTTGGACTAATTTATGAAAACTCAGCAAAAAATATGGCAAAGTCAGAAATTTTTCATATTATAAACAATATAGATATTTGAGTCTAAAACACTTAGAGAATTCATAAAAAATTTAGCCTACCATCAGACTGATTAATGTTATTTAGATTTTTTTTGATAGATTGATAAGACCAGATATACCAGGCATGTAAAAAATTATTGTAGCAAACCAAATAGTTTTATAATATTAGAGTAAAAATATTTTTTTAAAAACTTCAGAAAAACGTTTTTAGCTTTATTTAGGGGTAGCAACAATTGTAAATAATTACAATCAGACGTATTTATGAGTAATGTTTTGTTTTTGAATTTAATGAAAAGAATCACCCTGTGGCAAAAGCTTGTCCGTGTTTTTTACAAGATCCTTCGGCAGCATCTCTTGAATCTCTTTTGCGGTTTATGTGGTACGTGTGGTTGTCACAATGTACGAATAATTTCTAGATGTGTGTAATTTTCTATAGTTGAATTTAAACGGTGTGTAGAGTTTTATAATGGTCATGTGTAATGTGTGTATTGATGTAACAATATATGACAGTATTTCGTAGTTGTCGAAAATACATGAGGTTTTCCTCTAACATAGAACTTTTTCACAACTGTACAACACCACTCAGCAATAGTTCTACAAAGGGATTATTTTAGACGTGATAAAATTTTTGTAATCAATTTTATTTTTTACATATTTTATGGCTTCTTTAAATTCGTTTATTCAAAAATGGGTCAGTGTTACAAGTCAAATTATGTCTCTCCTCCATCTTCTACGGAACCATCGCCTACTTGTAAATAAAAGTAAACATTTATCTCCAACCACCTTGTAATCTGCTTATATTTGATTGTACCCAAACCATAGTCAAAGTGCATTCAATTGAAAGGATTTAAGGTGCAAAGTATTTTGTCTATGATTCAGCAAAATGCTTTTCTGTCGAGTGTTGTTGAATTTTAAGGGTAAAAAAAGAAATATTTTAACAGAACTATACGAGTAAGAAATAAAATTATACATTTTTAGAACGCACTGTAAACGTAGATAATTTTGATCAAAAGGAAAATCCTGTTTCTAAAATTCATTCTAATTGTGTAAGTGGTTTCGTTGTTATCTGATAACGAAAATGCATCTTTAAATTCATAGTATTACTGTAGTGACTGATTTAATTGATATTTAATAATGATAACTTTTAATTATATTTTTAAGTGAAATTATTGATCTTATTACATCCTTTCTGGTACAGAAATTAAATAAACTAAAGTCGGTGTCACATAATTTGTACGCCACAGAAAATATACTTTGCTATTTCGTCTGAGTATTTCAGAACTGGGAACTATTTTCATGTAGTCGAGCTGGCGCCGTTATTTTCGTCGGGTATCGTAAAGAAGGGATAATATTATTTTTCATTTTCGTAAATATATTTGGGTATCAGTTTAAGAAGTAAGAATGTTTGTAGTAGATGGAAAATGCGGTAAACGATATGCGTTTGCCCAAACTCTATACTTCTTTCCCACTAACGCGAAATCAATACCTGCTCTTCACACATGTAGATTGAAATACACCACTAGCAAGTATCAGAAGAAATAGAAAGATTACCATAAATTGCATGTATAAACTATTCGTATAAGCACTTTGAAATCATTTTATGGGAAAATTACCTACGACTAGTTATATATTTTAAACAATGATATTTTAAAATAATCATTATTATTTTAATGTGTTATAAATTAGAATGCCGAAACGGAAACTAACTCTATACTAAACATAAAATTTTGACAAGTAAAATACAATAGGCCTATCTATTACAACGAATAAAAAAGAGAATCTAATTCAGGAATAACAGAGTAAGAAATACATTTCATTAGAGTTAGTAAAATATTAACTTTTTAAATGTATTCAAATGTAGTCATACCGGCATAAAAATAACTTCATTTTACTAGGCATCCAACTGTTGGGAAATACTAATAAAACTAACGTTTAGATTATCCCAACGTTTCAAAATAAACCCTTAAGTTCTATCGACTATCTCACCCGGTATGAACGAAATAATGAAATATATCAATATTTTTCTGAACATACAGCTAATAAAGTCAAAGGATCAGTCAAAAAGCCTCCAAATTTTAGAAAAATAATTTAATTTACTGACTGTTTGTTAATCTACCAGTTAATAGCAAAGATGCAAGGCGTACAATTATCACACCATTTATATAGATTATATACGATGAGAAGTTATTCTAACTGAATCCTATTCTTTTCAAAACTTTAAGACGCATTATAATAGGCCGAAGCCACCAATCTTCAGAAATAAATAGTTGCAGGCTCTCAAAAGTAACTAAACGATGTGGTTCTCTGGGTTTTTTTAGATTTATTTAAAGTCGCATCAACTAGCGACTACTATGAGTAACAGTTTAGAATCGGAGTGTTTTAGTATGTGATAATTCCCTAGCCGGGAATCGAACACGGGACCTTTCTCTTTGCAGTGAGAAGCTCAGTCTACCGCAGTAACCACTGGTCTACGAATGAGGTCTTTCTCTGATTTCATTTCAAAACAAATTAATAATAAAATTTATTAAGCGACTATAAAATAAATATTACAAGGGAAGATAATGAAATTTCTAAGTGAATTATTAAGTTTAGTTTCAAACAGGTAATATCAATAAATTAACACAAAAAGCATAAACAGGCTTTGTTAATTTTAGTATCGATGAAACAGATATCCTATAAATCATTATTTATTCGGTTATACAAGCCATAACAGAACGTGTTAACGAAAAGCACTTTGTAGATATCCTAATAGAACATCGAATTATTCGACAATTAATGTCAATTAGCAGGTTGTACCTTAATTAATGACCCATTGCAGTCCGGTTGAACCTCTGCATATCCGACCGCAATGAAAGCTTTACTCTCTAACCACAACTTATCCCTCATCAGAACAAATACTTCGAATGATTTAAAAGTTCCATTTGACCAAAAATTATAATGAAACGTTTTATTTTATCTATTACTAAAATTAAATTCAATAATTTACTCAAATTATGTTTTATAAATTATTATTTATATATTATTATATATAAATTATTATTTTATGCCCATAACAGACAGGTGGAGTGTCAAATTATTTACACTCAATCTGTTAGTAGCAGGGCTAAAATAAATAGTTCTGTTTCTTATCACATGGTCAGCCAATTAAATGACTGCATCATTTAAGAACAGAAGAGGTAGAGGTGTAAAAGACACTAATCAGAGTTATCTCGTCTGAAAGTAATGGATTTCATTATACAGCCAGACCCTGTGGTGAATGAAGTGAAAGTGTCATTTGCAGAGTGGAAAATATATGCTTTTCAGAGGGCCTGGCATGCTGATAAGTGTACTTTTCCACTCAGTGAGGAAGGCAATGGTAAACCACCTCACTCCTCGATTTACTTAGTAAAACCTCTACAGGTTCAAACCAGCCTTTTGGCTGATGACCTAAACAACAACAAATTATTATTGACATAAAACACTATTATGTCTACGCTTAAAAATTTTATTCTAGAGTGTTCGTAGGAAGGTAACCAAACTTCAAAAATAAATTTAGAACACCAAAATGACAACGCATGTAGACATATTTTCCGTTTGTCGTTTTATAATATTTTTAAATAGTTCTTTTCTCTCGGCATTAAATTCAGATGTTCTATAAAACATGTGTGTTTTTATTTATTTTTATGAATTATTAGGCCTATGAACCAGATATTTTTTATGTGACAAAATCATGTAGTCATGTAATGAAAAATACCTGTTGACAAAATGTTTTAAAGAATCCTACTCCCTTTTGTAAGACAAAAAACATTTTCGGTAAGAAGACGTTTCGGAATATTTTTCTCGCTCCAAAATGGTAAAAATATAAATTCTTATTAATTAATAAAGTTGGTTGTGAATAAATTGTGTTAGCTCAAATACTACCAACTTAATTTCTCAGCATATTGAGCTCTCATCATTTCTATGGTAAGTTGAATTACACATATTTGATAATTTCCCCTTGTTTAATTTCGTCCAATAAGTTATGTTAGATGAAATAAATTAAAGAAAATCTTTGTTATAACTAAGAACATTATTATAAAGTGGATGAATTACCTACTTAGAAAAAATTAAATGTTTGTAATAAATAAATCTAAGAATTCATACCTAGATAATAAATCTTGAGTCGCAGATGAAAAACGTACAAAAGGTTTGCAATATGATCACAGTCCGTTAATCTTAACAGTTGAAACTTATCAGTAAAAATAGAAAGGCCCGTTTAGAAAACTACTAGGAATATATCTCAAAATACTACATTTATGAAATATTTCGACTAAACATCTTCTAGAGTAAGTTAAAAAGGATTGTGAAAACTTCTTGATGATAAATAACATTTCATAAAATAGCTCCGCTGTTATTTAGCAAGATGAATAACTCTTTGGTAAAAGTTTTTATTTGGTAATGATGTGTAACACTACGACAAAGAATACATATTACACAGACACATATTGTTTTCGATATGGTATTGTCTATTTAAATTAACAGTGTGCCACGTTTCAATGACAAAAACTATTACATAACGTTTCATAGCAAAATGTATAAGAACCATATTAAAGAAATCATAAAAATGTATAAAAGCTATATTAAAGTGTTTTTTAAAGTTGTAATAAAAATGAAAAAGTCTTGACTTTAACGTTTAAACTAAAATAAAATTATTCTCGACTGTTTTTGCCAACAAAAATTTTTTTAAGCTTTTTTGCCGGCCGCATTGGCGTAGTGGATAACGTGCTCGCCTCTCATCATGCGGTTGTGTGTTCGAATCCCATTCAGGCACGGCATATTTTCATACGTTACAAAACACAATTTCATCCTTCACCGTTTGCATTAGCAGTAATTGCAGAACAGTCGGACGTTAAACCAAAAAAAAAAACATTAACCTTTCTTGTCAATTTATCGAGAAAAATGAAGAGTCCTGATATATCCGTACAATTCCGAATTATACAAAATTGAACATTTTTGGGAAAAATCTATGATTGGTAATTCTATTATAAAAAAATCTGGTGTGAAACACTCACACAACTTTCTCTTGCCAATGCAAATAATTTAAACAATATAACCTAACATTAGTAATAAAACATTAGAAATAAACAAAAATCCAACCTCAAAAAACATAAGCTTATTTTAATCATGAGTGAAAGACGGAAAATGAAAATCGACCTGTTTGGCTTAAAAATATGGAAAATCACTCTTTCACGCTAAACTAGGCTCTGTAGAGAAAAATGCTATAAATAAAAGTTGTAGATCTTTTAATTTCCTATAAATTTAATTATATACACTTTTGTCGTAAAATGCATACTAAAGCCGAAATCTTAAAAAAAATCGATTTTTCACACGTTTTCATGAGAAAAAAACAGGAAATTGCTAATTACCGCTAAGCTAAGCGTTATACAAAAAAATGTTTGGAATAAAAGTTGTAGGATTTTAAATTTTCTACAACTTTAATTATATAATGTTTTGCGCTAAAATGAATATTAAAGCCGTAATCTTAAGAAAACAATTTTTTACGTGAAAACAGCCTCACCAAGAATTTCAGCAAACATGGCGCCTACCCTATCTTGTAGAGCATAAAAAATTTAGTAAACCAGGCGATTTTAAAAAAATTCGTAGGACCAGTTTTTGAGAAAATCCCAAAAAGTGAAAAATTACACGAATAAACTACTACTTCCGGTTGACCGATTTTTATAAAAATGTTCGTGTCGGGTGCGGTAGTGGTATGTAACTTAAGTTTCAAGTTTCAAGTTCGTACAATGTTCCGTTCTTGAGATATACTGTTCACACACAGATACACACAGACCAATCGCTAAAAACATGTTTTTTTGGATTCAGGGGGTCTGAAAACGTGTAGATCCGGTGAAAACTCGATTTCAAAAAATCGACATGAAAACAAACATATCAGAGTGCGTCTTCCTATGTATTCATATAGGCAAGAGAAAGTAAAAATTTGTATTAAAAAAATAATGCTATTTTCCATCTCAAGAAAATAATGGAAATTCAGAATCACCTGAGTTCAAATACTCTAATTCAAAATTATGACTAAATTTCGCCCTAAATCATCGTTCACTTCTTTAATTCTTTTCCAAGTATCCTCTGATTGTCCACATCACAACTCTTCTGTACCTTCTGCTATTGCTGAACCATCGTCCTTCATTACTCTCTTGACATCGGATCTTTTTCCAATTCAACTATAGCTGAGCTCATCCGCTCTACTATTGGCCAGCGTCTTGGTATTTTCCTCTCCATCTACAAGTACAGTATTCATTTAAATGACATTAAGTCTACTCTCCTTTATTCTACTAACACGTCCATTGTAGAATGTCTTTATACCATAACAAGTTTATGGACGAGCGCGTTTAAAAAATTTGATTTAAAAACGGGCATCAGTATGTGTTAATAATCAAATTATATTTTTATAATTTATCTGTTACGTCTTGGTACTTAGCCAATCTACTCGTACACAAAATTTTAGTTACCAATGGCAAACTGTAAATTGTGTTTTAAATAGAGCGCTGACCCAACGCGGCTGTTTAATGTTTTTACCAGGCGCCTCACAGAATTCCTCATACTTCTTTTATGAGTTGAATATAAATGCTTTCAAATATAAACTTAAAATAATTTATTATTATTTTTTTAAATTTATTTAATATTGCATCACTCGCTCGATTATTAGCGACAACGGTGGGATTTAACTAGTGGAAATTTTCAGAACCTAGCCAGGAATCGATCCCGGGATCTCTGCGTTGTAGGCTAGCGCACTAGCACTACGCTATGAAGGCGACAAATTTATTTTATTTGAAGATTAGAGTTCTGAACATTTATATTATTGTTAAGTATAGGTATTTCATAGTAGTTTTGAAAAAACACTCTCTAATTAAATCAATCGAAAATTTCCAGAAATATTAATGCCTAAACAAACATTTAATGGTATGTTACTGATTATTATAAATTAGTCCTAGACTAAAGTTACAAAAACTTACCAACTGATAATCAAACTATTTTGAATAAAATACCAAAAAAATAAACTAAAAAGTTTTTTGGTATTTTTAAGCCTTTGTCAACGTAGAAAAAGAACAATTTAATTTTAACCGTTTAATATATTTCTACCTTTGTACTGAAGTCATGAAAAAAGTTATAAATGCAAAATTTACTGAAGATGTAATTATCAAAACTTTGATGATAAATTTCTTATTATCCTTGCAAAAACACAGTAGAAATGAAAACAAAGAAATTGTATTAAGAATTTGTAGCAGATAATCCCAGGACAAAAAGATGCGTACTGAAATTATAAATTAAGAGAAGAAGAAAATATTACAATAGAATGGAGATGGTTATTCTGGTTGAATTTGAAAGTCAAGAGAACTTTATTGAGTTTTACGTCTTAAAATGCGGCATTTACGGTATTTACCCCTTTTCAAAGTATCTTCCATTTACAATCTTCTCTTAAATTAATTCTTTCTCATAATAACAAATTAATTAAAATGGAGCTTCAACAATCTCTCTTTGTCTCCAAAAATTTGCCACAAATTACTTTGCCAAACCACTCGAATATTCTAATTAAAATTATTCACATTATAATTGCAATAAATATAAATGCAATAATGACAACCACTTTGCTTCATGTTTTCACACATTATTATAAGCCTATTGCATTTATTTTAAATGAAGCGTTAGTAAGAAAATAATTTTAGGAAAAAGAGTTACTCTTACACAGTTTTAAGTAATTAATTTTTTTTTCAAAGACCATGCACGTCAAATGAAATAAGTTTATTAATGATTCGCTGTAACCTGAATTTATATAATAAAATCAAGTAAAACGATTACTAGTTATTTAATCATTTTATTATTCCAATAAATAACACAAACAGTGAAAAAGATCTTAATTGGATGTTATCTAAAAAAATAAATATATATTTTTTCTCCATTATACATACGAATGTATATACGTACAAATAATTTCTTAGAGTAGGCCGCCTCAGTGGCCCAGTGGTTAGCGCATCACGCTGCAAGTGGAGACCCCGAGTTCGATTCGTGGCCATGGTTCGAAAATGATTCTACGTTGAGACCCACTGTTCCTAAAGTAGTCGCTGATAACCAAGATGTAGATGCAGCTTAACAAATCATAGACTGAATGTAATTATTAAGTAAATTTTCAGCCTATTTTTGAAGATGGCACTCATATTTAACCTGTCATATTTTGTGGTTTGTTTTATTCAACACTGATTACTGAAGGATCTATCGTGGTCTTACAGTGACTACAACGTTAAACTAAAATTGTTATGATATTATTCATCGCATTGGTTTCACCTTTGAGCATTTACTTTCTTCATTTTCCAGTACTCCCTCAATTCTGGCCTTTCCTGGGTCCATTCCGCCCGCATTCTCTTCCTCTGGAACCACTCAAGCTTCTTTACTCTTTGTCGGAATGCTTCTTTATCCATGATTTCATGTGCCTCTATTCTTTCTTCCTCCAGATGCTCTCAAAACAATTGTTTTTTGTACTGTTTACGAAATTAAACGTTTTCCTGGTCAATCTGTTCACATCTATTCTTGCGACACGCATCATTCATTATTATTATTATTATTATTATTATTATTATTTTATTTATTATTATTATTATTACTATTATTATTATTATTATTATTTCACAAAAAACCTACATAGCGCAGCTTGGGACAGTTGCGAAGGAGAGAACATGGAATTTAAACACATACCAAACGTTCCTTCTTACATCCGTCGAATCATAGTTGCTAAGCGCCGATGTCGTCGTTTATGGCAAAGAAACAGATACCCCAGCGTTAAAGCAGAACTTAATAGGCTAAATCGTCATTTACAGGTTGTCCTTTTGCGTTACAGAGCAGATAGATTTATGGATTTCACAAAGACAATCTACACACAAAACAAAACACTTTGGGACACGACAAGACGAATTCTTAACTGTAACAATCCTTCGTTTAGTCTACAACGACCTGATGGTTCTTGGGCGACTAACAATAAAGAGAAAACAGAAATGTTTGCTCAGCACTTGCATAACACATTCGAACCACACAACCTACAACACGAAGATCATCCAAACATAGAAAATTTCCTTAATGCTCCTCTGCAACTTAGCCTTCCTCCAAAGCCAGTTTCTCCCGGGGAACTCTTCCAAGCAATTCACGACCTACAATTAGACAAAGCCCTACAATTAGACAAAGCCCAATTAGACAAAGCCAAAGGATATGATCTTATTACTTTAATACGAGTACTTTTGCGCCATCTTCCTAGGAAATCCATCATACTCTTAACTCACATCTATAATTCCATTCTTCGAGTCGCTCACTTCCCTATTCAGTGGAAGTACTCCATCATAATTCTGTTCTTGAAACCAGACAAACCGCCTCTCCAACTAACTTCTTACAGGCCAATTAGCTTACTCTCTATTCTCTCCAAACTATTTGAGAAACTCCTTCTACCACGCCTAGTACCGTTTATTGACGTTTTACACACAATTCCCGATCATCAGTTTGGAATTCATTCATCTCATTCCACACTTCAGCAACGTCACCGACTTATTGATATAATCTCTTCAGCTCTTGAAAACAGTCAATATTGTTCAGCCGTGTTTCTTGATGTATCTCAAGCCTTTAATCGGGTCTAGCACAATGGAATCCTATAAAAATTAAAACAAATACTTCCAGATAGCTTGTACCTAGTAATAAAATCTTTTCTAGTAGAACGTTACTTTAGAGTAAAACAAGGTGATGAACTTTCTAAAATGTAAGAAATCAATGCTGGGGTATCGCAAGGAAGCGTACTTGCACCAAGGATGTTTTCTGTAAGCACTAGTGACATACCAACTTGTATCCATACAACTATGGCTATGTTTGCTGATGGTATGGCGGTTCTTGCGGTTGATGACGATCCTGTAATTTCAACTCGAAAGACACAAAACCATTTACACCTGATTGAGTAATGGCTCAACCTTTGGAAAATTAAAATTAATGAAAACAAATCGCAACAAATGACGTTTACTCTTAGACGACAGAACTGCCCAACCGTTTACATTAACGATATTCCGCTGCCTTACACTACTCAAACACGCTATTTAGGCTTACACTTTGACGGAAAACTTACATGGAACGCACATGTTACACACACACGCCACAAACTCAAAACAAGTTTCTATCAACTGAAACGCTTACTCGATAGACGTTCTAAATTAAACATGTCACACAAATTAACAATCTACAAGACAGTCTTAAGACCAATCTGGACATATTGAGTTCAACTTTGGGGATTTGCTAAACCTTCACACACGAAACGTTCACCAGCGATTCAGAACAAGATTCTACGAACGATAGCGCAATCCCCTTTTACATCATAAACTCAATGTTGCACAAAGACTTACAAATCCCATACGTAATTGATGTCGCGAAACAAATATACAAGACGATGCATGACAAATTTGAATTACATGACAACCCTCTCATACAAAACATATACACTAGGGCGATACCGGATGCTCAATGCAGACGTTTCAAGCGCCTCTGGCCAAGAGATCTTCTAGGCCAACTGTAGGACTGTGGTGACGACTGCACGCTCCTTCAAGTAAATCAAGTTTTGGAACTTAGCTTCACATTTAGAAATTGTTGTATTAATATAATAACTGATACTAAATTTCAATTAAAAGTGTCAAAAAAGCTTGTTTATGAAATTTTTATATGATTGCCATTAATTTCTAAGTTATTAAAATGGTTTGAATTTTTTGTAAACTTAATTATTAATGAAAATAAATTACATTTTACATGAGTATATTTTATTTGTTATAATATTATCTTATAGTATTTAATAGATAGATTATATCGATCTTTATAAACACTGATGGATCTTTATAACATTTTAATTGATGTATTTTATTAGTACAGTAAATAATTCAATGAATATAATTAATGTTTTGTTGAGACTACTTTTATTATGTATGTCTACAATAAATAATTTGGAGTCATTTGCACTCAATACATAATATTATTGTAGTCTTTTATTAAAATAAGTTGCTATTTTATTTAACATCTTCTTATGTAGCCATAAACATTAGATAACGTCGGATAGTATATAATTCTATATATATATTTTTAACGTCCGACTGTTCTGCAATTTCTGCTAATGCAGAGGGTGAAGGATGATATAATTTTTTGTAACGTATGAAAATATGCCGTGCCTGAATGGGATTCGAACCCAAGTTCGTATGATGAGTATATTTCTATTGAACATGCTACTGTTTTCCAACAGTATTTTTCTCATTACAGTTTATAAAAAACCATTATTACACTTTTTTCTACAGCCACGCATCTGCGATGTTCATTTATTATACTAAACTTAAAAGTATGGAAATTGGTTTGGGACTTCTGTATACGACGATGTGGGAAAACCGTTGTGGCGTGGATCCAATACTTTTACACATTGCATAAGTAAACCCACTATTAGGGTGCTACTTTGCAAAGGTGGTTGTAGTATTAAATTTTCAAATGATAACTTTTCATCAGCCAGAATTACCGCAAAATATCAGCAATATTATTTTCTTCTTTTTATTGAATTTATTCTAATTGTTTTATATAGTTACTTTGCTTTATTACGTTACCTTGTAATATTTGGTTGTTTATATTTTTTGTATCTTTTGCCATTCTGAATTATGTGCCAAGAAAGGTCAATCAGGCCTGCTGTTTTCTAAAATGACAGAAAAGTAGAAATTTAACTAATAGCAAGTAATTTCTAATAGAATTTATTAAACTCTTATTCGGTACAACGAATATGTATCTGAACCACAATTTTCTTGTAGAGTAATATCCCTGTACTGTCCGTGTTCAGTATTTATACAAGCGCTTTCAACAACAATCTAATTTAATATAATTCATTTTGACAGAATTTTTGATGTAGCACTCAACAGTGTCAAGAACTGTTAACGTTTAAGAAAAAAAACTTTATAACATTATAAAAAATAATTTAGCTATATATTTATAATATTTAAATCGCTAAAATGTATAACGTGTGGAAAACTACGAAGTGAATATGCAAAGATTTGAAAATATAAATTTTTAAAATTTAATAGTTTAAAAGTTCAAAGTATAGAAAAGAAAAACGAAAAAACACAAATAGTGATTACAGTAATGGAATTGTTTTGTCAGAAAACTTGTAACTTTTGAAAAGTGGCATGTCAAAACAAAAATTAAGATAAAAGCATTTGGACTGAAATTACCAGAGGTGTTCAGAGTTAAACGTTTTATCATTTTTCTACGTGTGTGTTTGCTTGTGGATATACTTTAGCTTCAGATATACTTTGTTGTTTTTTCTTTCAGGAAGTAGTAGTAAAACTGATTGACCTGTCAGCGAAAGCTATAAGATTAAAAAATTATTGTTGAAAATGAAAAGCATTATATTTATGCAGTAAAGAAATCAAAATAGCCTACACTAATATTTCAAAGAAGGAAACATATATGCCTAAGTCTAATCTTCGCAGGAAAAGAATTCATTAATGAATTTATTAATAAATGATTGTTACTTAGCTACTACTTTAGTGTTGCTTAGGTGACCATCATCCTCAGCAAATTTAACTAACTGTTTACAGAATGAATTGTAATTAAATTAAGTATTATTGTAGTTAAAATTATGTGTTATTAATTATGTTCTTTTTCTTAATATACGATAGAAGGTAAATTTATTATTATCGATGATAGTGCTGAAGATAAAGACTTAACAGTTTCATAATCTTGCTTGTGGGTTCTCCTGAATTAAAATAGTTAATATAAAATAATTAATTAAAATATAATAATAGTTAATATAAAATAATTAATTAAAATATAATAATAGTTAATATAAAATAATTAATTAAAATATCTAATTCTCTTCTCGAAAATACGCACACGTTATATTTAAGTTTTTATTAAGTTACTACTAAAATTCACTACTACAGTAATTATACTTGCTTCCGTGCGTAGAGTACGTTATTCTACGTGGTGGAAATGGTTTAGATGGTTCAAGGTAAGATAGATGAGAATTCCATAAAAAAATAAAATAAAATCATAGGCTACTATTACTAATTATTCATCAAGCTAAAATAAATAATCAATGCACTTGTTAATACACGACACGTGTAAATTAAGCACCTTTCATCTATATAATATCCATAAAAAAATTAAATATCAAAAATAAATAATTTTGAAAATGTCCACCTGGATTCCAGAAAAGGAAAAATTAAAGCTGTCTAACAAAGCTTGTATGAAACAAAGGAATAGAAATAACAAAAATCTGGTGTGAAACGCAACTTTCTCAAAATATAAACAATATACCTTAACATTAGTAATAAAACATTAGAAATAAACAAAAAACTAACCTCAAAAACATAACCTTATATTTATCATGAGTGAATGATGCAGAATGAAAATCAACCTCAGTTTGGCACGAAACCTCCAAAAAGTTGCAGGTTTTTAAATTTTCTACATTTTTTTATTATAGGCCTACACATTTTTGCGCTAAAATGTACATTAAGGTCGCACAGCCTCATATACGAGAGCACAACCTCCCCAAGAACTTCAGCAGACACGGCTTCTCCGGATATTCTAGAGTGTAAAAAATACAGTAAATGAAGCGATTTTTTAAAAAATCGTAGAAGTCGTTTTTGAGAAAATTGCAAAAAAGTGAAAAATGACACGAATAAACTACTACTTTCGGTTGACCGATTTTGATGAAAATGTTCGTGTCGGGTCCTCTAGTAGTACCTAACTTAAGTTTCAAGTCTCAAGTTTGTACCACGTTCCATTCTTAAGATATTCTGTTCACACAAACACACACACACACACACACCAATCACTAAAAACATGTTTTTGGGTTCAGGGAGTCTGAAAACGTGTAGATTTGGTGAAAACTCGGTTTCGAAAAATCGACATGACAACGATACCTACTTTCCTTCCTAAATTGGTATAGGCAAGAAAAAGTAATAAATAGATAACAACAAACTATGCTATACTTTTACGGTAACTTTTTGCTAACGAGTCAAAGAATAAGTGAAATCTTCTAAATATGTTTTACACATTTTTATGCTGATTTCTGATCGGTTAAAATATATTCATGGGCTAATAAACATTAGTCTAAGAATCATAATATCAGGAACATTCACTGAATGAGTTACTTCTTCACGTTACTTAATATTCAGCGTATTAGACGATAGCATTGCTGCTACGTATGAAATAAAATAAGGAATACATAACAATATAATAAAATTAAAATATATTATTAGGTAACTGAATGTTCAGAGGTACAAAATCTAAATTATATAAAAATATTAGTCAAATATATCAAACAGGATGCAGGATACCTCAGTTAGATAGGAAACTAAATTATTTGGATTAGCTTTTTAAGAGCAGTGAACTCTATAATAAGTTACACAATTATGTGTTATTGTGTAATATGTGCATGTACGTAACGCTGGTAATTCCTAGTCTCAAGGGAGTGTGGTAAATAAATTAGTTCACTGCTTTTCCTGGATTCATTCTACAATTTAATTTCCCTAAGTAATACCTATGGAAGGAACAAAAATTATATACACTTCTTTAGGGTTGTTACAACCTTTATACTATTTAGAAGCAAGTGGTCGAAATTAAAATTCTTTACTTTACCTAGGTATTTTTAAGAATACGCATACCTACCGATATTTTATTGCTGGTTCTCCTAGAAGTTATTTTATGAATAAAGTAAAATTTTAAAGTTTTTACCTATTTTTCACACTTTAGACACAATTATTATTAAGCAAGTATAAATGCTTTAGTTTTTCGATTCTACCCATAATGAATAAATGTGCCGATAAAAGCTATTCTACGTGATCGGAGAGTTTAGAGAATTGGCGGTGAGTGGATCAGTATCGACAGTGAATACTTTCCCATTAACGTATACAGGCTATTAAACAACATAGCCTACAGGTTACCTGTGAATTAAATATTCGTAATCACGAACAGGAAATACTATATTAAACTGGTTATAAGTTTAACGGATACGAATTGGACAATTTTGCAATATACTTCCTTTTAATAAAGCGGTAAAGATAACAAGTTACAATTTTAATGACCACTTAGGCGTATGATGACAAGACAAGTAACAAACACTCAAGGTTTAATGTCATGTACATTCATTTAAATGAGATGCAAAATGGTAACCACTTCACCTCAGACAAACTTTCTCTGCCACAAGCTTATTTAACTTTATACTCTGAGGGATGGAAACTTCGTAATACTTCTTAATATATAATACAAACAGAAACAGTGATGGGATGAGTAATAGATGTATGGTGCGGGTGTACGTAGGACAATCTTCTGTCGAAAGAACAGTTATAGTAGTATTGGGCAGAGCAACTCTGAATTTTCTGCGAGAAAACTTTTGTTATGCGATTAATAAAACTTCTCTGTTTCTCCGAAACGAATTTATCATTTAAAATGTACAATTTCCCTATAATTTCCTTTGGATGACAAGCAATATTCTGCTAAGCCTAAAAAGGGAGGATTACATTTCATCAAACTTTCATTGAAAGTTAGACTGTTCTACAATGAGCCGGTGTATTTTTCTGTAACGCTATTATGAATATATAGCGGCAGTGAATAATTCGAATTTCCTTCCAATGAAATCCCTCCTGACTACTGAGAAAAGTGAAAAGACATTATTGCTCCATGATGTAGAGTTATCTTTAAAAAAATACATTTTATATCTTCTTTGGCATAAAAAGGAATTGCTTAAGAAAGTGATAGTAGCTTATTAAAGCACTCAAAAGAAAATTATTGCTTTTCTTTGACTTTTTACTAGTATGTTTACTTTTTACTAAAGTATAGCGTAATAATATTTTAATACAAAACCCATTCTTTTTTACACAAAAGAAATTTATATTTTTTCCTTAAAATTTTACTTCATCTATTATTTATCATAACTTTTCTTTACCAGGCAGTACCAGGCTAAATAACAGAATACGAGAAGGAAACTGAGTTTTGTAAAACAGAGAAAGGGAACAACTTGAGGACTAAGTTATGTACAGAGACGACAGGAATTCAATGACCCGTTATGTTATTTGACACAAATAACTTAAAACTTTACTTAGGTATTCTCCTGTATATTCTATGAGTTATATGTTTACGATGGATTCATTTCTGTAATGCCAGTTTCAACAAGGACAGAATAGGATTAATATAAATATTTTGTTAGACTCCTATTTATAACATTGATGTTCATTTGCTCTCCTTGGGTCGTCCGGAACGGTTAAGCCTTCAGTAACTGAAACCAACCAATTTGAATAATAGCGACACGACCAAGATTATTACTGAACATCTACGTAGCGTAGTAATTAACGCGCTAGCCTACATAGTGAAATTTCCAGGATTTTATTTATTTTTTGTTTTGTCTTTTATTACCACAATGGATCACTTTAGTCAAATTTAGAAATTATTTTTTGTATTTATTAATTTATTTAGGCCTATTTACTGTATGTTTAAACCCATCGTTCCATAACTCACAGTAGTCGCTTATGACCAGGTTTTTCATGCGATTTTTAATAAACAAATACAAAAATAATACTTTTATTCACATCCAGTATCAACGGAAAATGGAGATATTCACAAGGAATGCGAGTATTAAACTAATATCGGTGCTCTGTTAAGAGGCAAGGATGTTTGAAAAACGTGAAAATTTAAAATACTTCAGTTTTTTTGTGTTAAAATATTATAAATAATCTTTCCAGTTGTGTTGCAAAGTAAACTCTAATGTTTCCAATTATAATCTTTAATATTAGAAAATAAAATTTTATTAAAAATTTTAACATTTTCTGTTCGGATTATTATTAGTAGTTGTTTTTATTAGAATAGGTAGTAGACTGCTATATAAGCTCTACTCTGAATTTACTGATCAATTAGAACAAATAAAATATATTATATTTATTTATTTATTTATTTATTTATTACTTCATAACATATAATTTTTACATCCATAATAATAAAAAGCATCTCCGGAAGCAATAATCGCTTTTAGTAATTTACATTTATATCACCAGTCGTAGTAAATTTGTAATGTATTACATGAGCAATTTCACACATTTTCTAAAGCTACCTAAGGGGAACTAACGAAAGCAGGCAGAGGGAATGTACGGGTAGAAATGAAGACACCCAAGGGTACAATTTTCCGCTGCCACTAAACAGAATTCGTGAGATCTTGAGAATTTCACTGAAGTCAACTTAGTGGCAGGGTTTAAGGATTATTTCACATCCCACAACAATCTTAACTTCAAATCTGTTCCATTAGCCACTGTCATTTCCATTTGTCTTTTATAGTTTTCTCTATTTTAAAAGTAAATTAACCTCTCTATTTTATACATTATGAGTATTTTGTGTACCTACTTAATAGTTCAATTTCCTTTCGCACAATTCACTTTTTGCACGACATAAAGAAATAAAATACTGCACTTACTTATCATTGGAAAATTAGAAAAACACAAAACGGATTTACATCAATGCAATACAAAGCAGTCTTCATAGTTTTATTGTGACGTGTACAGTAATCATTTGCATGCATATTACATTTAGTTCTTTGCATCACATTTAATTCAGATTATGTTTTCAATTTATGCACTTAAAGTCCACATTTTATAGAGAAACGTAACTAATAAATTGATCACTAAAATATGTCGCAAGTGCAGTACAATTTCTAGACGCAAAATGAATTAATTTGCGCACTCCTTAAACTACATTAATAATTATTATTTCAGAACCATAAGAATTACCTATAACAAATATATAACAGAAAAAAAACAATATTTATTGATAAATCAACTATAAGGATATGTTATATATTTTATGTATTAGGCGGTACTGGTGACAAGGAGGAGATCGTATAGGACGCCAAGATTGGTTATAGATGGTGTAAGGATCGACACGAGAAAGCAGCTGACGTACCTTAGAGTTGAAGTAGACCGGGGTTTCACTTTTGAATCCCAAGTGATGAAGGTGTCAAAAAACGCCGCCGTGGTGGCAGGGAACCTACACGGTTGATGCTCAATGTTAGTGGACCCAGAGAAAAAGAAAGAAGCTTGTGTACGAGTGTTGTCCATTCAATAATACTCTCTGCAGTGACGGCCTGGGTCCACGTGCTGACAAAACGGGAACATAGGAATAGGCTGCTGTCGGTTCAGAGACAAGTGGGTTAATAGTTACGGCGGCATACCGAACAGTTTCAGCGGGTGCAGTAATGGTAACAGCAGGCACTCCCCCCATAAATTTTCTAGCCTGGGAAAGAAGTAAGATATCTGAGGGACTGAAAGCTGAAGAAGCTACACTGGCTCAGATAAAGACAAAGGCCAGTGATAGACTTCTCCGGAGGTGGCAGGAGAGATGGGATGAAGTGTCCCGTCAATGAATGCATAGATTGATTCCGGATCTAAAAAAATAGTTGAGTAGGAGGTATGGCGAGGTTGGTTATTACCTCGCGCAGGCACTGACGGGGCATGGTTGCTTTCGGACGTATCTCCACCAGTTCAGACGATCAGATGAAGCAAGCTGTCTGGATTATGAGGCGGAAGAGAACAATGTAGTACATGTGATTTTTGACTGCAAAAGATGGGTAACGGAGATGGAGGTTCTAGGGTCCCAGCTTGGGTTCCAGCTAACAAAAAAAACACCGGCTTGTGAAGTTATACCTAACAGTGATCCTGCAGCAAGTTGGGATGAGGTAGAAAGGAACTCAGAGGTTTTGGCGGATAGTTGCCTTCGGCAGAGCTCAGCATACCCCAGGTGAAGACCTGGGTATCGGTAAATTCGGTTTCCTCTCGTATTAAAAAACTAATTTTATTATTAATTAATAATAATAAGTTATTATTAATCAATAATAACTATCAAAATAATAATAAAATTAAAATAAATAATTATAAATGTAACAACTGCATATTAATACAATCAGATTATTTAGTTAATTTTTATTACGGTACTGCACATGAGCTGCGCAATTTTCGTATAATGATATTTTATACATAACGGGCGGCGGGGAATTTTACTTTATAAGAAAATATACTTATAAGTAAATATAAATAATTTCACGAGGTGGTTGTAGGCGTTTTGTAACCAAACCAAAGTACTCCAAGCTGAGAAGTTATGCATTTCCTAAATTTGTTTCTCTTCTATAATCTGAACCATCTAATCAAATTTAAACAATCATATCTGAATTATCTATATAAAAGTTTCTTACATTTTGTATTAATTAACTTTTTTTTTCTTAATGGCTTGGTACATACTACTCCAAAAATTAATCCAAAATAGTTAATATAATAAAACCTACACAATTATTTCAAAATCTCTTTTTATGCACCAATATCTTTGAAAAATATCCCTCATTAATCATATAAAAGTAACTTACTATTAAACAAATTATTACTCTATTTCATAATTATTATCTTTAATAATTATTATAAGTAGGCCTACTACTATAAATATTTTGGTAGATTCCTATTTGTAACGTTGGTGTTAATTTATGCTCCCCTTGATCGACCGGGGCAAGAATATGAGCAATATTGTTATTATTATTTAACTTATTATTATTAATATTATTATTGTTATTATTATATAATAACTTACTTTATTATTCACCATAATTTGTAAATAATAGAGATCTTCTATTGGTAATGAATCATTTTATTCATATTGAGTCAATATGTGATTGTCAGTAAGGCGCTGATCTGACATTATATTATACAGTATTGTGACTTGATGTTTTTATTAAACAATCTGAGTAAAAACTTTCAATATTCATTTAAGATTTTTTTGCAGAGTTAATAAAATCTAATCTTCATTAATCTCTTTTTCAAAATAATTGGAAAATAATTTGGAACACAAAATTTTACTTTGAGAGAGTAAAATAACGAGTAAAATTTAACGAGTGACTTGTATGACACGATTTATCACAAATAAGTATATAGCATGAATACAAACGCTGTAATTTAAATGTCGAAAGTAAACTTAGTAATTAATGTACTTAAAACCAAAGTTCTCTGGCTATTTAAATTTTCTTTTGCGTCATATTCTATTAAAGTAGACAGTCTCTTTTTACTACGTCAAATAAATGAGCAAAGTTAAAACGTAGACTTTAGTTAAGCCGTTGGTTCGTAAACTGTCATTTTTACGTAGATTGTTCGATACAAAAAAATATTGTGAAAGATTTGGTCGACGTACAAGTTAATTTTTCAGTATTTCAAGATCACATTTTTTAATCGCCTATTGTATAAATTGTTTCAATGTTAATACAACAATTTTCCCTTTTCTACAATTGACGGTATTTGGTGTAAAAGAATACTAAAAGAAACCGAATATATTGGAAATAAAATAATACTTTCCCCACTAATTTACTTACAACTTATTATATGAAAAAGAAATATAAAGGATTTACATTTTTGGATAAAAATTGTAGCTCAAATATAATATATAACCACCAACAGTGTTTGTATTCAAGATTATCATGTTTAAATATCTGTACGTGTATCATATAAAGTTGAGATTGCTAAGACTGTACCCTCAATACAATTTTCTGTAAAATGGAAATGTGGTTAAGAATTATGTCAAGACTGTAATATGAAAGTACAGTAACTTCTAAATAACTGGTAATGTGATACAAATGGAGGTATGCCCCCGTTTTAACTCAAATTCTATTTACTGAGAGCTTGACATCTTGTGCAAACTGATTTTATGAGTAAAAACACTGTTCTAAACAAGTGGAAATGTTACTTCTTATTTATAAGTCTGTATGGAGTCTTTTATATGTGGTGTGATTACTTTTCAACCGGAGTCTATTATTTCCGTTTAAGACATTAAGTATTCAAGATATTGTCTTTAAACTAAAAATCTCTAAATTTTGACGTTTTATGAATGAAAACAAGTTTCAGTATAGTGTTTTAAAAACTTAACCATATTTTTTGAGACGCGGCGTAAATGAAATTGAACACGACCATGATGGACATGATGATTTTTAGAATAGCTGATTAGTAAGGTTAATAAATCGACAATGCAAATCTAATAATTTAAGACATTTCAATATTTATATTCACTGTTATCGAGCCGATTGCTGCAGTATTTTGATGTGCTTCTAATTTTTCACATAGTTTGAACTACTTTCTTTATTCTTTCCGTTTATAAAGAACGAATTTAAGCCGTTTGAAATATTTTATTGGATACATACCATGAAATAAATAATTTTTTGTTTAATTAAAAAGTTTTCTTAATTATAAAAGTAATTAACGAGTAAAATTGGTTTTTTACGAAGGATTTTTATTGTACGTCATTGTTAATTAGGCATACAATAGCGTAGGTTGTTACACGGTTCACATTTTTGAGAAAGGGACCAAATAATTGAAAGCTTAACATTAGATTTCGGTTGTTATAGCCATGGTAGCCACGGAAGCTGTCAAACGAATTTATTTGACCAAATGAATTTCTATTTTCAATAACAAATAGATACTTTAAATTTATCAATACAATATCTACCCATAACATACAGGTGGAATGTTAGATTATTTACACTCAATCTGTTCATTGCAGGCCTAAAATAAGTAGTTATGTTTCAAATCAAACAGTCAGCCAACTATATGACTGAATCATTTAAGAATAGAAGATGTAGAGGTGCAAAAGATGCTAATCATAAATGTCTCCTCTGAAAGTAATGAGTTTCATTATACAGCCAGACCCTGTGGTGAATGAAGTGAAGTGTCATTTGCAAAGTAGAAAATATGTCCTTTTTAGAGAAACCGGTATGCTGATAAGCGTACTTTTCCACTCAGTGAAGAAAGCATTTGTAAACCACCTCACTCCTCGTTTTACTTAGTAAAACCTGTACAGGTTCAAACCAGCCTTTCGGCTAATGACCCAAACAACACAATAACATAATATACAACAAAACCAGTCAACGCATTTGATGCTTTACATTTTCAGAACAAAAATATTTTATTGCATGTAACCAATAATAATAATAACAACGTAAAATAAACTTAAACTGTAACATTTTATACCTTACATTCATATTACTTATATGGGAAAGTTATTAGGCTACAAGTTTCTTTTACATTTTACCATATAGATAATTTATCTGAAATTTTTATTAGTTTGAAAGATTTTACATGCAAGAGTATTCTGTCACTGAGAAATGCGTACGTACCAATTACGTGCAACTGTGATACATCGGATTTAGTCTCGAAGTTCGGAGCGTCAGTTGACACTTCACATCGGTATTTTCCCGTCATTTCCACACCGACTTCCCGAAGTACTACGCGATCTGCTGTTGATAGACTCACCTGAAAAAAATTAATTCATACGATTCTAATGCCCGTTTTATTTTTATATCCTTAAACTTCACATATTTTATCGAACTTCAAAGACAATTTTATATTAAGTTTATTTTTTTTTATTTTTTTATTTTTTTTTTTGTTTGTTTAACGTCCGACGGTTTTGCAAATTGCTGCTAATGCAGACGGTGAAGGATGAAATGAATTTTTTGTAACGTATGAAAAAATGCCATGAGTGGGATTCGAACCCAAGACCGCGAGATGAGAGGCGAGCACGTTACCAACATCGCCAACGCGGCCGGAAATTTTAAGTTTAATTGGAATATTAATCCATAATTACTTGGCTGTAAAACAGACTAAAGTAGTTAGGCACCTATTATTATTTGTTTATTAACATAAAATGTTAGCTCTTCAAGTAAACGTTTATGAACACATTTCCTCATAAAATCAAAGTAATAAAAATGTTTTAACAGTCCCGTATTTGGATTTTGTGTAAAGGAACTTCTTTGCTTTCAGTAAGACTTGAGTACACCGGTGATCATATAAACTCCTAGCCTCAAGAACTCTTTTGCTCCAGTGAAAACATCCGAAATTAACCAGGCATTTTTGAAAGCGTACGTCATTTATAAACCAGACCATGTCCCCATTAATTCGTATTGAAGATTCTAACCGTCGATGTAATTTCACATTGCAATTATATTTTTATATTTTATTGTTGAGTAAGTCTGTCAGTTAATTTCACCTATGAAATAACTGATCATTCCATAAATGTAAAGAATTTTTTATTTTTGACATAGGTGTTTAACAATTTTCGCAAATTTTAATGTTTGAGATAAAAATACTTACACTAGATAAGAATAATTATCAGATTTGAACAAATAGAGTATTATTTCAATAAAGAGTAAAATTGTGTACATTATATCATAGGTAGGCCACTTATTTTTTATAAAATTAGTAATTTACAAGGTATTAAAGGATAAAAACTTTAAATAGCTTCCATTTTGACGTATTTGATGGTAAACTTGCAAAAATTTCTTTTCACAGTGCATAACATTGATATAAATTGATATGGGGCTAAATTTCATAAAATTATCTCCCATAATAGTTTATTCTCAAGCATTACATATCGCTTAATACATACATGGACTGCATCTGAATGAGAGGAAATTTTTGGGTAGATCTATTAGTTCCTTACTGAAAAATAAGTTAAGAAGTTCCAATAATCTTCTCGTCTGGCCACCTTTTGTGTTTGGAGAAATGTTTCTGATCCATTGTACGGCTATATACAGTAAACGTAAAATGAAAATGGTTTTAATTCCTTGTCCGAACTTATTTTTATAGCAGTGGATGGCAGTCCGATATAGCAGTTGAATCTAGGTTTTATTCATTAGCTTTAAAGTACGAACAAATCTGCAATACTTAGGAATATTTTGATTTCCGCATAACTTAAAAAAGTCTTAATTTTCATGACAAAAATATTTGATATAAGATAGTGTTTCTTAAAGTCTATAAAAATTATAGATTTTTGATGTAAAAAAACTCTAAGTAAAATTTCAAAGTAACAATGATGTCTTATATGGCACTAATATTAATCTGTACTTTCCGTTTTCTTTCGTGTAACGCTGGTATTGATTAAGCCTCATACGGATAACCGGGATTTTTTATAAAGGATTTCATTTGTTATCTAAGAAATATGATTACGACAAGGTGTCTACTTACAAAGCAATAACAGTTTTTACTTTGTATGACTGTTTCTACCCTTTTTCACTTTATTTTATAAAATCTAAAATTGTGCAGCTCTGTACAACCAGTTAATATATTTCCACCTTAATATCTATTATCATTTTACCACTTTTCAGCGGACAACATTTACTAGTTGCACCCTCGCGTTTAAATGCCACGACATTGATAAAATTGATGTGGAAAAATTAAAGATTAAATTAGTTTAAATAATTTTTATATGTTTACAAAGAATAATGTTAAAGTAATAAAAATCTGATGACTTGTAAAATTTACCCTAAATATCTGTTCCACCTTCTGCAGAGTTGAAGATTGGGGTTACCTGGTAAATGTTGACAGTTTTTTTTTTTTTTTTTTAACTATAATAACTTTATTTGTAACTATATACTACGATACAACGAGCAAATTAGATGACAGTAAACAAAGGATGACAAGGAAAAAAAATAAAAAAATAAAAATAAATAAATGAAAAAGAACAGTGATACCCATTGGTATATGTTCTATGAAATAAAGTTCATGATACATGAATGATAAATAACAACATAAGAAAAAAAAGAAGAAAGAAAAATAAAATAAATCACTTTATAGAAGATCTCTGGCCCTTTGACGTTTCAACCTGCGCTGCGGATTTCCTGGTAGTGATGCATCCGATAGTTTGGTGATTAATTCGTTGGGGTGATCATGCAATTTTCTGTGAAAAACACTGTAGCTGGACTTAACTACTTCACTTATGAAGGGAATATTAAGGTCGTCATGTAGAATTTTGTTGTTGACATAAAAAGGTGCGCAGGTGATTAAACGTAGGCATTTTGACTGAAAGGCTTGTAATTTTTGTAGATTGCTCGGTTTAGCTGTGCCATAAATTTGTAGTCCATAGGTCCATATTGGTTTGAGATAAACTTTGTATAGTAATAGTTTAGATTTTAGAGTCAGTGAAGAGCGGCGTCCAAGTAGTCGAAATAGTTCTTTCAATTTGGAGTTCAAAGTCAGTCTTTTGGTTTTTATATGAGTCGCCCAGGTGAGTCTCTTGTCAAGGTGAAGTCCAAGGTATTTAACTGTTTGTCGTTGTGGTATCGGTTTATTGTCGAGTTGACAGTTTAAAATGCAAATCAATGGTTTGGAATTGGGTGCTATGAAAACGGCATCAATCAAAAAATTCTAATATTCGGGAAAATAGAAAAATCTGATTTTCTGACATGCCAAAAGTATTACGCTAATGATAATTTTTTAGGACATTACTGCATAGAAAAATATTTTATGTAGTTTATTTTACTATTTTCAAAGTTTTCAAAGTTTAAGTTTGTAAAACATGAATCAAACATAACCGAAATTTGGCCAAAATGTAGACTGATGACCTTTTTATAACACCTGATTCTAAGTTTTATAATTTTTATTTAAATTGCTATTATGTCTCGTGAATTGTTACATTGATGTAAGGAATGTTAACATCTATCTGTAGTGTATGATTGGAAGTACAAAACGGAGGGTTAATAACAGCTGTTGTCCTCAGCAGTTTTGATTGAAAATCTTGTTTTAACCTAACTCTTTAGTTCCCAACGTCACCTCCAGGTGACGCCACTTCAAAGGGTTCTGGTAATTAAAGTATAAATGATAAGTGCTGATCTCTCGGTTTTTCTTGTGGAACTAACCTATGTTGTGACAATGTAAGGTCAGGTTTGGTTTTGTACAACTGGTGGCTGAACTGTAAACTACAATTCAAGATGGCGCACGGCAGTAACATGCATTCCGAGACTTCTAACAAGAGATTTACGTATGAATCCTTTAAAACGTAAGTAAATTCAATCATTTATTGTTGAATTATATTTACATAGATTGTACTTTGTACTGTTGTTTCTAGATTTAGAATATTTTTTGTAGTTGCTGTAATTTTAGCTTTCAAAAACCAAGTGTCACCTAGAGGTGACGTTGGGTGTTATACCTCAAACTTTGTTTCCGTTCAGTATGATGTTGCTTACACATTCTCTTTGTTTTTAGGCTTCAAGTTCATGAAATTGCAGAGGAGTTAATTAGATTAGATGAAGAAGATGATTATAAAAAAATCACTTGAACTAGAAAATGCTTCCTTTGTCCTTGTCCCTCCAGTGGATGGAGAAAACACTAATGAGGAAAGTGGCGGTGAGGAGGGGCCAGGAGATGCAAAGGAATCACAACCTTTCATTGACTGTCAACGAGCTAAAAGTTTATTTAGCAGTATTGACAAGTTATATGACACCACGTTATATACGTATGTTTTGAGAGACCAAAACAGACGGTCACAATATTTTAGTTTCGGAGTCTATTCGCAGAAATAGATTTTTTGAAATACAGCAATATACGAGGGGGTACCCAAAAGTATCCAGAATAGCTCTGCTGTGGGCGGAGCTTGTGCAGTACAAATTCCCGCCACTAGGCTGCTTGTAGCGCTACTCATTGCCAGTTCAATGCCATTTTGTTCGTTGATCTAGCTTGTTCTGTTCTCGTGCAATGATTGTTCTCGCTAGTGCTGTTTTGTGCTCGTGTCGTTTTTCATGATGGCAAGTTTTAATGAACAACGTGCGGCTGTGAAATTTTGCTTCTTGCTCGGTAAAAACGCCGCGGAAACAGTTGTAATGTTGAACACAGCTTACAAAGACGACGCTATTGGAAAAACCCAAGTGTACGAGTGGTTTTTGCGCTTTAAAAATGGCGACATGTCGATTGAGAACAAACCTCGTTCTGGACGACCGTCGACTTCCCGAACAGACGAAAATGTTGTGAAAGTGAAAGAAATTGTACGAACAGACCGTTGACCAAATATCACAGGTTAGTGGGTTATCTTGGAGCTTAGTCCAACGCATTTTAACAGAAGACTTGACAATGAAAAGAGTCGCTGCCAAGTTTGTGCCTCGGGTTCTGACAGACACTCAAAAGGAACGTCGAATTGAAACGTGTAGTGATTTGAAACTGATCCAGATTTCATGTCAAAGATCATTACGGGTGACGAGTCTTGGTGCTATAGGTACGACCCAGAAAACAAACAACAATCCAGTCAATGGAAGACTTCATTATCACCCCGACCAAAAAAAAGTCGTCAAGTCAGATCGAACATCAAAACAATGCTGATTTGTTTTTTTGATGTGAGGGGAATTGTCCATTCAGAGTTCGTTCCACCAGGCCAGACGGTAAATCAAGCTTTTTATCTTGAAGTGTTAAGAAGACTACGAAACAGCATTCGTCGTAAAAGACCTAATTTGTGGCAGACAGGGGACTGGTTTTTCCACCACGACAACGCGCCTGCACACACGGCAATCTCGGTTACCCAGTTTTTGGCGAAAAACGGCATGGTTTTGCTACCAAACGCACCGTACTCACCCGATCTGGCTCCGTGTGATTTTTTCTTGTTCCCACGCATGAAAAGGGGCATGAAAGGTCTCCGATTTAACAACGTTGATGATGTCAAGAAAAAAACGACGGATGAGCTGGCAGCCATCACTGAAGAGGAGTACAAAAAATGTTTTGAACAGTGGAAGCACCGGTGGGACAAATGTATTAGTTGTAATGGAGAGTATTTTGAAGGGGACAAGGTTCTTTTGTGAAAAAATTAAAAATAAATAGTTTTAAAAAATAATTCCGGTTTCTTTTGGGTACCCCCTCGTATACATTTGTGTGATAACCTAAATTTGCCTGAAAATGACAGATACTCAAAAGTCGGAGAGTATTTTCAAATTCTAAACAAAAATTTTATGAAAGGATTTGACCATGTACATTCAAGTCATTTATCCATTGACGAGACAATGATACCATATTACGGCCATCATGGCCTAAAGCAACATATCCACGGCAAACCAATACGATTTGGATATAAATTGTGGTTATGTGCAACAAGGTTGGGTTATTTAGTATCCTTTGAGCCATATCAAGGACCGAAAACTGCGCTTCTCCCAATGCAAGATAAATACGGCTTGGGGGGGGGGGGTGTTGTTCTGGAAATGGAAAGTCGACTACCGAAGTCTCAGGGTCCGTACAATTTGTACTTCGATAATTTTTTTACCTCCCTCCCATTGTTACAAAAATTATCTGAAAATGGCAGTGGAGGAACAGGAACACTGAGAGAAAATAGAATTCAGAGGTGCCCTGTAGCAAATAGTAAAGAACTGAAGAAAGAGAGAAGAGGAAATTTTTCATTTCAAGTTAGCGATTCACTAGCCGTCATAAAGTAGCATGATAATAATATTGTAACGATTGCATCTAATTGCCATGGAGTTACTCCATTAGTAAAATCAGATCGAGTTGGAACGATAAATGGAGTGAGAACAAAAATTCAAGTGCATTGCCCAGCAGCTGTTGCAAAGTACAACTCTTACATGGGAGGCGTCGACAGGTTTGACGAAAATGTTGACACCCTCAGGACAGCTTTTCATGGAAAAAAATGGTGGTTCCCTCTTTTTACCTTTGGCTTAGATGCGTCATGTCAAAATGCATGGCAGATACATAAATCACTTATGCAAGACATAAATATAACTTACTGCGATTTCCGGAGAAATATTGTTCAGGTGTATTGTGGACTCTATGGAACAAAGCCTAAACAAAACACAGATCTAGGTTCGGTTGAAAAAAGAACACCTATAGAAGTACGGTTCTCCAGTGATGCTAATGAACACACAAGAGAAAAATGTTCTCAGCGGCGCTGTGGCCATTGCCATGAACGTACTAGAATTCTTTGTAAGAAGTGCAATGTAGGGTTGAATATCCATTGTTGGTATGAATTTCACTCAAAAATTAAGTAAAATAATTTTAGAAAAAAGACACTTGCTTATTATTTTTTTATTTTAGTATTTCTGCAATGTTGTAACTTCGTATTTTTGTAATTTTTATTTTTTGTTTGTAGAATCAGTTTAGTCATTATATGTATTACGCCCAACGTCACCTACAGGTGACAGGGCTTTTTTGTAAGACCTAACAATTTTTTTTTCAAAAAATGTTAACTAATAGTTATAATTTGATAAAATAAGAAAGATATCACAAAAATTACAAATTTTTGTCTTTTATTCTACCTATGGGAACTGGAGGGCTAAACTGAGGGTTAAGGTCATCTGTACATTCACATTGGTTTGAGTAAGGATTCATAAGGAAAAAACTTCTAATTAGTAATTAATTTTAATCTTCGGGACAGAAAACTGTTTAGCTGTTTGAGTCTACTACTTAAACTTTTGCACTTCGTGCTGACATGTTCATTCCACTTAAGCCATCTGTCCATATGGAGCCTGAAATAGCAAATTTGGATAACTTGTGATATAGGAGAATTAAATAAAAATATTTTTAGGCAGGTTTGCCGTCTCAGGGTAAAAGTGACAAATTTTGTTTTATCGGGGTTAATTCTAATTCTCCACTTCGTAAACTATGATTCTAAGAGAGTTAGGTGATGTAAATTAAACAGTACATCAATGGCAGAAAAGGCTAATGAAAGTATAGCTCTGTCATAGGTAAACGAAGCTAAAAGTGTGTGATCAAATGCTTACAAAAATTATTTGGTCTATTGACAATTTGTTTTGTGTAAGGGCATTTTTCATGTAACACAGGTAGCTTTTATTAATATCCTGCATTATTCAAAATATATTGTTTAGTTTACTCATACATTATTTAACTATAGAATGTAGTCAGCTTCTATTTTGAGTACACATCACATTTGCTATGACTTATTATTGAATTGAATTTTTCATCTGAGCAACGACAACTGGCAAAAAATATCACATTATAGGCATTATAACAACGAAAATAAAAAATAGCGTTGATAGCTGAGAGAAGGATATCGCCCACCAATGATAGTACTCCAGGAAATTAAAAATGTTTTAAATTTTAATTTTTAATTCAATTTTTTATTATTATTGTAGTATTAATTTATACCACCTCTACTGCCTTTGCTTTTTATATATTAAATTAAATTAATAAATAAAATAATAATATTAATATATATATATGTTAATAATATTATATTATTATTAATTAATAATGATCGATTTTCTCGTTGCATAAATGAAAGTCACGTAAGATCGAACATAAAGGTCATTAAAGAAAATTTAATCTTGGAGATAAATACGTACGTCGACATGAATTCCAGGAAGTGGGAAGACTCGGGTGTGTGGTAACTCTTTGGGTACGAATCTGAAGAACTCTTGGCGTCCTTTGTACCAAGTCACTGTATAAAGTGGTTCTCCCTCAAGGTCGTAATTGCATATCAACGCCGCTGTTTCCCCTGGGCTGACTGGCGTTGGTATTTCTAGTTGCACATCCCTTAGACTTCCAACATCTGAAATTTTAACGTCAATAATATTTCATTAAATATGCAATAAATATTTTAGTTTAAACTAAATTACAGTTTGAAATTATTATAAAATGTTTAAATTTACTTTGACAATTCTTGTGGAGTTATGTTTTACTATGGTACGAATATAAACTCATTTTGAAAAAGCACTGAATCTAAATAGTGTCAATAAAAATTATATTTGCTCATTTATTTCATTTTTAATTAGCCTCAATATCCCAAAATAAATTAATGAATACTGATGGGAGAAAAACACATCATTCCAACACTTAAAACATATATTTTCAAGTAAATGAAAAAGTAAAATTCAGTTAGAAAGACGAGTAAATTCCACTAGAGTCTGTCCTCCGTCACACCTGTCATGTCCAATACATTAAAATTAATACAGTACATCTGTTTGTTATGAAATACTGTATTTTACTGAATGAATTAAAATAAAATTTAATCATTTTAAAATGTTTTATATAGGGTGATTCAAAAAGAGCGCCGGTTTTGATATATCAAATTAAGAGATTTATTTTATTGAAAAACTGAAAATAAATACATCAACAAGTTCATCTTTCCTTCCGATTTCATGTATGAAAAATGATGTCATGCATGTGTCCTCCTCTACTGCGCTGGCACGCATCAACTCTTTCCATGAAATTGGATATTACTGCACGACAAGTTTCGACTATGTGGGACAAGTTTCCGTATGTGGGGTTTTCTAAACCCCACATACGGCAGTTCTGTTTATTAACAAAACCGTTTAAGTGGAAGTGCGCCTCATCACTGAAAATGATTTTGTTTGCGAAGGTGTCATCATCCTGCCTTTTTTCAATACCCAGTCAACAAACTGTCGTCTCTTCTGGTGGTCTGCCACTTTCAAATGTTGCGTCAACTGAATTTTATACGGGTGATATTGGAGATCGTACCGAAGAATTCTCCGTACAGAAGAACATCTTAAACCCAATTGTTGAGAACGGCGACGTATTGATTTTGCTGGGCTAACAGCCACACTGTCACGAACCAACGCAACGTTCTGCTCAGTTCGGCCAGAACGACGACATCCAGAACTTTTAAGGTCGACTGTTGAACCCGTCTCAAAAACTTTTTCATGAGCCTACGAACTGTTGATTCATTCGGTGCTTCATACGTCCTAGAGTACCGCGAAGTCGCCTGACAGTAGCCGCATAACTCTCTCCACTCTGGTAAAATGTTTTGACGATTAACACTCGTTGCGCAATAGTAAACTTCTCCATGGTTAGACAGAGACTGCGAGAGTATTACACTGCGAACAAGAGAAACTACAACTGAATTGTCAATCGGAATGTTCTCCGAAATAGAAATGAGGTCAAACAATGTTGCCAACCGATAAACAAAAATTTACCAGCCGTTTAAAAACCGGCGCTCTTTTTGAATCACCCTATATTAAAAATAAAAATTACACAGTTTTAATAACATAAAAGTAGGGTACATGAAATTTTTATGTTGAATTTTAATACGAGTTAATTGTTAAGATAAAATTTTCATACGACAGAAAATAATAATTTATTATTATTACATGTAACTATCTTTCAAACATGTTAATTTAAATGCAATCTACATCATATAAGGAAAATTTAATTTAAATAACATAATACGCCTAATAAGTAAAAACCATAAAGAAACCATTGTCCTTTCTGAACTGTATACAAAGATTAAAATTTAACTACATGGAGATGATAAATATTTTATATTAATTCTCATACGATTGCAAATTTTTCGATATATTATTTTCTTGTGTTTTATCTACTAGAGCAACTACGTTGACCCAAATTAATGAAAATGTCATAAAAACTTAAAACATTTACGTTATATTTATATCTATATCTACTACGTAAACCTGAAACACTGATTGTGGAACCCAAAATTCCTGAATGTTCTCAAATAAGGTTTACTTCTCATTTTCTTGAAGTGATTAAGGGAAATTGTGCAAAAATCTTGACCAAAACGGCCAATTTTTTACGATATAATATAACTAAGTATCGAACAGTTTCTTATCCCCGATAATTCTCATATTCAAGTTTAAATCATCTTACCTATTTCTTACAAAATAATTTTCAATTATAAAAACAAAATAAATTTAACAATAGATAGTTTAAAAAACAACTTACATAAAAAATACGAAACTTAAAAAATAACCAATAAAATAAAAGGTAGGCTACTACAATAGGTCAACATCAATACCTAAAGATACTTTAAATAATTATAATATTTTTTTCAACTATAATTTTTGTGGAGTTAATATTATTTTAATTTAATTTTGAAAATATGACTGGCAAACCAATTAAATAAGAATTGATGCGGAATTTTCCGCATGACGCCGTGCTGTGCTGATTTAAATTAAAAATGATGTTTAAATCTAGTCGAACAAGAATGAAAACTCTTATCTTACAAATATAAATGTTGAATCTCTATTATAGTTACCTTGAGTCACGAGTTTGCCCTTGTTTGCCACGAGGGATAAAGGGGGAAAAGCATCAGTGCACATGCACGACTGCTTTAATTTCAGCACAACAAACATAACTTATACTATACCCAGAGCATATACAGTATATCGCAGTATATCGCAAAGGCAATCTCGTGGCTTCAGTATCTATACAGAATAAACAACATTCTTAGAATTAATGCAGGTAGGCTTTAGCATTTGAAATGTGGATCTACCGAAGAATCCTGAAGGTTCCATGGACAGCAAAAAGAACCAATGAGGAGATTCTGGAGAGGATAGGAAGGAAACGGGAACTGATGAGCACCATAAAAAGAAGGAAGACCGCTTATCTGGGACATGTGATGCGCAATGAGAGGTACCATCTGCTGCAACTGATAATTCAGGGGAAGATAGAGGGACGGAGAGGAGTGGGCAGAAGGAGGATGTCGTGGTTGCAGAATATCAAGCAATGGACAGGGATGGAGGCCGCGGGAGACATAATACACACGTGTGGTGACAGGGAAAAATGGTCAGGGGTGATCGCAAACATCCATTAATGGATAGCAGACAAAGAATAAGAAAAAGGCTTTGCTCCGACAATACACCAAACAATACCAAAATGGAAAAAACTGAAAACTTTAAAATACAAAATATTGTTAAAAATATCTTTTTATTTTAAAAATTCGTTCAAATTTTCCAATTGCTTCCCAGGAAATAATATTGTATTTTAGGTGTACTTAAACTTACGCGCAATATTTACTGATAAATTAGTTTAGTATTTAATCGTTTTAACGCGGTGCAGTACGGTAGGTAACGCAGCAGCAGTAAAGAGTAATGAGATTATTGAGGAGTTATGAGATATTTGTTCTTTGGAAACAATTATATTTTCTACTTTTTTCCAGTCAGGATTAATGCTCAGTTTTGTTCAATGTGTATGTCTCATTGCGTCCTTTTCAGAATAATTGGTAGACTTACCTATATAACTTGGCTAATATAATTTTTTCAATAAAAGGAGTAAATCGTAAATCTCATTTCAATTAATGATGTCAGTCACAAAGTCCTACAAGTAATTCGTTAAGAAAAGTCATACCCTTTTTTCTCATCTAGCAATCAATTACTGTATCTGTAGAAGAAACAATAAAAAATTATTATCTATACATAATATTTATTATTCCAACAAATTCAATAACTTGGGTTCCATATATGATTAATTGAAAGGTATGTTATTAGTAACAAAGGCGAAAATTCCATTGTTTTACTCTAACGGTATAGCCTACATTATGCTAAATTTATCAAACAAAATAATCCCCATAACCATAATGCAATTAAGAATATAATATTCCAGTGATTTTATTTAATATTGATAGATTGAAATTAAACTTTTATTTGAGAACACTATAGTAGGAGTAACTAATTATAATATTAATTTAAGTTTAAATAGTGAAGAAAAATTAATAACTCTTTCATCAATTTTTTTTTTGTTTTGTTTTACGTCTGACTGTTTTGCAATTTCTTCTAATACAGACGGCGGAAAATGATAATATATGAAAATGAGAAATGAAAAAATGCTAGGTTCGATTCCCGGTCAGGTCTGGCAGTTTTTCACTACTCATTTTTATATACATCCTTCTCTGCCGTCTGCATTGCAAAACAGTCAGACGAAAAACACAAAAAAATTGATGAAAGGGTTATTAATTTTTGCTCACTGTTTAAACTAGTATCCTCAAATTAAAGCCTATTTTTTTCAATCTATCTATGTTAAATAAAATCATCTAATCTAACTTTTAGGCAAAGTTAAACGATCAAATTAATTTTTTTTTATTTATTTATTTTTAACGTCGCATCAAGTGCAACGGTCATAAGCGACGACGTTGGGGTGTAAATGTGTAGGATGAAAATGATTTTTGTAACGTATGAAAATATGCCGTGCCTAAGTAGATTCAAACCCACGACCAAATAACACTTATTAGATGGTTTTCCTTGTGTTAGTCAACGTATTGAATTTTTCACTTGAAATATTAAATTAATATTAGTATTGTATTTATGGCCAGATCCTTTGTAATGAGACAAATTGAATGCACACCTCGTGTTGTTTACATTTGAATCTATTTAAATAAATCTAAATAATTCCAGCTGATTAAGATAAATATTTTTAAAAAATTATTTAATTTACATTAACAGAATATGGTTACTAGGCAACTAAGAAGAAGAAAATAGAAATTGTAAATTATTTTAGTGGGGGACTGGAGGCCAAACCAAGCGAGTAGGTCCCTCATTCGTTCTTAAAGAATAGTAATAAATATATAATAATTAGTAAATATAAATAAATAGTAATAAATATAACGTTCATGTTATTAAAAGAGACACAAATTATTCAACTTTATAATAATAGTGATTATCTGGTAGCTTTTCAATGGCAGATGTACGAAAACAATAACAATAACCATTCGTTCAATTATGTAATTATGAAAATATATTAATTGAATAAAATTTATAATGATTTAATGTGAATAATGTTTTATTGAATGAAATAAGGGACAAGGTAAATGAAACATAATAAGATCAAACTTGAAAGCTGATACAACACCAATAAAGAATACAATATTAATGTAATTCATTGTAAATTGGCATTCTCTTGTGAGGGGCAATTTAATTATACTACAAATTTGGCATACCTTCGTGGGGATAATTTAGTTCTCTTCACCTTCGTGCAATAACTTAGAAAATTAGATTATGCCGAAGATCTCCTTGTCGAATTCCGGCTAGGATCTAAAAATTAGAAACATTAGAACCGACCAATGATAGCCTGTACTTAGTACACTATAGTCTATTATAGTGGCAAATGACAAATCTGTTGGTGCTACTTTAGATAAATTAAAAGTTTACAAAAGATCTAAAGTAGTTTTAAAAAAACTAGTTACTATGTTTAAAGTTGAATAACATGTTATTTAAATAAAAGTGTAGTTTTAGTGAAACGTTTCAAAGGAAAAACAGTTCGAAACATTAGTTATCTTAAACAGTACACTGATTTGACTAAGAAAATTACATGAAAGCGAATGTCACTGAAACGATCACAACCTTAACGGAAAATATGCAGAGATTTTGATAATTTATGAAGGAGGTAGTTTGGCAAAATTTTCCTCGTACGTTATTTCTACAGAAGAAGAAATAACAGATAAAATAAAACGTAAATGTTTCAAGCTAAAAGACGTGGAAGAGAGGCAAAGTAGAGGATGTTGAAGACAGTGAGTGAGCAGAGAAGGATATTGTTGACTGTCGATGGGATCAATTTCCAATGATATTGCAATTTCACGATGTTAGAGGAAGAAAGTATATAAAATAGTGTAATAATTTAATTTTATATGCAAAAAACCGAAGAAATATAAATACACTGAAAATATTATACATCAAAATAAAAATGTAAATCACTCAAACTAAGCACTTAATAAAATTAATGCTTCTGTATACATAGAGATAAAAATGATGTAAATGTGTGAAAATTTGTCCTAATCGCAGGTTAATATATCAACCTTATGACGTCAAACTTGTCTACCTGTGACGGTTAATAACATTCATATTTCACAGGCCAGGGTGGTGCGATATCTTGGCTTATGGCTTGACAGGCGACTAACTTGGAAGCAACATCTGCGTGCAAAACCTTTAGAACTTAACCGCCGCCAGAAGCTACTCTTATGCTTAATTATCCCTCGATCAAGATTGAACCACCGTTCAGAAATTTTAATATGCACATCCCTTTTAAGACCAATCTGGGCTTATGGTGTCCAGCTCTTTGGAATAGCGGCAGAGAGTAATTTAAAGTCGAGCCAGGCCTTTCAATCAAATTCTTAAGACTTGCTTCTAGCACTACATTTTATGTAACCAATAAAACCCTCCGCGACGATTTCAAAGTTCCGACAGTAAAGGAGCTAACCGCGTTCTCCTTCTACAGTAAATTTCACGAACGACTAGATGACCATTCAAACCAACTATGTGATCCAGCTACAAGGAACTTTTCAACTGTGTGACGTTGAAAGCAAAAATGCAGTAGAGAACTCTTGGTCTGAATAACGGACAATACCCGAAGTTTTAAACGGAGAATGTAGCCTACCACAGGATACCTTTCTCCTTAAAGTTAATTTCCGCACCGCCATTTAAATATCATGTATGGAATTTTTGCAGCTCAATATACAGTACTGTAACAAAAATTAAAGTCAAAAAAATTCCAAACCATTAAATAGCAAACTCGCCTAAGTTCTAGTAAGTTATTTTTCACGAAAATTTCTAACGTACTGTATATTAATTTATATAGCCTACATTAACTTCAATATATTATACAAGTTACCAAAACCATGTACTAATCTACAAAAAATAACTTTTAATTCCTAAAATATTGTGAGTTCGTTATGAACAACCAATTAAAAATTTTAACGTTTTAAACCCAAAATACATTTGAATAATATTACGTCTATGTATAACCTTACCAAACACAACGTAAGTAATGTAACATATTATAATATTATATTGCTAGAAGGGAATTTTTTGGAAATTTGAAGTTATAAATAAGTATTATTACTGATAGTATATTAACATAAATATTTTTCAGTAAGTATATTTTAATGTAATAAGTTTATATAAATTACTACTACAACATATTCGTTTTAATGAGTAGACTACATTACAACACTTGGTTGTAGTAGCTAGAAATTAAAGTTATTTCCACACATTTTAGATGTTCGAAATGACTAAAACAGAATCTCATTCATGTTTCAAAACTCGGATGACAAATTATATTTCTTTACCGTGTTAAAAAATTCCGAGCTATTAATAGTGTGCAGGAAATCTGGCAGGAAGAACAAGATTACTCTGTACTATATTTACACATGTTGAGAAATATAGACTATAGAAACGAGACCGGGTTACATGGATTCACGACTCCAGTCATTTTGCGTGATAGTGCTTTTCCGCCCTGCTTCCGACTCCCTGTAGCTAATGATGTTGCCTAACTCTAATTCCATGTATCTATCTTAAGCCCCAATTTATAGCGAGTGCATGCACAAGCGCGCACGGTAAATCTTTATACTTCTTCATTTTAGAAAAAGGAAGACCTATCAAATTCGAGATAAAGTATAAATAAACTTTATATCCACTACCTATATAAAAACAAACTGTTCTAAAAAAATTAATTTAGTAAAAAATTTACGTTACATCATCAATCTTTTTTAATAATTAATCGAAATCGAATTTTATTTCGTTGTAAGAAAACGTAGGCCTACTTAAAAATAAAACTGAGTTTACTGAGAACATAATAATTTTAAAAGAACTGGTAGCTAAGAACGTTTAAATATATAGATTGTGAGTAGAACACGAAAACTTTAGTTTGTATCGTCAGACCAAAATTTTGAAATTAATCTTTAATAAAAATAGTAACTAATTTAACTAATAGTAATTATTTAATATTTTCTACACTGTTTTTAAGTTATTATTCTTTAAAATTTTACAAAAAATCTTTATTTATAACGATTCACAGTGTCAGTTGATTACAAGTAAGAATAAAGGTTTATATTCGTTTTCTAATACTCGTACTATATACCACGAGAATTTTTTAAATTAATTTATCGTTCATCGACTACCATGTTAATGACACCATGGGTTATTCGATCAAAAGTAATAACTAAGAATCTCTCAAGAGTCACTAATCTAATCGACATAAAAGTTTTCTACCCTACGCCGGCCACCGTAGCGTAGTGGTAGCGCACTAGCCTACAATGGAGATGTCCTGGATTCGATTCCCGTTTAGGATCTGTAAATTATTACAAGTCAAAACCCGCCGTTAAGTTTGATAACTCACCGTTGTCGCTAATAACCAAGCTGTTATTGCGACTTTAAATAAACTAAGAAAAAAATTCTGAGTTCAATAAAATGGTTTTACAGTCGTTTAGTAATTTTTTTTAATTTATTTATTTAACGTCGCATCACCTACAATGGTCATTAACGACGACGTTGGATGGTAACTTACTGTGTATAATGAAGAATGAATGATTTTTTGTAACGTATGAAAATATACCGTGCCTGAGCTGGATTCGAACCCAAGACAGCATGATCAGGAGAGCACGTTACCAACAACCCCAATGCGGCTGGCAGTAATATCATTTTTTGTTATTATTTATACATAGTCCACTTTTTTGACACTTAGACCAGTACATAGAACACGTAACCACTAAGTAGGATAAGAAACAAAAATGTAGCTTGATCATTTTTTTAATAGTGAAATTTTCGGTTCACATTAACGCGTTCAATTCGAGTTGTTTTAGTTTTTACTAATAATTTAGTAGATTATGACTCCATCTTCGTTTTAGTCTTCTTGTTAGTTGTTGTACTGAGGAAATCTTATAGAAATCGTACAGTCGGTTATGAATAATTGAATAGTCTATAAGTAACTTCATTCACAAAGGGCATATGTAAATCGTCGTGAAGGATTAAATTTGAAACATAGTAAGAGGCACTTGTAATTGTTCTTAAGAATTTAAACTAAAATGCTTGAATTTTTGAAATGTTACATTTTGCAGCTACACGAAATTTTAATTTTGTTATAATGCATCAATTTATCAGATAGTCTTATTCACGACTAAGACGAGTTGTCGAACTATGAAAAAATACATATTGAATATCGATTTTACAGAATCTAACTGGAATCGATTTCAAAAATATCTTTATTACACTATTAGAGGCTAAAAAGTGGAAACAATAGTTACATAA
Source organism: Catonia carolina (assembly GCA_035578175.1). Taxonomy (NCBI): domain Eukaryota; kingdom Metazoa; phylum Arthropoda; class Insecta; order Hemiptera; family Achilidae; genus Catonia; species Catonia carolina. Next base: position 123,780,426 of record JAQMRL010000001.1, on the reverse strand, counting down.
CAAAAAAATATTTAAAAATACGTCACATTTGTATATTTAGAAATGTACATTTCTAATACGTCGGTGAGTTACAGCTGAATATGAGTAATGAAAATAAATCAGGACTGACTGGGAATTAAACCGGGCACTCCTGGCTCAGCAGTTGCTTGCACTGACCGCTACAAAAATGTGTATTATTATTACAGAAGTATTGCACTTTAAACAAACATTGATCATCAAAATAGTGTATCGCTATTTTTTAAGTTCTAATAATTTTTCTCATTTAATCTCTTTGCTAAACCGAAAGCTCAAATTTATTTTACTAAGTAAGCATACCGTTCATCTGACGGTGAAAAGTGTTTCTTATTACGTTGGACTTTCTTGACGCTCAAATGTAAAACAGCATTTAAAATTCTTGATCCATACATTAAATTAATTATGTATTTGTTCTTAATTAAGTTCTTATAAGAGTAATCAATGAATTTAATAAAAGGTTTCATTGGTATACATTAAAAAGACAGCATAGTTTCTTAAATTTTAGATTACTTAAATAAAAGTACATTTTAAATGTATTAAACTAATCATATTTTTTCCAGTGCAAATATAAAACGGATACGTGCGTACGCACTTTTTCGCTATATGTAATCCATAAGATACCTAAGATTGTCAAACATTTCAACGAATTCAAAGTACTAATTTACATTGAATTCAAAGCAAAGTATTTTAGGTATGTAAAAATCGAATAGGAAGATGGAGTTCAGCGTAATTCAAATGTAATCAAGTAAAAATTGGAAATACTAAAAATTGTTATTTGTTTGATAATGCATTTAGATTCTCGTAATTCGTCCAATAAGATTTTTAAAGCACATTTGTTTTTCATTGAATAAAATGGAAAAAATGTAATCAAATAACCTTGTTGTAATGACAATTTTAGATAGGTATTTTCATTAAATACTAAATAAAACGTCAAACTCTACCTAATAAATTCATAAGTAATTTAATTGTAATATGTAACAAGCTGGTCCTTTATATAATTCTATGTACAAAATTGTTCAGTCATGTTTCAGGCTTGCATTGTTTAATATGATTGAAAATGTCGTGCTATTAGAAATTTCGTAAAATACTGAAATTCATAACATAAGTCAAAGCCAGGTGGTAGCCTACTTGAACTCGTAAAGACCATCTATTTTAATGAATGTAAGAAAAATTTTATAAAAAGATGTCTAAAAAGTAATGAAATATTTATCTAGTTCGCTCTTTTAAGATCGCAAGATATTCTATTAAAAAGTTTAAAAATACGGGTCAAGTAATAGCTAATGGTTGAGTAACAAGAGTGAAGTCGTGGCTCCCTCCGTAGCGATGATTACCGCGCTAGCCAAACGAAAAGGTTTCGGATCGATTCCTAGCTGGAAATTTTCACAAATCTAAACCTACTGTTATTGATGCATTACCCTCCGTAGTAGTTAATGCGACTTTAAATTTAAAAAAAAAGTATATATATATAGTAAAGTCCCGTTACAAAAGGTCAAAACCGATTCATTTGGAACTTTTTTTAGATTTAGACATACCATTTTTAGACAACAGACGAAGATTTTTACTGTATCAACTTCAACTCTTAAAACATCATTAACTTTCTTTTTAGTCACATACATGGATTCAACCAGTTGGGTTTACATTTACGATAAACTTCAAATATGTCATGTTCTTTTACGTTCAACCGCATTCGCACACTCAATTGTGTTGTTTGTATTGTGTTAACTGCTTAGAATGTTTTGGAATCTACGAGGGCCGTTTCTTTTTCAGGGTCCGATCAATCACGAAATTAAAACCCCAAAAATATCTGATAAACTTTTGCGCAGATGTGTTAAACAGCTTCTCTAATATGGCCGCCAATTGCATCACCCCGGTCTGTTCAGTTCTGAAGGCGACGCAAGCACATTAACATGGCTACAACAATACCATCTCCCGCCAAGTGTGAAGTGTGTGCGGTAATTTGATGTTTTCAGGCTCAGGGGCCCAAACCAGCCAAAATTCATCGACGAATAAGTAATGTGTACGGTGAGACTTGTATAAGCGACAGGTGCATAAAAGGGCTAAAGAAAGTATTACTGTGTCGTAAGTAAACGAAGCTTATAATGTGTAACCAGATGTAGGTATGTCAGCATTGTAACTGTCAAAGAGTACTGACGAGAAATTGTGGGATTCCAGACGTTATCAATTTTTATTACTCAAACCCATGCAGTGGATCATTCGTGAAACTTGTAAAAAGACAGTACGCGGAAAACATCCAGTTTGCGATTGGTAAAATAACATTTCCAATGGAACTAATGTGGATGATGTAGCGACGTCAATATTATAAATTAATGTAAAAAAATAAACTTTTCACTTTTGTCAATTTGTTTTGAATAACAGTAGATAGTAAATAAATAAATTTAAAGTAGAAAATGTTTTAAATGTAAATCAGTTACCGTTGTAGGCTACCTTTAGGGGCCTATTTGGCTCTTTAAATGCTATAAAATATGAATTCACTCTAATGCAGTCTTCCAAATCATAGAAGGCCAATCTAGCAATTAGTTTTCAATCCATTGCGTTACGTGACTAAATGGAATGGTTACCCAAAGAATTCAACGAGCACTTCAAATGATAGTACGTAAATTACGTTTTCCTGCTTTTCTGTAGGCAATTAGAAGTAACAGCCACAACCCCTCAATAGTAATTAACAGACTCGTGATCTCCATTTAACCTAATTTATTACCTTCTTAGTTATCACCAATCAGGTTATTTAATCTGTCTGAAATTTACTTTCTAGATACACGGAAAAGTTGTGAATTTCAAGGAGTATGAAAATACTAGGTCTTTAGCAACGTATAAATATAATAAATTAACATTCAGTATTATAAATTATGTTCAACAAAAGGCTGTAAATGAGAAAAGCACTTATGATGTGCAAAGTTTCTACAATCATTAAATTAAACACCTGTGTTTTTTGTTTAGGTCAACAGCAGAAAGACTGGTTTGAACCTCTAGAGGTTTTACTAAGTATAACGAGGAGTAAAGTGGTTTACAAAAGCCCTCCTCACTAAGTACAAAAGTAGCCTATACTTGTCAGCATGCAAGGCTCTAAAGCATTTTCTTTGCACCCTGCAAATGACACCTTCAATTCATTCACCGCAGGGTCTGGCTGTATAATGAAATTTATTACTTCCAGAGGAAATAATTCTGACTAGTGTCTTTTACACCCCTACCTCTTTTGTTCTTAGTTAGTTCAGTCATATAGTTGGGTGACCACGTGATAAGAAACAGAACTATTTTTTGTAGCCCTGGAACTAGCAGATCGACTGCAAATAAATTAACACTTCACCTGCCTGTTATAGACATAAATTACACATCATCAACTGCCAAATAATTATTACATGAATATTGGATTTTAAATCTAATTTGGAACTTAGCAAAAGTATTAAGTGTTCAACAAGGGTAGTTTTATAAAACGTCAGTGTAATATACCTCTAAGATTTAGTTGTTGGAGTATTCGGCTGCTAAGCCAAAAGTTTCAGGCTTGAATATTGAGTATCCTGAACTCATACATTTGCGGAAGATTCTAACCACAATTTATTCACAGATAACTTTGCCTAAAAAATGATCGTATACTAAACTAAAAATAAATCTACAGACATTACGTATAAAAATTAATTTGGGTGACTTAAAAAAATCTTCCCTAATGGTAAAATAAATTTTTATTAAATTTAAACCTCGATATTCTCCAGACTAAATGTTTTCCAGGCACAGTAAACAAACTAAAAACTTTTTACATTTCGATCGTTCAAAATGACTTAATTTTACGAGAGAGGGACAGAACTCATCCTCTTGACTCCCAGCTTATTAATCAGAGTGTCAGAGGAGGGTGTAATATATTTCACCTATGCTTTTTATACTGACACTTTTTACAAGGAATAAATATTTGTTTATCAATCCACTGTTGAAATAAATCATGTCTCTCCCTGAAAATCGTTTTATTTACAATTAGGTTGTAATAGTCGAGTCAGAAGAAAAGCTCCAAAAAGTCATTTTACTTTTCCAAAATGTATGCAAGTCATACAGTCGTGCGTAACTAACAGTAAAACAAAATCGATGGCATTAGTAGGAAGGGACGTTGTAAGATCCAAGAATGTGACCATTAAGTTCTGTACTATTGAGGAGGTTGAAATATTTTATTTCTTAGGCTATTAAATTAATTTTGACAGATAGCTTGATGTTAAACAGACAATCATTTTCGGGAATATGCGGGAAGTTTTCAACTACACTAAAAAACATGGATCACAAACATATGTTGACGAGATGTTATAACGTAATGGAAGTTTTAAGTATTTTGTATGGCAGTAAAACTGTGGCTTTTACATAGTGAAGAAAACGGATATTGAAAGCTGCGAAGATACGTTTTATTTAGAAAGGGTCAAGGTTTGTTTAATGGAGGACAAAATTCGGAATTGCAAAGTAATGAGTTGCAGATACGAATAACGGAGAGAATCAGTTATTATCGCAATAGATGGATGAAACATCTTCAAAGAATGAGGGGAGACAGAATTCCAAAACAAGTTCTGGGATACAAGCTTGAAGGAAGAGGAAGCTTAGGAAGACCTCTTCAATGAAAAGAATCAATTATTATTTACATTACAAATTTCTAATGAAAAATAAAAAAAACATTTGTGCTGCAACACAGCTAGATGGCCTTTGACGTAAAAATAAGAAGAAGAAGAATAAAAAATAAGAAAAGAAGAAAAAGAAGAAGAAGAATAAGAAGAAGAATAAGAAGAAGAAGAAGAATAAGAAGAAGAAGGAGAAGGAGAAAAAGAAATCCTGTACTTGCCATCTAACTAATTTTGGAATAATTTTATAGGTAATTATATTTTTTTAATTTTTATAATTTTGGAATCATGTCTTATATTATCTCTTTTTACCTCTCTTATAATTTTTATCTTCGTATTTTAGACTTGTCTCCTAAAATTACATCTTGTTTGAAGTAGAGATCTAGAAAAACCATAAGAATTCATATTGTCTTTCATTTTTTGTAAATTCAGAAAATTAAAAACAAAAATTTAGTGTGAAATGTCATGTAGGCTACATAGGAAAACAGAAGAAAATTTTAATTTGTAAGCAATATGAGAAAATTTATTAGAGGAATTTTAGAAGGACTTTTTTTCTATTGTCACTGGCTCTTGAAGATACAAAAGTAAAATGCTGAGATCATACTAAAGGTTACGGCTAGTGATATTTATACAGAATACTAACAGTTCATCCGTGTTAGGTTGTTTCTACTCATATTACTGATTAAAACGAATGCAATGCATGCAGATCTAGAGAGGTCTTGCAAATTCACTTATTTGCATTTTCGTCTTTTTGTTTTCATTGCATAGAATAAGAAATCGTACACCAACTTACTGAAATAGAAAAATAACTAAGTACTCCTCACACCATTTATTTTGACAAAATATCTCCTTTAAAAAGGAATAAAACATATTTCCTTGATTTTTGAATTTATTTTCTATTCCAGCAGATAATTTAGCAGCAGTTAATTTTCATCTTAACTCATAGTTTTGTACTGATGATGAAACTCATAGTAATAATTCAGTGGTAAAGAATATTTTTTATAGGCTTTCTATCATATGAACGAATTATCATTTTGTTTATGTAATATATTATTTATATTAATAGAAGTAAAAATCATTAAATTTAATGCTGAATATCATCAGCACAACAGAAAAAACATTTCATAAATGTACACATTTGTAATGCTTATTTCAATTTAAAAAGTTATCTCGATATTCAATCATCTAAAATTACTCTTTAACATGCGTATCACGTTGTAAATTTCACTTTTCATTTCTTAAAAATTGCGCTCAAGGTGAAAAGTACGTGGGTGTTGTTGGCACAAGTTGTAGCACCATCTTATTTGTTTTGAAAAGAAATTTTAAATTAGTCGTTAAGTCATGTGTCGTGACAGAGCGACCCGTGTTATTTAGTTTCCGGTGTATTCACTCTATTTCCAGCCCACAGTAACTGGAATATTCATTTTACAAGCAATATGAACATTGAATTAGTTCAAATAATAAGCTATTAACTAGTAGAGAAATATTTTTATAGTTCTTTTGCTACTTTACATGTTCACTACTCTACTTGGCAACATTTGTTCATTTGTTCTCAACATAAAATCTCTTAATTAATATTTTCCATACGTGATTGAATTTGTCAAACGAGCTACGTGATTATTAACTGAAATTAAATGAAGTAGTAATGTTCAATTTTAATATAAAATACAGAACATTAAAATTTAGAGAAGCATAAACTGCTTTGGAATAAAAAACAAATAATATGGCATGGCTTCCTCTGTGGGGTAGGGGTAGCTTGATGGACAACAAAGCAAAGAATACCAGGTTCTATTGTTTATCTTAGATCAGAAACCCATTGATATTTTCCCACGACCTACTGTAATCGCTAATGAACTAACTGTTGAAGCATGAACATGAGAACAATCATACCGTTCGGTTTACAATAATTGTACATCAGTCTCTAAGGATCTGATTCTACAGCTAAAAATGAAAAAGTTCAGATAAACATGATCATTACACAGCAAATTTAAAAAGGTTCTCTATTCTGTAAAATGTACTTTTTCCGTAATGCTGAAGTTTGTTGTTTCTAACAGAACGTGAATTTCAGTATTATATAGGCTATTATTATTTTGGTTATAACTGACGTACATCATTATTAACGAAACTTGAATCGATTCTCAGAATTAAGTTTTTTATATGTTTAAGTAAAGATATTGGTGGCTCAGGGAAACGTGTTAATGTGTTTACTTCAATTTTTGTGTTTAACTTGAATTTCCTCAAATAATATATAAGATCCAATTTTTATGTTTTTAAGTTCCTGAACCAAATGAAACCACACAATTTCCTCAATCATTTATCCTACCAAAATTTCAAGAGGGCTATTTATTATATATATTACTATTATTTATATTATATTTATATAGTATTATATTCATTATATTATTATTATAATACATATTATTATTACCTAGAAGCTATTATCTAGAACTACCAGCGAAAATCAAGAAAAAGGTTTCTGCAGACATTACGCACTGATGAAGTCTTTTGTTTTGGTTACTCAATTTTATTTTCTGTTTTCATATGTATTAAAATGTAATTTAATATTGAATATTTAATATTGCATAAATGGGAATGGATATTTAATATTGTATAAATGGGATTATCATTTTGTGTGTAAAATTAATTTTTACAATCCTTCCTTCAAAGAAACATTTTCTTCACAAACGTACTGAGCAACAGTTTTTGTTTGCTTAGTTCGGAATTAACGTTTGGATGAGATAGGTTTTAAATTAAAAATAAATAATCTCTAAGCTATTAAAGCACTTAAAAAATTGTAATATTGTTTTTAAATATTTTAAATAAATAAATTATCTTAATATCCATGCAATAGTCGGATATAGAAATGTTTTCTTTCCGTAAAAGAGGATTACTGCTCTCACTTTTATTTTTAATTTTTCGAGTAGAAAAAAGACGGGCCGGCCCGTTGGCGTAGTAATTAGTGCAATTGGCTTCTACGCCAGGATCCCGGGTTTAATTCTTAGTCAGGTCTGGCATTTTTCATCAATCATCTTCATCTATCATCCGTCTCCCCGTATGAATAAATAGTAATTGCTAAACAGTTGGACTTCAATCCCAAAAAATATGGTTCGTGATTGTTTTATTGATTCTGAATAAGACATTCATAAATAACAAGTAAAAGAATAGTACACATGAGTCACAACAGGTAAAGACAATTTTTTAAAGCCAACTTTGAAAATTTATTTGAACGGCAGCTACTAGTCTACTACTAGACTACTATAGTCTACTACTAGACTATATAACTTCTTTATTTCAGAAGCCGTTGACTTCCAAATATGACTAAATTTCAGAAGCAATAATTTTTCGCTGCATGTTTAAGGATAGCCTAACGTTTCTAGTTAGTTTTAAGAGGAGGCGATTATTAACTTTTTTTAACTGTGTGCCTCAAACTTTTGTCACTGGGACTTCAGTATCCCATGAAACATTTAATGTAAAGGAGACGGCATAAAAGTAGGAGTTTCCTAAAACAGGTTGAAAGGTTTGAAAATATCACCTACTTTTATTAATCTAAAGAACAGTGCTTCCGTTTTATTGACATCTTACTTTCTTGTGAATAATTATTCTGTAATATTCTGTTAATAAAATATATAATTTTAAGATAAATTCAATCATAAAATTATTAATAAATTTAATGCGATACTGTGGGTACACTTCGTTCAGTTAATTTTTCATAATCAGATTACTACTGAAAGATTAACAAGAATTTATATATCAATATTAATTATAAGCCTACAAGTAAGCCGATTAAACAAAAAATGCACAAATCATGTAGTTATCGGCGTATCATTGCTGAGTAAACTACTTAAAAATTTGTTTTCTAATTTAAGATCTCGGTCATAACCCAAATAATATAAACCCTACATTTCTCCCTTTATTTTTAGTCTATTTTAAACTACAATATTTTACTCTAAATTTAAAAAAAAAATGAAGATCATTGTATCTTTGATCGTAAACTAAAAAATTTAGACTGATTATACCTTTGTCTGTGAAAGTCAAATATGAAACAAAAACAACTTGTTTTGTACAATTGCAATTTTTTTTGTCTTTAATTTTTATTACGGTACTGTAAATTGATCTGCACAACTTCCGTATTTGATTTTTAAATGGCGGAGGGGAATTTCACTTTAAGGAGAAGAGTACCCAGTGATACATTCTCCATTCAAAACTTCGGTTATTGTCCGTTATTCAGACCAACTGGTCTCTACTCCATTTTCGCTATAAACGACGCATAGTTGGAAAGTTCCTTGTAGCTAGATCACGGGCTAGTTTGTTTGGATGGTTATCTAGTCTTTCGTGAAACGTACTATACAAGGACGCGGTTAGCTCCTTTACTGTAGGAATTTTGAAATCGTTGTGGAAGGTTTTATTGCTTACATAAAAAGGAGCGCCAGAAGCAAGTCTTAAGAATTTTGATTGAAAGGCTTGGATCGACTTTAAATTACTCTCTGCCGCTATTCCAAAGAGCTGGACACCATAAGTCCAGATTGGTCTTAATAGGAATTTGTAAATTTCAATTTGATTACGATATGTTATTTTTTTAATCTACGACCTGTTTAATCTATGATATTTTGGTCTACGAGCTACAGGAAGTTACTTTTCAATTTTAATAATAATGGGGATAGCGCGTTGGTGACGATAATAATTTGAATTTATTAATTTTTATATAGGCTAATGCAATAATTATCTACTTTAATCATAATAATAATCTGGTAATCATAGTATTTTAATGATTTTAATATATAATATTTGCCCCGTGTAAGTCTATTTTAGAGCACTTAGGTATAAAGTGACTGGACATTTTCAGTCCAAACTCTCTACATTCTTTCCCTGTAGGGTTATCTCCTTCCGTCCATCCGTTATTCTGATCTTGTTTTCCATGGTAGCCCATGTCCGTCAGTAAAATAGTCTAAAATTTACTCGGTCTATTTTTTTTCTTCGTTTATTCCTACTTCCTCAATATAGTTTTGATAGTTTTAAACCACTTGATATGTAGCTTAAATACATACTAAATCCTTCTATTTATTACTTGTAATTAAAATACCATTCTTGTTATTAACAGTTTACAAATATTATTGTTTAATAGAACTGTAATTAATTTCTGAATATGTACTTCTTATAGCTAAAACAAGTTAATTTTTTTTGGTATTTTTCAGTGTTACCGATATCTGTCTTACGTTATGGCCTAAAAGAGCAGTATTACGAAATGCAAGAAATAAGTTAATTCATACAGCTATAAGTTCGTTTTGCTAGAAATAAATTAATACCATAGATTATTTAAAACCGTGTAATTTTGTTTAGAGCTACGAGTACAAAGTACTTGTTTCAGAGATTTATTTCCTCACGCGTACATTAACGCGTAATTACTGCTAGTTTAGGCGATAAATGCGTAAGTGCGATCGTAAAGGGTAACAATAAAGACTGGTTTCTAGTAACAGCGCTACTGTTTAATTAATTGAAATCATTTACAAATAGGAGTATGAGCATAAAATGACATCCAATTGACTTGAAAAAGGATACAATAATTAATTGTAAGAATTAATTATTAATAAACGGAATAAAACTCCCTTTAAAAATTTAATAAATTTAAAACTTAAAAAATTACAAAAAAATTGTAATTGTTTTATTATTTCAGAATGTTCAATTATTCTTAATGTTTACCCAGTATCTGATATTTTATGTAAATTGTTGATAATTTTATTTCTTAATCAATTTACAAATTTCTTGGTTGTAAGTATTTGTAGTCGCAAATGAATAAACTGTTGATGCCTCTTTATATAAATAATTTAAAAACGAGTATAAAACAAAAACAACTTTTTTTGTACGTATGATTGAAATTTTATATTAATTTAATTTTATTATTCATATTTTTTTTAAATTAATTTAATATCAGTTAACTTAATCAAATATTTACATTTAACAATGTATATCAAATTATTCTGTCATATAATTATTTATCTTTTTTTTATTAAAACACTAACTGTTTGAAGGACAATAATTAATAAATAATAAATTGGATTGTGAATATGGACACACCGGACAAGATTAAGACCTATCCCAAACATTTCTTAATTAATTACATGTAATGCGTATTATTTATACGATTACCTACTTATTTTATTCTGTCTTGTCTATCATATAATGAATATTATTTTACGTGACAATAAAGTTTATTTATTTTTTTACAATTCTGTATTCAAGATAATTACGTATATTTATATTAAAATTATTAAGTTTCACGCGGTTATTATTCTTTACATAATCTTGTTTAGGTCATCAGCCTAAAGGATGGTTTGAACCTCTAGAGGTTTTACTAAGGAAGACGAGGAGTGAAGTGGTTTACCATGCATCCTCACTGAGGTAAAACGTATGCTAATCAGCATGCCAGGCTCCCTGAAAAGCATCTACTTTCCACCCTGCAAGTGACAACTTCATTCACCACAGGAACTGGCTGCAAAATGAAATTTATTACTTTCACAGGAGATAACTCTGACTAGTGTCTTTTATACCTCTATTTATTTTGTTCTTAAATGATTCAGTCATATAATTAACTGACTCAAGTGATAAAAATCAGAACTAATTTTTCTAGTCCTGGAACTAAAAGTCCAAATAATGTTACACTCCACCTGTCTGTTACAGACAGACATTTATGTCTAAGATATATTTTCGCCATTATTTTATTAATTCATAGGTTTAATATCATTTCTGTTGTTTATGTAACGACTGATTTACAATAATATTTCTTTCAATTCATAATGCATTTTTTTTACTATATAAATGTAATTGGAAAAGGAGGTACGAATATTATTAAAAAATTCTCTGAGCACTCATTAAAACTTAATAGTTTCAAGGTTATATTTATTTTTCATAGTAATAAGTTTATAATATTTTTTCATTGTTCAGCTCCATTTGTTTTGTAACAGAAATAATTATTTCGTATACAGTACCAAAAGTTTTATAGGTTGGCAGATGTTTTTATTTTTTTGTAGATCTTGTAACTACATAATAATTTATTAAAATATTAATATAGGCTATTATGGAATTTTTCTGATTGTGTTAGATGCCCTGACACATAGTTTACTATAGTGGGTTATCGTTTAACTGTTTTTGACTATTAGTTTACTTTATTTTAATTTCTAAATGATTCAGTCATATAATTAACTGACTCATATGAAATTATTATTATAGGCGGTAGAGCGGTATAACGTATATTTTACCAACTTTACTTTTGTCTGATAACTATACTACAATTTTAAGCTTTTTAAGAGCACTTCTATGTCACTTACTATAAAAATTGTGCTTGCCACAATGAATTGCCCCGTTCTAGCTAATATTTTTATTGGATTATTGTAGAAGTTTAATATTGGTTACCTGCCTATTGATTAAACTATAGTCATATTGTACAAGAGCACATCGGACAAAGGCACTCGATTGGCTATTCAGAAAGTTCTATACTTGACTTTTTTTTAAAGCCATATAGGACTACATAAGTTCATCAAACTAAAAAGAGCTCATTTCAATTTTTGCGGTTCAATCTTTGAGTTTTTGGAGTCCCTTCCTGATGTTTCCCTCCTTGAACTTTCTCCAGTATGGTATATTATAAAGACGTATCTTTTGTACGTTATCGATAAATATACTCTACTGATAACTACTCAATTTGATCGCTGGTTTTCCTGTACTTTTAACTTAAAGTAGACGTGAATAATTTTCACGTCCCAGATAATTTTCATCATGTGTATATTCTAATACTGAATTTTCGGATGCTCAGTAGCTAGATCTCTTACATTCAACCAAAGGTTATTTTTTATATTTAAATATTTTGTGGTACTTCCCTGCACTACTGTTGTTTTGGTCAACAGCCAAAAGGCTGGTTTGAACCTTTAGAGGTTTTACTTAGTAAAACGAGGAGTGAGGTGGTTTACGATTGCCTTCCTCACTGGGTGGAAAAGAATGCTTAACAGCATGCCAGGCTCTCCAAAAAGCATCTACTTTCCATCCTGCAAATGCCACCTTCACTTCATTTACCACAGGGTCGGGCTGGGTGAGGTGTTGTTTACTCCTCTACCTCTTCTGTTCTTAAATAGTTCATCCGTATAACTGGCTGACTATGAGATAAGAAACAGAACTATTTTTTGTCGCCATGGAATCAGTAGATCGAGTGCAATTAATTTAACACTCCACCTATTCGTTATAGGCATCCTCCACTACTACATGCGTATAAGTTTTACAGTTGGAATAGGTACGATGAGATAATACTGATGTTTCAACTCTCCCTTTTTGGCTATCCAAATACACTAAAAATTATTGCTCGTACGCGTAATCTATTACAAAAAAATTAAAAATGATAATGAACTATCATATATTTTTTAGCTGATAATAATTAATAATAGTTTATTCCACAAGGACATAAAAAACAACATATCATAAATAAATAATATGTAATTCACTAAATTAATTAAATTAATCTTGCCATATACTTTGCGTACTTTTATTTTTGGTATTTGTTTATACTTTGATACAAACTGTTTGTTCTAGTGTGCCCCTGCTAATTCTGCATGTACAGAACAACTTTTAAGAAATTTTCATCTTCAGCAAAGTAATCATGACAACTCTTGTATTGAAATGCTCTTGTTTAATTAATATTGCTTTTAACTAATAATGTAATTGAAACGAGGAAGGGCGATAAAGTCAATTATCTGAAATGATGTGTCAAATATTAACAATGTCTATTCCACAATGTCGAATAATATTATACTCCCGTATTGAAGCATTGCGACAGCCAATGGTATCCTAATATCATTAGTGTCAAATGTTTCCCGTTCAAAGCAGATAAATTTGTAACGTTAATTTGTCGTGATATCTGTGATAGGAAACAGCACGAAATCATAACGCGAACATCATTCGAGTCAAATACCTACCTAATTGTAACGTACAGTAGTATTTATGTAATATTATAACTATGGAAGTTTATGCTACTGGATATGATGCGGTTTCGTGACACCAATCCACTGCCTTCAGAGTATTAATAGTGCATTTACAACAGCATTTGATACCAGATACTAATAATAATGTTCTGAACGAATAGCCGCTACAATAACGTTTTAATAAACAGAACATAATCAGTAAGCTGTTGTTTTGTTACACAAAAGTAAATAACAAAACCGTACCGACACACAAACCATTATAATGAATTCTACAAAACAAATCCTCCGTAGTTCTCTTTGTAGCAATTTTTTGCTACAGATTTTAGCCCACTATGTTATCAACCTTAGCGTTTTTAGTCACAATGATTTAATATCAATAAAATTCTTAGGTGATGGGCAAAGCGTCTGCCGATTCGTTATTACGACCAGAATCACAATTTTGAACAATCCGGTGTGAATCACTCACATAACTTTTTCTTACCAATGTAAAACGGACAAATTTTCATGAACAGTATAGACGTAAGTAAATTCAATTACCAAAAGTGAGGTAATAATGTTCGAATAATTTTGTTGTAGAGTTTTTAATTTTTTTAAACTTTTTCTGTATTTTTACCAAATTACATTTAAATGTATATATCATAACACTGTAAATTCAAAGCATCGTATTTTTTAACCTAGTTTTAATAAAAAATATTAAGCCTTGTTAAGAAATATTCCCATATCGAAAACTCATTATTTATCGATTTCAGAAGGCAAAATATTGAAATCACTAATATTGATGATAAACTAAGCACTGTAAAAAAACTATTGGAATAAACGTTGTTGGTTTTGAATTTGCTATAACTTTAATTATGGATACGCTTTTAACCTAAAACTTATTGAGGTTGCATTATTAAAAACAGTTGTCGCGAGAGCACAGCCACTACGGATTTCAGTAGACATGCCGCTTACACTATCAAGTAGAGCAAAAATATTTAGTAAATAAGGCGATTTTAACGAAAATAATTGTAGGAGCCGATTTAACTGCCACTACGTTTTTGATTTATTTTGGTACCCTATCGCTAAAAACCTGTTTTTGTCTTCTCAAAGGTCTATTTCCTTTGGAAGCTCTATCTCAACAATTTAACATGAAGACATAGTTTTTCTTACTTATATTTCATAGGACAAGAGAAAGAAAAAAATCACTCACAATCTATCAGTTTCAACTCATAGCTACCTTTTATTTTAATTAATTTTAAAGGACAAGTTACAGTGATAATAAAACTGTTGTTTTGTTTTGCCAGTACAGTCAAATTAATTGAGGTTTCTATTAAAACCGCACCCGGGATGACTTTTAGGTATCTTCTCTGTGAAGCCCAGTTTTACGAATATTATTCAGTTGTTATACATATTTGGAAAGTTATACATATTTACAAACATTGTAAATAGTTTGTAATAGTTTAGTAATTTACAAACATTGTATATAGTTGCTTATACATATTTACTGAAAGTAATAACTGAATGGTATGTGCTTTTTGTTTATTCATGTTTTTTCATTGTATTCATTGTTAATTGTAACCAGTAAAATTCATTAAAATTAATTTAATTAATGAAATTTATAGGACTACTCATATTTACAAACATAGTAGTTGTTATTTGTTCATAAATGTATTCATCGTTTTTAGTACCATATTTTAATTAATAAATAGTGAAATGAAATTTAACTGAATTATCACTATGGATTGCCAACCCTGAAATGCTTTGAACGAGAATTTTTTTTTTTTTAAGAAAACCAAAGTCATTGAAACATATCATCACAAAAATGTTTTTTCTCACGTAAATGTATAATATAACAATACACTCTGCCTAAAATTTTTAGCTACATAGTTTTTCGGTTAAGTTTTACCTAGAAATACAATATGTAATTAAAAGTTATTTTTGTACTTTAAATTAAACATGGTAGTATGGTTGTTATCACTGTCAGAACAAGAATTTTAAACCACATATCAAAATCTTATGACGAGAAGAGTTGAAAACTTAGATAAAGTTGTAATGGAGTATTCATGTTAAGAAATAAAAGATGTTGACTACTGAAAGTTTATCTCAATACTTACCGCTGATGTGTTCAGTAAAGACAGTCTTAGTTCAATTACTTTTTATTCAAAATTTAAATAAAAATAATGTGAGTTATGATTCCGATTTGTAATTACGTTAAAACAACATATCAATCGACTTTTTATTATGTTCTATTCATACGGCTAAAATCATTGCACTACCTACGGTACGAAGTTAGAGAACATTTTTACGCTACGTTGTATTTTTATAAAATGTCATTGGACTTTACAGAAGATATTTCAAGGAAAAAATCATGGATTTCTACGGAATTAGATTTAAAGTTTATAAGTTAGGGATACGTTAAATGTATTCCCAATTCTTCTAATTATTATTTTTTTTCCCGCTTGAAGTGTCATTAAATACTTAATTATTAGCATCCACCGTGAAATAATAACAGTGAATCCTGTGGGAGCCATCAGTTTTTAGTCTAATTTTCATTAATATGCAAGCTAGGCAATCTAAGAATTTGTAACAAGAACTTCTCTGCAGTTCAGTACAATTTGCCAGCCTACTTATTGCATTTATATTTTTTATAGAAATACGACCATCAAGGCTTTAAACTGGACATCAATACAATGTTTCCTTTAACATAAAAGTAACCATAACGAACAGTCAATCAGTATAGTAAAATTGTAATGATTCAAAATTGACATTGGTAAAGTTTTTCTTTAAAACCCTGATTATATTCCGTAGGCAAATCCGCAGTATTTGTAAAAGTACGATTATTGAACGTAAATGTATGATTATTCGGAAAAGTCTGATCATTTAACTTAAGAGATGTTGATTTGATTTTGAGATGGCTGTTAATCATAACTTATTAATTTTACTTAACTGAGTTTTAGGAGATTGGTAGTGGCTTTCAGAATATAAACTAGCCATTCTCATTGTAAAATTGAAACATCTTACTTGTTTTTCGGGGTCCTGTCCGTAAGAAACGTTAAGATTGCTTTATGAATATTGCTAAGATTATTTTCAGCGACTGCACGGAGTTCTAAAGAAATCTTTAGGTCTAAATGTAAGAGTATTTGTAACCTAGTCTGGAACTGAACCCAGTAAATTTATAGTAAGTTCTGCAATCAAGTGAGCCACTTATCACTACTTTAGTCACTACTGTATTTTACGGAACAATATTTAAAACTATAAATACTATATATTGTGACACTTATCCCTAAGGTCCGTTCTGTGATCTGGGTAAAAAAATTGACACACTAAAGTTTAAAATTACAAGTAGTTATTACGAAATAAAAATTATAAATTATAAAGTGTTTTAAATCTACAAGTAAATTACAATTTATTACATATAAATCAATAATTAAAATAAATAAACTTAACTCGCACTTAATCAAACTAAATGCTATTTATAAATGATACTAAACGTTAGACTATAATTCACTATAACGTTGACTTTCTCTAACGCACTGTTACGCACTACGAAATTCACTCACTAAATCACAGACAAATCAAGACTGACTGACTCTAAACAAACCAGCTCGCTTATAAAGGTGAGCTATGGAGTTTTTGAGGACAGAGATTTTTGATATACTAATAAAAATACAAAATCCTTCTGTTGGCTTCTGGATCAATATTAACAAACTGTAAACAAATTAACATTGAATAAAAGGCGTTAAAAAAGGCCAATTATTTAAATAGGTACCCGACTCTTTCATGATAGCCGTACAACAGTAGAAGGGCTACCTGTACTATTCCTAACCATTTATAGTACATAATATTTCCAACTATTTTTTGGAAATCCTATTTATCACTCTTATTATTTAATAATAATTAATATTTTTAAATTTATTTTTATTTTTTTATTATTATTTAATATTTTTAAAATCTCGGTCCTCCTCAAAAATTCTCGAACGAACATTCCCTTTAGATATTGTCACAATATTATAGTACCTATTATACTATACTGTGTGGTTACGCGAATGAATAAATAAAGTAGCTACTCTCAATGTAATTTTCTCGAGAATGTATTAACGTATTAATTATTCAAAATCCTATTGCATTCAATAATAAAGTTACCGAACTGATTACTCTACAGTATTATTTTTTTACTAAAATACTTTGTGTATGAGCTGACCGTTATTTTACAGTTATTTTTTTCAATTTCTTCGAAAGATTCTTAATTTTTGAATTCAATCGTACCGAGAAACCTTTAAAATAAGTAAGAAATAAAACCATGTAACTTTCACCCTAATATTTTATAATATGAAGAATAAACAACCGCAATATTACAAATTGAAAGGTTTGCTGTTTGTTAAAAGAAATTAAATAAATAAAACCAAATGATCGTGGTATACGAACAAATACGTTATTGATAAATACAATAAAAGAAAATACTGTGTTTCTGTTTCCACTGAGACATTGGCAACCAAATAACAGTTACCATCACTATTTCTCGACCCGTTCGTCGGTATTTCCACTTCAATTCGTAGTATTTTTAGTAGAGACTATTTCCCTGGAGATATACTTACCCGCCAAAGAAATGCACCTTAGGAGCTACCATATTATTTGTATTGAAGAAGAAAGGGAATTTTCTGTTAGGAATTCCTTTATATTATTTCGATCCTTTGTAATATCTCCTTACAAACATTTTTCATTATTTATTGTATTCACACGAACACACCATGTTTTTGTAACGTTAAAGACAAACCTAAGCTTCTTTTAATCACTTAAACCTTGTACTACGATTCTTATATAATTTCGAGTGTTATTTGTAAATGTAGAACTAATGGTAACAACAGATCAATAATAATTTATAAGGGTATTTTTCCTTTACAACTTTAGTATGTTTTCATATTTGTAACACGTATATTTTCTTCATTTTTGTACACAATGTTTTCGAATACTGGCATTAAGCGATGGAGAAAGTTGCTAAAGTTTTACGGGTGGATGCCCTTCCTGGAGCCGACCGCAATGTGAAAATATCTCAACGCAGAAGTGAAGTTGAAAGAGTGAGATAATGAAAGTAGTTATGTCCCAATGGGGAATAGAACCAATTCTAGAAGCTAGTTAACCAGTAAACCAAGATATTTACAATCATTTCTCATTTTCAAGTTTTAATTTATGAAGTAACCAAGCAGATCATAAAGTTTGGTTTAAAGAAAAAATATTTAAAGAACTCTTTTTTGTATTGAATTCCATACTGAAATACCATTTGAGTACAATAATATTAATAATATGACTCATTATAGAAGGTAAACGTCAATAAATTGACGCAGTCGTATACAAAAGCACCCACAATATAAGAAAGTATAAAACAATGTTTAAAAAAATGGCTTTATTCATTTTCTGGGTGTATCACTTTTTGTAATTCAGACAACACCGGTAGACTAAAACGAATATAATTATACCAAACTTATTTTAAAGTAACATGCACAGAAACTCAAAATATAATATACGAACTCGTACGTCGAAGTTCCTCCTAATGGAGGAACTTCGACTGCAATCAACAAATCTACTTAAGTATTATTCTCTTTTTTAATAATAAGTTGTTGCTGCAGTAGATAATAAAAAAATTATTTTTTTCTGTAATTAATGTTTTCACGTAGATTCTCTATATCAGCCACTGTCTGGTTGTTTTAATCTATAAAAGGATGACAAAAACTTGTGTCAATTGAATTATTTTTAGAACACGAAAGAACACAAAATCCTCAAGAACGAAGGACAAGAAGGACCGATTTTTTTCATTTTGCGTTCATGATTATTAACATGATTGCAGACTTCCTCGGGAAAAATTCCAACATTAGAATCAGAATTAAATAAAATAATAACCAGTTTTTCTCTCAGTGTAGATGTTAAACGTTAATTTCGTTTTACCGGTTTTGTTCACGTCAAGATAAACAAGTAAAATTTGTGAGCATTTTTTTCTAAAAATACGTTTTTAATTGTTTTTTTATGTATTTAAAACAGATTTATAGTTTTTATGGATGAAGCAAACACTAAAATGTTTCTTTCTCAAAGACTAATAGTAAGAGTACACTAAGTATAGTGCACGCTAGAAACATACAATGTTGATTTAACATTAAATCAAATAGGTTTTCAAATAGAACGATGCAAAAAATTAAAACTCTAGGACTAATGTATTACGAAAAACTAATATGGAAACCGCAAAAATAAACCTGAGAGCGAATTGCGTTCAAAGAATGAATGAAATATAATCCATAGTGTCTAGCAACTGGAAATTAGATAATAAATTTACTTACTACTTACCAGACACTAATACAGCAACCAAAACTGGACGGTGGTGCACTGGTTTAATATTCTGTAATCACCACTATTCTCAAAAGTATTAAATTCTATTCATTACGCTGGTCTTAGACTAATTCTAGGAGCATACGGTACAAGCACAGTAACAAGAGTATGGTGAGATGCCTATTAGTCTCAGAAGAGAAAACTAAGTTCATCACTTTTCTTAAAAATTGGCTCGTCTTTAGATAATCCTTCAAGACATAATGTTTTCACGAGTTGGAACACAAGTTTATTCCAAATTTGTAATTCTTTACAAAAACTTCTGTACAAAAGAATATCAATTTTTTCACAAATAAGTTACCTATCTGTTCTCTACCTCCATCCCCATTAACATTACAAGATCTAACCCTAACAAAATACAAGAAAACATGAAACAAATTCATCCATCTTGTCTACCTTTTGTCTTAAATACTTAAATATATTAAAAGTTTTGAAAAAAAATTACACTGGTTGCTTAAAAATGTCTTTTAGAAGTAGATGTGCTGTGGTAAGTTAAAAAATAGATCGTATTCAAATTGCAAGACTGTTTTCCAGTACTTCATTCTGAAGTGGTTGCAATGAAAAAAGCTTTTGAAGTTATAAGTTTATCCAATTGTAAAAAATGTGTGATCTTGAAAGAATCAACAAGTGTTTTAGATTCCTTTATAGATGTTGACCCAGATGAACCAATATTTCAAGACTAATTAACGCCAATCAAAAAACAACTAAAAACAGTATAACAGTAATTCTTCTGTGGATCCCCTCCACTTGAAAATCAAAAGAAACGAGAAAGCCGATCAAACAGTCAATCGTACATCTAAACGCTCCAACAGATCAAATAAATCTTTTCTATCGAGACACAGAAAATGTTTGAAAACAAGTAAAATTAATTTGGATTGGACAGTGAGGCTACACATATCTACACATATTACGGACTGACACTTTTGACTTACAACCAGGAATGTTAGACAACAGAATAAACCAAGTGACACTTACACGACTAAGAATTGGTCACACTAAACTGACAAACAGTCACGCCATAACGAAACAAAATGAATGTCCTCATGATGAACCTAATAAAAGTAGACATTGTAACACAAAATTCACTATACAATAAATCCACGTTAGTTGCCATACCCTGAACACTATTTGGAGACAATTTCAATTACCAGCATTTTGGAAAGATTGCATAAATTATACACGCTACTCAAAAACACTAAAATTTTTAAACGTTGTAAGTAATTTTTAATATAAAAAATAGTACAACTTGTAGAATAGCAGTCTATATTCCATTACGTCGTTGATCGATGATCTAATTCAATTAACCAATTGTTGTAAATTCAAGAAAATATAAAAAAAAATAATCAAAATTTATAATTTAAAATTTAAATATTCTAAACAGTAATTAAACGTATCAAGATGAATTATAAGAAAAAAATAAACTATATTCAAAAAATTAATACCAGAAACCAAATATCAGATTAAAGCAAGAAAAAAAAGATAGTCTTCTTCTTCTTCTTCTTCACTTCCAAGGATTAGGTTTCTTGAACCTGTTCCGGTACCCATCTGTTCCTCGGTCGTCCTATATCTCTTCTTCCTGTAGGTTTGTAGTTTCTGGCGGCTTTTGGTATTCTCTCGCCTGGCATGCGATTCAAATGGCTGCACCATCTGTTCCTGTTCTGCTTGATTCTGTCTAGCAACGGTAAAGCATTCAGTGTTTTTCTAATTTCTTCATTTCGTAGCCTATCTCTTCGGCTGCATCCATATACACTTCGTAAGAATCTCATTTCTGCAGCCTGGATTTTGCTGTCTACCTTTTTCGTATGTATCCAGGACTCACTGCCATACATCAAAGTAGGGACAGCAATTGTATCGTAAAACTTAAGTCTCGTATCTTTTCTTGTTTTCCGTTTCAGATGTTTATGTATATTACCACAAATGCTTTGAAATTTAGATAGTTTGTAAAGCACATCTTTGTCAAAGTCATACGAAACATCATTACCAAGATATTTGAAATGAGAGACTTGTTCAAGCACTCTTCCTCTTAATTCTATTTTAGTTCTTACGGTGTATTTTCCTTTAAATGCCATAGTTTTAGTTTTTGTCTGCGATATTTTCAAATTATATTTCTCAGACATTTTGTCCAACCTAAAAACCGCTTTCTGTAACTCGTCTTCGCTTTGTTGTATTAATACCAAGTCATCTGCATAGATCATGTGATTGAGCTTCATCTTTTTAAAAAAAGATCTTCATCTTTTTAAAAAAAGATAGTATAATTTTAATTAAACAATTTGAAATAATAAGATAATAAGTAAAGGAAAATATTAAAGTATCAAGAATCTAATTAATTATAGAACAAATCAAAATAAATTTGATTATTTTAAAATATAAAGAAAAGATTTAAATAAAATTTATTCAATACTATAAAACCAATTGCAGCAATGAATCGACGTTCCATTTGATTCCCGGTCAATGGATGGACAAGAAGCAAGAACAAGACTCCGAGGATAATTCAAATAGTAACTATAAAAATTAATTAATTTGAGCTCATAGCTAGTACAAATATTAATCTTCAAATATATATATTACAATAAATAATTATATTCATTAATAATTATTTAAAATACTTAGTTTTATAACATAGTGTCATCAATAAATAAGTTCAAACAAATTAATAATTTTTGTAACACATTTTCTTTGTTAATTCTTTTCAATTTAATTTACGTTTTCATTAAATATTTATTTTTCAATTTAAAATTTTGCATTTAACTTTATTTCATTCGCAATAATTTCATTTCATTACAAACTCATGTAAAAATTATAATATACTTAGTCATTTAATTTTTATATTGTAAACCATTACCGTAATAATATGGTACCTCTGAAGTCCTTTATTATGTTGCTTGTTTTTGTTACGTAATGGTCGCTAAAAACCAAAAATTCTGATGCGGCCATAATGAAACTTATTGTTAAAAACATCATAAACAAAAAATGTAAAACCACTAAGAACAACTTAAATACGAAAATTTATCCAATCTTGCAAATTTATCCAAAAATCAAAATTATTTATTCACGAAAGTTTTAATAGTGCTAGTTTCATGACCTATAACTCCATGACACTACGGAAAACTATCAACTTTAACAATTTTAACGGTTGTGTTTTACTTTCTTTCATATTTTTAAGCTAAACGTATTAGAAATTAGATACATTTTCAACTACCATTGTTAAAATTCATGCTTAATGTAAACAAAAGGCTAAAATTCATAGTTTTCTTTACAAAAAAGGATTGTTTGCTTTTCTTAGTTACTTACCTAAAGTAACACAAACCGCTTGAGTCACTATTACGTTCCTCTGAAAAGGTTTTAAATTAAAATTGTCAATAAATTAATTTTGATCTGCATAAATAATTTATTGAATAAAACTTGTTTATATTATCGTAGTTGTTGAGACATATTTTTTTAATCCATAGAAATTAGAATTCAAAGTTTTTTAGATAAAATAAATAACATAAAATATGGTAAGATGTGTTTAGGCATTGTGGATATTCACATATTATAGTTTTTTGCATTTATGGGAGGACTTCGGTATATTTGATTATTTTTATTAAAAAATCATCTTTCGGTTTCGTGTATTTGATGTAAGTAATGTAAGTATTATGGTAGATTCAAAAAAACATTTTGATTTACGACCCTATGGTCAAAATAGGATATGTGGTTATATGTCTTGTTCAGCAATCCACTGAGATTTTTACATTTGCCTACCTATATAATATTACATATTAAATAATATGCAATATTAAATATTAATATGTTATTTAAATATTACATAAAATACATATTCAATGTTATGTATGTTTTCAATGTTAACTTGTACAATTTTCACGCATCTATTACTTCAAAGTTATTATGATATTTTTAAGTAATTATTACTTTATGAATATTATGAAATTAGCTGTATTAGTAAATGATTTTCAAAGTATATGGTTTTTAACCGCTCTTCCATAAAATAATTTTATTTTCACGTTCATTGAGGAAAATGGTTAAATGGATTAAATTCGGGTTACTAAATAAAATTCCCAATTGACTCGTTTTACGTTAAATCGAATGTAATGAAAAATTCGAAACAAACATCAGTAATATATCATCTTAAAAATTATTTAAATATTACTGAATCTAGTTCGGTTTCTTTAGACAATGACGGTGAAATTAACATTGACATCATGCAACGATAATAATAGCACATCATTTTTTTAATTTGCTTACAAAGCTTTTTCTTATAATTATTCGGCAGCATCAAGTGGAAGAAACCATTAAAGCAGTTGCTGTTCTACAGTATCCGAAGGCAACTCTTGTTTCATTGCTCGGTTAGAAATGTAAGATAAAAAAAGGTTTTTTATTTTTCTCTCGTGTTTCATTAAACTTGAATACAAACCAAAAAGTAGATACTTGTGATAATAATAAGTATTTTTTTATCTTTTATTTATATTGAGAACTGTACAAAAAATTTGCACCATCACAATGTGTTAATAAAATGTATGGTAAAAATTGAAACACGTAAAAAAATATCCTCATGGCTTTAATTTTTATTCACATTGGAGCTTTAGGAAGATAATCAGTTTGGATAACTTTAAACTATGTAACTGATCGTTAAGAAGTTAGTGCTATATTTAAAATAAGCTCTTTGTTGCGTGTTCATTAAGCCAAACAATTACATGATTAATAATATTATGATGTGATCGTAAGGTTTGCTAAATACTCGTGTCTGAATCTCATCACATACTGATTGCATGGAAATCGTGCCGTTTGCGCGTCCCACTAGCTAACTTACGAAGTGAGAAGGAGAGAAAATCGCTTTGTAGTCGCGTTGCAATCGCATCGCACCGTGTGTGGAGGCTCTTGTAGTTGAATTCTGTAAGTCCATGTTGGATAAAGCAGACTCTTGTAAATTAGCATCTTTTAACGAAGAGGAAGAGTTGATTTGAAAATGGTCAGGTAGTAAAAAAGTTTCAACTATTTGTTTAAAGTTTGTCAATTAGTTTTTACATAATGTTGTCAATTAATTTACAAGACATATAGATTTTAAAAAACTTCTTTTGTTTAAGGGTAGCCTACCCGAAACGGAGAAAATTGAAAATTTTTCACATATCCGGTGTTTTGCACACAATTAAAATTCAAAGTTTTCTGCATCCAGTAATGTATAATTTGTTAGGGTTTTTGCAGTTTTTATCCCAAGAAAATAAATAAAAATACGTTGAACCCTTACGATATTTCGTAAACGTTACCAGTTTGCATAAATAAATCTATTTTCTGTTTGCCGGCCGCACTGGCGTAGTTGGTAACGTGCTCGCCTCTCATCATGCGGTCTTGGGTTCGAGTCCCACTCAGTTACGGTATATTTTCATACGTTACAAAATAAAAATAATTTCATCCTTCACAGTACCCAACGTTGTCGCTATTGACCACTGTAGTTGATGCGACGTTAAATAAACAAAGGAAAAAATTTATTTTTTGAATGACAAACATATAAACTTATAATTTTGTTTATGTTTTAAAGCTTTAAGTTGACATTAGACCAGCTGTGAATGTAACAGTTGAGGAACTTCCAGATTATGATCCTGGAATGTATTAGAGGTAACTATTTTGCAGTACTTATAATGTGTTCTCTTTTAGTTTTTTCTTATTTCCCGTAAACAGCAATTTTTGACATATAAGGAACATTTTCTCAGCCAACTGAGAACGGATTTTAGTGAAATGTTTGCACAGCCTTTTATACCATAAAATGTACTGAGTTAATATTACAGTAAAATAATGTGTATAATTATTTATTTTCCACTTAAATTGGCAAAAAATTATGCTTTTCAAAAGTGGTAATTTCAAAAAAACATTTTCTTATCTTTCTAACAATATATAAAGATGCTACTAATTCCGTGGGTACAAATTAGCCTGAAATGTAACCGCAAAAAAATTTTACTGGATAACTGTAATAGTGTTTGAGAAAATATTCTTTACATTAAAATTACGCAGATAGGCATTCTGGGTACCTTTAAAATAGAATAGGATATACATTAAAGTATTTAACTTAAAGAAATTGTATTCGATAAAGAATACCGATAGGCCAACTTGTAAACTTATTAAAACTATCTAAACCAAACAACGTATGGTGACAAATAGAAGCAGCTGAAAGGAATGGAAGTTGATAGGGAAGTTTTATACTACTAGAGTATAGGTTACCGCAAATATCAGATCTTTTTTCTATTTTTACTTTTTCTATTCTATTCGCTATCGTTTTTTTTGCAAAATACCAGGTCTTGATAACAAATATTGGAGGCTTATCACAAAAAAACTCTAAAAAGAAATTTAATATGCGTCGTCGTAACTTCCCCAGCAAGGAGAAGTACCCAAAGAAAAAAGAGTAAAGGGGCGCACCCACAACTAACTTTGTTGATATATGCTACAGTAAAGAGCAATTCACAAAGCCAACTCCTTGATTTGTGTTGTTCTCCAGTTAGTTTATTCATTAAGTGTTAAAAATTGACCTCATAAAATATCTAAAAGAATACAATTTAAACAAAATGTTGTATTTCAAAATGTTATTACATAAACTATGGAAAGTTTACTCAGTTTGTTTTAAAGCAACTAAAAAATTCGCATTTTTTTTTAAAGCAAATCTCAAATAAGAGCAATACAGGAACAAAAATCCTTTCAAGAAGTGGTTTTAAATAACGAAAACATATTTTCTTTTAATCAAGGGAAGCATAACTAACTTTTAAATATACAGTATTTTTCTTGCCTTATTAAAATACTCTATTATTTTTTTGCAGTTATCTTCGCCCAACAAAGTTATTTCCATAAATACTTTTTGCCAATATAAAAACAACAATAATGTTAATAGAATTAATATACTATTTGAAAACCTTTACGTAATATTGATTTATAATTTATTTTTTACTCACTTTTTTATACATATAAAGTATTACAAAAAAGTTTCTTAATTTTCCTCAACAATAAAAGAACAAAAACTAAATGTTTCAATTCAATAAAAAACACTGGACTCACTTCTTATGTATTACGGTTAGCGAATTATCTTATAATCCAACTTTATGATCTTATAACCAGACCAGACCAGGGATCCTGGGTTCGATTCGCGCTCAGATCTGAATTTTTTGCATCGTTCATCTTCATCCATCATCTTTCTTCATCTTCAATAGCAATAATGTGCAAAATAGTTACAAGGAAAAATCAAAAATCTATGAAACAAAATCATTTAATAACTAGCAGATGAAAATAAGTTGCCAAATTCAGGATTCTAGCTGGCGTCTGAAAGTTCACTTTATTTGATCTAAAAATTATAATGTGCTTCTGTTTTTTATGAAGTTTCATTTTAAAAAGCATCATCTAGAAACCTGTGTCTGTTAAAATATAAAACTATTTTCACTAAACTACCGCCTTAAGTTGAAAATCTGTTTTGATGGGTCAGCTGAGTTAGATAATAGACTACGAGAAACAAACATTTGAATCCGTTTTCTTTATTTAAAATAGTGTTACCAATAACATTAATTAAATCTACGATTTTTCCTCAGAAATTGTAGATCGCAATTTTAGTTTAAATTTCTGGTATGCAGAAGAAGAAATATTTTCCTGTGACTTTTAATAACACCGCAGTCCGCGTGTGCCAAGTACTTAAAACTGAATTTTGACGACCATTATGGAGAATCCATATTCAAGAGAAACTTACTCAAATCAATCAAAATTTCAACAATTATGCTGAATATTTAGTAAAAATCATCGCTAATAATTAATTATTGATTTACAAAACTATTTTTAAAAAACTGATCTGGACGTACAGTACAGTTTTACTTTTGGGAAAGAATATAAAGTAACTTCTACATTAAAATCACTCAACGGTTACAATAAAAAGAAGATATTCAAAGTATGACTAAAGCCAAGCGATACATATATGACTAATAGACGGAGACCGCAACAAAATTCAAAAATTTTCATCACGTTATCAGAAATAGTGAAAAATCTTCCAAACACTTGGGCTATCAAACTTTTAAAACAAACTGTTACACAATGAGACAACTGAAACGTAAACTTCCGACAGACTTATTGCAAGTGCAATTCTTACACTATGAAAAGTTATAAAAATATTTAAAAGATATTATTCTTTAATAATTCACTGGTGATGTAATATTTACTGTTTCTGTCTTGAGGTAAGCTCTATGTTATT
Source organism: Catonia carolina (assembly GCA_035578175.1). Classification (NCBI taxonomy): domain Eukaryota; kingdom Metazoa; phylum Arthropoda; class Insecta; order Hemiptera; family Achilidae; genus Catonia; species Catonia carolina. Next base: position 123,752,284 of record JAQMRL010000001.1, on the reverse strand, counting down.
GTTCTTGGGGTTAGCTCTATGTTATTGTTGTAATTTCATATATTTAATACTTATTGTTCTCTGTCATATAATTTGTACATAAGTTATGTTTGTTAGAAAAAAATTTCACGAGTAGTTATTTTCAAGATAAGTTACTGAAACGTATGGGCTATTCTATATTGGTTCAATTTTTGATGAAGATTTTTGCTTAAAAATATTTTGATTAAGATTCTAGCTTATGTAGGACACTCCTGTCCTCCATAAAATTGGAGTCACCAAAGCTTGTTCTAAATTTATACCAAAGCAAGAAATCACCACCTACATTATTTTATGACGTTAATATTTACAATTTATGAAACATAACACGCGGCAACTCCCACGTTACTTTAAAATATTATAAGACAAATTAATTTTACTATACGTTTTTTAAAGAACGACATGTCAAACAAATATTTTTAAATGTTGATGAAATTTGAATTTACTGTTAGACTACTAGTCTTATGATTGTACTTGAATGTTTTCATCTCAGATGTTTTTTTATCACAGGAAAAGAATATAATACTGTAAATAAAAAAAAATTTCCTAATCGTTTAATGATATTTCAAATTTAATGGACATTCTGAGTAGTATAATATATGACAAATATACGGGAGAGAAGCAATGCAAACGTTTCCAAAAGAACAATAACAAACACGTAACGGCCGTTCTTTGATAGCAATCAGTACTAATATTATGCCACTGACTCATAAACCCGATGAGAAAGCATAAAATTTTGTCATAAACTGTTGGATGGCCGAGTTGAGCAGTAAAGGTTTATTAGACCGTATACGACTTGAATGAACATTATCTTCATCGTTTATTTTACCATTACGAGTGAAACAATAAATTTTTAACGTTACAATTTCTAACCTGAGAGATGCAATAATAAGTAATAATTTGAAATTATTACACTTTTCTGAAATTAAAATTTTATAGATGATTATTTATATTATCCAAGTTAATTAATAATTCCATAAGTTAATTTTAATTAACAAAAATCTGGTGTGAAACACTCATGCAACTTTCTCTTGCCAATTCAAATATTTAACAATGTAACCTAACAATAGCAATAAAACATTAGAAATAACAAAAATCTAACCTCAAAAAACATAATCTTATTTTAATTATGAGTGAATGATGCAAAACGACAACCTCAGTTTGGCTTAAAAATATGAAAAATCACTCTTTCACGCTAATCAAGGCTCTGTAGAGAAAAATGCTCAGAATAGAAGTCGTAGATCTTTTAATTTCAAATAAATTTGATTAATACACTTTTGTTGTAAAATGTCTAAGGCTGAAATCCTAAAAAAATCGATTTTTTACACGTTATCGTAAGAAAAAAACAGAAAATCGCTAATTACCGCTAAACTAAGTGTTATACAAAACAATGTTTGAAATAAAGGTTGTAGGATTTTAAATTTTCTACTACTTTTATCATATACATTTTTGCACTAAAATACATACTAAAGTCACAATCTTAAAAAAAAAATTTTACGAGAAAACAGCCTCCCTAAAAATGTTTAGCAGACATGGCGCCTATCCGATATTGTAGAGCATAAAAAGTTTAGTTAATGAGGCGATTTTAAAAATTCTTAGTAGTTGTTTTTGAGAAAATTGCAAAAAAGTGAAAAACGACACGAATAAACTACTACTTCCAGTTGATCGATTTTGATGAAAATCTTTGTGTCAGGCCCGGTATTAGTACGTAACTTAATTTTTAAGTTTAAAGTTCGTACAATGTTTCGTTCTTGAGATATTCTGTTCACACACACACACACACACACACACACACACACACAGACCAATCACTAAAAACATGTTTTTTTGGGTTCAGAGGGTCTGAAAACGTGTAAATCCGGTGAAAACTCGATTTCGTAAATTCGACATGAAAATAATACTTTCCTTCTTATATATTCATATAGGCAAGAGAAGTAAAAATTAATAATAAGATAAAATGAAATTTTAAAGAAAACTTTTTGAAATTTTACCAAAAGTTGTTTCTTCTTTTATTTCAAATATTGAACTGAATCAGTAAATTTAAGAAAATGACTGCACACGAAAAGAGAAAATTCCGCACTATGTTTTGTAAGTAATAATAATTCAAATGAAACACGCAGGAAAGAGGTAGCCTACTTTTGTTTTGAAATAATGAAACATAGTTTGTCTTCAGTTTACGAAAACCCAAAACTAACAAATATTATCGTATGGAGTTACACTAGATGAAATATCATTTATTTTTTCATTTTACCGAATTTTTTGGCTCGTAATAAAAATTGGACTTACTCTCTGGTTTAAGCTCCATGACATTAATAATGTAGAACGGCCACACATAACAATTTATCATTAAAGTAAGGTTTAGTTTTCTGAAACTTTTAAAATTATTTTGTAAATATACAATATACAATATTTTATAAATATATAATGTACAGTAGACCTACAGAAATAAAAATTAAAGACAAAAAATTCTGAAAAATCATAACATATTCAATGAAAGTTATTTTCTTTAAGTAAATATTTGCTGGTAATTTAGTTAGGTATTTTTTGTACAAAGTAATAGTTCACATTAAACTTCCGGTGAATCCGGTCGTTTTGAATTTTCGTATTTCTAAACAATTTTGTATCATTAGAAGCTGGTAAATAGCTGGTTTTGTTAACCATTGTGACATGGTATGTCTACATAACGAATACAAAGTAAACTTTTAATCAGCCGTGAGGTTTCTTAACAAGACAACATGTCTCTTGTTACCCGGTTGTGTTTCTACTCCACCATCGGCGTAGCCATGTATGAAGTTTAGTATTTTCACAACACAGAGTTTTCTTATATTGCAATAAATATTTTATATGTAATTTTGACTCTCTTCGTACGGGTTAATCATTTATAAGTATTTATAACAAATTATTTTTTTAACGTTTCCTATTTACAACCAAAAATGTGAGCGATGCTAAAATAATAAATGAGTCTTTTATGACCTGTTTATCGTGTTTCAAATTAAATAAAAAAGTAACCAGACACGTTAAACCATCGTTTAAAAAATACTTTATTTCGAATCGATAAACCAGAAAACGGTGTGATGATTTTTATTATAAAAAATGATGTATTAAAAGATTTTCGGCATATAAAGTTAATATTCAATAAGCTGATAGTCTTTTGATACAGCATTGAGAAGTGTTATTAGACTGAGGGAACGAAGGCCTGAGGAAGGTAAGGAAGGGTTGATTTATATAGCAGGGCAGTTCCTGTCTTGCATTATTCAATATCAGCACCTGCACCTCTCCTGTGTTCTTTGAATTATTAATGCAATTAACGCAAGCTTTTACAGGGAGACTTACACCTTTTACTAGCTCTTGATTTATTTTAGAATTCTGCCTCCTCTGAATAACACCAATTCATTCTCTCATTTACAATTACATTTTATGTATATTTATACGAATCGAGTGTGTTTTAATATGATCTTATTAGTTCAAAAACGTGACTGTTTTCTTTTACACGCTAAACGTGACAAAACCACCAGGTAAGGAAATTAAGTTGCAGCGGGTGTTCTGCATTGAATTAAAGTATAATTTTCCAAATAATTTATGTCACTGCAGTGACGTCATCTTTTGTACCTACTGAATTATTAACGTCTTTACCAACCACTAACTGTCGGTCACAATACAGAAATATAAAAATTCTTAAAACCCGATTCCTTCGTACATCAGTATTAGAGTAACTTCAAACTAACTTGTAATAAAACGAGAGGGGGAGGGGAAGAGAGAGAGAGAGAAAGAGAACATATATGTTATCTTGATTATTATTACTTTTTATCCCTAATGTGCGTACGTTGCAATCTGTTCAATTCAGAACAATAAGCAACCCCATGACCCAATGAGATGAGGATTATGTGTATGACGTGTAAATGAGGTGTTATCTTGTACAGACCCAGGCCGACCATTCCTGAGAGAGTATGGTTAATTGAACCCCAACCATCAAAGTACACCGGTAACCACTGTCTAGTGTTCAAATCCGTGTAAAAGTATCATTACTAGGATTTGAACCAGTAACCTTCGTCTCCGAATCTGTTTGTTAAACAACTGACTCGCGGCGACGACTTTACCTCTAGACCAACCCAGTGGGTCCCCCTTGATTATTAAACAAAAATACATTCTCGCTGCCATCCAATAATCTTTAGTAAGTCAACACTGAAATAACCAAATATGCTATTTTTGTAAGATGCCTTCGCCTGAAAACAGTTTAATCATATATTCCTCTAATTAAAAGTCCTTTAACATCATCAATCAAAATTACAATTACAATTAATAAATGAATAAAACACATACTAAAATTGTTGGAAATTTTGCTTCCTAGTTCTTGGTGATATAGAAGGTTGATCACTTAAAAACCAATTTTCAATCTAAAAAACCACTATTACTAAAACTACGTCGGATCATTAGAAAATGCCTGAACAAAAGATGTTTCTCTGACGGGATCTGAAAACCCGTCCCGAACGAAGAAGTCTACAGAAATTCAGAATCTAGCAGACCAGATAAAGAAAAAGAGTATTTCTTTCTTTGGACATCTCTTGAGAATTGACTCCGCCAGAATCTTAATACCAATCATCAACTTTCTCCTAAACAGAAAATCGCAGCCCCACTGGATCAAAGAAATTGAACAGGACATGAAAGAAATAAAAATCCCACTTGAAGACCTGAAAATAAAATCTGGAAATCACCACAAACTGAACAACACAAGACTTGAACAAAAAAGACCAACAAAACGACAGAATATCGTGCATTCTGATGAAGAACGCCAGAAGAGATCAGAACGATTGAAGGAATACTGAAGAAAATCAAGGAAAGAAACGTCAGGAAAAGTATTCTAACATAAAAAAAATCGAAAAAAGATTTTTCTTCTTTAATGCTTGTGTAGTCCTATGTGACTTTTAAAATAAAAACCCACTGTTAAACAAATGTATACCAATAGAATTCAGTTCTGGTTGCATCTAGTATTGCAAGTATCCAAACTAGTCAGTGTTTTAAATAGAATGTCCTTTGATCTCCAACAGTTGCCCCCTTGTAAGCTACGGGATCTATAAAAAATGGTTTATTTTTAATCTAACATACAGTCTTAAAAAAAATTGCAATATATTTGAAATTGGACACATAGCCCCAAAAACATTCCTTTTCCGTCTATTAAACAAAAGTTTTTCAAAACGTGGATTTCCTTAGAAATCCATGTGTATTGTGGTGGCCAAGGAATTTCAGGAATGGACTGGTGGAATGCTAGAAGCAGAGAAGTCCGTAAGACCCCAACGAAAACAAACAAAATAAATTTTAACTGGTTGCTGAAGAATTTGGAATAAAACTTTTGGTGCAGGAGTAAAGGTGTGGCATTTCAGGGCAAGTGATCTATCCATTCAAAAATTATGTTGCACGGCCAGATCCTGGAGCTGGTCCAACCTTATCAGTACTTAAGATATGATGCGTCATTTGACAGGGATTTTGGGGTCCAACCAAAACTATAAAGTTTAACTCTCTTTGTGGTGCCATAAATCGTTATAGTAACTATTTTGTGCAGCCAATATTTTAACGGTAGGTTTGTTTCATACTCAAGCGTGAAATGTAACACAATTAGCACAGCATACTAAGCTACAGACGCTATCAAGACCTCAATAGCTTATAATATGTTTAAAGAAAATTAAATAATTCTAGCAATATAAAATTGTTAAATGTAAGAAGAAACATTTTTTTAAAACAATATTATTAATTTTTTTAATCCCTAATTCATGGACGTTACAATCTGATCAATTTAAGAGCAATAAGCATGACCCCAAGGCCCAATGGGTTGAGGATGATGTGTATAACGTATAAATGAGGTGTAGTATTGTACAGACTCAGGCCAACAATTCCTGAGAGTTTTTGGTTATGTGAACCCCAACCACGAAAGTACACTGGTAAACACTGCTTAGTATTCAAATCCGTATAAAAGTAACTACCTTTTAGGATTTGAACAAGGAACATTCATCTCCTAAAATCAACTGTTAAATAGCTGACTCGCAGTGACGACTTTACCTCTAGACCAACCCGGTGGGTTATTGTAGATAATACACAAAATATTATTTGTTATGGAAATGGAGTATGTAAGCGGTTTTTCAATGAACGGTACCAATTCAGAATAAGTTTATACCTGCAGGGCACAGGGTTATAAAATTTAAGGTAGGTTTTATCTCTCGTTTTCGTAAATTCAGCTATTTATTTTTGAAATAATAAGCTATTTTATATAATAAACAAATTTTATCTGACGAGTAGGTTCATATTTTACCAACCTAAAACTATCTTTTAAATTTGCGGAGTTCATTTAATAACCGTAAGTGTGAAATTACAGAATTAAAACAAAACCAATTTATATTTTAACGTACTAAAATTGTTATAACTTTGGTAATTTGATTTTTGTAGCAGAATTCCATGCTACGTTAACACACAATTTTTTTTAAACAAAACAAAATGTTCCCTGTTAGTTTCGTAACAGTGTACTTTACAAATTCATTAGAACGTATTTTGATGCTGAAATACAATAATTAAACGAGCTATTCCTTGTATACATGTGAACCTCATTAGTGTTTTTCATTTCCTAAATCGTTATCATTTTTCCTGTTTTACAAAACAAGCTTATGGGGCATCAATTAATTATTACCATGCAGCTTATTTTTCTCTAATTATGCATCATTTTATTTAAAATGTGCTTTATCGTCTAATAATTTTATCCGTTAATAACTAAATAACAAATGTTCATTAAAATGATGGGTTGGCGTATCTTTCCGTTTAGTTTTAATTCGAATAAATTGAGAATGTGAGGTAATTAAAACCGAAAATCATTTCAAACGGAACATACAAATCAAAAGTAAAATAGATGGTAACAAAATTTCTTTTATAGTCAAAATTTATTTACAATCTGTTCTTTTCAGGATATTAAGCTACTATATTATCTTAATTTTTTTTATATCTGATGTTAATAGGTATATCTTATATTTGTAAAAAGTGAAATGACATGAAAAGTAACTCCTAATAGAGAATCCTCTAGAAAAACTGTTCACAAAATCAGCAGTCTGTTAAAAATTCACATAATGAAGCTAAGTTAAAAAAAAACACGGACGAAGAATTAGGCTACAAAGTAAGTGAATCTGTTGGATGTTTCCGTTTTAGCCTTCTTATTTGACCACCATTTTCCAGTAAATTTATGATAATATGTCATGCTATTCATGCAGTTATTTTCGAACCTTAAACGAAATTTTGTAAACTCTTACTTGAAAATTAAAATAAACAGGTATTATTTTTCTTACTAGTACTTGTTATTCAAAAATTCAAGGCGCAGCTGTTGGATCTTATAAGACTTAAAATTAAAACTCCTGAATAATTTGGGTACTTGACTTAATGGGTGTGCTGTTGATGGGAAGAGGCCTTCTCATCAGATGATTGCTCTCAAAAACTGAATATTATAGAAATAAGTTAACGTTTATTATCTAATTTTTGAAATACGCATATTATTCAAATAACTTTCGTATTACAACTTATGATTTAGACGTTAACTAATTCAAATATTTTACTTCAATTAGTTAGGAGTGCGTAAACATAGGTCTGTCACTATTAATTACTTAACATTTTAAATATTTTGTAGTTATTGGTTTTTAAAATAATATTCATTTATTTTTTGGTCTCTGTCAGTACATTTATTAAGATTCAGATTGTAAAGAAAAAGTATTTTTTTAATAGGATAAATTAAGCAGAAAAATTCGACAATTTTATGAAATTAGAGAAAAAGCAAGTCTTTAAATTACCTTCGGTTGATTATTTCTCAAGTTAATACGGGAAAAGTTATAATCAAATATTCAGGTCCTTTGTCTATTTATGTAGTTATTCAACAAAATAGTTTTATTGGCTTTAAAATTATTCCTCTGGATGTATTGAAATATTATTAATAAAAAATGTTACGTCGTCACGACGGTGCTCCTCCAAAATAATAAAGTAACTATCACTAGTTAGACTGCTAGAAACTAAATTTTCGTAGTTTTATTTCCAGCGATTAAAACTTTATTATTTTTCTTTGTTTATTTAACGTCACATCAACTACTGTGGGCATCAGCGATGACGTTGGGTTGTAACTGTGAATGATGAAATGATTGCAATATTATTGAAGTGTTCAATAGTTTTTGGATACTTAGTATTGTGATTACTAACACCGGAAAAAAATCTAGTTATATTGAAAACAAACCTGAGTATTTTACATCATTATATTGGGTTATGATAAATGTCTATTGTCGAATTTCAAAACCAAGACATTTCAAAAATTCATAATAATAGTAAAGTGTAATTAGGTAAACTAATGTAACATCCACTCTAAGTGTAACTCGAAAGTGCTGCAATATATTACTACATACAAGGGTTCATTAACGATGACGATATACATTTTTTAAATTAATTCATGAGGTTAAATTAACAGCCACTCAAGGCCAACTTTATCAGACGTTTATTTGATTCTTTATGCCACTACAGCTTTATTTCTGTTGTCTTCGTCAATACAATGAACTCGGCTATACAATGTCACCCAGTTTTTATTAAAAGAAAATGTTTGTAGCTGTAATAATAAACATTGATAAGCACAGTAGCTATTGCTTTAAAATATTAGTCTGATCATAATTTTTATCACAGATTACAGTATTCTTAAGGCTAACCAAAAAAAACAATCCCACTCAACACCTAAAAAATCGAAAAAAGCAGTCTGGAAGTTGTAATGTTAGCAGTTTTTGAGAAAAAGGATGAAAAATATGCAAAAAAATCAGTAGAAAAACACAGTGTTCCACGTTTCAGCCCAATAATTAATTTGTTAAATGGCAAATAAACAAATTGTATTCTACTGGCTTTATGGGAAAGGTTCAATTTTGCTAATCAAGAACTATTTCTTGGCTATGTATTTTGAAACAGCACTCGTTATGATGGACAAGCAAAGAAGAAACAGAAAAATAGATCTGATTTTGCATTAAGGAAATATTGTAAAAGTTTATATTACTTATTTAGAAATAACATTTTTTATTTTTTATAAATTTAAATTATTTTTTTTTAATCCCAATTTAGCCTCCACTACAATACATAGATGGCAGAAGATCACTAAAATGGTTAAATTACATTGGTGAGGTAAGCGACTTAGTAAGGAAGCCAGCTGACAGCAAACATTTTAAAAAATTGTGGGGAATTCCTGATTAGTTTTATACCTTTGTGAAAACCGTTAAAACAGTAGGTATAAAATCAGATGGTTATTCAATATGAAGAAATGTTGTTTACGTTTAATATAACAAAATTAGAAGGCTTTTTATTAAATTTCTGTTTTAAATTAAATTTTGAAAACGAGTAGGACTGCGTAATATGTTACTGTTCATTCCATGGTTAGATACATCCACTTAAAACAATCGAGGGACTTTTCACTGACATAACAGTATAAAAAATCTGAAATAATGAAACGTAAACAGTGAATGAAGGATTTCATTAATGTCGCGTAAACAGTACAAAATTTTAGGATATTACTAGAGTATTTTACAGAGAGAGGAAATTAAGCGGCATTCCAAGCGTCACTTCGCCGTCAGATTATGATCTGTGTTCTCTACAAACGACTCGCATGTAATCTTTAAACCATGTATAATCTTCCTAGATTTTACACAGTATGGTAATTATTTTACCATTTAGAACAGTAAACACTGTTTACATTAGTGCAAACTCGTTATTGTGCAAATTGCATTCATTCTCCTTTTCTACTTAGAAACAGGATTAGTGCTGAATATTAAATACATTTTGGTACTTCGCTTAGTTCTTTTTACTTTTTTTATTTCTCTTTTATTCTCGTATTATATAAGTAGTACATACCTAAATTACATCTTCATAAAAATGATTTGCATCAAAGTCGGTACAATAAATTTAATAAACATAATAAACACGCTTTCAGTCACTGATTTTATGAATCATGTGAATTACTTTTATATTGTAACCAGAATAAGGGCGTTTAAATTCAAACCGTCGATGAATTAAGAAGTACTCCTGCTCTAGTAAAATGTGCCTTCTTTGTAAAAGAAATATTTCTTCTGCACATTTAATAAGCAAAGAGTAGTGCTAAATATAATTTGAACTACCTTTCACTACATTTTTAACAAACCTTTAAACTGATTGTAATGAATTTTTAGTACTACATTGTACTTTGTTCCTATTGAATGAGATATTTACTTAAGAACACTAAAAGGGTAAAAAATTAATTTACGTTAAAAGTGTTTAAAAGTGTAAAATATAAATCAAGTCAAGAACAAAAAATTGTTGTTTTTTTTTAAACCTGTGAACCAATAACTGTACTTTACACGGTCAATTTTCCACTTTTTACAAACTATGAATAAAAATGTGTTGTAACACAATGTTAAAATAGGTAGTTGCTGACTTCACCTTTACATAAAAATAACTACTAATGCACTGATGAGTTAAATATTTGAAGAAGTGAGAACACGTATTGTTTAAACCAGAACATTTATTGTTTGCCTAAGAAGGGTGCATGAAATTTACTGGATTATTGTTTGTCCTCGGTTTCCTCGGATTAGCGCAACTCTTTACTCTTTTTACGTATCACGTTAAGGAAACTAATGGCAATTTTTAGAATTACAGCTCTTTGGGAAAGCGCATAAATAATTGTTTTGTACAGTATAGATAAGGGGGGTCCAGGGTGTCCAGACGTCCCCGAAATGAAAAAAAAGAAAACAGTGCAATAAAGTTTAGTAATTAATTATCTTTTATATTATAGCTTTTAATTATCTGGGAGAAATCACAACTTATAATAATAATGAAATAAAAGCTTGGGATGAGAGAACCAAAAAATTTATTAGTTCTCAACAAACAACTAAAGACACTTATAACAAAAACTGTCTATCAATCCAAACTAAGCTCAGACATTATAATACAGTTGTCAAACCAGAAATTATCTATAGCTCCAAAACTTTATTTAAACTTAACCAGAAGAATAGACCGGACAAGATCCAAAACCTTGAACGAAGGATCCTTAGTACTTGTATAGGGAAAAACACAAAGAAGATGGGGAATGGAGACTCTTACCCAACAAAATTATCTACTAAGATAATGGGTCAATAAGAGACTCCATGAAAAAGAAAAGGATATCTTTCTTGGGCCATTTAATTAGAACACCAGAAAACAGAATTATCAACAGAATTATAAGAAACTTGTTTGCCAAAAAACAGCACCAATCTAGATCAATGAAATCAGAGAGGATATGGAAGAACTAGGTTTAACTTATAAGTTTCTGGAGCTCAAAAGAGTTAAGACAGACATACTTAAAGACAAAAACTTTAGATTTAAAACCAAAACCGAAAACAGAGGTACTAAAACGGTTGTTTCAGATGCAGAGAAACAGGCCACATCGGTCAGAATGACGGAATATTGGCGAAAAATCAGAGAAAAGAATGCAGAAAGAGCTTCTAAATAACGGACTGAAGAGATCCTTTGCGGTCTCAAAAGTAAAAGAAAAACAAAAAGTTTAGTAAATTTTACCAATAGCAGGATACCTACCAAGTTAAATGAAATAACTATCTAAAATAATTAAAACTAGCTTCGCTTAACGAACTTCTTTATAATATTAGTTATTTATTCTGATCATAGTAAAATCACACCTTTTTTAAGGTCGCTTGTGTTCGCTGTGCTCGACTCTTATGTCATGTATAAAAACACTCACCACTGTATCCTCCTGGATGGAAGGGGCTCGTTCTTTTGCATCGAAAAGAGTTTGGTGCTATCAAAACCGGTAAATGCTTCTGTCGAGGATGGTCGATAAGGTCCGACAGGGATGGATGACAACCGGTTCACAAAACAAATTTTTTAAGAAACTAAAGAGTAGACCTAAGGTGTCAGATAAATGATTTAAAGAAGTCATAAATGATACTGAAAACAATAATAAACCGAGAAAACTTAATGAACTGGACCAAATTCAGACATCTAATTACGGACCTTAAGGGCTTCCATGAAGAGTAAAATAGGAACACCAGGTGGACAGAAAAAGGAGAAAAGCCGACAGTAAACGAATGTTGAGAATGTGAGCTCCAAAAAGAGCTTCCAGAAGCATCAAAAGTCACCACGTAGTCTAAAATTGCCCCTACACGAGGGTAAAAAATACTGGGTGGAAATTTTAAGTTGAAATTTTCCTTGATAAAACGAAGCGTTTTAATTTTTTAACCACTTAGAGGAAATGGAGTTAATGCAGGTACATTACGTCCAAACCGACTCCTCCCGAATTTTTTTTAGCTACGCCACTGGTATAAATACTTCCTTTGGGTCGTTACTCTTTTTCTACACTTAGAGTCAAATGGTCAAAATTCCAATTCTTTACTTTCCGCAAGTACTTTTCATTTTTAAAATATAAGCCTGTCAGGAGACATATAAGTAATTTGTATTTCTGGATGGTAGTCACGTTTATCAAACACGTTAGGTGCAAGTGATCAAAATGTAAATTCTTTAACATTTTTTCCCAATCTACAAGGAATAAATGAACCAAATTTCAGCTTTCTAGGTGATCAAGAAGTTAGTAAATTAGTGATGGCTGAGTCAGTCAGTGAGAACTTCTGCATATATAAATTTCAACGAAATTTTAAAACTTTTTTCTTTTATTTCTCCAAACGCGGAAGCTATAAATAAAAGGTTGTAGTGATGTAGTATTGTAAAAATAAATTACTCCTTCCAATAGGGTATCAACGTTTAACAAGGTGTCGATTACGTTAGAAATTTATCAGTTGAAATGTATTCCGTTCAGGAGTAACGTAGCAATGAACTGAGAATTGAAATTGAATTACCTTCACGTACTGAAAATGAAGGTAATTGAAATTCAGTAGTCACCTAACTTTCACCCGTTCAAATTGGTGCCTCACTTTCATAACTAAAAATAACCTATTGTAACAATAAATGAAAAAGACGTGGAAAATTTATCATGTTCTGTTAACTACATTATTTCTGTTAATTAGATCTAATCTGGTGTATTGACATATTGCTTAAATCTATCAAATAAGTTTCCGGCATGTTGCTAATTAGGTATATCTTGAGTATCTAGATTTACAAATAGAATTTAAGTATTACTTTATAGATTTATATAAATAGATCAGAAGTAGCTATAATAAATACAAGATTGTTTTTGCTGAATATATCGACAGTCTTTCGTTATTCTCCTTTTTATAAAACCAGCCGTTATTGTTTAATTCTTATCTTTAAAATAGTTATTTTACTCAGATTGAATATTCCTAACTTAAAGGATATAATAAATACTTAAAGGAGATATACTGGTGGTATTTTACAGCATAAATCTATTTTAACCACAAGTATAAAATAATCACGAACTACCTGAAAAATATACGTAGTTATTTTCTAGGAGTTCCCTGTGTGATTAACCTTCGTTCAACAAAAAAAATATGGTCATACACACAAATCTTTACCAATTTAAAATTCTAATGCATCAAAGAAAAACAGCAAAAACTATGTAATTTAATTATATCTAGATTATTTAATCAACAAAATAAATTTACAAGTTTGTCCAAAAACGTGAAGGCCAATCTTTGTTTGTTGACATGTCGGCCTGCTCTCAGAACATTAAGTTCTATTTTATTTTATTTATTTTTTAACTGTAAAAGAACAACTAGCAAAAACGTTCACGACTAAATTACCAAAAAGAAATTTTAAAAATATCTAACCGCGTTAATGACTTTGAGAAGGACACCACCCAGCTATAGCTCTCCAAATAACGATAAATGTGTTCGTTTAAATTATATTTTTGTGTAGAATAATGTTACATTTGCGTTAATGTATCATGTCTCTACTCTATCTTCGGCGTGTCAGTCGTCTTTGTGCGATTCCTGGTAGGTCCGCAGAATTTATATTGTATATTAAGGAATTGTTATGATTGTGTAGTTTGTCTCTGAACCCACGATACAGTTTTAGATTTATGTCGTTGACGTAAGGAACGCGTAAGTCATCGTGTATTAAGCTCTTAAACCCGCAACATAACACTTCTACAAAATTTTATCATCAGTCCCAGAAAATGTTCAGAGATTTTATTCTAACTGAAAGTTCAACAGTCAAACAGAACAAGAAAAAAGTTTTATACAACGCCTTTACCTCAATAAACTCAGTAAAATAGAATTCAATAAAATCCATACCATAGCTTACCTTCCGTATAAGCGGCAAAAGCAAGATAACAATAAGCAGATAAAATGAACATGATAAACGACACCTATTTAACCTAGCACTAACACAACTGATAACTATTTGTAAAACAAAACGGCAAACAAAATTAGATTCATTTTGAATCTTACTAAATAATGACGTGGGAAGCCTTATTAATTTTATTATTTTATAAAAGTTATGTCGTTTGAGGAAATTATTTATAACAATTAGTACTCGTATTACTAATAAAATGTGCGTTAATTACTAAATTTATTTATAAAACAAAATAAAATTGGTTTTTATATTTGTTTCTTTAAGTCGCATCAACTGATAGGTTATTAGTGACTACGATGGTTTATGTATAGAGAACAGTTGGTTTTGATTTTGAGAATTTCTAGAACCTAGCCGAGAAATACGAACCTATTAAAATACAATTTTTAATAGGGGACAACAAGTTTATATCTGTTTTAAAGTTTAAGTAAATTAACTGTAATTAAAAAATTATGTTTAAGACGAAGGCATCCAGTGACACCCCTTTTATATTTAAAATAATTATTTTTTGTGATACTAATTATTTTAATAAAATTAAATAATCCAAAATATATCGACGCTTAAGTCATCTCAAATCATCACAATTTGTTATTCAAAAGATTTATTGCCAAAAATTTACATGATTATTCAACTTTGCTAGATATTTTTCACTAAAATTTTGAATTAAATTTTTTACTGATGAAACGGTCATGTATTCGTTGATTTCATTGTTTTTTAAAAAAAACCAAGGCATATTGACTATACTTCAGAGAACCATATTTTGGAATTGTTGTAATATTTCAATATTGCTGTCGCTGATCGTGCCCCACAGCTGAATTTCATTGGGCCAGATGTTCTTCAAAATTTTCTTGTACACTAGCAATTTCTACTCAACCGATAAAGGCGGATTGCTTCTTGTTAGTCAATACATCCACTTGATACTGATGTTAAGTTCTTTTCTATTTTTTCTTCTGAGAATCTTTCATTTTATACGCTTATTCAGGTGCATACCAAGATATTTGACTTCATTAACTTGTAAAATATTGACGTTTTCAAGATAAATGCTTGAACAGTTCTTCTTACATCTGGATTCACCTTGATTCTCCATCATTTTAGCCAATTTTCAATATTGTTTATTGCTTCTTGTAAACATTAAGAAGCAATGACTGGATCAATATTTCAGCCTAAAATGGTAGAATCATCTGCAAAAGTAGATGTTGTTACATAGTTTTAGGTAAATCAGAGATATACGTAAATAAAATATAATGAAAGTGCAAGAATAGATTCTTATGGAACTCCTGAAGTTGTGAAAATCTGAAAATTCATCGTTATACTTTACCCCAAAGATCGTGTGCTCGAAATACGACTTAAAAAATTAAATATTGCAGTTGAGGTAATTAAATTTTCAGTTTATACAACAGGACGGCGTACCACACTACTAAAAGCTTTGTGGACATATAAAAACACAGCGGAACAATAATCTCTTTCTTCCAAAAATTGAAAATCACATTTATCATTCGGTGTACTTGTTTAATCGTAGAAAGGCTGGGTCTAAAATCAAACTGATTATCTGGCGTTACTGTTATTGAAAACAATTTTTTTTTTATTCCTAATTTGTGTACGTTGCAATCTGTTCAATTTAGAACAATAAGCAGCCCCATGACCCAATGAGATGAGGATGATGTGTATGAGCTGTAAATGAGGTGTAGTCTTGTACAGACCCAGGCCGACCATTCCTGAGAGAGTATGATTAATTAAACCCCAACCATCAAAGTACACCGGTAACCACTTTCTAGTATTCAAATCCGTATAAAAGTAACTACCTTAACTAGGATTTGAACCAGGAACCTTCGTCTCCGAAAATCAGCTGTAAAACAGCTGATTTTGGCAACCACTTGACCTCTAGACCAACCCGGTGGGTTGAAAACAAATTGAGCGTAAAAAAGTACAACTGCTAAATAAATTAACCCGTAAATTCGCCTTACTAACGGAGTCGTTGACGTTTGTACTTAGATTACGTTAAAAAATCACTTATTTTTGAATTTAGTCGTATACAAATATAATTCTACGGTAAATATCGCAATGGGTTCTGTAACTACATATTTTTACAGAGAAGGTAACTATATTATAAAAATTAAATTTATTATACGTCCTGAAGCATTCAGTTTCTGTACAATACTTTCACGTTACAAGCATTAAGGGTAACATTTATGAACTTAATAATTTAGTAAAATGTATACTATTTAAATCTCGCTAAGTTTTTATGTAAACATGTTTCGAATAAAACATAAGATGAATATATCTTTCAAATGCAATAACAAGAGTAAAAATTTTCATTCAAGAAAGTAAACTATTTTTATATCATTTTCCATCCTGTTTTCATCGGAACCTTAAACCATGAAAAACTATAATTCATACCATTAACCTACTTCATACGGTAGTTTTCTTTCCAGCAAAAATTACATTTCTTGAGTCCAATCTCTAAATGTCACTATTATACTTAAACTATCTGTACTTTAAGATTGCCATTTCATGAACTAGCATTTTAGTTGATAAACTTTTGCAAAGAGAAATTAATATGTAATATGAAAGTTAATAATTTAGTAACTTCCTCTGCATATTTACATTGTATTTTTTTATAATATTTAACTATTTGTAATCACTTTACAACTTTAAGTAAATGAACTAGTAACAAAATTTTAAAAGATAAACATTTTAATTTATTTTAAGTAATCATGAAATATTTGAATAATACATCTTGATGGAAATTACATCCATTGGTTTAACTTCACAATAAAAGTCGGTTTTCGTTGTCGATGAGGTTGATTGTTAATTTTATCTTTATGGAAAATTTCCTTATAGATTTTTTATGAAAACATTAAATAGTAGTGATGTATTACATTTTGTTCTAGGATAGGTATTTTATTCGTCCTAGGTATTTCTAGAATAATATTCTGGATATTTTTCAGAAATAACAATGAGATTAGTGCAAGAACTTTATAGAGTTAAACTAAGTGCCCTACACAAAGAACCGAATATAGAACCCTGTAGAGTTATCTCTTTTTTATCACCATTAAATAGAGCTGCTTATACCTACTATGTTTTGTTACTCTTCCATGAACTATAGGAAAATAATAGATTACTGCATTTAATTCTTCATAAGTAAATTAATTAGTATTGTGGTGCATTAACTTTTTTTTTGTAACTGTAATAGTTAAACTACCTTCAATTTTTTTATTTTGTATGCTCTCAACGAGTTTCAAAATTATTTTTTAATTACGAGTATATATAATAAATGGCCATAACAGACAGGTGGAGTGTCAAATTATTTACACTCAATCAGTTCGTTACAGGGCTAAAATAAATAGTTCTGTTTCTTATCACATGGTCAGCCAATTATACGACAGAATCATTTAAGAACAGAAAAGGTAGAGGTGCAAAAGACACTAATCAGAGTTGTCTCCTCTGAAAGTATAAGCATTAACAGCACTGCAGCACATTATATAGCCTCAATCACATACGTTAATTTACCAGAGGCTATCTGAAGTACTGATGTATCTCCTCAAATATACAAAAGAAGAGTAACCAACTGGCTGATTAATTTAGAGAGAGGGCAGTCTGAGGATTTAATTAGTTCTACATATTCAAACTAATTGCTCTTCCTCTTGTTTCAGCTAAAGATTTTTTGTTAACATTGTCATCGAAAGTCTGATTCATCCTTTGCCACTACATGACATTTTATTTTTATTTATTTATTAATTCATTTTTTTAGGTACTATTGTTTTTTTGTATATTTACGTTAGAAAATTTTGTTGTATGTTTATTTTTTTGTAAATTTTGTTTCTTTTCTTTTATGTGAATTTAGTGTACGAGGTGTGGCTATTATATAACGAGACTAACGTTATAAGAAATTTTAGTTTTATTTTATACATAATCACTTATTGTCACTATCAATATACACTTCCTCTCTGTCCCTACAACGCTCCATGCGAATTTTCCATAGTTGGAAACAGTGCTGGAAGTAATCTTCTGTCAGCTCCTTCAGGACACGTGCCGCTTTCTCTTTTACAGCTTCCACAGACTCAAATCTTGTCCCTTTTAATGCAGATTTCACCTTAGGGAACAGGTAGAAGTCACATGGTGCAAGATCTGGTGAATAAGGTGGATGTTCTAACACTGAGATGCTGTACTTGGCTAGGAATCTCTTGACAGATAACGTGGAATGAGCTGGCGCATTGTCTTGGTGGAGAACCCATGATTTGTCCTTCCACATTTCGGGGCGTTTTCCCTTACTCTTTGACGTAGTTCAGAAAGTACCTCAAGGTAGTAATATTGATTAATTTTTTTACCTTCAGGAACTCAGTGAAGGTATACAGTCCCATGGATATAAAAAAAACACTCATCATTGCTTTAAATTTTGACTTGCTCATTCGAGCTTTTTTGGCTCTCGGTGAAGTTCGGCTATTCCAGTGCATGGATTGGCGCTTCATTTCCGGATCATAAGTAAAAACCACGTTTCATGACATGTCATTATCGTTTCCAAAAAATTTGGGTCATTTTCAATCGCGTACAAAGTGTCAGTACAAACATTTTTGCGAACTTCATTTCAAACATTTTTGAGCGGCACGTGTCCTGAAGGAGCTAACAGAAGATGACTTCCAGCACTGTTTCCAACAATGGAAAATTCGCATAAAGCGTTGTAGGGATAGAGAAGGAGTGTATGCTATATTGAAGGTGATAAAAAGTGATTATGTATAAAATAAAAATAATTTTTTTTACAACGTCAGTATCGTTATTTAATAGCCACACCTCGCAGATATAAAAAGCTATTATTATAATAGAATAAATAACAAAATAAACCAACTCGTACCCACGCATAGGCTAGTACTATGCGGGTATCAGGAAATAAGATAGGATAAGATTCATTGTACTTGTTTTTGCTACAATAAAAATAAATAAATAAAGTAATGAATTTCATTATACAGCCAGACCCTGTGATGAATGAAGTGAAGGTGTCTTTTGATCTGTGGAAAATATGTGCTTTTCAGAGGGCCCTGATAAGCGTACTTTTCCACTCAGTGAGGAAGGCAATTGTAAATGTCCTAACTCTTCGATTTACTTAGTAAAACCTCTACTGGTTCAAACCAGCCTTTTGGCTGATGACCTAAACAACACATAATAAATAGCATTAGCGCCAAAACTGCCCGTTGATTTATGTTAGACTCTGAAGAGTGGATTAAATACATTTGTGGATTCCAGTTCCTGCTTGTCATTCTACTCTTTTATTTACCTATGAGTCATTTTAAGAATTGTGACATTAAAAAGTAAGTACTAACGCCAGAGCGTGATTGCATAATCATAGGGGAAATAACACCGGTTAAGAAGAGCCATTCGTCAGTTTTAATTAACTCGTTGCAGTAAATTAAAAAACACTTTAAGGCTTTATTTATAGGCTTATAAATGCCAATTTACAAAATTGCATTTTTCTGGGAAGATGCAAAAACACTTATATGTTTAGATAGTTATACCCTATATAATCCTTAGAAGAATGTGGTTTGAATGCTTTACATTTACTTGGTATCATTTGAAAAATACTTATGTCCATTTTTAAATTGTTGCTTTTCGGTACGTCATAAAAATAATATGTGGCATCTTAGGGTAGTCAATCGTGAAACGTTTGTAACCCTTAGGCACAAGTTAAAATGGAAGTGCTTTAATTTTCTTTCAACCCCTTAAGAAAAAGTTTGTTGAGTTCTAGTTCTCCAGGTGATCGGGAAGTTAGAAAATTAATGATGAGTGGGTGAGTCAGTCATTGAGGGCTCTAGAATTTATTTTTATATTTTATAGTTACACGATTTTTTTTTTTAATTTTTAAACTAACTCGGTACAATATTATATAACAGAAAATCACTTTCACTTATTTGTTTAATTATTAGGTGTTTCTGCTTTTAAGTAACTTGTAAGTTAGTTAACCACAAGTTCACTGTTGAGCGGTTTTTAGTTGTCAACTACTGACCTGATTTGAATGAAACTTTCACTCTAGTATGAATTAGTAAACAGTACAAACAAAGGATAAACACAAATAGAGCTATATAGAGGCAAGGCAAAACCATACGTTAATTCCCAAACAGAAATGTATCTCTATAAGTGTCCCAGGTTCGTAAAAATTCAATAAATTTGAAAGTTTTTGTGTTCGAAATTCAACTTGTTTTATTCACCAATTTAGAGATAGATATTTAAAAACTTTTAAAAAACAATTAAAAACTTTAAAATTCTTTAAAACTTATTTAAAAATATTAAATCTTTTTGTTTACAAATCTTCTAAAAAGTATTCTTTCCAAATATTAATACAAATTCTGTATGTTATTAAATTATCAAAAATTATTTGTTTATAAAAACTTGTATATCACTTCACTCCTTTAAAAGTTTAAAAAGGAATGAGTTCAACAATCCAATTTATTAATTTAATAAAATTTTTCTTTTTTTTTTTTTTTTACTTCCTCTTATATCTTTAGATCAAAATCAAAATGTTCCTCTTACATCTGTAGTTGAGATCATCTGGTCTGTGTGTTGATGCTGTAAAGTTATGTTTATCTTTACGTTAGAATGTTATGACTGTGTTTATACTGTTTGTTGTGTGTCTGTAGAGATGTCTCATATTACAATCCTCCCCCCCCCCCCGGAGAGTAAACTGAAGTACAAAGGTATGTGTATGCAAAATAATGGGGGTGAGTGCTTAAATGAAAAAGAGAAGGTGAGTATGTAGCAGTTGTCGGCCTGAGATGGTAATATTCATTCATTCGGGGCCCCTTTCAAAAAAAAAACATTCAAATAGCATGCAAACAGCACAGTTTACATTTTTGTTACAATCATCTCAAGCTCGAGTATCGCGACAGACATCACCAAAATAAATCCTCATGAAAATAAATTATGTAAATTATGAATAAATTATGTAACTTTTTTAAGGTTAGAAATATGTTCTTTTGTTATTTCTCCTCCAATAGTCTTACGGAGTAAGGCTGTAACTGGAGTAGAAAAACCGATGATATACAAAGGTTCAGACCATCGATATGCCATTTTCGCACAAATGTTTTTCCGTTTCGAACTTACGGGGTGAGTTTTAAGTAAAACTTTGTCTCCCACCGAAAACGGATTGGGGTGACGTGTGGCATTATATCGGCGCGCCATATCATGATGGGATTTAATTAGTTTTCTTCTAATATCACACATCATGTTACTGGAACGTATAGGATTTCTATGGAGGATATCTTGGATATTCCATTCTCTATCCAACGGTGTTTGAGCTGAAAAAGTATGTAATATGTCAAATGGGCATTTCCCATGAGCATTATGTCGAGCCATATTAAAGGCTAATTGAAACCAAAAGAGAGATTTGTCCCAAGTTGTTTGAGTCGTTGCATGATATGCAATAAGGATAGACCTAAGATTTCGATTTAATCGTTCGGCGTGAGATGGTTGAGGATGATATGGTGAGAGGGTGGTTCGTTTTATGCCTAGATTGAAACAAAAGTTTTTAAACATTATAGAATTAAAATTTTTAGCGTTATCTGTGACAATTAACCTCGGAATGGAGTAATTTTGGAAAATACGTTTTAATTCATCGACAATGGAGGATGTATTAGTGTTTCTTAATGGAGCTAGCCATGTAAATTTTGAAAAACTATCTACTACCACTAGAATATATTTATAACCTTGGTTGGTTTTTGGCAGGCTACCTACAGTATCAATAAACAACGTGTCAAATGGCACTGTTGGAACTCTGGAACTAAGATTTCCCCATTTATAATTTATTCCAGGTTTATTACGTTGGCAGATTGTACAAGCATTCACTTTTAAAGGAATTTCTCGATATATAGCTGGCCAATAAAAATACCGTGTAATTTTGTGTATGGTTTTATCAACACCTAAATGTCCACCGATTTCGGACTGATGGAAGTATTTAAATACTAAATCTTTTAAGGATTCGGGGAGAACGATTTTGGTTGGGTTATTGTTTTTATCTTTTAGACATAGGACACCTTTAGATAAACAAAATTTATTATTCATTTGTTGTTTTTGTTGAAGGATAAAGGTATCCTGTTCTTGATGTTGTCTTAGATCTGTAAAAGATAGGGGGAATTGAGATAATAAGGTATTAATATAAGATATATCTTTTGAGATATCTTCGTTATTTAAATCGTACATCCTCGATAATGCGTCAGCCACATTATTATCTGAACCACGGATGTGATTAATTTTAAATTTAAAAACAGATAATCTAAGTAACCATCTAGCGAGTCTACCTAACTGCTTTGGTCTGGAAAGAAACCAGGCTAAGGCTTGGTTATCGGTTTCTAAAAGAAATTCTCGATGTGTTAAATACGTTCTAAAATGATCTGTTGCAAAAACAACTGCAAGACACTCTCGTTCATATGCAGAAAATTTTCGTTCTGCTTCTGTTAATGTTTTGGAAGCGTACGCTATGGGTTTTCTAAATCCTTCATGTTCCTGAAGTAGGACAGCTCCTAGACCTGTATCAGACGCATCCGTCTGTAAAATGAAAGCTTTGGAGAAATCTGGTATTGCCAATACCGGGGGATTAGCAATTGCCTGTTTGAGATCTTCAAACGCATTTTCTTGTGAGTCTCCCCAGATAAACTGAGTGTTTTTACGACGTAACTTATTTAAGGGTTCTATTCTATCAGCATAATTTTTGATAAATTTAGAGAAATAATTAATCATACCACAATATCGATGCACTTGTTTTACCGACGTTGGTTGTGGATACTGTAATATTTTTTGCGTCCTCGTCGGATCTATAGAAACTCCTTTGTATGATAAGGTGTGTCCAAGGAACGGTATTTCATTTACAGCAAATGTTACCTTATCGGGATTAACTGTAATACCAGCTTTCCGCAGAATTGCCAATACTATTTTAATATGTTTGACATGCTCTGTAAAACTTTTAGAATATATTAATATATCGTCCATGTAATTAAATACAAATTTATGTTTAATATTTTTGAATAATGTATTCATAAGACGTGTTAAAACTTGTGCACCAGTCGAGAGACCAAAAGGTAATCTTACGTATTCGTATAAGCCATCCGGTGTGCAAAACGCGGTGATTTGACGAGATTTTTCTGTCAATGGTATCTGATGGTACGCTTGCGCTAAATCTAAGGTACTGAACCAGCGGGCATTAGAAAACCATTGAAAAGCATGATTTATATTCGGTAAAGGTTGGGCTTCTGAGTCAATTATTAAGTTGACTCGGCGATAGTCTACAACTAAGCGACTTGTACCGTTCGGTTTCGGAATTAAAAAGGCTGGGGAGGAATAAGGTGAAACACTTTCTCTAATTACTTTGTCTTTTAATAATTTGTCAATTTGGTTTTTCATTTGGAGCGTTTTTATCGGATTTAATGGATAGGGCCTAGATTTTATAATTTCACTATTCTTTAGTTTAATATCGTATTTTAATACATGGGTGCAACCTAATTTAGTTGTGAGTACATCAGGAAATTTCCTACATAAATCATTAATTGTATTTTTAATATATTCACTTTGTTCTATGTTGTTAATTTGTTCGGGATATAAATCGGTTAGAGAAAATTGTTGATTTTTTGCCCAATCAAAGGTTATGAAAGATCTCGAAGCATTGAATATTGCGTGGGTTTTTTGTAAGAAATTCATTCCGAGTATTATTTTATGGTGTATTTTTGTTAATATTTTAAAATTAATTTTCCACGATATGTTGTGAAGAGTAAGTTTAACCCATATCTGTTTATTAATTCTTAGAGGAAAGCGATCAGCTGTAAGGCAAATTGTGTTAATGTTTTCTTCCTTTATAATCGCCTTCTTAGTTTTTAAAAATGTATATAGTTGTTGATTAATAATATTATGAGTGGAACCAGAATCAATGAGAGCGTTAAATATATTATTTTTGATTTTTACCGATAAAGCTTTCAACGTATAATTACGGTTCAACGTGTTTTCTTTTAACCTTGAATGTTTACACGGATTATGTTTACAAACACACATCATATGTCTATGGTCAGTGCATTTGTAAAGATTTAGTTTTTTGAAACATTATTATTTTCTTTTTGTTGTAACAGTTTACAATGTCTTTTGATATGACCTAGCTTATGACAATAGAAACATTTTAAGGATGTCGCAGGCATTTGTGATCTGATTTTGCAAGTATTTTGTTTACTTTGGTTAGGTACCACGCTATTCACATTATTTATTACACTTGTATCATTTATTTTAGATAAACCGATATCATTAAGGGTCCTAGCATAAACTCTTTCATAGACATATGTGTCTAATTTATTGAAATCTTGTAAATTATTAGGTTTGCCGATTATACCTATGTGCGTGGCATATATTTCATTTAAACCGGTTAAAATTATATTGATTAACTCACCTTCTGTCAGATCTAATCTTAACACTTCATGGTTTTCTAAGATTTCTTTTATGTATTCAGTAAGAGTCTCTGTTTGTGACTGATTTCGGTATAACAATTTGAGTTTTAATATTTCTTTCATTTTTGGTGTGATTAGTTTGCTTACTAAATCTCTATGAAATTGATCGAAATTATGATTATTTTTAATAGAATTTTCAAAAATTTGTTCAGTGAATCCAGTCATAAATGGAGTCAACAATACCAAAGGTAAATCTACTGCATAACGTTTTTGTATTTGTTTAATAATTTTGATATTTCGTACTAGCATGTCAATATCACGTCCATCAGTTATAGTTAATTGTTTTAATTCGTTTTCAATTGGATTTGCAATTTTCGTCCAATTAAAATTTAATTCACGATGAAAATAAACAGGATTATGATTTCCTACTGCGTTCGGTACCAATATGTCAGGAGTTTCGTTTCTAGGAACAGGATTTTGCATTACTGGGGGATGTAAAAGATTAACATGACCGACATCAAAATTTCCTTGTTGATCAGGTAAAAAATTATTTCCTAAATGTACGTCTTCCAGGTTTATGTTATTTTGTTCGAAATTAGGTTCAATTTCGAAATTTTGTAACCTATTGAGTTTCCAAATCTCAAATCCTTCTTTTAAATTTTGAAATCCTACGAGTTTATCTGGTTTGTTGGGTAATATGAATGTTAATAGTTTGTTAAGCCTATCATCAAATATTTTGGCATTATACCTTTCTAATTCAGTTAAATTTTCTATGTTCCTTAACTTTGCTAAATAATTTTGACATTCCGTCAGTTGTTTGTCTATGTCAAATCTATGCAGTGTAGTTAAATCAATTTGGCGTCCGTTATCTAAGAGTTTCTGTAACCTTTGTTTTTTTTGTCTTACGTTTCCTGTAGTCGTGCTTTTTCGTATGCGTAGTTGGAAGTTAATGTTTGTCTCGTCTAGTTTGGTGGGGTCAAGAATTGGTGCTACTTCTCTATTCATGTTTATACCTGTTTTGTTTAATGATGATGATGATTTAAGTGTATGTGTTCAATGACTTACCAGATGATCTCAATGTACTTGCCTACACAAATTATAAATTATTTTGTAAATTTTTTAGAAGATTTGGTTTATTATGTTTTATTTGATTAATTTTATTTTGTGAATTTGATTCCGGTTCGTTCCTTTTCCTTCCAATCTTGTCGTTGCTTTTATATATTGATATTTTGTTTCCTTTCCTGAAATTGTCTTGAAAATTATGTTGAAATTGACTTATGTTATCCTGGTCACGGCACCATTTTATTGTCCCAGGTTCGTAAAAATTCAATAAATTTGAAAGTTTTTGTGTTCGAAATTCAACTTGTTTTATTCACCAATTTAGAGATAGATATTTAAAAACTTTTAAAAAACAATTAAAAACTTTAAAATTCTTTAAAACTTATTTAAAAATATTAAATCTTTTTGTTTACAAATCTTCTAAAAAGTATTCTTTCCAAATATTAATACAAATTCTGTATGTTATTAAATTATCAAAAATTATTTGTTTATAAAAACTTGTATATCACTTCACTCCTTTAAAAGTTTAAAAAGGAATGAGTTCAACAATCCAATTTATTAATTTAATAAAATTTTTCTTTTTTTTTTTTTTTTACTTCCTCTTATATCTTTAGATCAAAATCAAAATGTTCCTCTTACATCTGTAGTTGAGATCATCTGGTCTGTGTGTTGATGCTGTAAAGTTATGTTTATGTTTACGTTAGAATGTTATGACTGTGTTTATACTGTTTGTTGTGTGTCTGTAGAGATGTCTCATATTACATAAGTATTACAAAAAAAACTGGAAAACTTAAATTAAAAACCACAAAAGTCTTTTAAAATTTTTCTTGGAATATTCTATGGGGAAGAAAATATTTCGTATTTAATAAAAACATTATATAAAAGTGATGAAATACGTAAAATGTTGTATACTTTGTTAAAAACATTAAAAGAAGATATTTAATTGGACTTTGCCTACTTCATAATTTTATTTTATTTTTAAAGCTTTTTATTAGGTTGAAATTGAGGCTGTAATTCCCAATTCATAAAAATTTTCTTTTAAAATAAGAAAGGTAAGACAAAGGAAAGGTAAGGTAGGACAAGGACAGTAAAAAATAAACAATATTAATTAAACAACTATTTGATTTCTAGCGTCTTTATATTGTAAATAATTCAGTAATATTTCGTTTTACAGATTTTTAAAATAGTGAATGCAATTAGCGATGATAATTCGTTTATATCAGTTAAACAAAAAGGCTAGAGAACCTTGCAAACGATTTAATGTAATTAATGTACGGCCTTAAGAAATTGTTAAACGATGTAGGAGATGCAATATCGTTAACAGAAACCTGAAAGAGGAAGAGAGGTTTCATACTCGGTCTAATCTTAATTTAAACGTTCTTTTATGAGAAGCTATAATAAAAACATGCAAACATTAAAAAAACAAAAATAACCTCTTTTGACGTGAAATTCTAATGAGAGCTTTGCTTGTACAGCATTCATAAAATGTTGCGTGTATGTACTTGTAGTAGTATGTTTTTACTTTTTTCGGATTGAGTATTTAGAGGGTCTGCAGCCAAGGATAACTGGGGTAGGTTGAATTTGTATTTCGTAGTTTCCGGCCTAATGAAGATTTTTTTACGTTATCGTTTTCTCTCGGTATATTAAACTTTTATAAAAAGTAAAATATATATTCATTTCAATTACATTACGCAATTCTAAAAGCTGACCCAGAATATTTAAAACTTTTTTGCATAGCCCTATAGGTTTTTATATTATCTAATTTTGAATGAATATTTCACTAATTTAACTGATACAAAAGGTCTTCAAAAAGAATAGACTTTAATTAACAAATAATTCTGTGTTGAAAATGTAAAATAAACACGACATTTACAGACTCATTTTTTATACTCCCACCGTTTGTATTATATTTGACGCATTGTAAAAAATACTATATTTTGCACTTACAGAAGATTTTAACAGATTGTGTTTTACAATTATAAATTATGAAAAATTAATTAAAAATAATATTTAAAACAATTATGTAACCCATGCATTTTGTTTAAAAGGATTTTTCTCCTTTTCGGTTAAAATGTACGCTTTAATTAATGCAAATTGCTATTATTAAATTTAATTATTTCATTGTTTCTTCGTAATTTAGAATTTGAAATTTCATCTAGTAAACATATTTTTAAAACTCTGGTGCGAAACATTTACACAACTTTCTCTTGCCAATGTATGTAATGAACAATATAGGCCTAACCTTAGTTTCATCATTCGTAAACAATGTAAAATGAAAAAGGTAACCTAATTTTAATCTTAAGTGAACGACGCAAAATGAAAATCAACCTCTGTTCGACTTAAACATACAGGAACTTTAAAACTTTGTACTAATCTAAACTTAAACTAAACTAATACTAAACTAAACTAATACTAATACTAATACTAACTTAAACTAAACTTAAACTAATTGACGCTAACTAGGCTCCGTGAAAGAAAAAGCTTAAAACAAAAAACTTATAAATTTGTTGAAAAAAGTTGTTAATTTTCTATTGTAACTTTAGTTGTATGAGCTACACTTTTGTCGTAAAATGCATACTAAGGCCGCAATCTTAAAAAAAACCATTGTTTTACTGATTTTTATAAAAAAAACAGAAAATCAGTACTTTGTTGCAAAACTAAGCATTGTACAAAGAATGTTTAAATTGAAAGTTGTAGGTTTTTAAACGTTCTACAACTTTAATTATATACATTTTTGCCTTAAAATGCATATTAAGGCCTCTATCTTTAAAAAAAAACTTTTTGTACGAAAGCACAGACGCTCCGAGAATTTCAACAGACATCGCGCTTACCCTATCTTTTAGACCACAAAAGTGTAGTAAATGAGGTGATATAAACAATCGTAGAAGCTGTTTTTGAGGAAATTGCAGAAGAGTGAAAAATTACTCGAATAAACTACTGCTTCCGGTTGACCGATTTTAATGAAAATGTTTGTGTCGCGTCCTCTTGTAGTACTTAACTTAAGTTTCAAGTTTCAACTAAGTACGATGTCTCGTTCGTAAGATATTTTGTTCTTCCAGACATGCATACGCGCAAATACGCGCGCGCACACACATGCACACAACCACGTACAGACAAATCGCTAAAAACATGTTTATTGGGTTCATGGGGCCTGAAAACGTGCATATCTGGTGAACACTCGATTTCGAAAAATCGACATGAAAACAACAGGTACTTCCCTTCCCTATGCATAATAATATATTCACAAAGGGCAAGAGAATGTAAAAATTGACTGAATAAATTAGGGACTACATAATTTACATAATGTTGTACAAATTACTGACTGATGCCATTCTAATCATTTGTGTACCAATCACCCACCATTTAAGTACTCGACCTTGTTTAGGCCATCAGCTGAAAAGCTGATTTGACCTCAAGAGGCTTTACTAAGTAAACCGAGGAGTGAGTTGGTTTACCAATGCCTTTCTCACTAAGTGGAAAAGTATGCTTATCAGCACGCCAGGCTCTCTAAAAAGCATCTACTTCCCACCCTTCAAATGAAACCTTCACTTCATTTACCGCAGGGTCGGGCTGTATAATGAAATTCATTACTCTTAGAGAAGATAACTCTTAGTTTCTATTTCACCTCTATTTCTTCTGTTCTTAAATGCTTCAGTCATGTAACTGGCTGACCATTTGATAAAAAACAGAACTATTTTTTGTAGCCCTGAAACTAGCAGATCGAGTGTAAATAATTTAACACTCCACCAGCCTGTTATGGGCTTTAGTACTCGATCATAAACCAAAACACAGGCCAGGATTGTTAGGGTTTAAGTAAAAGAAGGTATAGTATTTACTTCAATTAATGTAACCTTTGAGCAACTTATCTACTTCAAATAATTTTATAAAATATTGGCTGCTATTAGCTGTTGTAGATTAACGTTTAGTCTGAACTAAACAAAAATGTATCTAACATAATAAATGGGTTTGAATCGATTCTGATTACAAGGTCAAGTGTGAAATTCGACATAGCATTTTTTTTAATTACTAATACACGATTAACTCACACATTATTTCGATTATTTAAAAATAACAGAAATAATTTATTAATTATTAATAATTAATCATATATGAAATACTAAAATTAAATGAATTAATGTTTGGACAATTTCGAGTTGCTGAACACTAATCGGCATATATATATATATATAAAATATTATGAGATGTAGTACTTATTATTAATGTACGGTATTTTAACTTTGTACCTTTTACCTAAAATACTTTTGATTTTTTATGAAAAAATGTAGAAGATGTACTACTTCATTTTAATTGTATACCCAATTATTTGATGTTTTTTATTAAATTCAATAGATAGGCCTATAACACTGGCAAGCGTAAATAACTTTTTAGAAAATATGTGTGAACGTTTTCATCATTTTTCCGGTAGTTTTTTATAGCCTATACGATATTATCGTTCTGAAAAATCAAAATTTTTACTTCTTGGTGAGAAAACAATAGATTACGATTGTTTTTGTATACCTCTAGTAAATCATTAATGGTAAGGAAGTGTATAGAGTACGTAACGAAGCTATCCGTGCCGAATTAAATGTTCAGTGTTGTTAGAAACGTTAAGAATGTATAAGAGAAACTGATCCAACCATTATTTACTTCGCATGCCAGCTCACAGACTTCCTCTGTGAGTATGGAAATATAAACCTAGAGGGAAGCGAGGCTTGAGAAGACATAAAAAGAGATGGATGCCGGAACAGGCCGTTGAGCCTAATCCTTGACAGATGATGATGATTATGATGAAGTGTATTTGGTAACAAAGGTCCAATTTGTCACCAATTGTCACTACGAAACTCTAAATTTATGTTTCTCATCCTACAAGATATTTTTTCTCTAGCTATTTTTTTTTATTTTCTATTGAAAACTGTAAGGAATTGACTACACAATTTTATTGCTACGTTTGCTTTTGGTCGTAAATTTTATCAGGGACCCCCAAATAGAATTTTTTATATGTGTATGTCTGTAGCCTACCTTACAAACTTGCTGGCCCAACCAGTGTAACTTAACAAATATAAACTTATTTTCTAGCAGACTGACTGGGCTAAACCGAAAGCCTAAAATATTCCTGCTAATATATTGTTAAACATCCAAGAAAATAATATAATCAGCTAATATTTTATGTTGTTTATTTATCGTAATTAATAGAAAAACCACATTACAATTTAAAAATGTGTGTTTTCCAGTTTTTAAACCTTTGAAGTTTTAAAACACCTGAATATACACAAATATAATTATTAGCAACTACAAAAATTACAAAAGTAGAAGAAAATTTTCACGTCGCTCTGAGCCAATATCAAAGCCGTGCAATTAGGTCCATTGATTGCGTATGCAGTTACATCATCCATGCTTTTAAGGTCCATTAGTTTGGTTACAACAAAGCTCACAGATGGATGCGACCGCATAGAGAGGCAGAGTGAAACGGCATTTTAATTGTCAAAGGTAAGCTTCACTGATCCTAGACAGCTGTACTTGAATTGAATTTCCAAAACATTAGTTTTATGTTTTGTGTTGGCTGGTTATCCTTAGCCAAAATGCTTTTCCTTTGACACAACACTTATGTAAAAGGCATTCTTACTAACTGAAAAGCGGCAGTTGAATATATCGGAATTGTGATCGCGTATGAAAATTTTACGGTTTATTAAATTATTAAAATCTAAATAGAAAATTATAAATTTTACTTTCAAATTTAAATTACTTTTAACTATTTTTTAACCCACGGAGGCTTTCCACGATTGGTTGTATGTGATCAGCAGTTTCAGTTGCTTTATAATCTTACACATTAAGCGTTATATAAAATAGACTACGTTGAAATATTTTAAGGTAACCAACTCAAGTTCCATGTAAATTAAAAGTAATTCCACCTATTACGCGGCCAATTGTAACCATAATCATGTTAAAACTATCTTTGCTAAATAAATCGCTAAATGGGTATCATCAGGTTTAGAATATAATACATTTATAATGTATACAATGTACAATTACCTACATTTTAAAACGACAACCCTTTACAAGTAAATAATGACAAAGCAAGCATAACTCCCATCTGCGAAGCATCAGATCTGGTAAAACTTTTGACTCGCACTTTCTCTAAAATAGCATGATTCCTAGCCATATAAATTGACATTTAAAAAATTTGAACAGTGAATAAGCTTTTAAGATTATTATCCAACAACAATATTGTAATGTAGAAACAACTTTACTTCTAATCCAGAATTTAGTAATTATAAAATTTCATTGAAGACCAATGCTTTAATTATAGTTAATTTATGCGCTTTACATCATTTTTAGCAACAAATATTGAAAATATATTTTAAAATAGAAGAAGGAGCCAATGGCAGAAAAGTACCCTTTCTTATTAAATATTTACAGTAAACTTAAAAATTTATTCTAATCCTCACAATATACTCCAAAATATACCCTCACCATAAAAATTGTAAATTTCTTTGTTAATGTTAGTTAACCGCTGTAATTTAGCAGTTTATTATATAGATTTATAATTTTTATTTTCGGAAAACAGATTTCGAAAACATCAGCTGAAAAGGGTTACTTTACATAATTACTACCAACCACTTTTCATATTTCATTTTTTGTAACTTATCTATTTGATTTTTCAACTTTACTGTAACAGCCAGCACAAAAGGATTCCGATATGTTGGTATAAAACACCTGTAAAAATGAGAAGCAGCAAGTGTTTTGATATTTTATGATCGCACTTGTTTTTTTATTTTACTGGAAATGATAGAATTGTACCATACTTATAAACAGTTGCTTCATAGAATTTTCTTAAGTAAACAATCACAAATTTTAAAATGTCACCTTACAAAATCACTTTAACATTGTAAAAAATTTAGACCATGAGCTTCAAAAGACTCGTCCGAGTTGCTAATTGCATTGCAACATAAAATATTTTATGAATGATGTAATCCTACTGTAATTGCTATCAATTTTACATTTACGTACTTTTTACAACAATTTGTTAATGTACTAGTAGATATTCCACAAATTTATGAAAATTCCTCATAAAACTTTGACACGGCCAATGAATTCTTAACGGAGGGTAATCTGGTTTTGCATTAGTAATCGACCATTTTGTTCGCCATTTTTTACCAAAATGTTGTGCACTAATTATTCCTGGGAAAAGAAACAACTTTCCGGAGAATATTTCTGATGTTTTCTATTAGGAATCTCAAAGCAAGTAATCTTCGACTATATAACATTCCTTTCTTGTACAGATGAGGCATTCCGAGAAACTCAATTACCATTAAACGCTCTGTTGAGAAGCATGAGCACTGTTTAACTGACCACTAATAGTAAATGTAGTATAATAATGTGACCGATAGTCCCGCTACAATCGCAATTATTATAATCGATGATTTAAGACCGATTTTAATAATATTTTAACCATTATTTATAAGTCTCGTGAATAACACAGCGGAAGCTATTATTTCTTGGGCATTTTTTACAGAAAATACCAAACAATTTCACAGTAGAAATTTTTAGTTCAATTTTTCTATTATGTACAAGCCCCGTATCAAAAGATTCTTTAAAATAAACGAGGTTGGAGGTAAAAACATACATCAAATTACCTTTGTAAAATTTTCTTACTAGTAAATTTGTAAATAATTTTCGAAGAATATCCAGTAAGCCAACTATTCGATTATGAAACAAATAGAGTATATTAAAAAAAAATTAAGCAGAAACCACGAGTAATAATAGTTAGGCTCACGAAAAACTGTAAACATATTGTTCCGAAATAAGAATATTGAAGTAAATTAACATTTAAAATGTTTGTTACTGAATTATTTTCAAATAATTTGTAAAAACGTAACAAGTAATTGAAATACTGTGATATAAGTTCAGCGTATTACGGTTTAATAATAGGCCTAGGACATAGAAAATCAAGATTCATGTCATAATCACTTTTCAACAATAGTTTTTTATTTTATTTTCCTCAAGTTTTCTTTTTTTTAAATAATTAAAACTTTATCTAAAAGTATATTATTGCAATTATCAAAACAAAACAATAGATTATTTTAAAAACAATGAGAATAATAATTTGTTTACATTGCGTTCGAAATCTGTTAACTTACCAGTAGTAGCAAATGCTAACAAAAACAGAAGCGATGGACAATGATGAATGACCATGGCTTTACTCTAATCCCGGTCGACAAAAGAAGGCTGATTGTTTACCACTGCTTGTACACCCGCATTCAGGGACTTAATCATTAAACTCGTAAGCCAAAATAGGCTTTGAAAAGTTAAATGTGCTTACAAAAACTAAGAGTTACAAAACAGTCCCGCGTTTAGATTTACATTTAC
This sequence comes from Catonia carolina, assembly GCA_035578175.1. NCBI lineage: Eukaryota > Metazoa > Arthropoda > Insecta > Hemiptera > Achilidae > Catonia > Catonia carolina. The sequence goes on along the minus strand of JAQMRL010000001.1, from coordinate 123,718,166 downwards.
CAGATAAAATTACATTTTCATTACCTCCAGTACGCAACTGTTTGTTAATTAATTTTACGTCAATGTATTAATGCTAAATTAAAAAATTATCACTTTTTCTATTCATATTTTAATAAACACAAAATCATGTTCGAATGTTATACTAGTTTAATGTTGTTTATAATTGTGGTTTACGGGAAATACCATATAGTTTATGGGAGTGTAACGGCTACATCCTGCAACTGTTGGGCGCGAGGGATCCCTCCAGTACGACAGATGCGCGTTGACTGAAAAGCAACACACGCGAGCGCTTCTGGCGGACAGTATGGATCCTACAGCCTCCGCCTACACCCCTTCTGCACAACCCTTTTTTAAGTCTATTTCATTCACTATTCTGAAAACTATTTTCATCTAAACTCTAAGCAACAGTACATCGTTTATATTAAACGTACAATTCAACATTTTAGTCTCTTATTAATGCCTTTTAAAATACATAAAACTGTTTTCACCTTACTCAGAAAAAATGATGTCCCACCACTAAACATAATATCATTGTAAATAACATGATAATTTTCAGTGAGTAATGTATAGTCGTAAATAAATCGTAAATACGGATTCTCAGCTATATTTCTCTGTTCTTCTGTATGGTTTTGAGACTTGAACCTTGAACAGGGTGACGCCGCCTTAAGGCTTTCGAACTGTGGTTGTATAGGAAAATACTGAGAATTTTGTGGACGCAGAAAGTCACTAATGTTGAAGTTTATTGAGAATGAACAAGGATCTGAAATTGGTCATAATTGTTAGGTGCCATAAGTTGCAGTACCTCGGTCATATAATGAGAAATCAAAAAAAAATATGATCAATTGCAGGGCATTCTGCAGGGGAAGATAGAGGAAAAGAGAGGAATCCTGGTAGAAGAATTTTCTGGCTTGCCAATTAGAGGATCTGGTTCAGTAAGAGCTCCACGGAATTGTTCCAGATTGCGACTTACAAGGTCAAAATAACGATGATGATCCCCAACATCCGAACCGGATAGGATCAAGAAGAAGCACATGTAATTGAGTATATTCTTATGTCGTGAAGTAGACTAATAAACGTTAATTAACATTAAGTAGCCTAATATTTTACACAGTATTCAATGTAGGCCTAATTTACTTTTAAAATACGATATAAAATCGTAATTTTAAACAGTAACTCAACATAATATGTTATATTATGTCATGTTCTGTTAACGTATTACGTTACAAAGAAGTACAACAGTACTTATTACTTGTTGCAATTTCTCTACATAGCTGGATTTTTATCGATCACGTATCGATAAAAATCTTGTCGTGGACGCACAGATAATACATTATCTCTGCGTACAATGTCTTAAAATTTACATCCTTATTATGGTTATGCTTTTTTTAATTCCTAATTTGTGTACGTTGCAATCTGTTCAATTTAAAACAATAAGCAACCCCATGACCCAATGAGATGAGGATGATGCGTATGACGTGTAAATGAGGTGTAGTCTTGTACAGACCCAGGCCGACCAATCCTGAAAGAGTATGGTTAATTGGACCCCAACCATCAAAGTACACCGGTAACCACTGTCTAGTATTCAAATCCGTATAAAAGTAACTACCTTTGCTAGGATTTGAACCAGGATGGTTATGCTTTGAGTAAATAAATTAAAACACTATAATGGTTGAACTAATATTTATATATAAAACTTTTTTGATAGATGGCTTTGGTGTTCAAGAGAATAACATTTTGTCATCAATCCCCCGTATCAAAGCTGGATGGCCCCAAGTAGTAATTCTTTCCTCTTCTCTACACATTATTTTTCACAGGGAACATATTAGTTCATCCTAACATCTAGTAATATATAGTAACTTTTGCTGATGACACCGAAATTCTTATAGTTCCATAACTACTCATGATGCTTCCTGACCCCTCAACACGACGTCAACCAAATTTTGACAAGTATTTTTAAAGACTTATTTGGTCATAAGTATGTCAAATATAAGGTTATATAGTTAGTTGCAGTTTGTCTTGCATGCAAGCAGTTCAATTTTAGGTACTCAGGAGTCCTACTAACTCCCTTTGGTAAGTGCGTAATTAAACCTTGTACACAACGACTTATGAATCCCTTACATTATTAATATTATCAAAGAGTACTTTAAACAATTTCACAGAACAACTGACAAACATAATAATTACAATTAATTTACTGAAGATTGTTTTGTTATTATTAAAAGAAATTTTATTTAAAACATCATGTTATTTAAATAAACTAAAAACTAATGCATCTTCTTCTTTTAGTGCGCTATCCGTTTCGGATGTTGGCGACCAGCATGGCAATTCTCACTAATGCATAAGGAAGCCTATTAAGGAAGCCTAACTATTGCATAAGGAAGCCTATTTGTAAGTAAAATAGTTTTAACAAGGATTATTGTAAATTTGTATTTATAATGTAAATTTATTATGCTAATAAAGCTTATATGGAAAAATTTCGTTTGTATAAAATGTAAATAAATAAACAAAAGAATGCATACACCACTCCTACCTGATGTTCCTTAGAAGAGGTTAAAGATAAAATGGAGAAGTAATTGAAATAGGATTAACATACAATTAAATACTCTGTGAAAAGAACAGCCACATAATTTTGAAATGGATTATAGCACGCTCATTCACACACACTTGGGCCTATATAATTAAGTGCCACATTTCGTTAAATTGTTCATCTCGAGTGTAGTTGTTAACAGGAATAAATCTTCTTCTTCTTTTCCTCACGGGTTAGGTATCCATATTTTCTTCGACCTGCCAATGTCGCTGCTTCCTATTATTTGTATTTTCTTGCTAAACGGGAACAAATAAAAATTATATGCTAAGAAATATGTATAATATAAATATTGTCATTGTTTTCCCATAGTTGTAATATAGCGAGTTGGAAATTTAAATAACTTGTAATATATTTAAAGAAAATTTTAAGAAAGCCTTTAATAATCGTTATTAAATAACTATTTCTGTATATTTTCTCATTAGTTAAATATGAAAAATAGCAAACCCGAAATAATTTCTGTGATTGGCATGCTTTTCAGCTCTAAAAGTTATTATTTAGTATTAAGAATCTTTAGTCGTAAGTACTTAGGCCTAAATGATGACAACTACAATATGTTGTATGAACAACAATATGTTCAAATAACATATGTTGCTTCTACAATATGTTGTATGTGTTTATTAAGTATAATTGGCAACTGTAAAACTTAAGTATATAAACTTAAGTACCTACTGTGTAATTATTATGTAATTTATATTAAAGGTAATAGCTATTAAACTCTAGAATCTACTCGTAAAATGTTATAATACGTACAAAATTGTAGCCTATTCCCAAAAAAGGGTCAACGACTGAATAAGTAAATAAGATAAATTTATTTGAAAACCAATCTCCTCAGCAATTACTGAATGGAAGGGATCAGGTTATTGTATTTTTACACAGTTAAGGACCGGACAATCAGATCTGACAGATCAAAACCTTAATTTTATAAAGGTATTACTGTATTTGTAAGATCCTTCGCCAATGTGTCCCTACTGCGACTTCCAAATCATAAAATTACTTATAATTTCCACATTGCAACACTCAACATTTACATAAACAATTCGGAATCTGTGCTTCATTTGAACTAAACATCAACAAAAACAGTTGATATGTCACAAAATTACTGTGCATTTTCATCCATCATAGCCTTCGCCAACACTGACTCCGCAATCATCTAACGCTTTGTAATATATATATATATATATAATAATATTATACTCTTTTTGTATAATTTTTCAGTTATCATAATAAATTTCTATTGTTTACTGTTAATTTTTATCATTGTAATTCTGTAACATGTAATCTAAAGCTTTGTATTGTTAATGCGGTACCTAATGGCCTAGGTGTTGATGTGACCTTTATAAATAAATAAATTTAAAATATTTCATTTATTTTGTAAGTAATTTATTTAAGATACCAAGGGCGAGCATGCCTACAACCTAAAAAATATAACAAACAACATTGTGGTTTAGAGATTATTTGTAGACTACATTACAAACTGTTTTGAAGAATTAAAACTAATTGAAATATCGGAATGAAAAACGTAAAATTGGTTATTTGTAACAAACAAAACTGATAATTTATTTAAAACTGTCGTCTCTATAGTTGGCTACGAAATTTGTATGGTACTTTTAAAGAACTCCTTTTCTAATTATAAAAAAGATTATTTCTAATCTGTCGAAGATTTAAAATTGCAAACAGAAATTTGGTTTTACAAAATATATGTGCATCACGTTTTTAATATGCTCAGCTTTCTAACCAACTGTTGATGAGAAATTTACTTGTGTGTGTACATTTTATTTTTGATTTGTGCCTGTTTGTTTTTTCCCGTAAATTTAGGTAGGAACATTTTTCTCAGAAACCATTAAACTTACCAGGCAAAAATGTTTACCAGTTATTTATCTAAAAACTAAAAGAGCTATATTTTATTATTAAGTTCGTTATATCAACAAATATTAAAATATTAAACCATTTACACTTTACAATTTTGTACATGCACACATACTGACATTTTTATGACTTTCTCAGTAGGCATACTCCAAAAATTAGTAATACGCAAGCATAGAAGATATTGTAAAAAATTTATGTTACTCGTTAATTTTTTAAAAACTTTATGGTCCAACAGATTAAATTGAAATTAAGTCAGTAGCTAGGGAAACCTAAAAACTATAAGTGTGTAAAGTTTCATTATTTTATCTTTTACCAATCTTATGAAAAATATACTTAAAAATAGCAAATTTAACATTGGCGGGATACAAAGTCTTTTTAAGTTCGTGAAGTTAATGGAATTAAAGTCGTAGTAAATTTGTGGATTATATATTCATCTTTCTAACTATATGACAGAGCTTGTATTTGCTACTGTGCTCCCTAACCGAGTTAACCGGATTATGGTAAGTACAATGTTCTTGCGTACGTTAAACCATTATTTGTATTGACTACGGAATAATGTAACAGCAATACTTCATGTAACCACTTTAACAAGTCTGAAATACAAGTAAACCCAACAACCATCATTTTAATACTGAGCACAATGACAAGAACGGGTCTTATAACCCCAATTTTTTCGTAAATAATGCTACTGGTGCACATTTTCTTAATGGAGACTATATTTTTAGAGTTTAGCCTTTTCTTTATTACAGAACAGCTTACGTGAATTTCTTTTAATTTATTGAGGTTGCACCACCTGAAATCTTGACCGGTGGGAAAATGCTTAAACCTTTTACTGATTTAAAAAAGATAATAAAAAAATTGGGTGCCAGCTCTAGCAGTAGAGCATGAGAAAATTAAAACTATGTTTCTTCGTATTAAACGAAAACCTATATTTGTATAAAAGATTAACCAAATTATTTCCTTAACTTACCCTAATTTATTTTAAATATACCCAACCTTTTTCTTTCGCGACTTTATTTAAAAAATTAAAAAACCCTTAATACATTCGAAATGAAATTTACTAAATACCTCAAACTAAATATATTTCTTTTTCTTCTTCTCGTCCTCCTGGTCACCTCTTCAAATACTATCTCCTGCTTATTACACAACTATTTTAAGCTAAAATCCAAATAAACTCCTTGCCATCTATTACATCTAAAACCAAAAAACCTGTGGTTGACAAGCCTCCCTCTCCCACCAACCGTTCAACCAACCTGGAGAACCACCCAACGACTGGCTGTCAGTTGGAAAGTAGAAGAAAGGCCCACCAACACAGAGGGGAAAATACACTCGCCTAATGACTACCCCGTATCAGATGATTGACAACCGGCTAAAATTTACAACTAACTTATACTCTAACTACTACCATTAAATGTACCTACTTTGAACATTGCGGTTTTCCCCATACACCAGTTCACAGGTGTTTCCTTATTTCTGGATGTTACAGTAATTAGGAATTACCATAACTTCCATCGTTTGTCTGTCTGTACTTTACAATGGTACAAGGTACTTATTCGCACGTTTCGTACAGGCCTAGCTGGTGACCACGAAAGTATAAAAATTCAAAAAATTTTGTATTCTGTAACACTGACATACACCAGGAAACGGATGTTTGCTTAAAACTAGATAGGCAGGCAGTAAATATTCTAACATTGTATTAAATCGACATTTCATTAATAATGTTTTATTTATAATTATTTTATTAAGGTAATAGATTTTTATGCAGAAAATTATTTGTATAATTACGTTCAAATAAGTTTTCTGGAAATTTTTAAGTACTCTTTTAAAATTAAGAAAATGTGTTTCATACATTCATATTTTCTGAGGATAGAAATAGTTTCTGAAAATGGTTCAAGTGAGTGAGCCAATTTCGAGACAAATTCTGGAAAATTAAATAAAGGAATATTATAATAATTACGTGTTGAACAAAATAAGAGAAATAACTTTCTTATGCCAAACATAATTATTACACAAAAATACTGAAAATAAATAAATGCTATTAAAAAAAAAACTACTGTGGCTAAAGAAAGCATTTCAGTTCCTAAATCCGTTTTATGAGATGTATGGGCACTGTTACAAAATGACTAAATTTTTTTTGAACTTGCCATACATTTGATGTAGGCTTACAAAATGAGTTTGCAGTTTTTAGCAAGCACATTGCAAACTAATGGTACAATTAAATTACAGTTTTTCCGCTAAAATCTTGCGCGATAAGATCACTAGATTAGTTAGTGATAATTTTTGTGGTTGTTACACACATGCTTTATTCACACTAAATTTTACAATTTTATACAAAAAATATTGTACAACATATCACATAAATTAGGCCTAATTTATTATTTATCAATAAGCACAAAAGAATAATTATTTAATAACAAACTATTGAAAATAATTATTATAAGAAGAATGCCTTTTATTAGATCGATCGCCTTTCATTAGAAGATGTCTTTTATTACTTTATTAGATTTAACAAAGAAGAAGCTAACTGCTTTAAAATAAGTTATTCAATCTGTGATACCGCGTAACCATTTGATACCATTTTGATACCATGTAATGGTTTATATTCAATATTTTATTTTTTAAGCATTTATAATCTAAATTGGCTAGTAAGTTACTTACCAAATTACTACCAATCAACACTGATGTCAGTTCAGGAACAACATCACTGTTAAGAAACCTTTTAAGATCACCACTCTGATAGGTTATTCTGCAATTATAACAACTAGAAAACTCTCTTTTTATTATCAGTTACCAGGGCAAACGTGTAACACACTGCTGAAAAATCAAATACAATAGGGCCACTATAAATTTAATTAAATAGGATAAAGTAGAAGTTTTTGTGTAAATTTATTAATAAATGAAGTAATTCTGAAGAAATTTTTTCATTAGCAACTATTAAATGTCTTAACAAACAGATATTATAATATATGTTAGTAGGTATGCAACTCATTTAACTAGGTTAGTAACTCAAAATAATTATCATTGTAGAATAATAAAATTAATGCTAGTGCTACGATAGTGATGTATAAGTTTGAATAATTTTAGATCTTCAATATAATTTGATATGGCATATTCTTAGTCATGACTGAGTAGTGTTTGTTTATAGTAGGCCTACTATTTGCAAAATTGTTACCTTACATTAATAAATATTTCAAGCAATCCACAGAATTGGCCTACTTCATGAATTAAAAAGTATAGATTGATGTTATGGTATTTCCTTAGATGGCTCTTCTACAACTTCTATAAGTTGTAAAATGCTAAAGAGTTATCCATCTTGAAGAATTCAAGATCTTCATTGCTGATTGCTTAATATACACAAAAAATATTACCAAATTTCATTAATTACAGTTGTAGATATGAATGAAGAAATATATAATAATAAAAAATTACTATGCAAATAATAGTATAAGCAATAATTTTTTGTGATGGTAACCAACAGTATACCTTACCTGTATATGGATAATATTTAAAATTGTTGTCATAATTAAATCTACAATAGTTATGTAAATAATATAAATCAAAACATGAGTAGTTGCTAATGATCTCATATATTGTATTGTTAATACCGGATGTTCCACGGTATTGTCTTCTATTTTTTAAGACAATTTTTATTCTCGAATTCCTAATTTATATTGATTGTTACAGACCTTTAATATATCAGTTATAGACATTTTAAATTTTTTGAAGTCAAGACAATATCAAGCTACTGTCAGTCTAGTATTTTAGAAATTTCCAAATAAATCTTTATAATAAATTCTATGAAATTTTAGTGGATCCACTAAAACATTCAAGTTAAGGAAAATTAAAACACGTAAAAAGTAAAAATTGTAGCAGCTATAAACAGTTAATAAAAATTACAGTATTTTTGCATTAGGATATTTTAGAAATGTAAAAGAAGTTAGAGAAAATATGGAAACACGTATTTGATGGTATTCTCTTTTTTACCAAGACATGATGATTTCTCAGACGTAATCTAATTTTTATTTGACACATTAATACAAATATGGCTTAAACCATGATATGATAATATGGTACATGTACTTGTTAAACAATTAAGGAGACAGTTTGTTTTAAAAATATCAATGATTGAACACTAGCAAACAAATATTCTTACTTTGGTGTAGTTTAGGTTATGAACTACTTGAATTTTATGGCATTCCCTGAACCAATAATTTGAATTGCACAGAATTGTTTTAATGTAGAATATAACAAGGAAAGCAGTACTTCCCTCACTACTCACATTGTAGCTAAAATCTGATAAATGACAAAACAATAAACTGGAAAATTTGAAGCTTAATTGCTTAGATTGACTAATTCATTCATAATTATATTTTTATTTTATCAAATTATTGTAAATATGAGATATTTAGTATAGTAATTCTTCTATAAATTCAACACCCCGATTTAAAAAGTAAATCTGAAATAAATTTTAATAAAAGCATAACACTTTGTCACTTTTGCTTTCTTTCCAGTAACTGCCCATGTCTGGTATACATAGCCTAATCAAAACATTGTCAATGTTATAATAATGTATGCAATACCATCTATAAGTAGCATGTTTTAACTGCAACATTGAAGTTACTCTGATCAATTCCTAACACAGTCTGGAAAAACTTTGTCACACAATTTATGTATGCATCAATTTTTCCATATTAATGTAAAAAACTTTTATTAGTTTTACCCTTTTTTACCGTTTTCTTTTTCTCCAACTTGTTACGACCACTTTGGCGGTGCGCAGCACTTCTTCAGGTAATAACATATATATAGCATGCTATATTAAAATTTACAGTAGTTGTTATATGTTATTACTTAAAGAAACGGTGCATACCGAAAATGCTAGTAACAAGTTGGAGAAAAACAAAGCAGTAAAATAAAGTAAATATTGAAGTATATTTACATTAATATAATTATTTACAGTATGTATCAGTTTTTATAACTCACTTTATCCCTAATGTCCATGTAGTTGATATGACAATATCTTTTAAATTTCAAGACATTTGGAGTAACATGTTTAGGAAAGTACTTTTTGGTTTACTTACTGAAACGGAGCCAGGGAAGTCACACAGTATTATTAACTAACATGTAATTGTTTCTTAACCCTTGTTGTTACGTACACAACAAGTTAAGGGTTCATACAGTCAAATATTTGTTACTGTAGGTCAGCAAAGACATCTTGAAAGCCGCAATGCACAGTAGCTTGTTTTTTCCCCAGTACCTAGTCGGACAGTAGCATTGAACAGAGATCCTTTTTTATCAGTGATCCTGTATAATAGATTGTGACTGTTACTTTCCCTGCATCCTGTTGTGATCAACATATTCGGACTCTCAAGTTTGCATGCAATCGTTGGCCTTTTCAAAATCATAATTAATAATCCAGATAAAAGTACTTCTCATATTAATTGTATAGATGCATTTTTAATATCATAATTTATAAGGAAATTTTTGTGTTTTATCAAAACATATTTATTTCCCTACTCCCTAAGGAAATCTGATTTGGATAGCGATGCATTGCTAACACGCTTTTAGTTTCAAATGACTGACAATGTGTGCAATATGAAGGATGACCTCCCATACACTGTCTTTAGTTGGATAAAATATGTAGCAAGTTTGGTCAACACATTTGCACAACCAAAAAATAAATTACTTTTAAAAGCAAGCGGTGAGTTAGATCCAAAACAGTGGTTAAATATGCGTTGTTGGAGCAAGTATCGGTTTCAGTTTATTTATGTTTCATGCTAACCTACAAAAAATACATAGATATTGTTGGCAAGATAAATAGAATTGAGGCAATTTGTGGAACTACGCATGATAATCTGAAATGGAAGATTAGAAAGGATACAGAATTAAAATTTTATAACGCATTGGTTGTTCCCATATTGGCTTATGGAAGTGATATCTGGGGACAATAGGTTCAAAAGAGGAGAGCAGACTGTAGGCAGCAGAAACAAGATTACTTCGGCCTGTCAAAGATTGCTCTAGATTAGACAGGCTTCAGAATAAAAATATTCAAGCACAGCTGGGGGTCCAAGCTCTGAATTACTAAAATTTTTGAGTACAGGAGACGGAGGAATGAAGACGAAGGAATGAATTTTTCCCTGGAAAAATCCCCATTAAGGCACTGTGGTACAAACAAGAAGGACATAAGAGTGTGGTAGGCCTTGGAAGAGATGGTCAACATCAGTTTTTTTATCAATGTGACCCGAATAGTCATGTTTGGTGGGTAGCCAATAGTCAATTTCATCGATTATTGATTTTGAACTACACAGCTGCATGAAACAACATTACAATTGACAGATTTGTATCATTTTTTAATTGTATAATATAAATTATGTGCCTCTAATTCAGACATATTTCTTTACAGATAAATGCAAGCCTGAGTTATACTGACATAATGTGCATGCTGCAAGAAGATAAATTATGTTCTATCAATATCAGGATAAAATGAAAACTGTAGATACAAAAAATTTAAAATATTTTTTGTAATAATATCAACAATAAAAATTAAAAATCTAAAAGCAATACCTAAATTAAAACAAGTCTTGCCTTTAAGAAATTTTTTATAAAATAAAATCAAAAACCTATTGAACTGAGTTCATTCTACATTATATGATTCCATTAGGTCTAAATGTTTTAGGACATACTGGAGGGTTAATCATTACTTTTCGTGCAGTACTTATAAGATGTAAATTATACAGTATACAAGGTGTGGCTATTAAATAATGAGACTGACGTAAAAAATTGTATTTTTATTTTATACTTAATCACTTATTGTCACCTTCAATATACACTCCTTCTCTATCACCACAACGCTCCACGTGAATTTTCCATAGTTGGAAACAGTGCTGGAAGTCATCTTCTGTCAGCTCCTTCAGGACACGTGCCGCCTTCTCTTTTACAGCTTCCACAGACTCAAATCGTGTCCCTTTTAATGCAGATTTCACCTTAGGGAATAGGTAGAAGTCAAATGATGCAAGATCTGGTGAATAAGGTGGATGTTCTAACACTGAGATGCTGTACTTGGCTAGGAACTTCTTGACAGATAATGCGGAATGAGCTGGCGCATTGTCTTGGTGAAGAACCCATGATTTGTCCTTCCACATTTCGGGGCGATTTTTCCTTACTCTTTGACGTAGTTTAGAAGGTGACAATAAGTGAATAAAAATAAACTTTTTTACATCAGTCTCGTTATTTAATAGCCACATCTCGTATGATAAGTATTATTTATAATATATATTTATTTTTACAGCTTTGAAATTTAGTTAGTTAATTCATCCTGATTACATTTAATGAATATTAGTTTTGGTTTTTAATTAAAATTGTGTAAAATACACACATAAATAATTTATTCAGCATCCAACATAGTTTCATAAATGCAAAACTCTATGAAGCAGAAAACATGTTTTGTTGCATATCTAACAAAAAAGAATAACATTATTCAGTTTCACAATCTAATAATTTTACATTACATAGCTGAAGGTGGAAAAAAGGAAAATAAATATTGCAGAATTTATTTTATAAAATAATATTATGTTGATTTCATTACAAGAATTTTTTATGTGTAAAAGAGGTATAAAACCATTTTTAATCACAGACAAGGGGTGCTTTATCCCACAGTGCTTATCCCACCTAGCAATAATGAAAGAAATAATATTAAGCAATATTTTATTAAACAAAGTACAAAAATGTTACAATATTGGGTTTTATCTTATATTTTTTATTTTATAAAAGAATTTCTACTTTCTAGTTTTATTAGTGAGTACACTGTTACTTTTACCAGATAAAATAAAGTCAGATAAATTTTTCAATTCCATTATCTTCATTTTTATATGAAATATTTAATACAATAAATGGTCGATTAATTTACAAAATATTGTACACAGAACTTACCTTGGTTATCAAGAGAAATACAATTAATTTTTATTGTAAATAAATAGCATTAAATGAAGTTCCAAGACATAATCTCACTAGAATTATATTAAAATTATTTTGTACCAAGAACTAACACGAAACATTGTAGATTTTCATAACAAGAAATTTTAGTTACTATTTTTTGTCTGAGCTGAACTACATCCATTATGTTAAATTTGTACTACACGTATTTGAGCCACTCTCATTATCTTGTACTTTTACAATATGTCTAAACAAAATAATATTTTATATCTTACAGGAAATTAGATAATAAGTTTTCTTATTATAAATTGTAATTTACTGATTACTTAATAGTTACTATGTTATTTTTAGTGGTTCAGAAGTTTTCTTATTTTTAAATAAATATAATCAATAAAATCTTATAGAATTTGTTTACTTATAGACTTCAATTTTAGTACAAGTACATTACAATAGTTTCACAATGATACCATTGCCCACAATGTGCTTCACAATCATTTCCTTCAGATATAAAAATAAAGTTATTTGGAAGCTTGTAGTTTATTTTCACTTGTAATTTATTTTAGTAAATTATGCTTTTTTGCCACTCAAAAGAAGGGTGAGGGGGAAACCGAAAGAGCTATGAAATTCATAATACACTATCTGTTCAATTTCTGTCCTATTTCAGAAAAAAATAATATGATTCATTGTATGTCTTTTTCCAAAATTAATTTCACTGAAATTTTTAAAAAAAATCATTTATGGATATTACTGTTACCAAATAAATTAAAAAATAATGTGGTGACTTAAACAATTGTCCATGTAATATTCATCATTGCTTAATCTAAAATATTAACAAATATTGGTGGATGGAGTGATTCTGGAAAAATTCAGCCAGTTTGCCTATTTGGGATGTGATGTATCATACGAACAGGACAATGATGTACCGCAAAAAGTTCAGAGATTTAAAAGGATTTGTGGTACAATACATTGAAATTTGGAGGGAAGGACCCAAACTGACACATTAATGAAATTTTATAAGACAGTGGCTATCCCAACACTGACATATGGCAGTGATGCCTAGATGTAAAAGAAGAACTATAAAAATTCCATTCAGTCAGCAGAGATGCGCTTCTTGAGATGCATTAGGGGCTGTAGTCAACTAAATCGGTTCAGAAATGAGGATATACGGTGAGAATTAGATGTGTGTTCTCTTAAGAAAACAATTATAGAGTATTTCCAGAAACGGACAGATCATCCAGATTGAAAGAATGTCTTCACACAGGAATCCTAGACTGGTCAGAAATTACAGGCCGATTGGATGGCGTGATCCGGGGCAATCGATGGCTGGGTGGATACTGAAACAGGCCTTGAAACCTAATCCTTGATTGGAAGAAGATATTAACAAATAAATAATTTTCCTGCAGAATTTTCATTGTTTTTATTACAAAGAAATCAATTAAATATTTTCACATTTGAATATAGACTGCAGGATGCATTATAAAGATTTATTTATAATTAAAGAAGGTCATTCAAATAAACTACATCATAAAACGTATTATTTGTACAGGACTGAATGATTTAATTTGTATCAAATCTGAAGTTAAATACCTACAGTGTTTAATAATTTTCAATGCGTTTTTCTCAATTTCATTAATACATGACTTTCATATGATAGGATGATGATATGATATTACGCTAAGAAAAGTTGAATTTCCTGACTGAAGAATCAAAGAGATTAATTTAAATTATAATTCTTTAAATTACCTATATCAAATAATGGATTCCAGCTTATTGAGATTACAAACTTCTTCTACAAAGTTTTTGATTTTGATAAGAAGAAGAAAAGAATTCTTAAGTTTCAAATGTTCAATATCTATTGATTTTTCATAAAAAAATTTCTGATAAATATACATATTTAGATAGTATACTTAAATCATGCATACTTTAAGATGAAAGAAAAAATATTCCAGACTATTACTGCACGTTTTCTAGCTATAGAACCATACAATTAGCTTGTTAGATACGTAAAACTTTAATTTTTAATGATCTTTTAAGACTATGTTGTACAATATTTACAATGACTTCATCTTATTAATCTTTGTGACTCTATAAACAATAATTTTTATTTTTATTTTTTTTCAAATTAAGAAACATCTTTAATAACCTCATTGACTCTTTAACACTTTCAGTGCTGACCACATACAGATGCGTGCTGGCTGTTTTGTTATACTGTAATGACCATGCACCTGGTAATTGAAGCCTTCTACTTTTACCAAAGAAAAAACTTAAGACAGGATACTTTGTTTCAGCTGTTCAGCAGAGAAAGTGTTAAGTATTGTTTTCTGTGTACAGGTGGGGGAATGAACGTAAAATATGATAAATAGAACATGATTTGATTGAGATATTTTTCTGGAATTGGTTATACAATTTTGAATAGTGCAGCAGATTTGAAAGAGTAGCATCTTTTAAGTACCTACTACTCTTGAATATCTTGATTCATTAGATAAATTATTATCCAACTAACACATTTTTATATCTGGAGATAAGTAGCATATAGACAAAATATCTAAAAACTTTATTAGGCTATATCCCAAAGACATAAAGTTTCGTTCATTTAGCCTATCTGAAGTTGTATCAACAGCTTGTTCATTAGCTACAACAGAAAACATTGGTTTTTGGCATGTTATAATTTTCCAGACCCTTGCTATAAAACGAACCTGGGAGATCAGATTTCCCCTTGGCAGATCAGTTTAATTTCATTCTCAACTATTGGAGGCACCCATAAAGTCTATTGAGATACTAATTGTCAGATATTCATAAATTATTTGTGAATTTCAAAGTTTGACCTAAAAATTTAATTCAAACATTAATTACTTTAATTTTTTTATCATACAGTTATTACAGCATATCATCTATGCTAAAAATAACAAAAGTGGACTGATAAAATGTGAATGGCAGAATGAAAATTATTTCAATTAAGAATCAAAATGGAATCTACAAATATGTGAGTAAACCAAAACATTCTGTTCAAGTACACAAACTTAATTACAAGCATGTAATATAGAACAGCTTAAAAACAATCAGGACAATCAACTAAGTAGAAAGTAACGCAAAATAAGTAATTTTTCTGATTATATGTTACAATATGTTGTATATCATTAACACTATCATGGCTTATTGTCTTCTTCTTCTTCTTCCTACAGGGCCACAGTCTGATGTGAGCCTTGACCTCCAATGTTCCCTATAGCCTTGACCTATCCTTCACTATCCACACAAAGCCTCCACTCTGTGCTTGAAAGGTCACTTCTGACAATTTTTCGGTTCCGGTTCATTTCTTAGAGATCCAGTTGTTCCAAGACTTAGTTGTTGGTTTAATAGTTTATATATTTTACTTGGCTGAGTTGTTGGCCCAATGCAAAACCCCTAACCTTGAGAACCAGGTAATTTTTTGTATGTGTTATTTCGTCTAACCATTGAATGGCCAGCTCATAACTACAATGCAGCAGTGATAATTTTGCTCTAACCCAGATATTTTATTTCTCTGGTGCAGTCATATCTAACAAACATTCCCCTTTCAAACACCTGAGAGGGGAGCCGATAGATGAATGGCAACACCATACAGATACTTGGCTTACGTAGCACCTATAATGTATTTAATAAGAAATTGTTGAAGTTGTCATAGGTCTGAAAGTATGTAATCATTGAGTTAATGATTTATAATTAAGATCATCAAATGGACTCAACTGATATTTTTTGAGCAGATGATGAGAACTGTGAAGAAAAGATGACTAAATAGGGTCTTATTGTATCATCCTACCCAAAAGGAGAAGATGGAGTACAACTAACACTTATAAAACTAAGAATATAATACCATATAATGAAGGTAAAGAACATCTGGAAATACATTGAACCAAACAAAATAGTTTTTCTAAAATGTATAATTGTTTTTAGTGTGAAACAGTTAATAAGAAAACATTTCTTTAATACTTTATCAGGTATTCACCTTATTCTACAGTTATTTATGTAATTGGCAGGCACTTTATCTTACTCTACTCAAAGACAAGTTTAACAATGAAAAATGTACTTATAATTAAAACTCTTAAGTATTGTTTGTAATAATTACTGTTTTTGTAATTATTATATTTTATTCGCATTCTGTCTGTTTTGTTTTTTCCAAATAATGTTTAGATATTTCAAATGATTTCACTTTTTCTTCAAGTGTTGTAATTGTGTCTGCAGATGGCTCACGCTCTCGTGTCAAAAGCCAAACAAATTCTGCAAAAAAGAAACTTTGATAAAAAAAATGTCAGTCCATTATAATAACTTAATAAAAGTTAAAAAAAACTTGCTTAACTGAAGTATCTTAGCAAATGTGGATGGTAATTCCAGTAAAAGTTATTTTTGATAAATTGTAGCTTTCTGAATACACAGCAGCAATAACTCCTGACTAAATGTGATATAGCAGTTACTTAATTCCTCTACCTTCACAATGGTACATTTTTAATCATGTAAAACTTAAATTTTCTATTAATTTTTAATGTATAGTAGAGCCTCAATTATCCAACGTAATGTGCACCTAGCATACCTCTGATAATCAAAAACTCAGATAACATGGACTCTGACAAAAATCGAGAGGGAAACATAAATATAATATATGGTAAACTGGTGAAATGAATGAATGAAAAGGAATCTACTGTAATATAAGATGAAAAAATCTGGCGTGAGAAACTCACACGACTTTCTCTTGCCAATGCAAATAACGAATAATAGAACCTAACATTAGTAATAAAACATGAAAAATAAACAAAAATTAACCTCAAAAAACATAACCTTATTTTAATCATGAGTGAAAGACGCAAAACAAAAATCAACCTCAGTTTGGCTTAAAAATACGGAAAATCACTATATGATTGCAATGAAATTAGAAATTTTTGTACAAGTAAATTGATCAACCAACTCATAAATTGAAGAGGATATTTTACATAACTAATTTAAATTCCTAACATTACATTCAGTTATTGGAAAATAATGGACAATATCTTCATGAAGTATCCTATATTGACAAAGTAGAACTCAAAAAGCACGAAACACAAAATGTCTTAATCTGTAAGTTATATAAACTGCTTTTGACAACACTGAAGAATATTTCATTCCTATGATTGAATGACGACTAAAGTTTATTTGATCTTTATACATCATGTGAAAAACTTACTATTGTGGTTAGTGCAATATTTAGTGCATATGCATGAATTATGGGTTAACAAGGTTTAAATACTTAAAAGGTGTGGCTATGTTCTGTCGACTGGTTATAAAAACCTCTCTGCAAGGTGATGCGGAGGGACGAGTCACTTCCGTTCTGCCACTAGAGTACATGAAGTTGCAACTTAGTGACCACGAGTACTCCATTATAATAATATTGTTTAGTCAGCTGCTTTGCTAGTGCAAATGGTGCTAGACACTCACATATGGTGTGAGAACCTGCCCTCTCCATTGTGCACATTCAATACTGCCACTACCTGTCTCACCAGAAGTCTGCATTCCGTTTACTAGCTGACCATCAATGGTGTACACAGAATAAATGAGCATTATACTTATAGTATCTTGCAATGACTACAGACAACTCCCACTCTCCGTAAGACACTCAGAAAATGGGCTGGCATGTACATATATAAGGGCTGTATGTAAATATATAAGTATTGTCAGTACATTACCATGATCTGTTATGGCAACTGCTGTTTTGAGAGACGTTAATTTTGTTTGTAGTAGGATGACACCCTATAGTAACCCATTCAAGCTATCGCAACACAGTGCCTACGCACTTCTTACATATTCAGAGACATAATAACAATATAGGTTTGTAATAAAATCATACTTACTCAAGTGAAAAACATGCAAATCTAAACAAGAATATACAACTGAATATGATGTGTAATCTGTGCTGAGAACCCAATATGGCCCTTCTTTCCCTGTAATAAAATAACATTATTATAATTAAAAAAGTAGTTACTTGCTTAAATTGATTTATAAAAATAATTACTTATATTATATTGAGATGTTTTGCTGCAATAAGGACTACACTAATTGTCAATATGTATTTATATGTATGCCATATTAGTAATTATTATTAATTCATCACAGGTTAACATGGAACGAGTCTTTAAAATTTAGAAAAAACTATTAGATGTATGGTGGGAGTCAACCACTTAAGCTCATGCAGACCACTATTTAAAGAGCTTTAATTGCTTACAGTTTCTTCTTTGTAAATTTTTGAAGTGATAATGTACATTAAGCAAATTATCTGTTTACAGAATTTAAATTTTCACAACCACTACACAAGAAACAGAATTAATAACTATGTTGGTAATCTCAACACTCATTGTTTGACTAAAAACTGACTTGTTGATAGAAAATATATCAATAAATTGCTGTAAGCTTTAAAAAGTTGTGACAATTTGTCTGTTTTAAAAAAGCTAAAAAAAATACTTGACTTATGAAACATTTTACAGTGTACATAAATTTGTTTCTAAATAGGTTTTGGTTGGAAAATACATAACTTATAATTAAACGTTGAGACAAATAATGTATATTATTTGATACAAAGGGGTTGATGACAGGCTTATTGAAGTAAGCAAATTAGTAGTGGTAATAAATGATTGGTAAGTAATTAATTTATCATATGTTAAAATTTTAACTTATCAGTTTTATCTTGACATGCCCTATACTCCCTTTTGGAGTCTTCTGGACGCAGTTAAAAAAAAAATTAAGAGTAAGTAGAATGCGACTAATTGACACAAGGTTAATGTGCCATAGATATTTATTTAATGTGCCTGAGATATTGTTGTTCAGGTTTTTGAATGAGAAGTAATTAATTTTTCAAAATATAGAGGCTATTTTGACTAGGTCTGCTTAGTTTTTTAAGGTGGATACTTTCAAAAAAAACGTAACAATTTCTGTGTTCACTGATAGTGCCATACACAGCCTTAAATAAAAAAACAATTCATTGATTAAAAATTTATCAGAACGTTGGTGATTGTTTTTGTAACCTGTAATAAGTAAATGGTTTATTAAACACTTCAATATTTATATAAAAAGTGTATTAAAAACCACTTCATAAACATGCAATAATAGATTTTACACCAAACTGTAGCGTTCATAACCTAAAAACATCTAACATTGGATAATACTTTTAGCCTACCAGTTTCCAGATGGTCAAAATAAATCGCAAACATACTAAACTATAGAAAATACTGTAGAGTTCATTTAAAAACAGAAAGAATCTTAGAAATTTTATAATAATTGAGCAACAAGATACACTAAACACTATAGTGATCTAGCTACACTATACATGAGATTATATACTATACATTTTGCAGTAAATAGTATAAAAAAAGAAAATATTTCATGGCTGACAAGAATTTTTAATTGTTATAAAGGATGTAGCCTAGTAATGTTGTTTAGTGTAGTATAATATAAAATTGAAGAATTGTTTCATCCTTACCATTAAAATTGACTAGAAGTTTAGCATCTTCTGTAGATGGGTCTGCAAATCTTGCCATGCCTGTTACAGAAGTGTCTTTTTTGTAATGAAACCTATAATAATCCAAAAGAATACAAAAATATTAAATACTAAGGATTGAAGTTAATAATGTAACTTCTTTAATTTAATGTTATTTTTTATGATGGCTGTCGACCAAAACACTAAACATACAAATATGCTTTATTGAAGACATTATAAATCACAACATATTGTTTTTGGATAAACCACATAAGGACATTGTAATATACCGCAAGTAATCTTACACAAGTTTCATTGTTGGGTGTTTATTCTTTAATTTAATCATTTATTCTTTGAATGCCATAACTCTTAAATTTTTGTTTTCTATTTTATAAACAGAATATAAATAAATGATTATCTTCAATGATATGATACTTTAACCAAAGCAGTGTCAGAAATATTTTGCAGAATATTACATTGGAGAGTTAATGTTATGTAGTAAAGTAATTTTTGCAACTGTTAACACATCATAACATCATTACAGTTAATGATTTGTTGATTCTAATTACTGGTGTAATTACAAGGATGATTGCTTCAACTACAAGGGTCTATTAGGGATCACTCTTTACTTTACAATGGTTACACAAATTTGATATTTATCTGGAAATTGTTTTCGTATAAGACCAATTTGAGACCACGTGAGGTGACTAGACATTTATGAAAGGTCTTTTTGCAGCCAATATTCTCAGTGTTCATTCACTGTAGGTTTTTTCTTTTCTTCTGTTCACCCGGTGTTTGGTTTTTACTCTTCATGGAAGCCCTTAAAGTCCATGATTAGTTGTCTGAATTTAGTTCTTGGTTTATTTTGGTTTTCTCAGTATCCTTTCTTACTTCTTTGAACAGATATTTATTTAAATTATAACATTTATTTCACACCTTAGGCCTATCGTTTAGACCTAAGAATTTACAACTGTTTGTCATTGATTCTATACAGGTGTCTGTAGAATTTTAGTCTTCTTTTTCTAATCGTTTCAATTAATCGTTCATCTTCCTTGTACAGTCTTTCTTGTCCTCAAATTATGTAAATAATGACTGACTATAATCTAAATAATGTACCATAGAAATTAAATGTAAATACTACATGAATTTTTGTGTGTACAGGGAGCTAGAACAATAAATTATTTCCTACCTACATCATCTGTAAGAGGATACTAGGATTCTTTAGACCCCTCATGAGGATGCAAGATTCAAGATTTCTGAAGCAAACAGCTACGGTACAATTTTGACTTGGAAAACACCAAGACAGGGTGCAGATAGAGCAGAGAAATAAGAGAGGACCTGAAGGAAAGTAGCCTAACATAAAAAGATATCATAGACACAGGCATACCCAGCGGTGGGGGGGGGGGACTGTTACATCCTGAACAACCATGGCTTGTCCCCCCCTAGTTTTGATCCTGAGTACGCCCATGATCATTGACAATAAAAAGTGAAACTATAATATCCAAGACAAAAATACCCCCTCCAAACTCTCAAAAAGGAAACTAGAACACCATTTTCAACACCAGAAATGGAATACAGATCAGAACGTATGAAGAAATACTGGGAGGACAAGGCCTGACTAAACCATTCAAAGAGACTTGTATATTGGAGTGACTAAAGTGATCCTTTGTAGTCATGATGAATACTCATTTTTTTTAAAATAATGTACTTTAGAAATTCTAACATTCTATTGACTACAACAATTGGTATTCCTTAGTAGCAGTTTTTTAATATTGAAAATTTTCTTTTATTTCATGTAATTCTGCCATGTAAATTGTCTATTTAATATAGAAGTTCTTAAGAATGAGTTTTTAGGTTCATCATCATTAAATACAGTTTCTACCTTATTTATCTGTCCCTCGTTCATTCAGATACTCGAATTATCTGAATCACAATAATAATTTGATTCAGAAAAAGGTTTTTATTCATAAAATGATACCCCACTTATTACCTGAACAACACTCCAATCTAACTACAGAACATTATACACTCTTCAACCCATACAGTATAATACACTTTATAGTATAATACACCATCAAAGTTTAAATACTCAAAGTGTAACTTTATAGTATGTACTCTACTGTCAAAGCATCTGTCCCTCAAGCTAAAGATTGCAGACATGTTACTATATTTGCTTAGCAAATAATCACTGGGCAACGACATGACATATTTGAAGCAGCAGCCTGACGCCACACCAGCTGAATAAAAAACTAAACACTAGAAAATATTTGTATACAAACATATATATTGCAGTGAGTTTCCAACCAAAGATAAACCAATGGTAAGTTTTCCCATTACATATTTTTATTTATTTATTTAATGTCGCATCAACTGCAATGGTCATTAGCGACGACGTTGGGGTGTAACTTTATGTAATGTAGGATGAAATGATTTTTTGTAACGTATGAAAATATGCCGTGCCTGAGTGAGATTCGAACCCAGGACCACATGATGAAAGGCGAGCACGTTACCAACTACGCCAATGCAGCTGGCCCATTACATATTGTTTTTGTAGATTTTATATTATTTCCAGTTTATCCGAGTTTTTCATTTTCTGGTTCCAGTTAGTCTGGATAAACAAGGTAGTACTGTATATCTGAGAGCCCAATCTTTAAGTACGTGACTATAATCTGTTATTTACAGTTTTTTAGTGTTTAGTTGTTAATTTTTTTAACAAAACATTTTTCTAAAAACTAAACATTTTCTGGTGGTTACTATTACAGTAGATTATTCTTGAACTCTGTTTTACTTCTGTGCAGGTGTTAGTGAAACTCTGAGTGAGTGATTAATTTTATCATGTTGACTTTGAAGTTAATGTCTAAAAATGGTTTATTATTAATACTCGTTTATTGAATGCTGTATGCTACATTTTATTAAGTAATCTATGGCACAAAATACAAAGCGCTAGTAGGTCATCATTAACAAAATTTACAGTATTTATGTTAGTAGTGGTTTTAGTGGTTAGGCAAAATAGGTAGAATTCGCCTACCCAAAATTTTCATTGTTCAATCTTATAGCTTGGTTAGTATGATGTACTAGAGTTTTTATAATGCTTAAAATAAGATGTAGTGTGTAAAGTTTCAACATCTTTTAAAATGGCGTTCATCTACAGGTTAAGGATGCATAAAACTTGCCCACTATACAATAACTAAGCATATTTGATAAAACTAAGAATGTACAAGCAAATCTTGCCTATTCAAAATAAAAAAATTTCTATTTCATGCTTGGGTTTCTGTTCATGATTTTAGTAATAAAAGAGGTTTATTGTAATGCTTAAATTCCTGGTTGCAATGATTCTTATTTGTAGTGTCACAATTTTTGAAATCATAAATAAATTATTTTAAATTGTGAAAACTTCTGTCTGCTATAATTGATACATAGTACCAACCACTGTAATCACACTACAATTTTCAGTGTGAGCTTCATAAATTTTACTATTGTAGTAGGCTACATAAGAAATATTTATTTTACATTCTTATCTAAGACTCCAAGATATAAATTCTGATGAAACCAACCATTATAAGTTAATGATATTAACACAAATTTTTTAATAAAAATGATGAATACCAACTGTAAAGGGTTTCACACTATTAATACACAAACACTGACTCTGATCATTGTACGTCATTGGTTGCAGATTTAAATGTTTATAAACATTCAGTTTATAGAGGCTAAAATTACTATTTAATTTTAGAATAAACTTAATTAATATAGAATAAATAAATTATAAACTTTATTCAGTCATGTACAAATATATGTCCTGTACAGCTACATAAAAAAACAAGTAAGATGATTTATTGGAATTTTTACTTACAGTCGCCGAACTGCCAAATTTTTCACTGTTAAGGGGTAATACACATCCCTGTCAGTTTTCTTTTCATTTCCAGAGACTTCATTTAATTTATTTTCTTCTTCATTTCGCAAAAAACTGGGTAAATATTCAGCTTTAACACAAGTGGCACCAATTTCAAACCAATTTGGGTATCTTGCATATTCATACCAATTTCCAAGGTACTGGAACAAACAACATTTTTTAAATTTGACTTGTTGCTCCCTATTGCTTAATTGTCATTGCTGATTACTTACGTTGCTTATTTAATAAGAGTAAATATGATAAGTAATTTTTTTAAAGTCTCTCAATAAACCAAAATTTACTGAAATTTTTTATTTGCCTTTTACATTTTTTTTTTTTTTTTTTTTTTTGCGCCCTGGAGACTCCAGGAGGAGTATAGGACATGTCGTCAGATATAGCACCTGAAATACATATAAGAAACACACTAAGTATCACTACTATCAAGAAAGAAATTCTTGTACGCTATAAAAAGTTTCACCGATCAAATAATTTTTTAAATTTTTTTTAAAGGAATTCAAATCCTCACAACACTTTAAAGATTGGGGTAATTTATTTATGAATTTTCTCCCTGCATAAGTAGGTTTTTGTTCAAACAATTTTGTGGAGTGATTAGCCACATAATAATCATTCCTGTTTCTCGTGTTGTGATTGTGAACATTGAAATTCTGCATAAAATTATTTTGCCTAACATACATAATCACCTCAAAAATGTAGAGACAGGGAACTGTAAGCAATTTAAGCTCCTTAAATAGTGGCCTGCATGAGGTTAGCTGGTTAGCTCCCACCATACACCTAATAGCTTTCTTCAGAATTTTAAAAACCCTATTCATATTACCCATGCTAGAATTACCCCATACTAAAATACCATAACGGATATGAGACAGAATGAGGCCATGATAAGCTGCCATTAGTAATTTTTTATCATTTAATCTGGCAACTTGTTTTAGTGCAAATACCCCAGATGATATTTTACTACAAACTTGTTTGGTATAGAAGTCCCAAGACAAAGATCTATCTAGAGATACGCCCAGGAACTTCACTGTTTCTACATGCTCTAAACTATTATTATGAATAAATACATCCACTTCTCTACTTTCTTTAACGTTATGTTTATTTTTGAACTGCAAGTACTGACACTTTTTCCCATTAACTGTTAATAACATTTGATTCAAGAACTGCACTACGGACTCTATGTTAACATGTGTATTTACTTCAAGAGCATCTACCAGTGAACTGTTACTGATTACTGAAGTATCATCAGCAAACAACAAAGCTCTGCCATTAGGTATGACTTCTGGTAACCTATTAATGTACAATAGAAACAGAATTGGACCTAAAACTGACCCCTGTGGAACGCCTGCTTTGACTTCAAGCTTTCCAGATACAACTTTTGTAAGTTTCCCTCTAACAACCCTAGTTAACTCCACACACTGTAATCTATTAATAAGGTAAGATTGAAACCATTTCAACTCTACATCCCTAACGCCTAATGACTCTAGTGTTTTCAATAAAATTTCATGATCAACACAATCGAAAGCTTTACTCAGATCCAGAAACACAGCCAATGCTTTCTCCCCGGCGTCCAATATATCAACTACTTGCTCCACAAGTGAAACAATTGCAGTTTTAGTTGATCTACCTTTTTGGAAACCATGCTGATCCTCTGAGATGATTAGGTTTTCAGTCAAGAAACTGATTAATCTAATAAATACTACCTTTTCAAAAATTTTACTGATTGTGTTTAAAATACTTATGGGTCTATAATTTTCAACTAACTGGCTATCTCCATTCTTAAATATAGGCAATATTTTAGCCTCCTTCAGTTTGTTTGGAAATACACCTGCTTCAAGTGAGAAGTTAATCAAATGAAGGAGAGGAGTAATTAAAAGATGTTTACATTCTTTAACAATTATACTAGAAATCCCATCTAACCCACATGTTTTCTTACTTTTCAAACTATCAATAACTGATTCTAATTCCTCCCTTGAAACTAGGCTAAATAAGAATTGATTAACTACCTTGTTACCTTTTGGAGCATAACATCCCACTGTTTCCCTAATCTGTTGTTTAAGTTTTAAAGCTACTTCCTGGTAATATTTGTTAAAATAATTACAAATTTCTATACCATTCTCTATAAGTTCATTGTTTTTGTTAACAATATTAGGTATGTCAGTAAAACTTTTGTTGCTAACTACACCTCGATTCTTATTAATTATTTCCCATATTGCTGAGTTTAGATTTGGTGAATTATGAAGAACTTCAGCAGTTTTTTTACATTTAGCTCTCTGGACTTCTCTGGCATAATGCTTTTTAATAGTTTTGTACCTTTGTTCATTAAAGGTAGTCCTATGTGAAAGAAAATCTGAGTATGCATCTCTAACTTCAGATCTCATTTGCAATGAGATGACCCACTCATCTGTTTCACTGACAATATTTTTTACATCTTTCTTTTTAATTGGACAACTATTATTATAATGAAATTTTAATGTCTCAATAAAATTATGATATTTTTGATTAATGTCAGATGAATTGAAAACCGTCTTCCAATCCTCTTTGGATAAACTATGTAACAAACAATTAATATTCCCTTGGTCTTCCTGCCTAAATTCTTTAATATTTTTTTGATTTGGGACATGACTACCTAAATCCTGAATCTCTAATACTTGATAGCCGTGATCAGAGAGCTCTGAACCCCTTAACCTAACCTGACAACTCTCCATATTTGTTAAAATATTATCTATTATGGTTTGTGAGTGAGTAGTAATTCTTGTATAACCTTTAACTTTTATATCAAGATTGTTCATCTCCACAATATCCCTAAACTCTTCAGCCATTTTATTTTCAACAGCAAGATTTACATTAAAATCACCCAAAACTACCACTTTTACGTATCGTTCTGCTAAAACTTCCAGTAGTTCACTGAACGATGAACAAAACTGACCCCAATCACCATTAGGGAATCTATAGACACCCACCACAACCATCTTTCCCCTCTTTTCTAACCTAACTTCTACCCCAGCCACTTCAATAACCATTTCCCAAGAAAACCGTTCTAGATAAGGTAAATTACGAGTGTCAAGTTTCTTACTTGAATTAGCTAATATACAAACCCCCCCACTTTTGTGCATTTTCCTACAATATGAAGCAATAATAGAAAACCCTGAAAAGTTTATTAGTGACATCTCATTACATTTTAAACCGTGTTCAGTAAATACCACCATATCTGGGTTCTCAGAACTTAAAAATATATCTAACCTGTCTATTTTATTACTTAAATATTGAATATTTTGATGTAAAATAGAGAAGTGGGATGCATTATTTTCCTTATTGTTTTGGTTATCTACAACTGTGTTGACTCCAATTATAGAAGCTGGTCGCAGCCTATTTATTAACCTGACATCATGTAAACCTAACCTACCGTTACTGTAATTAAAACCCTGTGATCTCCTCTTCAGTTGCGTTTCACCAATAAAACCTAACCTTATATTTCCTATCTCTTTACCCCTTGTTTCAGCCAACTCATTAAAAAAGACTCTTTAGCTTTTAATTTGTCAGGGAGTTTACAAGTGACAAGGGATGCTATCCTATCACACAACACGTTTTTACCAGACTGATTCAAATGTAACCCATGATTAGTGAAATTAGTACGATTAAGCCTTTCATTGATGAAACTAATTTTAATCCTGTTTACTGTTTTATTTTCTAGGCTATTAATTTTTTTATGAATATCACGGTTTAGTTTATTTATTACTGTATTTAGTTCTGGCTTATCATGTCGAACGGGAATTGTATTTATTATTAAATTTGTTTTATTGCTCATTGGAACCAGTTCTTCAATTGTTTTTAGGATTTGAGGAGTATTTTGGAAATTTTTAGAACTGATATCATTGGTTCCTCCGATAATTATCAAATGATCATTCTTATTAAGGGTTTTTTTACATAGGTTATCTGGCAACACCTCAGATTTCAGTGTACTCAGAGGTTCACAAAATAATTAAAAATACAAGTTTTATGGCAATCTCTATTGAGAAGGTGTAACTGCTGCTGATTTTAGTGACATCAAATTAAAAGTGAAAAAACTCCAAAAGTATTTTATTGCTAATAGTAGATCCTATATATATATGTAAACAGATAGTATCAGAGACTATCTAATAGTAGCATTCTTCAACTGTTTGTATAAAATATGAATACACATTTGCATAATCTACATGCCCCCAAAGGACCATGATACCACAATAATACTTTCAGTTGTAACTTTCTTTGCGTGGGATTTTGTCACATCAACTAATGAGGTAATACATTAACATATTTTTAACTACAATAGGATTGCAGCATATCTAAACATTTAAAAATATTAGAATCAGAACATATTATTCAGAACTCCGTATCCAAGATGTTAACAAAGAGTAAAAAATTTAAAAATAATATTGAGCAGTTTTTATGTTACTCTAATGTTCTAACCCAAAAGTATAAAATGTAGTAGCTACTCTTAGATTGTTAGGCTCCTACTACCGCAATGGTTTTAGTCAGGGTTCATTTGTCTTTATTAAAAAGATGATTGTTATAAACCCACTTCAAGACAGATTAAACTGTTTCTCTACAAGTTAGAAGTTAGTCTGTGGAGAAACAATTTCAAAACTGACAAATATCACAAAAATTCATTAAATAGACCTACTAGAAAGTTTATTTTTTTAAGAGCAGAAAAATATCTCAGCAACAAAAAATTTGGTTGATACCTAATTAAGTTTTTTCATTGAGATTACAAAATTTATTTTTGTATGCATTTCTTTCTTACACCTAGACTATCAGATGTCAGAATGAAATTTCATACATAGGCTAATACAAAGTTATTTAGCTTAAAAATAACATGAACGCTTGTGACAAAGAACAATCAATGTAAAATATTGTATAATTACACTCCTTTGTTGAAAATTTTGAACAACTTCAACTTCTGGACATCTTCCCAAGCCAATACTTTGAGTTGCACCAAAGTTAAGTACGGTAAGAAATAATCCTAATGATAGTAACAATCTAATAATTTTCGCTTCATTCGACATCTGGAAAAGTAATATAAAAAATTTACAGTAACTATTTATTATTTATTGTATTTAATATAATATTTAAAAGCATAATAGTACACAACTACTGAAGGCTAGATACAAAAATTTGTTTAGCTTTGCGAATTTAAAAACACTTCTGAAAAGGAAAATATGCTGATAAATTAGACAATATTAAACGCATTTTGATAAATTTTGTTTTATTAGTCAAAAAGGTGTGATTGCTTGTAGAAAACCAATTTCATTTCTCTTGGAAATAGCTTAAATAGGTGAAAAATTATTTTTCCAAGAAATATTTTTACAGTATGCCGAAGATTATTACAGTAGGTACCTACTGTAACTTAACATTTTCGAGATATCCCTAATGCTCTAATATGTTTTAATAAAACTTGGCGGGTTTTCCTGTAATTTTACATGTATTGAAATTTTGGGTCCTTCAGAAAGTCCGTTCCATACAAACAAGATTTCTATTGAATAGTTATTGATGAATACATAACAATCCTATACAATATGGTAGTTTTGTTATGTCACCAGAATTCCTTTGTAAATTTCTGCTATTGATAGTGATTTTCCAGTAAGTTGCCTACTTTACAATAATAAACCTGAAATATCACGATGGTTAACATTTTTATTTTTATGATTTTTTTTGTCATCAGTCTCTTGACTGGTTTGATGCAGTTCTCCAAGCTGTTCTATCTTGTGCAAGTCTTTCATATCTACGTACCTGTAACATCCTACATCTTTTGTAATTTGGTGTAAATATTCTAACCTTTGCCTCCTCCTACAATTCACTCCCTCAATATTATCCTCCATTATTGATAGACCAATACCTGGATGTCTTAAGATATGCCCCACTAGCCTGTCTCTTCTTCTGATAAGATGCTTCCATAATAGGCTACTTCTTTTTTCATCTACTTGCCTAAAAACCTCTAAATTACTTATTTTGTTTACCCACCGAATCTTTAACATTTTCCTATAACACCGCATTTCAAAAGCTTCTATCATCTTCCTTTCAACAGCCCCTATCACCCACATTTCACTCCCGTATAATGCTACACTCCAAACACAGTGTTTTAAGAAATGTTTTCCTTATCAATGTTTGTAGTCAGTAAGCTGTTTTTCATTCCAATTTTTTTGCGGAAACAAGTGGTAACAATACATTTTTATGGTAACAAGTGAAAAAAAATGTTTTAGTATTTTCGGATCAAACGTAACTATATGTACTGTACCTAAGTTATTAATAAATATGACATCTGCGTTCTATTAAATGTAATAGGTGGCTGACATTGTCAAACTGCTACATTAATCTAACCTATATCAGCAACTAGCAAAAAACATTTACGTTTTTGCAAATGTTATTTTTATTACAATGAAACGTTAGTAAGCTACACTAAAAATCTCAAAAGTAAATCCCACAGGAATACTATTGCCACTATCCGTTTTGCCTACCTGGGTTTTGGCCAACAGTCGATCATGTATGTAAAATAAAATAGTTTATTGTACTTGTGACTTGCCACGACTATAGTTAGCTTCTACCCTCCATGCACTGCACATTATATGGGCTGGTGCGACCAGTATGTAACCTTGCTTTTTCATTCAAACGCTTTCCGCCAGTCAATATAGACCTACGTCTTCGGACGCAAAATCAATTTTATTTCTGAGTAGGCAGAATTTAAGTTCCTTCCACAATCTCTAGACTATTCGTTCAGCTGGTACAAAAGGCGCCTTCAATAGTTAATTACGATACAACAGTAGGACACTTAGTACGGTATTTAGCATTGTTTATGTATGGCTGTCCATACATAAACAAACACCAATTTTGGTGTCTGCTCAAATCCAAGCTAAAATTGGATGATTGTTTAAAAGCAAAAAGTTCCCGATAACAAAATGGGAAAGTAATATAAAAAGTGGCACGTTTAATGTATAAATGTTTACATTAATACATTATGTTATAAATTTTATTAAACATTATTCCCTTTGTTTGCATGTACTAAACAATATATGAACAGCCAAACAAAACAATAAATATTATTATCTTTTTGTTTTGTTTGGCTGTTAATTATATTGTTTATTATAAAAAACATTAACCTATTACAGTTGAGAGTACCCAAAATTTCATAACAATTAAAAGTAAGGAAAAACGTCGTTATTTTGGAGAAACACCTAGTATTATTTATTAATGTCTAGGTAATTTTTGCTCGTTCGATAATGTGAGATTTTTACACGGTATTTCAAATAAGTAAAAAAGTTTTAGTAATTTTTTTTGTTACCGTTTCTGAAATTTCCATTAACTTAGGAGACAGCTTTCAGGCCAGCCTAGTGAAGCAGTTAGTAGAGAATCGTCATTAATTGTTAAATAGCACTGATTGAAATAGTGACTTCATATAGCGACCATCTGAAAGCTATATATTAAAAATTCCACCGGGCGTTCTTGTTCAAATTCATATCTGATCCACATCGAAAATATAGAATCAAATCTGCAGTCAAATCGGGTACAGTCAAAAGTGGAAGTCTCGATAAAATTTAAAAGATAAAGAAACGTAGAAGAATGTACAAAAGCTAACGACCATGGCAGTAGACGCTCGATATATTTAACAAAAAGAAGAAGAATTGTTATACGTTTAAACAAGTATACGGACCATACAACATTATGTATAAAGAAAGTCTTATAAATCATACATCATAAAGCAGCATTAACATGTTTATTTTAAAAATTCCTCCCATATTTAGATTTTTCAACGTTGAATCAATTTATTATTATTTTGTTCATGAGCGACTGCAGAGGATTATAAATCAAAAACACTGAGTAACTTACTTGCCAGTATGTCCTCGTATTAGACTTTTCGCTTCCATTTTATGTTTAAAATTATAAAAGAAATCATTTCATAAACGTTTAAATTGTTAATGAATGCAGATTTGTATCAGTATAACTAAATAAATTTTTTATTGAAAATAAACTCATTAACTAACTTAACCTAGATATCTTTTGAAAAATGGATACACTTATAAACCTAGTAATATGTTAAACTTACCATGGTTGCAGGTTGAATATTGTAAGTCGATTCAGAAAAAGTATTCCCGGCTTGTTATAAATATAAGTACATTTAACACATTACGTCATGAGTTGATTATTTTTATTTCATTGATTGTTTAAGTAGGCAACACTACACTAAATTGATGATACGTTATACTAAACAGATAATTTCAGCAGACCCATTTGTTCCGTATTGAAAGATAATTACTACAGACTTATGGGTAACTCAAGATACTTTGTCTCAAGTGGTTCAGTGATTCACTTATCTATTTAAAAAAAACTGAAACAATTATTTTATAATTTTAAATATAATTATTTACGTTTTACAATTACTGTATATTTATTTATACTCATGATAAAATACTTTTAATGATTACATTTTATTTCGCAATAATTTCTCTTGTGTTTGTAACAATTATTTTATGATTAGCTATTGTTTTGAACTTATTTTTTGTAATTGTATATAGTCTGTTATTCTATTCAAAAGCTATAAACTTTTACAAAAAATAAATAATCATAAAATAAAATTTATGATTCCATTAATATTTTAATAATACAGAACTTCAGTTAATGTTTTTCTAGAATATTTACATTCATCAACTTCTTGGAAATTAGCAACATTAGTGGTTTTTGGATCAATGAATGTAAGGTTTTGATATAGGGTTACATTAATTTCAAGGTCATACACAGAACCTTTTGCTTAACTGTCTCAATGTTACCATTGCTCCACAGATGTAACCTTATTTATTTACAAGTATTTATTTATTTAAAAATATAAAGCGGTACTATTATGAACTGGCGGAACAGGTTTCCGCTGTTTTGGTTTGAATTTTATTTTTAATCGCATAAAGACATATTTAGACAATTTTTATCTTTAGCTTTATTACTTTGATCTACTAAACTATGTAGGTTAAAAAAGGTTGATATAGAATTACCACGTTTCAAAGAATAAAGTGACATTCTTTTATAGTACAAAGGGAACGTTTTAGAGATTGGAGTACGTTAAGTAAGCTTCCTTTAGCGTACAGGCGTATAGGCTCATTCGGTTATAACGAACAAATAATGCCGGTCCCTTGTATGTTGTTATAACCGAATTTTACAGTATTTTTAACGCATGTGCAGATTAATTAAATATTCTTGATGTTATAATAACAGTTATGCTTCATTTATACTATATAATATAGAAATACAAAAGCCCTTACTGGTTGACTACTCATCACTAATTTATCTTACTTACCAAACACCTGCAGAACTTAAGTTTGGCAAGCTTATGAAATTTTCATTTCGACTCCTTTCATATGAAGATAGACTCTGCTCCTTAGATCTTTCTTCCCTGGCATATTATCGTCACTGGAGAAATTTTATCAAAACGTACAAAATATTAGATGTTCTCTACTCAACTCCAATTTCATTCCATTAAGGTTCTTGACAGTAAGACTCGGCGCCACACAATTGATCTGCAGAAGGACCGCTCTGGTACATTTACGAAACAGAATTTCTTCTAGCTCTTGTGGCAATCTTTAGAACAGGCTGCCTGATAGTGCTGTCAGTGCACCTACGAAGCTTTCGGACGAATCATTGGTGACCGTTTCAACAAATCGTAGTTCATGTATAAGGAAGGTTTTATGATAATTCAATTGTTTTGTTCTTTTAAGATATAGTAGCGTACTATTCATTTTATTTCAGTGTAAAATCTTTTACTTTTCTCTTTATTAAATTATAAATATTATGATTTTTTTTATTATAGGCTGAACGCAAAAACAATTTTCGATCACTTGCGCCGAATGTGTAAAAATGGGAGGACTAACCCAAAGTAATAATTATACTTAATGTACTTTTCGGAAGAGCTACAATTCTAAAAATCAGTGTACGTTTTCTCAAAGAGATTTCGTAGGAACTGCAAAACGTTCAAATTTTAATCACTTGCCTTTACGGGATAGAAAAAGGCTGACTATTTAAAAGCAAGAAATGTCATTTCTGTACCTCTACGAAACCTGTATTTTTACTAATCGTAACTAGTAGGCTATTCTTAAATAATTACATAGAAAAATAAATTGTGGAGTAAACCCGGGAAAAGCAATAAACTATATTAATATTTGACACGCCTCACTATAGATATGATTAAGCCCGCGTGTAGTGCAGGCTTATTGCTAGTCTCTTATACAATTAAGTTATGTAGAGTGTTTACTGAAGAGTACAGAAAACGGTAAACTGAAGGAAGTTGGAGGAGGAAGAAGCAGGGTTAGATGACTGATGACATTTTGAATAATAAGGATCAAAGACGCAGATGCAAAAACAGAAACCAAGACTGCACGGAGACTACATTGTTAGATAAGACGTAGAGTAAGGCAAGCTAAAGGTGACTGCCATACTAAAAAAATGCAAAGGAATCGAAAACTATAAAGCCAAACGCAACTTGTTTAACCAACGTAAAAAATTTAAAAACATTAAGGGCAGTAAGCATCCAGGTCGAGCACATTAACTACAAGATCAAAATTGACACAAAATAATTGATATAAACAACAACCTAAGGCATGCCAGGAATATATTACAGAAATGTCCGATGATGAGATATCTAAATGTGACATAATTGATGCTACATCAGGCTCTCCAATTACTCAAAATACTTCATCTAACACGAGCTGCTGCGGTTCGAGCAATAAGCTCACAAATAATGGAAAAGCAAATTTTAAAACTGTTGGATGGCATAAGGATAACAGATCTTTAACAGCTTTTGAAAAAGCTTTTTAACTCCATTTTTGAGACCCGAATAACACTGACTAATAGGTTTTGAAATACGAATTTATCATGCTTCCAAAAAAGTAACCAAGAGCAACCGAATTAAACGTTTGTCAAACAGTTACTCTGATGAGCCATGCTTTAAAAGTGTTTCTACGAAGGGTAGCCTACATGGCAGTGTGTATAATAAGCTTGAGGAAAGAATTGGATAAATTCAGTTGAGTTTTCGAAATGTATTTGTAACCAGAGAGGATTTTTTTTGGTGTTCATGTGTTAATACGGAGACGTGATGACAAGCAAAATGTGTTTCTTTGTTCGATTGACTTTGAAAAGGTTTTGACAGAGTGCGTCGTGAAAAATTATTAGAGATTTTAAAAACGACTGGTATAGATAATAAAGATATTTGCATCATAGCTAATTTGTACTGGAATCATACATCGACAGTAAGATTGAAGCATCAGCTATCGGATGAAATAATATCAAGAGAGGAGTGCGTCATGATTGGGTTCTGTCACCGTTGTTGTTCAACGAAAGAATAATTCAACGAAGCATGCACCAGTGCCACTGAATGAATCAATATCAATGGTGTCAATATAAATATCAGATAAGCAGATGATACACTAATTATCATGAACAACAGAAACAGAAACTAATGGACAATAACTGATGTTTGTGCACAATTCGGCGTAAGACCCAGTGCAAAAAAGTAAAGTATATGATTAAAGTAGTATAAAAATAAAGTATATGAAGTAAAGAGTCCAATATTAAAGATAATGGTATAACCAGGAGCACAAGGTTAGAGAGTGTTAGTAAATTAGTTTAACTTGGTAACAATCTCAACGATCAATGAAACCAATCTGTTGAAATTGAAACTGTAATTGAGAAGGCTCTTTATGAAAAGGAAAAGAGTTTTGAGCAATCACGATTTACCATTAAAATTAGAGATGCAAATTGTACAATGTACGATGTGCAATGTACAATATACTTTACTGTTCTCTAGTACTTTACAGTACTGCTACAGTACTACAGTACTTCACGGTACTTTACTGTTCTCTAGAATGGCGTGCAAGCGTGGACACTCATTAAAACAATTCTTAAATGTCTGGAGTCATTCGACATGCGTATGTCTCGGCGCTAATTGAAGATCAGCTGGATGGACAAAGTTAGAAACAGCAACGTTCTCACTCGTACAGACAAAACCTTAGAAATATTTACGACTATCAAGAGTCGCAAATTGGAATATTTTGGTCACTTTGTGAGACATCCACAAATATATGACATTCTACATCTTATTATAGGCGTAAAGTCTTGGAGAACGTGGTCCAGAGAGAAAAAGAACATCGTGACTGAAACATTTAAGACCGTGATAGGGAAAATCTACTATACAACTTTACCGAACAGCTGTCAATAAAGCGAGTATCATCAACATGGTAGCTAGCCAGCATAATAACCAACAATGGCTGAACACTCATGGTACTATTGTCCATAAGCCTATCTTTAGTTCGTGCCCCCGAGTTTGAAATTAATTTTCTCGTGAACGGATAATGATCGTTAAATAATACACTAATTTTGTTGTTGATCGATTCTACGTAACAAACGTAAATACAAAATTTTAGTACAATAACAAATTTATGTTTTCAGAAACGAAATAAAAAAGAGCGTGTTTTTGACGCCCTAAAACGAAAAGCTCGACTTTTCGGATTTAAATTTCCGACCGGATTTAAATTTTCCAGTAACATTTCCCACAATGTTGCGAATATGTGTTCCAAATTTCTACTTTGTCAGATTTTTATCTTTTTAGTTTTTGAGCATTTTGTGGGGACCATGCAATCTCCGGACAAATAAGACTCACTAACCTGGCAAAAAGACCATTTCTTTAATTTGAAGTTCATTTTTATGATTGAGCATGTTTCACAAAACATTGCTAAGCGGTTTTTCGAGTAGAATTTTTAAAGATTTTTAAAAGCTGATGGACAGTTATTTTAATCTGGAAAGGTGCAAAAAATAAATCAAGTTTTAATAAATAACATTTATTTTACAATAGTATATTACACACTGTAAAAAATAAATAATGATATGAATAATTCACAGCTCAATAAATTAATTATATAATACAATAAATAAATAATAACATAAAAAGGTACTTTGAAATTGTACATACTAGTTTATTTCTTACATTAATAGACATATTCTGAAGAGTATGAAACTTAGATTTACATTTTTTTTATCAATCAGTGCCGTTGTATTGAACAGTGATCATATTATAATACTTAAAAATATAAAAACAATAAAAATTTTGTGATAAGTGAAATTCACAAGATACATTATAACTTATATTAGAAAAAAGTCAGTAATATTTTATTAATTATAATAAAAACAATTTGCTAAAATCAGATGAAAGAGAAATTAATCCTGTTTTAGTCTATATATTAATAAATTAATGTTTTATTATTAATGAAATTCATTTGTTATTCGTTTCCGGTGGGGACATTATTAATACAATATATATATCAGCTTATGTGCTTAATGAACAATAGGAATATCCAATAATCAGTAAATTTTAATAATAGGATTTTGGCTTATAAATTAGCAGTTTAACTATAATAATAGTTAATTTATATTCTGTTCACACTTATTGGTAATCTGTACAACAAAATGCATATGAATAATAATTTTGTTGAAATTGTATCCTGAATAAAAAAGTAAATAAATAAAAATTATTTTCATTCTGAACAAATGATTTTAATAATACATATAAACTGTACTGTATCAACATTATTAAGTATCTGTAATTATTACTAATTTTTGGTTTAATAAAATTTCAGACATTGCAGTATACTATTTACTTGTAGACAAGAATAAATTGAAAAGCCACTACTGTATTTTTTACATTTTATAAGCCATTCTTGCGGAGAGCTTGAGAGGCCTTTTACGGGTTGTTGGAACAAAAAACGATGATATAAATACGAAATTGGAGATTTCTGATGTGCATAATTTCTTCATCTCTAGCAGCAATACCAGTGTACAACATTTAGAACATATGAATGACCACAATATTCCCAAACAAGAATTTCTGTACTCACCATAGTACTCACTCATAGTAAACGTGATAAAGGACGTTCGAGAAAAACACTGGAAGGAAGCTAAACCGGGTTGAGGACTTGACCGTTAAAAGGAAAAAGTAAGAAAAAGTTACGCAAGGATATTTAGATTATATCAGGTTGAAAGTAACGAGATGAATGAAGTTATAACGTAAGAGAAAGATAGAAATATAATGAGATTTCAGACGGCCATGTGCGCTTACAAGGGTAGGCCTATCCTGGATAAGATGTTATATTTCAGTTTATGAATTTCTTTCTACTTTAACTCAGATAGCGGTTAAAAAATTACCAAATAAGAGTAACTGAAATATATTAGGTTAAATCTCCGTCGTAACTGATATCGATTTTTAATTAAGTTCAACAGTAAACTTAATATCAATGTCATTTTTATTAATAAAGTTTTTTTTAATTTTAGGCTAATGTATTTTTATATTGACCTAAATGTACTGACTGTGAACATTCCGAACTGCGTTAAGTATAATATTGTAATGTTGTCCCATAAAGATGTGGGTACTAACTGTCTTCTTTGCTTATTAATGCGGATGGTTACTTATATCTAACAAAATAACTATAAGTACGATCATAATAATAATAGTACTATTACTACTTTATTTCTAATAAAACCTACTTTATTGCAGTGTTTATGTGCATACTTACATGACCTGTAATGGTCAACTAAGAAACACTTACAAGACAACCAAAAAATACTTTGTATTACGAAATAATGAGATGTTTTATTTTTGTATTTACGAGGAGCATTTTTTTAAATTCAAAAAAGAGTCAGGATTACAAAATACTTAACATGTACTCGAAAAAATGGATTCTCCTAATAAAAAGAAAATAAACTATTAATCAAAACTCATCGAGATGTTATACCAAAAGGAATGCGAAATTAAATCAGTTGTTTAGTTATTATAAACTTCTTCGTAATTCAACATAAAATAAATTAAGAGTATTTCAAACACGCAACATAAACTTTGACGCCAATTTACAGAAAATTAATACTACCTTGAAAAATAAATCTATTTAAATCAATTTTCTATTACTTTTCGACAAAATTACCGATAAAAAGTTGACTGCATTAAATTTTTTTATAATTACTGATTATTCAAGTTCCATAACCAAAATAATTTTATTATATTTTATCTTTTTGTTCTTAGGACATACTTGAAAATCCGTTGTATTAGATCAAATCTGGACCATAACTGGGGAAAAATTGTAACTTACCCAAATTTTAAGATACAAACAAATCTACTTATTATTCTCTGAAAACTTTTCATTTCTTGGAATACAGTATGGTTAGATTTCGTCATAATGAACTACAATCTAAATTACTCATTGTTCATTTTCTATGATATTCAGGACAATTATTTTGATCTGTTCTTATAAAGTATGCCCTACTGATAGCATTTTTATCGATTATTCCGTAAGCTTGTTCCATTACTTCCAAAGTTGGATTTCTTTCTCTAGTTAAAATCCAGGCATTCCCTGTAAAAAAATTAGAGTACACTTTAACTAAAATTTCATGAAGGTAACAAAAATTAAAAAAAAAACAGGGAGTTCGTCTATTTCACCAAAAGCTTACTAGTGATTTAAGTTCCGATATATTAATCATATGATAAACATTACAATAAACTGTTTACAATCCTCGTAACCAAAACTGAATTGGTTGAAATGCTATAAAATACACTGGAATCCATTTTACAAAATGTTTCTTTGTAAAATATTTTGTCAATGAAAGTGACGTTTAGACATCGAAACACAAGAAGAGTTTAATCACTCTTTCATTTTTACGATGACGGAAGTATAATATTAAATTATCTCAATGTTACAAAAAAAAATCAAAATATTATGGTAAAAAAATTTTAATAGCAAACCTCTGTCACTGAGAAAAGACAGAGGTAATATTGAGATATTTTTGATTTTCAGTCAATACGCATAACATCGTATATAAACTTTTTCAGGTTTAATTATTTTATCTATGTAATTTTCGCCGTACGTACACTTGAAATTTCACTCTTTTTACTACACAAAAACCTTAATTAACTTAGCTGAACGGAAGTTAATATTATTGAAGACAGATAAAAATATACATCACTAAATATAAAATATTACAGCCATTGTATCAATTTTAATGTTCATAACCAACAAAATGTTATTAAAATTATTAGAAAGGTTTCCATTTAGAAAAACTTACAAACGTTTCTTGTTTAAATAAATTGAAACGTAAATTAACGAGTAAAAGTTAATGTTGAATTTATGCTTGAAGCCATCCATCATTTTTTGCAGTTTTAGAAGATATAATAATTTCTGGTAATCGAAGTTTTGCAACCACAGTTTACATAATTCGGATATTACTCTTCTTTAACTAAAAGAGGTAAAATATTTTTAAACAAGGTAATAAATTTGAAGCCACAAAGACCTCGGAACTAGCTCAGTCAGTCAGTGCATAGGTGATTGCTTTAATATAGGTCTACATAAAATAACAAATGGGTAAGCAACTTGCTAAGGCGACCAGCTTAAAACCGTCCAAAACACAGAATTTCGAGTATCGCTGTTCAAAGTTACTCAAACAGTGTGACGCGCTGTTACACAGAGATATTCGGTTTGTTGACTTACAGGTTGTTTTGTTGTACAGATCTTGATAACAAAATGTAAAAATGCGGGGAAACAACAAGAAATACAAAACCTGTAAGTAACAGGCTTCTGTAATATTGGGAACTGAATTTACATAAATGACTCATTTTTTAAATAAACATTTGTTATCTTAAAAATGACAAAAGGAAATTAACTACTACGTGGGAAACGAAATATTTATTAACAATACTCGTAAATGTAAATTCTTAGAAGTAATAGAATAGCTTCCGTGATGTGTAAGAATAAAAACTTATTTTAAATGCACGCGAAATTTGCGTGAACTTTTCTTTTGACTAGAATTACCTGGCTGAAAAAACAAAAAGTGGTAACAAGCAGCCTCATCAGTACGATAATTATTACTGCAGATATCAAGATACAACTTACTTTTTAGAAAATTCTCAAATATCCTAAATACGAATATAATTTTCCAGAGAGATTTCTAATGTTTAATTAAAGAATGTTAATGACAATATTTTTTTTAGCTATGACAATTTTTTCCATTCTTAATCTACAGATTATGGCCGGGAATTGCGGATAAAATTGCGGTAATTATGGCCGGAATTGCGGGTAAGTTTGTGTAAAAATACTACATATTTTGGCCCGGATTGTTTTATACCCTACCTACCAGTAGAAAGTGTTTACGACTGCATTCGCATAGGCTATTTTTGTTTGATTTTAAGTTGCTTTAACTGCTGGGTCATTCGTGATTTAAGTGAATTATGACACATTAGACCTGAGAGTAGGTTTTGTTAACATATTTGTTCAGCTTTGTATTTGTTAATGAGAATAGCGCGTACTTGATAACCAACCAGATTATCCGCTTCCTTTTTATGATTAGATTTAGATTTAGGTTTAATGAGGTACGCCAGTTGTAAAGTGGCCGTGGCATTATAGTAAAGTTAAGTTGAACACTTTATAAAGTCACTAGTTTAGTTAATGTTGCTTAACTTCTTATAACGACATTCTACTAGCTGATTGACTGAGATTGGCCGGAGGAAAAAAATTGAAATTAATTTTATTTTTTCTTACTTGTGCTGAATAATCCAAAGTTTGTACATGACCAGACTACAGAATAGTTATCGTAGTCCGTGTCCAGAATCCAGTAGGGAGCGTCGATCAACACTGCAAGATGCCACACTGTCAAGCCAACAGTAATGCGTTCTCTAAATTATTTACTAGACTGATACATTACATTTAAATAATACATAAAAAATAAAATATATATGTACTTAATTAATTACAAACAATAATTTCTTATGTTATGGTTAGTATCTTCCTCAGTACTACTAAGTTTAGTATAACTTAGTATCTTCCTCTATTTTCCAAAACGTGTTTCATCTGCTTTTACTGCATCTCGTTCACTAGCAGATTTGGTATAAGCATAAGTTGATTCCAGTAAGAAAGTTTAAAAACTTAGTAGTAAGGCAAATGCAACAATTTAGAAAAAAGTCAAGCTGTTGCCCATAAGTTTTTGGATACAATTCATACAAGTTCTTAATTAGCTTAATAACGTAGAAGGGCAACAAATTAGTTCTTCGACAACATACAAAAATAAATATTTAGTTCGTAGAAAAACTCAATCGTGCAGTTTGTAATCGCACGAGTTACAAAACATGACTTTTTCAAGCAGTTCATTTTTTAGATTTAGTGGAGACTTTATTTTTACAGATTCGCACAATACAAGACTACAATAATTTTGATTCAACAACCAAATTTAGATTATAACATAATTTAATCAAAATTTAATAATTTAAAACTTTACTTCTTTTGACTAGTTAGTAGTTTGAAACTTTAGAATACTGTTCCGGCTAAAACAAATTTTTATTTGTAAATCGTAAAAACCATTAGTGAGGAATAAATAAGAAAAGTTCAAAAAATTTTCATGTTACTCAAATAAATACTTTTTCAGTGACCTAAGAACACAGACCATGTTTATAAAAAGAAGAGCGACATAAATGTACTATAATTAATCTAAATATTTTTACTGTTTATAACTATTAGTTTTTTTTTTATTATTATTTATTTAACGTCGCATCAACTACAACGGTCATTAGCGACGACATTGGGGTGGAACTGTTCACAATGGAGGATGAAATGATTTTTTGTAACGTATAAAAATATGCCGTGCCTGAGTGGGATTCGAACCCAGGACCGCATGATGAGAGGCGAGCACGTTACCAACTGCACCAATGCGGCCGACTATAACTGTGATAAAACTATTAGTTTAAACTATTAGTTATAAAACTATTAGTTTTATCACATCACACTTCTTGAGATTGTGTAAAAATCCTACCAACATGCTTTCGTAACCATAAAATTAACAAAAATTTGTCTAAATTTGAGATTTTATTTATCGACAAGCCAACACAATCAATCTATTCACGTAACATATCTACAGAAATAATTCCACCGTGCAGCAAATTTTGATAAGTTTTTGCATACTGGCGTATTTATACTTTTGATCAGCAGATAAAATCACATCTAATTTGTCACTTAAAAATAATATTATAATCATGACTTTTAATAGGTAGCCTAAACCTGCCAGTAGCGCTAATGTAAGCCCAAAAACTTGGTAGAAACGAACATAAGACGGTTATCTTATGTTCATAATAATGGGATCTTTATCAACAGCTACGTAAGAAGTATTGGATAGATAAGAGAGAGTGTGTGTATTGGATTCGTAAGAGATATTGGATTTGTAGA
The DNA here is from genome assembly GCA_035578175.1 of Catonia carolina. Classification (NCBI taxonomy): domain Eukaryota; kingdom Metazoa; phylum Arthropoda; class Insecta; order Hemiptera; family Achilidae; genus Catonia; species Catonia carolina. The sequence goes on along the minus strand of JAQMRL010000001.1, from coordinate 123,675,147 downwards.
TCAAATTTCATTTGCATAATGAAGTGGCGCACATATCACGGTTTTAAGCTGTAATGCATTGTAGTAACTATTATATTGCCTAAAAATGAGAAAAATTCTCTTAAGAAAGTGAGCACATATGTAGTTTTCGTATTTTTCTTATTGTCCTCACAATCAATGAAATCTTAGGCTTTACACATTTACAAAATAAATGAAGCTACTTCTCTGTAACAATAGGTCCTGTGCTTAAAGAAGCAGTACACATTTTTTTAATAGTGAATATTCTTGTAAATTTCTTATGATAGAAATCTCACGACATTAAAACTGATTTGTAATATACTCCACCTGGCAAAGATGGAAATCTGACGTTCAGTTTAGATGAATCCATCCTTTCTTGCAGTCGAACTTCTCCTTCCATAGTTGATTGTATTCCAGTTCTGAAAAATATGTTATTGAATTTATTTAAATTAGGTATTACGAATCCTTTATAAATAACTGAAAATTTGCGCTAATTTCTCCTCATCGATTAGATAGGATTTCTATAACCGGGCTTCAAAACCCAGATAAGAAATAAAATAAAGGAACCTTTACCTGTAACGTGTAGGAATTCAATTTAATGACATTTGAATCCTAATATTTGCAGTCAACCAGACTCAGTTGAGAGAAATAGGAAATCTTAATTTTTGGAATTTAAAATCCAAACACATGAAAATCAACTAAAACTTGTGAGAGAATATTGGTTAGTGATATTTAATGATTTGTCAGAAACTGATAGCCTATTTCTGTACGAATTTAAATTCAATTTCAGTTAGGTTTTGGCATGTTTATTTCTTTTAAACATTTTGAACGTCTGTTCAAAAATAATGTTAAGAGAGATCTCTAGGTCCCTTCAACAAATTCACGAATTTAATATTTATGATTGTTCTTCCCCTATCTTCACTGTTGTTAGTAAGAGCTCTACAGAACACAGTTCATTAGGTAACAACAAATATGATATCGAGGTGAGCCTTTAAGCATCTAGGATATTTGTTTTATTATACTCTTTTTTTTTCTTAGAAACAGATTTTAGTTACGAATGGTTTGGTAAAAACGAAGCAATATCTGTTATTTTGAATAGCATCTTTATGTCATTAAAAAATAGAGTTCTGATTTAAACAAAATTTACGAATTTAAAATTTGCCCATCAAATAAAAGTGATCATGTAAGTTATAAAATTGTAAGTTTAGAAAACCTTTAGTATAATTTGGAACCTTTCCCTTGAATATAATTGATCAGTAATGACATGCTTATTAGCAAACATAGCGCAGAGTGTTTCAAAAATGACGAAACCCGTTTTTAGTTGACATGAATTTAATCAAAAATATTAAATTAATGAAATATTTATTTAAATATTATTAAATATTTAAATATTGATCAAAAAGTTTTATGCAATAATATTCAAATTACAATGAAACTTACCATAACTTAATATTACATGTTGAAAATTATTCCCTGTGACCCGAATTCGAGTTCGTACAAGTTTCGTAACATTTGTAGCCACTTTTCGTAATATTTGTTCATCAATCTTAAAAATCTCACTCAATTTTCGCCTTAAATTCGACAAGTGTATGAGGATTCTTTTTTAAAACGACACTTTTTAAATACCTCTACAAGAAAGTCTGCTGGTGTAAGATCTAGGGATCTTAGAGAATTCAACTCTGCTGGAACCAACATTCTCATTCGTGTATATCTAACATTGCAATGAAATAATGGCTTAAATTGCGATAAACCTCATCATCCACAGATTTGTCAAAAAAAAGGCCCTATTACACGACGCTGAAAGATAGCACACTAAATATCAATTTTACGTGCGTGTAATGATCGTTCGTGAAACACGTGAGGATTTCCATTGCTCCATATTCGGCAGTTTTGACTGTTAACAAAGCCATCCAAGTCATCCAAGCCATCCTGTCTGAGTGAAACGCCTCATTACTAAAATAACCTCGACCAAAAACCTCAATACTGTTTTTATCGACAAGAGGTCAAAACCAACAATAATACTACAAATGCTTTCGTAGTCTACTTCTTGCAGTTCATCTACGACACCTATGCGGTAAGCATGCAAATTAAATTTTTTAGTGGTTCTATAAGCAGTAGATAGTGAAATCCCAGCCTGTAAAGATTTTCTAGGAGAGCGAGTCAAACGTTCTTTTCATCATCCAGAACTTCCACAGTTATCATTGATGGTCGACCTACGCTTTTACGATCTTGTACATTCCCAGTCTTCAAAAATTTATTTAACAAACAAACAAAGATTGTCATTTTATTCGAAACTGTAGCATTGGGAAATGTTAACTGAAACTCGCCTTTAACTCGTTCGTAAGAGGTTTATAAGTCTCAAGAATAAACACACGTTCGTCCTTGAAAAACGACATCGTTGACACTATAAATATGAGTAAATACCTACGGGAATAGCACTGATGCACAAAACGACATTTCAATTGTTACGAGCTGTTAACCTTAAATACTGTGTTCCTAACTGTCATGTAAGGATATATGAAATTTACCTACGTAATACTCGTACTTCTACCTTCTTAATGTTACAGTTGCTTCCTCTTTGAAACACCCGTTACTTTGTTAGGTGTGTTAAAAAGTTGTTCAAATTTAGGAGAATGATTCTAGTGTTTTAAAAAATTATATGTTATCTTTTCAAAAGTGAATTCGATAAAGCTGAAAGTACTTTATTTACTTTTGCTTTTGTTTTTGCAATTTCGATACCAGGAAATTAATAATACATAATTTAGAATACAAGAATGTTACTATAATTACAGAGTGGTTAACTTCAATATGCTTATCACCACTTCGCTGAAAAATGTCATGAAATACTTCCAAATGTAATGTTTTTTTTCTTTTATTTTTATTTTAACTGAAAGCTTTCTTCATTTGTTTTTGTACCACTATCTCCTCTTTCACATGATAAATACGCATAAACATTCTTTATCAACCTATCCCGTAGCGTAGGGTAAAATTTTAAAGCTTTATTCAACGGCACGTTCTATAAATATTTATAATCGAGGGTAATTTTCTTTAAATTTTATATATTGGTTCCTTTTTACTACATGATCGTAACTTGACGTTGATTCAGAGTTAGAATCTCCATAAAATTATAATTTTAAATTTTATACTCACTCATTAACTGCAGTTTCACGGTGCATTTCTCTGAAATGTCTATTTAATCCCTAAATCTTAAATAAATATCTAAGTAAATTATACATAGAGTGAAATGAATACTGACAAGGAACTCGTTTGTTTGTTGTTGATGACTAGCCTCCCGTCGTCTCCTATTGTATAGTTAGCGCTTACACACTTGCCGGCGAATTCAAACACCGAGAAATACCTTTCTGCCTCGTACCACTTGCCTAAGTACTGCTCTCACAAAACAAACAAATACAAAATTTCTTTTAATGAATTTCTTTTTATGCTTTTGCTGGAGAACATAAGTAGCCTAAGTTTTACGCAAATATTTTACTAACTGTAAACTCACTGTTGGTGACAAATTTTTATGCAGGATTGACTTATTTTTTAATGAATAGCATACTGGCCTGCAGGCCAAAAGGTCGTGGTTTTTATAGTTCCTACCTCTGACATAGTATTTTTATAATTTAATAATCTGCTCTAAGTAATTTTATTTTATGGCTGAAATCAGGAAATGCATCAATTCACAGAAAACCAACAGTATACTTCACAATGCACATACTAGTATGCATAAGAGATTCAATAAAAAAATTATTATTTTTCGATTAAATACAAGGTATTTAAATAATAATACTTTGTTGAACTGACCATAACAGACGGGTGGAGTGTCTCATTATTTACATTTAATCTGTTCGTTGTCGGGCTAAAATAAATATTTCTGTTTCTTACCACATGGTCAGCCAATTAACTGACTGAATCATTTAAGAACAGAAGAGGTAGAGGTGTAAAATACACATATCAGAGTTATATCCTCTGAAAGTAATGAATTTCATTATACAGCCAGACCCTGTGGTGAATGAAGTGAAGGTGTCGCTGGCAGAGTGGAAAATATGTGCTTTTCAGAGGGCCCAGCATGCTGATAAGCGTACTTTTCCACTCAATGAGGAACGCAATGGTAAACCACCTCACTCTTCGTTTTACTTAGTAAAACCTCTATATGTTCAAAGCAAACCTTTCGGCTGATGACCTAAACAACACTTCTTGTTGAACGGGCAATCTGACAATCGTGTTTAGGTGAATGCTTGGGTTCAGGTCCCTGCAACCTGAATGTACGTCAGAATCAGAAACTGGGTGCTACTGACTACACATTACACAATACTGGGGTTATTGGTTGGTACAGTGTATAGAGAAACACTGGTGTCTGTCTATCCCAGAGGTCTCGGATTTAATCTACGGTACGGTCATTCTTTATTATCTACATTAGCATTATGTGAAATGCAGTCTGACGTAAAAACGAAACCCATATAATACTGTATCTTCACAAATACAAGCGATTTCTACTATCAGATGTCTCTTATAAGAAACAGCTAGAATAGTTCAAAGATCAAGATACTATAAATTGTTTACGAACTTGAATATTCCGGAAACCTTGCAGTAAATTTCATAAATATGATTAAATAAATATGTGATAGAAAAACCATATACGAGTACAATAAGTACAATAAGATAATAAATAGCGTAAATACCTGTCAAAAGAAAATTTTTTAGTCATTTTAATAAATAATTGAATTCAAAATTTTAGACGAATCAGCAGCTGAAATAATTTTGAAAGACGCGATTGGTAGATACGTATTCACTTCATACTGATTGGTACATACTTAACTTCATACTACAAAACAAAACATGTAGGAAACTTGAGACGTGTTCTAATCATGAAATAATGTTTTAATAATTTTGTACAGACTTCCAATCTTTTAACGAGTGAATGTTTAAGTCAGCAAGTTCACAACTTTAAGCAACTGCAGCGTGAGTGACTTGATAAAAAATATTTATGTAAACTTATTATTAGGGAATAGTAGATAGTATTTTTTATTCTACGTAGTTTTACACCGCTACTTGTAAACTACACATACCAATAATATCATGTAGTTCTTGTCAGGAATAAACGCTTATTTACAGTTTAAAAACTTTGAGTTAATTTAGACTTTTTTTATTGTTGACTACAACGATATTTTAATGATTTTAGAAATGAATTTTATAAAAGTAGTAATGCTCAGAAGTACCATTACCCAGTCATAATAAAATATCGTCTACAATTGAGGAAAATTATTTTAACCGTGTTCATAAGGTATTGTGTAATTTACAGTTAATTTCGGAACTTACTCATGGCACTGTCACCAATAATAATATTTTTTTATCAGAAATAATTAATAATTATTGATAGACTAAGTTAAGTGTTAAATTAGCTAGTAAATAATAGTTACCCTGTTTGTTTCAAAATCAGCCATTGTGCTCATTTCTGGACATGGTCCTAGAAATGGAACTTGTGCCCAACTTAACTGAAGAATTGTTGCAAAGACTAGTCCTGAAACTGCGGTTGAATACATTTTATTGTTGTTTTAGTATATTGATTTGGTTTAAGGTTATCTTATTTCGACAGAGCTGAAACAGTAAAAGTTACATAAAAGTCAATTAATCAAAAAATCTACAACTGCAGTATAAATTAATGATTTGAAAATATTAAGTGACGGTATAGTGTACCATCCGTTTAATTATCAGGAAATAAATTGTACAGAATTCTTTTTCCTATTTAAATTCAAATTTTCATTCAATCTGCTTTTAGAAGCTACACAAAGTAGTTTTGTTTTTTATCACATGGCCAGCCAATTATTTATGACTGAAGCATTATTTATGACTGAAGAACAGAGACTTCTCTGTTCTTCAGTCATTCTTCAGTCAGTCTGTTCGTCAGCAGTGTAAATGATACTAGTCAGAGTTTTTTCCTCTGAGAGTAATGAATTTCATTATACATCCAGACCCTGTGGTGAATGAAGTGAAGCTGTCGTTTGCAGGGTGGAAAACAGATGACTTTTGGACGGCCTGGCTTGCTGATAAGCATAGGCTACTTTTCCACTCAGTAAAGAAGGCATGGTAAACCACTTCACTCTTTGTTTTACTTAGTAAAGCCTCTACAGGTTCAAACCAGCCTTTCGGTTGATGACCTAAACAACAACCCAAAATCATATTAGTTGCGTACTAAAATTATTCATTCATTATCTTTAATTGATTCAGTTAACAATAACTTCGTTGGTAATTCTTGAAGAACTTTTATACCTTCAATCATCATTGACTTTATGAAGGAGGGGTTTTTAAACAATTATTGTAACTAAGGTTAATTTGTTTTGTCCATCTTACGTATTTTATTATATAAATTTTCTTTAACCCCTAACGTGTGCAAGTTGCAATCTGTGAAAATTAAGAACTATAAGAAAACCCATGACTCAATGAGATGAGGATGATTATGTATGACGTGTAAATGAGGTGTAGTCTTGTACAGTCTGAGGCCGACCATTCCTGGTAAATATGGTTAATTGAACCTCAACCATCAAAGAATATTGGTAACAACTATCTAGTAATCAAATCCGTATAAAAACAAATTAAGACTTACTTTTACTAGGATTTGAACCTGTAACCTTCATCCCCGAAAATCAGCTGTTAAACAGGCAGGTTGACTCGCGGCAACAACTTTACCTCTAGACCAACCCGGTGAGGTTTTGAATATTAAAAAACTTATGTTTATTGTTTAACTACTCTAAAATCTTAGTACTTTCAAAATTTTATACTACTTTCTGTCTGGGTTCGGTCTGCTTTGTTTAAAATATAAACCGAAAGAAAGTTAGAATTTGGTTTTATCAACAAAACTCATGTCATTTTTTCATCAATTCTCTAATAGAATAGTTTTATTGGTAATCAAATGAAGTAAATTCATATCAAACATAAAAAGAGTGCTTTTCAGCTAAAAATTTCGTGTTTTGCTCCAGTTTTTCTAAAATATTTTTTAAGGCACAAAAAATGAAAACATTAAACTTGCTTTTTAAATATTGTTCTAAAACCACGCTATAAGTTTGGCTTCATTTTACCTTAGGAGCAGAAATCAAGAGGAAATCTTTTGCTAGCTATAGTTTGGTAAGCGCTTTTGGACCTACGTTTATAAATAAACTTGATACTTTATTTTAACCGGTAAACCGTATTCTGAAGCTTGTTTGCTCCTCCATGAGACATTCTAGGTTTTTCATAAAATTAACTTTTTTGGCTGCGTGTTTATATTTTGCCTTCTTTTGGTGTAAATCTTATATATACATATATACACACACATATATCTGTATATTTAGAGTAAACGCAAAACACATCAACTTACTCGCGGCAGAAATCTTTTCAATCGGTAGATAATTAAGTATTGATCAATAAGAGGCTCGGAGAATTCTCCTGGTGCAGTGTTAGAATTTTCATAATCTAATCTAGATTTTATTTAGTCTATTTAAAGTCGCTTCAACAGTTTGGTTAATAACAACTAGTGAGGGTTTTGAAACTGTAACTGTGGCCTGTAACCTGTTTAAATACCCAGACCTTAGCGGTACATACCAATAGTAGTTTCAAAAAATACTCTCCTCTGCTTCAGTAACTAACGTAACAAACAGTTCAATCTATCGTTCGGTAACAATTTTCTTACCGTTACGTACCAACATAATTGAGTAGTTTACAATATTTAACTTAATGTTAGTCAACATATTAAATTCGTCCGGTTGTTTAAAATTAATCGATGCTCTCTATAATCATTTCTTCGCCCTCATTACATAAATTTTTATAGGTAATTTGCCTTCACATAAAATATCAAACATAGCAGCAAAATGTAAATTACGAAGGAAACCGACTGGACTTCGCTCAGTTGGTAAGGTGTGACGTCACTCATTCTCCGTTAACCTCATCACAATCTCTGTAACTGGTAGAAGGCCTATTTGTAAACAGTTTAAATATTACATTATAAAAATCCAAATACTTCACTTCTTAAATTCTGGTTGAGTGTTTCAAACAACATTTCTGTTATTTTTAACTACTCTTACTGAAAATAAAAATCCTGGTTTATAATTAAAGGAGAAACGAATTTTTTCTTATTTTTGCAAGATAGTCAGTCTAATGAGCAATATTTTTCTAACCTGAATTTCTAAAACCAAATTTTTGAAACCTGAAAAGTTTTAAAGTTAACTTTTGCTCTGTTCACTATACGTACACGTTTATATTGTGCGCTAAACATAATGCATTTTTCACTATACACTACACCAACTCAAGGACTCTCTCAAAGCCAAGGCACTCACTCTCACTACATCTGAGTTTTCTAGAAGTTCGATGTTCACATGCTAATGAAACCTTGCTTCATGTTTCTGTAGGCTACATATTATCTCTTTATTTCATTTACCACTAATTCTACCTTCAAGTCGTTATGAAGGACTACGTTTCTGGCTTCTCATAATCATTGAAAATTTTTGTTAATACTTTATTTTTAAAGCTCTGAATAATCCGTTGTTATTTTGACTGGCACAACCCCACAAGTGAGAAAAAAAATTAGCATTATTTTAGCTTATTCCATTCCTTGACGAACTACGTTATAATTTCTGACAGATAAAATTTTTAACGACCTAATTGTTGTCAACCACATTCTTATGTGGCAAAAATGTATTTTTGTCTCTATTTAAGTAAATCCAGTTGATTGTACCAGATTCAGTCTAATTACATGAATTCTGCAGACATATATTAGACTCAGAAGAAACGCCACGGAAACCATAGTTAAAAATAAACCAATCGTTTTACTTTTCAATGCCCCGTTCTGCAATTAGTCACGGTTACGTGTTTAATCATTTGATAGAAAGGGCTTTACAATAAAAATATTTGTTGTTTCTAATACGCTCGATTAGATATCTAGTTAGAAGTTCTTTATAGTAGACATCCAAAAAATAATAATAAATATTTTTTTGTGTTTTTATTATGGGTTTTAAAATTCTGTGTGTACATGATAGAGCAAGATACACTTCATTTTTAGCTTAATAAACTGTCAGAACTGGATTAATATTTAGGTATATCTATGAAAATATGGAAATAGTACCCACCTTTACAGACATAATCAGGTAAACTCTTCTTATTCAACAGAATTTTTTGGGAATTTTTTCAGTGTAATATGTTTACCAAGTAAGACCACGAGCTAAGGGTAAATATAAGCAATAATCCAATGCCAATTCTACAGACATATGAAAAAAATTTTCGACTTGATCTTCGCCACTTTGACCATATTTTAGCATTTAGTACAAACAGTACAAAAATTTGTACAGAAAGTGTTTCCTCTTGTACTTGCCAACCACACTGGAAATAGAGGCATATTTTATTTATTTTTAATTATTTATTTTAAATTTTAAATCGCATCAACATAATGGTAATTAGCTACTACTTTGGGTTGAGGAACGGTGGGTATGAGTTTGTAATAATTTTACAGATCCTGGCCTCGATACCGTTTTATCACACCTTGGTTCTGCCAGTTTTAATGTGTAGTTCATTCTGTTGAATCCTGGCTGCTCAGCAGAGAATAGAGGCTGCTAAGATGATATTGCTAAGATCTTTAGCAGGGTATCAACTTCTGGACTAAACAAGAAATAAAGATATAAGGCATAAACTAAATGTGCCGGGGTTGATATCAACTACTCGAAAATATAGGAAACAGTGATACAGTTATTTTTTGTAGATGCAAGATGATCAAACGTTTATACGAGTTTATTTCTAAATCAACCGGACAACGTGGTATTGGACGAACTCGAAAGAGATGAGCACCCTAACTGTTTACGAAATAGCAGATTAATAAGTTTGAAGTTTGAACGGGCCAGGAGCCCTAATAAGTAATGTTAATGATGACAATGATGACGACTAATATTAATAAAATTAGCTTTTCATTAAATTACTGTCTAATTATAAATTTAGCGGCTACTCAATAAACCTCTCGAATGCTTACGTTCTTACCTTACATATGCTAACAGACTATGAGGCCAAGTTCATTGTCACGTATTTATTTCTTAAATTTAAAATGCATGTTGGTAGAAAAATTCAACCGAATTGGGTCGCGAAATAATTCCAACATAATGAATGAACGTAAGTAAATTGTGTTAGTCAATCAAGATGACTGATTTAAATTAGGAATTTTCTGTACTTTCTTTCTTACAAAATTATAGAAAGTAAAATAAAAGTTAACTATCCTAGTAAAAAGTTGAAATGAACGCGAATGTTATGTTTTGTGCTATGCGGGTGCGTGTTTTGATAACTAGTTACGCATGTGAATATACAACTGAAGAAATTATAGGTAATTTCAGTAAATTGGCCATCAATGTTGCTTTCAAAGAAAGTTTCTGACATGTATTCTAGTTTAATAATAACTATTATTTTATCAAATTGTGGGTTTTTAAAATAAGTTGTCTTCTTTAATGCCTGATGTCACTTGGTTAATTCTAATTTATACTATTCATTAATTAAACAGAATAAAATTTCACTATGGACGTAACATAAATTTATGCGTTATTATTAAACAAAGGTTTGAATATTAAATTTTTGCGATTTTAACATTTTTCAAGGTTAATTATTCATCAGCCAGGACGATGATAAAATTTAAATTCATAATTTTATGGAGAATTAACTGATAACTTATTTACTAACTGATTATTATTTGACATAATCAGTTTTAATGATTTGGAAACATATTACCTATTATTAGCCTACTGTTAATATTATAAATTATTGTTATACCAGTCAAGTAGGCCTATTTTTGAAATTTTTACACATATCAAACTAGCTATTGCGCCCACTGAAAACGCAGGCTTAACGTCAGCCTCACAGAGAGAGGCATTAAATAAACTGTCTTGTTGGTTACTTTTCCCTTTCCGTTTTCTACTTTTTATATTGGTATTACTCAGCGAATAATAATACCGATTTTAAAAATTAGAGCTCTTTGAGAATACTTATTGATTTATAATATATTTTTTTAAGGTAGTTACCCCGTTTTCTAACTCTTTGGATAGCTAGTCTGATAAATTATTCTAACAAATTCGGTGGTCTACAGAGTAAAAATTGATTAGACTGCAAAGCAAAGGTTCAGTTCCCTATTAAATAAACTGTCTTGTTGGTTACTTTTCCCTTTCCGTTTTCTACTTTCTATATTGGTTTTACTCTGCGAATAATAATACCGATTTTAAAAATTAGAGCTCTTTGAGAATACTTATTGATTTATAATATATTTTTTTAAGGTAGTTACCCCGTTTTCTAACTCTTAGGATAGCTAGTCTGATAAATTATTCTAACAAAGTCGGTGGTCTATAGAGTAAAAACTGATGAAACTGCAAAGCAAAGGTTCAGTTCCCTTCGACCAAGTTACCAACTAACAAAATGTTGCAAACCACACATTAGTTGCTACTGACCAGAAAGAAGACAACAAATATATAGTATAATAATATACTTATGTGAATGGCATTGACTTGTCAAAAACGCAAATGCAAAGCCGATCTTCAACACTACATAAAATTTATAGTGACAATAGGCCTATAGTAGAAAACACAACCAATCATTTTTATAATTCCTGGTTATTACAAAAAGCCTTGAAAGAACCAGTAGTGTTTTCACAAACACACTATGAAAAGTTTGTTGATTATAGTAGATACAAATATCACACGATGAAAATCTTTAATTTTAAATTATAAACTTACTCGATTGATGATCTAAATTAAACATGTCACACAAATGACCAATCTACAAGATAGTTTTAAAACCAGTCTGGACAAATGGAGTTCAACTTTGGGGATCTGCTAAGCCTTCACACACGAAACGTAGGCTATACAAGCGATTCAAAAAAAGATTCTACGAACGATAACACAATGCCCCTTTTACATCACAAACTCAATGTTACACAAAGACTTACAAATCCCATACGTAATTGATGTCGTGAAACAACTATACAAGACGATGCATGACAAATTTGAATTATATGACAATCCTGTCATACAAAACATGTACACTAGGGCGATACCGGGTACTCAGCACAGACGTTTAAAACGCCTCTGGCCAAAGGATCTTCTTGGCCAACTGTAAGACTGTGGTGATGACTTCACGCTCCTTCAAGTAAATCAAGTTTTGGAACATTAGCTTCACATTTAGAAATTGTTGTATTTATATCATAACAGATACTAAATTTCAATTGAAAGTGTCAAAAAAAGAAATTATGATCAATAATTTTTAAATTTTAAATTTCGTTTAGAATTTTCTTCTAATTTTTAAAACATCTTTCACGATACAATCTAGCGATTAAATGGATGAGGTCATTGCTGACGTACCCGACTGTTCTAACGATAAGCCTAAAAACCTTTGTTTTAATAACTGGATATTGGCCGAAGTTAGTCTATGCAGCTGGTTCAGATATCAGTACACTGTAGTTTCGTAGTTTATCAACAGATCTTACTTTTACATTTTTCATATTTTTATGTAGTAGAAATTATTTTTCAATGAAGTTGTATAATTATTCAAATTTAATGAATAATAAGTTGTTTTTTTTCAGAATAAATAAATACATTGATCCGATGATAACTTAAAAGTAAGCGAGTTTCTCCATTCTTGATCTTTCTGTTTAAAATAACAAGTTTAAAATAATAAAAAAATTAGTGCGCCAAGTTAAGTTATTTTAAATTTATTAATTTTTGGTTAACTAGTTTTGTTCACTTGTTGTTCTCTTTAAAGTTCTCCAGTCTTCTATTATCGTGAGTAACAAAACAGGATTTCTCCTAATTGTGTGTAATGAAGTACTATTCATCTAATCTAGTTGTTCTACTTTTGTGTTGTGCTTACTAATGTAAGGTGAAATTACAAATAAAATAATTTTACACTTTTAATGTGAATTCTTAGGTAGTATAAGGAATTAATTATGTTGTTTACTCATTTTTGTTTTAAATAAGAAGTACATTCTAAGAAATTCACAACAGGCTCGATTCCATCGTAATGGGCAACACAAATGACACTATTTAATACCGGTGAATCTCTCTTACTTGTGAAAAGCCTATTTCATCAATTTTTTTGTTGAAATTTCCGTAGTAACTTTTTTACTTTTTTGGATTAAATAATTGTGTTTTTGTTAACGTGATTATTTAAACTGTTAAAGTTGTTTGATTGGTTAATGTCATATTTTACTCTAGAAATATTCAAAATTAATAGAAAATTAACACACCATATCATCCCTTAAGTACAGCAAATATCAAGACGAAATTTATCACACCGACGCCAACAAAAATGGAGAAGAGATCTACTTACCTAATTGAACAAAAATTAAAGCTTAAAAATGAATATATTAGGATTTGTTACTGTACAAATTTTATCAAACATTAAAAATGTTTATCTCTGTAATTCATTTTTATTTTTTTAGTTTATTTAAAGTTCCATCAACAGCTCGATAGCGACTACGGTGAGTTATGCAACAGTGGGTTTATGCAACTTGTGAAAATTTCCAGACCCTAGCCGGAAATCGAACCCGAGACCTCTGCATTGAAAATAATATAATTCATTTTATTTTGCCTTGTTCACATTTTAAAATGACAATTCTTGTTGCTCATGTAACATTTTAGATTTCATTCTGTTTATCACACTGTAAGCCCATGTTCAGGTTTTTGAAAATGTATTCAACTTATTATTGTTGATGTAGTCTATGCATACTGTATATTGTTAATTTTTCTTATGTTCGTCCTTGTTTTTAATTTATCTTTATTTTGTGTTAAATTTTTGAATTATCCACTGGAATTTATTCTTTTAAAAAACAAATCATATATATTTTCTTGTCATTTTATTTTCTTTTTCAATAATTTTTTAAAATTTTTGATATACTGAAAACTTTGTATACTGCTTTTTTCATAGTTTCAGAAAAATAAATCAAAGTAGAATTCATTTTTACTTTATATGGGGATACGTAGGTATTAACTCAATAATAGTATGGCTGGTATAGTCAATGTTTTTGCACAGTTTTTCTTGGTCACTCCAAGTGAACGCCTGATCACTATGTTTATTTCTGCGCTCTAGCAAACCTTCTAATTCCCTACTTTAAATTCTGATATTTTATTTAATGAAATGTATATTATTTTACGTTACAATACAATTTCTTCTATTATTAGGATCATAATAAATTGTTGATTCATTACTGTTTCTGTAGTTTAGCAGTCACATTGTATCCTAATTGTAGGTTATGCACAATGTATTAGTAAGTTTATTATGTAAAAGAATATTAAGAAACTTATGAAAAATAAACATTTCAGGAATTAGAAAAATACCGCCTGTAAATTTGTTTTGAAATTCGATCTATTCATCCAGTCTTTGGATCTACTAGTTTGGAGCACTTAAGGTAAGATGATAGAAATTCAGTGTTTGACGTATTTCAAAATTACCTTAGAATTATGCATTCCAATCGAAATAGGTTTTGTGAAATAACTAATTCATCGCACTAATTCTCGCAAAACTCGAGGTGAGTTCAAACAGAATTAAGGTAGGCCTACTACAATACGAGGCAATATTTTATAATAATTATAAACTAAATATTGTTTGTTTATTTTTAAACATTTAGAAATTTTCGATATGTTTTTAAAAGTTTACTTAGACTTATTTTCACATTAAAGTTTTCCTAAAAAAGCCGAGAATTTTAAGTATTTATCATGGTATAAATAAAACTCCTTTCATTGGTCGGTAAAAATCTGCCTGTGAAATTATACGGAATTTCATGCTATTTTACTTCTTGAAATCCGTTTTACTGATTTTATAGTCTTAGGGCTTATTTATGAAATCCTCTTTCGGTTAATGAATCCAGTAAAAAGTCTAATTCAGTAAACTCCTACTTACCGCGGATAGAGCACGGTATAAAGTATAAAATATTATAAAATGTTTTATAATTTATCTATATTTGTAAATTATAAAATCGATTTCTTAACGTACCTAAAAATCTTAAAGTTTAGATTTGATACTAAGAAAGTATTTTTTATTCTTGTATTATTTTTAATACAGAAATAAAATTAAATTTAATGTTCAAAATGGGTGGAAGAAACATTAAACGAATTTAAAGTTAAATACTGTAATTAAATTACAACTGAACGGTTTAAGTGTCTCAACTTATTGTCATAAGTTGTTTTACTCGTAATACAACAAAAACGAATGAGAAATGTTGGTTTTTGAGAGCTTTACACCATTCAATAAATCGTTTTCTTTTCATTACCTTACACATTACAATTTTTTTAGGTTATTTGTATGATAAAACTAAAATATGTTCTGTGCTCCTCCGAGGAATAGGTGGTTTTGGTAGTGGAATTAGTTGGACAAATGGCTCTGATTACACCACCCGCAGCTGAAATATTGAGAGAGGAATGGGGAATCGAGCTAAATTTTCAAAATGATATATCCTACGCGTGAAAACAAATAATCTTGTATCTGATAATTATTTTTTGAGAGATAGGTAAATATTCAAAAGAGAATTTATATCAAAAAAAATTATAAGTATTCCTTACACCTAAAGCGTTTTTCCAGTCATTTTAGACCAAATAAGACAAAATTTAGTTAGATATTTTTATTCTGAGTTTATCACACCAAAATTACATAAAAAAACTGTTTCATAAACAGGTTATATATACCTAAATAAAAAAATTAAAAGTTCTAGTGTGGTGGTGCCGTGGTAAATGACAAGACTAAAAGCCACGAGTTTCAATTCCAAGTAGGTCTAAAACCTCCTCACCGTTACAAAGCCATTAAAATGTCGTAATTTTTTTTTATTTATTTTTTAACGTCTGACTGAAAAATGTCGTTAACTCGGGTAGAAGTACATAGTTGTTTTGTGTAATTTTTTAATATTTTTTTTACCTTATGCTGTTTTTTTTTGTATTACTTAAAATGTACTACATTTAAAAGGATGTCAAATAGTACAATGTGATGTAGATAAAAATGAAAGTAAAAATAAAATAAACCATTGTTTAATTGTACCTATTTTTAAGGTGCGGTATTTTTATGGCACCCCGTAATACCACCTGCGAACAAAGAAACTATTTATTCATCTTAAGTAGGCAATAAGCCTATCACAATAATAGGCATCATCATTTTAATATTATATTGTTATGATTGCTTATAAATAATAAATCATTTGTATATATTTATTCACTCATAAATTTCCTACAATTGCAATTAGGAAGTGCTTGTTAAATTCTGCAAAATATCACCAAAGATATAAAAATACATAGGTCACACTGATGTTATAATATCGTTATATGATTTGAAAATAGTTTTAATTTTATTGAATAGAGAAATTAAAATCAACATTTTGAAGATCTTCATAATGACATACATCTTTTCAACCTAAACATGCATTTTTTCATGAAAAAATGCATATCACAATACGTTTAAAACAATTATGCACTTACGTATTTAAAAATCTTACGGTCATGTAGGCCTATAGCCTATATTTTTCTAAACGGCCTTATCACGGATTTGAGATTTTTTTGGTTTTTGTTTTTGTATTTTACGTATAGCTTACGATTTACTTTGTATTTATACGTAAATGATTCAGTTTTTCTTTCCATACTACATAGTTTGTTTTTTAAGTTAGCTATTGTTTTATTGTTAACCTATTGCTATTTTAAAATTGTCAAACAATCTATAAGAAACAGTTCAGATTGATGACTTGTGAAAATTAAAATTTCGTAAAGAAAATCAAAATTATTGTTGTAATTTATTTTTAATAGAAATGGATGTCCTGGTCAAGGTTTTTGCACAGTTTCCCTTGACCACTCCAAGTTAATACCAGGTCAGCCCCTTTTTGCAATCTGTGCAGTAAAATAACCTTCTCAATCCCTAAATTCCAAAATTTAATGTGCCATATAATGTACTATAATTATTTTACATGCAAATAAAGTTTTATTCATTTATTTAATTGCAGTATTCTCCTCTCTCACACACACTTAAAGCCAGCTATTCAGTACCATTTAGAGACGAATGTAAAAGTAACATCATACCCACTGTGTTTGCAATGTTCGCAACTAGGTAAAATGACTGCCTGGTACCCTAACACCGTACAAGCCTCAAATATACAATTAAGTGTCTTCTTCTAACTCTAAACCTCGCTAAATGGAAAAATCATATAATTGCATGGTTTTTAAAGATTTATCTCGATAACAAACTATAAATGATTGCGTAGGCCTATGTGTATGTTTTAACTGCTATTATAAATTTCTTATTGCAGTAATAATAAAAACCTGGCTGTCTCCGTAGCGTTGTAGCAGTTAGTGATTTACTTACAATACAAAAGACCCGGATTCGATTTCCGGCCAAATCCTGGAAAGTACACGTTAAAAACCGCAGTTCCATTTTATAACCCACGGTAGTTGCCAATTACTAAGCTGTAGATGCGAATTTAAATAAAACAATAATAATAAAGAACTACATCTAATTAAGGTTTAACTCGATATTTTTTTTAAATTTCAGCTATAATTAGTGCCTAATAGAAGTTATACAAAGTAAAACCAACATTTTGAAGGTTAAATGGAACAAGTATATTTTTTAAAATAATTAATTAACTATTAACATTTCCCTTTCTGGAGTTAAAAGTTTAGTACCATAGTGTTTGTTATTGCAATAAATAAAAAAATGAAGCATGTGTAGATAAAAATGTATGGTAAGCTATTTTATACTGTAAATTATTTTAAGAGATGATTATTATACAAGAAATTAAATTCTAAAATTCAATAACTTTAATGGTAGCGTATCATGTACGCAGTCCCTAACCAAGTAACCTGAACTCTTTGGCTGAAAATATTGAAGAAATTGGAATCCAACAGTTTTAGGCCTCTGTATAGGATAAGGTGCAAATATGTAGCGATCTTATCAATTTTCAATTAAGAAAAAAACTATTATATAAAATAGGAGATTGTAATACTAAATTGCTTTGTAATTCATTTTCTTTTCGTTTTGACAAGAGAGATCATAGTTTTCTTAAAACAGTAAACCTACACAGTTTTTCTTAATTTGACTTATTCTTTTGTTTACTTAAATAGCATCATAGGTTAGTCATTAGTTACTACTATAAGTTATGGGAAGGTTTAACTGTTTTACGTTTCAGACCATAGCCGGAAATCAAACCCGGAAAAATCATTAACAAACAAGAGAATTGTTAGGTTCTATATTCAAATTGTAGACATATTTCAAGTAAAACTCAATGAAATCCGAAATATATAAACAAATACTTGTTTCTAAAAACTCGTGAAATTATGTTGTAAAATGTAATTACGGGGCTCACATAATGGTTGTGCAATACAGACATTTAAAATCTTATTATCTTTTAATAATTTAAATAAATAAACAAGCAAATCTAACCACTACTATGCAGCCGTATTGTATATCAAGGCCAAGGTTTCTTCACGGTTGATCTTAGATTCGAGCTAAGTTTAATCAAAAGTTATCTGCATATATATTCACTTTTTATAGTTTTACTTTTCATTATTCTTCATATACTATTACGTAAGTTACATTTACAAGTAGTTTATTAGTTTAGAACAAAAAATACATAACTTGTTTGAGTTAATTATTTAAAATTAATTATTGATAATATCCCTCTTTTTGTTTTAATTGTATTATCACCTATGATAATAATATGAGTTTAGTAAATACAAGGGTTTTGAAAATATGTAGTTATAGTTACGTTCTATAGAACGTTTTACTATTTTCCTGTAACCTAGTCGGGAATTGAAAACAGGTCTCATGTACACGTATACGATCAAGTTTTCTTAATCGATATTCATATTAGCATTAATTAAAGAAAAAGGATAGTATGTTTTTCAATTAATTTAAGTAAATATCAGTGAATTACAACGGAAATTCTATGGATGTTTAAGGGTACCCGGAATGCCTATCTCCGTAATGTTGATGTAAGGAACATTTTATCAAAAACTATTACAGATTATCCTGTCCAATTTTTTGTGGTGTTTTTCAGGGTATTTTTTCAGTGTATTTCGTGGTATTCTACGCCCACAGAATTAAGAGCATCTTTATAAATATCGTTAGGAAGCTAAGAAAATGTTTTTTTAAATTATCACTTTTTAAAATTATAATTTTTGCATATTTAAGTGGTAAATAAATATTTAAACACATTATTTTACTGTAATAATTAATACAGTATATTGCAATTATGGCATAAAAAACTGTACAAAAAGTCATTAAAATCCGTTCACAGTTGGCTGAGAAAACTTTCCTTATGTGTCAAAAATATCTATTTACGGGAAACAAGAAAAAACTAAAAGAGAACACCTTCTAAATACTGAAAAGTAGTTACCTATGATACATTCTAGGATCATAATTTGGAAACTCCTCAGCTGTTACTTTCACAGTAGGTCTAATGCCAACTTAAAGCTTTAAAACAAAAACAAAGTTATGAATTTATCGTTTGTCATTCAAAAAATAGATGTGTTTATGCAAACTCGTAACGTTTAGAAAATAACGTAAGGGTTCAGCACATTTTTTATTACTTTTTTGGGATAAAAACTGCAAAACCCTAACAAATTATACATCATTGGATGCAGAAAACTCGGAATTTTAATAATGTGAAAAAACCGGATATGTGAAACTTTTCAATTTTCTCCGTTCCGGGTACCCTTAAAACATTATGGAATTAAATGTAGGGAAATATATCATTGTAATACATCACTATGTATTGTAATTAGGATTCTTCCCAACGACATGAGCTGCGCACGCTATCAGCATTCAAATTCAAAAAGATAGAAGTAAAGTAACAATCATACAATAACCAGAAAGTCAGAATTTACCTAAGTTATACTCGGTCACGATTGCTGTCCAGTAAGCTATTACGTCAAGTTTCCTCAAATCTCTTGTTGTAGATTTGTCCGAGTTAAAATATAAATACAATGTTTACAAAATAAAAAATAACATTTGGTAAATAATTTAGGTTCATAATCCCGTTTAAGTCGAAGGTCCCAGATTCAAAATCTTGAGAAGGTCTGAAAAAATGTAAGAAGGTGTTTACAACGCACAGTAGTTAAAAATTATTTGCGGTCACTAATGATTTAATCGTTAAAGCAACTGAAATTTCACAATAAATTAATTAGAATAAGAAATCACAAGACTGCATCCAAAAACAACAGTGTAAATTTTAAGGGAAAATGCATCAATCTGTATTAGGCCTACACAAAAGTGGCTTTCTTACAATTAGAATCTCATGAATAAACCTTGAATGTTTTGTTAGACAATAACAAGCAACAACTAAATAGTTCGTACATTTACCATTGGCCATAATAATTATTTTCAACAAATCTTAGCATAATTGCTATGAGTTGCATTTTTCCAAAATCATTTTGTTCATAAAACAGAAACCTTGAGTCTTTAATAAGATTATAAATTATAAAACTATAGAAAATTTTAAACACACTTAAGAATATTTGTTAAGTAGACAAAAAGCCAAAAAAACCTGTAGAATAACGAATTGATAATTTTCAATAATTAAAAATATTCATAGTTTTAAACGTTAAAACAAACTTTTATAACATCTAAATAAGTCTGGATAGTGTTCAACTCCAATAATGTTTTTCTACTTACATTTTGATTTTTTCACAAGTGTCCAGTGTGTATATTGTTAACGTTTTTAAATAAAATTTTAAAATGAATGAATTAATTATATAAATACAAGTCTTTAGTTATAGTAGTACCTGGAAGAATTAATCAGTCTAGAAGTATTTCCTTTACTTTCAGAATCGTACGGCTTAAAAACTTCTTTTTTGTTGACCTGTAAAGTAGACAGACACACAGTGACCGGGTGAACGTTCGGAGATCGTGCACTGACTGTTGAGAACTTCAATAGCAGCTCTGTGGGTAACGGATGTTTGTGGGTCACTGTACCTCACTTTTCTACAAAGTGACAGCAGCAGAAGCAGATGCAACTGTAGTAGTAAAAGTAGTTATAGTAGTAGAATTAGTAGTAGTGGTAGTAGTACATACTACTGTACAGATAGTGTAGTTGAAATCGTAAAAGTAATGATAAAAAGCACCATACTTAAATCGCTTAAAGAAAACGAACAAGGTTGAGGTTAATGTAATAAATTCAATGTATAATTTTACCGTTACAAAAAAAGGTAACTCCTTATTATTTTAATACGTTTACAACAAAATCATAGTACCAACAATTGTAATAAAATTTTATTTTAAATTTAATACTCGATGTATCTAATGACTGCTTTTTCCACTTTCTATATAATTACCAAAACAATGTTTTATCAAAGGTCGGTATGTTAATGAAGCGAATGTTGTATTATGTAAACACGAAAATTATATTTTATACAATGTATTACAGCTAACATAACTGATTTAAGCTTTTAATATGCCATTCGTTAATTAATTTTCAATTTTCTTTACAGGAATTAACTTTAACAGTAAATCAATACAACAACAAAATTCAACGAAGAGTATCACCTCTAAATTATATTCTACTTCATGCACCACCTTAATAATGGTCAATGTAATTGGCTTCTATGTTAAAGTTTCTGAGTTTGATTCCCGGTCAGGTCTCTGGGGTTTTCATCATTAATTTTCATCTATCGCCCTTCACCATCTGAATTAAACTTGAGCATAACAGGCAGAGGTAAAATATAAGTTTAATATTACAAGTGGTTATTTTGCTATTATATTACAAAACACTGGCTATTTGGAAAACATTCCTCTTTGTCATACGAGACAAAATTATGAACAAATGGAATTCAATTGTAAATCCAGCACTTCAAATACAAATACTAATATTTGAATATTTCCAATCAAAATTTTTGCGGCGAGCCCTACAAATTGCATGGTATATCAAAAACATCTAGGTACTGATCTTTTCAATGATACTATCAAACACGTAATATCAAAATTCAGTTCTAAGATAGAAAAGTGGCTCAAACGCTTTCCGAGTTTCCTGGCTCTAATTTGATCAACAATACGTACAACAGTTTAACGAGATTGTAATGATTCAGTGTACTAGATTTAAGTTATAGATTTTATCGAGTATTGGTTTTTTTTAAAAAGTGGTTTATTATTTCAGGATAACAGTGTTATTTTAATCAACGATTGAGATTATAAACACATAAATGAACATTTATTATAATTATTTTATTGATATAAATAGGTAGTAGGCCTATGCCTGCTAATGTCGACTTGAAAAACAATATTCTTGTAAAAACTATGAAGTATGTACTTGAGGAATGGTTTATTTTATCCAACCTTCGACAAATGGAGTATGATTAAATAACATAAGTGAAGCTTCAAGGGTTTCTTGAACATTTTTCAATCAACTTTTAATTTTGCTACTGATATAATTACAAACCATTTAAAACTTTCAAAGTATCTTATTAATTAAGAAAAATTGTCATCAATTAATTAATGTGCATTATAAAACTTATAAAATTACCTAAGACATAGAAGTCTTTGTGATACTGAATAAGGAAAATTGTAAATACTGTGAAGCGTGAAAACCTGCAGTACTTTGATCATGTGTTGAGAGGGGGTAGTAAAAAGTGCTAAAAAATGTCTTCCAGGTAATTAAAGGTAACCGTGGTCCAGTTCAGCTTGCAACTTCATGACTGAATAATCTTCGAGGCTGTAATGGTATGGTGAGAGTTCAGTAACCCTTTTTCGACGAGTATTCAACAAAATTCAAGTGGCATTGATGGTAGCCAACGTTCTCAGGAGACAGGATACCTAAAGAAGAATAATTATAAAACTTATTTACATTTTTTTTATAATTTGTGTTAATAATATTTACTTTTTATAACGAGAAGAAACAGAATTTACCGGTACCCAGGTAGGTTAAACTTCACCTGGGGTATGCGGAGCTCTACCGAAGGCAACTACCCGCCAAAACCTCTCAGTTTCTTTCTATCCCATCCCGACTTGCCGCGGGATCGCCATTAGGCATAACTTCACAAGTCGGTGATACTTTATTAGCTGGATAACGTTTTGAGTGACTTCTGAATGAACTCCTCAATGGCCTTCCTGTTTTCCTCTTCTTCAATCATGAAATCTTCGAGATTTCCTTGTAGATTAACTTCATTGGCTATTATAATAAAAATAATAAAACTATTTTATCACATATTGATATTTTTAATATAAAGTATAAAATAATAATATAAAGTAATCAAAAATTGTTAGTTAAACACAGGGCTCCCAGACTCCCTTCACCCTCCCGTTTCCTCCCACAGAGCGGTGTGAAGTATGGTATTTGTATGCAAGTCTGTCAGCAAAGTATAACGGCAAACAGCCTTAATGTACTTGCTACATTGGATCATCGTGTCCCTCACTTTAAATCTTATATTTTACAATTTTTATTTATTATTACAATTTCTAAATTACCAAACCATAAATCCACATGCTTTATACTCGAAAACATTATACTCGACGAACATTTATACATTTATACTCATTACATTAACATTTATACTCGAAGAACATTTGAAGCATGAAGAAGATGGACATAGACACATACAGCACGTAAGTAAAAATATATTGATATATAGAACATATATCAATATACTGTCACAGTCAGCCAAATCACGCCACAATCCTTAGTAATTTCACTTGAAGATGCCAAATTTTGAGTTGAAAAAGTTTACCTAGTTTCCATTATCATCTGCAGTATCAACATAACGGGCCAGAGGTGAGAAACCTTTCATCCCGTCAGATGCAACAAACAATCTACATCTCCTCACTCTTGCATGGGAGAACCTTTAAACCCAATCTTGAAACTTCACCAACAAAATAACCATACAGGACCTAGTAGAGGTACAAAGCCGCCGCCAATCCATGACGTTTGTTCAGTGGGTGCAATTTCCATCCTTTACACAAAACCCTTGTAACTGTCAATGATAGATACTTTTCTAAACACTAGGTATCTCAAGAAAAGTTTCTGAACGCTTTCAATAAGGTTGATAGTGGTAATTCTATCTCCCCCCCCCCCCCGAAACCACGGAACAGTATTTAAAAATAGGGTAGACGTTGAAGTGGTAAAGCTTAACGATACTTTCAGGGTTTCTAAAATTTCGACTGATCCAATTCACCAAACCCCAAGATTTCTTCGAGCCTTTGCCGTAACTTTCTCGACGTTCTTATTGAAGTACAACCCTAAATCCACCACTACTCCCAGATCAAATGTCGTATCAACCCTTTTAAGCGAATTTCCTTTGGCAGAATATATGCACTTGTTTACTAATGTATTCTAGAGTACGTAATAACTGCAGTTTTCTTAAAATTTAACGACATTGGATAATCAAATGAACATTGAACACGGCCAATGCCATGTTATTATATATTATAATTAAAATTATTTAAAAATAATTAAATATTAAAATAGCATTGTTAAAAATTAAAAATAATTAATTATTATTTAAATAAAAAAATTAATTAGAAATTTTATTCTTCCGTCTGTAACTTTATTTTCGAGTATGGCTTGCTGAAATCATTAATGATACCTACGGATTTCCGTTACCAAATTTTGATTGTACTGTCAAAAAACTAATAGGTACAAAATCTCATTTTTATACTTTCGAAATTGTCTGAAGTGGTGATAATATACGACAAATAATTTAATTTTTAAAAGAACGAAATAATTCTACAAAAATAATAAAAATGATATCTTATTAAAATAATTATATCAGCTCCTTATGTCTTTCGAAATTTCTACTGCTGTAAACTTAATTGTATTGTTAACTTTCAAAAATACCTACGAACACAAACCTTGCTACATTTTTAATCTAAAGATAATAAAATTAGTATACATTGAATTTGTCAATATCAAAATATTTTTGTACATTCTACACCAAAAATGTTAGAAAAAAGATTTACATCTTTAACAAAACTCCGGTAATAGGCCGACAAAGAAAGTATAATTTGGGGTTTTACTGCTTAAAAACTGTTTTACTTGAAAGAAGATAAACATTACTGGATTAAAATCAAATGAATTTGTAATGAACACTAATTACGTTATGTCTAACCATCTGGAATAAGCACAAAGATTGTGTAAATTTACAAAAAGGAAAGGACAAAAGCCAAAAAATATGAACTACCTACCCTTTATTTTCTGATGCCGTCAGATGCAAGGGCTATTCCCACGACGCTTGTTTACTAGCTGCTGGTAGAATAGCAGCTAGTCCTAGCGTCGTGGAAACAAACAACTAGCACCTAGTTTACTTAAAGCGCTAGTGTTCACTAGGGCGCTAGTGACTTGGAGCATGTTGATTTTATTAGCGCTAGTAGGAGAGAAAAGGTCACCTGATTGACTAGCGCTACCAAACATGCTCGGTGTGAACGTTTAGAAACGTTGCTAGATGCTAGTAAGCTGTACTTTGAACAGCAATAAACAACACAAATCACATATGTTTTCAGAGCACTGGCTCTTATTAACTAGCTCTGTAGGATCCGCCACTGACCTGCTAGTACTAGCAGCTAGTAAAATAGCGTCATGGGAATAGGCCTTCATTGACGGCCAAATAATATATTCTCGTGTGTACCATAGAGCTCATTTGTTTTTCTTTTTAGTTTATTTTTAATCGGAGAGAAATGTTGATTTCGCCTTTGTCTAATATTCTTTGTTTACTCTTTAAATGGAACAAAGGAACTACAAATTGCTATTAGTATAGTTGTAAAAACATGTATTACACTCTTAAGTACAAATGGAAGATTCATCAGCCGCATGATAAACTTAATTTAAATATCACTGCAGTTAAATATGGAATTAAAATTATACGTGAATCGAGTTTTAAACCATGACCTTGGCACCTACAATCTAGCGGCCTAGTTACGTTTAGTGCGAGGTCAATGAACTTCGTTATTAAGTAAGTATTGTCTTTTATTGAGTCCTAAAAGAGCAGTTTACTTTTGGTTAAATTGATTTATCGAAAATTTAAAATTTTTTGAAGGAAATAAACGAATTTAAACATATCAAGAAACTAACTGTAGGGATTACCTAATGTCTCCTTTATTTCTTTTATTTCCTATTCAGATAACTTATACAATCAAAATTTTTAGGTTGTGTAATTAATAGTAAAACGTTAAACACATTATAGTACAAATAAATTTTCAGGTGCGACAATTTCTCAAACTGACTTTTTTTGGAACCATAAATTACTATGAATTTTTTGTACAATTTACCCCTGCAAAGTGATCACTCCAAAATATGACTGCGATCTTTTAAATCAAACTTAATCCGATCAGTAAATCAGATAAACAAAAATAATCTCCCGAAATAAAGCTTGTATTTCAAAAACCACATTTGCTACACATGAAAAACTCAGTAAACCGCAAGGTGTACTTTATATTAAATTACGTCCAATTTTAACAGGCCCTGCATTCCTGAATCATTAACTTGAAATATGATGAACAATTTTTACATTTTAATTACGATAAATTAAAATTTTTAAATTAATTTATGACTATGACCAACATCTAAAGCCTTGTTGTTGGTTATTTTTAAGAATTTAACCTGCAATTCTGACGTAAATATCGTAACACTAGAAACAAAACTTTAAGCTACATACACGCGTATTTAAAACACTAGGTAAAATGTAGCCTAATACAAACTTAAAAGAGTATTACACAAAACAAAGTAGACTTGAATGTTCGAGGCATATGCCTCTTCTTAATGTGTTGGAGGCAGCCTTTAAACGTTCAACGCCTAAAGAAGAGGTGTATGCCTCAAAAGTTTATAGACTCTTTTTATGTTTTTATCACAATCTGGGGAAAAATTTTAAGCCCAAACCAATTGTAAAACTGCTGTAGAGCGCAGGTGATATTCATGCAAAAACGTAGAATATTATCTCACGTTTTTAAGACCCCCTATCAATGCATTAAATAAATTTCCTCTTAAAATATTTAAATTATTTATTGACGTTTCAGGAGCAAATTTTAAACGTTTTGAAGTGAAACGTGGGTAAAGCTAACTGAATTTTTGAAAAGGGTAAGAGCCAAATTTAAGCAAACAATTAACACATTCTTAGTTAGTAACATGGTAGATTAACCGAAATAATTACATTTTTTCTTCATTAGAGTGAAATTTATTAAAAAACTAGGAAAAATAATGAGTGCATTCGTTCACAAATTTAAGCAGACAAAAAAGACAAAGTCTTTAGCCTTTAACATTATCGTTTTAGGCGTTATATCTTTACTTTTTCTTGCCTGTATGAATCTATAGAAAGGAAAGTATTGTTTTCATGTCGATTTTTTGAAATCGAGCTTTCACCGGATCTACACGTTTTCAGACCCCCTGAACCCAAAAAACATGTTTTTAGCGATTGGTCTATGTGTGTCTGTGTGTGTGTGAACAAAATATCTGAAGAACGGAACATTGTAAACACTTAAAACTTAAGTTAGATACCACTAGAGGACCCGACGCGAACATTTTTATCAAAATCGGTCAACCGGTAGTAGTAATTTATTCGTGTCATTTTTCACTATTTTGCAATTTTCTCAAAAATGATTCCTATGTTTTTTTTTTAAATCGCCTCATTTAATAAATTTTTTATGCTCTACAAGATAGGGTAGGCGCCATGTCTGCTGAAATTCTTGGGGAGGTTGTGTTCTCCCAAAAAAATTGTGTTTTTAAGATTGCGGCTTTAATATGCATTTTAGCGTAAAAATTTACATAATAAAAGTATTCGAGAGTTTTAAAACCTACAACTTTTATATCAAAGATTTTTTTTGTATAATGCTTAGTTTAGCGGAAATTAGCAATTTTCTGTTTTTTTCTCACGAAAACGTGTAAAAAAAATCGATTTGTTTTTTTTACGATTTTAGCTTTAGTATATAGATAAAACTTATAGGAAATTAAAAAATCTACAATTTATATTCAGAGCATTTTTCTCTACAGAGTCTAGTTTAGCGTGAAAGAGTGATTTTTCGTATTTTTAAGCCAAACTAAAGTTGATTTTCATTTCGCGTCTTTCACTCATGATTAAAACAAGGTTATGTTTTTTGAAATTAATTTTTCTGTTTATTTCTAATGTTTTATTACTAATGTTAGGTTATATTGTTCGTTATTTGCATTGGCAAGATAAAGTCATGTGAGTGTTTCACACCAGATTTTTATTAAGATAATTAAAATTAAGCCCTAGACCT
Organism: Catonia carolina; assembly: GCA_035578175.1. Lineage (NCBI taxonomy): Eukaryota > Metazoa > Arthropoda > Insecta > Hemiptera > Achilidae > Catonia > Catonia carolina. The sequence goes on along the minus strand of JAQMRL010000001.1, from coordinate 123,646,983 downwards.
TTTCCAAAATTACGAACTTCAATTTTAACTTAATTTGGTTTAAAGTGATCAATTATTAATTTGAAACATCAACTCTACAGATGGGATAAAATATCATCTACAATCGAGGAGTCAGTATTTAGTATTTCATTTAGGGCTACTGTAATAAACAGCTAATATTTAAAAAGAAAGTAAAAAGTTGATAATTTATAAATAACCATAATAGCTGAATATTTCAATCTTCCTTTTACTTTGAATGACCTAGCCACTGGAAAAACGGTCAGATGAGTGAATTAACAATCGTTGTTGGTTTATCAAGCAGGTAATATAAGTCTTAAACATTTTCAGTGGTGAAAGTGGGTGTATTTCAAGTTCATGTTTTGTGTTCACTTGTTTTTGTAAAGAAATATTTTTCTTATGTTAGAAAGTGTGCCATTTTATTAATAAAATTATTAATTAACTTTTTGTCTAATAACCTGGGATTTTTGTTCGACAGTATGTTTATTTTATACCTTTTCTTATGAGTAAATCAACCTACTTAACTGAAAATATGCAAATTGTACTTTGTATAAATAATTAATTATTTACGCAGTCATGTTTCAGATCTGATATTACGGAAAATAGTTATGATCAATACTAAAATATTGTTTTTTTATAATATATATTAATTATTAAAAGTTATATTTCTCTTCCTTTATTCCTTTCCAATTTATACGATATATTATAACCCTGTTTATGCGCTTGTTCTTAATTTATAGATTGTTAACAGTAAGACACATCACATCACTTTTGCGTCACTAGAACTTCTTGAGAAAATTACTGATTCACACCATTATTTGAACTACAAATTTTTAACTATACGTCTAAAAAATATTGAGGAAAAATAAGCGTATCTATCAGAAATAAATATAATTTTCAAGATTACGCGACACATAAACACCATTGTACTAATGAAATTTTAATTTACAAATTTGTTTCGCATCAGATATCTTTCTCAACGTCTCAATAAAATAGTTGAAAATTTAAAATGACAAACTAATTCATATCGGGCGTTGTATATTTCCGATTCCTATCAATAAATTATTAACAAGGAATAGAAATAACGTACAATATTACCATATACGACGAAAAGAAAAATATTCTAATAAGTATTGTCCGGCTCCAAGCTCCGTGTAGTTGCGGGGTGATGGGTTGCGGGTGAGGTATATTGAATGAGTGACGCATGCTGGGAGAACGATTTTTGTATTACTCTGATACAAAACATTCGTTTCCAAACTTTCCGTATTTAACATATTTGTTAGTATTTATTACATTTGGTTATTTACATATTTTGATATAAATTGGTAAGTTAAATAGTATGAATCCGACTTAGTTAATAACCCGGTAGGTATTTGTTAAATTAATGCACCGGATGATGAGAATATATTTTAAGTCTAGTTAGTACACGCTACCACTACAAATTACAACAGTAAAACACTACTAACACTCATTCATTCTCCCACTACTATAACAACCCACTGCATTCCTTCCAACTACACGGAGCTGGAACTCAAACAATAACTTTTGATTGGTATATATTTTGAAGAAAATAATTTTGAAAGACTGTCATTCAAGTCTAAATTAATTCAAGAAGATATTTTGGATAGTAAGTAACTACCTATGTTAGTTTAGAAATTGCGTGGTAGTCAAAAGGTGAGGCTGTACAGAAAGGTTTATAAGTTTCATTGTGAAATGTCTTCCATTACTCAATGGATGCGGTAGGAACTGTCCGTAACTTAAGGGCGTATTTTAAACTCCAATAGTAATTACTTAATGAAAACCTAGACTTAAGGCCATTTCTTTTTTCGTTCACGAAAGAGTAATTATAATAAAATACTGTAAATAATAGCACTGAACATAATATGTTCATGCAATATCATTGCATGATCTAAGAAAAATGTTCATCGTTAAGCTATGAAATTTTTAATTCGCTTTTATTTTAGAAATTTTTGAAATTAACTAATAACTAGATAAACTGCCAGTTTCATACATTTAATAATTACTCGAATGAATTGATTATACCTTTATAAAAAAGCCAAAGAGAAATTAACCCACCGGGTTTGTCTAGAGGTAAATTTGTCGCCGTGAGTCAGCCGTTTAATTGCTGATTTTCGAAAACGAAGGTTCCTGGTCAAATCCTAGTAAAGGTTACTTTTATACAGGTTTAAATACTAGACAGTAAATAGCGGTATACTTTGATGATTGGGGTTAAATTAACCATACTCTCTCGGGAATGGTCGGCCTGGGTATGTACTCATAATTCTCATCTGATTGGATAATGGTGTTGTTTATTGTTCTGAATTGATCATATTCCAACGTACACACATTAAAAAAACAAGAGAAATTACGGTAATTCATCAAATATGCTTAAACTTCAAGTTGTTGAACGGCATTTCTTGTAGGCCTAAGTAAATTCAATTTACATTCTTTATAATTTTTAAATTCGCTCTTTAAATTTTTTTAGAAAACATTGATTGAAAAGTGAACTAAAGTAGCCATTTAATTCATTCATTTCTTGTTTCTTATTTAGGCGTAGTCTACACTTATATGACACTAGTTTCGCACATATGACTCTAGTTTCCTTTACGTGTTCCCTGAATTTCCTATAAAATCGGAATCTCTCCCTTAAATGATCTTCCACATAAATTTAAATCATTAAGCACCAAAATCATTAGCTTTTCAACAAATATAACTATTAATTTTATAGCTTCTGTATCTTTGCTAAATCGTTTCCTAAATTTAAGTTTTAAACAGACTTACGCTCACACCCGTGCTGAAGATCCCGGTAACTTCCATTAATTTGAATATTTCATTAGAGGTGATCCGGAAAAGCACGGAGTAATCACCCTTGGTCTCCTTTTTGGGGAAAGATTTATATCAAGTATTTTGTATACTAATCAAAAATAATATTAATCGGTTTTGGTTGATTTTCTACTCTTCATATACAGTATTTTATTACCAACTTACTCACAAAGTGATAAAACTTTATATTTAATTTCAAAACAACATTATGCTAGTTATCGACTACGATGGGTTTTAACAGTAACTGTAGGTTTTTAAAGTAATACAAATTTTCAAGATTCTAGTCGTATATCGAACCCGGAATCTTCGGCTTAGTCATCAAAATTCCCATTCTAACTGAATCATGAGGCACTAAATTTTTGTATGTAGATAAGAACTTCAATGGACGTTTATAAATTTTATTATAATATGTTTTAACTTTTGTATGCTTAGAAGCAACAGGATAATGTTAGATGCTATACTGTTTGGTCAAGTGTTCTTTACAATTGTTTGTGGCTACTAGAAGCAATTTTTTGAATTGTTTTATTTTTTATCGCATTTATTAGCACAAACCATAACAAATTATTATTCTTTGTAATGTATGCATTGCACATTACTTAATGAAGCAAGAGAAAGTTTATTTATTTATTACGAAAATGAGAGAATCATTAAATTAAAGTTCTTTCTTTCCAACTTTTTACCTTCCGTACGTAAGGGTTCCGAATGTTGGAGCCGGTCAACAAACGTTGTTCTGGAACTGATCCCCTTCATCTTTGACTGTTCCCATGATACTTTCAGGGTCACACATTTGCTCATCTAACCGATTTCTCTGATCTATTTAAAATAGTGTGCACTTGTAAAAACGGGTGAACAAGAAGAAAGATTTTTTAAACAAACACTTTTAAGAAAACTTAATAGACAGGAATAACCAGTCACTAGCTTTCTCGCTCTGCGAATAACGAATGTTATTGAAGAAGACAAGAGGACTGACCGAACGGCTTCCGGTTATGAGTGAACCAGGTCGTATCAACTCGACTCCACGGGAGGTGGCGCCAATCACAACAAACTTTTTTTTTGTAATAGTAAATTCAAATGAATGACAAAAATACACGACTACATTTTTTGTCTTCTAGTTTTTTTTCTATGAAGATGTAACAAAAGACTTCAACTTACAGTGCATAATATGTTAGCATGATTAAAAGCAGATGAACAAGAAACACAGCAGGCGATTTGGTTACAACAACAAAGTAAATTAATAATTAACCTCGGATTAATTTTTTTTGTCATCAGTCTCTCGACTGGTTTGATCCAGTTCTCCAAGCTGTCTATCGTGCGCAAGTAGTTTCATATCTACATACTGTAACACCCCACATCTTTTGTAATTTTTTTTCACTAACCAATCCCTCCTTCTGGTAAGATGCTTCCATATACTTCTTTTTTTCATTTACTCGCCTAAGAACCTCTAAAATACTTATTTTGTTCACCCACCTAACCTTTAACATTTTCCTATAACACCGCATTTCAAAAATTTCTATCCTCTTCCTTTCTACAGCCCTATCACCCACATTTCACTCCCGTATGCTACACTCCAACCGTGTGTTTTAAGAAATTTTTCCTAATCTGTAAGTCAATGTTTATAGTCAGTAAGCTGTTTGCTTACTAATTTGTTTATAATGTATAAACAAAATAATAGTAATTATCATAAAAATATTCTGTTTAACTAATAGTTAACACACAAATAAAATAAAATAATTTCAGTTGTGCGGAAATTAACAATAACATAAATTTATAAAACACTGCAGCCTATTAGTAAAATTATAATAACTTGGTAAATTATAACATTATTTACTGCTTGGTAAATTTTTAGCAGTGCATAACTTGGGTAGGCCTACCACCTCCTCTTGCTCCAAGAAATGCAAATAAGTCAGGTTTACCGGTCCTTAATAAATCAGAAATCAAAATTTAATTTTTGAATTGGGAAATCTACGCTAAAATATCTTTTGAAAACCAAGAGTATCAAAAAATTAACAACTACGTAACAAAATATTTGAATGTTGCCAATAACTAAAATATATTAAATTTTTAAAATGCCATTTAACATTCAATTTGTATAATTATTTAATTGTACAAATTAAAAAAGGAATTACCTATTTAAATGTTAGTCCAATGTAAGGGATACATATTATTAATATTTTTTCGATCAAGATTTTACCTTATCTGTTTACCACAAAGGAGAAATATTATCATACTAAATAATTATTCAGTTTCATGCTCCTGATATAGACGTATTTACTGAAGCAAATTTAAGAGACTGTCTTGCAATATTTTTCTTCTTGTTTTGCACTCTCTGATTTTTAGTCATAAAATTTACACAGAGCTAACTTATAACTAACAGCTATAAAAAAATCAAGATTTACTGAGGAAAATGCATATAAATTTAATGTTGTGTGAAAGACCAAAAATGACCTTCGCTTATTAATGGAGTATTTACATTTAAACAAATTCCCAGCTTAAATGATAAAACATTGGTAACAGCAGCTTACCACGGTTTAATTCTATATCATATCCAGTTTTCCGTATTGGTTTGAAGTAATTCACCATAGGGTATTATGTAGAGAGAGTTTTAAAATTTAGAAAAAGAACAATTAGGCTCGTGGTGGGAGCAAACCACCTAACCCCATGCAGGACATTATTTAAGGAGCTTCAATTGCTTACAGTTCTTTCTTTATAGATTTTTGAAGAGACAATATATGAGTATTTTACAAAAAAAAAATACCTATGTAAAGAATTTTAATTTCCATGATCACATTATTAGGAACAGAGTCGATTACTGTGTCACTAATCACAACACTAAATTTATTGAACAAAAACCTACTTATGCAGGTAGAAAATATATCAATAAATTACCACAAGTTTTAAAAAGTATTTTTATTCAAAATTTCTTTAAAAGAGCTAAAAAATGAATATTTTTTAAAGTGTACAAGAATTCCTTTCTAAAAAGGTTTTTGGTTTAAAAATAATAATAAATTTCTAAGTAACAGTTGGGCAAATTATGTATTATTTGATTTTGGATGACATGCATTGAAGTTTTGAATTTAACACAGTGTTAATATTCAATGTTATTACTATTTTTATCTTGACATCCCTATATTCCTTTTCGACATCTCTGGATGCACTTATAAAAAAATCTTGGTTAAAAAACCTGTAAAATTAATATCACTGCTTCTCTTTGGAACTATTTTATTCAGCAGTGTCAAAAGTAAGAACTGCTATTATGATTGACTTCTTCAAATAGGAGAAGGCATTCAAAAAATACATAAGCTATACATAGCTATGTAGTATGCTATATACATAGAACATTAGTAATGATCTAGATCAGGTGTACACAACCTTTTTGTAATGTTTGGAAAATTAATTACTAATTTTTTTTGAGCCGGGCCGCAGGAATAAAATTGCTAGGTTAACAATCAGCATACATCTTATTTATTTGTGGTTAAATTTTTAAATTCAATTATTTTATGTTATGGTGAACGACGGAACTATATAATATTGTACACTTTGTGTAGCCTATATACCTGTACCAACGTTATCCAAACATTTACTTCAATGTTCGTATGCACTATTCTCAAAATTGATTCTAAGTGACTGTCTGTTAACTGCATAGAAGCTGTAGATTTGATAGTTTTCATTAATGAAACAGCATCCTCACAAATTAAAGTACTAACCAACAAACACTAAAGTTATAAAAAAATTTCTCGCACAGTAGACTAACTCTTTCTTGCGGTAAGTAATTTTTGTAGAAATCTAATGAAACATTTTAGGTATTAAATGAAATTGAGTGGATAACACTCAATGTCAGTATAAGATTGTTGTTTGGTACAGCAATATTGGGCTGGTTTATGCCTTTTACTATGAAATAGTGTTTCGTTTCATAAAATTTAAGAGTAACATTTTAGAGCCGGCTGCGGGTCACAAAAAAAAGCATGCTGCCCCAGTTCTGCACCCCTGATTTAGATATGATGTCTTAAAACCGGTTAATCTTTCTTTTGGGCAGTAAAATATTCTCTATCCTTTCACCCCAGTTATTACTATTCAGGACTGTGGATATTGACTCCAAATTAATGAGCAAGAAAATGACATCAGAATTTGGACATTTTAGAAGTAAATAAATTCACTATGGATCATTTGTTCAGCAATATGACAGTTAACTCGAATGCTAATTCCAAGAACTCAGATTCAATACTTGCAGGGTATAAAAATTTTAAACTTAAGTGGATACTGTCAGTTAAAGTCCAATATTACAATAAAACTATCAAAGCAACTGTATGCACTAACTTAGTGTCACAACAGCTAGGTAGGTTTCCCACCATGTTTATACACTTAAAATAGAGATGGATGTAAATAAATAAATTTAATGAAGTTTAATGTGTATATATGTAAAACATTTTGGGAAATGAAGTCAAAAGGTTAAATGAACTACTCACTAAACAGACGACTTGATTTTGTAGAAGAAAAATCAATATATTCCATAAAAGAATGTTGTGCCATGATACGTCAGGACTAGTGCACTCTAGCACTTAAAAAAGTCTACTGAGGGTCTACAAGTTGAACAATAGAGATTCAAGCTGCCTGCCAGCTGGAAAACAGTAATAAAATAATATCTGAATAGGACACACATATCTGACTGGAGTCCAGCGGTAATGCTTTTATGCGCGCCCTGAACTTGTTAATCACCCTAAACATCTCTTTGAAACCAAATTGTTAGCAATGTAAGAAAAGGATGGTAAGTAGCTGCTTGTAGTGAAGTGTGCTTACACATTAAAAGGTAGATATGTCACCTTTTCACCTTTTCTGAAACCTATCCATTAATAAGAATATATAGCTTAGATAGTAAATTTTAATCAAATAATAAAATTAAAATACAGTCGATTCTGGTTACGTTGAATACCTAGGGACCAGAGCATCTGGTTCACTTTAACAGAAGTTCACTATAACCGAAAAGTATTTTTCTAACAAGTATTGCGTAACGAGAAATACAAACCTTGGTCTCAAACGATTTTGAAACAATTGTTTCAAAATATAAGAGTGATGAATATTAAAGGTCAAAAATCAGATTGATTAAAAACAATTTTCTAAAAAAATTTCTAAGTGAATTAAGACATTGAAGATCAGTGAACCAATATACAGCATGTATTGCAATGGATAATACCCCTCTAATCCTTCATTATTATAGTTTACAAAAATAATAGTAGGCTACATGCAGTTTTGAAGCTTTTCAAAAATAAAACAGAAGAACAGGTAGTGAACTTCTTACTTTCATTTTTACTTGAATTTTTACTTGAACTTGAATCGAGTTTATGTATATTGTTGTTACAGGGTATTGACAACAGTGATTAAGGTCACATAATTCACTATAAACAGAGTTAAGCATTCACTGCCTCAGGAGAAATTTCAATATTTCTATATGTATATGGGTTGGGACTTATGGATTATTTCCTTAAAACCGGAGTAAATAGAAATGGTTGTTGATACAATGGTCAGTACCACAAGGCATCTATGTTGAGGGTCCTGGGTCCACTTCCCAGCAAGGTCTGGCATATTTTCATCTTTACAACACCTCATATTTCATTAAATACACAAGCAGGTATTTGTAAGCTTAATCACGCAATAAATTATAGGAAAATTTGAATGTTTTTGAGATACATAAAAATAAACCATTACACTTTTTTGATTCACAATTTAATTTTTCAAATCAAAAACATATTACAATACCATAAATTTATATATAATTTAAAATACATTTGGACTTTACAAATGTTAACATTTTCCTAAGGGCATTTTTTTAGTTAGTTTTTAAATGTTCCTTGAAAAATGAACATTTGTTGTTTTACTTTTCAAAAACATCATACTAAAAATAAATGTGATTATAAAATGAAAAACTCAATATGAGGATTCCTCTTATCACAAAATCTCTAAACCTAATTTAAACAGACTTTTGTATTATATAAAATAATTAGAGAGAAAATTTGATGAAAATATGGCACAATGAAATAATTCTCTCTCCAAATCAAACAAATGACTTAGTGAACTTTAGATGGAGAATGCTTTACTGGTGTTTCTACAGGAAGTGGTTTCATATGACTGTCAACATGTGGTTTGCTATCTACCATAACTGGAACATGAACATCATCAGAAGATGGGTTGATTGGTTTTGATACTTCTGGAACAGCTTTTTCTGCATGAGACTCAATAGGTTTCATCTTGTCATCTGATTGGGCAGCCTGGGCTAATAATGCTGCTCTTTCAGCTTCACGTGCTTTGTTTTCCTTTTCTGCTGCTGCTGCTTCAGCAATTGCACAATCTGCTTGATCGGTCTTCAAAAAGAATGTGCGGCTGATCTTATATTTGTCAAGTACTCCATAGGCTTTTTGGAGAACTGTGCCAGGTGCAAGGCGGTCCCTAGTCATCAACCAAGCACTCTCTGGAATACAGAAACAGAAAAAGTTAACGAGAAATCATTAATATATTGCAAGGCTAATCCATTAAAAATATAGACGTGAAAATACGTAATTTGGTTTCTACAAAACCAAAATCTTATAATTTAAAAAAATCCTATAGTTAAAAATTATAGTTTTAAATAACCATGCGTACAACGCATGGTTATTTATCTTCTAGTAAAGTACAACTTTACTTTGTTTTAACAACTGTTCCAGTCTGTTATGTTATTAACTTTCAGAACTTTATTTTATTGCATTTCATTATATTATATTAAATTACACTTTTTTATAATGTTATCTGTAATAGTGTACTTAATTGGTTTTTTTATGTTTTTTTATTTAAGGTAGCATCAACAATAAAGTATTTAGCAACTTTAGAGAGAAGGAAAGTCATTAAATAACAATTACAGAATTTTAATTAAAATTTCTGGTGTAGCCGTAAATCTATGAGGTACAAAAACAAGTTATGTGTACTCTTGATGTCTGTCAGCATGAGTTTCATAATTCGTGCTGTGTTATACTGTTGTCATAGATTACTACTGGGCATTGCATGAGTAAGTGTTTTATTGTCAATTTTGTATTGTTGCAAAAATAACAGGTCAGTGCATTAGTCTTTTAAAGTAAGTATTCGTGTTTGAGTCTAGAATTCCTGATTCATAGACGTTTTATAAGTTTTGATCTTGTTTGGAACTTTGTGATTTTAATATATCATGTGTGTTTTCTCTGAAGTCATGTAGTTTACTTTGATGTCCTTTCCATTTATGATTCCAAATTTCTTGAGTCTTCTTATGTACAAATTTTTACAAATCAAGATGTGCGTGATCATGAAAGAATCCATTTATGGCTTGTTTAAGAGTACTATTTGCATTCTCATTTTCTGATACACCAGCGTGTACTGGGGTCCAAATAAGTTCAATAGTGTTATTAATTTTTATAATTGACACTAAAAGCCTAATTATTTCTTGAGTTATCGGCTATTTATTGTTTAAACTTGATGTGCTATCTAGAACACTTTTAGAATTGTTAAAAATAACAAATTTGGAATTTTGAAACAATTTACTGAGTTCTATAAATAGTGTAGGCTTCGTAAAAAAATATAGAACATGTTATTGATATTTTTGAAAAATTAAATTTATTATTACTGTCATAAAAATACTATACACTTCTTTTTACTAATACAGAAGACACTACAATTACCTGTTAAAATTAACTGCTATATTGAGAAATGGAAATGTTTACAACCTATTTTAATGTAATGTGTGTTGTGTGCCAGAGCACACAATTTTTTCAAATGTAATATTTAGCGAGTTAAAGCCTCTGCGTCAAGAGCACATATATAATTTACACCTGTTATGAATTTATACCATTTATTGGAAAATATATGTTTGAGTAAAACTAAAGAAACTATGTAACAATTTTTGTAAAGAAGTCCATTATTACTAAAATATATAATATAAGCAAAAATTCAGTATTGTAGGGGAAAACTTCCCACTAGAGGTATTCAATTTTAACTTAATATATTTTTGAGTTACTAAGGTACAGTTCAGTATTTATGGATATCAATCTCAATAATTTTTAAATAAAATAAAACTTTCTAGATTCCAAACAACTTGGAATTTTTATGTTTTTACTAGTAGAAGTGTGAATAATTTACCTATAAAAAAAGTTTTCATGCCGAATATCAAACTACACTTGCAACATTACAAACAAGAAAATAATAATTTGTATGTTATTTTTTATTGTATTTTTACTGTGATTGGATAATTTATCTGAAATGCAAGATATCAAGATGTTTTATGGCCATTTAAAAAAATTATAACTAGTATCAAAATTATTATTTAAAGTAGGCCTACACTCTGACATTAATCATACAGGTGTGTTCATTTGGGATGATAAATTGCAGTCTGTTCAAGAAAATTTCTAGCTGTCAGATAAATCATAGGAATACTTCTAAAATTAAATATATATTCCTTAGCTTTTGAATGGGGAATATAATAAAATGATAGTATTTTGGAAAAGTACTAGACAAAACTAAAAATTAATAGAATGTCAGTTTAACTGTGCCCAATTGATTAATTATTGCATCTGTTATATTTTACAATCAAAATAAAAACCTCCTAAGCTTTTACTAACAGCTTTCTCTTGTCTCAAAAAAAATATTTTATAACTATCTCACAACAAACAGATCTAAAATTTTATAAACTAAATCTGGGTTGGGTCAATATACCCATCTACTCTACAATATCTCATCTACGATATACCCATATGGGTCAGTCAATATGACCCATCACATTTTTCAAATGTCATAATCTATCTACTTTAATTTCCATCCTAGAAAAATAATGTTCAATGTTTTGACCATTTCTTGTTTTCAAGTACTAATGACAATTTAAAAAAGTACATTTTTCTTCAGTACGAGGGCTATTAATCAGACAAAAGTAGTAGGAATATAAGAATAGTATTATATATTATATTTTCAGTAGTTCATTAGATGATAACAAATTAGAATAAATATAATAGAGAATGTTCAGATTTTAATAATAGAGCTACAGATAAAATTCTAAAATTTGGCTTAAAATACAACATTCTTTTCTATAGAAAAAATTACACTGCTTTCATAAAAATTGTAAAGAAAATCACTTTTGAGCTGACTTTACAAAAATAATCATACATTTTTTGTATTAAATATAAAATTCACAGTTAATTTACATGTTAAACAAATGTGTAGTCTAAAATCAGTAGACGGGTCAACACATCTACTTTATGCTAAAAAGTGTCTGTTCAGTTCATGCAATAATTTCAAAGATTAGATACTAAAGTAATATTTTCTTGTTATACAGTAAAAATTCATTTTTATAGATACTGTCATTTGAAACAAATAGTTAATTTAGTCAAATTATACTAAGAATAGATGACAAATGAATATTCAATTAAGCTACAAGAAACACTAGTCGATACTCAGTGGGCTAGGTAATGTGAATAACTTTCATGTCTCTCCATTTGTTGTTTGTTTTTTTATTAAGTTATGCAAACTAACTAGAAATAATTTTAATGACCACTACCAAAATTATCATTTCCTTCTCTTAAAAATAATAGTGACTGTTATAAAAATTGAAAAAACACATGGTAGATGGACGCACTGATTACGTTGTAAGACAGCAGCTTAATTACAAAAAAGAAATTAACTTTTAAATAAGCTTTTATTAAAAATATAGAAATCAAGTTCATGAAAATCATTCAAGTTACATTGGTAAAATGGGGCTAATAAATTAAAATACAAATTTTATGAACGCACATTAATTTAGTTGAAAGATAATTTGTGGTAGAAAGGCTGATATTGACAACATTCTTGAGTGGTCTAATTGGAAAAAGATGCAGCTAAATGTTTTGTTATGACTTCAGAAAAGGCTTACAGTTGTACATAGTTAGGTATGGGTGACTGTCCCTCTGCCAGGTAGACATTAGCATGGTTTCTGATTCACCACGACTTTCGTTTGACCTACACACAACTAAAATTGTTTCACAGGCAGCTTGTATTTTTGGTTTTATAATTTATACTTGCAGGGGTTTCAAAAATATTCAGACAATAGAATTATTATATTCTTTCGTTATTATTTTTAGATTACAGGAGCCTTGATAATCTGGGTACCATATTAGCCTATACATTTTACGTCTCTTATATAAAAAAATACATTTTATTTGTTATCTACCCAACAAAATATTTCAGTTCTTTATCTTCTAGAAGCTCTATGAAAATTTATAAACTCTATTCAACATTACATCCCTTCAACTGAGGTTGAAGGAATACAGCTTTAATTTACCTAGGGTGAATTATTTGCATGGAGGTTGATAAAAGACGTAAATTGAAACACCTTATAATTGAATACCTCAAAGCTTAAACGGCCATGGCAACACAGAACGAATTACACCTTACATTTCCCGCTTGTCTGTCTGATTAAGCTGAATAATTCGATGTATTTTATGGCTGAGGTAGAAATTTTTAGCCAGAGGCTTATGAATAGCGGCACTTTGTTCTGCTAGCATTTGGGAGTTAATATACAGCAGTTCCTTTGATCTCTCACTATTTGAGTTTATATAAATACACATTTTTTTAAATTTTTTGGCATGGTTATTTACAAATACACATGTACATGAATACTTTATATATTTTTTTTACTTTTTATCAGTTATAATTTTATTGTGCTACATAGCTTCTATATTATTGCTAACTATGTGGTTTGTGAACTAATTTATTATTGTTTATAATAATATTATTTTGATGTTGATTTTTAGTTTTGTTTTTAACTACTCAAATAATGGTTTTGTTTCTAGTATTAGTACTACACAAATAATATGTGTCTATAATAATAATAATAATAAATAATATGTGTCTATAATTGGACTGAATAATATGTTGTGAATAACAAATTAATAAACAAACTATTTACCAAGTTGGAACAAAGAAATTATACATAATTGTGATTTTTGTATATTCAAAATTCACTTCTTAAATGAATAAACCTTTACTTAAATGAATTATACTTACGGGTGTTGACTGGACCAAGTCCGGAGCAAGACCAAACAACAGAGTACGTATCATAATCAGTATCAAGTACTGTGTAAGACATTTCAATTGGGACTGTAAACAATTAAAACATAAATATATATCAGTAATCTGGTTTAATTCAAACCTGAAGACAGATAGATACTAAAAATTCATTTTAAATAAGTTAGTACAAGTATATTATTAGTTATACCAAAGTACCTAAGTAAGGGGTAATACTTATTTAGTTATTCATCACTCAATTTAAAAAAAATTGATGTTCGTTTGATAGTATTTTCATTACTAATACAATTTTAACAGTCTATTTGCATTTGTCCATTCATACTATCTTCTGAATTTAAATAACTAAATTATTGTAGAATCTGCTTTATGATTTTCACATTTCTTAGTTAATTTTTCACTTATGCTGATACTGGAAAGGAACTTGTTGATGGGAATGAAGTAACTTTTGTTTTGAACTTGTAAAAAATGTCAACTCCATAGATTCTCAGTCTAATAAAATAAGTGTGGATTATTGATGATGCTATAAAAGAAAAGTTTCTGAAAGTAAGCAAGTCACAAATAACTTCTTTCAATCCAAATACTATTGATTTTATAAAATATGGATTTGTTCGCTGTATGTAGCATCATCAGTTACTTTACACCTATACTTAGAAAAACTACATCTTCTTAAATAATAACATTTCAAGTTACTATAATTCCAGTTATATTACATAACAACATTTTAAGAGCTTTATACCATGCACCAATATTCAATTTTAAGCATATTTAACAAACCAAATATTGAAAACTATACTGTAAAATTATTTCTAAGCAAAAAATAAGTCAACGAACCATTAAAGATATATCTATAAAAGACAGTATACAATTCAGTATGTAAGAAAAAACTGCTTAAAATGTGAGACTCGTATTAGGAATTCAAAAAGTACCTTCTGTTTTATAAAGTAGAGTGGGTTAACATCAATGGCAATGAAAGGATAAGTCTTGAGAAAAGAGCAGATAAAATGGGTAAAGCCTTTAAAAATACCAGAAGAATTTACAATGAAAAAGTTTTATCATGGGGTACAAAAATCAGACATTACGAAACAGTGATAAGGCCAGAAGCGTTGTATGGTGCGGAAACGCTTAAAATTAAGCTAAAGGGAGGTATAAATAAAGTGATGGGCGCAGAAAGGAAAATAATGAGAAGTATATTGGGGCCTAGGAAACTAGATGCAGAGTACAATAGACCCCGAACAAATAAGGAAATATATAGCAGAGTTGAAAACATTATCCACACAATGAGGAAAAGAAGACTTATGTTTTTTGGTCATATAGCGAGAATGGACAATAATCGGCTGGCAAAACAGGTCTATGAGAGGATAATGAAACTTAAGATTAAGCCAGCATGGTTCACCGAAACGCTGTCAGATTGCTTAACGGCAGGGATTACCACGGAAGACATATGCAATAGAGAGGTTTTTAGGGGTAAAGTTGAGAGAGTGACCTTTAGGGAGGAAAGTGAGAGGAGGAGGTGTGAACCCCACAATATGGACCAACTGAGGATGGACAGATCAAGAAGGATGAAGGAGGTGTGGGTGAGGAAGAGAATGGAGCAGCATAGGACATGAAGAAACACCCCAAATATTGATTTAACGTGCTCTCTTTAAAGAGCTATTCGAAAAAAAAAGTATTTGTAAATTCTCTTGTAACGTTAGTAATAAATGATTGGTTTTTGTTTAAAATATCCCTTCTTGTAAATTATAAGCTAAATTTGTAATAAGATGTTTAGTATAGAAATTCTCCTCTATATGAAACTTTAAGAAATTCATTACAATTGAACTAAAATTTATTTATCAGAAAGCCATAATTCCAAACTTAGTATTTTTATAATACTACAATGAAATACTGTTTAGTGATTATTTGTGGAATAAAATCACACGTACAAGGCAGAGTTGAGTACTTGACGTTGACTCTTGATTCTTGCCCCTTGATCAGGTGTGGGATCTCTCCGTCCAGAATTCGTTTAATGCCAGACCTGTAAAATAAATATACAATTCACTTTATGGGATACTTACAGGGGAGAACCTGGTACTTGATGTTGATTCTTGGTTCTGACCCCTTCAGCAATTCTCCTTCAAGAACTCGCTTCAATCCCGACCTGAAAACAGACAACCCCCCTTGGACTGCACACATCACTCGTTACATAACCAAAGCACATATTTATTGCAATGAAGCATGAAGCACTCTTTTAAGCCAAATGGAACAATTTACCTTCTCTCTTAAGAAAATATTTTATTTCAGAAACGAATAATTATTTAAGTAACAACAAGGACACAACCATTTGATAATGCAATTTAAAATATCCATGATAAACTACAACCAAATTTATCTTTTAGGAGATCATAAAATTTATTCTATTAGGAAATGTCTATCATAAAGAACAGACTAACTTTCAATCTTTTATATATTGCGTATAAAGAAGTATTTAAAATTCATTGAAGTAATACCTATCATAATATTTTTAAAATTCATAGACCCCCTACATAGACCTTTCTTAGGTCTATGTAGTTTTTCCACTTTTCCACTTTTATTTGTTCAAAGCTACTTAAAATATTGATGATCATAAAACTTGACCTACCAATGACTTTACAAAGACAACGTCATGTTTATTTTTGCATTATGTGAGGTAGATAACTTTCTTAGTTATCTACCTCACATAATGCAAAAATAAACATGACGTTGTCTTTGTAAAGTCATTGGTAGGTCAAGTTTTATGATCATCAATATTTTAAGTAGCTTTGAACAAATAAAAGTGGAAAATTAAACTTATCACTGGCAGCCTCTGAGGCCTAGTGGTTAGACTGTACTGCTCACTGCAAAACAGAAGGACCCAGATTCGTTTTCCAGGTAGAGTCTGGAATTTTAGTACACATCAAAACTGACTATTACTGTAGTGTAACCCGTAATAATTATGTAATAACCAAAGCAGTTTATGCAACTTTAAATAAACTAAAAAACTTATCAGTACAAAGTTTTAAAAAACATAAATCATAAAGGTCTTAACTGCATTTATTGCATTTTTTTATAGTCACAATAACATTGTGGTTGTTAAACACTACGATGAGTTGCATTATGAAACATTAACAGCAGTTTTAAGTGTATTAAAATGTCTATATTTAGCTGGAAATCAGACCTGTGATCTTCCCCTCTGTAGCATAGGTACAGAGGCCACCATGTATGCATTCTTATTAAAAAAGTTCAGACAAGTTGTGTCTCTAGTGCATGTTACATTTTCTATAAAATTACTAAGATTAGCTTGTAAAGAGCATGCCAACACATTAAAGGCAGTTTGATAAATATTATTAAAAATTACCTTATTGTATGGTTTATATCCACAACAGTGAAACCAGGTACTGAATTCTCATTATAGTTAAACTCAAATTTAATTTGTAATAAAAAAGGCTCTTTAAAAATAATAGCTTGTGTTTCTGGTCCCTACACTTGCATCTTGGTTACTTCATTAAAGGGTTCTTATTCCTTTCCCACTTTTTTTATATTAGGCAAATTTATCTACAGCAAGTTTAGAAAAAAGAAAAAAAACAAATTTAGGCAAAAGCTATTTAATAAACAGTAATAAAAATATAACTAATGTAAAGTAAAATAATATAGCAAATTTGTTGGTAATTCTTACAGAAGCTTGTACTTTATTTTTAAGTAACTGAATAGCAGTTAAAGCAGAAAAATACCTTTACATGATTGGTCAGGTAATGATAATATTATTACAACACTTCACCTTAGTCAGTGATTATAAGTCCCTAAGATAATTTTATTCAGTCAATAATATTGTACCGTTTTTGTATAGTAATAATAATAAATCTTTAACAGTATCTGACAAACCATTTAGCTCTGTGACCACCTTAGTTACAACAGAGAGTAAGAGGCTTTGTAGACGATTACAATCAAGAAGGTTTACTGTGGCAAAAGTGCATTAAAGTTTATTAATAAAGTGCATTAGTATGGCAAAAGTGCATTATTTCTGTTATAACAACTTAGGCTAGTACTTCTTGCTAAGTTATTACCATTATCCTGATCAGTTTATTCAAGTGAACATAATTTCTTTGTGATTATATTTTTGCTTACGTTGCTCAGATGATTGGAAACTGTTTGTTTATCCTTTAATGAAGTTTAAATACAATCTTACCAATTTGTACAGTACACAATGAGAATACCAAAATATTAAACCAAATATTTTACTTACAATCTTCCAGTAATTTCACTGGCGACTAGAATTCTTCCGTCAACTGCCTTTGTATAATTTGTTCTTACACAACGGCTACCAGCTTCCATTACTCTGAAGTACCTTTCTTGTTCGTACCATGTTCCAAGATACTAAAAAATAAAATTATATTTGTTAGTTGCAATAAAAGCTGCAAATGTGAAGATTCAAATAACACAGTTAATAATTATTATTATCATCAAAAATTACTACAATTTGTAAAATAATGGTTCACTTGCAAATCTTCTAAACAATGCAGAAGAAGTTAGGCCCCTGAAATGTTACCATGTTTTGGACTTGTCTGAAAGAGTTTAAATGTATATACGTATTATAAAATTTTAGTGAAAAGTATTCCATATTGTAAAATGTAAATATCTCTGTACAAAGTAATTTTCTCTTTAACACATGAATGACTGATATAATGAGAAATACTCGGGGTAATGAGGCCTCAACTTGTGATTTGTAAATTCAGAAGATTTGTTTATAGTTTATTTTTAAAAAACTGATTGCAAATAATGTTATTTAAAAAAAACTTGCAATTTAAGCATCATTATAAATGTTAAGTTGTAATAATTTTTAATTAGAAAATTATCATTTTGCAAACAGTATACCTAAAATATTCTGGAAGTAGTTATGTAATAAAGTATACCTATGAATGTGACATAACGACAATAATACTTTGTTACAAGTAAGTAAGAAAGCCTTTGTAAGTATGTCTTCTTTTGTTATTTCATAATTCAGAATAATATGTTATATTAAAATAAAAATTCTAGTGCAAAACACTCACACTTTTTTCTCTTGCCAATATAAATAAAGAAACATATTACCCACAATACTTTAACACAATAAATTAACCTGAAGCAATAATGACTACAGCTGGTATAAATTATAATTTTTTGAATTGTGTACCAGTGATGTCACAGATGCTGTTTGCGACTGGGCAACTATCTCATGATACATACTGTGTGTTTTAGTTACTGTGATATTACCAACGTTTAATGATGAGTAAGCAATGTTAAATAAAAAAACACGACCTAACTTTTAAACATGAATGAATAATTCAAAATGAAAATCAACCTATTTGAGACTTAATGGTATGGACAATTGATAGTAAATTAATAATTATAATTGATGCTAAACTAAGCTCTCAGAAAAAATGCTTGAAAAAGTTGTAGGTTTTTTAATTTTTTATAACTTTAATTATATTCGCTCTTGTTGTAAAATGCATACTAAGGCCACAATCTTTTAAAAAATCCATTTTTTGCCGATTTTAATGAGCGAATTACAGAAAATCACTAATTGATACTACTTGTAAACTTCCCACTATAGAAGAAAATGGAATAAATGTAGGTTTTTTTAATTTTCTACACCCTAATTCATACAATTTTGCCATAAAATACATGTTGAGGCCACAATCTTAAAGAACCCATTTTTTACCATGAGAGCATACACCCCCAAGAATTTCAGCAGACATTATGATACCCTATCTTGTAAAGCATCAAAATATAGTAAATGAGACAATGTTTTCACAAAATCATAGGAGCCATTTTTGAGAAAATTGTAAAAACATGAAAATCGCAAAAAACAAATAAATACTTCCAGTTCACTGATATTGGTGAAATTCTTCGTGCTGAGTCCCCTTGTGGTATCTAACTTAAGTTCCAAGTTTCAACTTTGTACGGAATTCCGTTCTTGAGATATACACAGACATGCAGCCACACACACACACACACACACACACACACACACACACCAATCACTAAAAACATGCTTCTTGGGTTCAGGGGGCCTGAAAACCTGTATTTCCAGTGAAAACTCAATTTTTAAAAATCAACACGTAAACAATAATTTCCTTCCATATTCATATTGAGCAAGAGAAAGTAAAAACATCCAATTTATTAAATAAAGATTCACGTGCAATTGACCTCACTAAGTAAGTAAGTTGAATGTTAGTAAGTTTGCACTTAGCCAAATCTGTAAAACAATAGCTAAAAATTTGAGCTGGTTCACACTTTGGAGTTTCTTCATCTTTGATATCAGCAATTGATCATCTTGATAAATTTTTCCAACAAGTATAACTAAACAAAGTAATTAACGGACAAGTTGGACTTACTAGGATTTATTCATAAATTCTACCATCAAAAACGTCTAGTTTTCATAGGAAAAAATGTCCTATTATTCCTACCAGTTCAGTTTCCTGTTAGTAGTCCTATCAAATTTCCTATTAGTTTTGCAAAAATTATGTGTAAATGATGTAGAGGGAAGAAATAAATTTGCTATCGTAGATTAGCAAAGATGTTTGTAAATTACAGATGATAGAGGCTTATGTAAATCAACGGTTTAAAACAAAACTTCAGCGAAATTGGGATGTTCTACCAACAGATGTGTAATAAATAAATATTCATCACATTACCTCTTAAAAACTGTTGTTTCAATGAGGTTAAGGGGTTACAGATTTTTTTGAAAAGGCAAAGACTATGATTTAAATTATGATTAACAAATAATCTTTACTTCTCTTTACTTACCCTATCCATGTCAAAGTCTGCCATTGGAACATAATCAGGACACCAGCCTAAGTTTGGAATTTGAGCTCCAACTAATGCTAGACCCAAAGCCGAAATTACTAAAAATTGATACATCTGCCAACAAAAGAACACAATTTAAATAAAAATCAACAGTCTATGTTATAATACAACAGAAGATAAACTTAACAACACGCTATGTTCACCCCACTGACGTTTAGTTACAGGCACTTCTTGCATGAAAATATAATAAATATATATAGTACTATACTTTTCATGTATTTTACAAAATAACTACAAAAAGTAAATCTTTTAACAAATAGAAACTAGTTGAATAAGGTGGTGCAATGACATAATACTAGGCTAAAATTCTGAAGGTCTCAGGTCTCAGGTTTGATTCCTGGGTAAATATGTTATCCAGAAATTTTTAAAATGCAGTCTTACACAGTACTAATACATTATCTGCTACAAACTTGCTAATGATGTGGATGAACAAGAAAAGTAACCAATTCTTATTTAAATGTGTGATCATTGTTTTTCCACTAGTTACTAGATTCTGAACCAATTTTTAAAAATTTTAGTCCGTTTTTACCCCTTACTTTTCATGTACTTTTATGTAAAAAGTGTAATTTACGAGTTTCGGTTGCTAAATCAAAGGTGATGGATGGCATTCAGAGGGAAGTGTCCCATTTGTTCGAAGATTGTTTTAGACAATATAGTATTTGAACAAGTGTTTCACTATAACTATCTGGGCTGCGATGTGAGCTTTGATAGGGACTTGGATGTTGAAAATAAAATAAATAAATTTCAAGCTATTTGTGGTTCCATTAACAGGGCACTGGGTAACAGAGCTAGAACAGAGACAGTAGTGAAGTTCTACAAGGTAATGGCAGCTCCAGTCTTTCTTTATGAACGTGAGTTATGGGTTGCCATGAAACGCCAAGAAAGTAGGATCCAAGCAGCTGAAATGAGGTTTTTAAGTAGGGTGAAGGGCTGCTCGACGCTGGATCTAATACATAACGAGGAAATTAGATCCGAGTTGGGTATATTAGCTTGAATGAAAAAGTGGAGGAGTACCGGAATCAATGGAGGAAACATTTGGAACGGATGCCAGAGGAGAGAATACCTTTAAAAGTGATGGAATATATTCCAGTTGGAAGAAGGGAGGTGGGAAGACCTCGAAGAAGATGGCAGTAGTCGAGATGTACAGGCTGAAGTGTCTTGTGTTTGTGTAGACGTACAGGATGGTTTGTGAGTTTGGAACAGGCTTATGCCTAATCCTTGATAGTAAGAAGAAGAAGAAGAAGAAGAAGACTTTTCATGTTGTTTCAGATCAGCCGTATCTTTGTTTTTAGGGATAAGGTTTATTTAGTCTTAACAAATATGAAAAAAGCTGCATTACCATAAAACCCTCCCCAAAGATATTAGAAATCTTACTCACAAAACTATGATATTAAAAAATTTTTTAATAAAAATGTTTGACAAATAACATATGATTTTAATGCTGAAAAAAACATGCTGAAAAAATTGTCAGGTTCTGTAGCTCAAAAATATAAATTTTATTGATTTTTTTTAAATATTATTAACCAATATTCAAACAATAAACTAATATTTCTTGATCATTTCTAATACAGTTTAACTTTGACATAAAATCAAGATAACTTCATTAATAAGTGAGAAGCCCTTACGCAACCATAATGTGTGTGATGATGAACTCTGACAAAGCAATCTAAAAGTTCAAAAGGCGTTAATTGTAGACAAAAGATGTTAGACGATTGACAGCATAATAGAACTAAGTCTAGAGTAAAACTTTTGTTCGGTACTTTCCAGTTAATAAACATTATGATGTATGGTTTAGTAATATCTTTGCTTCCAAGATTACATTCGACTATGGATAGAAGGATTAAAATATAATAAAGAAAATTTATGACGCCTGTATTAGAGTGTTTTGTTCAGTCCAGGGAAATAATAGATTAAACAATTAATAAAGTAGTTATTAATTAGTACTATTGATCAGCTTTCTCATCAAGAAAATTCTTCTAGAAATTTGAAGTAAATTCAGCCCAGAAATTAAAAAAAAAATCCTCTGTTTCCTAGTTAAGCCTACACAAGCATCAATTTATCGTATTTTAAAGTTTGTGTAAGGATATGAATACCGATATTTAAATAATTCACGGATAAAAAACTGAAAGTGAAATCTTTTCTTTTCTTTCCATGAAGGTACTATTTTGAACATCCTATAAAAAATGTAGCCTAGTAAGGAAACGGCATGAGACCTATGTTAGGGTAGTTTCTTCATGTCTTTTATATTATCTAATTATATATTTAAATGTAAAACTAAGAGAAGATTTAAATAATGATTCCGAGCTACAACTTGGTATAGATATTGAATTATAAAAAGAAACTGTATACTATTATGTTTAAAGTTATTGAGTAATAATAAAATAAACCTTTTAGTTTTATTTTAAGTTGCGGCAGATCGATCATAAAGAGAGGAGTTACTGCATTGAGCCAGTCGCTCCTGCATATTTTGCGTAAACACTTTCTTAAGTTTTATCAGATTAATAAACACTAATGGAAGTAATGTTGTATGCTGAAATTCGTAACGCTATTTTTTGTAGTAGTGTGCATTCCAAAATAACACGTGACCACCTTCGTGGTGTAGTGTTATATGGTGCTAGACTTTAGTGTAAAGCAGAAGGTCCGAGGTTCAATTCCCGGTTAGGGTCTGAAATATACCTTACCATTTCCCAAAAGCACCCTGTTCCATTGGCTAGATCAGTCAGTATTGAATAACAGGTGATGCGACTTTCAACAAAAATAATGCCGTAATGCCCAACAGCATTATCGAGCGTACAAGTAATTATATATTATTTTAGTAGCAACACATTTACCACATCCTTTAATACCGTTGGCCTACCTATCCCATTTAGCTGTTTGTTACTTTCCTTCTACAAAGACAATGGTCTTTTGTAGTTTGTTTTCAAACGAAATTAAGCCTACATTCTTTTAATAAGGATGTACAATCAAAACTTCTTACATTTGTAAACAATGCTCAGCCTACTAATAATGATAACACGCAACGAGGATTCAACGCCTAAAAAGGCACAATTACATCTAGTAAACGTTATTTTCTAATTTTGTTACTAATCAATTTTATCTCGATTTATTTATTATTAATCTGAAATTTAATATGTATTAATTTATGTGTGAAAATGCGGTGGTAGGCCTATTACTTTTTCGATTTTCATTTGCGACTTTTTAGTGTTTAATAAATATTTTTGTTAATCCAGATTCTGGGCGGTAATTTAATCCGGGATCTTCGAATGAGATGTCGAGTACACTACTTACTTATCGACTGAAACTGTCACAAAATCCACCCAACTCAAAAATTGAAAGTTTTTACAAATAATTTAAAACATTGGAATTTAATATTAAATTTTATGTCTATCACGAGTTCTAATAGACAATAAATAACATTATTTAATTTTTGACGAGTGTTTTATTTAATAGTCAATCATAAGAAATTCTGTATTATTGTATTACACTGAAATTCGTTGTAACATGTAAAATCGTAAAATTCTCGCTCCAAGTAATTTACAATTCAAATTATGAATGCATGTCTTTAAACGTAAATATTCTGAGAATAAACAAATATAAGCCATTTTAGAATTAATTTGAACTATGTAAGTGCAATTAATTTAAATTGCTCAGCGTCAGTCAATTGGTAGAAGTTGTACTTAAAAAGAACTCTTGATACGTTCTTTTTACCGGTAAAATGTTAACCGTAATAAAGTGGTTTTCAGGCTTGTAAGTTAAATAACTGATTATTTTAAGACTTTATTTAAAAAATGGTTTTATGGTAACCCTACACTAAGAAAAATATTACGTTAAAATTTTTTGAAAATTTTTCGCCAGTAAGACTGAAAGAATGCTGTACAAAACACCATTATACTAGTTGTCCTGCGATTTCATTAAAAAATTAATAATATACCGTATGGGTTGCTGAATTTGTTAGTACAAAAGGTTTTTTTAATGGTAAACAGATAGAGAGGTATTTAATTGTTACTTACCTTTATAGTTTGAGAAAGAAGATAACAACAGCGGTATATAGAGACAGCAGTTAGTGGCAAGGTGGTCAGCAAAGCTTCTTCTTATATAGAGAAGACAGGTCACTCCCCTCTAGACGGTGAGTTCAACCACTTTGAGCTCCCTTCATAATTTTAAATTCAGCGCCTCCCACAGCGGAGAGCATGCTGCACCCTCAGCTTTGTGCTAGTAGATACATGTAACAAATCATGCCAGAAGAAGAATTAAAATGCGCTACTAAACATAAAATATGCTGCCCCATCAGCATTCTCAGCTATAAAATATTCCCTCAGATAAAATAAACTTTTATGTGTTGCGAACAAGCAGCAGATAAATACAAACAACCTTATCCCTTACTCTGAAATAAAACAGACGGCATTCTAAAACTTTTAATTTCTTTTTACACACCAAACTTGAATAAATTTCATTTTCTTTTGCGTACATCCGCTTAAGTATTTAAACGGATTTAATCAAACAATCCATTAAGTAAACAATTTTAATAAAAAAATTTATGTATTAATTTAAACAGAATTAAAAATCTATTTCCTATAATTGACCGCGATGGAGTATGAAACTAGAGACCTGTAATGGTGATAACGTGTATAAAATTTCGAAACCCTATTCGGAAACGCAGATGCGCACCCCAGCAGGGGTGCCCCTCGTGAAACGTGATTACACAATAATTATAGAAAAATATATCTATGCAAAATAATTGTACTAGCCTAATATTACAATAATTGTAAGGATTAGATAGAATTAAGGAAAATTTATTTTTTTAACGATTGGTTGATTTTTTTTTCAGACATTAACGTCCCGTTAGACAGATTCGAGTTCCGCCCCTGCGGTAATCTTATTCGATTGATTTGATTGATTGATTAAACTAGCATTTAAGTACGTTACTGAATGCGCTCTAAATATAAATTTTTAATTGTCCCTTCAACATCAATTTAAGGTTTGATTTTTAATGTTAAAAATAACCTGTCAACTTCAAAACACAGTAATTTAGTCTGAATTCAATATTTGGTGGGTCACACGTTATATGGAAAAGTCAAATAATAGGCGTAATCTGAAACTTTATATTTTTGGAATAGAAGTGAATTTAGGCGCTATTCTTCGCTATCCTTATTAAGACTGAGAAGTTTGGAATATATTTAAAAATTAACAAAATTTAAATCACTAATTTTAATTAATAATCGCCAAAATTCGAACATTTACTACGAGAAAACCATATCAATTCCTGTAATATTATACCTAGTAGGTGTTTATTGTTTATTTGTAATTTGCTTGTAAAAGAAGTTTTTGTTGCTTATAACATTCAGTTTAGCAGTAATTTCTAGGTTATAAGCGACTATTTAGGGTATTTAACATAGTAAACAGCAATTGTGGTTTTCTACAGCGTGAACCTGAACCCGGCCGAAATGCAGCAGGGTGTCTTCTTCTTAGCTGTCTAGAGACAGTCAACCTTTGAGCTACAGAAATGACTTTACAATGTTTAACGTTTTGAAAAGAAACGTCCGAAGAAAAGTTTTTACATATTAAAAATAAATTGTATGAAGTCTTAATCAGTGTTAATAATCAAATCTTGATATTAAAACTGAAAAGATATAGCCTACCTCTGAATCTTAGAAGTCTCTGCAATTCCTTTCAATGAAACATTTTTATATAGACAATTAATTATATTACGAGTATTGAATTAAATATTTATTCCAGTTTTGTGAGATTGAACGAACACTTTTTGTGTAGCTGCATCCAGGAGCCTCCAGAAGGCAGTATAAGATATGACTAAGTATCTTACGTTATGATTATGTATCTTTATCCCGTGGCTCCTAAAATTGTTCATAAAAGTAAGAATAAGGGATGCTAATAAAAGATGTATTCTTCCTCCGCTGATTTATGACTTATACGCAGAGGAAATACTTCAGTAAGCCTTAGAGGATACCGATCTAGGAATTCTACTCGAAGGAAAGCGCATAAACAACATAATATATGCAGATGGTACTGTAGCATTCGCTCACAGCTTGACGGGTCCAACAACTCATGGGTCGGTAGAGTGATGCCAGTGTACGATATGGGCTGCAAATGAACCCAAACAAAGCCAAGTTCTTGGTAATCAATAAGATAAGTATTGAAAATTACCACTTGTTTGTTAACGGAACTCAAGAAGAGCGTGTACAAGAATTTATCTACCTCGGAACTCTAATCAAAATAAACCAATGGGACCATTCTCAAGAAATTAGCTAAATCCAGGGTACAGAAAGCCAGAGCCGCCTTCATGAAAATGGCTTAACTATTTAAAAGCCATAACGTTAACCTCGAATTGAATATAAGACTCCACCGATTCTACGATATCTTCTCAATATTTACTCTATGGCGTAGAGTCATGGATACCAACTGAGGCAACACAGAAAAACTAGAGGCATTCAAAATCTGCGTGTTCCTTCTACAGAAGGATCTTGAGAATTTCATGGATAGAAAAAATGACAAATAAGCAGCAGACCTACTGGAAGAAATTAAGAAGGAAATTGAAGTCATGAAAACAGTAAACCAAAGAAACCTAGAGTATCTAGGTCTTATAATGATAATTGATAACAAATACCAGCTTCTACAATCCGTACTACAAACAAAAATAAAAGGCAAACGAGGATCCGGAAGGAGAAGAATCTCATGGTTGAAGAATTTGAGAATGTGGTTCTCTAAAACTACCACTGAACAATTCAGATTGCGTCAACAAAGTCAACATAGACAGAATGATCTCCGATATCCGAAACGAATGGGCACCAGAAGAAAATAACTTGGAAGTTAGGGTAATACCGTCAAATGGAATAATTAGTCTACTGAGAGTTTTTATTTTATTTTATAATTAATTACTACTTCTTAAAAATACTACAGAGTTTTCTAAATCCAAAATGGATAGAATTCCAAAAGATAGAATCCAAAAACGGGTTCCGGAATACCGGCCTGAGGGAAAGAGAAACCTGGGAAGACTTCTACAGCGCTGGGAATAATTTATTTTATTTACAAAGCTTTCTGATAAAAAAATAAGACAGTTTGATGCCGTAACAAGATAAGTGGCCCAGGCCGTGATGAGAAGAAGAAGACGACTATTCTAAATCTTCAAGAACGTTTTTAATAGTACTCTACTTATAACAGTTTAAATAGAATGTTCATAAAAATTCTATAACGGCTAAGAATATTTTTTTGTAAAATGTACACCTCCCCATTAAATTCCCCTAGATGTACCCCATAAATGAGTAAGATGGACATGGAGCCTGTCTTTTTTACGCAGTAGGTACATTCAAAATCCAAGACCTCCTAGATACAGGATTATAAAAAATGGTTCTTTCTATTTTCTTGCATAAACAGGTTTGATGTAAAGAACTAAACTGAAGGATGTTAAAACTGTTATGGAGTATAAAAGATGTCCTAATTATCAGTAAATAATTTTAAAAAATAAACTTATAAGAAGCGTGTTTCAATTTCATGTCAGATTCAGTGATTCTCAATTAATTATCAATCTACACGTGGGCCTACACATAATACAATTTTTGTACGAAAAATAAGCCAAATTCAGAATTTTTATTTGTATTGTGCGGGATCCATCAAATTAGTAAAATTTTTATTTGAGGTTGTTGGTTTTAAGCAAAAATATTTCAGTATTTTTTAGTTGTTTTTCTCACTAAAAGAATGGGATTTAGTAAATACAAATAACTTTCTGTAAACGAAAATTGGTAGAAAAAACAACAGGTTAAAAAAACTAATACAATACTGAATATGTGTTTGGCACTGTAGTGTGACATTTGTCACGATGTGGGTTAACGCACCGTTAACTAAGGTCGTGCTCAGGACAATTCTTTGCTAATGTAAAATTTAAGCGGATTTTGTTTAGGCTTACAAGCTCTTGAATGTCTACCACTAATACATCAAATTAACACTTTTGTTACGTTCAAATTTCCTAGATAGAATTTCTTTAATTGCAATCCGTTTAAATCCTATTTCAACTAAACTGTTCATAATAATTTAATATAGAAATAAATTTACAGAGAAATTTCAAAATGAAGTAGATTATAACAAAAAATACGGTACAGCAATAATAGAATATTAATTTATTTCTTCTGAGAAGAATCTAGCTTCTTGGCTCTTTGGCTCGGTTTTTGCGTACTGTACTACCAAGTACAAGACCCAGGATTCGAATTCCGGCTAGGATCTCACGTGTAATACGTGATAGTTTCTATTACAATTCAAAACCAAACGTTTCATAACCCATACACGTCGCTAACAACCAAACATTGAAGCGGCTTTAGCCAGATTAAAAGTAAAAATTAAACTACCTTATTTTTCTAGTAATTCGGGTATGTCGGATGTCAACACAACCATCCCCATCTAAATATTTTTCTTCGTAAAGAGATCTGATAAAAAGCAGCTGAACCTCTCCCAATAGTGTTTTATTTTTTATAAAATTTGTTTATGAATAATAACACAGTGTTGTTTAGGTCAACAGCCAAACGGCTGGTTTGAACCTCTAGAGGTTTTGCTAAGTAAAAACGAGGAGTGAGGTGGTTTACTACTGCCTTCCTCAATGAGTTGAAAGAGTATACTTATCAGCATGTCAGGCCCTCAGAAAAGCATCCACTTTCACCCTACCAATGACACCTCTGTCGTGAATGAAGTCATTCACCATAAGGTCTAGGTGTATAGTGAAATTCATTACTCTCAGCGGAGATAACTCTGACTAGTGTCTTTTACACCTCTACCTCTTCTGTTCTTAAACAGTTCAGTCATATTTGATCAGGCTGACTATGTGATAAGAAACAGAACTATTTTTTGTAGACTTAGAATCAACAGATCGAGTGCAATTAATTTAACACTTCATCTGCCCTTTATGGGCATAAATAACAAACACACTATGAATCTTATATAACTAATATTCCAATTCCCGTACAGGTCTCTAGCCTGTGTAGACCACAGGAATAAGTTGATGCTTTTCCAAACTTATAATTACATTTATACAATAAGAAAAGAAAACCAAAATTCACAGTAGGCCTAATATATAATAACATTATCTGGAGCTAAATATTATTATTTCATCATATACTATGAGTAATATTAAAAAAAATATCAACGAAGGTCTGATTTTCAAAGGTATAAGTAAAAATATCACGATTGGCTATTAAATAAATTAATATTATTACCTTACTAGCCTACTGTTACACATTAGTGTAACAGTATTTTACCAGTACTTGTGAACACTACCGTTATTATCAAAACAGTCTAATCCTAAAAAAAACATAAAACATACATAGGTTTAAAGAAAAATAATATGTCATGTAGTAGTAGAGGATGAAAGCGAGCTTTTGATAACAATACTATGACAAAATGAAATACAAAACGGAATCAAGCTTAACCAAGACATCTCCCTCAATCGGAAGCAGTCGATTTTTTTGAAATTTTAAGCTTGGAGCGACTACTGTGAATTATGAAACAATTGGTGTATTTTAACGTATTAAAATTTCCAGATTTTAACCTGATTTTGGCTTGTAGTAGAACCCGGGAGCTTCCGCTTTGTCAACTTTCAATTCCAGAAGAACTTAAGTTTACTTTTGTTAAAACTAATTCCAACTTTTAGTTAGGATTACTTTCAATGAATACACTACGAGTTCTTAAAAATTATATTGACTTTTAACCTAATTGATATAACCTACCTATTATTTATAGATACTATAATTGATTTTTAACCTACCTAATCCAGATTTCACGGGGTTTGAATATAAATTTTTAATTCAATAAATAAATCTAAAATGTTCAATAATTGTGTTAGGAAGATATCAAAATAAAGTAAATTAACATGCAAAAGATCGGTTATTTTATTTATTAATTGGTTAGTCATAACACCTTGCTCTAGGTAAGTGAACAATCATCTACTTAATTCTGTCAGAAATTTCTAATCTAACATTTTATTTACTACAGCACAATTTTTTATTAACACTTTAATTCCTGGAACGTCACATCTTCTATTTTATTGTTTTACCTTCGCGAAAAAATTGTAAAGTACAAAGCATATCATTATTCAACATTTTCTAGCTGGTAAACCACTTCATGAGAAACGTAGTAAATCTTTAGCTATAACATACAAAAGGAAATAGTGAATTAATATGTAGCCTATAGTCGCATTCGTAATTAACTTGTCCAGCTTGCACGGATGATTTCTATAAAAACAATAATTTATGCAAACCAACAAAAATAAAAGGATTAAAGCTGGGATTGTACTCTTGTGTGCTGTACATGTTCCCCGCCGTGTGTTTTTGTTTTGTATACATAAAAGTCAACCGACTATGGAAGACTGGTTCTGCAGGTTGTCAGATAAGGTATTAAAGTATCAATGATTCTGAATTCAAGCTGTCCTTAGAAAGATTATAGCATCTTTTCTTTTTTCAGCTAAGAACCATAACAATATACAATATTCTTCCAATAAATGTTATATAGTTTAATTAAAACAATAAATAAATTATATACCTACTCGTATAATAACAATTGCAGAAAATAAGTATATTTTATCAATTTTTCTTCACATTTTCAATCGTTTATTCTATTCTATTTAATATTATGTAAATATTTTCATATCAGTATGAACCTTGTAATAAAGAGATACATTTGTAATTTACACAAAACCACTTAATAAACTATTCTTAGTATAAGAATTAAAATTTTGGCAATAATGACAATGACGTCAAGAAGTATGTTTATACTCAAAATAAAATTATAAAAACACAATTATGACTGTAAAACAGGGTAAGCCTACCTCAAAGGAAACCCAGATGTAATGATACCGTCACTTTCTACTAAACTAATAGATGGATTGGGTATTGTGATTTCTTAATATTGTGTACAGAAATTTACCATATTATGTGATCTTGATTTGTTGTGTGAAATTAATAGATCTGTTTTATCCCTCTTATAATATTAATTTCCAACGTTCTTCCCTCTAAAGATTTTCCTCTTCACTAAGAGCTAGTGCTAAAAGAATTTATCAAGCAATTGTAGTATATTTTTTACGTTTTATTTGTTTATTTTAGTTTCTTTTTCACTACCTATTTAAATAAGTGTGAATAAAACATCATTTTCAAATTTGAAACATCAGTAGTAAATTATTCGTACGTGAAAAAGGTAACTCACGAAATTTTGAACTATTTATGTTTAGAGTTATGAATTTATGTTATGAATTTTGATACTTATGTTTTAATACTTAATTAACTTAAGATTCAGCGAATTTATACTAGTTATTGTTAAAATATGAAATTGTTCTTCACCAGTTTATGTTCACATCTCCAACATGTGACTTCCTAGTCACAGTGACCATTACTAATGTTTTAAAGAAAAGGTCGAAGAAGAAACCCGAAAATAATGTTTCTTATAGAAACGAATCCAGAAAGTCAGTTTGATTGAAGCAAAAAGAAATACGAAGTATTCACTAGATAACTATCAATATTACTGAAAAACATTACCAGAAAAAACTTATTGCAACTTGAACAGCAGAAATGCGAAATGTATCGGGCACAGTAGGAGGCAATGATCTCATCGTATATATTTTTGATGGTAAGAGCAGGGTAATATAAAATAAGGAAGGCTGAAGGACCTGAACTTAGAAAGGCTAATGACAGGATATCTAATTTAATAAGTAGGCCTATGTATATATGGACTGAAAGGTTACTAAAGAGAACAAGCAAAGTCTTTAAAATATGATGAAATTAATTTTTTTTTAAATTTGGGAAAATTAACGTATTAATCAGATTTATTACGTATTAAATTTCAGCTAACGGGTAATGGGTATGGGCGCGGTAACTGATACCGATTCGTTCCCCATTCAATATCAGTTGCCGCTTTATGGTACTGTCAATTAGACCTGAACTGTATGTGCGATTGGTCGGTTCTTACCTGCAAATACTGCTTCCATGAGCCATATTCTCAAATCCTGGACAATTCATAACGGTACGTGGGTTGTTGTTTGTAGCAGGATAGAAGAAGGTGGAAGGCGAGTTCTCGGCGCCCTAAAACGGAGATTATGGTAAGGTGTGGTAAAGTTTGGAAAAAACTCAGAAAGGCTATTTTGCAGTGCAACAAACAATGAGAATTGCGATGATAGCCGCCAACATTCGGATCGGATAGGCTCCTGAAGAAGAAGATGGTAACCCAGGCAGAGAGCTTCCCAGTCTTCCAGTTTGGGGATTTGGGCGTAGTGTTAACCAAAACTGTTATAATTAGCTGTTATGAAACTAAAACAACAATTTCAGGTGACAGACAGGTATTATGGATTAAAAATAATGCATTGTAATATAATATAATTTTAGTGTGGATTTAGAACAGTCAATTAAAATTGAATTCTATCTTGATTCCTATCCATTTCATTTTATTCTTATTTAATCTTAGTTACCAATATCTAAGAAAATTTTAAGAAAACTTATTTACCGAAACTAATATTATCATTATCCAAACTAATATTGTCCAGTCATTCATTAGCGGCTCTATTAAAACATCTATAGTACTCCAACATTTCTTTAGTTTTGTATGACACTGTTTCAATTTCAGTAGTAAGCGAAGGTAGCGAATTTAAAAGTGCCTCTAATATTTTTTTTAAATCCAACAATTTTGAGGTCTGTATTAAAATTCCAAAACGGAATAACGGATGAAAATTTGTTTAATACTCGTAAAACGGTTTTGATATACGTTACATGCTTTTAATATGTGACTTTTTGAATGTTTAAAAACCACTCAATATAAAAAAATCTAATGTATAAAAAGAACCTTATAAGAATTAGACTCCAAGAATTGGTAGTATGGTTTTTTAATCTTCTTCTTCACTTTATGGATTAGGTATCTCGGTCTGGTCCGGGAACCATCTCCTTCTACTGCGTCCAACACTCCTTTTACCCAGGTTTGTTGTCTCGGTCTAAACAGTGCAAACGGTCTGACTTCAATCATGCGTCCTTCCTAGTTTTGTACTTCAACGTTTTATGTATCATCCCGCAAATATTTTTAAACATATTTAGTTCATTCATCACGTTCTTCTTGTTTGCAAACACGTCACTTTCCCAAATATTTAAAATTTGATACCTACTCCAAAATGTTCCTATTAATTTATGTTTTCACCTAACCGGAAGTTTCCATATAAACGACATTACTTAAGTATTTTGAGAAAATATTGACAAAAATTTTCACATGTTGTTTAGCGGAAAACACCCCACTTTGTAACATTCCATGAGATTCCTCAACTATGCATAACAATGGTTTGTAAATGGACAAACTAACTTACCATTGCCATATACAGATCCAATAGCTACAATTTCTTAACAGTATAATAGTATTAAACTGATTATTGAATAAATTACGCAACTCTGTGGTTATAAAATGAAAGATTTCTTTAAGAACTATAACACTAACTTAGGTCTAATTGCCGCTTAAAATCACACTTCAACTTTTTGCAATGATGTCCAAATAAACAATTATTTTAAATAGATTTTTAACCTTCCGTATACTTGTTTTAACTTATAATATACTTTAAAATATTAGCTCTGTACTTTATAGCTGCGTCTAGGATAAGCGATTTTTTAGCTAAATATAAAACGTAAATTAGTAGTTTGTAAATAACAATAGAGTATTCTGGTTATAGGAATTCTAATTTTATAAAAATTAACAAGATTTGTAACCGAACACTAACGTTCCCAGACGAATACTTTTTTTGTTTACAATCAGGTTATTTAGTTTTTTAAGGTTACATACGAATATTCCTGAAGGAACTACTAAACAAATTAGAGTAGATACTAATGAAATCACGGTAAATACCTACAGATGTGCTTTAGAATCAATAGCACTAAGTAAATCATTTATTACTTTTTACGCTAAGTAAATTACTTACTTTAACACCTTTAATGTAAGTGCGACTGTAACTAGATAAATGACTTAAACCTACACGCGAAATATTTTACGTATCATTACGATAATTTATTTTCTTATGGAAAATTTAACATAAAAATTAAAATCAAATATATAGATTCTTAATAGCATTCTATATAACAAAACCCATGATACTGTGATGGTATTTGCGAGACTAGAAACACGCGTGTATCTTTTACCATGATATTCGTGACCATTAGAAGAACAGAAAAAAACAACGAAGCCCCAGCTTTATAAAGTGTTCCCTGAAATCAAAAGCCTGTTCTGTGGGGGCATTGTCCTGGAATGGCCCGTGATCGCTGTGCCTCTCTTCATCCGAAGAAGTGGTCTCGACCACCTCTCGTCTAACGGAATCCGGTGTGGAGCCCGCTCATATAAATTATTTATATATTTGATACCGTCCTATTAACAAGATCATATAGTTAGATTATCTCCGATGTTAGTTAGCTGTACCTACAATCAGATACTACATGAAAAAAATGAAAATTATAATAAGTTCTTTTTTTAATGAAATCCTATAATTATGATCCGGAGTAATAATAAATAACGATTTGGTAATTATTTAACAATTTTGTGAATTTATAAATAAAAATAATAGTCTACAGTTTAGCTTTTAAGACTAATACAGTTTTTATGAATTGAATCAACTACACAAAGACTTTAGGACAATTATAATTTTTTAACGGTTTTGAAGTAGTAATTTAAAGGGTTTATTAAAAACATACAAACAAAGATTAATACAATCGGTAACAGAAAAGATACATAATCAAATAAATTTATAGACTGATTGAATATATTGAATAAATTTATAGACTGGTTGAATATAATTTATCTTGAACATAAAATTTGAATTAAAAAGAACAATTACAGCTTATAATCGTTCATAAAATTCAAACAGTTTGGCTATAAGCCAATGAAACAACACCGTTTTCTCACACTTACTAGTTTCAATAAAAAAAAGTATAATGGTTGATAAGTAAATCGAAGTCAAAGTGAATTTTGAATGACAACTGCATTCTAAATAAGCAGTTCATTAAAAAAATAATATTCTTAATTTCTAATTAACTAAAAATCATTAAGAAATATTATGAAATACTTAATTACATTCGTAAAGATTTTTAGTTCAATTCTGATATAATTCGTCTGTAGTGAAAATAGTGAGTATAGGTATAATAATAGACTTTTCTGATTTTTAAGAAGAAAGAAAATTCTTCTAGTCAAAATTGGACTAATATTATTAGACTAAGATTAGATTAATATTATTATTATTATTATTATTATTATTATTATTATTAGATTATAATAGTATTAGACATTATTAGACTAAGATAGACTAAGATTAAAAATAATTTAATTACACTGGTCTGCAAAAAAAAAAATAAAAAAAATTCTTCTTGGACTTAGATGGGTGATTCTTACGTATCTTGACCCCCTGAATCCAGATTTGACCTTCGTTTCTCTCTACCACCCACCGCTTTTGAGGGGGGCGCCCCCCCCCCCCCCCGAAATTCTCAAAAAAACACCTAAAAGCGGTTATTCCTAATAAAGCGAGGGATGGGGAGATGTTGTAAGTACCCCATCCTCCCCTCCATAGAAAATGTTATCTCAGTGTACACACATTTATGCATGAAGACCGTAAGGGGAGGGGTGACATCACCGTTAGTTCAGAGGTGTAGCAGGGTGGGAAGCCGGGCCAAGTGATAAGCTTAGCGACGATTAAAAGTTTTCAGTACATTTTTTACGCTTAGAGCCTCATCTTGTCACACAAGAGGAGCTTAATGATCTCATCCGGGATTTAAACCTCCCAAAAACTAAAGCCTAACTGCTCGGGTCTCAGCTTCAGCAATGGAACCTCTTGGAAAAAGAAGTGAACATTTCTGTTTCTAGATCCCGGCTAGATTCGTTTAAATGATTGTTTTCGGGGGATGGTGACTTAGTGTACTGCAATAATGTAAATGGATTAGTGATTTAACCTAACATGCCGATGATCCAGAAAATTGGCTCCTATTCATCGACTCATCTAAAACCAGTTTAAAAGCTGTTTTGTTGGCAAATGATAATGATTTGCCCTCAGTTCTGGTTGCATACACGGTCAACATGAATGAGACATACGAAAATATCAGCCGTATCCTTGAAAAAATTGGTTATAAAGATCATCCCCTGAAGCACTATGCTGATTTTAAGGTTGTGGCTTTACTTACAGGACTTTAATCGGGATACACCAAACATTGTTGCTTTCTGTGTGAGTGGGATAGCAAGCTCGCGATAAAAATTATACTGTTCGAAATTGGCCCTCGTGTGAAAGTTTAGTTCCTGATCAAAACACTGTTGCCAATGAGCCTTTAGTTTCGAGTGAAAAGATATTTTTGCATCCTTTGCGTATCAAACTCAGTTTGATTAAACAGTTCGTGAAAGCTATCGATAAAACAGGAGATGGATTCCAGTATTTGAAGAGCAAATTTCTACGTTTGAGTGAAGCAAAAATTAAAGAGGGAATTTTTGTTGGTCCACAAATTAGAGAGCTTTTTAAAGATTCAGTGACCATCAATCACTTAAATTGAAAAGAAAAAAAGAGCTTGTGCTGCATTTAAGGACGTGTGTGAAAATTTTTTAGGATTTAACAAAAATGAAAATTATGTTGAACTTGTCGAAGAATTGCATATGAGAATCTGCATGTGAGTTGAGGGGTTGCAACATGTTATTAAAATTTCACCTTTTACACGCGCATTTGGACTTTTTCCCAGAAAACTTGGAAGAAGTTTACGATACACACGGAGAAAGGTTTCATCAAGACATTGCACTCTTCAAAAAACTGTTCTCTGGGAAGTGGAACTTAAGTATGTTAGCAGACTACTGCTGGTTACTCTTGCTTGAAACTCCCAGAGATCAGTACAAGAGAAAAGCTACCTCCAAGTAAAACCACTCTCTTTAAGTATATGTATTCGATGACATGTATCTTGGACCAGAAAAATTGTATAAGTAAAAATGCACTAAATGTATCAATACATCAATACTCTCTTATTGTACTCTTTCAGTGTTAGGTAGGTCTTGAAGTACCATAAAAACGAGATACAACTGCACAATTTCATTTCATAGTTACACCAGACTGATAAAAAGTTAAAATTTCCCAAATAAGGGTGAGTGGCCCACCCCCTAAAAATGGTGGGTGATGGAGCAAAACGGAGGTCAGATTCGGATTCAGGGGGTCAAAATACATATAGATCACCTATTAAAGTTCAAGGGGAATTTTTGATGCAGACCAGTGTTATTTTGGCTTTAGTACTAAGAGCGCATAGTACTGCAATAGAAAAGCTAATATGAAAGACGAGTTGTATCATACATCACCATTTAAACACGGCTGAATAAACAGCGCTAAAACCTTTGAAAACAAGTGAAAATATTTTACCAGAAGCTACCAATTAATAATATCCTTTAAACTTCTGAGTTTAGAAAATGGTTCAGTTACAACCTAATATAATTTACAGAATATACCTCCAATAGGTAACAGGACTTAAGTGAAGCATATGTAACCAAATCAGTGGAGGAGGATGGATTTACGTAATGGGTAATCTTTCATAAAACAACCCTCATCATATTCATTTTATGAACTTAAATTATGAGCCATAACTCTTGTCGCTACACGTAATTAAATATTGTGAAATGGTAAAAATTGTATAAGTATAATATTAAAGTTTATCAATGTAAAATGAATTTTATGTAAATAAACTAGTTTTTCCCTCAAAGAAAAATTTAAAAAGTAAATTAAAGAAAAGCAACACGCCAAAGCACATACACGCAAATAACAACCAATATGCTCCCTTGTATTATATAAACAGTTCCGAAGGAGGTGGAGGGTTGTTTGCTGATGTCGGATCAAGTGGCCAGACGGCGAGTTTTTGGTTGGTAGGCGGTTGCGGCCTCCTTGGGGCTGGACGAGGACGCCTCAATTGAGTCCAACACTACTTCCCCCACCGTGAGGGAGTGAGCATGAGTTTTTTTCGCCGCCTCGGATAAAACAAAAACCATCCAATATGCAGCACAGCTCAATGTATGCCTACATACGCTGGCTTCCGCTTGGTCTGGGATCCACCAATTCAGAGTTGGTCTTCGGCAGCGGTCAGTATATAGCTTATCTTCTTCTTCTTCTCCAGCCAAGGATTAGACCCCAGCCTGTTCCGAACTCACAAACTATATCACCTACCTCCATCTTCTCCTAGGCCTACCGATATCCCTTTTCCCTTCTGGAGCATACCGTGTGTTTACTTAGGTATCCTGTGATCAGACATCCTTGCCATGTGCTGTCTCCAACTTTGGTGATAATACTTTATCTTTTCGTTCAAGTTGTAGATACCTAGTTCTGACCTGATTTCCTCATTCCTTATTCTGTCCAAGTGTGTACACTCTTTAGTTCTTCGAAGAAATCTCATCTCTGCTGTCTAGATTCTCCGCTCTTGGGTTTTCGTCGTTGTCCACTCACACTTCCACACATAAGTGTGGAGGAGACACTCCACACTCACTTCCGTACAGAATAACTGGAGCTGCTATAACTTTGTAAAACTTAAGTTTTGTAACCTTTCTCGCTCTATTACCCTAAGTTCTGCTTATAGTTCCGCATATCCTCTGGAATTGGCTTAATTTCTGCTCTATATCCAGATCAGAATCAAATCCCACATTACACCCTAAATAACAATAGTGAGATACTTTCTCCACACCGGTATTATTCACAACTATTTTCGAACGAACAGCTCCTCACTTACATAGCTTATGTTATTCTAATTTAACGGACGAGTGCAGTTTAGCTCTGTACGACTCTACGTATTGCCTTACGAACTTGAAAGAATCATGCCCAGTTAGAGGTGGCCCGCTTCGGTAGTCCTTCTACGTAACAAAATTTTACGTGATTAAATAATTATTATAAACGCACCGTTCTGTTATAGACCATTAAATGCTACTTTTTTGCGTTACATATTTAGTTATGATAATATCATTTAAATCTGATGATCCTAAATATATTTAGGATCATCTCAGATTACCTGGATCCCCTTGAATATCCGCCTTTGAACCAAATGTACGTTTCCTAAAGACACTTTCTTGTTTGGTAATCATGCCATATTGATAATAACGCGAAAGGTTGAATAAAGTTTTAAAACCGGATTTAAATGAATACAGGTTTTGACAATAAGATTCAGTAATTACATTTTTCTACTATAAAATGTAAAGCAGTACAAGATTATTCAACAATTCATTTGTACGGAGATAAAATTTACAATAAACAAATGTTAAAGTAAGCAAAGATTATTACATTAACATATGTTAAAAACGAATTTCTTATTAAAAGTGAGAAGACATCAAAATCATAATACTACAGTCTACCATTCATGTAATACACTCGCCTTTCGATGGATGGTTATGTTAATGATATATATATATATATATATACTAACTTTGCTCGTAGGACCGGACTACAACCGGTTGTTCCGTTACCGTTGATTGCATTTCCCGCGCCCCGAAGAAATGAAGATTCCAACTGACTATATTACCACATGAGAAACAGACCAATTAGTAATTTGCAGGGAGAAAGTAATTTCATTCAATAAAACTTAATAGACGCTTGATTGACTGATTAATTGGCTTATTTCTTAATGACTTAAAAATAATTA
Source organism: Catonia carolina (assembly GCA_035578175.1). Classification (NCBI taxonomy): domain Eukaryota; kingdom Metazoa; phylum Arthropoda; class Insecta; order Hemiptera; family Achilidae; genus Catonia; species Catonia carolina. Next base: position 123,606,649 of record JAQMRL010000001.1, on the reverse strand, counting down.
AAACGTTAACAATAGATCTTACTCAATAATTTCCATTTAGGTCTACTAACAATGACGGTTCAAATTAATAAGAATACTGCCTTCAAAACACATATTTAGTTTTTAAACTAGTCCAGTTACAAAATCCGGAACTAGCTTAGTCAAATATCATCTTCTAACATTCAAGGATTAGATCCCAGGACCTGTTTCAGCATCCACCTAACCACTGGTCGCCCCAAATCACGCGTTCCAATTGGTTTGTAACTTTTAGCCAGTCTAGGAATCCTATGTGGAGACATTCAAAAAAAAAATGGTCGGTTTATTTCCAGCGGTAGGCCTACTTCCTAATTGTATCTTTACAGGGGCAGATTAAGGGCCGTGCGACCAGTGCACCCGAACGGGGCGCTGACGTTGGGGAGCGCCAAATGGGTTATTATAAAAAATTGAAAAAAATTCATTTGTGGTCGCGTTAATTAATAATTGTACGAAATCTGAGGTCAGGTTGTGAATTTTTTGTAATGGGAATCGGAGCTTTTGTGACATTTAAAGCTAATATCTTTGGATTGAGATCGAAATATGGGTTGGGATTTTTGTTTACGGTGGCACATATGATTGTAAAGAAATAGGTACACAACTTGAGGACAGTTGATGAGTAAAATTTAAATATTTGTTCGAAAACGGAGTCGTTGTATCAGAAAAGTTAGGCCGATTAACGTCAGATAATAATAATCGGTAATTGGGAGATAGGAACCCAGGGGGCGCCAAGTGACTACCTTGCTCGGGTGACATTTTGCTCTTAAGCCGCCCCTTTATCCTTAAGAGAACCAACAACTAATTTTCACCGTATATTCTCATTTCTGAACTAATCCATTATATAATAGCTCTTAAAGCTTCTAAAAAAGCGCATCTCTGCGGTCTAATTCCACATTCGGGCCTTAATTGCATATGTATCATTTTTATTATGTATCACATACTCAAATAAAATCACATACTGCTAAAAATGATCTACCATTTGTTTTGATAACGGACATTTGAGATCTATATAGAATTGTTTTTCCAACAAGAAAACTTTTCTGACCACTACAATAGACATTTACTTCGTAAGTATGTTCTAAGATTTTTAAGACACATAAATCCGTTTTCGTTGGTTCATTTCTACCGAGGTCACTAATAACTAAGTTAAGGTTGACTGACCGAAATAACGCCGCAAGACAAGGGAACAAAAAGGTCATGATGAAATATGAAACTACCTCGTGAAAAAATAAAGAATAACTAAATCAAAACTATAATAATGTTTAAAATGCAGTACCTACTGTCTAAAGTTACCCCGAAGAAAAATTTCCTAAAGCCAAAATTCTTTTAGCTTTAATTCTTTTCATCGTTTACTGTAGGGCTCGTAAGATAATAAAATTTACATTAATACTATATTATTTAAAAAGTAGCTACTTAACCAAACCTTTACCTAATATCGTGTTGTACATTCTACTTTTTCATTAACAATTTTTGCAATGAAACTAATAAATTTTCCTTTTTGTTTTAGATTTTTATTACCGAAATTTCAGGATAAAACTGGAAAAATTTGGCAACGTTAGCCTTTAAAACTTTTTGGTTTACTAGCCTTTAAAAAGACGTAAAATGCGTAGACAACAATAATAATAAAACCTACATGCGCAGTTGTTGGACGCCCGTCTTTAAAAACTAATTCTTGTGTTTATTTGTCATAATTTTGTTCCTAAAAAGGACAAAATTTCTCACAGGAACAATGTTCAGTGGAACGATTTTACTATGTTCGGCTGTTCGCGGACGTCCTTCGGATTTGCGGTAAGGATTTGCGGTATTAGGCGACAAGGACCGACAAAAGCTAGGAAAAGCAGTTTCCCTGTCACGTATAACTTTATTTATTTTGTTTTCAAAATTTTAAATTAGTTAATCTACTTCTTCTCACAATCAATGAATAAGTTCTGCCTATTTCGACCCACAAAAGCGTCAAACTATTGAATTATTGCCATCTTTTGAGTGGCCTTCCAACATATCTCCTCCCCACCGGTCTGTATTGAAACTTTTAGTTGAGAAGGATACTTCCCTTAGGCATGCTCTCTACGTGCTCCCTTCACCAATTTCGATATTCTGCAATCTTCCTATTCAGGTTGTAAACATCCAGTTCTGTTATGTCCTCATTTCTTAGTTTGCCCCAACGACTGCAACCCTTTGTTCTTCGCAGGAATCCCATCTCTGCCACCTCTACTCTACTCTCCTGTGGTCTGGTACTAATCCACGACTCGCTTCCATAGAGTAGGGCTTAAGCAGCCATCACCTTGTAAAACTTTATCTGAGTTTCCTTTCTTGCTTTCCTAGCCTAGGTTCTGCTAATATTACCGAACTCTGCTTGGAATTTTCCAACTTTCTTCCCTATAACTAAATCTTGATCAAACCCTAAACAATTGCATTTTGATACTTGTTCGAGCACTGCATCATCTGCCACACTTTTAGACCTCGTACCTTGTAATTAGTTAATTTATTAAGAATTAATTTGGGAGATCGTTTGACCATAGTATTTTTATCACTGTTAAGAGAGATAAAATATTTCAAGTAGGCCTACTAAATAACGAACGACAGTGATGTTAAGTACATTGATTCATTTAATTTTTTGGTCAACATAATCAATGTTCTGTAGTAATAATAAGTAATCATTTACAATACATTTTTAATTCATCCTGGAGGCTACATCGAATTCTAATGTATTATAGTAATCTATCTATTGTATTTTATTTATGTTGTTGTTAATATTGTAATTATTTATTGAATAATCTTTTATATCTGTTATATTATTTGTTTTTACTTTGTTATTATATAGTTTTTTCTTTTAACTTACATGTTTTGGTGGATCCACCTAATCAGAGTATACGATAAATTTAAAAAAAAATTAAAGTAAATATAGAAGTATTAAAATGTTTAGAACACATACTTGAGGCCATCTTCAGTCATTGGTACAAAACTTATACTAACAGTATATTTGTATAATAATCTGTATATTACATTATAAACAAAATTGTATAATAATATTATCATTCCATAGTAACAAGGTGTTGTAGTCATGCAGAAGATTTTTCTAACATGACAACTGCACACTAACAAATCATGTTTTATCAGTTTTCTTTCAATGTTAAGTTCAAATAGTAACACGAGCAGAAAAAATTCTGTAAGGATAAATTTGATTAACAAAAAGTCTTTAATATTTTTATTTACAAACTTTTTCATTTAGACGCATCTGAGAGAAAAATAATTTTAAACCACTGTATTTAACTGAGGCAAGATCCCATCATATTTTGCAGCATAAGCTGAATAACAATGTCAGATATAATTCCATGATCTATAGACAACTGTTATCTTCTTGGTGCACACTGCTCGTAATAGATGAGAGAACTACCTTAAGTTTTCTAAAGAAAAAAAGAAATGTACAAACATTTCAAGTTTCATTCTGATGTATCACGGACTGTGCCATTACATCCCACACAATCTCAAATTAGGGGTGACTTCTGAAGGCTAGCTTGTTGGAGCACTAACTCATAATCAAAAATAATGAACAGGTTACAGACACCCCTTTAAACAACAACACTACTTCTTTGATTTTAGAATTTACAACAGTACACAAACTCTACTCGGTGATGTACAGTGGTGGGTGGTTAAACTGCTTCTCTTTTACCAATAATCTTTTCTTTTATTTTTTTGTTTTACATCTGATTGCTGAGCACATGAAGGCTAAGCAAATACTGAAGGGTGATAGATGAAAATAAATGTAAAAAATGCCAGATCTGACCGGGATTCCAATGTAGTATACCTGGTACAGAAGCCAATTGAACTGACCATACATCTAAAAAATTATATTAATAAACTAAACAATGTTAACATACGTTAACAACATTAGTGAACCCTATCGAAGTGTGTCTCAGAGTTTGTTCATTAAATGGAACAATTTTTAATTTTCCAAATCCTTATTAATAAATTCTATGTTAAGTTCTGCGTCATTCCAAGGATGCAGTTACTCAGTTACAAGTAAATTAATTCATTGTTATATAACAGAAAAGCTTGCTTTTTAAGATATGAATTGCAAACAGATTTTTCCAAAAATTGTGTTAAGTTCCCATTACCCATTTCAAAGAAAAAGATTATGATAATCGTCATGATTTGTAATCCAGTATGAAGGCACCAAAAACTGTTTCACCTCTCGTTTAATGATCCTTGAAGCACCTGGGGTACAAACCAACCTCTAGGCAGCAGATCATCTTCACATAATTTTATTACTAAACAATTATTTCTCAGTCTTTTTTTAAAAGAAGTGTATTCATTTCAACAAACCCAATTAAAGAAACTTACTTAAGATCAGACAAACTGGAATTGTCAACTTATTCAAATAATTTATTTAAACTTTATTCAATTAATTTGAAAAAAATAATTTATTTAATTCTACCCTTCATTTGTTAAAGTGTAAACTCAATAACTACCCAACTGCCAAGGGTGCATGGGGCCCATGACTGTTTTTTACCATAAACTGTAGTTTTTTACAGGAACTCTGTCAACTCTATCATCTTGTACTTCAAATGTTTAAAACACATACAACAGGTGTAAACCTTTGAATCTTTACATCCTGTTTTGAAAGAAGTTTCATATATTTTTATATGTCACATTTTATATTAAACTGCACACACATTCTTTAATGTTATGCTTTTATTTGTGTTGCATTATGTCTTTGGAACCTTCTAGAAGGCAAGCTTAGCAACCTATACAAATAGGTGTAAATAGTCTTGTTTGGGAACTTGTGCTGTTTAGTCGAATAAAGTCTTTTAGTCGCTCGAAGTTGTGATCTCTAATTACTTCATAATAATGAATCTTACTGCTGCCACATTAATTGCATAGATGAAAATAAATAAAAGATAAAATAATAAGATGACAATATTGTTAAAATTAAATTCACTAACCCAACACTTGGTATTTTGTCAACCTTAAAATATGGCATGTTTCAGATGACTGTAAATAGAAATATAGTATGTACATAAAAATTATAAGAAAATTTTGTAGTCGACAATATTAAACTGCAATGAAAGACAGCGCAATACAGTCAGAACTTGAACTAACAATCGTACTTACTCGTAACCCATGTTTTGAATAATATAACATGGTAAATTTATTTTTTCTTTTAATTTTTTGTACAAGTTCCATGTTTGATAGTACTCTAATTGCGGTCAATCAATAAGTTTGTACGCATATGTCCATTTATATCAGTTCTGGAAAAGAAATAGTTTGAACTACATAACCATATCTTTGGTTTGTTACCAGTATTTAACTATAAATTCTGTGTAAAAGGTTTTTATTTGCAGAACCTTTACAGTAGAAGAGGAGTTTACTGTTCCATTAAACAATATTATACTCTTACTATTTTTCAAAGTTGATGAGCTCGGAACGTATGCATTGCCCCCTATCCACTTCATAGCTAGCCAATGACTTGCCAGCAATGTTGCTAATACTTGCTCTCGTAGCTTTGTTATATATTTTGTCAGCCACTTTTTTGCTCTTTAAATAACAATTATAACCTATGAATATACAACAAGCTGATTAACTTATATTATAAATTATGCACGTTAACACGCTCTATAATTGATGTGTTCAGAACGGGATGCAAGATACATGTGGACTTTTGTGGCTTGAATATGCATGCACGCGTAATGGTTGTTAGGCTAATGCATTCGTACAACCAGAAAACGCTGCCAAATATTCTGATTGGTCTAAATGTGTGGAACAGCAATGCTCATCAACAGTGAAAAGCATTATAGACAGGATATTCAATAAAAAATTCCCATCAAACAAAAATTATAATTATACATCAAAGACTTATTTTGCACTTAACTCTTACTGGTTTTCAAGTGATAATTCATAAAAAAATTATTGTGCATACTTACATGTGAAATAAAATTTAGCCTACTCAGTGAGACATTGTTACGTACATTAATATAAGTGGTTTTTTTCCAGAATGATGTCATTATAAGGCAAATTAGCTCCTACAACTTCGAGATCAGTAAACATTTTATATTTGAGCTTTCTGTAGAGCTAACAAGATTTTGAATAAGGAATATTGGAATTAAATTACCACTAACTTTAAATTTTATGTAATATTCTTCCCTTTGTCATGACAAGTGACTCAAAATGTTTAGAGTCTTAGAGCAGGAGGACCCTTGAAGAACCTTAAGATATAAAAGAGTTGTGTAGCACTGTATGGTAAAAACAGCCTTAACTCAAAACAAGTATGATAAAATTCTAATTGCTATCATATCTAAGATTAGTGTAAAAATAGTCTGGTAGATTAACATTATAAGTTTAGCCATTTACAACCAACAGGCTACATTTAACTGGAATTTGTATTTTACGAGCATTTGTTTTCCCATCTACCTTTGCTCCAAGGTAGTGCCTCACTTTCATTCACTACAAGTTTGATTTTGAATTAATGAGATCAAAAGTTTGGCTATATTTGTTTTAGTAGAATAGGGATAATTTAAGTGTAAATAATGTGAACAACTGAAGTTCACATAAATTAACATTCATCATATTAGTTCAAGCATCTTGGTATGTAATTGTTTCTTTCCTTTTGTATAACCCAATATTTACAGAGCTGGTGCCCAACAAATAATTTCATTTTGTATCAGTCATTTGCACATTGAGGCAAATTAAGTGGTGCAGGTGGATTTAAACAACATTATCAATCTATTTTATACAGGAGCAAAATAAATACATTAAAAATTGTATTTTTTATGCATATAGTAAATGGTTATTTAAAAGGTCAATCTAATACTCACACCTGCTTACAGCCTAAGCAATAGTTTCTTGACTGAACTAGCAAGTAAAGCAAATTAGTAGTTTGCCATGGTTACAACTGATATGAAAAAAGAGTTAAAAACAGAAACTCATGGACCTGGTAAGCCATTCATTCAATTAAATAAAAACAAACAAAACTTATTTTAAATTAAATGTATATATATTACAGATTTATTTACATTTTTTGTGAACTAAGCTAAATTTGAACACATAAAGTACGTCTGATGTTTGTACTTTTATTTTACATTACTGTACAGAAGAAAATAAATTAATTTAATTTCTAACTACTATTTAACACTATAATTAATATAAAATTAAAATTAAGATTAAAAATAAATAATATTGAAAAATTAAATTTTCAATTATTATCAAATTAATACAAACTAAGTAGTAGAACTCTTTTATCCATCTTTAGGTTCACCAATCTTACCAAACTCTCTTTTCTATTTTATGACAATTTTTCAAAATCTATACATTCAAAAACATTTTAATACAAAAAGAGGCCATATTGTTACTGAAACTGTTTAAACGGGCTTTAATGGTTTTTATTACTTGAAGTATAAATTCACCTCATTAATGAAATCTTATTAAGATATTAATCATTTTCATAAATACTTTAAGAGGTTTAAGAAACTTTCTGAACAGTTTAGAACCAAATTAAACAGCAAGAAACAAACCAATCAGTTTTAGAACTTACATACGAGGAATGTCCCAAAAGTATCCTACCTACCTTCAAATTTCCATGCTAATGTTTGTAGTAACCTCTGTGAGGTACAAGCGTAACCAGTATCTTCTCTCGAACTCACCAGATGCCGCAATTATCAACAGAACATGTTAGTTTGCATGCATTGTGTATTTTTGTAGTGGCTTTGGTTGTGTTCCTCAGATTTTATCGCAGAAAATGACAGAAATCGGATCAACAAATTCACATCAAGTTTTGCTTCAAACTCGAAAAGAGTTAAGCAGAAACTATTGAAATGATGTACAAGGCCTTTGGGAACAAGTGGATGGGCAAAACACAAATAAAAGAGTGGTATAAGCAGTTTCAAAATGGTCGCACATCTGTTGACAGTGACCTACATTCTGGCCAACCATCGACTACAATAACACAGGAAAATGGTGAACAAGTGCGATTTGCAAATTGAAGAAGAATGTCATTTCACTGTACACGAACTAGAAAGTGATCTAGGAATTCCGAAAACAAGTGTTTCAAAAATTTTATCCGATAATTTGGGAAGAGTCACAAGTGTGCGAAATTCATTCCAAAATTGCTCACGATAGATCAGAAAAACTTTCGCTTCAAAATCACTCAGGATAACTTGGAAGTGGTCGCTAATGATAAAAGTGTGCTTAAAAACATAATTATCGCTGATGAATTGTGGATTTATGGTAATGATCTCAAAAAAGACCAAAAAAGCACGTCAAAGCAATGTCAAGGCAATGTTGATTGTTTATATGATTATGAAGATGTGTACTATGAATAGGCTCCAACAGATCAGACTATTAACAAAGAATTTCACCTTAAGGTTCTAAGAAGATTGTACGATGCAGTGGGAAGAAAATGGCTGCATTTTTGGGCGAGTAGCAACTGGTTTCTTCACCATGATAATACGCCGCCAGCATATTCATCTAACAATGTGCAACAGTTTTTGATAGAACACCAAATTAATCAACTTCGCTAGCCTCTGTACAGTCTCAACCTAGCCTCTTGCGACTTTTGGCAATTTCTAAAACTGAAAATTCCATGTCAAGGGCTCTGGTTTGATGACAGAGACGATTGAAAAGAATGTGACGAGTGCACTAAAGGAAATTCCAAAAACTGACTTCCAGAACTGTTTCAGAAAGTTGAAAGACCGATAGAGCATGTTTTACAGTCAAATAGGGATTAAATTGAAGGATTCCATGAGCCAGTGACAAAGAATGTTGTCAGCGCAGAGATTTGAAAGTAGGTCAGATACTTTTGGGACACACCTCGTAGATTTGAGTAAGTATTAAGTGCATGGTTTAATAAGAATCTTATATTCATCCCTACAAACTATGTAAGATGGCAAATGTGTTTTAAAAATTACTTATAAAAGAAAGACTATGAACTTTCAAACTACAAACTTTTATGTAAAATGTAGCTAAACAAGAGTTCACAAATAACCATTTCCAATTTTAAAATAATGTTTTGTTACCAATAAAAACTACAAACATACTTGTGACAGGTATAAACCTTTCACTCACATGTTTCCATTCACTAGAACTTTTTCTCAACAATTAGATTTTTATAAAAATCAAATAAAGTATTACATAATTATTCTGTGTGCGTATAACTTCATAATGATTAAAAAGTTATCATAAGACAGGCTAGTAACAAGCCTATGCAAAAGAGTTCTACTAAAAAAATACAAAACATTTAAAATACTCAGTATATTCTACATACACTTTTCCAAACATGTTTTTTTTTAATTTCAATTTATTGACAGAACTTAATAACATGAACAGGAAAACTAGCATGGTATACTCATATAATTTAACACTGCATAAAGAATGTGTAGATTTACACAAGTTAAATTTTAAAACTACAAGGCAGCTTAAAAACTCCTGCGTAAATATGCAATGCCACCTCCACTTGCTACAAACAACAAATACTTGGACAGTTTGCAAATTATACAGCAAAGCTGTGAAAGTTATCCCTTATAGTAGAGGATCTGCATTACTTAAATGTAAACAAAACATAATTTCTGAGTTTTAAAATCACAATTGTCCTATCAACGCTATTGCTTTGAATAGGTTATTTCCAAGAAAAAACCATTGCACAAATATTACAGAATCAAACTGTTTAATGACAGCACATTTTAAAAATTAAATTCTTCTTACATTGTTTTTATAATATTATTTCAAAAATTTAAAAACAATTTGGCACTCTAAAAAGTGCATTTTAGTAGTAGCCTACAATTTACCAAATTTTACCCTTCTAGAAATTTTTAAATAAGTAAATGAATTACAGATAATGGTATTGCTAGCGAGTAAAAGTTTGCAGTACAATTGTTTATCACAAAACGAACCAGTTTTCCTTGTATCACTTTTAAACTAGGATCTATCAATAATAAAAACAAACAAAAATGCAGAAAAATAAATTAACTTCTGTATAAATAATTTGTTGAACATCCAAAATTCATTATAACTGCAACTCTGCTCTTGCAGTAACCTACTTTCCAAAGCAGTGGTATTGATAATCAGTAACATCAAAAAAACTTGAAATTTGTGGCGAAGATGTGCTCACAATTACCTAATTGATTTAATAAAAAACCAAGTTTTTCAGTTATTTTTCCTCATATACCAATTTAACACAAACATACCATTGTACATGACAAATTTTCGTACTTTAATTAACTTTGCTTTCTATAATTTTACAAAAAATAATACTGTATCACTAAAATGTTATGAAAGAACATCTATGCAGAAGTTAATTGTTCCACTTTGTCTTACAATAAACACTTCAATTTTTGTCAAGAAACAAACTATATTAAACCACACGGAGCATTTCTGTGCCTCAATCACCAGCTGTGTAATATGCTACAAAGCACTAAGTATTTAATCCTGGGTTCAAATCCCAAATAAGACCTGAATCTAGTCCAACATGGTTATAACACAAAAAAATCAGGCATAATGTATTCATCTCTTTAAATAACATTTAACACTTGACACAACTAAATTTAAAAAATTATTATTAGCTTATTTTCATATCAGAAAATAATAATTTTTGATATGCATGTAAACATAATTTTTCAAAGAGTAAGTTAATGATGAATGGCTCTGTGGTTTTTTATTAAAGTTATGTCTGACTGTTGTGAAAATTAAGGCTAATGCAGGTGGTGAAGGGTGATAAGATGTTAATGAGTGACAAAAAACCACCAGGCCAGGCCTGACAGGTAATCTAACCTGGGAACCCTGGTGTAGAAGGCAATTGCATTAACCACTATACTAATATGACAGCCTTCATATTCAGCTACAATCACCACCATGATTTAAGAAAATAAATGAAACTGTATATACCAATGACTTGAGGTTATTTTTGCTGCTAATTCAGAAGTAATTCCATGTATTCTTAGAAAGTACAGCTCAATATAGTACCTAAAATTTCACAGTTACTTTTAAAAAAGAAAATATAGTTTGAATAACAGAAATAGGTACTACAATAAATTCTATTTTAATCATTTCATAAACACGAAAATTATAAAAGTCTTTTAACAAAATAAAAAATCTGAAACTTGTAAAAATAATTAAAAAAAGTAAAATTCCTCTTAAAAAAAATCATTCAGAAAACCCCTCGGGGATTCTGGAATTAAAAATTAAAATGTTTCTTTGTTTAGACTGTTTATATATTCAGAAGGCACTTCACAGATATAATCAATAGAGCTATACAGTGTTTAAAGTAAGAAAACCAAAAAACAAAAAACAGAAAACTTTTGCATAAATCTATCAGATTAACTAAATTTTCTTTTTATTTATGTATTCTGTTAAATAGATAAACTTAAGTATACAATTAAATACTCATAATTTATTTCTTATAATTCTGGCCTATTTATCACAGTCAAAAGATTACTGCAAAATTGTATATAAAATATTACTATCAATGTTTATTATTTTTAAATTACAAACAAACTTTAATCTAAATCACAAAACAAATATCTTCATCAGTAGAACAAACATTAAAATACAAACTGGTACTGAAATAATATCACTCATAACACTCCTCCTATAATTTACAATATTACACTGTACAGTTACACCTAAAATTACATTAGTACTATCCTAATTAATGTCTATCTTTCTTAATGAAATAACTTAAATATTATGAGGTTCTATATCAATTATGTAATATTATTAACTAAAACAAAAAGAACAATAATAAATACAGTACCTATCAACTACAAAAACTGCATTTGTACTGCATCTAACTGACAATAATATCCTCTTCAATAAAGAAGTCTGCATTGAATCAAATATACCTACCATAAATATATGTAATAAGGGTTGTTAGTAAAGTAATTTCTGGCTATAACCAGTTCCTGACAAATGCACGATTTTTCTTTTCCAATAAATACCTCATTTAACTTAATGGTTTAAATAAGGTGTCTGTAAATTTATTTCAATGTGGTTATTTTGATTCTACATCTGACTGTTTTGCACATTGTTGCTTATGCAGTAATGTGCTTTAGAAAAACCACCACAGTTATATTATTCAGACAGTTGCATAATGCAGACACTGCGTCAAGAGAGAATAAACTTGGATAAGTGCAATAGCGGATATTCCAAAGGATAAAGGTAATCTGAGATGGGCCATAAACGTCTCATACCTTAACAAGTAGCATATTAAATGTAGCATTTAATGGTTCATAACACAACACTGTATTTTATAATTATTTTCTAGAATTTTGTATGGTAGAATCTGTCTACAGATGTGGGTTACCTATAACTGGACATGATTCTTTTCATCATAAAGGGTGATGTGGCACATGTATAAAGAAGTACAGAAATAACACTCCACTCAATCTTTAAGTTAAAATAACATAGGTTCTGCATATGGCTGATATCAAAGAACATTAATTTGAAATAGAAGATACCAGACCAAGCCGGAAGCCAGTGTACATGTTTTAACATGTTTAAACTTAAATATTTTTATGATTATTGATAATATTATACGTTGATTACAATAAATATTTAGTATTTAATTTTCAAACTGATATATAGCAAACAGAGGTAATGGCTTATGATTTAAGTTCATAGAAGAAACAAGGGGCTTATTATGAGATATTACCCATTATGTGGATCCACCTTCTGCCACTGCTGGAGTGAATCCTGCGGCAGAATACAATTGCTAACTAATGCACAGAACAAGATGAAGTAAAAGTGTTTCTTCAAAAAAACAATAAATTATTACAAGCTCAAAATACTTTTAACAGAACATCAATGTTTGGAATCTTCATATTTGCTGAAGCATGTAATACATATTCCAATTCGTTTGAAGGAGCTATATGTCTTATGAAGGTGAATCCAATGAAATGTGGTTATGGCTCATCTGATTCACAGGGGAAAAGATTAATTTAGAAGAATCAGAGACCAGAAGCTTATCTGACTGTTTTACAACCAGCTATCACAGAGCATCAATAAGAAGAGTGCTTCAACAGTGACTAAAACAAAACAGTTTGACAGTACAGTCGCTGCTAAACAATTTGCTGTTATCTAAGAAAATGGAAAATCAATAGCAACTGTCCCAAGAAACAGCAAAGAGGAAAGATGATAAGATTCAAATTTAACAAAGTTCTAAAAAAAACATAAAATTAATATTAAATATCTTAAATTACCCTATCAGAATAAAACCACCATAGGGATCTATTGCAATAACACTAGAGACCTAGCTGGGCTGGTGAACTTTAAGGAAAAAATAAGAAAGCATACACCAGTAAAACTGCCATTAAAGTTTGTAAGAGATCATTAAAAGTTAACTACCAAAGTTCAGTTTAGATACGTCACAGCTAACTATCTTCTACACTAATAAATATTTTGAACAGTGCACAAACAAAAATGTTTGGAAAAAAGCAATTTCCCTTCATGACATGTATGCACCTGTTGAAAGAGTTACAGCCACCTGAGCTCTTCTGTGAAAAATAAATAAACTAAATCCTTCCGAAAATGGTTCAGGGACATTACCTTAATTGAATATATTTTGAAGTACATCAATACAAAAATATGTAAGTAGAAGTCATCACAATCAACAAGGTATGCTGAGGCATTTAACTATGAACTGTTCAAGAACCCTTACACGTCAATTGATGGTAAACTACAGACTGAAAATTAAAGTAAATTTTAAATTGCAACAAAAATGAGAATAAATACCCAGATGGTAGAAATCTTTGATGACTGCATTCAATTTATCAATCAATCCATTTAAATGGTACACCAGAATTTACTGTTAAAACAACCGTTATACAATATTTATGGTGCCTAACAAAATTATTATTTACTACTTACATTAAATAAATCCGATTACTTTGTTTTCAAGAACTACTTCTGACAACAGAACACAGAAAAATTTACTGTGTTACACAGAATATATTAAAACCAATATGTCAAACGATTGTACATTTCAATTTAAAAACTTGTAGGCCTGTGTTCTCAAAAACATTTTCTGTATTATAGAACTATAAATAGAATTACCATTATAGAAGCATCTATTACATTAAATTTCATATTTCAAACTGTTCTGCAAATATGATACATCTTTCTTGTTTGCTTAACCAAAATATATGTGTAAGAAATCAAACACAATTATGTATATAATTATTAACGCAGTAATTATGCATAAATTCATAACTTTTTCTGATATCTGCCGACCAAAAGAAGAGTGTTATTATTATAATAACACTTTTTAGTAATCCATTTTTTTAGTGTAAATTTTAACATCTTACACATTCAATTTTATTAAATATGTTTAACATCATTAATTAAACACAAAATGAACACTATCAATAAAATTTATTAAATTTTCAAAATTCAGTTCAAAATTTATTTTTTATATTTCCAGAAAATGTTTCATATAATTTTGCTTAACGTTACTGGTGAGCACATTTAACAAAATTTCATTTGTTTCATTTTATGATTTCAGAACTCATCAGTTTTAACGTAAAACATTTCAGCAACTATATCCCAATATATTGAATTTATTTCCTAGTCCTTATTGAACATTTTTATTGTATAAAACTATGCAAATACTCTTCTGAGATCACTAATATCACTTTCATTTGATAATTATGCTCTCTCAACACAAATTAATCCTTTACCTTCACAATACTATACCTTTCTATCAAAAAGAAACAATCTGCATTGTTCTACAGTACAACTTTTCTATAGTATACTCTATATAGTATCTCATAAAATTCTGTGGTAAATAAATAAAATAAAATAAAATTTAACTGACCAGCCTGAGTTCACTTTGTAGTGTTGCAGGTTTTATACATGTGGCTTTACATATTTGGAAGCAACTCCACATCTAAATTACAGCCACATAATTTGTTTTTTTTTCAAAATATTGTATATGCCTACTTTTATCTTGTTTAATAAAAGTATGAAAATTCCAAATGTGTGACACTTAAAATGAAATGCTTTGTAATTTACAACAAATGTTTTTAATTAGATACTTATAATTTAACTAATTTTTTTGTATACCAATTGAAAAATAGCAAATTTATTTCTTACAATGTATGTATATGATATGCGTACAGAATATACCTAAGAATTTATAATGTACATCTTGTAATATTAACAAGAAATATAACAACACATTTTTAGAAACTATGAAAAATTTAAGGCACTTAAGTATGTCTCAAAGTATTTTTTTTTTTTTTGTAATTTGAAGTAAGTTTTAGTTTTTGTTACAATAAGTTTTATTACAAAGGCTTTCCTTAGACAAAAATTTCAGGAAGCTCTTACAAGGGATCAAATTTATACATTCTTAATAGGAGCACAAATAAAAAAAAATACAATATATAGTAAAGCACAAAGATATTATTTATATAAGGCACAATATTTTTATATTTGTAAGCTCAAAATTTACCATAAAGTAATATTGAATTTTATGTTAAACAATATAAAATCTCATGTGGTTGTAAAACAAAAGATATCATTTAAATTATAAAAATACCATATCAACTAAAATGAAAATTACAATCTGTTTTAAGATCTTGCTTTAAGGAAGTTTGTTATTTTTGTTTTGTAGGTATCATAATTAATTTAGCATTCAGTTACCAAAGGGTACTGAAGAAATAAAGTAGGCCCTATATAAGAATCAAGAAATAAAAAAAAATGATTTACAAAGTTAAATAAAAAGGCACTTGTTTTCTAAACACATATTTTTGTCAAACAGAAAATTGAAATTCTTTAGTAAATTAATAACTAGTAATTTGAAATTCAGAAAAGAGTCATGTAGAAAATATTTTCCAAGTTATAAGAATTACAGTTCTGCAACACCCTGGAATGTCAGTAGTATTTGCAAATCATATAGAACAAATGAAATACACATTTATTTAAACTAGTAAGAATTATAAATTGCCCTAGTGGACAACTTTCATAATGTAATATGCTTCCTGACAGTATATTATATCATGTTTTCCTAGATATGACAGATGTCAGAATACTATTTAAATGTAGTCTGTCACAATTTCATACATGTAAAAATTCAAATAAATATATTTATTCAAGTTACCATAAAATCCTTAGTAAATAGTTACAGGTTACAAATTTGCAAGGACCTTTTTTAATAAATATTAATTATTATTATTATTATTATTATTACTAATTACACAATAGCAAATTGTAGTTATCAATGCCACATGAAGGAAAATTTTATTCTGTTGAATTAGTTACAAGTTACTGGTTTTTTGTAAAATATCTTTTTAATGACCCAGTTTCAACAAAATAAATTTATCAAAAAACCCCATTGAGAAGGGAAAAAGAAGCTTATACTTTGAATCTTTCAGCCAGTTTACTAATTATTTTAATTTACTTTTCTGATTTTCCAAATACTTGCGGTAAATACAACTGTTTTGAACATGCTACTTATATTATTACTTCTTTAAAATAAAATATAAAATTTCTGAAATTGACATGAAACGCTGCAAGAATTGAAAAAATGATGAAATCAAATTTTATATATCGAATACAATATAGATTTTGTGGTACACTAATTTTTTTTTCTTGAAGCTTATTTGTTATCAGTAAACTACACTACTGATAACTACTTAGTCTGATAGCTGCTTTTGCTGTATTGTTGACTTGGAGTAGATGTGAATTTGTATAGGGGGACCCAGTGGAGTTTGTTCATGTGTGGCTATTAGATGGTCGTCATAAAAAGTTGGTGCGCCTTAACAATTTATAACAGCTTTCTACCAGCTGAGTCGAAGGCTGCTAATTCTATTAACACAAAAAATATCAAATGAAGAAACAATTTATTGTAGAGTACAAAGTCAGCTAAACCTGAAAATGTTTATCACTTACAGGTAAAGTGATAGTTGATACATAATAGTTTTTCTGATAGTTTTTAACAGTAGTACGAATTAATCAATTAAAGAAGTCAAAATGACTGGTATCATACAGAAAATTGTCTTCAATGTGAATAATGTATCTTTCTTCAGACTTGTGTGGAGCCCTTAGGTGACTGTCTAGAAAAATTAGACAAAGGTTTGATCCCAGTCGAAGTAGTCAAACTGATACAAAATCATGTGTTAGACCAGAAAATTCTTGGGCTACTTCAAAAACTCAAAGTTAGAGGGTAAAGTTTAATTTATTGTAACGTTCATTATTTTTAACGATTGGTTTTGATCTTGTTTAGCAAATTGGGATAATCTGTAGATTATTTAATACAGTAATGATTATTTTGTACAGCAAGACTAGAAGAACATAATTGTGCAAAGTACAAGTATGTTGGACAGTTTAATAATTATTCATAATGGAGGCATGCAATCAATACAATTATTATAAAAATACAATTAAACAACTATTATGGGTTCTATTTAGGATATTGATACCAAGTATCAATAATGTAAACAGAGTATTCTCATGAACATTGATTTATATTAGTAGTGTAACAAGGTGCAAACATTACGTTACTAAGTTGTTGTGCAGTACGTAATCACAATTTGAGTTAAGAAAATGTTATTTAAAGAATCAATAAAAGAAAACAAAAAGAAATTAATTATTACTGTTAATTCATAGAATATTCTATTAATATTTTTAATTTTTGTCACACAATTTGAAATATAATTTTGATTTACTTCATTGAAGTAGTTTAAAAGAAAATAACTACATTGAATTAGCCGTCGTCATTCATGTAAGTTTTTACTAAGAAGAAGATTATTGTGGGGTCCAGAAAGATGTCTGATCAATTCTTGTAACGATTCAAATGTCAACTGACAAAAGCAACAATTAAAATGTCCTGAATCACCATCTCCAGTAGCTCCACCACCTACAGATATGACATTCCGATGAACAGAACAAAGATGTTTCAATAAATGGGCTTTTTGTTTAAACATTGCTACACACAACCGACACGCAAATGGTTTCTCCCCAGTATGGACTCTTAAATGGGTTTTTAAGTTCCAACTCATACCAAACTGTTTTCCACAGTATTCACAACGATATTCACGTGTAGGAGTTGGTTTCCCAGAACCTGCAATTCCAGATTCGCTTTCTTCCGCTCCTGAAAAATAGATCAATAAAACAACAAATTACAAATACAATTGAATGTGTTTTTTGTTGTTGGAAAAACATTTATCAAAAATGTTTTATTGTTCAGCAGCTATAAAATGACAATTTATTGGGAAAGTACCAGTCACTCTGATAAATCCTCTTTAGTTGAAGGTTAACTTCTTGTTTTCTAATTAATACAACTGACATCTAAGATAATTAAACTTTCTGCATTTACCGCATATTAAACAAATGTATTTTAATATGCCTAAATCAAATCTGAAATAGGTGGTAACAAATATCAGACTTGTCATGTCAATTATGCTAAGGGGACTGGTGCGCCCTATACTCTTAATGTTAACTTAACACACACATCCCTGAAACCATTTTATATAACTCCAAGAATCTTTTCTTAATCAAAACTTCACATTTGTATCTATCTTTTAACACATACTTTTTAGATTTTTACTTAATTCATTTTTTAAGAATGTCTAAATAAAACCTGTTTGCAGAGGTGAAAAAAAACATTAAATTATGTATGTTAATAATCATGGATTATGCCCTGAAAATTTGAAGTATAAACCTTTGATAGTACCTAACTGAGAAATATGTACCTGAAGTTGAAAAATACAGATTTTTGGAAAATGATTTTATTAAAAATACGGTGATAAAATAGATCAAATATTTTGTTCAAAATAACAAAACAAAAAAACACACCGCTAAATAAAATATCAGCTATAGTTTTTCTGTTACAGAGCATGAAATCAAGTTGACAAACTGATGAGGTTGACAAACATAAAATTTTGAAGAAGTACAAAAATATTTTGAAAATTCCAAAAAATAGATGTGAAAAATTTAATTTTTAAACCATAGGATTGTTGGATTTTCACAATATAAACCATTTTAAAGAGGGAATTTCACACTGTATTTAGTGCTGAAACCTAAAAAATTAATGTTTTAAATCTTTTTTTTGTGCACCAGTGCCTTTAGGTTTTAACTGCCCCCTCTCAATGTTTTTCTTAGACAAAGAATTGCATGGTGTAACTTTTCTAACACATATTATGTATTTGATACTAAGTATACAGCAGCAAACAGAAAACTTAACAACATGCATAATGAACAATAGAAAAAATAAACCCTAATTTAATTTTTTTGTAATAAGTTATTTAAATTACTATGAAAAAAATGTCTTCAGATTACGCCACCATTGTAAAAAAAAACAGGATCTGTTCAATGCACATCAAGCATATTATAACTACGAGTACTAGAGATAATTCAATTGATAAATCAAAATGAGTTCAGCTGTGCATAGATCTTTCCAAAAATATTATATAATACTCCATTGTATAAACAGTGAAAATTGATTATAATGAGATCGGGTACAACAAGATACTGTTAAAATATTTCAAACTCAACCTTATCAGTTACTGACCTTATCGGTTGATTCCAATGAACACCTTTCCTAAAAACCCCATAGCTAATTGTAATAATACAGTAACTAACAATGGTCTGTTAAATGGGCTAATCACAGTTATAAATAAATACCAAATTGATCCCATAAATTTTTAAAACTCACTTACTCAGAATAATTAGCTTTTAGATATTGAATATGCCCATAACAGGCCGGTGGGGTGTTAATGCACTTGATCTGCTACTTCTAGGGCTACAAAAAATAGTTTTGTTTCTCATCACATGGTCAGCCACGTATATGACTGAAGCATTTAAGACCAGAAGAGATAGAGGTGTAAAAGACACTAGTCCGCGTTATCTCCTCTGAAAGTAATGACTTCATTATTTAGCCAGACCCTGAGGTGAATGTAGTGAACAAGGTTGGAAAGTAGATGCTTTTCTCAAAAGGCCTGGCATGCTGATAAGCATACTTTTCCACTCAGTGAGGAAGGCAATTGTAAACCACCTGACTCCTTGTTTTACTTATTAAAGCCTCTAGAGGTTCAAACCAGTCTTTGCTAGATGGCCTAAAAAACAACAGATATTAAACAGGAAGGGTTGCAGTAGCACAAGGTTTTGTTAATCAGGATTCACCAAATGCTACATAATACTGTACATAACAACAGAAATATAAATTTACCTGAAGGTGGTGGATCATCTCGGACAGAAGGTGGTTGCCCAACTGTTGGTTGACAAAGAGCCCATGGACCCCAAGAACTCTCACTAGTATTTCCACCAAACTGAAAGTTTGGTCGAGGCGAAACAGACGGAGGTAGTGTTCGCCCCTCTTCACTGGGTGGCCTATATTTTACTACAATTTCATCGATTGTGTTTGACATTAAAACACCACCAGTTTGAGGAGATGTTTTAGATGAATTGTCCATAAAAAAAGGAGGAGCAGAGGAACTAAGGAGTTGATTATTTCGATGATGTCTGTATGAGATCTCATCAATATAAGAAGGTGAAAATGGAACAAATGGGGGGTTTTGTGCAGGAGCATTGTGAAAGCCAGGTCGCCTTTTTCTATGAGGTGTGACAACATAGTTCTCTGGTGCTGTTTGCTGTTGAATAGCTTCCTCGGGCAACTTTCTCTGGTCTTCATCCTCTAGATGACTTCGATAGTCTTCCATGTAACGAGTTTTTCTTTTTAACTGAACAGTAAGTTCAGGATGGTTCTGACTTTCTTCTCCACTGGATGCGTCAATCGGTGGTGAAGGTTGCTTACGATTTTGAATCTTGCGTGAATTCTCAACCTGCAATAGTAATAATCAAATAATTTAACTCAATATAGTAGAACCCAAACCTAGACAAGAAATTAACACAGATCTATTAGGAACCAAATATAAAATTGATTATCATACAATAGCCGAGTATCCATTAAGTACACCAACTGAGTTTTAACAAATAGTTAGTTATATGTGGTAAGTAGGAGTTTGGCTACACAAAGAAGACTCAAAGTAATTAGTCAGTTTATTAGCTATTAAAATATTGTTGATTTCATTAGAACTTGGTAGACATACAATAACAACCCTTACTCAGCCCATCAGATATAAATTGCCCCTTCAACTGTACTACAGTAAGAAGCCTCCTTAGCTCATATTCAGGAGCAAATTTGATAAAAACTTTTAAACTTATATGTACGTCAAAATTACTTAGAATATAAATTCTACTGAAAATAATTTTTGTGGGCACACCACTGTGTGAAATAAATTTGTTAATCACAGCAACATTTAGAACGTGATGGGCGTATGGAAAAATAAATACAGTATAATCATCATTAATTTGATTAAGTGGTATGAACATATTGAAAGTCAAGAACTTGCACAAAATTATTAATAGAAAATGAGCATGAAACATTAACAGAAAAATTGTTTTGTCCTAAGACAAATTTTATTAATAAATAAAGATTAAGAATAATATGCCAGTATGAATAGATGCAGCAACCATCAATTTTGACTAAACTAATTTCAGGTATACATACAGAAAACTAAACAAATTTAACTGAAATACTAACATACAGAAGTGTAAATGAGAAAAGAATTTTGGCTAGCAGAAAAGAAGTATGAGCAATAAACAATTACTACGCATATTATATTACTAATGCACATTTAGTACTTGCATACCAAGAAAATTTATAAATCTCAGAAATTGTCCTAATTCTGAATACATTCACATCAATGTCTTATTCTTAATTGGTTTTAGTGATTAAATAAAGTTAAATTAAAATTCTTCCCCACACTATGCATGGAACAATTGTTTCGTCATTTCTAGCTGTTTGTAATTGCACAAAAACAAACTAAAAACAACAAACATTCTGTGTCCTTTAATAATTCTTCATATTGTACAAAAAGCACATAGGTTCAAAATTAATGGTTGTTACGAATGGGCCATCTTATTTTCTAACCATTTTGGATTACCCCAATTTGTTCCATTTTTGGATTAACAAATTTTAATGGTAACCATTAATATCAATTCCTTAGGTACTGAGAGAATTTAATGTCTCTTAAATAAATAAATAATAATTACATTTATGTAAACACACATTTTTTCTATGAAACAAGTCAATAATTAATTAAGAGTAAAGAAGAGGGAAGGTATGTTACTCTATAGGAAACAGAGGGAATACTAAGGTATAACAGTAATTAAGATATTTTACCAAATAATATAAAGGTTAGGTTGGTTTACAGAACTAGGCTATTTACCACAACCAAAAAAATGTCATTCCTTTCAACCAAACTTCTCTTCGCAGGCCCTGCTTCTTTGTAGGGCTGCTGTAATGCATCCATTCATCAATTCTTTCTAGACCATCTTTGTTTCCTCTATCTGGATGGAGTCTACCAGTTCTTCTAAGGTAACTTGCTCTTTATCTGTCCATCCCAGATGATGTGATATATCCGTTAATAAATTTTTTATTGATCTTAAAAATTTTCTTTTTTTGTAATTTGATTTGCATTTGCCAACCAACACATTCATTTTTCCAAAAATCATATCCATAGGTGTCATTCTTCTAAACTCTGGTTGGAGAATCCGTAGCATGATCCATAAATGATCAAGCTGAATTCAGATCCATAAAAACCTGAACTCTCCTTAGTATCTTGATCTAGCTTGTTATTTCCCCTTAGATGTAACTGGCCGTTTCATTTCAAAAATTTTAACTAATTTTAACAGTTATCCACATTATCTGATGTGAATATGTTTATAGGTATATTCTGCAAACATAAAGTAAATAAACTAATCAGCCCATCTTTTAATTTACAACCACTACAGTTTCTAGCAATCTAAATATGCACACTCAACTTCCTTTGAAAGCCTCCAATAACAAACAACAATGCAAATTATTTTTATTTAATTACAAAGAGTAGGACGGTGACAAGAAAGAAAATTTACAAGAACAATAAACCTCAGAATCCAATAATCTAGACTACTACTTATAGGCAATGACCAACAACTGAAATTGTTTTAACTATTCTTACCATCTGTATAAATTAAGAAGTTACAGGAAATGATCTTATTAAACATATTTTTAATTTTAACAAATGTTGAAAATACTAATTACTACAGAATTAAAAAACAACAGTATTGTAAGTAATTGTTACAAATTAAAACTTAACCTTGTTAGGTAATAACAATACAAAATAAAATTCTAAAATACCCATATTTATACCAAATTTAATCCATTAACTGATTTTTTAACCACAGAGAGAACATATACGAGTACATAAATACACATAATATTTTCTATTTAATCTGGCAAGAACTCCACACATAAAATAATATAGTCGACCAAATGGCTATTTCCTGGGGTTTTAAGAGAAAAATAAATCAATCGACTGGATACTAAAATAATAAGTTGAACAATAATCAAAAATTTTTCCATGACCACCATTAATAAATTGACACTACAGTATCAAATGGAAGAATATTATTTATGAGCATTCTACAAAAAATTTTAATAGTACTATATTCATGCTCAGGAAAAGAAGCAGATAAGAGGTAATGACTTCCACAAACCAATACACTGAACGCCTAATAAAAATTAATTTTCTATACACATTAGTTAAGTAAAACAAATTTATTTTTTAGAAGTAATACCTCTCATTGCAGATCCTATATCATGTTAATAATTATAATGAGAATATAATTATTTTATACTGTAATATACAGAATGTCTAGTATAGTACATATAGCATGATACAATATTTACAGATACAGTAACAACTTACAGATTAGAATATCTCCTTTTTGGTAGAGAGTAACAGGTAATCTTATTTCTACAAGTCATTTTTTTAGATGCTTTTGTCTGTAGTTTTAACATACCTATAAACACCCTCTGCTTCTGCAATGACCCTAATTGATAAAAACTATAAAAAATGATTTTTTTTGCTACACTAGCACCACATGTACAGGAGAATGAAATGAGAATAAAACATTTTATTGACCAAAAATCATGAGTTATAACTAATGCAGCGGGAATTCACTATTGGAGGTATTTTGACATACACCCTCCTGCTGTTCCTCTTTTCCAAATTCAAAAGCAAATAAACAAAACTAATTTTTCTCTAATGGCAAAATTTAGGATACGACCTGAAACTACACTAAGTTCTACTTTATTGAGGAGAATTGAGATACAATTCTTTGCCAGTTGAAAGAACATCATGAGTATAGTTGTTTGGCAGACTTAAGTCAAAATCAATATTTCCTTTAAATATGCCTCTTCACTGCTGCACAGACAATATTTAAAAGAAATATGTCCAAACTAATATGAAAAAGACAGGTTTACTTTTGTATAAATCATTTTATTTCAATTTAAAACATATTAAAATATTTTAATGTGCCTCTACTCTATAGGAATGCCCGCTCAGCCAAATGGGGACATTAGTACTACCAATGCAGTTTCTATTATATTTCACATCAATTTTATGCCTATAGTCACTTGAGTCACAAGTTTACCTTTGGTTTTAATGAGAGATAAAGGGGGAAAGCATCAGTGCGCATGTACGACTGCTTTGGTATCAGTTCGCTACCACATCAATGTAAACTATACTTAGAGAATGTAAACAGTATTTGGTGGAACCTTTTGTAGGTTAACTGTACGAATATAACTGTTTGTTACCATAAACCGAAATTTCAGTTTCTTGAAAACGCTGTCAAACTGTTGACAGCGCTGAATGAAATCTAATATGCAATGTTATAAAATGTTGTGAAGTTCAAGCTAAACAAAAATACATTTCTGTGCTTCTTAACAAAAGCCATGAGCGAGCAGCTAACTACTGTAATGTTTCTCTTTCCACAATTCGAAATATAAAGACAGTAAAGAACATAATTCTTCAACAGATTTTGTGACACCTGGTAAAAAAATGAAACAAGTTACATCAATAGGAAAGAAACGCAGACATGTGAAAAGTTGTTACCGGTTTCAAAAAAAAGGCTTAATTTTAGTTGGAAACTTTGTACATTAAGAAAAATTTTAAAGGAAATGAGGTTTAAGTGAAAAAAGTGTCAGTCACAATGAAGTATATTAATTGAAAGGCAACATGGGGTTGTCTAACGATGCAATTGCACTATAGTAAAATACAGTGTCTCACTGTTGAGGTTAGCAGCACTATCAAATTTTTCTTCCCTTCATCACAGCCCATTTATACGCACAAGGCATTCTACTGACTCACGATCTATATAATCATTTGTAACGATCCAGTTTTCAGCTTTCCAACTATCTGCTTAGAAAATTTTGTATTGGAGTGTGGGAGATACTAGAATGAAATTAATTCAGTTGTAGTTGAACAATCTTTCAAAATTACATTTCCTAATTCAGTTTTAATTTTTTTCCAACTCTACTGGTAAACCGTTGAAAGAGTTTCATACGAGCCAAGGAATTTTAAAAATATCATTCGTAACAAAGTTACATACAGTTTAATTATTAATAAATAAATTTTAAAGAAAGAGAATTGGAGCACTTTGACAAAACTGGTAACATTTAAAGAGAAGCTTTTTTAATAATCTATTTCACTGTTTACCACGCTTTACCCAAAAATGAACAGTAAACTCAAAAACCTAAACATACCATTCTTTATGTTTCAACAAAGAACTTCAGATCAAGATAAAACAAAATAATATCTTTACCACTTATAAAGCAATTTTCATATAATGTGAAAATTTAGCATTTATATCATTTTTGTAAATATTATTCTGTCTACAAAAATACAAGAAAAATACATGACAAATACCAGTTAATTGTTTGAAAAACATGCCTTCATACAAGTAAAATAATAATAGATGAAATAAACCTCATTTAATTAATTACCTATGCACAGCTAAGTAGGCATCATCACTCAATTTAAAAAAATATTTATACATTTTAAGTACTAAATTTAATTTTTACAAACAAATTAATTATAATGGTGTACAAACCATTAGATGTAAATTTGAAGGCGAGAGATAGATGGCAAATAGTAAACTAGTATTATTGTATGCAGCGGTTGGTAGGATTTTTAAAAACAAGTGAATTTTGCCTTGAATTTCATTTATCTTGTATACAGCCTTACACAATCTATTCACTAATGGTTGATTTTTTTTTATCTACTATATCAATAATTTTTGTAAATAATTTTATAGTATTCTAATACTAAGACTAACTTACTAAGTAGCAACTTGTTCTCTGACTCCATTTACAAGAACAGATATTTTACTTTATTTCAATTTGTATTAACACTTCCAAACCTGAACTAAAACGGTAGAATGTGATGACTCATATTACTTAGAAAGCCACGAAGCTAGAATAAGTTCATCAAGTTAGATATTTTGGTTGCCTGTTAAATAACAGTGGGGACAATCAAACAGAGATCAGATCTAGAATCAAACAAGCTCGTACAGCATTTAGGAAAAAGCACAGTCTTAAGTACAAGACACATCAAAATTTCTTTATGAATTCACTTCACTGTTGTGGGTTTTCAATTCTGTTTCAACGTGCTGAGGCTTGGACTTTAAACAGTGATGACATGAAACGACTTGAGGTGTTCGTGGTGTAGTGCTACAGAAGGATCTTCAAAGTTTATTGGTGGAAAAATTCTCTGAGACACTCCATCTTTAGATAAGGGCATTGAAATTTAAAGCACCATTAAAAAAGGGGACTTGGAAGACTGCGTGTGTTTTGGTCAAATGATTAGATATCAGAAATATAGATTATTGCAGAGTATCATAATAAAAACAGTATCAAGGTAAACGTGGCCCTGGGTGTAAAAAAACACTGTGGCTAAAAAACCTAAAAAACTGGTAAGTTGTATGTAATGGTTGCACTTTTTAGACTGGCTACCAACAAAGTGCAAATTATTGTGATGGTTACCAGTTGTAAAGGGATTGGTACACGAAGAAGAACTATGAATTTTTACCTCAAAAGTATTTTAATTTTTACTACATACAAGTCAGCAATAATTTTTTTAAATCACTTTTTCAGTGCCTCAATATTAAATACAATTACTGTAACACAGAAATACAGTCAGTGATTTTAGTAGGTTTTCATTTCATAGAAAAAACTTCTTTTATGAGTGACATAAGCCTTGCTTTGCGGATTGATGTCACAAGGTAAAATAATGAAAAAACAAAAATCAGACCTGACCGGGATTCAAACTTGGGACCCCTACCTTAGAAGCTAGGTGTGCAAACCACTACACCAAAAGCCCAACTTTTAAATAATTTTAATACATAATTATAAAATATATTTTACTACACAAAAATAATAATTATAGCAAAAGTAAAAACTTCCCCATCAATAGCTGAGAAACTTTAATTTATTCTTGTTCTGTAAACTCATACAATTAATAGAACCTCTATTCGATGCTTCAGGGTATGTAAAAACAATCTTTTATTGCTTAACATTAGACTATCAGTCAAGCCAAAGACAGCACTGGAACAATATCATTTAGAAACTAAGCGACTGACAATTAGTGTAGATTAGAAACAACTTTTTTCTTGAATATACTTATCACAAGAAGCAGAAGACATATACTTCAAATTTGTAAACATTTTTAAACATAAAGTTAACACTCAAATCCGAAGATTTTTTAACGAAGAGCAGAAATAATAAAAAGATAGAATGAAATAAAATACAACTCTAGCATTAAAGATAAAATGAATTACGTTTAATTCAAATGAAACTTACCGGTGATGACTCCTTTTCTGAGCCAGGGGAATTTACATTAACGCTGCTTGTATTACTGCTAATAGAAAGATTAACTGGTATAGAGGAACTCCTTCGTCTCCTTCTGTTAGAAGTCCTTATATTATTATTGTTACTATTATTAACATTATTACTGCTATTATTTGGATTAGTATTACTGTCTGAATTTGTTTCATCGTCCACTTCACATTTTACATACACTGGATCTGTAACGGTACCAGAACCCCCAACACTCACACTACTACTTTCCCCTTCATCACTTTTTTGGGGACTCCATTCACCTGTCCGTCTGTCTAACTCTTTCTGATTTTGTTCCATAACTGGTGATCCGTTGTCTTTTGACACTGATAGTGAATTACCACCCCACAACTCTGATTTAATCTCTAACAGTTCAAATAGTTCAATGACACCTGCCATCTCATTCGGCTGAAACACAGAAACAAATAATTAAAATACTAAAAGCATTAAATATCAGAGTAAACAACAAACTTTAAATAAATTTTAAAATGCTTTAAAGTAGTTAAGTTAGGATACGTAAGGGTAGGTAGTAAACAGTTGGCAAACCAACACATGACCATTTGAAGTTTTAACTTATAAATTTATTAATTTCTTATTGGTCAATTAAAGGAATACTTGGAAAATCCTTACATAAAATTTTTATCTCTTCAACATCAGCAGTCTACGATAACCAGACTGATTTTTACTCTTTTATTATAAAAATTTTAGAATTTCTTTTATAATAAAATCAGATTATGACTAATAAATAAAGTAGAATAGTTCTCAAACAGTAAAATTAATTAAACACAAAGTATTAAAATCTCAGAAAGTAAAGGAATAAAGAGAGTACTGAAATTAAATCTTTAGGAGAAATAACACCAAATACACCAGAAAATTCAGCATGAAAAACATAGTACAGAAAATGGGAATTGCAATTCTTACAAAAGATATTTACTCGTATAATAAAAACGATATACCTATAAATTAAAAAATAAGACATTGTAATTGTTGTTCTCCCAGACACCCTTTACTGTAAAAATGTTTAATTTCTTCAGAGGAAGGAGTATCTACGTAGAGTAGGAAAAAATTAAGAACAATTCAAGAATCAGAGTATGAAAATGTAGAGTAAATCAAAAATTAGACAAAATTCTAATATAATATAAAAACCTGTGAGAAAATATAAAATTTATTCAAGAAAAGATTATAATTTTACAGACAAACATAACGAATGAATAGAATTAACAAAATAAAGAAAATATTTAATTTTTACGAAATAGAATAACAAAAATGAAACTGGTTTAATGAAATTAAGAGCAGACTTTAAAAAAAATTATTTAAGCAATTCAAAAGAACTAATCAAAACCAGAGAAAATTTTAGGGAAAAAATTAATGAGTTCAGATTTTCAAAGAAAAAGAGAAGAAACTTTGAATAGCAAAATCGGATGGAAGAAAGGAAGAAATAACAAAGTGAAAGAATGAAAAATTTTAGAAAAAAAAGAAATCTAAACTATGTAAACATGTTCCTTAGTGTTCAGAATGCAAAGAAAAGGAGTTATAATTTTACATTTCATTCAATAATACTCAATTTTTTATCAAGAAATAAGTAAAGTTTAACAAACTATATTTAGACAACAAAAGTAAGTAGCATTATGTCTCTAAAACTGATTTTATCAAATACAATAATAGAAGCTACATGAATTCAGTTCCAACATTTGTTGAAACCGGTAAAAAACTTGGCTGTATTTGAACTTCTAAACAATATACAATGCAGAAGTTTGTAAGTTCCTCAAACCTTAATAGATTCTTTCATCTTGGTGTAAGAAAGAGTTTTTTATCTGCACATAGGTGCATTTAACAAACAAGAGGAATCAGTTTTAGTTACCTTTAGTTTCCTTTGATTAATTTAAATGCAACAGAGCAAACTGTAACAGATTTGCACTGTTTAACCATTTTAATAATTATAGATACCAGTTACAATGTTATCAATTACCCTGATGACACTAGTTTACTAAATAGTGAATTGCATTGTAATATATTATGATCAATTATTTACTGAATTTTTATAAGTAAATTCCTTTGGCAGATACTTTTGGCCAGAGAATAAATCTTCCTCTAAAACCTCAAAAAATTTTTTCTAAAGCTCTGTTCTTTTTCTGATTCTGATTGAGTCGTCATAAATCCCACATAATGACAACTTTCTACCAAGAAAGTTGCAAATATAATATAATAAAAAATATACTGTCACAACACTTATACACAGCTTGTTGAGGTTTACACATAGTTTTCTTCAGCCACTTAAAGTAAATGCCTGGTCAGTCTCCTTTTTGTGCTTTGTGCAGTAGTATTATCTTCTCATTTCCTACTCCAATTATTCTTGATGTTCATATAATTAAAATGTATATTATTTTATATAACAATAACATTTATTCATTTATGTTTATTTATTCTTAGACGAATACAGACTGTTGTTCACATTCACATCAAAACTGTAGCCAAAAATGTTTAAACTGACTGGTGATATGCTACATAAAACCCAGTTGTATGTATATGTAACATAAAAAATCTTTTTTTTACTGTAATGATTAAAATTTAAGTTTAGAAAATTTTATAACATACACACTAATAGACCTCCGTATTTTGTTCTTTCATTAAAATTAAGTTTAAACACATTAACAAAATCTTTTTAATGCAGTCCACCACTATTATTAATCCCAGTTACCTATCGCTTTGTAACCTTTACACTGTGTTCTATAGCCATACAATTTTTAAGTTAAAGTAACAAAATTGGTCAATGGTAGCTGCTAACCGGGAAAAAGTTTGACTAAAATTTATAAGTGATGTTTGCATTAGAATGCTGAACAAACTTTCCGAACCCTAACAGAGAATCTAACCCAGATCTTTTCCAACAGCACAATCAGTAGCATGGAACTACACCAAGTTTTATCACTGTAATATAATTCTTCCTTGATTTTTTTCTTTTTGTTAACTTACATAAACTTGCTCTAAAAAGTGTATCATATATTATCCTTAAAAAATGATTATCAATTCAATATTCCATGTGCTAAATACATAATTTTAACCTGATATGTAAAGCAGTATTACAAAATCTGATTTAAATACGATAGAGAACATCAATTTTATTTTGACTGTATCCGATTCTTTAATTTACATCCTACACATACAATCAAAATACAAAGGCTTCTGGGCTGTACCAAAATATATATTTAAAAAATGTATAAGTTTAGTAAACTTTGATATCAATGCACATCTATTAATTCAGCTTACATATTATTTAGTGACACAATTCAAGAGATATTATTATAATTTATTTTCATACTGTAGGGCCTACTGTTGGATTTTCTCAACAATTAAACTACTTGATAAAATGAATTCCTACCTGTACACAAGCCTGTCCCGTGTATAGAAAATGCAACATGCTTCTCATATGTTGCTGACTGACGTCGGGCAATTGAATTGTAACAGTTGACTCGTGTCGAGGGCAGTCATCCAAGAGACGTTTGATTAGTGGAGAAGCAGATGCGAGGACAAGTCGATGTGCGTGTAGCGGTGCTCGTCTTTCACAGATCAAGGTTACGTCAGCAAAACTTTCTGCATCGAACCACTGTCTGATTTCATCCACCAACGAAGTATGATGTTTGCCGTAGTGGAGGGTCAACAGACCGCTGCTGTCACCCTCCGAGTCGAACATACTCGTCTGCGAAGAAAAATTAAAATATTAATACACATTGGAAGGCTAAGTACATTAAGATAATTTTTTTACAACATTCTTTTAACAATATTGTAGTTAATAGGTAGGTTATTATTTTATTTGATATGGGTACGCTAGTACATTTTAACCACAAAAATCTGGTATGAAACACTCACACACTTTCTCTTGCCAATGGAAATAATGAACAATATAACCTAACATTAGTAATAAAATATTAGAGATAAACAAAAAACTGACCTCAAAAAACATACCTAACCTTATTTTAATCATGAGTGAATGAGGCAAAATGAAAATCAACCTTAGTTTGTCTTAAAAATGTGGAAAATCACTCTTTCACGCTAAACTAGGCTCTGTAGAGAAAAATATTGTTAAATACAAGTTGTAGAGCTGTTAATTTTCTATAAATTTTATTATATACATTTCTGACGTAAAATGCATACTTAAGCCGAAATCATAAAAAATTCATTTTTTTACAGATTTTAATGAAAAAAAACAGAAAATCAAAAATTACCGCTAAACTAAGTTTTGTACAAAGAAATGTTTGAGAAAAGTTGTAAATTTTTAAATCTTCTACAACTTTTATTACGTTCACTTTTGCTGTAAAATGTGTTAAGGCAGCAAACTTAAAAAAAATTTCTACGACAGAAGAGCCTCCCCAAGAATTTCAACAGATATTTCACCTACCCTATCTAGAAGAGCAAAAAAATTAGTAAATGAGGCGATTTAAAAAAAAATCGTAGGAGTTGTTTTTGAGAAAATCGCAAAAAGTGAAAAATGACACGAATTAACTACTACTTCCGGTTGGCCGATTTAAATGAAAATGTTCGTGTCGGGACCTCTAGTGGTATCTAACTTATGTTTCAGGTTCAAGTTCGTACAACGTTCCGTTCTTGAGATATTTTGTTCACACACACAGACAATCGCTAAAAACATGTTTTTTGGGTTAAGGGGTTTGAAAACTCGCAGATCCGGTGCAAACTCGATTTCGAAAAATCGACATGAAGACAATACTTTCCTTCCTATATATTGATATAGGCAAGAGAAAGTAAAAATTAGTCAGTTCACAAAATAGATTGTCGAGTTTTATATAATATAACAGTAGATTATCTAAAAATAATAGCTCCAACCAAAAGTTTATGATTAATCATTACAAGGGATGAATTTTCTTTTCACTGAATAATCAAGTTTATGCAAATTAAATACTACAATTATAATTTAATACTACGTACGGTTTTGTCGATCATGACCAATAGTAACCACTTTCTAGAATACGATAACATAAATGTTCATATCTTAGTAATTTATCACGTCTTCTTTTGTATTAAGTAACAATTTTTTAAGCCCTTACACTTCGTAAACTATAATATAATACTGGCATTTGTACTTGCTTATTTATTTTATGAGGTATAACATATTTTTATGTAGCTGCTTCTTTTGACGTAAGGGCGATGTTATTCAATGGAATAATACAGCGTGAGTAACTGAATGAACGTCAGACAATAAAAATTAACTATGTATTCCAATTTGTAAAGTTACATTTTTTAATAATTCTAATGTTCTTAAATATGAAGCACTATAGAGAACTTTCGCTTCACACATAACACTAAATAGTGATCCACAATATATCTGGTATTACAGTCGAAACTCGCTTTAGCGTAAAGTAAAATACACGGAACAAAACATAACATTTATAAACAATAGGAACAAAGCTTTTAAACCAGACAACTTCTTATAAGGTTCTATCCAACGAGCTTTTTTGGAGATGAAAATTTCTCCTTGTATCACACTGATTTTAACAGTTAAGAAAACTGAAATTCTGAGGTACCTTATTACGAAAATTAAAAACTTGTACAAATTCTACAAACGTAAATTTCTGGAGAAGTTTTATGTGGTTTAGTGTACCGAGACATTATCACAAATAAGCTCTTATACGGTTTACTATCGTAGTTCTATTCAGTTAAAGAATATCTTTAAGTGACTGATGCGGTAAAATTCAGGATGGATCTCCAAGTGATAGAAGCCCAACTGACCTTGAACCTGATTGGGTAAAAGCAGCAATATTCAAGGGATGCATACATAAGATAAAATCAATTTTAGATTACACAAAAAAATAAAATGCAGCATTAAATGAGGCAAATACGCCTACGATACTTAAGTTATAAACGACAAACACAAAAACTAATAAAAAAGTAGAAGATGGTTGGTGACACGCACATAGCCAGAGGGCTTCAGGGGCTTCAGCCCCCCACCCGCCATGGAAATTCAAATTGCATGTCAGCCTAATATGCTGCGGGTCCTTGGTTCGATTCTCTAGATTCAGCCATCTGGAAAAAAATCTGCAGACTTAGCTACCCCCCGAAATTCAGGCTACGTGATAGTATTTTCTTTCCTGGCTGTCGATACTGTTAAATTTTTACTTATATTGCTCTATATGAATGTACAGAGAAGGAAAGTATTGTTTTCATGTCGATTTTTTCCCGGATATACACGTTTTCAGATCCCCTTAACCCAAAATCACGTTTTTAGCGATTAATCTGTGTGTGAACAAACTATCTCAAGAACGGAAGACAGAAGGATGTTGAAACTTGAACCTTAAGTTATGTACTACTACCGGACCCGACACGAACATTTTCATCAAAATCGGTCAAATGGAAGTAGTAGTTTATTCGTGCAGTTTTTCACTTTTTTGCGATTTTACAAAAAAACGCCTCCTATGGTTTTTTTTTTAAATTATCTCATTTTCTAAATTTTCTATGCTCTACTAATAAGCACTATATCAGCTAAAATTATTGGGGGCCTGTGCTCTCATAGAAAAAAATGGTTTTTAAAGATTGCAGTCTTATGTATGTTATGGCGAAAGTGTATATAATAAACGTTGTGAACCTTTTAGTTGCAGCCTAAGTATGCACATCACGAAATATGAGTATATGATTAAAGTTAACAAGAAATAAAAATAAAACATATTTTATTTCAAGAATTTTTTTCTACAGAGCCTAGTTTAGCGTCAATTAGGGATTTTCCGTATTTTTAAGCCAAAATTAATTTTTGTTTTACATCCATTCACTCACGATTAAAATTAGGTTGTTTTTAATTTTAAATTATTTACTAATGATTAACCATAGGTTTTATTGTTCATTATTTACATTAGCAAGAGAAAGTCTTATGAGTGTTTCATACCAAAAATTTTTCATTGCTTGAAACTATATATTTTCCACAAGACTCGACAAAAGTAACTTAATATGCTTAATATTTACGTTACATTGCAAATGGCCAATGACAATAATGCAACAAGACGTACAGTAAACGATTTGGATTGTACTAAGACTGGGAGATCAAATGAACCGTAGTACCGACAGCCCACTCTAAAACTGATGTAACCTTCAAAGGGATGTTGAAAGGGTTGAACCAAAAAGTAGAAGTCCAGACTGGTATTTCAAGATTAACATGGAATTATTTAGAACTAATTGATAAGATAGTAAGATAAATCATTATTATTCATAACATATAGTATTCATACAAAAATTATAGTACCTATCATTAAATATACTTAACACATTAACCATGATTTTTCTCAATACATTTATCCATAATCTGTTCATTAGAAAACAATATAAATAGATACGTTAGAAAGATAGTATATTATTTTAACAAATCTATTATTTTTCTTTAAATATTATTTAGATGGTTATAGCCATCTGAAAAGACCTATCAGTATGATTTTCTTAATTAAATTAATAACAGAAACTTAAATTTCACAACAAATCTTCAGTATTATGAAAAAAGAAAACCCACTACATCCGGAACCAATAGCAAAAAGACTACGTTATTCAATTGTAAAATTTTAATGTACCAAATTAATCGTTAATTCAAGATACTGAGAGTAAACTTTCAAAAAGCTATAAATCTGTTTTTCTGTTATTTACAAAGTGAATAAATATAGATCCAGAGATTATAGATCTAAATCTCCGATTTAGATGCAGAGAAAAACTGAACAAGTTTTTCAGAACATGCGGGGCCGTAAGCAGAACTCTGTGAAATAAAAGCTACGAAAGGAAAAAACTAAAGCAGTATTACGATTCAGACTACACACTTTAAAGAAAAGTACCTAAATTACCTATACGCACCAGTACTCCAAGTTATACAATTTAGTGTAATAGTAGTCTACTTAAAGCTACAAAAGTAATGTAATTTTTCGGTAAGTATCCGATTTAATTAAAGACAGTATAAGATACTGGAACGAGTTCCCACTTTCATTACTTTGCATGTGGTTTGATTTGACTCCGATTTAGATGCAAAGAAAAACTGAACAAGTTTTTCAGAACATGCGGGGCCGTAAGCAGAACTCTGTGAAATAAAAACTACGAAAGGAACAAAACTAAAGCTCTATTAAGTTATGGCAACCTCAATTATTACGTAAGAAAGCATGGACAACAACGAAATCACATGAACGGAAAATCCAGACAGCAGAGATATGGTTTTTGTGAAGGAGGGACGGCTGTACTCGGTTGGATAGAATTAGAAATGTTTATGTAAACCCCCTTTTGTTCAGGCGAAACGACAAGGCATCGCTGCCGAAGCAAAATTGGCATGAGGGGACAAAAAAGAGAAAAGAAGCGAAAAACCCCAAAACAGACTGCGGTGATGTGGTATTAAAAAAAATTACAAAAGATTTAAAAATAGTAAAAAAATTTAATTAATAGCAGTAAAAGATTTGGTAAAATTAATTAGAAGAAAACAAAGTATTAAATTAGATTAATAAAAGTTACATAGTTAATCATACGTTAATTACAATTTCCAAAATTTAAATAATAGAATTAAATCATATTAAATGAGCTCAAAAAAAATTTTAATACTGGATCCAGAAAAATTAAGAAAAATATAGTTAAATACCAAATCGGTATTTAAAATGAATAAATATTAAATAGATTGTAATCAGATTTTTTAAATTTTAACAGATAAAATGAAGAATTGAAATAAAAAAACATGCATGGCATATTATTTTAAATTAGGATTGAATAGTTAGAAATTTATTCTTTTTTTATTAATTTTTTATTTTAAAAGAAAAAAATTTAAAAAAAAGATTTAAAATTTTACAATTTTTGTGTAACACAAGGAATTGGTGTTACCGAAAATAAATTTTTCATAATTAAAGGTTTATGAAATAAATTATGTAAAATAAGAATAGTATCATTTACAATATAAAAAAAAGAAAGCCAAAATTTAGTTTAACAAATTGCTAAAGCAGCAAGCTCATAACACGCTTGTACAGAATTATGCAAAGTACATGCTCTTGCCAACATAAAACGTGTCATATTAATGATTCACATAATAATTAAGACAATAATTAATTTATTATTTTATAACAAAATATTTAAACAGAATTAATTTTATTTTAAGAAAGAAGATTTAAAAAAAGTAGAAAGCAGGTCAATCCTGGCAGAGTTAAGCAGGAAAACCAGCTTCGGACAAGTTTAAGCCGAACATAGGGCGACGTGTCCCCTTTTGTAAAAAAAATATTCATATGGTGATAAGTTGCAAAAAAGGAAATTTATCTTCTCCCAGAAGAAAAGAAAATATAGATGAGTAGATTTATAAAGTAGGTGCCTGAGGTTTTCGGGCGAAGCTGGATAACTCCAATTTGGGCTTATTATTTTCTTGCCTCATGATGAGGGCAGATACTTTAAAATTAGAAGAAAACACCCCAAAACAGGTTCAGAGTTGTAACCCCAAAGTAGGTACATAGTGCTCCCCCAAAACTGGGTACATAGATGCTCCCCCAAAACTGGGTTCAAGAATGCTCCCCCAAAACTGGGTCAAGATGCTCCCCCAAAACTGGGTCATGATGCTCCCCCAAAACTGGGTCCCTGCAAAGAGCAGAAAACCAGGACTTAGAAAATAAGGGCCACCACAAAAGACAAACAAAAGAAAAAAAGGTAGTAGGTAAACCCCAACAGCATAGAAAAGAAAAAAAAAATTAAAAAAAAAATTTAAAGAGCAATTAAAAATTTAGTATAAATTTAAAAAAATTTAAATTACCCAAAAGGGTTTACAAAATTTATAAAATTTACCAAGTTTACAAAATTTAGAAAACATTTTCGGCTTCAATGGGATTTAGCTACTAGAGAAAGAAAAAAAGCGACTTACCGTTTAAAACGGGAAAACAATTGGTCTAACCAGCAACCAGCAGCATAACGCCCCGAAAAAGCACATAACCATAATTTTACGGCACTGTTAAAGAATCACGATCCTATCATCGCAGAGACCAATTGTAAAAGAGAGCGAGAGGAAACAAATTTCCCAAAAGGAAACCTCGCCTCTGACGTCATCGATCCCTTCCACCTCGCTAGACAAATTATCCAAAAAGAAGTAAGCAGGTTGAAACGGATCTCACGCCAGAATTGCAGATGACAGCAGTCGGTAGTACAAAGTAAGAACAAAAAACAATTCGGAAACGAGATAACGGAGTGCGGTGAAATAAAAGATAACAAAATTTAAATGCAACAAGACTTAATAAGGAAAAGATGAAAATAATTAATTAAAATTACGTAACATTGAAATAAAAATGTTACAAACTGGATATCTACAAATTAAAAAGATAAAATAAAAGAAAACATCGTGAAGGTTGGAGACAGCACATGGAATGGATGTTAGCTCAAAGGATACCTCTCTCAGTCAGATGTTATGCTCCAGCAGGGAAGACACGTTGGCAGACCTACTTGAGATGGACATAGAAACCGTACGTAAGTTTTAAACAGGCTTATGTCTAGCCTTTTTTGGAAAAAGAAGAAGTAGGAATCCAAAGCTCATTACATATTACAGTGGGAAGGATAACAAATACTTTAAAGAGAGCAAAGAATTTGAATCTCATGCATAAAAATTAGTTTTAGGGTAACCCTATTTACACACAGTTAACCACTGTACACTCCAAAATTACAGTAACTTTCTTAATCTGCAATACAATAAAAGGACAAAGTTTAGACTAAACGTCTAAACGCAGGTTAAACTTCTTAATGAAAACCTGTCGCGCAAGGAATGGATCAAAGAATATTTACTGCACCGCATCACCTTCCGGAACATTTATCTGAAATTGACGATTACGCAATAGCTGACAATGAGGTAGCAATACGGCTGAGTTAACGGACAGTGACATCGTTGAAAACATCCTATCCCGCGACAGCTAAGATAATGTAAAAGAAGAAATGATCCAGTAACTGTTTCACCAACATTTAAATAAACGTTAGGCGCGGCAAGGATTCCTTCACCCCGTTTTCAATGCAAGGGATAAGAATCAATTCTCCACAAAATTATGAATATTGAAAACAATATGAAATAGTACTACTGCCGATCGAAACGCAAGCAGTCAACAATTACCACTTATTTCATCACGTTTGATAAGTAATAATTAAATACAAGTTCAATACATTAGTATTTCAGTGAAATGTTTTGAACAAATTTAGGCTATGTATTGTATTATGTTGAACGGAGCATCTTAAAACGTATCTAGTTTATTCAGTAAACGTCTTAAACCAATTGTGTTTATTGTACAGTAGAAAAATTTTAGTGCTTTCTTAAAGTAGTGTTTATAAGAAAGTGATAAAATACATAATATGCAGTGTTCAGTTTGTAAATTCTGTTTAAAAATGTTTCATCACGTATTCTGTAGCTGGTAATTCCAAATTTTTTTTAAATTAGATATTCAATACTACGCATTAAGCTTCATTTAATTAACTTTTATTGTACACTTTAAGTACTAACAAGCACCATAAAATTTAAACAAAATATATATCACTCATGAAACTCTCTTGTTAACGAGTATTCCCTATCATAGACAATTATCGCGGGTCCTCCGAATTCACTGAAGTATTTTGACATTCATCCATAACATAATACCTGATTCACTTCCCATAATAAAACTATTTGAATTTTAAGTTTCTTTCACACATTTCCCTTTATAACTCTCTAACTTTCCTCTAATACCAAATGACTTTTTATGCTATATTAAAAAAATTTTCAGGAGACAACACCTGTTCCCGTTACCTGTTACCCGTAAAAATAGATGTTAGATGTTGGTGGGCTATTGGCTGCTCGTTTAACTTTTGACACACGTTTTAAAACTTTTGGAATATAATCTTCTGAAAAAATTAAAGTTATAATTTTCCTTTCAACTTGAGCTCTATAACATTAACGGACCGTCATATGCTAAGACATACAGCTGCTTTTAGCTTGGTCTCCAATTTAACAGAAATTTTAACCATAAAATTATAAAGACTAATGTTGAGACTGGTTATACGGTACAGAGATTGGTTACGTCCGTTATGTTTTAACGTGTAAAAGTTTTCAGACCCTATTACATTCATTGTCAGTGATAAAATTGTGTACTGTTCTATCAAGTTTGCAACTTTAAAGTTCTGTATATTCTATCAGAAATCATTGAAATTTAATCAGTTTCGTCAATAAAATAAAATTAAACCATATCAATGACGCAAGATATTAAATATGCATTCTACGACACTGATTAGCATGCTTACCGTATATCTATTTTTTAATATCAATAGCTACATGGAACAAAATTTTATGTTGAACAAAACTAATATTTGATAATATGATTTAAATGTAATGCACAAAATGTACTAAACACTAAAACGCAACTTTGTCTAACATCAAACATGGTTTTACGTAAACGTAAAAATAGCTAAATAACTCAAATTTCAGTTTTGTTTCGGTTTTTTAAACGCCAATCGCTAAAAGTTAAAGGAGAAGTTTTCCGAAAAACGCATTGTCACCACCAAATTTTCAC
The DNA here is from genome assembly GCA_035578175.1 of Catonia carolina. Classification (NCBI taxonomy): domain Eukaryota; kingdom Metazoa; phylum Arthropoda; class Insecta; order Hemiptera; family Achilidae; genus Catonia; species Catonia carolina. The sequence goes on along the minus strand of JAQMRL010000001.1, from coordinate 123,566,431 downwards.
GAATATGTTACCTATATAAATCTTAACAACTGAAAAAATAAAAATAGTCATGAATGTTCCTTTGACACATTTTTCTGTCTTATAGGCCCAAAAATGATCGAAATAATAGTACCAATGCTGGTTGAAATGGCAACTACGATCACTCACTCGATGTTCTAGTCATTGTCAGACAGTCCTTGTAGTCCGTACTGAATTTTACTAAGTTTCTATAATAATAAGTTTTTTTTTAACAAAAGAAACTTTTTCATATGTTAACTCCGACCACATATTTGCGTCAGGTATTTTTAACAAAATTAGATCTTGTTTCATACAGTTCCTGTTAACAATAAAACCAAATTAACGGGACCAAACAATTTTAAATAAATTAAAAATTGACTGAAGGACCTTTTAATAAACAAAAGTCATAGGCTACAGATTTTTATAGTACCATCTAGTTTTATAAACACTGGTTAATAATACTCTACAAACAACAGAAAAAGTAACAATACAGCGTACAGTAATATTATGATGGTAGTATTAATGAAAGAAAGGTCACATATGATATGCCTACTTGACATGATATAACAGTTTTCACTAGAATGAATTGTAGGCCTACACAATAAAGAACACAGCCTACAATTTCACTCAACTCAAGGCTGAAAGCTAATTGGAAATAATATCCAAACTAAACATCACTACAAATGCTATGTTAAAATACCATATTCCATCTCTACAATCAAAAATAAATATTTTACAATGAATATTTGTCATATATTCTCAGAAGAAAACCATTTTGTAAAAGTCAGGTCAAAAATATTAACCCACAAAATCTGTGTAGCCTATATCTATGATAAAACGTCGGATAACCTAAACAGTAGAACCTCTATGTCAGATTTTGTTAATTTAATTTCGATAATACTTACCGATTACAAAAAAAATCTTGATGACAACTTGACATACTTAAAAATACTAGCTAGTAACTATTGCCTTCTGATACTACTACACTAAAAAAACGAAAATTAATCTATTAAAAATTATTAACCTACTAAAATAAAAACAATAATTAACATTCTGCACTTCGGGAAACAAAAATATTAAAAGTAAACCTACTGTTAGTGTTCAATTCTCCACGGTAGTAACTAACAACAAAGCTGTCGATACGACTTTAAAGAAAAGAAATTTTATTTTTTAATAAACCGGATTAGCAGAGATAGAACTATAAAATTCATAAAATTTATAATTAGGTTATTATCCTTTGGTTTGCTAATTATCTGATAAGACTGCTGAAAACTTGCTGAGAATTTAAAAAAAAGTAAACAAATTATATAACCAGACTTTGACTACCATAAAATTCTGTTTTTATAATTTGTGTTTTATTTTATTAAACACAACAATATTAGATAAAATACCAATAGTGCTGTAATTCCTTCAAAAGAAAAAAAATTTAATCACTTTGTAAAACTGATGAAAAAAACGAAAAATTTCGAATTGTTATGAGCACAACCTGACAAAGCTTTTAAAAAGAAATATTCGGTCAGGTTTTAAATAATTAAAATATTAAATTAAGGCTATATAATAATTATTCTCATACTACTTGTTAATACGAAAATACATTATAGCCTTTTTTGAAAAAGTGAAAACTCGATTAAATAATATTTGATGATCAAATACATTGATACGCAAGTTAAAAATAAATCTACCAAAACAGAATTCCGGTGACAAGAAATTTCCGATAAGATAGTGGAGTAAAAATTATTATGTTTTCATTTTTGAAACCAGCATCGTAAAACAAAGGGCTCAAAATGGTTGGATTCATACTTTTACAGTTTATATTTGATAAAAATTTCATGAAACTAAAATAAAATTGTGTTAAAAACAATCTTAAAACAGAACTTAAAACCGACATATCACTCACTGATTAATGAAATTATTTAAAAATGATAATCATACATAAGCGCTAAAACAGAATACAGCGAAGGTCGTTCATAATATAAATCAGAACTACACAAGAGCGCCTTCGCTTACACCCGAGTAGGCAACTAGTGATGCATACGAATACTAGTGCTAACAAGTGAATTGAAGGCAGTAGCAAGTAATATAACTCAAGTTCCAACAATGAATACTCATAAAACGTCATCTTGTAACATAAATCTTCAAAGACTTACTTAAAGTCTCAAATTGTCTTCCAGATTAAGCACTTTTTACTTTCTCTTGCCTATATAAATATACAGGAAGGAAAGAATCGTTTTCATGTCGATTTTTTGAAATCGAGTTTTCACCGGATCTACACGTTTTCAAACCCCCTGAACCCAAAAAACATGTTTTTAGCGATTGGTCTGTGTGTGTATATGTGAACATAATATCTCTAGAACGGAACATTGTACGAACTTGAAACTTGAAACTTAAGTTAGACACTACTACAGGACCCGACACACATTTTTCATCAAAATCGGTCAACCGGAAGTAGTAGTTTATTCGTGTAATTTTTCACTTTTTTGCGATTTTCTCAAAAACGGGTCCTATGATCTTTTTTTTAAAATCCCCACGTTTACTAAATGTGTTATGCTTTACAAGATAGGGTAGCCGCCATGTCTGCTGAAATTCTTGGAGAGGCTGTTTTCACGTGAAAATATTGTTTTTTTTAGATTGCGGCTTTGATATGCATTTTAGCGCAAAAATGTATATAACAAAAAGTTGTAAAAAATTTTAAATCCCATTACTTTTATTTTAAACATTTTTTTGTAGAACGCTTATTTAGAGGTAATTAGCAATTTTCTGTTTTTTTCCACGGAAACATGTGAAAAATCGATTTATTTAAGATTTCGGCTTTAGTATGCATTTTACGACAAAGGGTAGTAATAAAATCAAGTTTATAGAAAATTAAAAGATCTACAACTTTTATTTAGAGTATTTTTCTCTACAGAGTCTAGTTTCGCGTGAAAGAGCGATTTTCCGTATTTTTAAGCCAAACTAAAGGTGATTTTCATTCTGCGTCTTTCACTAATGATTAAATAAGATAATGTTTTTTGAGATTAGGTTTTGGTTTATTTCTAATGTTTTATTACTAATATTAGGGTATATTGTTAATTATTTGCATTGGCAAGAGAAAGTTGTGCGAGTGTTTCATACCAGATTTTTTATAATGTCGGTAAAATCACGAGTACTCACGAATATAACCGTGCAGACAGAATAATAATAAATAAATTCTTTTTGGTTTGTACTAACATACATACAATCCTTGTTCATCGGTGTCTTTAAATCGGTATTCAGCTGGTTCTGGTATCCACAGAAAAAGAAACATTGGCTAACTAAGAATGAGCTCTCGTTCATTGTGATTGACAATATTATTTTAATTGCTATCAATATGAAAAAGCTTAGTTTGTTGCTGATAAAACTACCAATCAATTACGACTACTACGATGAAATCTTAAGTTATATTAAAAGTCATGTCTCTTAGAAAATACGGTATATATACCGCAATCGAAACCATTCGAACGTTATACTGTAACCAGAAACAATTTTTTTCTCTCTGAAACTAGAAGTGAATACTTCTGCCACAAAAACAAAACCACTACAATCCGTACTTCCTTAAAATATTAAATGTCCCACCATTTGATTTTCTGAACGCCCTGAAATCACTGGGAATTTCATTTTAAAGATACTTCATTCACTCCCTTCAGCACATCGTGATCTGTTCACTAGTTCGGGCAAATTCATCTGTATTTCAGGTAGCACACACAGAAATCAAATTTGTTCGTGTGCTTTGTACACATTGCGGGTCAACTTATTCAAAAAACAAACTTATGTTCATAATCTTCAAATTATTTTGATTAAGTTTTTTGAAATAGTTTCAAATAATAGTTGCATTTTAAAAAACTATTAAAAAAAAAATTCTGTCAAACCGACAACAAGTTTTACTCAAAATTTATCATAATTCCTTTACTGCAAATTAAAATGCAACAGAAAACTATGAAAATTAACCGTACACAAATGTATTAAAAGAATATAAATTTCTGAATTATATATATATCATTCTTCAATAAAAAAAGAACCGAAAACAATAAATTTAACATCAAGTAACATTATAACATTTATCCAATAATGCTACTTAAGAAAAAAATTATTTTCTACAACAAAAATTATACAAAATTAATTCTTCTCGATTAAAAAAAACTGGTGTGAAACACTCATACGACTTTCTCTTGCCAATGCAAAAATTACCAATATAACCTAACATTAGTAATAAAACATTAAATATAAACAAAAAACTAATCTCAAAAAGCATTATCTTATTTAATCATGAGTGAATGACGCAAAATAAAAATCACCTTTAGTTTGGCTTAAAAATACGGAAATCGCTCTTTCACGCTAAACTAGGCTCTGTAGAGAAAAATGCTCTGAATAAAAGTTGTAGATCTTTTAATTTCCTATAAATTTGATGATACACTTTTGTCGTAAAATTTATACTAAGGCTAAAATCTTTAAAAATCGATTTTTTACACGTTTTCGTGAGAAAAAACAGAAAACGCTAATTAGCCTACCGCTAAACTAAGCGTTATACAAAAAACTGTTTGAAATAAAATTTGTACGATTTTAAATTCTATACAACTTTTATTATGTACATTTTTGCGCTAAAATGCATATTAAAGCCGGAATCTTAAAAAAAAAACAATCTTTTTACGAGGAAACAGCCTCCGCAAGAATTTCAGCAGGCATGGCGCCTGACCATGTGATAAGAAACAGAACTATTTATTTTAGCCCTGCAACAAACAGATTGAGTGTAAATAATTTGACACTCCACCTGTCTGTTATGGGCAATTATTTCAGTATCACACTGGAATTCACATTCAACAAATAAAGAATTTTTAGTATATCTTACAAAGATATACTCGTATGTCCTAGTTTTTTGAATTTGTCGTGGGTTTTTGTTGCTCCAGACATAGATGTATTGAAAAAAAAATGTAACCAGTACGCAGAAAATTCATCACAAAAATTTAATTTTAAAGTTAATTTAAGTAAACAGAAAGAATTAACAGTTTAAAAATATAAAAACGATACTTTTTTAAGTGATTATGCATAAGCGCATTTCCTTGTACGTAGGTAATGATATAAAGAGAAATACAAATAAAAACATGCCAGACCTAACCAGGAATCGAACCCGGGACCCCGGCATAGAAGATAGTAGCAATGATCACTGACTTCAATTTTCATGTCACCACAGGCCGGCCAAATCAAATTAACAACCAAACATTACAAGTAAACCATAATTTATGAAAATTATAATGCATATCAGAAGACCCGCAGCAAATAATGTTTTACGTAATAAAAGTGGATGCTACTAGCATTTTGAATTCGAACAAAAGCGAATACGTTATTGACGTCTAATATTATTCTATACCATCTAGGTAGTAATAGAGATATATACGCAATATACGATGAATGAGCGTATTGTACTTATAATAAAATAGGGAACACAAACTGAGGGAAAGTACAAAATGGATGACAGACCAGAATGCAGGATGAAAGAAAGAGAGCATCAAATGAGTGTATCAAGGAAAAGAGAGGCAGATAGGGAAGAGTTGTTTTACAAGGCCAAACCCCCACTCCACATCTTTCACTTTATTCACTTTGTGCAGTAATAGATTATAACAGAGGGGGAATAATCGTGTAGTACGTACAGTGGGGGGGACCAGAAAGTTGCGAAACTAAATCTAACACAACAGAATCAAAGCAAGTACACAACAGTACACAGCATCAGTATTGCTACAGAGCACCGCTAAGGTAAATACATCTGTTGGCTCCGTAACCTAACCTTATCAACTGACAAGAACATTAGCTACAGAATCACTAAAGAAAAGTTTTACTAGGTATTTAATTCCACTTGTTGAATGTGAAATAAATTAATCTGCGTATTTTTTTAGGAGACCCTACATAGTCTAATCCAAATTCGCTACACACGCTAATTCTCCTGTTGAAACAAAAATTTACTTCGTTACTTATTTTACCTGGTATAAGCTACATCCAGAGAAAATCTACTATTTGTAGATGAATTCTGGGACCTATTCTGCAATTTCACATCACCAAAATATCGTGTGAATGCACCTTTACTGTTCAATCCATCAATCGCCAGCGCGTGCTCTGTACTGTTCGACTAGCAATCACCTGTTTCTTTTATTTTGGTCGTTTTCATTTTTATTTAACTGTAACTGTATGTTATTATTTAAATGTAACTGTAAATGAAGGAATGATGGTTCGATAATCCAACTTCGTATCAGCGAGAAATCTGTCGCTTCTTGGATTTTTACTAATTCTGCAGATGGCTTTATCACATACCCAACGATCCTGGCCAGTAGTGCTCAGTATCATATCGTGTCCATTTACACAATTGCGCGGATTATGCAATATTCCTTTCTCTTGAAGGAAACGTAAAGCTCTTTCCTTAGTAGAAATAATAGGAGCCAATTCCAAAAGATTCATTACACGTATTCAACAGAACACGTGCGAAGCAAAAACCAACTAATTTGTATTAATAAACAAGCAAACAATATCTACAATTAATTATAGTGAGTGGGAGTATCAGCAATAATAAGTAAAGAAGCGTTTACACGAGACTACTTTAAAGTTACAGATGATGTGGTATGAAATAACGGAATAGGTCCGAATTCTGTTCGAAGATATAATAAACAATATAAATATAGTAACTATGATTTTTTTAATATGAGTAACTTTACTATAACTGTAAAGTGTAAGAAATATCAGTGGTGTGTCAATAGAACTACAAGAACAAAACAGTTTATCATTGTTCGATGCTTTCCGTTAAAGCTTATCTGCGCAAATATACATCCGAAGTCGTTTTCACAAATAACTTGAGATTGGAAGATTATAGTAAGGTGGATTAACGGAAATCCTAATAGCAACAAACTCTACGCTTCGTCATCTTTCAACACAAAACATCCAAATTCTTTCAGTAGGTAATATTTTTAATTCGTCAATTCTTTAAAGAAGTCTGCTGAGAGAATTACATTGCTAAGTTCACTTCATATTATTTTGATTTTGTCATAAGTACACAATTATTTCCAGAAAACTAACTACACAAATACCATTTCTTACTGACATCTTTTCATAACTTAAAAAAGCCAAGGAAATCTGACTCCCGCTAAATACAATAATAGCATCTACTCATCAACAGCTTATCTCTAAGGGCAGGTACATGGTTTTAAAAACTTCAATTACTTAACAATTTTGATTCCCATGAATTCAAATTAAGTTGTCTAAATTAAATTAAAAATCACGATATGAACGACTGGTAAGCTGAGATTAGGTATTACTTACTCGCTGACGTAACGGTCAACTAATTTACGGTCCCCATACGTTACAAAAATTTTGAACACGAAAAGAAAACATACTTTTAGTACAGTATGAAAATTCATTGGAAATGACGGAAGTGATCTATTGACAAGACAATTAATGAACGTTATTCATTAAACTGACTATATCGATGTCATTCACAGTTTACATACTAAGCTACGTTCACGAGCGGGCTTTGCCCTACTCACAAGTTATTTATAATGTTATTTCTATTTCTACCACCTTCTAAAAACACTGGCTGATTGAAAGCTATTGCATAAACTTACTGCACTGTATGCACTGTTTAACGGAAATGCAAAAGTACAGTGAATACATCTATTTTTGATCACAGCAAAATCAAATCTACACCATTTAACAAGGAACACCTTTCAGTCTACCTGAAAACTATGTTATTCCTCATACAAAATTCAACCAAAATGTTGAACGAGAAACCTCTTCAAGTCCAACTTTCATAAACTCGTTTAAATTTATCAACAGCTTGGTCATAAGCGACTACTGTGAGATTTTACACCAAGAATTAAACCCAGGAGTTTCTTTCTCAACTAGTACGCTAACCACTACACACAATCACAACCAATGAACTTTTATTTTACGCGTAAATAAAAAATAACGTAATAAAAAATATAAAAACTGTCCTCCTAGGTATATTTTTCAATCATTTCTTATCAAGGAAACAGGCTGACTCCAAAAATATTTAACGTTTTATTAGTTTAAGTAAAACTTCAATATTACTACGATAAATAAGGATAATCATATGAGTCTGCTTATTAATAATTTTCTTTATCAGTATTACCCTGATGAATAGGCCAAACACCCAAAAATTCAAATATTAAAATCGTTGTATAGTAACAACTCATTAAAAAAAACGATCAAAAACGAAGATAAAAATGCTACGGACACCTGAATAGAGTGGATGACAATCCACAATAAACAATATATCTATGATAACGGATGGTTTAATAAAGTCAGACAGTTTATAGAGAAAACAAGAATTTAAACCTAGAAAATATAATTCATCGAACCTAATACAGACAACTAATTAACTACTGACTTCAAAGACTTCCACGAAGAACAAAAACATACACCGGATGGACGGATGAAAGGGAAAAAGCCTACAGCGAAATAATGCCAATAATGTTGCTACAAAAAGTTTCCAGAAATGGCTTAGTTACTTCACACGGTCTTAAGTGACCCTATACGGAACAAACAATTCGTTCATTCGTGGGTCCGTTTTGATAATTCTACCGATTTCAACAGTTTGTACAATGAAGTATGTGATAAGTGTTAATACCATATAAAAACCCAACACTGGAGACAGTATAATAAATGACGATATAATTTAAAATACTTCAACTACGAAAACCACAACGTTTAGGTTCGATAAGAGTATAATGAACAAAATATGATAAAGGACTTGAATGAAAAACCCTTTTATTACAAAGCAGCCATATTTAAAAGTCCAAAAATTTTCAGGATTTGTTATGTGAAAGTCTCAATATACGATATTTCAGTCGTGTAAGCAAAAGAATTTCTGAAACATACAATTGCTCCACTTGGATTAATTTTAATCACTACAGTATTTTTATCTTCGTTCATTTCTTGTGATATCTGACCACTATTTACGCAACTTTAAAGAATTTGATTTAAAATACACCCACTTAAAAACTAACAATTAAATTCACACACAGAATAGACCTCTATTTACAGACTTTATTGGCTCCAAAATAAGCTATCCTACCTGTCTGCGTCACCAGTTAATAAATTTCAAATTCAAAACGATTCGAATTTAACTTGTACCAATTGATACTGTAATAGGTAGTCTAATAATAAGTCAATAATTCTGTAGGTAGGGGAGACCGGGGATGGTTGTAACACAAGCAAGGTTTTTAATTTTTTAATTCACTATAACAAATTTTTTTAATGCGTACTGCTTTGTTTTATCATCCTTCTCGATGGTACCATTACTATTAATTTAAAAAAATGCTTAGATTTTTTATAGGAAAGGAATACTAGTAACTTGTTCCGTGTATAGTACTGTATTACAACCACCCTCGCACCAGGGGAAGGTCGTAACACATATATGAGGGGTTCATTGTAACAATAAACTGACTACACCAAACTTAAATATATTTTTGTTTTTTTAAACATGTAAAATAGTATTTCAATTGACAGTACTTAATTTTATGATTAAATGTAAAATTATTTATATAAAAAAACGAAAAATTATTCTTTCTTAAAGTTTTTAAAATTAAACAGATGAAAGTAAATTAAAGCAGTAAACAAATTTTTATTTGCACAATTTTTAATTTAATTTTCATCCCTAAAAAGAAATACGATGAATTAAAAAATAGTATTAGTAAGGAAAAATATGTAGGGAAGGTCGTAACAGACACTCCAGTGTAACAACCATCCCCGGGCTTCGTGTTACGACCAACCCCGTACGACGCCATTCCATAAAACACGTCTAAATGACGCTAACAAAACTTGACTGAGTAATCAGACATATATAGCTAGAAATTTTATATTTTGTTGGGTACTTTAAATTATCATTGCATTTAATAACTTATAACGAACATTTAAAAATAATGAGGAAACAAATTCTCGAAAATTTACTCATCATTTAAAAAGTAGATATATCTTCTTAAATTTTTTCCACCAAAAATTGGTCAAAAACACTAAACTCACAATGCCAAGTAGTACAACGCTTCTTCTTCTTTGGAATCACAATTAATTCTACCGACAAGTACCCGATTTATGAACGGTGTTACAACCAACCCCTTGTTACAACCTTCCCCGGTCTCCCCTACTGATAAGATACTCAATTACTTACATACAAAAGAAATTTACAAACATGGTTTAACGTACCTAAAGTATTTATGCAGTACTTTGTAATTAGCTTATTAAAAACCGCAAATAACATAATAGATAATGTAATTTTTTTGCTAAGTTTTAAAACTTAATAGAACCAATCATGAGATGTCAAATAGGATAACATTAATTAGGAAAAATTCCAAGAAAATTACAATAGCTACATTGTTTAATAAAATACATAAATAGTAATGACAAAAATAGAAAAAAAAATCTGGTGTGAAACACTTACACGACTTTCTCTTGCAAATAATGAACAATATAATCTAACATTAGCAATAAAACATTAGAAAGAAACAAAAAACAACTAACCTCAAAATCACTCTTTGCCGCTAAACTGGGCTCTGTAGAGAAAAATGCTTTAAATAAAAGTTGTAGACCTTTCAATTTTCTATAAATTTGATTATATGCAGTTTTGTCCTAAAATTAATACTACGGCTGAAATCTTAAAAAAATTAATTTTTTTACAGATTCTCTTGAAAAAAATACAAAATCACTAATTACCGCTAAACTAAAAAATACTAAATAATAATAATAACAATAAATAAAAAATAATACTAAACTACCGTTATTACAAAAAATAATGTTTGAAATACAAAGTGTAGATTTTTAAACTGTCTATAACTTTTATTACACTTTTACGCCAAAATGCATATTAAGGCTGCAACTTTAAAAAAAAACATTTTTTCTACGAAAGAACAGCCTCCCCAAGAACTTCAGTAGACATGGCGCCTACCATATCTTGTAGAGTATAAAAAACCATAGCAAATTAGGCGATTTTTAAAAGAAATGGTAGAAGCCGTTTTTGAGAAGAAAGTGAAAAATGATATAAATAAACTACTACTTCCGGTAGACCGATTTTGATAAAAAATTTCGAGGCGGGTCCTCTAGTGGTATCTAACTTAAGTTTTAAGTTTCAACTTCCGTTGATGTTCCGTTCTTGAGATATTCTGTTCACACACACGCGCGCGTGCACACACACACACACAGACCAATCACTAAAAACATGTTTTTTGGGTTCAGGGGGTCTGAATACGTGTAGATCTGGTGAAAACTCGATTTTGAAAAATCGACATGAAAACAAAACTTTCCTTCCTATATAGGCTATTCATATCGGCAAGAGAAAGTAAAAATAAATAGAACCAATCATGAGATGTCAAATAGGATAACAATCATTAGAAAAATTCCAAGAAAATTACAATTATTTGGCTACCTTGTTTAATACAATACAGTAATAGTAAGGACAAAAATAGAAAATAATAGGCCTACAATTAACATAGGCCAACATTAATAAACTTGAAAAATGTATTGTAGTAGGCCTACTTAAATAAATGATTTTAGTAATAAATCATTAAATCTAACATTTTTCTAGAAAGGGTAACATAAGAATAGCAAGTCTGTTATTGTTAAATAAATTCAATGACATTCATTATACTAATCTCCAGTTACAACTTTCTTTCTCTTATTTTGAAGGACATTGCACAGCCTGTAGTATATTTATAATATCTTATTAAGTTCGAAGACTAAAGTTAAATACTTAGGTTATGTCTTAAGTATTGACTTAAACAAAATTACAATACAAAATATATATCATGGTGATGCGTCAAAAAACCAACGTTTCTAAATTCAAATAAAAAAATTTAATTAATTAATTAAATTATTGTAAACTATAACACCGTGCTAAGGGATGAAAGCAGCAATAGTTGGAGTCCTTGCTATTCGGAATAATTCTACGTATTACGTCACATTTTATAAATTTTAAAAAAATGTCGTGCAAGTATTATTTTTTTAAATGATTACTGTTCAGTTGTTTCTTTTTCGCTAAACTTTTGTGTCCGTCAGCTAACATATATTTTGCCACTTGAAAATTGCCTACTACGAAATTAGCAAATGGACTCAATTTTCACATTTCTTTACCTTTTCTGGATGCAGCCTGTTTAAGATCCCCACATTTAAACACGGTGATGCGTATAATACGCTTTTGCAAAGTAATTTTGGCTGATCTAATTTTTTCTTTTTTTAGTATTTACCCTATCACTATCTGAAAAGGCTACAAAACGCTTACAAAAATTTAAAAAAATTATAAACCATAAATAAACAGATAAAATATGAACGTATTTATTGACTGAATGACCGACTCGCTCATTTTTAAGTCCCCAACTTCTCGATCATCTTGAAAACAGGAATTCGGTACAATCGTTCCTCAGGGATTAAACAGAAAAACCAAAGTAGGCCTACTTGTATTTTGACCAATTGCGTCGAAAGGATAAAAACAGGGAGACTACCCTAAATAAATACTGAAACCTCACTTTCGTAAATTTTGTCAGTTGCAACGTTTTTCTGTTGACCCATTCAATTATTATTCTTGTTCCCGTTCAGTAGTTTTGACGCGGCAGTTCCAAATTTCAAGTAACTGAAGTTTCTTCTATTATAAAAGAAACTTCAGTTACTTGAAATTGCCACGTCGAACAACGCTGCTTCCAGTTTTTGTGTGACGTTTTACTTCTTCACTATTGGTTTATTGTCAGCCGTTATTTCGTGTGCTGCTGGTGTAGGCTTCATTACAGAAGTTAACATTAAACGTAAATGATTAAATAACAGACTTAAACAAATGTATCGATTTGTTTCTAAACGATCTAAATATTAATAGTTTCTGAATTGCTTACGTATAAGGCTTTACTGAAACCAATTTGGATGGAAATCAGATCAACGCCTCAGCTTAAAATTTCGTTACTATACGAATTCAAAGACTCCAATCAAAATTTATAAGAACAATTAGTATTGGCGCTCCACGTTAAGTATCGAACTAAACTTTACACGATGACCTGTAACCCTTAAAAATTCATGAAGCCTTTGTACAGTTTTATCGTTGTAAAGGTAAATTAGATTCAAAAAAATACCGCTGATTCGGGAGGTAATTCTGTTCACTTGCCAGGGAATCCACTACGAAAACTGCAACGACGTTTCAGTAAGAACGTGATATAGTCCTTAAAACATCCATTTTAAATTTTATTTGGTACAAATCAATACTAATCGTATAAAATAAGTAAATTATCTCAATAAAATTTACTTTCATTCGGAACACTGCTATTGGGTGGTGTTCTCCCGTTAGTAATTTCAGGTCATTGTTTTTATAGCATTATTATCTGCTTAGTTGTAGTTACAGTTGTAAAAATAAAATAAAATGAAAAAAAAATGTTTGTAATCAAGAAAGTTAAAGCAATCAAAAATTAATTTGCGCTAGTCGTCCCAGAATCAATCGCATAAATCTTTTCATCAATTCCAAATATTGTTTTCATCTCCCTTTACCTCACTACATTAAATTTTCCTCTGATATATTTGAAATTTTAATCGTGTTTAATTGCATACGGTGCTCTCTGTAAATATTTCTTTATGAGTTGGTAATGTTTTCACTAACAATATGCAATAATAAAACACCATAGTTTGTACAAGGAAAATGCAGTTAATATTCTTTCGATAAGAATCAAGTTATCACGCAAAGTGTAAAGATAGTTACATTTATGTGCATCGTTATTATTTTCAACCGTAAATGGAAAATTACTTTGAATTTTTTGTATTTAAATTTTTTTTAAATTTTACTTTACTAGATTAATTCACAACTGTTGTAAATAAACCTTCCATGAATGTGAATGGGGGGGGGGGAAGAATGAGTGACGTACTCGGAGAGCACTATCCACTGACAAGTCTTCGATGTATTAATCGTTTGTTTTTTACTAATTCATTCATGTATTTGTTAGTAACATATAGTTCCTGAAACAGCAGATCTTTGCTCTACTTCCTCCTTAATCGACTTTGGACGTTATTTGGTAAATGACGAGAAGAAAATTTGCTTATCTGTTGATTTGGATGAGCTAAAAGTCTGTTGCGGAAGTTTCGATAAAGTTGACTGACAACGTCCATTTTCAGAGTAGTTTTGAGGTCGTAATATATAAGTAGCGTTAGGGGTATAAGAGGGGTATAAACTGTTTCGAAGTTTAATGGATAGTTTTGTCTAGGTACATTACTAATCTGAAACGCTGAATCCGCTGATGTTATTGTGATTAAGTACACATTCAGCATGGTAATTATTATCGGAAATGGGTTAGTGCAGCTCATGAAATAATTAATTTACGTTACTCTCTCTGACCAATAAAAATTCATATATTAAGCTTAGTCAGTGATATTAAAATATGTTAAAAAGAGGCATCTAGTCTAATGAAAACGTGCGTGCAAGTCTTTCTCTTTGGTGCATTCGCATGATAATTTTTAGGTATGAAGACCTAAATTACTACATAAATATAATAAAACCTTCATACTTTTTGTTGGTGAAAAACCTCCTTACCTCTTAACTATTTAGAATACAGTAAGTCCCATAAACCCGACCTTCAGAAACTTGACGAGACGTTCGCCGTAAAAGGTTTTTTCTACGTCCTATCGTTTTGCATATTAATGGTAATACAGAAATGAATGGTGACATGAAATCAGGGCCGAAGAAATACCGGACCTGACAGAAAATCGAAAGTTGTCGAATCTACAGACTGTGAGGTAGTAGCGATTTTGAACAATGCTGAGGAGAATGAACCAGGTGAAGAACGAAGGAAAACGTGTCAAATAGTAGTAAAATAAGTTACAGTGAATGCCAGAAAGCGGCTGAGGCAACAATACGATATTTTGTCGAGTACGGAGTAACAGCTAGCGAAGTGTTGTTTCCAAGCAATAGCGAACCGCAACAGAAGTGAAAGAAAAACAAAAATGTACAATTTCTTCTCTTACGGAAAATAGATTTACCACGTTCGATTCTTGGTTTCAGTTCTTTTCGTGTTAATGTTTATACGATATTTTATTTTCGGTTGTTATTAGGTGATAACGTGCTTTTTTACGTAATATTGCAGAAGTAAATACAGTACTGCTTTCAAAATTTGTTTTTCGGTATGTTGGACTACTGTATTTGGACCTATTATGAAAATCGTTTAAAACATTACAATAGTATTTACATAAATTAATGACTACAGTTCTTTTGAAACTTGTAAATGTTTTATTTTTATTTAAGCGGATATAATGCATGTTCAAATAACCAAATTTTCAGTAACTAAAGTTGTTTATAGTTTTTTTTTTTTTTATTACAGACATCCATCCGTAAAACCTAACATTCCTGGTTACCCGACCTGGTCCGAGATTACGTAAGATCGGTTGTGTGGGACTCTTACTGTATATTGTTTTTGAATGGTATTACAGTATTTTCAAATATATATGTTTGTTTAAATTAACGTAGGCTACTCCTTTACGAGGAGTTAGACCTGTCTGCCAATTTATCAGTACTTCAATTAGTAGGTTACTTTCAATACAGACCTACTTAATTTAGGCCAAACTTTTTTCGTGATAAAATCGGTGATTATAAATTTAGAAGCATTTTAACGCAAGATAAACGTAGTATTAAGAAAATATTCTGTTGAAAAATCTAGGTAACTACTGTAGGCCTACTAGAGTATCCAAAGTTCGACTACAAAAATTTATATTCCTCCCTAATTTTTTTAGGCACAAGTATCATGGTTAATATATAATTTTTGGTGCTGTTACACACGTTTTACTATAGTTTTTATCTCGGACATTTGTTTTTATTTTGGTTTGTGTTCCTTCCTTTTGTCAATTTCGTATATAATGGAATCAACGAAGGTTTTGATGCATTCTGCTTCCGGTTTTTGAGAGGGAAATCACCCTCATGTTTTCAAGGTCATGTTCACCCCTCTTTTAGTTCAATGAATTCCCTGTGAAACTATAATAAAAGCCTCGAGACTTGAAAGGATAAAAGTTCTTTTCTTTTCGTAGATCAGTCTATGTATTCACCGATTACAAAAAGCTCGTTACGATTTATTTTTTATTTAAAGATTTACGTAATAGTTACTGGAGATTTTTGATTTTTTAATTTTTAAAATAATGTTACAAGTTTGTTTTTGTGAGATTTGTTAGTAGCATGTCGAATTTTATTAGGTGTTCCATTGTGTAAAGATCACGTCTAAAACCTATAAGTTTGTGCTTATATTATGTAATAAATTTCCGCAAGAAAAATACCGTTTAAAATATTTTCTTCCTATTTTTCCTTGTGTGATTACATCATTTAGATATCAATAACTGCATTCTATGTGAACTCATTTTTTACAAAGCTTTAACAAATTAAAACTTTTCTACCTATATATAAATTAATGTTACCGATCAACCTTGAGAGTTCTATAAATTTCTCTAATAAACTGCCCAACTTAGTTTTAGAACCCGGAAACGCTACAGCAGAGTTTGAGTTAACAGTTTAAAATACTTTAATGCTGTTAGCGAGAAATTTATCCTTAACGGTTTTATTACTATAGCTTAATAGCAGATGTTGACTTAGTTTTGTCCTCAGAGGGATGCATTAAATTATCTGGTTTATTAGTTTTCCAGGTTTCACTCTTTACATTACTTTTTTAGATTTCATTTTAAGATTATCTGAAATTCGAAATTCTGTGCTAACTTCTTGTAAAATAATTGCTAAACTTCTGAATTTCTGCTTTTTGTAGGTACAGAAATATCATTTGTTTGTTAGCGGCAGTTAAGCCTATACCTTTCTACCGCTTAGGAGCAAGTGAATAGTTTCACAAATACTTTATTTTTGTCTTGGTATTACTTACAAAATAAGCATGCCAGGTTTTAGAAGGTTGCTCTTCGTGAAGGTTCTATAAATCCTCTATTTGATCATAATAGTAAATTCTAACGGATACAATTGTAACTAAAATTTTAGAAATTCTTGAAACTAAATCCTCATACAGCGAAAAATCGTTATACAGCTAAGAATCAAATGTTTCTTTAACTTTATGTAAAAATTTGTTCTTGTTACTTGCAACGTTTTTCCGTTGACCCATTCAATTATTATCACGTCCTGTTTTTTCTTGTTAGCATCTATTTCAAATTATTTTGTTGGGTATACGATCTATGCTTATGGCACAAAAACATTTAAATATTCATTTCTTTAGAACTTTTTAATATCTCAATTTGAAGTTGTTTTTGTATTTACTTATAAAAAATTAAACGAAATAAAATAAAACTAAAATTATGAAAACAATTTTTAATACTGATCTTATTTCAAACTGAAACGACCAAAATCAAACCGTATCAATTTCATTGAAAATTATTTTCGTATATTAACTGCAAACCAAATCTACTATAAACTAATCCATCATTACATAATTTTAAACAATACTACTTGGTTATTACATAAAACTATTTGATCAATTTTTTTAATAGACTTAAAGCAATTTTTAATAATTTTCATAGAAATAATAAAAACAGTTATACACTATAATAATTTTATATCAGCAAATAATAATTAGATAAAACTTGCACGCTGAAACAATTGCCATAATTATGTACCAATATTTATTTTGTATAGAACAGACAAAATTACGAGAAACAAACCCAACACCTATTCTGTACTGAAGAACTGAAGTACTAAAGAAATAGCAACAGAACTGAGCTAGTTTCGGTATGAAACAGTGATGTTTCAAGTGTTGAGTGATTAAATGGAAGTAGGCTACATGCCACGGAAATTATGCCTATCTATTTTTGTACAATATAAATACAATACGTATTGATATGACAAGGAGTATTTTATTGCACTGGTTGTACGCACTCGTAATACACTACTATTTTTGTAAAACCAGCAGGTGTAGTAGTTTGTATTTTTACTACGATTTACACTTATTTTTAATTATGTTATAGGTGAATCAGAACTATTACATTTTACAATGTGTTTGTTAACAAACCTGCCAACAATAAACTGCCAGAAAACCTACTTTTTCTCTATCAATGGTAGCCTGCGTCCCAGAATCTAAGGGTCCTTACGCCTACATGCTTTATATTCCACAATTTTTGACAGCCAAACTATTAGTTAGAACTATACAAGACATAAAATACAGAAAGACGATAACATAGCAAGAATCTTCGGGTCTAAATCTTTTAGTTCTTTCATTACCCAAGAGTTGTGTTTTTGTTGAAAATTGAAGTGTAGATAAGGAGTTGATCATGTAAGAAACGAAGGTAGAGCTCATTAAAGGGTAAAGAATGACGTAAAGGAACTTCATATTTTCTTAGCGCTTTCACTTTATTGTCTGACGTCAGAAATTTTCAACTTTCTCTTTTATCCCTTTACTTTCACCTTTTTGTTTGATGTCAGAAATTTTCAACTTTCTCTCTTATCCCTTTACTTTCACTTTTATGTTTGATAACAGAAATTTTTAACTTTCTCTTTTATCCCTTTACTTTCACTTTTTTGTTTGACGTAATAAATTTTCCACTTTCTCTTTTATCTTTCACTTTTAATATTAATCTTGATTTTCCAGCTTCGTTGTGTTTCTGTGCGTTTCTGATGTTATTTTACGATATTTCGATATATTCTAAATACGTTTATTATTTTACGCTCTTCTAACGAAGCTACTTTTTTTAAGAATCGGAACATGTTTAGAAAAATACATACAATATATCCCCAAAATAAATAATAACTAGACTTGCGAACAATGATCACTTTAAAACTAAAAAAAAAAAAACACTTCTAAAGTTTCTCTAACTTTTTCCCGGCTAATGTGATAGGCCAACATCTTCGTCTATTTCTTTACAAAGTAAATTATTTTATAAAATATTTTATTCATTTAAATAATAAGAACATCTGTATCTTAAGCAATTTTATTATATTTTTATTACTGCTTATAAAAAAAAACATTGCATATAAATTACAAATTATTATAATCTCGCTCTATATTTATCAAATAAAGCTACAGATATGAAACTAGCACTACATTTTTCTTTCACATTTCATTTAAAACTGACAATAGATGGATAATCTGCATTAAGTATTTTACCTAAGCGCTTAAGTGGAAAGTTAAACAGTAATTCTAGATGCGTGTGTGCCAGATCCAGCAATGGTAAGATTTTGAAATGTCGGGTGTATACGGTTTAAGGCCTCAATTACAAGACGAATACGCCCAGCCTCATCAGGATTCGTAATTGGCGCAAGGTATAAGCATCGACTGAGTTTACAAACATAATTAAATAATTTTTTCTACACGTACCAAAATTATACGAACTCTAAATTTATAACTCTTCTTCTTAGGGTGCCTGTCCGTTCCGAACGTTGGCGATCATTCTGGCTATTATTACTTTGTTGGTTGCGCTTCTGAACAATTGGGTGGTGGTCTTTCCGAACCACGCTCTAAGGTTAGCCAACCAGGAAATTCTTCTTCGTCCCGGGGCTCTCCTGCCTTCCATTTTCCCTTGTAATATGCTCTGCAATAGCTCATACCTGCCTTGATTGCGCATTATGTGACCTAAATATTCCAGCTTTCGACATTTGATGAGGTTGACCAGTTCTGGGGCTGTATTCATCCTCCTTAGTACCTCTTGGTTGGTAACCCTATCGGTCCATGGTATTATAAAATAAAAGGTGGATAATCTGCATTAAGTATTTTACCTAAGCGCTTAAGTGGAAAGTTAAACAGTAATTCTAGATGCGTGTGAGCCAGATCCAGCAATGGTAAGATTTTGAAATGTCGGGTGTATTTATAAAAATTTACAATTTATAAAAATTTATAACTGAAAAGTATAATTACATAAATGAGTCGATTATATTAAAAGCGTTAACCGTTTAAAGCGTTATGTATGCAGGAAAATCACACATCCATTCACGAGGGTTTTTTTTTAAAATCGTACATAAACGCGCAAGGTAGAATTTGTTTATTTTATAATATGATATCAACACAAAAATGTCTAGTAAAGATACTAAAAAATTGTTAAATGGTTTCTTATAACGTAACAGGCCTACGGATAAGCTAGCTTCACAGTTAGAACAATGTTGAATGGATCCTTCCTTTAACATTTTTTTTAAGCACACTACCCAACATACTTTCGTAAAGTTGTTCATTTTTTGCCAAATCTGAATTTATCTTTGGAAAATTTCGATCTTATATGTGGATGGATAGTATTGCTCGTCAAGAATATGTTTTGTTATTCTTATGTTGCCAAATAAGTTCACTGATTAGACAATCGGAATTCCAGATGATCTGTATTTCGGTTACATTTCTTCCAACTATTATCAATTTAAAATTGAAACATTAGACAGTTAAATATTTTTATTGTATACCACATTTGCAAGAACATACTTTAACTGAACGACGAATTGGCGGGAGCAAAAAGCATTCAAAATAACTGTCCCTTTTAAGCACTGTTAAACAAAGTATTGATGACATTTTATAATAACACTACATTAAGTCTAAAAAGTTTTAATACAAATCGTGGTCGTTAGAATGCGGCACCTGGTAGCAGTACAAGAGGCGTGTTATTACGGTAAAACGCCGGCGGACTAATTTTTTATCAGCGTAACTGTACGGAAAAACACGCTGAAAAGTTAACTATGGTATTTTACAGCTACTAAAAATAAAGAAATTTTTGTAATGTAAATAAGTTTTAAAATAATGGCTCGACTGCAGAAACTGATCACATTTCTTAATTCATGGATTAAATAGGCAACTTCATTAGTAATATAGACGAATCTTGTCATTAACTAATGAAAATCACAGTTAGACTACTTATAAATCAAAAACACTATTATTATTAATATTATTATTATTATTATTATTAGTATTAGTAATATCAACAAGCACTCTCAGACAAGCCAAGATCAGAAAAGATACTGTGATGAAACCTGTGTCTCTGTACACATTTGAATAACTAGGAATGACCGGGAAGGCTGGTCCAAGTGAAGCAAATAAATTGGAAAGAAAGATTCTCAGCAAGATAATGAATCCGAAGATAGTAAACGGACAATACAGATTAAGAGGAAGAGAAGAACTGAAGAAGAACAACGAACGATTATTTTTTTATCCCTAATGTGTGTACGTTGCAATATGTTCAATTCAGAACAGTAAGCAACTCCACGACCCGATGAGGATGATGTATATGAGGTGTAAATGAGTTGTAGTCTTGTGCAGACCTAGGCTGACCATTCCTGAGAGAGTAAGGTTAAGTGAACTTCAACCATCAAAGTACACCAGTAACAACTGTCTAGTATTCATGTCCGTAAAAATGTAACTACCCTTACTAGGATTTGAACCAGGAACCTTCGTCTCCGAAAATCAGCTGACTCGCGGCGAAACATAAAAAGGTTGACAAAGTCAGGATACCGAGGAAACTGGAATAAACTGAGAAACATAATGGACACAATCAAATTCAGGTTACTGGTTATTAACTTTAAGGGCTTCCACAACGAAGATCGGATGGACAGACGAAAGGAGAAAAGCCTACAGTAAAAATCTGAGTACGGGGCTGGAAAAAGAGCTTCCAGAAAATTATAAATTTAATTTATGTGGTCTAAGATCGCCTTAAATCTATCTAAGAAAAAAATATTTATATTTTATAGGTATTTAGAGAAAAATTACATTACTACTTAATTGCTCTCTCTCACCTACAGTAAAATGGTCTGTCATATTTTATTAAATGGAAAACCAGAACATGACTATCTAAAATAAAGTCCTCCCATTTGTCCATTTTCCATCAATTTTCATGACTAAGATAGCAATTGACATACATGTCTATTACAGGTTGTATACTACAAGGACAATTTACTGGATTATGTAACTGCAATTGCACATTAAAAATAATAATAATAATATGATTTTAATAATTACCGAACTTGCATAATTAACTAAAATCCAATTATAGTGGAAATATACGAAAGTTTTATGTTTTTCTCTGATAAAAACGTGTTATAAAACAATCAAGCTCACTGCAGCAGTTAACCCACAAACGCAAGTTTGTGTAAGTTTATTAATTTACCGCAAGTTATTAAGTCGTAGTTATCAATCTACGAGGTTAGTTAATTGTGTTTCGTCTCAGGCATTTAAACTATAGTTCCTAATTCGAATTTAATATTAAGATAAGTTATCAGAGTTCTTTCGAAAATAAAGTAATAATTTTCATAAATAATGAGAAAAGAATGGTTTTATTAAAAGTGACACCGATATTGGGATCAATAACAACTAAGTGGGGTATGTTTATGAAACTTAAGCGATAAATATTTCAGATTTTAGACCAGGGCTTTCGGTCTGCAGTCCAGTGCGTTACCAATTACTGTGCTACCATTGCAGCGGGAATACATTTTAGAGTTTTATTAGATGAATTTCCTTAGTAAATAAATATTTTTTTTATAATAACATAAAACAGCGTCTGCTCTGCACACAGGATCATTGCTAGCCTCAAAAAAGTTGTTAAAATTGGGTTTCAAAACACCACTGGATGAATAAACCCCTTAGGTCTTACCTAGGGTTTTGGAATAGTTAGCCTACTACTTTAAGCACAAGTAGTCGTAATGAAAATGTTTTATTTTCTAGCTTTAAATAACTTGGAAAATCCGCTGCGTAATATCGAAGCTGTATCTTTTCGGAAATGACCAGAAATAATACGAAGTATTGCTTTATAGTATTTCAGTTTAACCTCTACGGGATAAATGTGAAGAAATTTAGCTCTCAAGTTAAAGAATTAAAAATTCTGAGTGAGAGAGGACGTATAAGACTTAGGTCTACAGACTAAAATAATCAACTCAACTGTAGAGCAAATAATGTTGAAAGAGTCATTTCATTTAGTAAAGTCAACTTAAAATTCTTCAGAATTTCACTCAAAACATGGTCAGCAGTTTGATTTGATAAAATACAGTCGGATCATAAAAAAGTAGGCCTACAATATTATTTTAAATACGAGCTTAATATTATGAGAGTTGCTTGAAACTGCAAAAACTACTTACAACGCCTTAGAATAAAATAAAATAATCATATTAACATATATCAAACTAATAGAAAGCCATGATTAACTAGACAGCGGTAAGAGGCGTACCTACTAAATTAGCTCGTTACATTTTTACCTTCTCTTGCCTATATGAATATTTGGAAGGAAAGTATTGTTTTTATGTAGATTTTTCGAAATCGAGTTTTCACCGGATATAGCCTACACGTTTTCAGACCCCGAGGCCAAAAAACATCTTTTTAGCGATTGGTCTGTGAGTGAGCAGAATATCTCAAGAACGAAACATCTTACGACGTTGAAACTTGAAACTAGTTAAATACCACCAGAGGACCCGTCACAAACATTTCATCAAAATCGGTCAACTGGAAGTAGTAGTTTATTCGTGTCATTTTTCACTTTTTTACGATTTCCTCATAAACGGCTCCTACGATTTTTTTTCAAAAATCGGCTCAATTACTATATTTTTTTGTGCTCTTAAAGATAGGGTAGGCGCCATGTCTGCTAAACTTCTTGGGGAGGCTGGGTTCTCGTAGAAAAAAATTGTTTTTCTTACGATTGCGGCATTAATATGCATTTTAGCGCAAAAGTGTATATAATAAAAGTTGTAGACAATTTAAAAATCGACAACTTTTGTTCTAAAAATTTCTTTGTATAACTTTTAGTTAAGCGATAATTAGTAATTTTCTGTTTTTTTTTCATGAAAATTGTAAAAAATTGACTTTTTAAAATTTCGGCCTTAGTAGCAATGCATTTTACGAAAAAAGTGTATATAATAAAATTTATAGAAACTTATAAGATCTACAACTTTTATTTAGTAGTATTTTTCTCTAAAGAGCCTAGTTTAGCGTCAAAGAGTGATTTTTCATATTAAGCCAAACTGAAGTGGATTTTCATTTTGCATTAATCACTCATGATTAAAAATATGAGGTTATGTTTTTGAGATTAATTTTTTTGTTCATTTCTAATGTTTTATTAGGCTACTAATATTAGGTTATATTGTTCATTATTTGCATTGGCAAGAGAAAGTTGTGTGAGTGTTTCACACCAGATTTTTTAAATTAAATTTTTTACAACTAATAAAAATCGAACTTATCAATGGGATGATTTAAAAAGCAAATTTATAAGTAGTATGAACTTAAAGAATTATCTAAAACAACAGCCAAGATCAACCCTGTGTTGTATCATAGTTTTAGCGTTAGAGATTTAAAAAATACAGAATTTAATTTCATCGTACAACGAAACGTACTTCCAACGCATTTAAAAATTAAGATTCAAAATTGTGCCTACACTATTGAGTAGGCATCTCTTCTTATTTCGAGTACAAAACAGAAAGTAATGCTGCCCGGAATGTTTGTGTGCAAGAGAATGAACAGAGATAGACGGAGAATAAACTGAAAAGGAAAGAGGGGATTAGAACGAAAGAGTGAAAGATATTGCTTGCCTGACCCATTTCCACACAACACGTTGCACAACCATGGCAGGCTTGCATCACAATACACTCCACTCGGTCGTTTATATTCATTCGGTTTGAAAGTTAAAGAATTAAGCATTAACAATTCACAAATTACAACCGAATAATTTGTTCTGTATACATTCATTCAGCTATCATTAACACGTAATAAGCCTCCATTCAGTTCATAAAAGCCTAACCGTATTGTAATTAATAAATACAAATTAAAATATAAATCACTTACACAATCAGTACTACTGTAATTGAACCTAAACATACTTTCTTTCAAAAACCTCAGTAATAATTTTTGTGTTAAACTTGTAACTTTAAACCCTAAATTTCCAGGAAAAACTTTTACTTTCTAATAACTAACATAGTACATAATTTATGTAAAACATCATACCACAATGTTTAAATTATGCCAAATTGATTTTAATTAATGATTCCGCTTCATAAAGCATCTCCTTATTAATATTTTTACAAGATTTTTGGGTGTCCGTTTATTTTCCCGGATAAGCTAAGTTTTTCGCGTACCAAAACAATGGTAACGCGGTGCAGTTCGTTTGCCCCCAAGCGGAGACGAAAATGAAACTAGGAAAGATCCTACGGGACCCTTCTCCAGAAAAGTGGACTGTATGCGTTGCGTGGCCTGCTAAGCGTCTCGTGGACCTTTTATTTGGTTGGAGTATCCGGAATGCGCTGAAAAGAAATATAAAATGAAGCAGCCTCCTTTTGCACCTCCTTTTACCTCCTTTTGCAGCGTGAATAGTACTGGTGATGAGTGGAGGGGTAAAAGGGGAAAGACAGGAATAAAGGGATAGGTATACACTGCACTACACTGCAATCTTCTTCCAGGCGATTTCTACACTGGACCCACGGTTGTATGTCGTTTTCTGGTGCGCGTAATAGCGATGCAATTAATTATCGGCGGACGGACCAACTGTGTACGGCGCGTACTAGCCAAGGTTTTTATAGAAAATTCGCATACTAGCGAGTGAGAAAATTGAGCTTTTTATAAGTAATTAGAGACTGGTCAAATTTGGATATCAAATATGTGTCATAAAATGTACAAATTAAATGATAAAACCAGTGTCTTAAAGGGATACTATTAATTGATAAATTAGACGTAATTTTATTTTTTTTCCTATAATAACAAGTAAACCTACCCAATATATTCGTTATCTCGTAAATTAGAAAACAGGCTGCGTTATTCACAGTAAGCTACACAATACCGTATTTTATTTCCTGATACTCAATCACGACCATAAGGGTTTATCACAGCCCTTATTATTCTACAAAAAAAACCCATACAAGGAATATAATAATGCATCCTTTCACAGAATACAAAAAAGACAAAACTGAAAAGGGAAAAATCATAATAAAACATGAAAGAAAATAAGGGATGGAATAAACGTAAAAGACAAATTCAGTGAGAGCAGAATAAAAAACTGGAGAGGAAGAAATTTCTTTGTTAACAGTGGAGAAAGAGACAAAACGATAGAGAGGAAAATAATAGAAGATAGACCAGATGAGGGAGAATGTGGATCTAGAATGGCGAAATGACAAACAAAAAATGAGGAACAAGACTAGCTACTCTCTCTTTCCCACCAATGAGAAGGGATTGATGCAATACGCAGCCGTTGGTGCTCGGATCTTTCTTCCTTTCTACCCACGTGAAAAGGGTGAAATGATTCATATAGGTTTACAGGGTGAAATGTTAGGGGGATAGAAAAGTAGAAGTATACATACCCAAGCCTTCCGTTATGAGAAAGGGTAAGTAGAATAATCTAACGTTCACAAGAACAAAAATGAAACTGAGAATGAGGGGGAAATACTAAAATACATGCATTTGATGAAGAAACACAACAGTTTTTTCCGCAAAATATCGTTAAAATCGTAAAAAATTAATTTTTCGGCAATTTAATTTTGTATTTTTTCAATAAAATTAAAAACATATTTTAGTAAAAGCCTACGTAACAATATGCTCATCCACCAGCACGACAATTACAGATCTATCTGACAATTTATTAATCCAAATAACAATACAACTCAAATTTCATAACAAACCAATAAATAATGACGTACTTTTATGAATAGATGAAAATACGATCAGGCTGTTAGTTACATCCTATGCTAAATATTTATTACACAAAACACACTTTATAGAAACTACAGTAGTAGCCTAACCTACACTCAGTTCGTTTTTGTTGTAAAATAACATGTCATTTTATTAACTTAAGTATTTATTTATTAAACAATACATGAAATGTACGATAATATTTTGCACGGTATCCCAACAATTTTTTTTTCATGAATACCATTTTCGTTATATTATCTGTGACCACAAAAGCCTGCGTAAACGACCAAACTCAAACTAATATGAGACACAAATTGTAGCGCTGAAACTCATTTCTTGCTTACCTTCATTACGTTGCTTATATTGTTTGAATTAGCCTACAATATTGTAGGAGGCTAAAAATGATAAGAAAATTAGAAATATTAACATGACTATGACTTGAAATAACTTTACTTTTCATCCCATCTGCGAAATTCACGAAAATTAATAGTTGGTTTACTACTTCCATCACACCCAGAAAAAGAAGGAAGCTAATATGGCAGGCCGATGAGCCTACCGTAGTAGCTTTGCCAAGATGACAGAACCAGGGGTGGTATTATTCTGCACCAGTACAATAAATGTGTAATACAACGGAGAATACGCCGAAGTAGCAAAATCAAGTCAGTTATTGCATGATAGACAACATAAAATGTACAATAATTATATAAATGAATATTCGCAGATTGTAAACGAAGAACTAGAGTAATAAAAGTCGTCCAAGAAGTGCACAGTTACATCCATTACACATAAGTCTAAATTTTAAAAATCACCTACTCGTATGTACTGTATTTACTAAAGAGCGATTAAGATTTAAGCGAAATCTTTGATGATATAACTTTAATGCGCGTAAACACGAATAGTCTACACAGTTCGATATAAACATAAAACCATCACATTTACATGAATTACACAGTACTTCACAAATACGCGTCAGTCAAAAAACATACATTCATGTTTACAATTTCTTGATCAGGGTCAACAATTCAAGCAGCTTTGATTCCCGGCTAGATTCCGCTGTTATCACTCATGACGAAGCAATCCTAGACAAGGTTAAATAAATAACCTAAAACAAAATCTTTATTTCTGTTTCCGGTCTTGTTTACTTGCATTACCCTGATAGTTATTTAACACCACTTTAAACGACAGATTCCAAATTTACATTTTACAAATTTGTCAGCATTAGTACTGCTAAAGTTGGTTTAGCGCACAAGACTTTTTTATTGAACGTAATGTCAACAAACAGTTGGATCATTAGCGTCTAGTGATATGTGGTACGAAATGACATTTGTAAGCCAAATACAAGAGGTTCTGCCCCAAGACCTTCGTACAGCATTACAGCACTTAGTCTACTGAACAATTAAGGCGACCAGGAAATGATTTTTGTTCGTATTGGTTGCAAAACCTTAAAAAAACTTGGATGACTCACTTTCATCTTCTAAAAGAATATTGAAGGATGCTGACTTTAAACGTTTTCAAAGACTTATTAACTAAATACTGTAAAAACTCTTAATGTATTTCGTCGAAACAGGATTCCAAACGACTTTCGCTACAAGTTCAATCATATGTAATTCAACTTAGGAAAATCATTAGGAAAAAAATATATGAAGCAAACGCAGAACATTCGAGAATGTGAGAAAACAGATTAATTCTGAGAAAATATATTTTGTCATGGCTAATTATTTTACCACTACCATACTATAAAAATGTGTGGGATTAAACGAGAGGGATAACGGAGGGTCAAAACTGAAACTTTAACAGTTTCATTTAGTGGTTATCAACTCTTATCAGATTACCTTATTTGAGTTGAGAGGCAATTTTTCTAACTTTCCAGACCAATCATTAATTATAGATTCTAGTAATCAGATTTTAACCCTGAATTCAAAATTTATGCAATACAGCCTATTCTGAAAATTTAAAAAATTATATTCTTTTTAACGATCAGCAATAGTCTAACCCTCTTATCCTTACCTATAATGCTTAAAAAGTGTTGAGGAAAATAGGCTCTACCTCTAAATTTAACCAAAGAAAGTATTATTTAATCTCGACTAACATGCTCATAAGAAACTTCCTGAAATTTCAACTGAGTATAGGCCTATATTATATAATATATTTAACGACATTCCTGAAACTAAATCCTTCCTAGGTATAATAACGGTAACAAGCTATTGTTACCCATTTCAGCGAACAATAACGACCAATGCAATGAGGTAGGCAATCAAATTTAATAATAATAAAATAATAATGACTAACATCGTCAGGTAAACAAATTCTCATGAACTTTAGAAATTTACTTTCTTTTTCTTTTTCAAAATAAACTTTAAGAACATCGACGAACACCTGATTACTCATCAACCATACCATCAATACTATGAAAATGATCTTGAAAGACAGAATGGTCAGGATTTTATTCCTTGTTCAGTAACTAAAAGTGATGATTCGGATACAACTAGGATACTACTCTAACAAACATCTTGCAGGAAATTATTTACCTTCGGGCTACGTTTTCAGATGTCACAGGTGTCTGATGCTGCAAATTTTGAGGAGCTGTGATTGATAATTAAGATTTAATCTTCACTAAAAACCGGTTTGGTGATAACAAATAATACAAAAATTAGGAACTTTAAAAGTCTCAATTATCTTTTCTCACCTAAAATTTCATAAAACGGACGGCCTTTTCATTTCCCAAGCCTTAACACGACGTAAGCAGTTGCCACAGTGCTAAAAAACTTCCACTACTTATTATTATATAAAATGTGAACACCAATGATATTAGGTCGGGATTCATACAACTGAAGGTAGGCAATGAATTTCCCAGGTATATATTAAACATCAATATATTCACATTACGTACGTCATAAATATATTGCCAAAATATCTACATAAAATTTGTACGATGACGTACTCATTACATTACTGTAATTCACTTACTAGGGCAACAGATTCTACAAAACTATCCTAAATACATTTCCGTTAACAAAAGTATCCACATCTTTTAGAGATAACGCACGGGAATAAAATTATCGAATACAGCACAGAACCTAACCGAGAAGGTATACTTTAAACATTATCGGAGTACTCACGGACTTATTAACATACAAAATCTAAACAATAAGTTCATCCTTCACAAAAGGTATCCTTAAATAGGAACAAATTCATAAATCATCAGCAATAATTTTTAAACATTCTTTACACCAAAATAGTTAAACCTGTTGTTTTGATTACCGAAAGTTACAACAAAAATGATAAAAATGTGGAGATGGCCAATTTTTAAGGACACAAAAAACACCTCATACTGAAACAAATATATAAATAAACAATAAATTATAAATATAATTAGTATACCCAATTCTGCCCATAACAGGCATGTGGAATGATAAATTATTTGCACTCGATCTGCTACTTCCAGGGCTACGAAAAATAGTTCTTTTTCATATCACATGGCCAGCCAGTTATATGACTGAATCATTTAATAACAGAAGAGGTAGAAGTATTAAAGATATTAGTCAGAGTTATCTCCTATCAGAGTAATGAATTTCATTTTACAGCCAGATCCAGTGGTGAATGAAGTGAAGGTGTCATTTGCAGGGTGGAGAGTAGATGCTTTTCAGAGGCACTGGCATGCTGATAAGCACACTTTTCCACTCAGTGAGAAAGGAATCACCTACTATAACCACTACTTTACTTAGTAAAACCACTAGAGGTTCGATCCAGCCTTTCGGCTGATGAACTAAACAATAACATACCCAATTATAAGGAAATTTACGTAAGATCATTCCTCATTTTTATCGTCTTCCTTAGCTTGTGTTTCCGTAGCTTCAAGCAAAATTATCGAAACAGCTAAAAATTAGACAGTGTCTTTAGAACTTCCTCCTCCACTCAAATGCAAAATATACTGATTAAAGTTTAAATTCTGCAGTAAAATTCAAAACCATGTAAAGGATGAGAAAGAATTCTATAATTTTACTTCATTAATAAGTTCATCGTATTTCAAACAAATTCTGATGCTCAAATATACCCAATCATTTTTACCTTTTTAACGAGAATGATTTTCATGGCATAAAAATTATTTGGTACATGAAAAACCATCTTGTGCGAACTAAACAAGCCAAACTTTAAATCATATTCACAATACTGTATTTACAAATTTTAGGAATTAAACATAAAAGACTTTTAGGATACGAGAAGAAGTACACTTAACCCAATTATTAGCAATACGGCACTTTCATATCAATCACTTTCAAACGCAGTAGTTGAATTTAGAAAACCACTAAGTTAGTAGAATAATATTTTCTCCCAGATAGTTTGTCAATAACAAATTAAGTAAAAGCGACAAAAATGAACGGTTGAAAGGAGTACAAGAATACGAATCCTAAAAAAATGTGCCAGGAAAAATAAAGACACTGTATTTATAATCGTGAATTTTCAATAACGCTATTTTTTTAATTTTTAAACTTGACCACCATGACGGCTCGGACGGCACGCACTCAACTGCTAAAACTAAGGTTCAGTGTTCGATTCCTAACTGGGATTTGTAAATGTTAGACCGCTGAGCAACAACAGAGAAGCTGGTACAAATACAAAACGAAAAAATTACATAAAACAAAATTTTGAAACTAAAAGTAATCAGTTCCATCTAGTAGTGGTAAAAAAGTAATGGTGTTCAAATCAAAAAAATTCTCGTTCATAATCCATGAATCCTACCTCAAATTTATTATCAAAGCTAATTTGAACTTAATTTATTAAAATTGTCGAAGTTATGAAACAAAAGAAACAATTTTTTTTAAGTTTAGTATTTAAAGTCACATCACCATCCCGGTTATTAGCGTTGGGTAACGTAACGGTGGGTTCAACTTGTGAAACTTTCCAGACCCTACCCGGGAATCAAACCCGGGACCACCCCGTTGTAGGCTAGCGCACTACCATTACTACGGAGGCCGCCAGAACCAATTTAATGTTAGATAATTTTCGTATTTAAAATAAAACGTCCGCAAGTTCACTCAAGTTAAAATTTTATACGTGGTCCCCTTGTTGGTGTAGCCTGCAAATCCGTAAGTTCAGGATTCGATTTTCGACTAGAGGTAGGGTGTACGCATTGGTAATTACTATGTTATAAAAACCCTAAGTTGTCGCTTAGAAATTTAGCAGCTGCTGCGGCTGTAAACTTTCAAAAAGAAAAGACATAACTAATTAACGTTAATAAATTTATTAAAATCAATATTTTATTTCTTAATAAAAAAATATAATTTACAATCTCTTTACTTGGACAATAAGTAAATAGTTCGACAAAAGGAATAAACTTGTCAGTGGTAGCCTACATATTCTTCACAAAACCGATTAAAAAATGTAAAATTGAAAATTTTATTAAATTATGGAGGAAAAAATATATAAATAAAAATTTATGCCGTTTCTCAGAAAAGGTCAGTAGGATAAACTTTTTGAACATCGCGTCGCCGAGTGTTATTTTATAGAGGATTGATAGTCCAAAATTAATTCATTCATTTTATTGTTGCTGTGTTAATAGGAATGTTAAAATTGGAAAACAAAAATTTGGAAAATAACAGTATAAAACGTTACTATTATAACATTTTGTTATAATACACGATGAGGATGTATACGAAGCTATTATACCCCACCTTAATAAAATTATTAATTCAAGTACAGTAGAATATTGAATGAGATTGTCATATGAACAATATTTATTCAGGAAAACTAACAATAGAACATTTTATTATAATACTGTAAAAGAACACTTAACAATGGTAGATTCCATCTGGTAGTGTAACAGAAGTATCTCACAAGTAATCAAATGATGATTACGTCAGTTGGGTGTAGCACTTTCACCCGTGTTATACAAGAAGTAAACTCCACAACAAGCATCTGGTTTGATATTACGATGTATATTATAGAACTGTGTACACCTTCATTATATAATACTTTCACTCATTCACTCGCCAAAACAAAACACGCTAACCTAAAACCTACAATTCATTCTAGTAATTCTACATACAATCAGGTCTGACCACTTGCTACAAGAGTGTTAATAAACCAGGCTGTGATACTTCAACAGTCAAAAAAGTAACACCAATAAGTTTTAAGAATACAATCAATTTTATTTATGAACGAATGACTCGATGAGATAAAAGCTTGTATGGAACGAATATTAAGTCAATAAAAAAATCTGGTGTGAAACACTCACACAACTTTCTCTAGCTAATGCAGTAAATGAACAACATAACCTAACATTAGTAATACAACTTTAAAACTAAACAAAAATCGAACCTCAAAAAACGTAACTTAATTTAATCAAAAGAGAATGATGCAAAATGAAAACTAACCTTAGTTTGGCTTAGTAATACGGAAAATCACCCTTTGACGGTAAACTAGGACTTTGACACTAAACTCTGTAGAGAAAAATTCCTTACATAAAAGTTGGAGATCTTTTAATTTCCTATAGATTTGATTACATACACTTTTGACGTAAAATGCATAATAAGGCCGAAATCTTGAAAATTTCATGTTTTTACAGGTTTTCATACAAAAAAAAACATTAAATCACTTTACCGCTAAACTAAGCGTTATACAAAGAAATGTTTGAAATAAAAGTTGTAGTTTTAAATTGTCTAACAAGTTTATTATCTACAATTTTGAACTAAAATGCATACTAAGCCCGCAATCTTAAAAGAAATATTTTTTTCTCCGGCAGAACAGCCTCCCAAGAATTTCAGCAGCATGGCACCTACCCTATCATGTACAGCATAAATCCAGTAAATGCGGTGACTTTAAAAAAAATTTGTAGCAGTTTTTGAGAAAAACGCTATTTAAAAAATAGAATTTTCCAGTAAAACATAAAATCAAATATTACATAGGTCGTAGTATTAATGATTAGGTAGATCGCTAATCATCCAGCTGTCAATGCTGCCTCCCATAAATTTAATCAAACTTCACAAGCAATATTACCTCTGACAAGGATTTCGATGGATTTGAAACAATGCTGTGTTAGTAAAATGAACTATAAGTTATAATTACGGCTCTAATAAAAAATAAATTCACAGAATACAAATAAAAATTAATAATTACGGTTTTATTAAAATGAATCAGTAATAATAACTTTAAAATTTTACCAACACCAATAAATCACACTAAGCTGTGGAATAAACTAGTTGTAAGTGGTAAAAATACGGATTTTATTATTTACACAGCTTAAAAATTATTCGAAGTAATTCAATATTGAAGAGACATCGAAACCATCTGTTCCGATTTTTTAACCTGACTACATTAGGTTAAGATATAGGCTATTTTAGCTAATTCACGTGATCTAACAAAGCTAGTACGAGGCAATTATAACAGAAAGGAAAGACTAATTTAAAAAATACCAGCATCAAATTTTTACCAGTATCATATTTAAGTATTACAGCCTAATAACACAAACTAATATTCAACTGTGTAACCGAAATAAAAATGTATACATAATAATAGAGAATGTATAGAATTGGTTTTTAGGTTTTTTTTAATTAATAAATTTGCAATTTGTATCCCAATCTAAGAACGATGTGCGGACTAGTTAATAATGAGTGATAAAGCAAAAGAAGAAACTCCCCGTTGAAGATACTTCACGAAGTTATGATGTTTGGGTTATCGTTAAAATTATATGATGAACAATTTACTGATATTTTCCCATTTATTTCCTATATCGTTTCAATTAGGATTAAAAATTGTCTTCATTTTAATTCTCGCGTGCCATCAGAGTTTTCCAAAAATGATGTAAGTTGGTTTGAATAAGAATCTAGGGTTCTTTGACATTTGGAAGTAAATGCCTTGTTTTAATTCATGAACTGCCAGGGTTTTTACGTCTCTAGGTTATAACAATTTCATCGGGTAACGTACCATAGCGACGCCGTTATAGCTGACCAAATGATAGCCGCTATGGTGACAAATTGTATCAGTTTTTAAGTAATATACAGTAATATATAGTTAATGCTTACGAAAAACATAACAAGTCTCTTATCCATAAAAAATCCATTGTTAGTACAACTAACGTTAAATATTTTAAGCCTAATAAATACACAGAAAATCAGACAGAGAATTACAAACACCTGTATTCACATACGACACCTGTCAATTACTTAAAAGTGATGCTAGTTGATTAGTGAAAGCTGAATACATTGGGTGATATTAGGTCTTACTGTACAATCAAACAAAATTATACATTGCGACTATGACCAAAACAAAAAGATAAATACCAAAAGACTATAAAAAGGAATATTATACAAGTAGTCTAAGATATGATCAAATTTATCCCCAAACCCAAAAACCCTTGCTCGTTATACAAATACAGTACTGATATTATGAAGCAAATCAAACTGTATTCTTATTCGAGATCCACTGCATTCTCTAAATGCCTCTTTTTTTAAAGTAGCATATTATAAAGATCCACAATCTGCGAAGACATTTAACTTGGTATCAGTAGCGTAAAGGGTGCAACAATAAGTCTACACAGAAACATCGCTAATGTAGGATAAGGACTGTAATGTAATATACTGCGCAAATATTGTATATTATTGCAAAATTAAATCAACAATGTAGCGAAATAATGCAAAAAAAACAGCATTGCAGCAGTAAGCTTATATACAGTTTTACGTCAATCTGAAATCAGTGACAGCAAATTATAAAATTTAAGCGAAAGACTTATCATTTTAAAAACATGCGAAATAACAATGGTTTGGCAACCACTTGCCTAAGACAACGCTTACGTTTCATTACGAAGTAACCTTAACACTGTAATAAACTAAAAAATCCCCAATTTCTTGTAGAGAGAACTTATTCTTAAATCTGAATGAAAATTATTAACAGAAAACATTAGCTATAACATTCCAGTGAAATTTCGTACATTAATTCACAACATTTCTGTCAGTGGAGCGTCTCAACACAACATTAAAATTAAAGTTATTAAGTAAATTAGTAATTAAGTGAATTAACTTAATAGAAAACATAACACTACCGTAGAGAAAAACAAAACTTTTACAAAAACATAAGAAAATAGAAACCGAATTTTTAATAAAATCTATGGCCGCAATGAAATCAAATAATAGTTCAACTTACATAAGGTGAAAGATAATTTAAAATATTTATGAAGCAGAAGTTATAGATTTAAATTAAAAAATAAATGAAAACTAAATTAGCTTTGCATGCAATAAAACAAACAGGCTGCGGACTTTATTGCACGATGAAGTCACATTCAATACAAAACTCAAGTATTAATTGTATTTGTAAAGAAACTTTTGTTTTAAACTTGGTATGTTTGACAATAAAAATTGGTAATGACAATATATAAATAAAAATCTGAGTAAAGGCCCATATTATGAAAACCATCACTACGGGATAAATGAAAATAATGGTATGTATATATATGGACTGGTATAATGCAAGACAAGATGATACAATCTCACCAAAACCTCAACAGATTTTGGATCTTATTATACTCAATTTATAAAACGAGTAGTTTACACGGATCAACGGAGAACGGTTTTTTAAACTATCTGATTGTCGTAATCTTTTTCAGCATTAAAAACAGAGTTTATAAGAGACAAATAAAATACCTTAACCGTGCACGAACACAAGATATAAAATTTATTTATAGTTGGTCCAAGACAACGATTTTGTGGTCTGTAATACAGTTCGAAAGTACGAGTATCGCATAGTTATAGGAGTTTTTTATTTGATTTCTACGAGAACTTTTAAAAGACCAAATCCTCTTACCTCTTGCTTTAATTAGTGCATTTAGAACAAACAAATTTCAGTCAATATGTAATAATCGTATTGACACACAGAAAAAAGATGCCTTGGTATTACGACAAACTATTGAAGAACATCTAAGGAAGTTAGCCATTAGATTGACTACTGCAGTCCTTTACATTCTCTGAAGGTGCGGAAAAGGTGATAAAACTACGTTATCCAATGGCAACCTTTGAACTTATCTACTTGGTTATTGCACTTTACTAGCAATATAAAAGGAAATTTGTGAGTTAACAGACCTTTTTTCACATGCATCTGTTGCCTAAGTAATATTTTTTAATATTGATAAACTTTCCTCTTGATATTAATTTAATAAGGACAATAAGGATAACACTTTGCTGAAAACCGCAATATAGTACTCAGAGAAGATGAAAATTCATTTAACTACCCAAAATACTAAAGTAGGCTTCCTTTACTTAATATCATGTATTTTAGAAATAGTCAACACTTGAAAAATTATGATACAGAAATGTAATCCGTACGTAACAACAAATTATCTTTAATATTAAAAGTTTGGACTTACGGAATTATATCAGGAGGCAAATCTGCCTTCTTGCAGCGTCTGCAATCGAAGATCTTTTGAACTATTTTTGACTCCTCGTGAATCATTAACAATGACTTAATTCACCAATAATTACTCGTACTTCACATAAACACTATTCTAGAAGAAAAATGGCGACAAACTATAAAATACCAAGACAGACTTGAACGTCATTAGACGTTCCACAAAAACCTACTGGACAAAATTGACCATTGTAACACTGATAAACGATACAAGATTTTAGGCTTATCGTAAAGACAAAACTAAAAATTAACAGTGATGACTATAATGGACATATATTTTCTTTTTAAATTAGCCAGAAAACTGATTGAAACATTTGTTATTTTATGAAGATATAATTCTAAATTAACCTGACCTATAAAGATAACCAATTTTTAAATTGGAGTCACGCTAGTAAATGCAATCTCTACCAATATCAACTGATTGAAAATAAGCCAAGTTAAATAATACAAGTTAATAAAAAAAACACGAAAACTTAGATCGAGAAGCGGAAAATTTGAGAAATACACACAACCAGTGAAATAAAAAATAAATTCATGCAAAATACGTACAGTATAGGCCTACAGTAAGCAATGTTCAAAGAAAAAGACAAAAACACCTATGACAAAAAAGAGATACTCTTAGGAAGAGCGAGTGGGGTGGACTGCAGTGGCGATCAGCAGTTAAAATGTGTAACACAAGGTTTTTTAAAAAAAAGGTAAAAATGTACTAATTAATACAATGATTTGTTCGTTCTAAATGCACAATACAAAAGCCAAATAGTGGCTTGGTGAGTTACATATTTGAAATTAGTATCCTAAAAATATATAAGCCAATCAATATTAATCTCTTAAGTACGAGGTCGTTTCATAAATCATATCACGTATGCAGAGGCACGTACGATGACAGTAGGTTCCCAGACAGCAGGAAATCACATACTGTTACAGCTGCACAGAGAAATTCTATACTATTCTTGGCTGCAATACAAAAAAACAGCTAAATTCCTTTTTCAGTTTAACTGTAGGTTACCGAGTTGTATAATCAAAATTACTATAACAAATTAGTAATTAAATTCTGCGATAGCTTCAATACTTCTTTCCCCTGAATAATTTTACTGGAAAACTATGGGTCTCAAGACTCAAAAAAAACAGACGTAATTACAGTTTATCAGAAACATATCAAATTTTAAAACACACAAACACGGATGAATAGAATTTTAGTTCAAAACGAGATAGTGAAAAGTTCACCAAGTTACTAGTTTTGGCAACTGATACTATTTGTTAGGAAACAGTCAATAGATACACGCAACGAAAAATACCACTTTTTACTCAAACATTAAGCAATCTCCAAAACAACTTGAAATTGTGTTGATGGTATTCGCTATGAGAGGATTTCTTTTAAATTTTTCATCATAGAAAATAAAAATACACAAACATTGCATGCTTAAGTTTACAGGGGGCAACTTTTAATTAATTCCCTTTCGAATAATGCTAAAGAAGAAAAGGGATGCTAGTAGATCACAAATTCTTAAATTATAACAAAGAAACTAACAAGTAAGCGGTTCAGTTGGCGTAGTTTAGTATTAGTTTGATTCCAGGCTTACAGGTTTTGAGTTTTACAGTTCCAAACCACACAGTAGTTGAATTCAAAAAAGCAAAAAAAAAATGAAACAAATATACAGACATTACGCCTTATAGCAAATGCACCTCTTTACGTTAGCAACAAAACCTTACATACAGATTTGAAAACACCACTTGTACAAAATTCCATTGAATACCTATACAAACGCTTTCACGACAAGTCACACGAACACGAGAACCCCCTGGTGCGTTCACTTTCCTCCGTCCATTTACCTGATAATCCCCCTAGACGCCTTAAAAGACGCTGGAGTAGAGACCTGCTAATTTGATATACAAATTTCATTCTTGGGGAGGCACCAATGGGGGCCCTACCCCTCTCATGCCTATCATGTCATTTACATTATTATCATAATCATCACATTTGCTTGTTGTAACGTTTTACAGTTGTAAATAAAGAATTAAAGAGAAAAAAAAAATATATACAGACTATTTTATTATAACAACAAATTCAGAGCAAATAGTGATTTTTATGAAATAAGATAGTTTCATCAATGCTTACCAAGGCTGATTAATATGTTAAAAATAAACTTTCTGAAGCCCTTTTCAGAAATTTAGAAAGCTTAAGGGTTTAAAATAATTTTATGCCAAAAATGTGGTTAGTATGTACGAGCGTTTATTGTGAAATAACCCGACATAACTCTATTAATGCCATGATACAGCCACTATCACGGTGAACCGTAAAACGACATGAAGAGAATTCCGGTGTAAGTACAGAATGTAGAAGTAAATATAGTTCTCTTTTACTTTCTGTGAACCTACGAATACTACGCAGGATAAGCTTGGTGATGTTGAGTGATTAACACTACATAACGGAATCACTTACATGAAATGTAATAGTCATTTATATAAGCTAATGCTAAATAAAATAATAAAAATAATTTAGATACTGCGATGTTTCTAAAGCATCTTTATAAAGATGAAGTATGTTTTTTTGCTTAAGATTTACAGTATTTCGCTACAAGTACAATCCTGCTCAAGTATTAAGTCATGATCAATGGAAACACAACGTCTGCGTGACACTGAGTGGTGTGTAAATACACAAATTATATAATAACCTAAACCTCCTTATTAAGTAGACCTATATATAAAATGTCTTCTGGCTGGCAGGCAATGTGAAAGTCTTTCTTCCCAGAGGGCAGTTAAGTTTTGAAGGTCAACACAATAAGCGGAACGTAGCGAGGGGAGGACAAGCTAGTCTTCAGGTAGGAGATACTTACCTGGTCTGCAGATAGACAAGAAACGACGTGTTATACACTCTCCCTTTTATAGAATTCAAGGTCATACCTGAGACTGGTTTTTAAACCGAAAACATAGCAATAATATGTTTGTGCTCACAATTATTACGTTGCATGTTTGTTATAAATTGAATAGAATTTTAAAAGTTAACATACACTCCGGACTTGTAATACATTAACAAGGTTGTAATACGAAAACAATATTCCAAAATGAATAAAGGCCAATAATATCACAAACCCTTCAATATAAAAAAATGTTAACATACAAAACGTATTAATAACGAAGTTTCAACATTTCATTCACTATTTAATTTTCAAATGACGAAAACAACATGAGTACCGTCCCAGAAAATAACAAGAAACTAAACCCTACGAAAATTGTAAAGGATTCGTTACATCTGAAAAATAGAACTTAATGAGTAATTTTATAAAGTAAAAGTTACGTCAACGGGCCTGGATATAATAAAGCTAATTAAATTCAGAAAGACTGAAAGTTTAAAATAAAATATAACAAACAAAAATAATTACAAAGTACAGAATAATGCTTGAAACAAATCTATTGTCGTTCAATTAATGTTCAAGTCTTTCAACATACTGTAATTAGATTTTTACGTCATTAATATTAAAAATAACGTATTGGATCTATAACTGATGTTCCTCAGATTAAAAAAGTAGTTCCGACAAAAAATATTCCTTAAAAAATTTATAAAATTTCACTATGCATTAAGCCTATGCACGTAGATTGGAGGTGGCTTCAGCCTCCCAGAACGGATAATTCAAGTTTCATACTAGACAAATAACCCGCGGGTCCTTGGTTCGATTCGCCAAGCTCAGCCCCCTCCGAAAAAATCTCCGGACTCAGCCCCCTTAAATCAAAATCCTGGCTACGTGCCTTTGTTAAGCTAAACAAAA
This sequence comes from Catonia carolina, assembly GCA_035578175.1. Lineage (NCBI taxonomy): Eukaryota > Metazoa > Arthropoda > Insecta > Hemiptera > Achilidae > Catonia > Catonia carolina. The sequence goes on along the minus strand of JAQMRL010000001.1, from coordinate 123,525,717 downwards.
TTTGCACGACAAATTACGTATAAATTGCAATGTAAGAATCATGTTACTAACTCAAAAAAGATTATGAAGTAGATCAACAAAGCGGAGAACCCAAAACTACAAGCCACATTATGTTTTATGTATCAAACTTTCAAACATTTAGTTTCCTTCGATCTTCAAATAACACACACCAAAATTTGAGCACGTAAATTGGCACAGCGTCCATCCAACAGTATAGTCGGATATTAAATCTGCAGGTGTGATTTCGAATTATATAGTGTACTGAATTTGATCGATGTGTTAATACTAGCGTACAGTATAAATCCTCAAGCCGAAGACTGTCAAAGCTAATTTTAAAAATACATGATTCATGAATTACGAAGATATAATTCGAAATTTGAAAAGAAAGTGTTACTTGGAAACAGAAGGCAGCCATTGCCATTTATAAGAAGATAGCGATTGAAACGGAAGAAACCAGTGAAGTATTTTACACATCAAAGCGGAAATATACAAATTCAGTAGCCCTACATTTTTTTTATAAAACTAAAACTCTAAACCCCTGAAATTTCCCACAGACTAACTTTAATTAATATAAATAATTATATTTTCAAATCTTATTTCTTTTAAAACAAATTTTTTAAATTAATTTGAAAAATCAGTCGATTTTTAAAAAGTAATTCATTATAAATTTAATATCTCCTGTTTAAAATAGGCCTACTATTTAATTTATTTATAAAAAAAATCAAAATAAAAGTCTGTGTCCGTTAAGATAAATTACAACTTAACTCTTGTCTTGTCATTTAAATAATTTTACATTTGGCCCCCAACATAGCGGCTAAAATGATCTTTACGTTTGGCTACATTTACCAATAGGCTACATCCATTCCCCAACTATCAAAAAAATTAAAACAATACTTATTAAAATGGACTAATACCTTAAAAGATAACAACTAAAAATATTCAAGAACGTATAATGTAGTTTAGGTGCTTTATGTTAAGTAATATGGAATAAAATCATCTTAATTTCGATAAGTTGGCAGAAAGACACCTGAAACTAGTCTATCTTCGAAGTACTGAAAACATTTACGACCAACAGGAGGCTACATGATTAAGCAACTTTCATTCATTGTTTTCTATATTAAAATGAATAAAACTTACAGACAATGCAATAATATGTTCACAAAATAAAAAATCATGTCAATTGACAAACTATTTAACTAATTACACTTCAACTGGTAATAGTTTGTAAACCTCTTCGCATTTATAATTAACAAAGAGAAAAGTAGCAAACAAAAGTATCCCGTTACAATGAAATATATAATTTTACGACTTGATCAATTGATTTTTAGACGATCTCAAAAGCCACAGCATACGTACTTTAGCTCTTAGGAATTAATGATAATTAAAATAATGACAGTAACAACGAAGATGACAACTTCGCAAACATAAATTACTAAGGACAAAATTTCGAACTGAATATCTTGATCCAAATATTAACAAGTTTACAAAAATTACATGAAATAATAATAAAATTAGTATTAATAATTCTAGCTTACATAACTTGGCATAATAGTGATCAGAAAATAGTTCAATTATTTTTCTACAAGATCAAAAACAAACCTGTCTTGCTCGCATCCAAGCCGGAAGTTCATCTGACACCTAAATCTAAATACCCCAGTTAAAAAAAAAATCAAGTACTATAGTAACGAATTTATTGTTCTTACCACTCAACAACAGAATCAGACTCTTCTTACCGCAGAATAGCAGGTGATACACTTCAGAACCGTTAAAGTTTGTGAAGAATATTTCGATTATAGAATGAATAATCCCTAAAAAAATCCACCACGCAATACAAATTTAATTCATTTAGTATTTATAACAAACCTAGCCCGCGTTAAAAAATACGCGCAGGATTATTCCTAGCCTCAAACGAATGCCTTTAATAGCATAGCTTTTCCCGGTTTTTCTCTACACCATACTTTTTCTAGATATCACTTTAAGAATATCTCAGCTTTTTAGGAAGGTATTGAAGAAATCAGTACCTTAATTTACACAATACATACAAAAATGATAAATAAATAATGAATAAATAAAAACAATGAAAAAGTACTGTTAAAATTCTTAAAATATGAATCACCTCGACTCTCATAATATTCTGTGCTAGGTGCCTTGAGACAAAATATACATACAGCAGAAATACTGTAATTGGATAAAAATATGTTTCTAAGCAAAAGCGAAGAAAAATAATACAAAATTTCATATGTTTTCCTGTATGTAAATAATTTTTTTTTCAAATTAGTAAGTTATTGGAAACATTACGGTTTACAGACAGTAACCCATAGGCTTCTCGAATGGTGGACACTGAAATTACTTTAAGTAAATTTTTCACAAGAACAAAAATTTTTCACAAGAACAAAATACTTTGATGGATTTTGGTATTTAGTTAGCCTCTTAAAATATATTTCAAGTCCGTTCTAGTTTAGTGTAGTATACGCGAAATGACTAAAAATCTTATTAACTTACGAACTAAACTAAAATATTGTAATTACAAACTGATGCTAAACAATATCATGGAGTACAACTTTTTTATAGTGGTAAATTAACCTTAGTATAGCAATACGGAAAAAAGACAAATTTAATTTAGCCTGATGTAACGACGTACTAAAATAAGAACAAGGTTAATTCGAATCAAACGATAAAAAAGGACACTGTTAAAGGACACATACAAGCTGCTGATTAATTGTATATTTATGCATTTTTTAAATTTTTTTAAAAGTATGTATACATAAAAACAATTAATTTGTTTTTGTTTTTAAATAATCTATATAAATACTCTAACAAAGAAAATAAAAGAAAATAAAGAATAAAATAAAAATAAAGAAAAGATAAATAATAAATATTTATCTATATAAATAATCTATCATCATCATCATCATCATCCGTCATGGTTTAGGCTATTGAGCCTGTTCTGGTTTCCACCTCTTCCTCGGTCGACCCACATCCCTTCTACCATCCGGTCTGGACATCCAGGCTTGAAGTGGCAAACGGTTGTGTGGCATTCGGAGCAGGTGATCTGTCCATCTTTTTCTATATTGCTTGATCACATCTACAAGTGGCTGTACATTGCATTCTTCTCTTATCACTTCGTTTCTAATGTGATCCAGCCTTGTGTATCCCTGAATGTGTCTCAAGAACCTCATCTCTGAAGCTTGTATGCGCGAGTCGTCTCTCTTTGTTGTGGTCCATACCTCGCTTCCATATGTAACTAGTGGAATCGCCATTGTCTTATAAAATTTCAACTCTGTCTTTTCTGGCTTTTCCCTTCAATGTACGACGTATGGTTCCACATATCGCATTGAATTTATTCAGCTTCAGAGGTATGTCACTCTCACAACCGAAGGATACATTGCAACCTAGATATTTGAAACTACTCACCTGCTCCATAATCACATTATCTAACACAATTTTCGACCGCACTGGCCATTTGCCATGAAATGCCATTACTTTGGATTTTTGGGTCGAAATTTTCATTTTGAATTCTTTACTTAGATTCTGGAGTTTATAGACTGCTGTTTGAAGCTTATCTTCACTGTCTTGAATTATAACGGTGTCGTCGGCAAACATGAGTGAGTTGAGGGAAACGCCTTGTCCAATATTTACACCTGTGTCAACCTTTTGCCGCCAAACAGTCATCAGCTCGTCAATATATATATTAAATTATGTAGGTGATATGGGACATCCCTGTCTGACTCCTTTATTTACATACAACTCTCTCACATCTTTTCCATCTGAACTAATCAGCACCGATGTTTTATAATATAAACTATTGATGACATAGTTTTCGATGTAACAGCTACCTTGTAATTTCTTTTTAGTCTCTGTTATGACTGCCAGTTTTATTTTATTTTCATTTAATATTTGGGCCAATTCGCATTCTTTATTTGCTAGCCCTCTCACGTTCCATGTGGCTATTTTTACAGTTTCCGAAATCCATTTATTCTTAAAATTTGCATGTCCTGTTAATTTCCGAGTTTTCCTGTCCGATTGTTCCGAGGCTGGTGTATTCTTGCCAGTGATTTGAAATGTCCTCCGGCCGGGTTACGGGCCCTGCGCGAAGTAAGTCCAGTAGTGGGGCCGCCACTTCAGAGCCTCTGAACATGCTCTGGGTTTCATTCGGAGACCCAACTCCTAGGTACCTCTGCCTACTCCGCTGGTAAGAATGACTAAAGTATTCTTCCACCCTCAAAGCCATTCACCGGGTTTGCAATTTTCTTTCAGGGTTTTCTTCCCTCAGCCTTTGATAAATCGATACCACAAATAATAAATAATCTGTATAAAGACAAAACGTGTTTTTTTTTGTGCAGGCTAATTTCCAAAACTACTGAACGGATTTTCATGAAATTTTGTCAGCATATTTATCTTCACAGCAACAATTTCTTTTTAAATTTTCAAAAATCATAACCTTAAGGGCCCTAATGACGATTTTCATAAATATGTATATGTGATACAATGTATGTGTGTGTGAATGTGTTTTGTACGTATTGCTGTTGAAGTAGATCAAGGGGTTTGATAACAAGAGACGTACGCGGGGGAAATTATCAAAACGTCGTTAGTGTGTATAAGTTGGAGTATAAAGTCGATCTATTTTTTTAAGCAGCTACACAATTTATGTTACATATTTAAAAAAAATTGATTACACCATTTTTCGCGTGCGAAGCCGCAACGGGGCATGCTTGTTTATAAATAAATCGCATTAAACTGTTTTGAAGTTAACACAAACATGAAGTATGTCTCATGGCTCTGGTAATTACATTTTTTTTTTTATTAAAAGACATTTTACGTTATATCAGTTTTATTTAATTTTAGATTAACTCGTAATTTTATTTCTCCTTTTAATTTACTGAATTTGCAGTTTTCTCGGAATAATATTAATGCATCTGTTTTGTCGAAAATACGTAGTAGACCAACGTCATTAATGTTACTGAAACCTTCAACTAACATAAGAAATCCATCACAATATTATACCCATAATACAATACGTTATGATAATTAAAAACAACACCATGTTTTTATGTAATATTAATAGCCTATCTTTTAACAAAAATTTAGGCATACTTTTGTAACCATTCCAAAAATACTAAAATAAAATAAAATTTTTTTTACAAGTTTTTGTCATTTTCAACGACATGTGTTTAATATTACCTATTGCTATCCTGGTAATTACAATTTTTGTCGTTAAGATACATCATAATCTACGTGAAGTAATAATTAAACTTATATTCTCAGCACTATCACAGTACGCTTTTTATCAATATTTCCTACTTTCTGTCAGTACAATTTTTTACAGCTTTAATCTACGTGAAGTAATTTTACACGTTTCCGGCAGCTGTGTTTTAAAGCTTATATTCTCAGCACTATCACAGTAGGCTTTTTATCAAAATTTCCTACTTTCTGTCAGTACAATTTTTACAGCTTACTCTTCGTGAAACTCCTTTAATTCGTGATCTGTAATTTCTGTAATTTTCGTTAATTCAATCCAGTGCATTTCTTTATTATCAAGGTCTTTCCTAACGTCTTTAAACCATTTTAACAGAAAACTTACCTCTTTTATAAAGTGTCATTAAAATAAGTTTTTTTTTCTTTTATCATCCTTCTTTGCATAGATAAATGTCTCCACGATATTCGTTCGTAGTCCTCGTAAACTGTGCGACTTCTACAATCCGTCCTTTATCTTTAGACTTATTGTCTCCCGTAAGATATTGACTAAAATAATCGGTAATCATTTAATACTAAATACTTTCAAACTAAGTCTACATAACAACTCTCAGATTCACAGATAATTTATGTTTCAACAATAGCGGTTAAATAGATTAAACTGATCAAATCGCACGTTCATATCTGCTGCAGTTGATCAAACTGCCGCATGTATAGGTTTTACTTTAAGGTTAATATTTACTTTTTCGTAAAATCCTTTATCTTTTTTTAAAAGTAGTTTACACAATTTTTTTTACATTTTTATTATTCCTTTTTATTCGTATTTTATTTGACCTTTTCTTATTTTATAATGAAAGGAAAACTGTTTTATGGTCAATTTAATTAGTAAATTTTCGTGTTACAAACTCTGGGGAACTATAAGGAATAATTTATAACACGTGGCAGTTTTGTTTCTACACCATTTTAATATAATCATCACGCAATATTTTTTAAATGATAAGCTACTTTATTTTTTTTCTACCCCATTAAGAGTGCACTAGCATGTGGCCAAAATATTTCTATGTTTACTAGATATTTCGCTGAGTTTTCTTAGGGCAAGGATTTCCTTCACTCTCGCGCTAAACGCCCTCTTCCGTTCTTCACTCCAAGCTTGCCCTTTCCTTTCACACTTTACAACTGGAAAGTTTCCAAAAGCTTCAATTTTGCTTCTATAAAGGTCTATATCTAACATAATTTCTTTTGTAATTTTTAATGTTTTGAGGTAGCTTTCTACTTCTTTAATCCATTTGTCTTTTGTTTTGAGATTTTCTAGAGTTTCAATAAATTTGTAAATCTCCTTTATTTATATAAATAATTTTATTATTTAATTTGAGTTGGTTTGATGACCTTCTTTTCATCAGGTTCAAACACCACTGATTTTAAACAATATAAAAATATATTCTTCTTATGTATTTATTTATGAAATTAAATTGTTATTAATTAATGTATTTTATTTCAAATAACATGTTTCTTTTAACTTTTTAAATTAAATAATCATTTTTTAAAACTGTTATTATTCAAATAAATCAAATTATCAAGTTAAATACATTTAATTTATTAAAATACATTTTATAAAAATCTTTGCAACAATTTGTAGATATATCGTTTTACAAACTAAGTTTTAGTTTAGGCCTAATGTTTGTCTGTTCTTGTCGAGGTTCTAGTATAATTTCCTTGGCCACTCCAATTTTCTTTGTAGTAATATAACGTTCCCATTTCGTACTCCGAATTGTTTGGCTTGTCTTTTATACAATTAATATATTATTTTAAGTGACAAGAAAGTTCATTTATTTATTTACACGATTTCATATTCGTCTAAATAACAAATGCCAATTATTCATACGAGTGAGTATATGTATTTATGTAGTTCTCCTATGTAATCCTATGTCCTATGTAATTAAATAGTTCGATAATTTTTCATCGAAGCCATTCACAAAACATATTTTCATAGGACGAACTCCTTGAAGCAAATAAAATTTCCAAATTACAAATTTTCAGTCTGTTATATCGTTTTAAAGCAAGGTTACTGATGATAGTAATTTAATGATTGAATAATGACACGATTATTCCAGTGTAAATTTTTCCTTTTGTACATCTACCATTATACGAAACTTTTGTCAAATTAAAATCCACTTTATATTACACTGAATTTTGATAACATTGTAATTTAATTTAAGCTGTCAAAAATTTTAACGTAATTGACATTACAGTCAAGTAAACAACAAGGTAAACCACATAGTGTTTAATAATGTTATTTTTTAATTATTCTATCGAAGATTTTGGTCTAATTAAATTTTGGTGTTGAAACACATTTTCAAAAACTTATGGAGAATCGAGATGTTGAAATTCGAAACAGACGTACAAACACAACACACGAGTAATTAAACACCACAGAAATCGTTACTACACACGTGTTACTTACGGGAGAGACAAAACATTACCTCAAGAAATGAAAGTAATAGAAATATTAATTATTCTACAATATAAATCTAACATTCTTATATAAATCATGACTCTTACTGCCTGTCAATCAAGCTCAGAATTTCAGTATCTGTCAATCGTGAACCCAAAATTACACCTACATTTACACAAAAATTACTGTATTTCACTTACGGAAACCTAATAGAAATGGAACTACAAATTATTTTCTTTTTAAATAAAGCAAATTTTTTGTAAGTAATAACGATACGCCAATTAAAAAGTAACGCTGGAATAACGTTTTTAGAAATAAAAGTTGTCGAGCAACATAAAAATTTAAATTTTGTAATTTTAAAAGTACGTATAGGCTACAAATTGTAATTTACTAGGTAAAACTAAATAGGATAAAAAATAATTGTTCCCCAACTGTAGTAATTGAATAGTTACCTAATAATAAAAACATAATCATAAAATTAATGATTCATAATATGAATTCGAAAATTAATATTGAAGAGCACTTGTTAATTAAATTTTATTTGTGCCGGTAATAAAACAAAAACAAAAAGCACTAACATCCAAATCATTATGTAAGTAAGATTTGTAATATGAATAGTGCACAACTGTAAGCTTAGATGCCTGTCATGGAAACTGCTAGGAAAACATCATGGGCGCCGAATTTCAAAGAAATTACAACTCTAAAATCCAAACAGGAAGTTAACAAGTTACAATAAAATCAGTACACTATAGTTTCTATTGACTAACAAAAACTGTGTATCTATTAACAACTCAAATTGTTTAGTGGAATAAATGATTTAAGAACACTGTCCTTACTGAGGAATCGATGGAAAAATCTTTATAAACAAAAACTGAACAGTAAATTCATTTGTCGGATAATAAAGCTACTAAGATGTATTAATTTAATAATTAAAATAGTTTCTGCCTGTAAAATACAAGATAATTATTATCAATACGATGTAAACACATTGTAGGTAAATCCCTCCATGGTCTTCCCTACGTGTCATAAGACACGATCCGTCTGAAAACGCACTTCATTCGTATTTCACATTCCAACTGAAAATCCTCCGAATGGTTGTTGGTTTCAAAAACACAACCTTTTTTTAAAATTCGGAGAACAGTCATTACGAGTTTTAAAAATTTTTTCCTTGAAGATTTCGGCGCCCAGAAGACAAGGAAATTACGAATGATTCTCAGCAGGACTGAATGAAGAAAAATAATTTTCTGTGTGGTTAGAACAAGAAAAATTACTGCAACGATAGTTATAACAAACTCATCAATTATGTTAATAGTAATAAACGAACTAATTTTTATGCTATACTTTTATACATGATATAATCAATTAAAACACAATAGGTTTATGCCCTGCTGATCTGTCACCGGTAGCATCGGGGTCCGCAATGAACAATTTTAAATGTTCATTAAGAATACTTCCGGATTACAAAAACTGGATTAAGATCTTCCTGCTCAAATATTCGTAGAAATTTTTTAAATAATTTTTAACAGAAAACTTTCGATAAGAGTTTCAATAAAAAAATTCTCGGTGAAAAGCTAAATGTTTTAGGATAAGAAGAACTTCACTGAGGATATAAGTTTCTTACTACCCAAAACTTATCAACTGATAAAAAATTTAATTATTAATCAATCAATACACGGTGAAGTTCGTACATAACAATCAGCGTTCTATAGTTATTAACATATTTTAATGACACTCAGTATAACAACTACACTTCACGTGCAGTAATAAGAGCAGGTATAAACTACCGATAGTAAACATTTACTAAGTTCTAAAGGAAAACGATAAAACAATACACTTATGAACATGTGAACATTGCAATAAAAAATTACCGCAAGATGAAAATTAATAATGGACCGATACAATTATGCAGATCCTAAATCCTTTCCAAACCCTTAAAAATTATAGAAAAGCGACTTAGGAAGCGTTAACAAAAATTTAGGAATGAAACCGTATTCGAAAAGGAATTCGTGTATAAACAGAATAAATACGTGAAGTACACGATTAATACAGTTTGTTTACATTTCTCATATAGAACGTTTACAAGGATGCGACAGTCTGAACAACGTCGCTTAAAAACAATAAATAACCTCAACCTAATTTTAATTTAGCAGTAGGCTAAACCACTCAACAAAGTTTAAGTAAACAAACATACATTAATAAAGATAAATATTAGCCTACAATAACAAAACAGTAATTTTGTTTTTGACAATTTTAACAGAACATTTGAAGTATTACTCACCAATCGGTGGAAATAAGAAAATAATCCAATATAACTGATAATCCCATTTCGGCACTTACTACACAAAACACACACACGCGTCCACGCAACAATTAGCTGTTATTAACGGCCATACTAGCGGCGTTGACACAGACACACCCGCACAGTACGTCGTTACACAACTGAGCCGCGATTCCTTTCCCTTTCAGTTCGGCATCCGCCCCTCTCGCTCTGCGCCCCTCTCACTCTCTTTCACCACTCCCCACTCTCAGAATCTTTCAATATGTATCTGTCTCTCTCACGCTTCACAACTCAAGGTCGGCACACTACGTCTGCGCAATCTTTTACCTTTCGCAAAACGCCTATAAAAAGTTTTCCCTTTTCATCCTTTTCTTTGTTCAGCGACGCGCGCTATTGTTAAGGCCGTAGTGGAGATGACCTTCAATGCGGGACACATCGCGGCCTTCCACGCTTCGACTCTCCCAGATCACTTTAAGACATCACTCGTCTATTCTAGTTTTTTGCTGCAGAACATAAATTTATACGATTTAGATTTCATAATGAACCGATTTCACATGTCGCTGTCAGATGGTTCTCTATGAACAAGGCTTTTCGAACTTGTAACTGATGCTGCTAATGCGACGATTATTTTTTAAATTATTCTTGCACACTCTGAAGTGTTCGTGAAAATTCTGCCAAAAGCATTCTCAGACGTTACCTCCAGATATATTTTCAAAATGTATAATTATACTACGAGCAGATATTTATGTCTACTAAAAAACAGATTGAGCTCTTAATCAGAAAGTTCGAGATTTTGCCTTATGATTTCAAAAACTGATATTTTTGTGAACGCTTTTGTACAATAGTTAGTTACAAAGTTAAAAAAGGAGATTTGCATCTTGCTGTATTATTGGGAAACATATCACGTTAATAGTGCTGGTTTTCGGTTCCTGGATTTAAAGTTGCGAAAAGAAAGTAATATTTAAGCAAAACTGATAAAATTTCGAGGCTAAACCTCGAAAATTTAAAGTTCCTTTAGAATTTAGATAGAAAGAAGAAAAAGCGGAGTGAAGAGCTACAGCAAAACAATTTGGACTGCAAAAACCAGGAGGCGGGAACACATAAACGTTACGTTATACATAACGTTTTCACTAAAACGTTACGTTTCACGTAAATGATGGCTTACACCCTGCGTTATTACCTTTAACGTTCGTAATAGCTTCAAAAACCTTTTGGAATTCTAAATTAGCTGATAATGTATCTAACTCTCAACGATCGGTAAACTGCTCTTCCTCTCGAATTTAATGTACATTGTACTGTTCGGCGTTCGACTTCGAAGCAATTTGCAAGAGGTTTAAATTTATCATTTGATGAATTGTTAATATTTGGTTAACAGATTTAATATAATTTAGTGGTGTTCTGGGTAAATGAACGAACTTCATGAATTATAAATGTAAGCGTCTCCACATATGCCTTCCATATGAATTACTGCTTAGGCTAACTAAAAGGAGTGGAAATAGAAATCAATACGATTTTCACTTTCTTTTATATTCGTATCATACCTCAAAATGCACTTTTGAGACGTTTTGTGTTGATTTTTACTTTCTCTTGCGTACATGAATATAGGCTTATTGTTTACATTTCGATTTTTCGAAATCGAGTTTTCACCGGATATAAACTCTTGAAACCCCCTAAACCCAAAAAACATGGTTTAAGCGATTGTGTGTGTGTGTGTGTGTGTGTATATGTGTGTGTGTGTGTGTGTGTGTGTGTGTGTGTGTGTGTGTGTGTGTGTGTGTGTGTGTGTGTGTGTGTGTGCGGGTGCGTGTGTGCGTGCGTACGTGCGTGCGTACGTGTGTGTGTGTGTGCGTGCGTACGTGTGTGTGTGTGTGTGTGTGTGTGTGTGTGTGTTTATGTGTGTGTGTGTGTGTGTGTGTGTGTGTGTGTGTGTGTGTGTGTGTGTGTGTGTGTGTGTGTGTGTGTGTGTGTGTGTGTGTGTGTGTGTATGTGTGTGTGTGTGTGTGTGTGTGTGTGTGTGTGTGAACAGAATATCTCAAGAACGGAACATCGTACGAAGTTAAAACTTAAAATTTAAGTTAGAGGACCCGACAAGAAAATTTTTATCAAAGTCTGTCAACCGGAAGTAGTAGTATATTCGTGTCATTTTTCACTTCGTTGCGATTTTCTCAAAAACGGCTCCTACGATTTTTTAAAAATCGCCTAATTTTACTAGATTTTCATGCTTTACAAGACAGGGTAGACGCCATGTCCGCTTAAATTGTTGGGGAGACTTTTCTATCGTCGAAGAAACTGGTGTTTTTAAGATTGCGGCCTTAATATGCATTTAGGGCAAAATAATATATTATAAAAGCTGTAGACGGTTTAAAATTTTACAAATTTTATTTCAAACATTATTTTGTATAACGCTTAGTTTAGCGGTAATTTGTGATTTTCTGTTTTCTTCATAAAAATCTGTAAAAACATGGATTTTTAAGATTTCGGCCTTAGCCTTTCATTTTACGACAAAAATGTATTATAAAATTTAAAAGATCTACAACTTTTGTTTTAAGTATTTTTCTCTACAGAGTCTTGTTTTGCGTGAAAGAGTGATTTTTAAGCCTATTATTAAGCCATTTTAGCCTAATTTTAAGCGTATTATTAAGCCAAACTAAGGTTGATTTTCATTTTGCATCATTTACTTATGATTAAAATAAGGTTACGTGTTTTTTGTTTATTTCTAATGTATTATTGCTAACGTTAGGTTACATTGTTCATTATTTGCATTGGCAAGAGGTAGTCGTGTGTGTTCACACCATATTTTTTTAAATGCTCACATTATGAAGCGTGAAGATCAATTAAACATTTAACATCCAAATATTTCACGATATTTATTGGTTACGTACCAAATTTCTTTTAAAATATTAATTAATTGAAAAAAGAAAAATGCAATCTGTAATTCTAGTCTGGATTTAATTTAATACTCTGGTTAAACTCAAAAAAAAGAAAATGAATCAATAAATGAAAAGTGGAATTGAAAAATAAGTTTGTTAAAAATGATCGTTCCTTGTTCTGAATATATAAAAAATTCATGACATGTAAAATGTTTAGTACCAAATAGAAAAAAAATTGAAAAATATAAAATGAAGAATTTCAAACGCGTCAGACTTCTGAGTAAATTTTAAAAACGAAAAGTAATATTGAACTTGGTTACTATTTTCTTTAAAACGTTTTTAGATATGAACTATGTTCTCTTGTTCATAAGCGGTTTGTTTACGAAGAAAAAAACCTTCTTTACTATTGTCAAAACAATCGGCAAGGCCACGAATACTTCCCAGGCTTTCTCGTTTACGCAACACAAGTGAGATAATATACTACAGAACACTGAGGGAACTGAAAAACAAATGCAGCTTAATAATATGCCTCTTCGTATTAATAATATTTCGGTGTCTGGGAGCGAAAAGACCGGAAATAAATTTAGTCTTTGATCAAAAAGCAGTTTCAGTTTTAGTATTAAATCTGCTTAATAATATGCTTTTTAATTAAGATTATTAAAACACAATGAATTTTTATCAGGATGAGAGTATTTCCTCTCTATCATTAAATAACTTACCTTCAAAAATTGCCTTGTTTTTCAAGGATTTCATTGTTTTCAAGTAAGAAAATTATTAAGAAGTGTTAATGAATGTTATATCAGGGTTTAAATTAAACGTAGAACAGTTCTGTTATTAATTAATACAAATTTTAATGAAGAGTACTAAATATTTACTCAATATTTTTTAAGTTTGTAAACCCGTTTAGGATTAGATCTCCGATGAAAGGTTGCCTAAACATAAACCCGTCAAAGTGAATTTCGAAACCAGTATTTTCTAAAAAGAAATATCCGTAATGTTTGCTTGTTTCCCCAAATCAAATGCCGGAACCATAAATTCCTGTTAGTTACCGTGAATTAATAACGGACTATCTCATGATTATAAATTATTCTTAATGTGTCTCACGTAAATATTTACTTATGTATTCATAATACGTGACAAATAAACTAACGATCAATTTATTCATAAATCAGAATATATCGGAGAAGCTTGAATACTTAATTCAATTTTAATTTAAAAAAAATCATAGTTTAATTAATTCGTTGAAGCTGATTAAACTAAGTAGAACGGATTGTAGGCCTAGGCTAATATGTGGGCTTGGTAACCCTTCATTACATAATGTAGTCTACTTGTACATATACGTTGGTGGAGGGGGGACACATAAACTAAAATTTAAGACTCTTACAAAATTTTCAACCTCTGAAAAAACTCTATGCCCCGAAATATTTTACTTTTTCATTGCTAATTCCAATTTATAAAACAAAATATGAAAAGGTATAATGAATTTTTTATTTTATTTTGAGTAAGCCTAATTCAATTATCATTCGTAGGATCTTGAAAACTGTTGACGTTTTGATGAAAATTTTATTAACTAAGCCCTATTAACTACTTTCATGTTTACAATAATTTCTAACGCTTGTAAAATCTCAAAAATTTTAAGCATAGACTTACTACGCGTATAAGTAACGTGATAAGTGTTTTATTAAGTCACGCTTAATAAAACCGTTCATTATTTGGTTTGAATGGTTTCTATATTTTTCTCAAAATATATAGAGAAATTTACATCGGATATTATTTATCATTTTTGTAAATTTTACTTGATTGTTTACTAAATAAAAGAACTTAAATCTAACCTTTGAATTTTAATTTACCGTAGAATTTAGAGTTTACCGTAGTTTACAGTAGAGATTTTACTACGTAAAACGAGGAGCTATGTGGTTTGCCATGCCTTCCTCACTGAGTAGAAAAGTACGCTTATCAGCATGCCGGGCAAGTGGAAAAGGACATATTTTCCACTCTGCAACTGACACCTTCACTTCATTCACCACAAGGTCTAGCTGTATAATGAAATCATTTTTGTCAGAGGAGATAACTCTGATTAGTATCTTTTACACCTCTGCCTCTTCTGTTCTTAAATGATTCAGCTATTTAATTGGCTGACCATGTGATAAGAAACAGAACTATTTATTTTAGCCCTGCAACTAACAAATTGAATGTAAATAATTTGACACTCCACCTCTCTGTTAATGGGCAGACGTAGTAGTTATACAGGTTTAATTCCTTTGGTAAATGGAGAAAAGAATGTCTGCCAATTAGAGTGTATGGGTATTTAGTCCTCTGTGTGAGTTTTTCAGTTTAGTGAAATGTGGGATTTCCACGTACATCTTTTGTCGAGAAAGAGTCTTAAATATTTAATTGGTAATCTGTGGGTTTGCTGAATTGTTTACAGAAACTGGAGGTCATATTTGGGGCCTCAGAGTAAATGTAACATGGTTAGATTTTGTTAAGACCGAGTTTGATTTTCCACTTGTGTAACCATTTAGAGAGTTTTGTTAATAGATACCGCAAGTAATTTATATCTGAGACGAATTTCTTTGTCGTCTGCAAAAATAACTGACAGTTTTTGGATAAGACAATATTACAGCCCCAAACTTGAATTGTTTCAAACGAACTATCTCAATTTATTGAGTAAAATATATTCAAATGACTTATTTGTAGTTAATATTTGGAACTTTTGATTTCCTAATTGTACTACAGCAGAGAAACCATAATGTAAATAGATTTAGTGTACATTTTGGTAAAAGATAAAATAAAATTACTACACTCCGTTATACATACTACACTCCGTCTAAACATAAAAATAAATACTGCTGCTGTGATTAATTACGTGTACTACCTACTAATTGTTAATACAAATAACTACAATTATGGTTAATTAAAATATCTACATCAAAGAATTTGTTTTAGTTGCATAACAGATATTAAATCATAAATATAATAAACTGCTACATTTAAATGTGATGTAACGATATTAGGCTACACAAAATGAATATCACTTTCTACCAAATTCTGAACCACTGAACCATTAAATCGTGCTACACTTCTACTATTCACTTTTACTGTATTCTTTCCTAACAAAACATTTTATGTTGATTTATGTTTTTAATTACAATTTTGTTTTTAGTATTATAATAACGACTAAAATACTAACGAATAAATATAACGCATATCTTATATTACCGCAAATAAAAATGTGCCTATTACTATTTTTATAAACTTATTTCCGTTTTCCTATTAAGAACATAACAATCTGTAGGTAACTTTATTGCGGCTATAAAATTTTTGTGTACATTAAGTTGCAATGCTATAATAAAAGAAAATAAAAAAATATTAATTTTTCAAAATTGTAATTATGTAACTGACTTTACATAGGTGTCTGTATTTATATAACTTTTTCTACCTCATTCATTTGTCTTGATGATACAACTTTCAAATTTTAGCAAGTATCGTTGATGTGTATTTCAAACAAGGTTTTGATTACGTTTAATTTTATTTTTTCACGTTATTTAGTTCAACATTCAAAGTATAGATGTCACTGCGTTTGATAAACATTTACATCAGCGGCCACGGTAGTTTTTTTTTTTTTTTTTTAGTTTGCCTTATTTAAAGTCGGATTGACTGGTTGATTATTCGCGACTACTTCGGCACTTTGGAAATGAAATGGTGGTTTGATTAATGATTTCCAGACCCTTGCTGAGAATCAAACCCGGGATCCACTTTGTAGGCTAGAGCGCAAACCACTCGTTCGTGGTTGTATATTACTGTAATATACACACTGGAAGAACTATCGTACGTTTACTTAAAAATCTGTTAATATTAATTAACTACAATTAGAATTAATCACCTCTGTGAACTAATGTATGTGTGAAATAATTAGTAAGTGACACGTTCTGATGGAGGATTCACCCAGCGATTTAAACCTGATTGGTTTAGGACATCCACTTCTGCTAGATTATTCGTAACTTTGTAAGTTATTACGTGTTCAACAGTTGAGGACTCAAAATTCGGAGAGTTTTTCTCATTCTCTGATTTACTGAGGGTAAAATGAATGTAACATTTTGTTACATGTGTTGCGGTGTTCAGTACGAAGAAAACAAGTAAAATATACTTATTTCAATGTTGTACAAGTATTATAAAATTATAAAAACATTATTTTATAAAATATTTAGGACTCTCTAGACAATAATATAGGCAGATTCAACCACATTTGATCCGTAGAAATGATTTGGTTTCAACAGAATAGCTTCAGAACTTGAATAGTTTTACATAAATATTAGGAATTAAACTAATTTTCTTGAGATATATTTTAGTTTTTTCAGATTGAATTAGGTATACCACAGTATAGTTTATAAGCAATAGAACAAAGTAATTAATTATTTTACCTTAGCTACCGTAAAAAATAACAATAACTAACTTCTTTTTGTGGTTATTTCATTATTAAAAATAAATTCTTTAAACAAATTCATAAATTTCCCGTTTTTTTAATTGAAAATACTGCAATAATATTTTTAATAGTTATTTAACAGATCGCATTTATTAGATCTTACTTTAATAAAAGACATTTAAATAACGAGCTCAATTGCAATCTCGTGGCTGGTATCATCCTACTCCTGAAGATCTTAACTAAGAAATAAAATTCGTTAGTGTCTTTCAAATAAAGCAATCCTAAAATTATTTTTTTATTGGAAGAATTCAATAATTTAAAACATTTTATACAGAAAACTAAGTAATTCACACATATTTCGTCCATAGAATCAGGCATGTAGTCAGGGAAGGGACTTGAAGTCCGAACGGAAAATATAAATTTCATACCAGACTAACATTCCGAGGGTCCCGGGTTTGATTGCCGGTTAGGACTTGAATTTCCCATCGTTCGGTTTCATCACCCTTCATTAGCCTTAATGTTCATAACAGTCGGACATATAATAAAGAAAAAGTCTCCAGACTCAGCCCTCTTCCAAACCAATTATTACTTACACAATACTGTTATGTAGTAATTTAAAGATGAAGAATACAAAATACGAGTAAAGTATAATTTTTATTAGTAGTGGTATTTAATCCTTGTCAATAAGTATTGATAATCAATACTCACTTTGGGTTCGCCTATATCTATGATTTCTGTATGACAGCCTTTTCGCATTCAGTTTCTTTCAAGGAATATTAACATCTTGATTATTAGCGACTACTAAAGGTTATTAAACGATGAGTTTTAAACCTTAGCCTAGAATCCGACCCAGGACCTTCCACGATGTAGTCCAGCACGCTGACCACTCGCCACAGAGGCGGCAATGATAGCCTTTGATTCACCTGAACAATGATAAAAATACAACTAAATTTTTTTTTATAGTCTGTTTTTTCTATTTTGATAATTTACCGATTATTAAAACCAATATTCATGTAAAAAGTTGTAGTTTAAATTGAATATTGATAAATTTATTTCCGACGCGATTGGTCACTTTGAAGATAACTTTTCATATACAGTAATATCGACATACGTTTAAAAAGATGTTAAGTTATAGCCTATGTTCACCAACGACCTCAATAATATGTGCTCTTCATACAAACTACGTTTAATGAAATCAATATCTACTTATTTTTCTAACAAGTATGC
Source organism: Catonia carolina (assembly GCA_035578175.1). Classification (NCBI taxonomy): domain Eukaryota; kingdom Metazoa; phylum Arthropoda; class Insecta; order Hemiptera; family Achilidae; genus Catonia; species Catonia carolina. The sequence goes on along the minus strand of JAQMRL010000001.1, from coordinate 123,507,274 downwards.
GATATGTTCCAAAGAAAAGGCTAGGTAATATCAGGTAATCAACGCAGTATGTACTGTAATAAGGTAACTGAATGCCTTGATTTGACGTAGCAAACAACAAAATAGAACTGGATTGTTTTTTCCTTGTAAAGTTTAACACACGTGTGTGTGAATATATGAAGGTTAACATGTTAGTCTCTCGCCTATCCTATCCCGCTTGAGAGAAGATTGCAACTTAACCGCATTATAAAGCGAACGATTTTTTAATTTTTATCTTTTCACCTGGAACAAACCTATTTTCTAGAAACAAAAGTATATGACTGGTTTATTCTCTGGATACATTCCAAAATTACTAAGCCAGAATGTATAATTTACAGTTGAAAAGTGGAAAGGGGACTGGGTTTTTCTAATTTTATAACATTCGTACTGAATTTATTCATCATCTCTTCATTAACCCAATGGACCTACTCTTTTGTGATGTCATATCGCTAGAGGAACACGCTTAAAACTTGTAAATATTTCTCAAAATGTCACGTGATGAAATAATCATTCTGTTATGTTTTTAATCGGGGAATTTTTTTAATTCAAAGACTTACATAGAAATTTTTATAATTAATAGGTTTTTTTATTTTGTAATACAGGCACAGTAAAAAATCTGTTCAACGTTGTACAAAATTCATTCATTGCAGTACATAGAATTGTTAAGTTACATAAAATATTTCAAAATTTTGCTATCTTTCAACATTAGTCACTTGAATAGTGCATTAATTAGAAAAATAAAGCTTCATCTATATAGATTTTCCGTGTTATTGAAACTGTGAAATTTTTGCAATATTGTGAGGCGAGATTATAATTTGCTTTCTGCCAATTGTAGGTACCTAATTGATAAAAAACAATTAGGCTTATTTCATCCATAGTTTTAATTCAATTCAAATTATTAGTACGTATAAACTACCCAAAAAAATTGAATTGAATAATAAAAGAATTCATCATTTTTCAGTGTAGGCTACGCATTATTTTTCTAACACTCGTGCTATGAAGAGACTACAGATAAACGGATGTAGTAATATTAATATCTAATGCATAAAAGCTACCACAGCAGAAACCCTCCAGATCCCTGCAGCACATACTTCGTCAAAACCACTACTGTCTGTCTATAACTTGATGGCCTCCGGCAGAGAGGAGCAATTCGGGGATTGTAAAACCATTTTAGAAAACATTTCTAATATTTTTAAGTAACTAAAACTTGTAGGAAATGACATATTTTTTAAAACAAAGTATTTCGCATGTTTTTGTTCTATAAAATTATTTCGAAAAACACGCTTGATGAGATAATGTATAATATAGTAAAAGTTTTGATTTTGAAGAAGGAACTGCCCTCGTAACTTAAAAAGTAAAGATTTTCTGTTTTAAAATTTATTGTTTCATCGTTTCCTGTAATTTTTTCTAGAACAAACCTGCCACATATTATGTTAATCCGTGAAATAGTTGTTGAAAAATGACGATGTATTTCAAAAAATACGGGTTTTTTCTTCAAAAACAAAACTTTGACTAAATTATACATTATCTCATTAAGCGTGTAACTTCGAAATAATTTTTTTAGAACAGAAAGCTTGCAAAATACTTTGTTTTATAAAAATACATAACTTCCAACAAGTTTTGGTTACTTAAAAAAATTAGATGTATGTTTTCTGAAATTGTTTTACAATCCGCATATTGCTCCCCTTTCCCAGAGATCATCAAGTTACAGACAGACAGTAGTAGGTGCAAAGTGATAATTTTTTTAAATTCTCCTCTCTGTCCTATAAAACTTCACCTTAGTCACTTAATGTAATTACGTTCAAAGTTAGTAAATAAATTAGAAGTATGAGGGAAAACACAAACAGAGGGTATATTGTTCTAACATTCAGTGCTCTTGAAAAATTAAATACCACATCTTATTTTGAGAAAGATAAACGTATTTGAAATACGTCAACCGGCATAGACCAATTGGTGTTAAGAATGAAATTAATCAACGTGGTTTGTACCCAAGAAGGCGCTCTAGAAAAGCGATTTTTAGAAATTTTAAAACTTTTTACTCTGGATGTTGAAAGTTTTGATTCATGATTATTCTTAAGAGAGCTTTGGCAGAATACTATTTTGTACAATGCACAGTATAATGTACATTGGATTCGGCCCATTCAATGTTTAGTAGGGGCAAGAATGCAATATTTTATTTCCATCCTATAAAAATCCTTTCATTTCAGTTTCCAATCGCAGGCTCCTTTCTATAGAAATTTTAAAATTTTTAGACCTCTTGAAAAATTCATGCTTCATTGACTGTATATTCACCATTAACTATCCTTCTGTAAAACATTGTTAGTTAAATTTAAGAATTTACATTTATATTAATCTCATAAAGCTGTGGTTTTAACAGAGCACGACGCAACTTTCATTTAACCTCGGTTAGATAATCAAATACGCAGGCACAAGAACATGAACAGCAAATTAAATGGAACACATATCACAAGGCGATAGAAACTACTGAAAAATTAAATTGTAATCTAAACGTTGCATTTATCTCATACTGATTTAATAACAAAGAAATAAAGATGAACGATTACTTAATAACTATTTAGAGCAAGTAAATGATCAAGAAGAAAACAAAATTCCTTTCATTTCAGCTCCCTTGCATTGAAAAAAAATACTAGGTCTGCAGTTGAAGGCCAACTGTAAACCAAGTTGGAAAGGAAGGCTACTTTCACACAATTCAGATCCTTTTACAAAGCAGTAAGTAAAATAAAACCGTTGATTATAAAATAAATTATTCTGCTGAGTTAAAATACGGGTAACACATGATTTTATTTAGCTTCTATATTTCCTGAAAACCTTTACAAACAAAAATAACGCACAGTCCTCCTTGAATTTTTGAACTAGACATCAATGGGTAAAACGTTAACAGTTAAAACCATTTTAATGAAAGATAAATTTGTCAATGGATACCTTGATAACTAAAAAATTCAAAATATTACATCTAGAACCTGTATTTCTCAATAATTCCAGAACCACTCAAAATTTACTTACTTTTCATGTTTTCGTAAAAGGTCAACATCATTAAACATATAAGCAAAATATTGTTATGAATCACAGAGGCCTACGACTACAACATAAAAATTTCTCAAAATAAAGTTTGTAGCGTTTCTTACAGTAATTATACATTTCTGAAAACATATTGTAGATACTGTAGGTTTAGAGACAAACAACAGAATCATAATAATCTCTTATCATACAAAATAAATTTTTCAGATGTACCAGGAAAGCTTAGGTATGCCAGCAAAGATGACTTAAACGCCGATGGAGTAGAGAGATGACACATATGAAAATACATTACTACTGTATTAAACAAAAGTCTTTTTCTTCTTCTTCTTTACTTCATAGATTAGGCAGTACTGCCTGTTCCGGAAACCACCTTTTTCCGGAGGACCAGACCCCTTCGATCCTTTGGCTTATAATTCATTGCCAATCTAGGTAAACAGCTTCCCTTCATGCGTTGCCGATGACTTCCCCAGTTGATTCTGTACTCATCTATCTTCTTCTCCAGGTTAAAATTTGCAACTCTTAATTTATAACGTCATATAACGTCACTTCTTATTTTGTCCTCAAGAGAACAGCCCTTCACTCGCCGAAGAAATTAAACAAAAGTTGAATTCAATATTAAAGTTTAACACACTTTTTATTTTCTGGAAGACCGTCACCCAGTCAAGTTGCTCGTGGGACTCTCTGGAGGGGTGTCTTCCTCTGATCCAATAATGTCATTTTGTGTTTGTACTTGGTTTTTTAAACCTCTTTGCTGGTTCTTATTGTACAATTATTGAAAATAATTAAGTTTAAAAGTGACATACTAATCATGTATTACTCAAAAAAAAAAAACGACAGCACACCCTCTCTGTTCTTTACACACAAATGTAGTACTCAAATTATACTTACTCACCTAAAAAAATACATAAATTATATAATTATAATATAATTTTTATGACAAGTAATAACATTATCATGAAATATTACTCTCCTTAACATATTTTTACTGTTTTAAAAAATTATTTTCGAATTGCACAAATTATACACGTAGTAAATTCACATACGTATTTATGCTTGTTTGTTATAATGCCAATAATGTAATGTTTGTTACATTTATGTTTGTTATTTTTAAAGAGGTCGATAATGAATCAGCCATAAATTGAATTGAATCATGTTTGCCTAAAATGAAAGGAGTTGAATACTATAAACATACCCTCCTATTTTTACGTTACTTGTTATTATTATTATTATTATTATTATTATTATTTATAGGTGTATTATTTATAGGTGTATTATTTAACAGTGGGTGTAAAGTCTGAAAACTGCTTAATATTGGCCTTCCACGTTGAGGTCCCGGGTTCGATTCCCGGCTAGGGTTTGGAAATTTTCACGTGTCAAATTCCACAGTAAATGTTACATAACCCACCGTAGTCGCTAATGACCAAGTAGTTGATGCGACTTTAAATAAATAAATTTAAAAAAAAGAAAAATGGCATACTATGAAAAAAGATCCAAGCATGGTACTTATTCATTTAAAAAATACTGCTATATTACAAGGGTAAAATTTTGTTGGCCATCTTAAGTATGACTTTAGTTTTAAAATCGTAAGTTGGTCATGCGATAGAAATTTCTATGCAAAATTTTAAGTTAAAAACAATGGTAAAAACTGCGCGTTGATAATCTCAAACCATTTTAATGATATCAGCACGTTCAAAAATCCTCTTTTTACTTTATTTAGGTTAGACTATTTGCAACTATATGTACAAGGGTTATTCGGAAAGTAAAGAACATTTTTCTTTACTCTAATTTTTTTTTTAATATAGCCAAACAGAACTTTTTTTACATCACACCTGATACTTAAACTATTTTTCTACGTAATCGCCGTACAAGTTTAAACACTTGTACCGTTTAACCAATTTAGCTATGCTCTCTGCAAACTTAGTTGCCGCCAAGTTGTTTAACCACTCACTAACACCCTCTTTCAGTTCGTCGTCACTTCCATAACTGTTCCCGCCCTAAAAGTTCTTCAGTTAATGGAAATTTCAGGAAAGAACGAACTTAGTCCATCTATCGTCAAACTTTTGTCTTGTTAAATGTTTTCCTGAATTCTTGATTTGAGTTTGTCGGTCACAGCTGAAGGTCAGCCCGAGCGCTCTTCATCGTGAACATTCATCCGTCCGCCGTTAAACTTTATGCACCATTCTCGAACTGAAGGTTAATTCATCACTTTACCATAAACCTCCGTTACGTGTCTGTAAATTTCGATAGGTCGCCTTTACCATTAAAAATCGTATTACGCTACGAACCTCACACTTGCCTGGATCGCTAATTTTTTCATACATTTTAAAGACTAACAAATGATCAATAAACCACTGTATCGGTTCCCTGTTAGCGTCAGACTGGCCCAAGGTGAGTGAAACGTCAATGACTCTGCAGCGGAGGTGATGGGGCAACTTTGGGGCTAATTAGACAAAACGTTTACTTTCCGAAAGACCCTCGTACATACAAGTAGCAAATTTGGGGATTGCTTTTGCAATGGTCGGTGAAAATGTGTCAGCTTACTTAATTGATATTTTATGAACTACTTTATCATGATTCTTTATCTTTATTATAACAATGTATATTTCTCAACTTTAGCTTCTTAGCATTACTTACTCAATAATTTCAATTATATTACTTCCCATCAGATAAAATATTTATTATGTTATAAAAGTAAATAAACCAAATAAATTTCAGGATCATATTACAGTTTTAATGAAATCTTACGAATTTACTTTTTAATAATTCTGATATTTTTATTAAAAAAATTAATTATCTGAATTTATTTTGACAATATTAAAATTTTGATTTGTTTTAATGATTGCTGAGAATTAACCACTCTTCCCCGATAGTTAGATATTTTGTACATATGTCTGTTGTGTTAATTTGGTAAAATTGTGATTTTTGTGATATTTTTAAAATAAAAATTACTAATTAGGGTTTTCAAAATGTTAAAATTTTTGTTAATAAAGGCCCACTTAATGAAACCAAGAGAAAAACGTTGTTAATGGTGCGTGGCTGTGGTAATAAAGTACGATTATATCACACCTTTCTAGACATTAAACGATTCCAAGAAACAGATAAATATTAGGTAATCGTACGCGCTCTGAAATACCAAAATCTGCCGCCAATGATAGTTACCCGATAGATATAGTCATTTGATCTATTATTTGTTGGAGATCCGCCTGCATAGGCCTACTTATTAGATCATGAAAATACTTAAAAATATTTAGGAATCCATTAAGTTACATTCAAGCACAAAGTGACTAAATCGACTTTCATCAAACGTTGAGTATTATGACGTAATTAATATATAACAGATCAACAGAAATATAACAGAACAACATAGTAAAAAAATTCCTAAGCGCATGTGCCAACTGAAGGCTGGGGAAAAGAGTTCCCCTTCTAATTGCCGCTTTGTGATAATTGGATCAGCGTCAGCGATGATTAACAGCTGGATCGACTGTCGAGAAATAGTATGGATGCATGGAGTGGGAGAAGTGAAAACAATACGAGCACTGCAAGCCACGTTTTCCACGGTTGTTTTTGTAAAAAATTAGTATACTTGGACAATTCGAATTGGCACAAGCAGCTTCGGTGTTTATCTACTCCGCTCTTCACCCCTCGTCTTGTAACGACGGTACAGTCACAAAAGTATACAATCGCTACTGTAATGTGCGACTCTCGCACGGTCACTACGTTTTGTTTTCACTGTTGTTATTAATAATCTGTCAGACATAATGATGTAGGCCTAACTAATTTGTTTTCATATATTATTTTCTGTTCATTACACATTCAGACCAATTTGTTAAGTTGAGTGCGTCTGTAGAGTATAGTTTAGTGAGATTTTGCAGTTTAATTCTTGTAATGTATAATTTAAATTTTTACTGGGACAAATTAAATAGGTATATATTTTAAAATGAAATAATTATTTGTATGTTTGTACATTGAAACAAGGTTGTGCGCAATTGCGTACATTAAAATTTGTAGACCTTGTTGAAAGAATAGGTTATGGATAAATATACTTTATGCGGAACTTTGTGTACACGTAGAGCAAGAGTTGTGCCAGTTCGAATTGTCTACAGTAAAGTACGCCAATGAAAAAAATCTTTATTATACTAGAAACCCCGCTCGCTACGCTTCAAGGGAAACTAAAAACTTAAACCGTTTAACTTCTCACATAATGTTACGGTTTTAACTCCACATCATGACTGCAAAAATAAGATCAATTATTATTAGAAGCAGCAATTTTGCTGACAATAGTATGAATCACCAGTGGAAGGTAAAAAATACGATCTGAGCATAACTAAATAATATGAGTTGTAGGACAAATTAGGTAAAATAAATTTCTGAAAAAGCTGTACAATCTCTTTGATTTTTCGAAGTATTATAACACTTTCTATGAAGAAATTGGATGTGAAATTACTATTTGGATATTTTCCCATGAATAATTATCAAACGTTTTAAAAAAGGAAACAGTAAAGGATAGTGGCGAACTGTAGGAAGGTTCTGTATGACACATGATACCTGACTACTACATATACTTGACTGTCTAATACAGTACATTGTATACAATACATGGTGTAATACTGAAAGATATAAGAATTAAACTTAACAAAAGACTTTGCATCGAACAAATAAAATAAAAGATTATTTTATTTCATCAATCACAATTTTTTTTGAATTACCTAAATTATTAGGTAAAGCCATACGATCTATGTTACTCAGGAAGCGCTAAGCTTCCAACAGAGAAATAATTTTTGAAATCAGTTGAGTAGTTTCTGAGATTCCTCGTACATATAAACAAACTAACGTTTAGTATTTTATAAATCAATATCACTAAATATCAACTCAATAATATGTTTAAAAGTACGAATATCATCTAAACGATTTCAGATATCGACGCGAAATTTTTTACCATTAATTTTATTTTGAAATTTCGTATCCAATTCATGTATCGCGACCACTTTCATATTTATGAAAAATGAAGTTATATTCAAAATGGCGGATCAAAGATGGCCACCATAACATTATATACAACGCAGAAAAGTTTGTTTGATACAATAATTTAAAAATATTCTGGTTATCTAATCACATTCAGTTTTCTAAAGTTCAGCCGTTTCCATATTTCTCGTTCATCCTGTTTAATAGGCCAATCAAAATGGGTTGTGTTTACGTATATCCTTACAGGCATATCTTCTACACATTATGAAAAATAAAGCGCAAGAAAGTTAGATACAATTCAACGCAAATGTTTGAATGTTTGATGCTGCTTCATAAATATTATGTTGTTTCTATAAAATAATAATAATAATAATAATAATTGGTATTGGCTTGTTGGGAGGCGGTCACAGTTGTTTTTGGAAAATAAAGTTACACTGTACTAGGTGATGATAAAACCAGTTTGGAGTTATGGAATTGAACTCTGGGGTACAGCAAGTACGCCTAATCTAAAAATATTACAGAGATTCTAATCGAAATTTCTTCGAATAATACGCTGTGCACCTTGCTTGGTATGTGACTAATGAAGTACTCCACCATGACTTGGGCATACATATGGTGAGAGAAGAAATTAGCTGTCGGAGTAAAAAGTATTTAAACAAGTTAGATATTCATTCTAATATGAATGAATGTTAGATTCATTCATATTAGAATATGAATGTGAAAAATGAAATTTTTTGCCTTAATAATTTTCATTTGAAATTCATATTCTATATTAATATGAATATAGAATATTCATATTCTATATTCATATAAGAATATATAGAATAATAATCAGATGGCTAAAAATAATCTTCTCGACGACAATATCGAAAATCAAAGACTCTAAAAGGCGAGAATATTAGATTTTCCATCCTGGTTGATCAAAAAAACCTGATCAAAAATGTGTAACCATCCTTTAAAGATTAAAAACACAAATTATATTACGAATCGTCAATTCTTATTTCTCAATAAACTTAATCTTAATAACACCCATTCATATAAAAACTCAATCATCAAATTAATATTAAATCATCGGTTAAACAGATCATCAGTATCACGTCTTCATTCTCTCCTTTTCACACCTTCATTCACCTCGTCAATTAATTTTAAAACGACAACTACGTCTTTCTCCGTATAATGAAAAGTTGTACATTTTAGGACCCAAGAAGAAACTCTTTATCATTTATAACCGAGCGATCACACGGACGCAACGCAGCTGAGTGTTGTCTTCTTCAAGGTACATTCGAAATTTTTTAAAACATTTAAGTAGGTACTGATTTTTTTGTTGAACTTTTTGTAGATAATTCTGAACTATGAAAAAAAATCCATTGAAATATTCACAATATGATATAGAGAAAAAAATCAATGCTAACAGGAAGATAAATGTTGTAAGAGAAAAATGAAAGAAAGAAGTTAAGACAGATTTAAACTGCAGTAATAATAGTAAAAGAACAAAAACTTCAATATGAATGCCGGATGCTCTCATGCCCATTATTTTCCTTTAAACCGCCTTGAAACGTCCCTCTCCACTAGGCTAAAAAGTCTGATTTGTAATATTTGTCCTTGCAAAAACATGTCCTTGTGCAGTAATGCAACAAGCTCTTGTAATAATAATTAAAGAGTTATAATATTTTTACACAACAGAAGGAAGCCATATTATTCAGGGTTGCAGACTACATAACTAATAATAAATTGAATGAAAATGAACATCCTCCGTAAAACGAATGTTTTAGTGGTATAATAATAATTTTTATCCATCGATATCAATCTTGAAAAGAATAATTATTTGCTTTTCATTGGTTTATTACTTTTCTTAAAGTAACTATTTGAATTTTCTATTTGTTGCACTAACGTACACGCGATGCAGTAATTGCAATATTGCATCATAGAGTTGTCAGTCCAGCCTTGGCCATGACATTCACCTCCAACATAATAGCACGTGTAGTAGTAAGTATTAAGTTGGTGCTTATTATTATTTTTTCTCAGTATTAATGAATTTATTACTGGAGGGATATACAAACCATAATTTTTAGATAATCATTCTAGAACATTTAATATGTTATTATCATAATTTAATAGCAACAATCATTTTGAAATCCATGTGGCGATTATTATATAAACTCACAAGAAAATGAGAAAACCTCTAAAGCAGTTCGCTTTGTATGAATAAAGGACTTCAAAGAGTATCAAAATTTTATTTTTCGCGCAATATTTTCAAAAACAAGTTTCCTCTTTAAGTAAAATAAACTAAACAATCACTACTGATCGCACTATCATTGATTTGTACAAAAAATATATTCCTGATAGTACCGACGTATTGGGAAAACAGCATTATATATTTCTAAATCATATTTCACAATCTTCTTCTCTTTTTCTACCGCTTACGGATTAGGCGCTACGCCTTAAACTACCTTTTCCTTGATCTACCTTCTTCTTCCAATTGAGCAATATTGGAATGCCTGGACCGTAACTCTTTCACTTATCATTTTTGTGACATGATTTTTTCATCGAGTCCTTTATCAGCTCATATTCTCTCGGATGGTTTTATCTTTACCTAGTTCTCTCCTGATGTCACTACTACGAATCTGATCTCGCAGGGAGCATCCCTTCACTGATCTCAGGAATCTCATTTCAGCGGCTTGTACTTTCCTTAGTTGGACTGTCCTTAGCACCCATGACTCATAAACGTATAGCAGAAAGGGAACTGCCATCACGTCATACATAAGTGTTCTTGTTACTTTCTCTTGCCTATATGATTAAATAGGAACGAAAGCATTGTCTTCATGTCGATTTTTCGAAATCAAGTTTTCACCAGATCTACACATTTTTAGACCCCCTGAACCCAAAAAAACATGTTTTAAGCGATTGGTCTGTGTGGGTGTCTGTGTGTATGCCTAGTGTCTGTATGTGTGCGAGTGTGAACAGAATATCTCAAGAACGGAACCTCGTACGAACTTGAAACTGGAAACTTAAGTTACATACCACTACCGGACCTGACACGAACATTTTCATCAAAATCAGTCAACCGGAAGTAGTAGTTTATTCGTGTAATTTTTCACTTTTTTGCAATTTTCTCAAAAACTGGTCACACGAATTTTTTAAAAGTCGCCTGGTTTACTAAATGTTTTATGCTCTACAAGATAGGGTAGGCACCATGTTTGCTGAAATTCTTGGTGAGGCTGTTTTCACGTAAAAAATTGTTTTTTTAAGATTACGGCTTTAATATGCATTTTAGCGCAAAAATGTATACCTATATAATAAAAAACGTAGAAAATTTAAAATTTTACAACTTTCATTTCAAACATTTTTTTTGTAGGCCTATAACGCTTAGTTTAGCGGTAATTAGCGATTTTCTGTTTTTTTCTCACGAAAAAGAGTGAAAAATCTATAATTTTTAAAATTTCGGCCTTAGTATGCATTTTACAATAAAAGTGTATATAATCAAATTTATAGGAAACTAAAAGATCTACAACTTTTATTTATAGCATTTTTCTCTACAGAGACTAGTTTAGCGTGAAAGAGTGTATTTTTAAGCCAAAGTGAGGTTGATTTTCATTTTGCGTCTTTCATTCATGATTATAATTAGGTTATGTTTATTGGGGTTAGTTTTTTTATTTATAATGTTTTATTAATAATGTTAGATTATATTGTTAATTATTTGCATTGACAAGAGAAAGTTGTGTGAATGTTTCACTCCAGATTTTATTTTTCCATGTTTTCTTTCTAAACACCTTGTTATTGAACCCGCAAACCTTCTGAAATTTATTTACCCTTTTCAAAATTTCTTCATTATCTTCGTATGTGACATCGCAGCCCAGGTATAATATGTGAAAAAGGGAAACTGTTGCGAAATCTTGTCACCAAGCACTATTTTCAAGCTATATTTGACCATTGTAATGTAAAACCCAAAGACGAGTATGAATTATGTAAGTAACAATTTATTGCAAAAGTTGACATCATTATCATTACAGTAGGGAGTGCTACTCGGAAAACTTAGTTTTTTACTTTCTCTTGCCTATATGAACATGTGGGAAGGAAAGTATTGTTTTCATGTCAAATTTTTGAAATCGAGTTTTCACCGGATCTACACGTTTTCAGACTCCCTGAACCCCAAATAACATGTTTTTAGCGATTGGTGTTTATGTGTGTATGTGTGTATGTGTGTGTGTGTGTGAACAGAATTTCTCAAGAAGGAAGCATCTTACAAAGTTGAAATTTGAAACGTAAGTTAGATACCACTACACGACTTGATTTGAACTATTTCATCAAAATCGGTCAACCGGAAGTGGTTGTTTATTCGTGTCATTTTTCACTTTGTTGCGATTTTCTCAAAATCAGCTCCGACGATTTTTTTAAAAATCGCTTCATTTACTAATTTTTTAATGCTCTACAAGATAGGGCGCTATGTCTACTGAAATTCTTGGGGAGGTTGTTTTCTCTTAAAAATTTGTTTCTTTAAGATTGCGATCTTCAGTATACATTTTAGCGTAAAAATACATATAATAAAAATTGTAGAGAATTTAAAATCCTACAACTTTTATTTCAAACATTTCTTTGTATTAACTCTCAGTTTAGCTCAGTTTAGAGGAAATTAGCAATTTTATGTTTTTGTCTCACGAATAACTTACGTGTAAAAAATTTATTTTTTTAAATTTCTGGCTTATAATGCATTTTACAACAAAAAATTATATAATAAATTTTATAGGAAATTAAAAGATCTACAACTTTTGTTTTAAGCATTTTTCTCTACAGAGCCTAGTTTAGCGTGAAAAAGTGATTTTCCGTATTTTTAAGCCAAAGGTTGATTTTCATTTTGCGTCTTTCACTCATGATTAAAATAAGGTTATATTTTTTTAGGTTAACTTAGTTTTTTGTTTATTTCTTATGTTTTATTACTAATGTTAGGTTATATTGTTACTTGTTTGCATTGGCAAGAGAAAGTCGTGTGAATGTTTCACACTCTGAGTCAGATTTTTAAATCAGTAATCATTTTAATTCTATGAGAAATATAAATTGAATAGTCAAAACCGTATTTAAAGAATAGAGAGCTGTTACTCAGAGATTAACTGCTACGCTCCATAATAGTAAAATTTAGGTCAGGACTTAAAAGTTACTGGTTAGATCTGCAATGAAACCTATAACTGAATATGGTGTTGAGTACTAGGAAGTAAACTACACGAATAAACGGAGTCTTGACGCCTTAATGCTTTAAAGATGGATTGGATGCAGAATTTTATTTATTTATTTATTTTTTTGTTTAACGTCCGACTGTTTTGCAAATTGCTGCTAATGCAGACGGTGAAGGATGAAATGAATTTTTTGTAACGTATGAAAAAATGCCATGCCCGAGTGGGGTTCGAACCCAAGACCGCGTGATGAGAGGCGAGCACGTTACCATGCAGAAGCCATGAAATATCTGCAGAGTGGAATAAGAAAGGAATTCGCAAAAGTAACAAATCAAAAAAAAAGCATTTTAAAGATAACCTCGTAAGTTTTTTAATGGTGGTTTAACTCTTAAGTGTTAACCATTAAAATCATCAACACTCTTTTCCACCGAACGCCAAGTAAATGTATTTCTAAAATTGTTACTTTTTCGTTGGTGCTGGCGGCCAGAAAAGAGATTTTCTTTCTTAACACTCCGAAACGTTTATAAATTCACAAAAAAAATACTGTAACCTGACCCAGTGGTAGTAAAAGTAAGGAGTGCTACTTTCCTTCATTTTTTTTAAAAGAATTGTTTAATAGTTGGTAAAACTACCGTATAATATTCAATTAGTAGGCTTACATAAGAATTGATTAAAAATGTGACGAATGAACTATTTTATCACCTTCTTGAGTTTCATAAGTGAGTATAAAAAGGTCAAAAAATTCGTTATTACCGCTCTCTTCCGTCAGAAGTAACTATAAGTCACCTAAAACCAATTGAAATTATTATCGCCGTACAATAATTTTGGTAAATCTGTGCATGCATAATACTATTTTTTTTGGTCACAGAAAATATTTTATTAAATAAGGATATTGAATGGCTGATGCTTATTTTAAGATGTATTATGACTTAAATAGATATGAATCGAGGACACCTTAAAAACAAAAATAACGGAATAATATTTGTCAAAATGTACATTGATTCGTATCCATTCAGCAAAATACAAAAATTTTTCTTCAGTTGATCATCATATTAAAATCGCTTGTAAGGAGCTGATTCTGATTACAAAAAATTCTTTTCACTTTATTTTCCATGAAATTTTTAAAACTAAATATACCAAAACAAATATACAGAAAAAATTATGTTGTAAATTGGATAATTTATCCAGTTTCCGAATTCCCAAATTTTTTAGCGAACCATTGTTGTTTACACTTTCAAACCTTTCATTTTGGTTGAATGATATTTTTGATAAACTCTTCAGTTTTAGAGAAAAACAGCCTAGTTATTTCAAAAAGAGGTAAAGTAGAAGATTTCTTTTAAGTAGGCCTAGACAGAAAACCGGAAGCAAGGAGTCGCTAAAACAACTAAATGGCACATCTTTAAGCTAAAGTGTTGTTCAATTATTTTTTCCGATACTTTTGGCCAAGATCATAAACCTATGAACCTATGAACCTATGAAGCACAGCTGTTGGCTAAATCCTAGTAGACGTAGTTACATTTATGCGAATTTGAATACCAGACAGTGGTTACTGGTATACTTTGGTGGTTGAGGTTAAATTAACCTTACTCTCTTAGGAATGGTCGGCCTGAGTCTGTACAAGACAAAAACTCATTTTCATGTCCTACATTGTCATCTCATTGGGTTATAGGGTTGCTTATTGATCAAATTGAACAAAAGAATTTAATCAATTGAAGTAAAGAGATTCCAACGTAAACACATGAGGGGTTAAAAAATAATGTAGCAGCAGTAGGCTTATGTAAAATAAAAAATTAAACATTTTAGAAACTTGGAATCGGTTGTTTTTTATATTTCAAGTGTAAAAAATTAATTGAAATTATTTTAACAAGCATAAACAGCTGTGCTAACACTAATCAAAAATATTGAATGAGAAGCCCGAAAGAAAGTTAAAGGTTAATAGCAAAACAGATCAGTAAAAAATATAAAAGCTGAGTGGACGAGAAAAACTATTTCAAAACCTTTATCAGGGGATAAATTATTAAAAAATATAATATTAGTTAAATATTATTATTATTATTATTTGCGTATATTCCCCTTAAGGAGAGCGCTAAAAACACAAAAATCTAGCTCTTGGTGGTGGGTATATATATATATATATATATATATATATATATATATATATATATATATTTACGAAGTATACTTTATACTGAGGTAATTTAAAACAGAAAAAATAAACATTTGTGCTAATTTTGTTTAAACTGTTCAAATTACTTTTCTATCAGTAATTAAATCTTTGGAAATATTTTTAGTAAACTGGTATAACAATGTGTTTATAAAATGTGACAGGCTATCTTCGCATAAAATGTAACGGTAGGTGGTAATTTTTTCAATTATGAGATAAAGAATTTTGCTTCTTTTTTCCTGTATAAATCATTAAAGAGAGAATTGGTAGTACTCAAAATTTTAAAAAATTAAGCAGGAACTTCAGCGACACGGAAGTAAAATACAAGCATAATGAACTGGATAAATTCTTTAGTTAAATTCTAATTTGCAATGCAATATGTTCTTCGTCAACTGAATGTAGTTACGAAGAAAAAGTTTATCAATCGTTTGAATAAATAGTTCGTTTATCCTAATTTTCGCCTTGAGAATACGTTAACGTTAATACATTTTTTTTTTCTAAAACTTATTATATAATTTTTTCAAAGAATGAAAATTTAAGTTCGTCATTTGTATGATTGTATAGTATTTAAAAGCCATGAAAAGATTTGGTAAAATTTTGTATGACATTACCTTGATGAAAAAGTAAGCAATCTGTTACGGTGTTGTAAGTACAGAAAGAATAAACAAGATGTAAAATGTTAAAAGAAAAAATAAATGAGAATTATTATTCTATTCATATTGTCTAAAATACTCCATCAAGGTTGCAACAGATGTGTATATTTGATTGTAGTATTAGATATTGATAACTATAGTCAGTTATTATTTTTATTACATATCAAAATTCGTTTAACTGATTTTATATTGTCTTAGAATATTCAATGTAAATGTTTTAAATACATAATAATAAAGGTAATCATTTTAATTATTTGATTAAAATTTTCATGATAGATAATTTATGTACGGATCATGTACAAAACCATTAGGCATCGTGTGCAAAGAGTTCATAGTTTTGTTAGTTCAATTAGCTATTTCTCTTTTTAATTATTTATCGAAATCATTGTGGCTTTTAAATGATTAAAAAGTGTAATTTTTTAAATTATTTTCTTAAATGAGGAATATCGTTGCCTAATATACTGGAATTTCATATATTTGTTCATGTTTCCATTCTTTCAATTTTATTTCGTAAGTATTTATTCTTGAAGTTATATTCGTTAAAATCTGCTATATAATAATTATTGAGAAAAATCAATGAAGGAAAAACTTCAAACGATTTGAATTGGTCCAAAAGGAAAGGGGCAATGATGCTAAGGGTGCGAAGAACGGAAGCAGTTAACTTGTACTAGAATGAAAAAGAATTTGGCCCGGTTCCAGTTTTCTTAGTGAAGGGATGCTTTGGAAATAAATTTCTTCCAATATGATCGTAGGCAACGTTGACAAAATTTATTTCGATTGGTAAGTTCCTCAAATCAATTATTTTGCTAAATAAGGAAGTTATTAGCTAAAAAGTACTGCTTCATTCATTTCAGTTAATATTAATATCCCCATTACAATCTGAATGTAGAAAAATTTTTAATAACCTTTTATTTTATTAGTATTCTTCTCGTCCGGCTTGATTTCACGTTGATGCTAATGCAGACGGTAGCTGAAAATGTGTGCGAGTGTGCTAAGAAGCAGGAAAATAGTTTTCACTACTACCTCCATACTAAAGCTCTTCAATTGCTGGACACTTAACTAACGTGATAGTAACTGGACCAAAAAGAACAACTCTTATTAATTTGGTGTATTAAATAAAAATTAAAATTAAAAAAAAACTAAGTTATAGACGAAATTTAAGTAATGGCTATAAATATGTTTTGTGTGCTAGTTCCAGTGAGTTACTGCATAATTGTGGGGGATAATATAGCTAAAGAAAAATTGTCCGTTTGCTCTACATGACTAGTTGCAGTAAATTTTAATACTTTTACAGTTGAGCCGCTACCGACGAGTACGTTTAGTTTTCCTTCTCTGCTAGTAGGCTCTCATTCTTTCACCGACACTATCTCAATCCTCCCGGGACCATTTCGTAGATCAACGTGCATCAATTCTCTTCAGAGAAACTTAAATTAATATCGTGTTGACATTACCAGTTACTCTTAGCATGCACACACCCTAAACGTAAAAAAAATCACATGACACGCAAAAATAAGAGCCGCACACAAATAAATTCTCTAGAGCTCGCCGCCCGCAAAACTGAGTCTGCGATCCAGTCTATCTGTAGTAGGTCTACTTAGTTTTCTACCTTCTGCACCTTTAAGTTTGATTCTTGCTGCAACCACATCCTTTCACACCTTTCTGTACCATGGTATTTACTCATCTTCTTCCGGAAAATACTATAGATCTTCTCGTTAAGTCGATCTTCACCATCCTGTGCACATGTCCCAAGCATTTCAGACGTATTCTCCTAATTCAGACTCTGTTGTTTCAGACAAATTCCTGTAAACTTGTGAATTTTAAATAATAAGAAAATATTAATTTTTTATTTTACGTCTGACCGTTTTGCATGTGGGTGCTAAAGCGGATAAAAAAGGTTGATTGAAGAAATTCTTTCAAGTCGGCAACATTACAATTTGTTTACTTTCAATAGAACAATTTAGACATAAAAAAATGTTCATTTGCGTGCTTATAATTTTATGCATCGATGAAAATGTTAGACCACTGTTATCTTGTAGGAAGAAGACAAATTTAAAAGAAATAACACGTTAAAATCTATGACGTAAATGAAATAGCCTAAATTATAACTTTTAAATTTTTTAAAACCATTATCGGTATTGTTTAAAAGTTTTAGAAATTATGGAAATTTAACGATATATTCTTCATATTTAAAATTTTGATATTACTTATTTGACCGTGTAATTTAGGTGTTAAGATCAGCGTAGAGTAAAATAAATATTTATTACATTTATTCGTTGTTTTAAGCTTGTTTTGAGGTGTAGGG
The DNA here is from genome assembly GCA_035578175.1 of Catonia carolina. Lineage (NCBI taxonomy): Eukaryota > Metazoa > Arthropoda > Insecta > Hemiptera > Achilidae > Catonia > Catonia carolina. The sequence goes on along the minus strand of JAQMRL010000001.1, from coordinate 123,488,971 downwards.
GAACTGAATTTGAAAGAGGACGTCTAGCAATATTCCATGATGGCTGTCTCTCAGTTGGTCACATTACCGAGTCGACTACCTGACTGATGTAACCGAACCTACAGTTGTGACTTTCTACTGTCTAATTGAGCTACATGTTTTTACGTCTTTTTTAAGTTATAACTTAGCCATTGATGGGAATAAGTTTGAACGTAATAAGTATCCTAATTATTTCTTCTTTGCTATAAAATCTTGCTAAATTTTTTTATTGTGGCATATTTCAAGGATATGTTAAGGAAAGGACATTTACAGAAAAGTAATACTGCAAAGCGTACAGTACGCAATATTTTCTTTTACACCGACAGTCTGTTATTCCTGTGGACTGGACAATTATATATTTTTCTCAATAAATTTTTCTATACTGAAAAGCATTATAGATACATTCAACAGTTTCATTTACCATTTACTTTCTACACAAATAAGAGATGCGTAAATTCAGTCTAGTTTGGTTTGCATTGTTTCAAGGCCGCCCGGAGGTCTACTAGGCTGATAGGTGGTCTCTTGCGTCAGGCGACCTTGCTTTATGAGAGTGGGAAAGAGAATGAAAGTTCATTCCGCATTTATTTTTATTTCTATCTGCCTTCTAAAAAAATAAAATAAAAAAATAAAAATAATACATAAAATGTTTAGGTGTAGACATCGTATTATTGGGTGTGCCTCATTGTCAATACGTGAATTTATCCCCTCCTTGATTACATGAAGGAATGAAGGCCTAGCATTTTTATTCTTTGTAGTATAATATCAAACCGTGGTTATACAGAGATAATTATGCCAAACGATGATGGTCAGCTATTTTAATTTTTCTTTTAATTAGAGATTAATATGTAATTACTTTTACTTTCAACAAGGATGAAGGTTAATGAGACTTTCTGCTAGTTCGAAGGAACCTTGAGATTTAATAATAACCTTGACAACATAGTCTTGTCAACTGTAAGTACATTCTAACTAAACAAAAATTATTGTAATTTAGAATTTTTTCACTTGAATTTCAATTCAAATAGTATTCTAAAATAGATAAATAATTTCTTGGTTATTTCACCGGCGTCGGATTTAACCGTGTGACTATTGTCCCTTCACTATTTCCATCATCGGAACAAGGGTAAAGTAGTGGGGTCGATAGATTGGAACATGCCTGGATTGGAATGGTGTCTTGAGAAGTCTTGTAAATGTAGTAAATGTGCAAGCAGGGCGAGGCGTGACCACAACTTACTTTTCCATGAATAAACAAACAAGCTTTCCTCTCACACTGTCACTCGGTTATGACGTCATCATACTGAAGGCCAAACAAACTTTTTTGTCGAATGGCGCTATGAAATAATGTAGTAATTTCAATACGTTATTGGCTCATAATCAGTGTTTTGCAGATACGTAATATAATTCTTGTAGATATATTGCCGATAAAAATTAATGGATTGAATCATTTAGTTCATTTTTCCGTTTTATAAAATTTTAATATTGGGTCATTTCTCTCGGAATTATTTCTATACATTTTGCTTCTGTAATAATGGCCTATTTCTTATATCCGTAAATAGTTTATGTGAAAGTATTTGTTTACCATCTGGTATATTCTGGTGTGCATAAAACCAAAACACGAACAAAATTAATTTATTTTGTGGTTACATTGAATTTTCGAATTGGTTGTTAAAGATTACTCAAATTTCAAAATGGCAATCTACAATACGATGACGTAACCATATTCTTCGGTTTTTAGATCAATAACTTAGCTAATATTGGGCGTACATTTTGGTTAATGCTACTAATTTCTCCTGATTGACTAGTAAAACTCGAAAATGTTGGTATCCTAAAAAACCTTACTTAATTAAAAAAAGAACATAAACGGCATTTATATAAAATAAATTTTCCCATATTCCAAATACTGTACGTTTATTAAAATATTTGAACTAGATCAGTTGAAAACAGAGTTCAATTTCCATTCACATACATCATTTAATTTGTGAGTATGTTACGACACTATTCTCTTCTTCTGTCTCGCTCATTTTCTTTTTTTCATGTGGGAAACAGTTTGATTACAAATTAGAATAAAAACCAAGAAGAAATAACACGTCAACGGCAGTTCATGATTTTAATTTACGTTTTTATAAAATACTGAACATTTTAAAACTTGCCAAAATACGGGAAAAAATAGGTGAAATAATTTTCAGGATAGTCTTCGGGCAAAGATTATTAAGGACTGATAAACTAAGAGATTTTCAAAAAATGTGTCTATTTGTAATCAATATACGGCGAGAATTAGCTGTTAGTTTTTTTAAGGAGATGATTACGGAGTACCGCAGGAAATGGACCAATTATCTTCAAAAAATGTTTCCACATAAGATTCCTAGACGGGCCAAAAGTTACAGACTTAGGCGTGATCCGCAGAGACCAGTGGCTAAATGGATGTCGGACAGGTTCCGAGACCTAATTCTTGAATTGTAGAAGAAGAAGAAGAAGAAGAAGATGATGATTAAGCAAAACCAGTACAAGATAAAGAAGAAATATTAATATAGCTAACAACATATTTACAAGAAGCACGTTTTATCATTGCATAACATCTGAAACAATTCATTATACTTTTATAAATGAAAATTTGCCCATAACGGGCAGTTGGAGTGTTAAATTATTTGCACTCTATCTGCTAGTTTGAGGGCTACAAAAAATAGTTCTGTTTCTTATCACGTGGTCAACCAATTATCTGACTGAACTATTTAAGACCAGAAGAGGTAGAGGTGTAACGACACTAATCAGAGTTATCTCCTCTGAAAGTAATGAATTTCATTATACAGCCAGACCCTGTGGTGAATGAAGTGAAGGTGTCATTTGCAGGGTGCAAAGTAGATGCTTTTCGGAGGGCCTGGCATGCTGATAAGCATAAGCTACTTTTGTACTCACTGAGGAAGGCAATAGTAAACTACCTCCTCCTCGTTTTACTTAGTAAAATCTCTAGAGGTTCAAACCAGCCTTTCGGCTGTTGAGCTAAACAACAAATGAAAATAAAAATACAAATAACAAAATGAGGTGTGAGGAATTTAATTTTGATTCAACTTCGAGGGGGTTGAATATTAATTGAGGATTGTAATAAAAAAAAATCTGGTGTGAATATTCCTCACACAAATTGCTCTTACCAATGTAACTAATTAAAAATATAAACTATTTTTAGCCAAGTCATGAGTAAACAATGTAAAATGAAAAACATACTATTCAATTTTAATCAAGAGTGAATTACTAAATAAAAATCAATCTCTTAGATTTTAAAAATACGGAAAATCAGTAATTTACGCTAAACTAGGCTCTGTAGAAAGTATGTTTGAAATAAAAGTGTAGGATTTTTTAATTTCCTACAACTTTAATTATGTAGGCCTACACTTTTACCCGAAAATGCATATTGAGCCCGCTTTCTTAAAAAATTACAACAAGAGCACAGCCCCCAAAAATTTCAGCTCACATGGTGCGTACTCTATCTTGTAGAACATAAAAAATATAGTAAATGTGGCGATTTTTTAAAAAATATCGTAGGAGCCGTTTTTGAGACAATCGTAAAAAGTGAAAAATCGCACGAATAAACTACTGCTTCCCGTACACCAATTTTGATGAAATTGTTCTTGTCGGGTCCCCTTGTAGTACCTAACTTAAGTTTCAAGTTTCATTTTCGTACGCTTTTCCGTTCTTGAGATATTTTGTTTACACACAGACACACAGACCAATAGCTAAAACATGTTTTTTGTGTTCAAGGGGCCTGAACGTTTTGCTAAACGTGTATTTCTGGTGAAAACTCGATTTCACATGAAAATAATAGGTACTATATGTAGGTATATAGGCATGCCATACAACAACATAGGGCAAGAAAAAGTAACCATTATATTTAAAATTTCGATTATAATTTATATCAGTTGGGGCAGAACTCTCACTTGGAGTCTATGATTTCTTTTCGCAACTAGGGTTAGGCGGGTATTATTGGCTCACTACAATAATAGCCATTTACTAGTAGTAGTTATATATATCTATATTATATAATAGATTCTTTTTGTTTCTGATATTGCGCTAATATTATGTATTATGTGTTGCATTTGTGTATGAAGAAATAGTTAAATTTAAGGGAAGTAGTTAAGGTTAAATTTTGTTTTCTTTTTTCTCTCTAAAATAATGTTAAGTAAATTTTTAGAGGTATTTTTTGGCATATTTTATTAATGCTGTTTCATAACTTTGCTGATGTTTGTGTTATCATTTATTAGCATTTTAGTTTTGTTATAATAAGTTTTAATTTTTACTTATATTTGTATTCTGTCTGGTTTTTTTATTTTGTACTAACGTGTTTTTTAGTGTTATTTGATCATTTTCTTTTGTGTGACTTATTTTTTTTAAGTAACAAGTGATGTATTGTATTAACTGTTATTTTTTTTATCAGTGCTATTATTGTTGTATTGTAGTTTTATTTTTGTGCTATGTATTTTTTGTAATTACAGTAATCCTTCTCCAAGCACGGGCTTTGCTCTTTTGGAGGAGTAACAAAGAAAATAAATAAATAAAAATATGATATGCCTAATTACAGGAGAACTTCGTAAGCAGTTGTAAAAAATGTCTCAATGGTGCGTAAAGGAAAATATTCAGCTTACCGAGGTAATCATAACAATATTTTAGTAAAGTAATTTATGAGAGAGCATTTGCTCAGAAAAAAATTTGAAATAAAAACTTTTATTACCTACAAATTGTATGACTATTTCCGTATGGACAGTTTTAATAAAAAATACACTGTGCTCAGATTACTTTACGTCCATGGCCGTTCTGATATTGGAAAAAGATTTTATGAGAATTATTCCTCGCATAATAGTTTAGTGACAAGTGTCTAAATAACTAACCAGTAATGACGACCAAAAATAGAATAATCTTTTTTTATTATTATTATTAAAATGCTGCGTGTATTTTTTAAAAATTTAAGCAATTAAATTAAACATAAAAAAACAAGTTAACCGTGTTTGTATTTCGTTAACCTTGATAAGGTACTTGTAGTAGCCAAACCAGAAAGTATATAATTAATAACAAAAACCTTTCTTTTGGAAACTGTTCCCCTTGAAACTGAATTCATTCCGGCTACAGCACAACCTGTATACAAAAACCTAAATAACATATTTTTTATATATGTCAAAAAACACTGAGTTACCTTAAAAACACGTTATTGTAAACGTTAAGGCGGCTAATGTTTCTAAACATGTCATTTGACAATGAAACCGAAATCCGGAAAAAAACATTTGTCTAAAACAAAGTTAGAAATTTTTTAACATCCTTTGAGCCCATAGTCCTAAAACATAGGTGCATACGTGCGAGAAACGTGAATTTGAAAATGGTTATAAATACAACGAAATTCGGAAATTTAATTTAATTTATATATCAGACATAAAATGTCAATTTCAAAAGAGAATTTAGATAATCCAGAGGATAGATTAACCAGAGAAATAATAGAAGTGGAGAACTCCAATTCTGAAGAAGTAATTATTAATAGAGGAGTAAGACAAGGGTGTGGTCTATCACCCACTTTGTTTAATATTTATTTGGATGACGTGATCAGAAGGTGGAAGTCTCAAATTCACTCTGGTATTCTCATAGGAAAGGATAGGGTTGTAAACTGCCTATTATTTGCTGATGACCTGATAGTGCTACAGGAGAATGAGGCTGACCTGCAGAGAGCACTTTTCATGCTAAACAAACTCTGCAAAGAATATAAGTTGACAGTTTTGACGAAGAAGACAAAGGTAATGGCATTTAGGGGGAAGGAGCCAGTCAGAAGTAAAATTGTTATTGATAATAATATTTTGGAACAGATCTCCCACTTTCAGTAACTAGGTTGCAACATTACATACCAACGAATAAAGATGCTTACAATAAGATGCCGTGGCTGTTGCTAGAGCTGCTATCGGGGGCCGCCCCTGGCGATGGGGACGTTCGCCGACTTAGGTTGGAGGACGCTGGGGAAATAAAATACCCAGGGTGTACAAAAACTAGGGAAAAAAGGTCAACGGCTCGGATGGCGGATGAAGATTAAATACTCAACGGCAAAGGGGGCGGAGGAACCTAGAGCGGCATCTCGAAGAAACTGTCCCGCAAGCTCAGAGGCTGTGAAGTGGCAATCCCACTACTGAGCTTAATCTGCACAGCGCCCGTAACGCGGCCAGAGGATCTTCTTTACTTACTGGCAAACCTCGAATTGCCTCGGATGATGGACCGGGATTTATGGATAAAACAAATAGGATACGGAAAAACAAGAAGTTTGGAATAACGGATACCCTTAATATAGCAACCTGGAATGTAAGAGGATTATCGACAAAAGAGATGGAGTTAAATAACGAGCTAAAGGATCGAAGTATTAATTTAGCAGTAATAACAGAAACAAAGAAAAAGCTGAATGGAACTAAGGATTTGGAGGACTACACAATGATATATAGTGGGGTAGACCAAGCTAGGAGAGCCTGTGCGGGTGTCGCAATACTTTTTGATAGGAAATGGGGGAAGAGAATTAAGAGCTACAATTACATCAATGAAAGGATAGTAATGGAAAAATTTAAAGTGGAACGAGGAGATCTTATGGTTATCGGAGTTTATGCACCTGAGGAGGGTCGGGCACAGGAGGAAACAGAAACGGTCTACAGGACGCTGCAAGATTTACTAAACGCAAAAAAAAGATTTTGTGGTGATAGCAGGTGATATGAATGCAAGAGTGGGCAATGTGCCAATTCCCGGAGTGGTTGGGATGTTTGGAGAGCAGGGTGTAAACAGAAATGGAAATACTCTGAGAGACTTTGCATCCTTTAATAATCTTAAAATTGCTAACACGTTTTTCCGGAAAAAGGATGTGCATAAATTTACCTGGGCGGCAAGAGGATCAAGGTCACATAGATTATATAATGGTGAATGAGAAATTAAGCACGCATGTCACAGATGTAAGAGCCTATAGAGGCTGTGACATTGGCTCGGACCACTACCTTGTTGCAGCAAAGGTGAATATCATTGCCAAATGGAGGAATGCTTCTAACAGACAGGTTACAGAAACAAAGGAAGAAGTTTTCAAAATTCATCTCTTGAGGGAGCAAAGTGTGCTAGGGCTGTACCAGACGAGATTGCAACAATATCGCTCGGAATGGTCAACCTCCACAGATATAGATGAGTAGTGGAGTGTGCTAAAGTATTGCTTGAAGAAAGCAGCAGGTAAAGCTCTGGGAAAAAAGAGGAAAGTAAGAAATCGGCGAAGTTTGAAGGTGTGGAATGAAGAGATTGCAAAGGCAATAGAAGACAAGAAAAGGGCCTACAAAACTTATTTACAGCATCATTCAGAGGAGTCGAAACAGAGATATAAAAATATGAGAAATATTGCTAAAGCAATCACACGAAAAGCACATAAAGAATCCTGGGAGAGATTTATAAGAACGGTGGTGGAGGATCTATATGGAAGGCAGCAGGTAGCATATAAGGTAATGAAAAACCTGAATAAGACAGAAAGAGACACAGCCCAGCTGAATGTAGTGTCGAAGGACGAATGGGTGCAACATTATAAGAATCTCTGGTATGAGGAGAACAGACAGATGTCTCCTTCGGAGGGAAATGGATGGGATCATTTGGATAACAGTATAGGGGTGGATGAAATAACTTTGCAGGAGCTGGAAGAAGCCCTCAACAAAGCAAAAAGTCGAAAAGCAACTGGACTAGACAGTTTGAACATGGAACTATTGAAATGCGGGGGACTGTTTCTCAGGCTCCGTTTCTTGCATTTAATAAATATGTGCTGGAAACAGCTAAAGATACCGCAGGATTGGAAAATTGCCTCAGTTAAATCCTTGTTTAAAAGTGGAGACAGAAGTTCCTGTGATAACTACAGGGGAATCAGTTCGTTGAATACGGCGTATAAAATATATAGCATGATATTAAAAAATAGAATTCAAACTATTTCAGAGAGTCTACTGCTCGAAGAACAGTGTGGTTACAGGAAAGGGAGATCATGCATTGACAACGTATTTACAATCAAGCAAATTGTGGAAAAAAGAAGGGAATATAATCTCGAGACGCAATTGGCTTTTATCGATTTTCAAAAAGCTTTTGATACAGTAGACAGGGAAAAACTATGGGTTGTGTTGCAGAAGACAGGATATCCGCCCCATCTCATAAGGGCAGCTAAAAGCTTATATAAAGATACGAAAATCAAAGTAGATACGGGGAATTCCTACTCTGATGAAATAATAATTAATAAAGGACTAAGACAAGGATGTGGACTATCTCCCACGCTATTTAATATTTTTATAAATGACGTGATCAAGAGTTGGAAACCATTAGTACATTCAGGTATCTACATGAATGAAAGTTTGAAGTTAAACTGCCTTTTATTTGCTGACGACCTGATAATATTACAGGAGAAGGAGGATGACCTGCAGAGAGCAGTGTATGAGATGAGTAGAATATGCCAGGAATATAAATTGACAATTTCAACCAAAAAGACAAGGGTAATGGAATTCAGGGGGAAGGATCCTGTCAGAAGTAAAATTGTCATATGAAGGGCCTAATTGCAAAAGTCGCATTCTCCACTTTTGCAAATTTTACAGAAAACATGAAAACCCTCTAATTTTGATATAAATATGTTTTTTAACTTGATTTTTTTTTCTGGATATGTATCTCAATCTCACAATGTGATTCTGAATGCTGTAGGAAATCATACACCACACCATAATTAAAAAAGTAGCTTTGAAATATGGAGAATGTGACTTTTGCTCATGAAACTTGGAGAATGTGAGTTATGAACCTTACATAATTTGGAGAATGTTACTTTTGACACAAGCTTTTTCAGACAGGGAAATATAAATTGAGAATAATAGTGTAAGATGAGGGTAGAAAATTTTTGAATACTAGTTTATACTTTGGCACACAACTTTGTTTATTGAAAGAAACTTCAACATTAAAAAAAATATTAAGCTTACTGAAAAAAAATTACTGATAAAAGTCATAGTCATTTTTTGTTAAAAGAATCAAATTTGGAATGGTGGCAGCTCATCACAGACATGGCATTCCTCCTCATCCTCTGCTGGCATTTGCACTTCAGGTCCATCCAGGACATGGACAAAGAAATTTAAATCTTGATTATTTCGCCAGTCTTCCCCATAATGTTTGACCAAAAGAAAATTAACATCTCTTTTTTTCTGTTCTTTTGTGATGGAGTTGCCTTTGACCAGAATATTTGGAAGTAGATTTTGCAGCTGCTTCCCTCTTTTGGTTATGCTCTTGGCATGAGCTGGAAGATCACTTTTCAATGTGTAGCTGTTCTCTCCTTGAACTAATATGGTGGTTGTATTTACAGAGGTTTTTCTGGTGAAATAAATTCGCTTTGCAGCCTGAATACTAAAATGCAGACTAGCTGGATTTTTCATTATTTCTTTTGCTGCTGATTTCCAATCTTGGATCATAACATCATCACCTAATCTTTTTACAGTTGCAAAATTTCTGATTTTCTCTACATACTCTTCAGGACTTATAATTACCTCAGACTTCTTGATGTCTTTCTCTATGTTTCCAAATACCCTATCCGGGGGGAGAAAACTATGACCGGTCATAGGAAATACAAGCTGTATCTCCTTGATATTAGCTGGTGCATTATTTTTAAACCAACTGCAGAGCATGCTGAGCAGAATACTATTTTTGTTCTGGCCCCCACAGCCATCACTAACTAGACGAACAACATTGTACAAGGACATATCTGTGGAATTGAGGCTATCCAACAAGCAGGATGCTATAATGTTTGAGCCTTTACCAAACTCATTCTCTGTCCATACGTATGAAGTGACATTCTCTCTATTAAGTTTAGACTTTGAATGTCCTTTGACTACACAAAAATTATTCAAGTAGATTTGCCTGCTGTAGTAGGTCGATTGATCAGGTAATTTAGGTAGTGGTTGATTCTTTTGGCAGTCGAACGACAATATAAGTAGGTCATCTTTGTCCTCTTTCAGAAGCTTGTAAAAACTTTTATATCTCAATCTATGTACTCGCTTTGTATTGATCAGTCTTGTTTTCTCATCTGAATCTTTGGACAATTTAATTTTCTCATCAAGGGACAAGCATGTTGAGCACACATCTACCCTAGGGCTTCCAAATCTCAAATTGTAAAATCTATTAAATATGTATCTGAAATAATGTAGCTTTACTTTCAAATGTTCTTCTTCTGTCTCTGTACTGTACATTCTCCAGAGCTTTGTTATATTCAATTCGGCTGGCAGGTACTTACGACCTGTCCGATTCACACAGTAATGGGTTTCACTACACTTCAACTTATTCAAAAAATTCATAACATTATCTTTTCTAGCAAGAAATTTATTTCCTGTAGTGTTCCCCCCTCTTCTTTCTTTTGGCATTTCACCTTCACTGAAATATTTTTCACCAATACGATTGACACGGAATCTTGACACTTGCAATACCTTCAGGAAAGTATTGTAGCATACTGGGATCAGCTCTTTATTACGGTTAGGAATGAAGTATTTCGTTCTGGCCTGCTTCTGTATATTGACACCATTCTTGGGACGTCTTCTTTTAATTGGAAGCATACTAATATGCTTCAGAATGAAATTATCCTGATAGGTTTTATCCTTCTCTGAATAAAAAGCTGAATGGAATCGTCTAATATCCTGCAAGGACAAGTTTTTGCATTGAAAGGCACGTTGCTGATGATCGCATGCTGGAAATTCCGGGAAGCGTTTGGCTGTGTATCTGGAAAAAGAAAATAGAAATAGTTTATAGAAACTATTATCTATTTTCCCTTTCTGAAAAAAGCTTGATGTCGAGTGTAACCTATCCAAATTTTAGAATGTTATAGAATAAGGTTAAATTTAATTCACAAATTACCTGTTTTTCTTGGCCTGAGCTCGTTTCCAATTTTGTGGTGTAGCTTGGCGTTTCCTTGGAACTTCTCCTGTGGATGTATCCACTGGTTTGACACTCAGATCCATTTTAAATGTATCCGATTTAATCGATATTTAGAATATTATTCTTTATATTTACCAATAAAAATAAATTAAATTCAAAGGATGATAACAATAACCTCACTTTACTCTCAGTCTTGGTTTGCGAATAACATACTGACATAACCTAGTTGACAGAGTCACGTCACAATATCACATGGGCAAAATAGAGCTCTCCTATTGGCTGTATGGAGAATGATAGTTTTGCTGTAGAGTGCTTGGTGGAGAATGTGAGTTTTGCATCCAAATCTGATTTTTAACAATATTTTTAACATGGATAATGTGACTTTTGAATGCTGCAATGTGCAGAAGAAGCAGCATTTCAATGAGAAGAATAATAATATATCAGCAACTCATTTTCTGAAAAAAGTGGAGAATGTGACTTTTGCAGTTAGGCCCTTCATATATAATAAGATTATAGAACAGATATCCCATTTTAACTATCTAGGTTGCAAGGTAACTTATCAACAGGGTAAGGAGGTGTATGATAGGATCCACCGATTTCAACATATATGTGGTACTATCCACAGGAACTTGAAAAACATCACAAGTAAAGACACTAGAATGAGATTTTATAAAACGATAGCTGCTCCAACAGTACTTTACGGAAGTGAAACGTGGGTTCTGTCAAGACGGGAAGAGAGCCGATTACAAGCAGCAGAAATGAGATTTCTCCGGCAAACTTATGGCTGTAGTAGAGAGGACCGTTACAGAAACATGGAGGTACGACAACATCTTAATATCTTCTCCATAAATGATAAAGTAATGGAGGGCAGGAAGAAGTGGATATATCACTTAGGTAGAATGAAGGATGAAAGAGTACCCAAGCAGGCACTATGGTACAAGCCAAGGGGTAAAAGGGATCGAGGACGACCAAGGAAGAGATGGGCAGATGGTGGAGGTTCGGAACAGGCAGCAACGCCTAACCCGTGAAAGGCAGAAGAAGAAGAAGAAGACAATAAGATGCACCGATTTCAACAAATATGCGGAACTATCCACCGCACTTTAAAAAATAGCACCAGCAAAAACACGAGGCTAAGATTTTATAACATTAGCAGTGCCGACTATACTCTATGGCAGTGAAACTTGGGTACTATCAAAGCGAGAGGAGAATAGATTGCAAGCATCTGAAATGAAATTTCTTCGACATACATATCGGTGTAGTAGAGAAGATCGTTACAGGAATACCGAGATAAGGAAAGAACTCAACATCTTCTCTATAAACAACAAGGTATCCCAGAACAGAATGCAGTGGTTAGAGCATGTAAACAGAATGCGGGAGGATAGGATACCTAAGCAGACACTGGGTTATAAGCCGGAGGGCAGGAGAGAACGAGGACGCCCGACAAAAAGATGGGAAGATTTGAGAGGTTCGGAATAGATGCCTAATCCTTGAAAGGTAGAAGAAGAATTTAGATTATTGAACTTAAATTACTTGTTTCCTTGAGTAATTTGAGAATACTGTGCTTCCTTGAAGCGTTTCGAAGATGAAAAACATTCAGGTACTTTCTGGCTGCAATATTATTCTGAGGGGAGGAACAGTTTTTAAAGTGAAAACAGTAAATTTATTCATTGTTGTTTTAGATGACTACAAGTAAGTTATAATCAAAATTAAATAAAAGTGTATGTTACTAAATAAATATTTTTTAACGAAAAGTTTCTTGAAGTATGAAAGCTGTATACTGTAAATACATTTCTGCTTCTGTATTCTGTAAAAATGAAAACCAAATTTTAAAGACAGCCCTTTCCTTGATATTTTTCGAAGAAAAAGGTATTCGGTGATTTTAAAATCCAGTAATTTTATTGCTGCAGATACTAACTAAACTTCTTGTTCAAATATAATACCTGCCATGGAGTGAAACTTTTTGGACCAATAGGAAAGGGTTCGCTATAAAATTATAATTAGAAAATGCAAATTTCTTATTTACACTACTAGCAATCGCGCCCATACTACATGCAGGGTTATTGCTAGCCTCAAAGTGCTGCATTAAAGAAACTAGTTTATGGCTTCTCCAGTTTTATTTTACAGTACTTTTTCAAGGACGACTATCACTTAAGAATGCTTATTCCAATTTTCAGAACACCTTTTTGGGTAGGTACGGAAACAATATTTTGTATTTTTAAAGTAGTTACTCCTTTTCAACCCTTTAGAAGCATGCAGTCGAGATTCAAATATTTCACATTTTCTAGGTTTTCGTTAAGAGAATTTTAATGCCAAATATGGAACTGTCGTTCTTAGGGACAGGACTCAAATAACATGTACTGCTTTAGGCAGTCTAACCATTTCATTGCTTTGGCGCAAGTTGTCGAAAAGAAAATGCTTTAGGTTCTCTACCCAATCCGTAAAAATGAATATGACGAATTCCAGCTGTTTACGTTGCCTGGAAGTTAGAGAATTATTTATGAGTGAGACAGTGAATCAGTTGGTGAGTCAGTAAAGCTCTATGTATTCATATCCCAAGCCAATGGTAATAAGACAATGCAGATGCACAGAAAGCTAATACAAGACAGAGAAGAAAATTCTAATTTACTTTAATTACCAAAATAGATTAGCAGTAGGTGCCAAATTATGTTTATTTTTTTGAATTTTGTATATAAATAAATTTTGAAAGGAAATCGGAACAGCTTTCCTTTATGTCACAATATCTCGTTGCAAACAATTTCCAAAAAAAGTAAATTGTGACATTATAATGTTATAAACCAGTGTTCTTTATGGAACTGAAATGATTCTAACGATGAAATATCCAATGAAAGAACTTCTAAAAATAAAAATAAACATTTTCAGAAAAGTATATTTGTATGAATGAGTTAAAATCAGCGGAAAGGAGGATAAAATCAAGGAAGGGCTTATAAATAGATATCGAAATGATAGAAGGATCGATCATATAAACAAGAGTGAGAATCTTTTGCTATAAAAAGTGAATGGAAATCAATAGAATAAAATGAACTTACATTCATCATTTAGATTCATTATTACATTCATCATTTTTGATAGGCAACAAACTAGAAATGGAAAAACTAGAGGGTACAGACAATGAATATTACGACAAAACGGAATTTAGTAGTTATGTAGCTTTCCAGTTGGAAGAAGGGAGGTGGGAGGACCTCGAAGAAGATGGCAATAGTCGAGATGTACGGTGTTTGTGTAGACGTACAGGATGGTTTGTGAGTTCGGAACAGGCTTATGCCTAATCCTTGATAGTAAGAAGAAAAGAAGTACTTTGGTTGAAAATTCTCATGCAACTCGTGATAAATAACTAAAGAAATTTAAAACTTCTCAGAAGAAAGAAGACAGCGGTTTCTGAGAAATTGTTGAAGTGTTGGGAAGAAAAAAAAAGATAAGACCCAAAACGAAAAGAAAATTTTGTGTTATTTTTGAGTATCCATTTTAGATTGAATTCTTTACAAATACTTTTTAGGTAGATGTACGTAATTAAACGCTTTTATAAGTTAATTCTTTTATACAGTATATTCCATCTGGGTTTTCCTATGGTTTCCCAAAAACTCAGTAAAAAAACCAAACTAAGCTACTACTACTTTACAAAAAACATCGGATGGCAGGCGAAGGCAACTAAGTTCGTTACTTTCACAAAAAACTAAGTTGCTAACTGACCTAAAATTAACGGTTTACTAATCAGTTATTACAAAACCTTTTTGTATGTATTCCACCAAGCTTATGGCTGTTGAAAACCTCCAGTTCTATGTTAATTTTTAACTGAGAACCTGGATGTAAGAGCATAAATATATTGAGACGAAGACAAATACAAAATACTTATCTGAAAAATAAGCTATGTATTAAATAATATAATTTTTACTTATCTCAGTTCACATATTTTTAAGATACTATTGAGCATCCAGAAAAGTAGCCCGTGGATGAGGTAAACAACTGATTCAACCTTGTTATTTTTTATTAACCTTGCAGCTTAACATTTCATTTTAGCATTACACGTGTAAGAATATACACACTGCAGTGATTATTCAGTCCTTGATGTTTTTTATATTTTATTTTTAACATTATGAATATTTAAATAAATTAATAATAAAAAACTATTTTATGTTTTTTACTTAATAACGTTTGAAAGTAAATACATTTTGTTTAATTTTCATTGCGTAAGTGATACAAGTGCAATGAATATGATGTGTAAGTGGTTTGTATTAATTGTATTCATCTACACTCCTCAAAATTCTTACTGAGAAAGCTAAGAGTAAGACACCAAAATAAAAATTTTAAAAGACTCAAACAAGAAAGTCATTGAGAGTCATTATGTTCCATCAGTTAATTACTTAAGAACAGATTGTTCAGACTCAAACAGGAAATTACAAATCTGGTTTTGAGTTTCACCCATTGTTCTTTCACGTACTTCAAATAAGCTATTTTTCTGTATCACAAACGGGGTTGTTCTTAGCTGCATAATTTTATTTTGGCTGAGTGAATCCATTACTTTAATTATCAAATGGGAACTTCAAATATTTGAGTACAGAAACAGGATGTTAAGTTAAACGTAAACGCCCCACTGGCAGTATGTAAATTTTTTAACCCGACATTTCCCTTGTAGTATTATATAAACAGTTCCGAGAGAGGTGTAGGGTTCTTTGCTGATGTTGGATCAAGTGGCCAGTCGGTGAGTTTTTGGTTGGTAGGCGGTTGTGGTCTCCTTGGGGCTGGACGAAGACGCCTCAATTGAGTCTAATACTACTTCCCTCATCGTAAGAGAGTGAAGTGAACGTGAGTTTTTATCGCCGCCTCGGATGAAAAAAAACTTAAATCTAAACAATAAAATTATGAAAGAATTTTTGTGCAAGCTCCGCCGTATTTGACACCCGGTAACTTTGAACAACCATAGGTAAAAACTTGAATTATTTGCTAAAATTTGACTAATGAGGATCAGGTTGCAGCTAGGGGAGCCCAGGTTCAGTGAGTATTTCCACCAGGTACAGATAAAACGTTTTTGTTACAAAATTTTAATTTGAAATTTAATGTTTTCTTTAAAACAAAGTTATGGTCCTCAGTTATTCTGAAAAATTAAAATTAAATTAATACTTTACCATTGTCCCTGTAGATGCCATCTAATTTCCAATTTCCATTTGGACGAAATTTTCCTTCAGTAGTCAATATAACTTTGTCCGGCTATAACTAACCAACAATACAGATAACGGCCTCCGAGATATTCGTTTCTAGAACTTAATTTTATAAAACTAGTACACGGTACGTATAAAAAGAGCTATGTCAAATGGTGTATTCAATGTATCGTAATGGTGCAATCCTTTTTTTTTAGAAAGACTACAAGACAAACAAGTATGTAAAGGTACAGTGACGGTACATGATAAGTTCTTATTTTCAAAATGTTATCAATATTAAATGATATTTAATGAAGGCTAATGTAAATGTTTTAAACTATATTATATATATTATTTATCAAAATAAAATCGCCATTCCAGATATATTTCTTACCTGACCCCCGAACTGCACAACCTGCTTCTCCAAAAATATAAAAATGTCCTGAACTTCATAAATATAAAGCTGAATTAATAAAATATTTCTTTATCACCTAGGCCGGTCCGTGGTGTAATGTTCAGCTCAACTGGGTTTTACGTTAAAGGTCCCGGGTTTGATTCCCGATCAGGTCTGGCATGTTTTCACCACTGTTTCTTATCTATCTCCCTTCATTGTCTGTATTAGCAGTAATTGCAAAACAGTCGGATAAAACAAAAAAAATCTTTAGCATCGGTAAGTAGTACACAAAGGAAATGAATTATGTGTTTAAGGACAAAAATGGTCCATTGTATTTTAAATGGATTTCTGTTTGTCCTTAGAGTTATACTGAATACGGAAAAAATACATGGTTGTAAAGAGAACACTGTCAGGTCTGCAGAAAGTCCTAAAATGAAAATTGGTAAAGGTTGTAACGTGATTTTTTTTGAAGTAAATAAAAAAGTAAGTGAATTAAAAGTTTACTACTATTCTGGTAGGATGTTGAAATGTTCGTATTGTAGATGTTCATATTGTTTGTTGGGTCATATGGGGAATTGTTTATTTAGGTGCATGCCTTATTATTTTCTATGAATGATACTAATAAAAAACATTGCGAAATAATGTCTTATTTCGTGTTAATAAGACTACCTTATCCGTGTTAATATTATAGTCAAATCGGTTGTTAAGAATAAACTAGTATTATCGTGCGAAATAATTCGCCCGGATCAGCTAGTAGGCCTACACCTTTAATTCTGTAAACTCACATCCTGATATTTTGATTTTGGTCGACCGGTGTTTGAAAAAGGTACACTAAATTGACCTACCCTAAGATAGTTAAAACCATGTTATAAACATATTTAAATAAACTTCAAAATTAGTTAAAGACTTGGAGAGTACGAATTAACGAAACCAAATCTGTACATATTACATTCAGTAAAAGGAAAGGCGCCTGCTTTTTGATCGCGCTCTCCATGCCAAGAGCGCACCAGCAAAAAAAAACACTAGATGCAAATTTTCGTAAATTGTATTAGCTTTTGGACTATAAAGCTCACCTGTCAAAATCAAACAAAACAAATCTGTATAAACCAATTTTTAATACCTAATTGGATATTATATGGAATAAATTTCGGGAAATTTGTAGAAATCGAATGATTCCAGCCAAAAACTATTAGAGACATGTTAATATACGTACGTAAACAACATTTTTTTCTCTCTTTAATTCTTTTTTACAACTGTAAAATTTTACAACAAGCAAATGTGATGATTGTGATAATAATGTAAATGACATGATAGGCATAAGAGGGGTAGGGCCCCCATTGTTGCCTCCCCAAAAATGAAATTTGTGTATCAAATTAGTAGGTCTCTACTCCAGCGTCTTTTAAGGCGTCTAGGGGGATTATCAGTTAAATGGAAGGTGAAAAGTGAACGCACCAGTTGGTTCTCGTGTACGTGAGACTAAACAACATATGAATTTTTAAAAAGATCTTCACTTAAAACACAGTAAAACAAGAAATTTCAGATTCCAGTGTTAGGCCTACATATTTGGATAGAGCATGTTGTTGTTTGGGTCAACAGTCGAAAGGCTGGTTTGAACCTCTAGAGGTTTACTAAGTAAAGACGAGGAGAGAGGTGGTTTAGTGTTGCCTTCCTCACTGAGTTGAAGAAGTATGCTTATCAGCAGGTCAGGCCTTCCGAAAAGCACTAAATTTCACCCGGCAAATGACACCTTCACTTCATTCACCACAGGGTCCGGCTGAATAGTGAAATTCATTACTCTCAGAGGAGATAACTCTGAGTAGTGTCATTTACACTTCTACCTCTTCTGTTCTTAAATAGTTCAGTCATATTAATTGGCTGACTATGTGCTAAGAAACAGAACTTTTTTGTAACCCTAGAACCAGCAGATCGAGTACAATTAATTTAACTCTCCAACTGCCCGTTACGGGCATGGATAGACCATACGAATCAAAATTTACCAGCAATCAATTTATTAGACAGTAGTTTAATTATTTAAAACTCAAGGTTGAAACGTTGCAATTTTTTGGTCTTGTCTTGTAGATATTGGAATCAAAATTTAGAGTTAGAGTCATTCTAAGTAGTCCACAATTTTTTCGTTACTATTACAGAGGTGGAAATAAATAATCTATGTATGTATGACTTACTATCGTTACTTTTGAATGTCTTTACCATATTAGTTACTTAAATATTTAACTTATACCAACAGATTGTAACAAAGCAATAAGTAAAAAATATTTATTAGTATATTAATATCCTATTCACTTACTACATGTAAAGTAATTTGGAATATTCAAAATTTTAAGTTTGTCCATGGTATTCAAAATCATTAAATCTCAAATAGTTTTCCCAAACAACCGTGAAGTAAGTAATAAGATTTCAATATGTTGAATCCAAAGACTTAGCTAACCTTCGGTTAGTCAACTGTGGCCACCTAGGAACCTAGAAATATATAAACGAACTTCAAGTTATTAAACTGTAACTAAAAAAAATACAATTTTTTAATATGATATTTATTTCTCCTATAAATATTTGAACTAAAATACTCACCATGCTGCTTCTAAAACTTTTATTTTATAATTTAGAGGTTATCAGACTGGATGGACAACCTTCCAATTTTTTTGACTGTGTAGCCCGTAGTAAAATGCCCATATACAGATATAAAATCGGGTTAAAATCGTCTAATCGTAAATGAAACTGTGTCAAAATTTAAAAACCAGTTTAATATTAATAGTAAGCCTTCTTAGCCGTAACTATACTACCTTGAACTATAATACAAAATGATAGTTTACAAGCCAATATAGAATGGCTGCGTTTACAAGGAATCGCTGGGCATATTCTATATTATCAAATTTATGATTAATGGGGTTACAGATATGGAAACTGTAATAATAAATAATAAAATTACAATCTAAATTTTAATTAAATTTCAATTCATAAATAATAATTTCAAGACAAAGCTTGTGGATGCATTTAAATTTATTAACTTGCGTATTAATAATGCTACTAATTCGCAAAATCTGGTGTGAAACGCTCACACAACTTTCTTATACCAATGCAAATAATTTACAATATAACCTAATATTAGTAATAAACCTTAGAAATAAACAAAACAATTAATATCAAAAAAACATAACCTCATATTTATCATGAGTGAATGATGCAAAATAAAAACCAACCTTACTTTGTCTTCATTATACGATGAAATGCATATTAAAGCCGCAATCTTAAAAATACATTTTTTTAACGAGATTTTTGTAACAGCCTCTCCAAGAATTTCAGCAGATATGTCACCTACCCTATCTTGTAGAGCATAAAGATGTAGTAAATAAGGCGATTTAAAAAAAAATCGTAGGAGCCGATTTTGAGGTAATAGCAAAAACGTGAAAAATTACACGAGTAAACTACTTCTTCCAGTCGACCGATTTTGATGAAAATGTTCGTGTCGGGTCCTCCAGTGGTACCTAAGCTAAGTTTTGTGTTTCAAGTTGGTACGTTATTCCGTTCTTGAGATATTTTGTTCAAACACACACACACACACACACACACACACACACACACACACACACACACACACAGGCCAATCGCTAAAAACATGTTTTTTGGGTTCAGGGGTCTGAAAACGTGTATATCCGATGAAAACTCGATTTTGAAAATCGACATGAGAACAGAGTTTTCTTCCTTATATTCATACTGGCAAGAGAAAGTAAAAATGTATCTTTTCAACAACGTTAAGAAACAAAATTTGTTTCAGTTGGGTAGTTTTCTCCTTATACCCCTTAGGAGCGGGTAGTCGAAATTACAAAGGTTATTTTCCATTTTTATTTATTAGAGAATACACAAGTCGATTTTTAGAACTATAACTTCTCGGGAAGAAATAATATCTTGCTTTATGGTTGTCACCCCTTAGGAGTAATTGTAGTCGAAATGCGGTAGATTTAGCTTTTTCTGTTTAACTCCTCAGGTCAAAAAATTCAAGTCAAAAAATTCTTGATACGTGGAAGAGTGAATTAGTCTGTCTGTGAGGAGTTTCACATTTACAAATATGGATAACAAAATTATAAATGTTTCATCTTTTTTATTTATAAAATACTGTTTTGTGTAATGTATAATGGCGTCGTGTTTCGATCACGTGTGAAAAGTCGGGCTTAACAAACGGTAAAAATTGCATTAACTGGAATCCATTACGAATGTGGAAGGGTGACATGAATTCTACAGCTAGTCTTCAAGGATTAAGACAGAGAAGATAGAAATTGATGGTTTTGAGATGCGAAAACAAGAAAAGATACAAGAACACGTATGTTTGAAGTGATGGTAGTTCCCTTACTGCTATATGGTTACGAATCATGAGTGCTAAAAAGAGCCCAATTAAGGAAAGTAGAAGCCGCTGAAACGAGATCCATGAGATCGGTGAAGGGATGCTCACTGCGAGATCAGATTTGTAGTAGTGACATCAGCAGAGAGCTAAGTAGGGACGAAACCATCCTAGAGAAAATGAGCAGATACAGGACTCGATGGAAAAATCATGTCATAAGAATGACAAGTGAAAGGGTTACGGTCCAAGCATTGCAATATTACTTAGCCTAATTGGAAGCAGAAACTTGAATAGACCAAGGAAAAGGTGGTTTGAGGCTGGAACTGGCGTAGCGCCTTATCCATAAGTAGTAGAAAAAGAAGAAGCATAAGAAGAAGCAGAAGAAGAAGAAGAATGAGAAGAAGAAGAAGGAGGAGGAGGAGGAGGAGAAGAAGGAAGAGGAGAAGAAGAAGAAGGAGGAGGAGGAGGAGGATAAGGAGGAGGTGGAGAAGAAGAAGAAGAAAAAGAAGGAGAAGCAAAAGAAGAAGGAGAAGAAGGAGAAGAAAAAAAGAAAAAGAAGAAGAAGAAGAAGAAGTAGAGATGAGAAAGATAGATTATGCTTTAAAGAACTTGTATATTTTTCTACTGAAAAGATGTTTTAACTATTTTGCTGAAGTTTAAGTTTTCAGCAGTCTTATTTGTCGATTTGATTTACTATTTCAGTAATATATTCCTGAAATATACTACATTACTACTATAACTAAATGTTGGCCTAAATGTTCAGAAGAAAAACGAAACCAGCGCAAGATATAAAAGATACCCTCATTTAAATGCGAGATATCTCTCAGATTTGATATTTGATTGCCTATTTAAGAAGTGAACTTTTCAAGTCACGAGTATTAGTGCTGGCTGTTACTTTTCAGTCGATTTTTATACGCCTTTGTCTCTCCACGATTCATTTTTTTCAGCTTTCAATTTCTGCCTAGCGTTACAAAAAAATTAAAATATTCTCTTATTTTCTGTTAATATTCAAAAGATGTTGGCCAGATATTCAGTATTATTTCTTACAAAGTAAAAAGTAGAGCACTATCTGCAATAGTAATAGTCGATGACAATGCTTTTAATCTGAAAAATAGAAAACTGCTACATCTTTAGTCGGTTTGCAATGAAATCTATCTCCTACCGATCTTCTATAATTCTTATAACTTAGTTAAACCCTGTGATGAGCCTCATAATAATGTTTTCATTGAAGCACGGGCATCTCTTTTAACTGCTCGTTGCCAGTACATAAAAACACTAAACATTTCTCATTAATATAAATAAATAAATTGGGATGGAACTTAATATTATTTTTTACCATTTTAGAGAAATTATTATAATTACGCAATTAATTTTCAGTTCCTATTTTATAACTCGTAGGCTAATTAAAAACCAATCAGTACTTATGTCCTTCAAAAGATTAACACTTTTTATATTTTGTATTCTAAAAGAAATTAATTTATTTTTTTATTGATATCATAAAGCGTATATATCATAAAGGCTAAGTAATACGACGGATTAGGCATACTTTGACCACATTGGAAAGCAACCTTCACTTTTTCGGACAGCTTTGAATTAGACAAGTATTGTTCTAAACGAGTTTAAAATTCAAGGAAAACAACTTCCATTCACTAATTTAGTACTGCATGGTCCTAAATGGCATTATATTACAATAGCATTGATACAAAAATAAATCCTATTTAATAAACTACAATGTTGTAATGTTATTCCTCATACAAGTGAGATAAACGTTTTCGTTTTAGAATGTATATGATTCAACAAAATAAATAAATAAATAAAAACAGATCTTTTTCGTGAAGAAAAGCAGGAAGCTGTTATTTATCTACAGGCCTACTAACATTATAAAGAAGTAACTTTCAAACGAATGTTACTTTTTTATAACATTAAGAGCGTTTGTACGAGGTAATCTCAGAAACTATCAAACAGATTTAAAAATTATTTTACTGTTGGAAAGCTTATATCTTCCTGAGTAATAGACTATATTTATTGGATTATGTAATTTTTGAACTTTGAATAATAATTCTGTGATTGGTGAATGAATTTTATATTTTACTTTATTGGTCGTTTGGAAGGTGAGTGTTTCTATTTATACTATACATCAATAATTCTGTTAAATTCTACCATCTATATTGTATACTATCTATTGCATTTCGAAGTCAGGTGTCAGGTGCGGTACAGCGCTGCCCTACAAAAGGGCTCTTTTTTCCTTTCTATCTTTCACTCCTTTTTCCAAAATTTTTGAAAATTATCAACAGAACAGATATCTAAGATATAATGGCACATCCGAAATCAGAATAGAAAGTTATGTAAATCTTCCCAAAATCAGTAAGATTACACTGTTTGAAATACATAGATTTTACCTACTTCTTCTTGTAACACGATATTCAGTTATTCTCAGATCGAATTTCTCTCCTTCCGCTGGTGATTCTACTAATGTCAGCAGAATTCCAGTTTCCCAAAATAATTAGTTTTATTTGTACCCGCGTGATTGCTTTTAAAGTTTAAGGTTGTGTGAGAAGTTATCGTTTTACATTTAGTTTGACTTGAAGCGCAGCGGCAGCAAGGGGTGGGTTGCTAGTAATAACACAACGAAATGTGTTTGATATATTTTGCTACAAACATATTTACAGTTGGTCATCAATTTACCGGTCTCGCATTTACCGCGGCTTGGATTTAACGTCACTCATTTGAAAAAAGAAAAATTTCGCACCCACCCCGTTACTTTCTTTCTTGTGAGTTTTGATAATTCATACTGCTATTTTAATGCATGAATACGCCAACACTTGATTGTGTATATTCACATCGGTAATTTCTTTTGGTCAAGTGGTAATTATTCACCCAAGATAATGGATAAGAAAGTATTAAATAAACGTAAACGGACTACCATCGAGGACAAACTTCATATCATTGAACAACTGGATAAAGGAGCTACTGCTCTGTCAATTATTGCAAATCAATATGGCGTCGGAATAATTACAGTTCGTGATATCTTGAAGAACAGAGAATATTTTATCTTTTGCAAGTTATTTAGATTCAATTCAGAGTTTGAAAAATCGTAAGTCAATATAAATTGACGGATGAAAATCTGGAATAAGCCATGTCCAGTTTTTAAGTCAAGAGTGAGCCGTAGGAACGCCTATTAACGGCCCTGTTCTATTAGAAAAGGGAAAAATATTCCATGAAATATGAGTGACATTCATTAACAATGGACAATAGTTATTGATAATATTTTCGTTTTTTTCTAACAAAAATGTTTTTCTATATAAAATGTCCATATTATGATTAATGTCCCATTATAAGTTCTAATTAAGTTCACAGGATCACTGTCCATAATATACGATTACCCAAAATCTCCCACCCCTGTTTTGAAGGTTCAGATTTAATCTCTATGTTTGACCAAACTTTAGCCTCGTAAATCAAGGAGCTACTCTATTTCTTTAGTTGGAAACACGGTACGTACTCGTGACATATTGGACTTATATATGGAACAACCAGTAAAATAAACCTCACAGTATTTTCCATTAAGAAAAAAATCTTAAGAAAAAAAAAGTTAAGAAAAATCTTCCGAAATCTAATTAAATAGGTACATTTTGATCGATCATTCAATTACTTGAGGCTGCCATAATGGTTTCAACGGAGAGCCGGAAGTTGACAAAAATATATATAGTTTCCAGAGAACATGTGGAACGATTGCAACTATATTGAAGAACAGGGCTCACAAAAAAACAACAAACAGGGCACTGATTGTTGTATGTACAAGATAATATTGTATTGTACGTACCCGATTAAATCTTATCGAGTCAGAACTGATACTGCATTACAAAAATTCTATAATGTAAAATAACGTTACAAAAATTGTATAATGCAGTAGCAATTCCGACTCGATCTTATGGCAATGAAACTTGGGCTCTCACAGGTAGTAAAAAGTAAACACATGTGGGAAGCTGGAGAGATATGTTTTCTACGAAGGGTTGAGGGTTTATAAGGGAGGACAGAATTCGAAATTACATATAATAATTGTAAGTGAGAGAATTAGCTGTTAGCAAAATAAATGGTGGAGCATCAAAGAATGATGAGAGACGGAATTCCAAAACGAGTTCTGGGACACAAGTCTGAGGAAAGAAGTACCTTGAGAAAACCTCTGCTACGCTAGGAGTAAATTATTTAATTTACAGAATTCTAATAAAAATAAATTATTTTGATGCCGGAACATGCAAGATGGCCTATTATCATGAACAAGGAAGAAGAATTTTGATCAATAGACTATACACGAGGCTCAGAAAATGTAATTATAAATTACGCCTCTTTGCACGATAAACATTTACTTTTGTCTGTCATCGCAGTTCCAATAACTGTAATAAATTATAATAAATACTGATGCCTTAAAATTACGTAAATAGATGCACGGGAGTTGCACGTACTAATAGAAATGTAGTTGCAACATAATATTTATTTTTATACTATTAATTGAAATTATTGTTAATACCGAAGCCACATAATTATATATTCATTTATCTTATTACACGTGTATGTAATTATAAGTTATTGCTTACAGAACTGGTCTCATTATTATTTTATATTTATATAGCATACGTAAGAATAATGAAATACCTTCTTCAAGCCCAAAGCCACACCTATGCTTATCACTTGTTACGTCACCAAGGGAAAAACTGTTTATTGTTTTCAACCACCCTCTTCCGCTGTTCTATACAAGTAATCCATATCAACAAAATAAAATACTTGGATTTTAAAGATGATGCTCAACATTAAAAACCTTTTGTTACGTAATGTCGTCCCTTTCTTATCTCAATCACGAAAAAACTAAATCAAAAATGTTCAAGTAAACGTGAAGTTAAAGACTAAATCCATATTTGGGATAATGAACCATTTTTACTTTACTTTATTTTTATAGGTTACTAAGTACAGATGGTAAACTGACTGATCGGATCCTGACAAATAAAGGATTAAGGCAGGGATGTCCTTTATCACCCACGCTTTATATATTTCGTTATATATTGACGATATTTTTTGGTTACGGAAAAAGGAAAATAACTTAGAAATAAGACTGGGTGACGAATACCTCCTTAGTAAGTTACAGTCCTGCATACTCATGACATGGTTATGGTGCAGACGTGAAAGGATGATTTACAACAAGCACTCTTCACACTAACCAAAAAGATGAAAGAATATAATTATGAAGGTATTAATAAATAAGACAAAAGTCAAGCTATTCTGTGGAAAAACCCCAGTAAGATTCAAAATAGTCATTAGTGGACATATGTTAGAGCAAGTGGGCCATTATAAATACCTTGGTACTGATGCCTCATAATGAAGATGACTATGATGTGAAAAATAAACTATATAAATTTAATGAGATATTTGGAACACTGAGGCAAAAGACAAGAACCCAAACAAGGTTAAAGTCTTATAAGACGGTGGAAGTTCCAGCCTTGACATACGGCAGTGAATCTTATCACACGGCCTTGACGCCTTGAAAGTTTTTTCTTATTACGGCCTTGACGGCAGTAAAGAAAAGGGAGGAAAGAAATATCCAAACTGCCGAAATGAGTTTTTTAAGGTCTGTCAAGGGTTGCACAAGACTAGACGGGATCAGAAATGAAGATGTAAGGCAAGAATTTGAAATTTTGCTACTCAACGAAAAAATAAATTTGTATCATGCCCAATGGGTCGATCATTTAAAAAGAATGCCAGAAAGCCGCTTGCCTCGTGTAGTGAGAAGATACAAACCACTCGGAAGTAGAAATATTGGCAAGCTGAAGAAAAGATGGGCGTCAGAACAGGTAGAAATGCCTAACCCGTGACGAGAAGAAGAAGAAGAAGAAGAAGAAGAAGCAGAACTATTTTTAGGAATGTTAAAAAATTTTAAAGATTTTTTTTATCCTTGTTTAAAGTATTATAAAAACTTTATTGCAGAAGTCTGTAGGGTTTGTTCAGTTTTTATTTGTCAAATAATTTTGTAGAAACTTTATATTAATATGTGTGACTCGAGAGTGTTTTTCAGTTTGAGAGCATGTGAAGTGTTTACTTCAAATAAATTAAATTATTGTGTTTCTTATAACTTTGTTTTTACGGCAATTCTGAAGTAAATATTTCCTTAGTTTTCTCTTTAAGCTCCTTTGCGAAACGTCAGGTAGGTGTAGTATATGTATTTTCTATATTAATGTCATTTACGTTTCAGTTTGTAATTTCTATTTTAGTAAATTTACTGTAGAATCATTTATAATGTTTTTTAACTGTACAGATTATTAGAATGTCGTTGTTTTAAATAAAATTTCGTATATACCGAGGCAGTTATGGTAATACTAAATAATTTAGAATGAGATACTCGCAAGCGAGTCATACTAGCAAGTGAGTAGAACCGTATATCTGACAAGCTTACGTCCAAATAAGCCGTAACAAGTTTTACATTTTATCATTTAGAGCTATTAAAATGATTTTTCCGAGGATGCTTATATATATCACCATCGTTGCATAAATACATAAGATTCATTTATCGACAACAGGCCTACTTTATTTAAAACGTTTCTGGAATGGAGAAACTATTGATCACATAAAAAAGCTTTAATATTTTTCTGGAAGCTCTCTTGGCAGTCCGCATTTTCATCATTCTTTTATCATAGGCTTTTCTCCCTTTATCCGTCCACCCAGATCTCTACTTTTGTTCTTCGGGGAAACCCTTGACACCAGTAATAAGTAGTGTGAACTTATTTAGGATATTACGATTTCAATTTATTCAATATACTATCTGACTTCTTTGAACTACTTATTTGACAATTTAGGTCTATTGTTTAGTGTCCTAAAAATTTATTTTGTTAGCCGTTTTTCATCCATTCTGTATAGAATCCTGTATAGGTATAATCTTCATTTTACAGGTTCCAATAGAATTCTAGTCTTCAGTTACTGATCGGTGTCATTAATCGTTAATTTTTCCTGTAGCTACAGTCTGCTCTTCCTCTTTACCTGTCACGTTTACTATCTTTGGACCCATTATCTTGCGGAGAGTCTTTCTCTAAAACTTTTTGCTTCTCTCAGACCATCTTTTCCGGTCGTTCTAAGACATTCGCTCGCGTACAGCACGCCAAATTCATTTTATAGTATCTTACTTTGGCGTTTCTCGTGACTGCATTGTTCGACTTCAAAACTATTTATAGACAGAAAGTTTTTTCTATAACCGTTAAGTGAGAGAGCTGTACTATAATCCTATAGAGAAGTTTCGTACTCTTTGATAGTGTTAGTTGCTTTAGTTTAATATGTGACCAGATTAAACTGATCTACTAAAGTTTACCAAAAACAAAACTTACCTCTGTGGGGACTTTTTATTTCAACCATTGGCGTTAATTTTTTGTCTTGTAAAACATAAATGCTTATTCTATTAGTTTATATCAACACAGCGTCTCATAAATATTGTGAATCTTTACAAAAACAACATTTTTAAAAACTTTACTTGACATTTTATGATATGTATCAACATTCTTGGATAAATACATGAAGAGTCATTAACCGACATCTGGCTTACTTCATTTAAAACAGTTCTAGAACAAAGAAACTATTAAATTAGATGGGTTTGAATTATTAATTATAACTTAATATAACAAAAATGTAAGAAGGTAGAACTTTTTTATTGTCGCTTCCAATAACTACTTCTGTGGTTAATGACTAAACAGTTGTTGCGATTTTAAAAAAATATATATATTTTATACTTAAATTTTGAATGTTGTTTTAGTACAACAAATTAGTAGCAAGTACCATAAAAACGATGGGTTTTAATTTTCTAATTTTATTGTATAGTTCAAGTTGTTTTTTTTTTTTTAGTAAACCGATATGAAATGATTGAAGATTCAAAATATAACACAATTTGGAAAATTCTTAAATATTATAAAAATTCAACATTAGTAATAATGATGGTATACATCACATAAATTTGTTATAGGTCAGCTCGAGAAGAATTACAAAAGTTTCAACCCAGAACGTACAAAAAAGTCTACTTATTAGTGATAAGCATGAAATTAGAAGAATATTAACTTTATTTAGTAGTTCAGCTCAATATCAGTACATGTAAGCAGATTCAGTAGGTAATTAAACTATTTCTACAAACCAACTATTTTAATTTTTAACTGGTTTCTCAATTACATCCGCTACATTTAATCAAACCTCGAGAATTTTGTACTTTTCATGAGCTTTTTTATTTAAATTTTTTAAATACGATAAATTACAGATACGTGTTTAATAATAATGTATGCAGTCATGTCAGTAGTTTAATGTTTCAACAGGTATATAACGAAATGTGTGAATTTATTTGCAAAAATCATGCTATTGCTTCTGTTTATAGCGAGCGCTCACCTCACGAAACATCAGTAACCACACTTACTTCATGTAGTTTAACTAATCAACACTACTAGAAAAGATCCTGGCTGCTTTAGAATCTTTGTGCTACTTATTTTTTTCTTTCGCAGCGTTATTTACTGGAAATCTGAAGCACTCAATATTTTACCTACGTTGTGGGAACACGAAAATAATACTGTTAATTTTAATAAAGAGGCATATTCCTATAAAGTCTCATCAACATCTTGGGCATTTGCGCCTACATTGGGCCAAGGAACGTGTAATAATTTTTGATATCGTAGTTGCGAATCGAACTCAGGACCTCCATTTTGCAGCGTAGCACGCTAACTTTTGGATCACAGAGAGGCGGATAACACAGTATTCACTTAATTCCAAAACATAATTGTGATTATGAGGCGTTAAAGACCCCACTGATGATAAACATCTCTCATCTCATACAGATATCAGGAGACATCTGCACAACCAAATTAAACAACACTGGAACCAAATCTGGTCTCGACATCCTCCAACTAAACTTCACCACATCAGAAAACACATTTTTGAAAACCCTCAGCCTCACTTGGAGCTTTGAAGGCATCAAGTTCTACTTACACGATTACGCATCGGACACTCTACACTCACACTCACACACACACACACACGCGCGCGCGCGCGCACGCACTCACACACACACTTACTGAAGAAAGAATCACAACATTGTACACATTGCAACACGCCACTTACGCCCTTAAACACATCATCCCAGACTACCAAACTACACAATCCACACGAACACTATTTAAAATTAACAACATTTGTAGCACTTAATTTAGTAGACAAAGTAGCGGTTCAAAACAATAAGTTCTAAAATTTTACTAAATTTCAGATTTGATATAATTGTAAAATCGCATATGTTATTTTTCATTATGTCATTCTATTTGTTATGTTTTATTTTTCTGTTGTTTACAGTTTAATTGAACCTAACTAATTTTTCATTATGTTTTCATATATGACCTAATTGAGTTTGTTTATGTCTTCTTTGGAAATTTTATACTTCATGTATTTATACGTAACGTGGTCGCTAATGACCTCGTAGTCGATGCAACCCTAAATAAATAAATAAAGAAATAATTGAGATTGTTAATATTGTTATTTACCCAAGATTGTAAACGTAAACGGAAAGTCACAGTGTTGTGTTATTGTGAATTATTGTGACTTAATTCGTAGTGTATTGTTACTTGATTTGTGCAATATGTGAATCTTTGATATTTGTGAGTGTTGTAGTTTCTTGTTCGGTAGACGTTGTTATTTTGTGTATTAATTTTCTACGTTTTATTCATTTATTTTTGCTATAACCTTACTTTTTTATTACAGAGAAAGCTTGGTTCTTTTTCTTCACTTTATTCCTAAAATAACCTATTTTTTATTTTGATCATATGGCGACTGGTCTCGGTGCATCAGGCAGTGGTTCAAATCAAACAGTGATTGGTCACTCTTTTTTGAACGACTCTGAGTTCAAAACGATCCTTCGAGACCCACGACTCGTTATAAAGTCTTCAATGGAGAACACATTTTTTTTTTTTTTTTTTTGGTTTAACGTCCGACTGTTCTGCAATTACTGCTAATGCAGACGGTGAAGTATGAAATGATATTTTGTAACGTATGAAAAAATGCCGTGCCTGAATGGGATTCGAACCCAAGACCGCATGATGAAAGGCGAGCACGTTACCAACTGCGCCAATGCGGCCGGCAATGGAGAACAATTTTATCGTATTGTACAATAACAATTTTAATTTTTTTATTGTAGAAAAATCCTCTTGAGCTCGCAGCACAGAATGGAGAACACACAAGTAAACCAATCTGTGCTGCGAGCTCAAGAGGATTTTTCTACAATAAAAGCCCGAAATAAAAAACGAAAAGCAGAAACAACAGATAATGAAATCCATGTAGAGAAGAAGGCTGACCATCATCCTTTAATTACCCAAAATTCATTCGAGGCGCTATCTGACAATTCAGATATGGAGGAAGAAGTGACACCACGTGAGCCCAAACAACCACCAATTTTTATACCAAGTGTACAAAATATTAAATTATTGTTAAAAATAGTAAACACTAACGGAGTGAGTGGGTTGGAGTACACATATAAGGTTTTAAACCGAAACCAATTGAAACTGAACGCGACTAATGGCCATACATATTCCAAAATAGTTAACAACTTGAAAGTTTCGAAAATCGACTTTCATACATACCAACTTAAACAGAACAGAGCATTCAGAGTAGTATTAAGGCATGTTCAACATTCAATGGACGTTGAGGACATAAAACAATGCGATAAAGGCCATAAAGTCAGAAATATTTGTAATATTCGACATAGGTTAACAAAAGAACCTTTATCCTTGTTTTACGTGGATCTGGAGCCTGCACCAAACAACCAGGAAGTGTCTAACATCGAGTACATACACAATTGTAAAATTCAATTTGAACCTCCTCATACAAAACGCGTAATAGCGCAATGCAAACGATGTCAACAATACGGTCATACGTGGAAGTATTGTTTTATGCCATACAGATGTGTTAAGAGCGGTGAAAACCATGACACGGAAATGTGCACTAAATCGTCTGCGACTGCTGCAAAATGTGCTTTATGTGGCGGTAGTCACCCAGCCAATTATAAAGGTTGTGGTGTCTATCAGGAAATCAGGAAAATTAAATTTCCTCCTTTACGGGAAAAGCAACCAACCTCAGCTCAAAATTCTGAGGATTCGGCTGCCAGAATTTCATCGCCTTTACCAGCATTGAATACGGAGAGGGGGGCCTATTGGTTTTTCCTTTCCATCGTACGCTGCGGCAGTTGCTAACGCACCAGATAAAGGATCACCCGACTACGTCCAGGCAGATTCTCTTCGTTTAATTCAGCAATCATTTGCAGAACTGAAAGAAATTTTAGTGAAGCAAGCAGAGCAAACTTCCATGTTAATTAATCTCCTTTCGGCTCTCGTTGCAAAGATAAAATGAATCAACCATCATTTAAAATAGCTTTATGGAACGCAAATGGTTTGGTACGTCACGCCCTAGAATTAAACAGCTTTCTAAATTTACACAAAATAGACATCTTATTGGTTTCGGAAACTCATTTCACCGACAGAAGCTACATTCGTTTTCCAGGCTACACAATCTACGACACTAAACACCCGGACGGAACAGCCCATGCTGGAACCGCGATTTTCATAAAAAGCAGTATCAAACATCATGAATACGAACAATTTCAAACTGACTAATTACAATCTACTAGTATCGTAGTCGAAGACTGGCAAGGCCCGTTAATAGTTTCTGCAGTATAGCCCACTGCCCGCCACGCCATGATATATCAGAAGAAAGTTTCACTCGATTTTTCAAATCTCTTGGAAACAGGTTCATTGTCGGCGGTGACTAAAACTCAAAGAGTCCGTTTTGGGGTTCAAGATTAACCAATCCCAGAGGGCGTAATTTATTAAAGGTTCTACAAAATAACAATTATCATTCTTTATCTACAGCCGAATATACATACTGGCCGACAGATCGACGGCGACAGCCTGATTTATTGGACTTTTTCATTACTAAATGTGTTCAACAAAACCAATTGCATGTTTCTGGATGTCTGGACTTGACTTCCGACCACTCTCCTGTGATAGCTACTGTGAAGTCGTTTATAATGTCAACAGTGAAACCTTCTACGCTTTGTAACAAAAATACAGATTGGATAAAATTTCAACGTTTAGTAAATGACAATGTCAATTTAAATTTGTCCATGAAAAGTGAAATTGAAATTAAAGAGGCAGTGGAACATTTCAACAAACTTATTCAGGAAGCGGCGTGGAGTTCTACCAAACCATCTCTTTTTCAAAATTTTCGAATTATATATTCTTTAAGTAGGCCTATCAGAGAGCAAATTACGGAAAAAAGGAGACTACGACGAGTTTGGCATTACACTCGTAATCCTGCTGACAAAACACGATTTAACAGAGCAGCTAAAAAATTAAAACAGGATTTGTTAGAATTTAAAAATTCATACTTTCAAGATAGATTGAGCAACCTTTCTCCATCACCAAGTTCCAATTATTCTCTGTGGAAAGCTACCAACTATCTTAAACGTCCGAAAAGTGTATTGCCACCTTTACGTAAACCAGATGGGAACTGGGCAAGAAATGCAAAAGAAAGAGCTGAAGTTTTCGCTGACCATTTTGAAAAAGTGTTTGAATTGCATAACACAAACGATGGTGACAAGGAAGTTGAAGATTATTTACAAATTCCTTTCCAGTTATCTCCACCGATAAAATTTTTCTCTCTGGCAGAGGTCAGTCGAGTTATCCAAAAAGACCTCAGCAGCAAAAAAATCTCCAGGTTATGACTTGATTACAGGAGAAATTCTGAAGAAACTCCCCAAAAAAGTTATAATGTTGCTTACAGCTATTTATAACTCTATTTTACGTACTGGACATTTTCCAGCTCAATGGAAAGTATCTCAAATTATAGTAATTCCGAAGCCGGGAAAAGATCTGAGTACACCAAGTTCGTACAGACCCATCAGTCTCCTACCAATTGCATCTAAAGTCTTCGATAAACTTTTTCTTATGCGACTTAAACCGATAATAAGTGAAGTAGGAATCATTCCAGAATACCAGTTCGGCTTCAGGGAGAGACACGCTACAACAGAACAAATACACCGTCTTGTAAACCCCATTCAAAATTCCCTGGAAAGGAGGCAGTACTGTACAGCAGCTTTCTTGAACGTAGCGAACGCATTTGACAAGGTCTGGCACGTTGGACTTTTATACAAGATAAAAATTAAACTTCCCCATCATTACTTCATTATCTTAAAATCATTTCTATCAAAAAGATATTTCAAAATTAAATTTCAAAACGTCTACACTTCTCTTCGTCAAATTAATTCTGTTGTTCCACAAGGTAGTATCTTAAGTTCATTTCTTTACACTTTATATACTTCTGATCTACCGGAGAGCAATAACACAACCATCGCCACTTTTGCTGATGACACAGCTCTATTAGCAACAGATGACTCTACCTTTGGGGCTACTAACTTATTACAAGACCATCTAAGTATAGTTGAAAACTGGTGCAAAAAATGGAAAATTAAAATAAATGACGACAAATCGAAACATATTACGTTTACTTTGAGGAAAGACACATGTCCACCGATACGACTAAATGAAAGACCAGTTCCTCAGTCAGATGATGTAAAATACTTGGGACTGCACTTAGATCGACGCCTTACCTGGTCCAAATATATTTGGAATACACGCAAAAGACTGAGATTGAAGCTGAGGGATTTGTATTGGATGATGAACAAACGTTCACCACTGTCATTAGAAAGCAAGCTTCTACTGTACAAAGCCATACTGAAACCGCTGTGGACTTATGGGTTACCGCTTTGGGGTTCAGCTGCGGAATCGAATCTTGCTATCATCCAACGATTCCAGTCGAAAGTCTTACGGATAATAACAAATGCTCCATGGTATGTGACAAATGATACATTGCATAAGGACTTATGTGTCAACACCGTAAAAGAGGAAATCACGCAGCTAAGTTCAAAATATCAAGAAAAATTAGCAGATCACCCGAATTCTTAGGCGCTTAATTTACTCGATAATAGCGAAGACGTGATACGACTGAAACGAATAAAATTGCTTGATTTTCCGTTTAAATTTACCGACTAACCTACATTTTTTTCTTAAATAATTGAAATCCATATCAACATCAACATCATCTCTAATAATATCATCTTCTTCCTCTACCCATTCTACTATCACCGTTATTAATTTGGTTACTTTTTCTATTAATATTCTTCATCTTTTATCTTGTTAATATTTTAAAAATTAAACTTAATTTTTAACTGCGGAACAATGAGGTTCCGCCGCTATAAAGAGAGTTCTGTTACAGAGAGAGCGAGTAATTAATGGTAAGAGGGAAGTTGGAGTATTAATTTTTTTGTACCAAAAACTCATATACATAAATGTGAATGGTGGATGCAGTAAATTTACTCTGAAAAACTACTGAATAGATTGCTTTATGGCGAATATTTAATACAGTAGATTACTTCAATACAGTGAGAAATTTAAATTACTTGCCTAAAAAGTAAGTTATTAAGTCAACAAGAAATTTGGATACAAACAGCTGGTTTTGTTAGATGTTATGTCATTAATTTTGAATAATAGAATTTCACTTTTCATATTTCAATTTTTTCAATAAGCATTCATACAGTACATACCGTAATAGATAGCCTAAAATTAATTAGCACTGAAACTCGTTTTTCATCGAACAGTAATAGACTTACATACAATTAAAATCTCATAAAACAGGCTACACAACTCAAAAAAAAAAAACACAGTACAGTAAATACTTTTCGTTATTAAGGAAACAATGACTGTAAAGTACATTCCAGTTCGTAAAATAAGTTGTAATTTTTGTTAGTTTGGTTTTCAATTCGTAAAACATGTCTTCAATCTTATTTTCAATGTTTAAAACTTGTTGTAAATTTTCATTTACATTGTGGCAATGACAGTACGTGGAAACAATACGAATAGCGTTCAGTGCCTGTTTACTTGAAGGGACACTATTTCTGTTTCCATTGCATCGTCATCTTCATTTTCTTCCTCGTTGTTTTGGGCTAAGGCATTTTCGATTACTGCATCATCGCCAGCATCTGCTGAAGTGGCTAAGTCATTGTCTGCCCCTACATAGGCGTCTAAATCCATATCCTGAAGATATTGTTTAGCCGCTATAGAGATTTTTTTGTGCCGCTATAAAGAGGGTTAAATACATTGTCGTAATATACGAAAGGGTCGGAGGTCGGCAAATAATGCCGCTAAAGAGATATATCCGCAATAGAGAGATCGGCAATAGAGAGATTTGACTGTATATAACATAAACAGGACCTACTTTTTAAATTTTATGCAGCTCAGGAAATATTCCTGTATCCTTTAAAATGGGATCGGCCATTCAACCGATCATGATAAACATGGACTTTGAGTATTCAGTTCATGAGTCATTTAGAGCTTTCGACTTGTGAGTCAGGACAACGCCCAACCGGTTACTTAACCAATATTGATATTTTGAGACTTATCGTGAAACAATGAGCCTAATCAAACGAATTTAGATTGTTTACCTTGATCACTACACAGGTGTGATGAGTATGAGCTTCTTAAACTTATTCTCCAAAAAAAATTGAGGAAAGGCTCAGATCTGGACGAATGAAAATTGCTGAAGAATAATAAAGAATTAGTAAATATTAATAGGCACACTCTTATGAGGGTAGTTTATGATACAGCCTTTTACGAGAGTTGTAGCCGATTGTTGGAGTTGGCTTTCTAAGAAGAAAAGTACGTAGTTTCTAGATTAAGGAACACAAACGTTGTCTTTTACATAATTGTAAGAAAGTAATTATTAAACCATTAGCTTTTATAGTCTAATTTACGCTAGTTTTAAAATTAATTGCTACACCAAAAGCAATCAAAATATCGAGCAATCACTTCAGGTTAGGCCTACAATAAGGACATTAATTTATTTGTAATGGAGACCAAGTATCATGATTATATAAGTATATACTGTACTACCAGTTTTATTACTATCGTAATTCCAAACTGACTTGTGGAGACATCTTCCTGCTGAACAGGTTAAGCTTAATGGTTGAAATGGCCAGTACAAGCAACAATATGTGTGAACTCCATAACAAGATATGGTACCGGTTTCTTACCTTTCTAGCTGGTCGGTTATTTCAATTTTTAATAACATTATTTTATCTAGGCTAATTAAATTTATGTTACATATCTTTTCTTATTTTCATCGCATAGAAATCTGAATACAATTTTATTAATTTATAGTTAGTAAATTTATAAATCCAAATACTGTATACCTATCTTGTTCTAACAGTCAAAGGAAATGAAGCGTATTTAATCGAAAACATTATACTTGCATAAAATTTGATTTATTTCACCCTTACTTTACTCAATTTCTAATGAAGAAAACCTTATCAAATTCGACATATAAATGAAACTCACATTATTATACGTGGCAATAAAGGTTTAGTTATTTATCCGATCCATTGAGGAAGTCGGGTAATGTTTTTACTAAAAAAGTCCCTATATATTTTTACTTTCTCTTGCTTATATGAATACATAGGAAGGAAAGTATTGATTTCATGTAGATTTTTTGAAATCGAATTTTCACCGGATCTACACGTTTTCAGGCCCCCTGAAAAACATGTTTTAGCGATTGGTCTGTGTGTGTGTGCGTGTGCGCGCGCGCGTGTGTGTTTGTGTGTGTGTGTGTGTATGTGTGTGTGTGTGTACATCGTACGACGTTGAAACTCAAATCTTTAAGTTATGTACCATTAGAGGACCCGACACGAACATTTTTATCAAAATCAGTCAACCGGAAGTAGTAGTTTATTCATGTAATTTTTCACTTTTTGCAATTTTCTCAAAAACAGCTCCTACGATTTTTTTTAAAAATCACCTCATGTACTATATTTTTTATACTCTACAAGATTGGGTAGGCGCCATGTCTGCTGAAATTCTTAGGGTGGCTGTTCTCTCGTAGAAAAAAAATTGTTTAAGTTTGCTGCCTTAATATGCATTTTACAGCAAAAGTGTACATAATAAAAGATGTAGAAAATTTAAAAATCTATAACCTTTATTTCAAATATTTCTTTGTATAACGCTTAATTTAGCGGTAATTTGTGATCTTCGGTTTTTTTCACGAAAATGTGTAAAAAATGGATTTTTTACGATTTCAGTCTTAGACATATAAACTTTACAGTCATATACACTTTACAACAAAAGTGTATATGATAAAATTTATAGGAAATTAAAAGATTACAACTTTTATTTAAAGCATTCTTTTCTAGAGCTTAGTTTAGCGTCAAAAAGTTATTTTTCGTATTATTAAGTTAAGCCAATTTAAGGTTGGTTTTCATTTTGCATCATTCATTCATGATTAAAATTAGGTAATGGTTTTTGAGGTTAGTTTTTTTATTTCTAATGTTTTATTACTAATGTTATGTTATATTGGTCAATTATTGCATTGGAAAGAGAAAGTCATGTGAGTGTTTCACAAGAGATTTTTTTTTATATGTCTGAACAGCTGCGGTCTCTTCCCCAATAGCGAAGTTATACACGCTGACACGCTTGTTTCAAAATCTTTTCCTTCCAGCAGTAAGAGAATTGTACTCATTGTAATGACTTGTTTAAAGGAAATTTAAAGAACGTTATCTCTAAAAAAAGAAACTGTTACTGAACTGGTTGCTGTCATACTTTTAATATAATTGATGGGTCCAGGGGAAGAATATGTACAGTCCTATTTTTTGGTTATCTGGTTTAAGCCATCTGTTACATCAAAGAAGATCTTTCTATATTAACATCACACTGGGCTGAACAATATTTGGTTCAATCATAGTTTTGAGAAGAAACCCCGCACAGGAAAATAATATTTTCCGGCCGTATGAAATAGGAAAACATCGCGTTCACCTGTAAATCTAGCTTTACTTATTTAAAGGGCATTTAACATCGAATTCATTTCAGTTTCCTCAAAAATGGTACAGTACCATGCATTAAAATAATTGCGACAAATTTTTGTGAACCAGAGTTAAAGAATTTTTAAAATAAAGTTTGTGTTGCATTGGTTTTTTATAAATGACTTTATCTTTTAATATTAACGTCTTTTAGTAGTAATTAAGATAATGTCCCAAAAAAAGTTATCTCCGATACAAAAACGGGAACTTCTGAACATAAGTTTTAAAAAAATTTTATCCCCTTAAAAATATATATTAAAATATACACTAAATGCTGAAAACCTTAGCCTAAAACTAATCGAAAATATGATACATAATAATTTCTATCATTTCATTTTTTCATGTCTACTGGTTTATTGTTTAAGTTAAAAGACGAAAGGATGGTTTGAACCTCTAGAGGTTTTACTGAGTAAAACGAGGACTGAGTTGGTTTACTTTTGCCTTTCTCATTGAGTAAAAAAGTAGCCTATGCTTATCAGCATGCTAGGCCCTCCAAAAAGCATCTACTTTGCACCCTGCAAATGACACCTTCACTTCATTCACCACAGGGTCTGGCTGTATAATGAAAAATGCATTACTTTTAGAGGAGATAACTCTGACTAGTGTTTTCTACACCTCTATTTCTTCTGTTTTTAAATGCTTCGGTCATGTAATTGGCTAACCACGTGATAAGAAACAGAACTATTTATTGTAGCCCTGAAATTAGCAGATCGAGTGCAAATAATCAAACACTCCACCTGCCTGTTATGAGCATGTATACTGGTTTATGAATTAATTGGGTTAAATTTCCAAAGTAGTAATATTTTAGAAACTAATTTTTGTTGTTACTGCGACAAGATCATTAACATCCTTTTTGATTTGGGTTCTATGTTGGCCACTAAATGGGAGTACAATTATTAATTTCATAATAAAAAACGGTAAAGTAGTTAAAATTTTGCTGCAATGTATCAGTCATAAGTATTTTAACGACAGCTGATCTGTTGGGAATGAAAGAATGGTACATACAATGTTGTACATTCAGTTGGGTGACAAGGCCACCCTGAGGCGGCTTTCACTGTGACCAGCGGTGGTAAGGAGGGGCAAAATCTTTCACAAGTCCACCTCGTTGAGTAATACTCCTCCCCTCTACCCGTTTCAACTTCATGGATCTAAATTGCAAGGCGATGGATTGTGAAATATCAGCGGACTTTCTATAATACAGTCGCTCGCTCAGCAACTGTACCGAATAAACTGTGCTGATTAACTCTCTTTGGGTAAACGACCAATAGAAAGACATGGAAATCAAAGACACATAACTGCTGCTACTTTTTTCTGACCAAGACATTTTGTAAGTTCTTATAGACTTTTAAGTTTACAAAGTAAACTGCATTTTAAGCACTGATGGGATAAAACTCAATTCCATTATTTAAGACCCACGTCATAAATGGCTACAATGATGGCCATTCAACAGCTGAATTTTTGGTAAACAAGTGCTGCTGAAAATATCAAGTATCAGAAGTATCGCACAATAACTTTAGATAGACTATGGAATCGTTCTTTATTCACTAGTGACCAATTCAATTCGTCATCAAAATTTATCATGATGAAAATCGTTCCATGTGATGCATTTTATGTGTTCAAGATAAAAGCGAAATTTCGTTCATTTTTCTTTTTAAGGAGGGAGAGGAGTCCGTAATCTTAAAATCAATCGATCAGTAAAAAGAACTTTTTAATGAGATGACGCGTCTCATGGCTAGTGGAAATCTTTTCTAAAGAAGGTATTATTGTAAGAGATAAACTCACTTAGTTTTCGAAACAAAGAAAGACTTACTTTTGATCTATGGCTTAAGCAAGAGGGGTTTTTGTTTATACTATTTAAGAGGAATCGAAATATATTTGTTTTGTTTTCAAATTCCGACTTTGATTTCTTGACTTTCGGTTTTGGGCTACTTCCGAAAATTCAAACCCATTCCAGGTCTACAAACTTTTTGCGTAGATTACGAATCTGAAAATGTTTGGTATTTCTTGTAGTTTGTGACATCTGACTGGCGGACGGGTGGACATCAAAAAATGATAGATGACAATTAAAAAAATTTTCACCAATAAAATAAAGTGTATATTGGATATGATTTATGGGTTTATTATCTCTGATATGATAACAGTCTATATTAAGGCAATGGTCTGGTTTTAGATGACAATCTTCAGCTTCAGCTTTCCAACTGTGGTTTTAAACTTATAAGAAATTAACAAGTAAATGAAATTCATTTCGTTTAAATTAAACAAAAAAATCTGTTAACAGCAAGTACAAAGAAGTTTGTGAAATCCAGTTATTTTAAAACGAGGACAATTTACATGGTTTATAGTTCATGAAAAACGAAATATTTAAATGCAAAATAACGTGAAAGTGTTCAGGGAGAAACATGGCAACGAAATATTAAATGTCTACAGTCTAAGCTAAGTATTTTTTTTTTTAATTCATAATATGTGTACGTTGAAATCTGTTCAATTGAGAACAATAAGCAACCCCGTGACCCAATGAGATGAAGATGATGTGTATGACGTGTAAATGAGGTGTAGTCTTGTACAGACCCAGGTCGATCACTCCTGAGAGATTATGGTTAATTGAACCCCAACCATCAAAGTACACCAGTAACCACTGTCTAGTATTCAAATCCGTATAAAAGTAACTACCTTTACTAGGATTTGACTTAAGTATTTTTAACGTAAATTGTTCTTATTTTTGATAGTCACATTGCAAGGCATTTTGAGCTTTTTGAATAAACCTACCGAATAATACGTATTGTAAGAAAATATATCCCGAATTGGTATATTATTCTTTTACAGTTTGACAACATTGTTTTTTTTTTCTTTAATACTGCATATAGCACGGTGCAATTAAAAGTGATTAAATATGTTATCCAGATTTAATCACTTACGTCTAGCATATAATCGGAAGAGGTCTGTTGAAGCAAACCAGTTTTACAAAAGTTTCCATTTTCATGGTTAGAAATAATATTTCTTTATGGATGAAATCCAAACTGAAGAACTGAAGGTTATAGATGATGTTGATCTGTATAACGTAAAAGATCTCTATGCAAACATTTTCGAAGTTGTAGTGAATTTGGGCACTATCTTACTGATATATTTTGAACGAGTTCGACTGGGTGTAATCTATATGAAACTTGTTGAATAACTATTCACATATACATATATCGCGACTATATAGGTTACTTCGTAAGAGGTATTTTGAGATAATTATTTAATACTGTGATTGTCACATAGAATGGAGATCCAGTCGCAAGTCTCAGAATTTGGTTTGGAAGGCCTGAATTTTTTGATGATAAGCTACTTCTGGCTGCTGTATCAGATATCTAAAATCTGTATGTTCAAACAGCACAGGCTAAAATAATTTTGTGCTGTCAGTTGTCTGAGACATAAATATTGTGTTGCTAGTTAGATTAGGCTTATACTGTTAAAAAATTTCAACAAAAAAATAAATAAAATCTCGATCAAGTTTGTTTTCCTTATCTCGAAAATCCATAATAAATTTGTTCAGTTGGGTAAATTATGATGAGGTTCATCAAAACCATGATTTTAGAAGAAAGTTGGTGATTTTAAAGACAAAACTAAACTAGAAAAACCTTGGCTACGGGCTAGCTGGCTAAAATATTTTTAATAGTGGGTTGTTGTACTAACTGGGAGAAATGGCTACCCATTTAAATTTCATTACAGTACTAACCTTTTTCACCGCAGTCGGGTATAAATCAGCTGATTACTGCAGAAAAGAAACAAGTGATGGATTTATTCCCTTTATGCAGTAAACATAGTTGCTGTAATATACATATAATCCATTGGATTTTTTCCTTTATGATGTAAACAGTTCGTCTAACCGATCAGAACGCGTTTCCAGTAAAGACTCAATTTTGGATGTTTTTGGATACGTTCCCTTTCTGCAGTTAGTGATTCAAATATAGATTTGAAATTCTTACGCTCAGACCTTTCATTTGAGAACCATATTGACGGGACTAAACAAATTTTGTGTCAACAATACGGCGGCTAAGTTCGCCATGTTGATTTCTGTGACGTCACGTCACTATGTTGGAGTGCCAACTAACAACTCATTTCAAGAAATTAATGCACGCGTTTGAGGTCTTCAATGAAAAAAGGAACATGAATGCTTACACACTTACATGTCAAAAATATTAATTTTGACTTCGCTTGAGGTTATCATGAACTAAAGACACGAATACAGAAATTTGGTGAAACATTAAAGGTGTTTTAATTACTAAGCATTAAAGTACTAATCAACTAGGGATTAAAAATTTATTATTTTTCAGTTACATACAAATTGACATTTTACTTTTCCGAAGACAAAGAAGTGGGAAACTAACATTAACATTATTTATTTTATTTAGTTACAAAGAAAAACAAAATTTTATCAGTTATCTAAAAATATAGAAATATGGAGAAAACAAAATTTTATACCATTAACAATGTAATTTTTACGACTTCTTACATATTACAATTACATTTCTGATTATGATAATTAATCTCATAATTTCTATTAAGCAATTGTTTTAATTGAACTTCTTTGCACAAATTATTTTTGTTTCGGTCACCCCTAACATAAGCGGGCTTGCCCGTTGGTTGAATTCGAGAACATTCGTTCTGATTTACGTCTGAATTTGAGCAATTTGATCTATTTTGGTAAACATCGATCCAATTTTTTGGTGATTACTAAGGAACATTACGCATATACATACGTCTTTCTGGGACTGCCAAAATAATTTTTTTTTTCACTTTGGCCTGTTCCAAACAGGCCAAACAATTGTGGTTGCATTCAAAAACACATTAGTGTGTTTGTTAACCTTATAAGAGTATAGGACTGTCGTTACGACACAGATGTTTAAATTGAATTTAAAAACCTATAATATTTTGACCGTCTGTTACTAGTTACTTCAATGAGAAAATAACTGTTACTTTTACTTTTAAAACTGAATAGTGTTGTCTGGTTTTTATTTTGTGTTACAACACGATTTAAAAATACGTAAGCAGATAGGTACAATTATCAGATTGTTTAAATTGATGGGGGTACATAAATACTACGTTGGATCATGACTATTCAGATGGCGAACGTAACATGTGCCATGGAGTCCAGACACAACCGATCTCGAGTACTTTCTCTGTTACGTATGTGTGAAAGCGAAATTAACAAAACAAGACAACGCTGAATCCCAGAAGTGAACAGAATGTAGGTAGTCTGGTCGATCACAGCAGACAGTAGGTTATATTAGGAAAAGAGAGGAAGAAAGATTAGTACGCCTCAATTAAAATTGGAGTGAGTGAGAGTTAATATGTAATAGGAAGATTGGTTGAATTGTTCTTTCATGGCAGGTTTTTTTAAACAGACTATTATTACAATTCTCTCATATATTTTTGCATATCCTGTAAAAATAAATAAAGTAGAAAATTAAACGTACAATATATTTACCGGTTTATACAATATTAAGTCTATTTTTAGACTTAATAAGTTATGAATATTTAGCAACAACAAAGTAGGCTTAATTGAGAATGTGCTTGAGATAACGGGCAGTGAATAGTTGTACTCGGTACAATTAAAATTTATATTCCTGTCGAAATTTTAAATCTCACTAGCACGTAAGTGCCAAAAAGTTATTGAATATAATATCTTTCAGATGTTTTTATCGATTGATTACAGAAACATTTATTTTGAACACAAAAACTATAGCAGTATTTTTTGTTGTGATGTAAAAAAAGAAATAAACATCAGTAGTCTAGTATTAACAAAGATATTAAAAAAATTCTACTCCACATTGTGTTTTAAAATTTCTTTA
This sequence comes from Catonia carolina, assembly GCA_035578175.1. Taxonomy (NCBI): domain Eukaryota; kingdom Metazoa; phylum Arthropoda; class Insecta; order Hemiptera; family Achilidae; genus Catonia; species Catonia carolina. The sequence goes on along the minus strand of JAQMRL010000001.1, from coordinate 123,444,366 downwards.
CCCGTATATACAATTAAAAAGTTCAGTTCGTAAGAGCTATCCTACCCAACGGCACAGGTAAATTTAAAGGTGAAAACTTTTTGAATGAACTGAAATTCAAGAGGAATAATAAGATTCTTCAAATAAAGTTGTATTAAAATTGTTTTGATTTTTTAATAACTAAAGACATTTAGATACATCTGATACAGTTTTAAAATCCATTTTCTAATTCCGAAGGTAAGGTCCTGAACAAAACCGAAATTTTTACCTCAATTTGTGCCTCAAGAATTCAGTATAGCCTTAAGAGAACAAACGAGGGCGTATATTTTGCGGTTTGAAACTAGAAACGAATAACAAGTGGATATAGAAACGTTCAGGTATTCTTAATGTCCAGAATCAGCTCCCAAATTTGAACAATGCAATTAATAATCTCCTTTAGTAAACTATTCATGAATAATGAAAAATAAAATTTCAGGAAGGAAGTACAAACGTTTAGTAAATCCTATGTGATTCCTGTGTAAGATCTAAGTTAGTCCTATGAAGCTTGATTTTTGTTGTCCTGTAAAAAATAGAAAACCAATGTCTACAAATTTTGCAGCTTTACTTTTCCTTTAAATTTTTTTACTAACCTCTTTGTTTCTCTTATTTTTAAAAATTTTTTTTGAAATCCTTTTTATTTTTAAAAATAAGGTTTAATTACCATCATTAAGAAACTTTTTGAACGTAGTGTACTATCTATTAAAACTAAAATTATTTATTTAATGGTTTCAAGTCCGAAGAATGCAGATAATAATCGTTTTAAAGAAAAGTCAAAATTGATCTGGTACTTTTTATGTTAAGTTCGACTCAGAGTATTTTTTAAGATGTTTTAACATGTTATTTCAATTCTTCTTAGCAAACAATATTTGCATGAGTAAGGCAACAAATACTCCTACTAAATTACAACCAAAGGCTGTTGCACATTCCTCAGGTCAATTTTAATGCGTTTCTACACCGAGAGTTGACGAATGGTAAAGTGAGGTACTTTTTACTTTGGAAGCTTGTCAACTTGTAATTATTGTTAGACTTAACTGAACATAATAATGAGGGTTGCATGGGTGGATTAAGTTTTCCTTAGTTTCTCATGGTGTGTACTTACTTATGAAATATTGTCTTACAGAGGAATATAATTCTAGATTTGTAAAATTAACAACTTTACCAGCGACAACTTCTTCAGGAGAATAACTCTAGGAAGCAGCTGGTGGTACAGATCCAGCACTTAGCAACGAATAGTCTATGTGCAGTTCTTGACTGGAAATAGCGTTAGTAGAGTACTGACACAAAGATATGTGTCGATTGAAGTATATTCAAAACTAATGTAGCTTGATCTCGCTGTTGTAAATCAAAACAGAAAACATAACAAATATTTTGTTGGGGTAAGCGCAGGAAGGTTTTTACTTTGTCCTATCGTGTTTGAATATAGCCTAAAGGAAGAAAAGTATTTTTTCATATCGATTTTTCGAAATCGAGTTTTCACTGGATATACATGTTTTTAGGTCCCCGGCAGCCTTAGTAGGCACTTTAGTAAAAAAATGTAATATAGAAGTTATAGGAATATAAAAAAATCTACACCTTTTCAAGCATTTTCTTATACAAAGGTTAATTTAGCGTCAAATTAGTGACTATCCTTATTTTTGAGTTCTGCAGAGGTAGATTTTCATTTTGCGTCATTCACTCGTGATTAAAATGAGATTATGTTTTTAATTTTACATTTTTTACAAAGATAAACATAGAGAATTTGCTTCATTATTTACACTGGCAAAAGAAAGTCGTATGAGTGTTTTACACCAGATTCTTTTGTTTAGGATGAAGTGACAAAGGCTGCCTGTTCTCCCTTCCTGTTAATTGATCTATAATTTCATCCTAAATTAATAATAAGTTCAATGCGAAGAGTTATTTTACGAATATTTATTTTAACACATTTATTCCAGTTTAGGAGACTGAATTCTTTGAAGTAGAACACTTTTTTTTACTTGCTGAAGTGCCAATACTGGAACGTTTGACAACTTTTTTTTATCGAAGTACATATATTTTACCAAGCGGGTGTCAACATCCGCTTCTCATATTAACAGATAAATACTGGTTACATAAATGTGGGACTACAGCATAATTAATTTATTTTTCAAGTATCGCTAGTTTAATTATAATAGTAAACGTATGCAGTAGATAAGGCAACTAAAGATCACGACAGCCAAGTCAAGTTGGCAATTTTAAATATTTTTGGTAGGTTACTGGCAGCAGGCACTCACAGTAGGCCTACTACTCCTTTACTGCAGTTCTTTCTTCGGTCTTTTTATTGTATCGTTGAACTGGTCGTGAAAATCCTATAAGATTGTATTCGGTAATCTCTATTTTGTCCGGTACAATACATATTCACAATTATTTTTATACTTTTATTAACGTTCCTGAATTCTTAAACCATTTTGATGAGACACCTTAGACCTATTTTTTTAGTGTAAAAAATGCTATTAATCGTTCTCAACCATTACTTGTACATAATAATTATTGCAGAGATTTAGGTTTTCATTTGTTCATCATAGAAAATACTTACATTAGTTAAAATTTGTTACTAAAAAAGTAAAGTCTTGCTACACAATTTTCGTACTTTCATACATCAAGTTGGGGTGAACACAGTATACAGTATTTATACAGTTATCATTTAATGTTAATATTACTTATGACTTAATAATTTTAAAAATATTATATACATCATTACAACGAAACAGTTTATACAATTTTACATTATCGACACATTTTCCACACCATTTGTAACATTTAGAAATAATAATACCTTTTTCGGGTGTACAACATGAATCAGAAAAAAATTAATATTACGTGTATTACTTTTTTCTTTTATTGCATCTGTAATTTAAAAGAACAGAATGATTTAGACGTGTAGAAGCGTATAAATTGGTTATATCTGTTAATTTTTTCTTATAATATAACGGAGAATCAGGCTAACGATTATTAATTCACCGCTGGATTACCTTTCTCCTAAGTACGAAATCTCTTTTCACTAGTCGGTATACGCACTGTTGCGTGTACATACAAACTGGACAGCACGAATGTTCTAGTTTAGGCTCGTGCTGGAAAGTAGTACTAATAGATAGAGGGTAATGAGGAGAGAGACAGGTTACGCCACCACCAGTGGGACAGTTATTTGTGGCGGAGATGTTTCGCAGTATTGAATAATACCGGCCCAGAAGGAGGTCATTGCATAACATAAAAGAGCGAGAGAGAGGGAGAAAGTGATACAAGAACTTTCACTCCATCACGTAATCTTATTGGAAAATGGAATGGCTTTTGGTTGTAGGACTTGCTATCTAATTCAGCTACATGTACCGATTGCAGAACTGTACTCTCAAGTTTTGTATAGAAATTTATTTACAAAATCAGTCGTGTATTACGATACGATAAATGCTGTGTGGGTTCTTCTACATTATGCATTATCACGCCCACGCAACCCCACACACACACAAACCCTTACCAACTACACTACACCACATTCACTTGTCATTCGCACTACATATCATTTACTGTAATCAGCTCACAGCTGTAATTTGGATATTGATGAGAAAGTAAACAAATCATGTCAAAAATTTATACAATTTTATCCATATATATGTTCAAATAAAAGAAAACTGTCTGAACCACCAGATCATGTGGAAAGAGAAAGTATGGATTTTTCCTAAAACACTAGAAAAAGTAAATGTTTTATTATAATATACTTCACTCCGAAACAACTTTATTGCAATAGTTACGTAGTTACTTTTATTATGTGAAAAGTAAGGAATTATAAAAGATTCACGGAGCCGAAATTTCTTCAATGAAAACGTTTTTAATTATCTTTAAAGGTTAATTCATAGTTAGGATAATTATGAGCTTTCAAATATCCAGGCAACAATCTATGCTATATTATTTAGTCCAAAACTAGATAAAAGTTTTCTGAATTGCAGTTTAAATTGGGTAGTCATGTAAGTTTCATCTAGAGTACGACTACCAAGAGGTATAACTTAATGACTTTCATCTTACCTTTGGAACCAGGTGTCAGATTAGTCAGTCGTTTCAATCTATTTACGGGTGTATAGAGAATGGTATCTGCTAGTGTGTGAATTGTCGCACACACTACACTACGCCCGCAAACAGCTTTTCAGATTATTACAGCATTACTTCCTGTCACTTTTGCTATAGATGTAGGCTACGGGAGGGCCAACAGAACAAACACTCTTATCAAGCACATCTATAAACAAAAATGAGGCGCATGGTTGATAAGCCTATCCCCTCATAAAACATCTGGGATACCGGACGTTCTACCAAAGTAATTTATCTTACTTAGGCATGTCGGGCTTTTCTCGACCAGACTGATTTCTGCAGCGACTCACGGAGCTGTATGAAAAGCATTCACAAGAAATATCTTCACGTCAAAAAAATAATCAGTGGTAGTAGATATTCAAGCGGATGGCCTTCATGAGTGGACGGTCAGAATATTATACAAGTGACGTATGATGAGTCGTCTGTTAAAAGAACTTCTACTTTAGATACAGTTATACCGAACAAGGCTACCGTTGTTGAGAAAACGCCATCTGATTCTGTCTGATCTGTCTGCCAAAAGATGTTGAGTGAAAGATAAAGTTGGTCCTACCATTGGCTATCACGACAAGGTTGATTCTCAAAATAATTATTCAACACAGGAAGATGAATCAAACTGTACTGAAATGGATCTCGAATCTGGTTATTATTCAGTAATTGTTAGTTCAATTCGAATTTATCCGCTGACTAGGAGGAACACGAGATAGGTTGAATGACGATTCCTTAGAGCTAATCCAAGAAATGTGGCTGCAAGAAGAAACAGCGGCCCACCTATTCTCGAGAGTCTGCCACTCTCAATCAGTGGAATGTCAGTCTTTAGTTTCATAGGAATAAACAGAGGTTTCCATTGTACGTAGGGCCTACTGGTCCAGGGGTTGTTGTAGTTATATGGAACCACAAAGGTTAAATTAGAGTGAATACCAGCACAATTAGGACTTAGGCTTAAGTGCGTGAATTTCCAATACACCACTGTATTAACTACCAAGCTATTTATTTATCGTTCTTGAATCAAAGTTTTGTGGATCCTACTCGAGTAAAGCATCGGTACATAAATAATACATCCGTTCTTATTTTTAACTAATTAATGAATCGTGTTTGTGTATCGTATTGAACTTAAATTAGTGATGTTCATCATGGTTTCACTCGACGTTTTGGTAATATCACACTTGTTGATAAACAAAGTTTCTCTTCGCTTAACAGAAGACATATTTTTCCTTCTACATCATTAATTGCAAAATTGTTTCCACTTCCACCAAACTCGGTCGTACATTGAATGACCCAAACTTTTTCATTGCCATGAATTAAATTTGCTGCTACGAGTGACTTACGTCATCAATTTAATTTAAAATAATTTCTTGACTAGTTTTCAAATTTATTAGCTGACTGGGTAATCAGTAGAACGGTAACAAATATTAATCACCCACTTCTAAAAGTTTTAGAATTTGTTTTTAAAATGGGTTCTCTATCTTGTTACTTATGTAGGCCTATAAAATTAATTCTAATGCAAGTTTTAGGTTTTATGAAGTTGCACACCTCACAAAACATCAACTCTGTCTACACGAATGTGCAAGGTGAACTTAAGAAGAAAAGAGATAAACAACATTCTTAACACAAACATTTCAATTATTTTAATTCATTTTTTTTAACAAGGTATAATTATTTTGCAATCAGTTTTTAAATTTAAACATAACATTTATGCAAACATGATAAAAGTTCGAATTATAACTTTTTTGAATGAAAAATAACACCAAGTAGTGCGGTTAAAAACGTAACTCTGAACAAAACTTAACTTTACATAGACTAAAATTGTTTTTAAACATAAAGTAGATGAAGCTGAAGCTGACGACGACCAAGATGGAAATGATAATAATGCTGGTTATGAGATGATGATCATTATTATTCTTATTATTATTATTATTACTATTAGCAATAGCAGTCGTAGTAGTAGTAGTAGAAGTGGAAGTAGCTAACCCATAATATTAGTTAAATGATTAACCAAATCTTGAAAGTTATGTCCAATATTTTAACAGGTTTCAGTCTGTGGATTCTTCGCTGTACTTTAAAGAGGCATCAAATTTAGGAAATTTTTAACGGATTTATAATATTAATAAAAGCCATGCATTAAAATGTGTCCCGATATGTTGAAACAGACAAGTGTAGTTTCCGTCTGTGTCGTTTCAGTAGCAATAAAACACCAATCAGCTAAAAACACCCCAAAACATGTTCCAATATTTACGACCCATGTTATTTGTCATGAAATAATTTTTAATTTATAGATTAAAACATTGGATGTGAATTATTAAAGTGTTGTTTCACATTTGTATCGTTAACTACCTAAAGCCTAAGATTTCTAATTTTATTTATATATTTGTCATACTATTATTTATTACTAAATCACTGATTAATGAACTTTGTGTGCAAGTTGATGATGAAAGATTATGATCACGTACGAGAAGTTTCAGAATATTTCACGACAAAAAGAGTGGAGAAAAGTTTTTAAGATCATAACCGTCAAGATAATAAACATCAATATTGAAGATATTGAACAAGTACATTATTAATAATACAAAAACTTTTAAACATATTTCTTGGTAGAGAAGGGATCTCATTATCGTTAATAAAATCTCCCTGCAGTCACTACCACGGACAGTATTCTTTAGAGAGAAAATTGTTTACGAAACTGAACATAATGCTGCAGGCTAAATGCTTTCACGTAAAGGTTTATTAAAAAACATTGGCTGGAAACAATTGTAAATTTGTTTCTCCTCATGGTTGATTGAATCTAAAACTGCTGTTGCGTCCTAAGACGCTAAATGAGCTTATTGCCTGGCACTTTCATTTTTTGAGCGGCAGTCAAGCTAATTTTTATTCACTCACCCGTTTATTTACTTATTAAATAGGCCAAAGAGGCAAAAGTAAGAAGTAGGACGAGATATATACTATAAATTATTTATAAATCTGTAGAATATTCTTACTCTCTTTTGCCGTACATAAAATATAGGGAACAAAAATATTGTTGTCATGACAATTTTTAAAAATCAACCTTTCACCAAAAATACACGTTTTCAGGCCCCCTGATAAAAACATATTTTTACCAATTGGTTGGGTGTGAACAAAATATTTCAAGAACGCAATATCTTACAAAGTTGAAACTTGAACTTAAATTAGGCATTACAAGCAGATCCAACAGGAATTGTTTTTTCAAAGGCGGTCAACCGGAAGTAGCAGTTCATTCGTACGATTTTTCACTTTGTAGAAATTTTCCAAAAAATGGCTCCGGCGGTTTTGTTTAAATTCGCCTCATTTACTAGATTTGTCGTGCTCTACAAGACAGGGTGAATGTCATATCGTACAAAGTTGAATCTTGAACTTAAATTAGCATTACAAGCAGACCCAACACGGCTTTATCTTTAAAACGGAAACCTACGTTCGTACAGTCGGGAGTACGTTCGTACTCCCGAAAACACAGATGCTTTGCGATTGTCAGTAGCTGGAAGTCCACGTCACCCTGCTGCACGTCACGCAGCTAGGAGTATCAGATCAAAGTGTTCGAAGAATTTTGCGTTTGGGTATTCATTTTCATCCGTATAAAATCGTATTTGTTCAAGAACTAAGCCAACATGATTTCCAAAATCGAAGAGAATGTGTACAATCAGTTCTGAACATTCTAACTAACGATTCAATAATCATAATGTCAGATGAAGCCCGTTTTCACCAGTCTGGTTGTGTAAATAAACAAAATTTCAGGTACTGGGTGGCAGAAAATTGTTGTAGCCTACACGAGAAACCACTTCATTGTGAACGTGTGACAGTTTGGTGTGCGCAGTGGCTAAAGTCGGAGTGATAGGTCCATATTTTTATGAAGAGAACGGTCGAGCAGTTTCGATCCCTTCAAGTCGTTATGTCGAAATGCTAAATAATTTCCTTACACCAGAGTTACAACGTCAAGTTGTTACTGCAAATGTTTGGTACCAACAAGATGGGGCTACTGCTCACACTGCCAGAGTGTCAATGAATGTGTTACGACAAATGTTTCCAGAACACGTGATTTCAAGAAATGGTGACCTTTCATGGCCTGCTCGCTCCCCAGATCTTTCGGTATGTGACTTTTTTCTTTGGGGGTATTTTAAATCGAAAGTGTACGTCGTAAAGCCTCGAACAACTGAAGATCTGAAGCTAGTAATTCAAAATGAAATAGCGGCGATACCGAACGACATGATTGTGAAGGCAATGGATAATTTCCAAGTACGATTACATGAATGCGTGCAGAATGAGGGTCATCACTTAACTGACACAATTTTTAAAACAAAATGAGTGAATTTTAGAATTTAAGTGCTTTAATAAAAAGTGGCAAGAAATAGTGTTTCAAATCTAAAATTTTTTTTTTCATCTTATTTCTGATTTATTTTATTCATTTCAAAACCATCCACTTTTTCTGCCGGTTTCTGTATAATGAAATTTGCAGCAAATTAAAACCCTACACAACCTTCACCTTCAGCTGTTCATAAACAGCTGATTAATTATAAAAAAATACATTTTGATTGTTAAATGGTGGGCCGCGGTTGCAATGGCTGATATGTTGGTCGCCTACATTGTACGTGATTTTTGATTTAGTAAAGTTTGTTATTTCGTGATAAGACATTACATTTTATGATTAAATCAGTAGGGAACATTAATTGTTTCATTTAATTGTTGAAAAATTCCGTAAATTGCTTTGTTTTAAATGCTTAATAATCTCATGAACTTATTTTTACTTTTCCTTGCCTATATGAATATATAAGAAGGAAAGTATTATTTTCATGTCGATTTTTCGAAATCACGTTTTCACCGGATATACACGTTTTCAGAACCCCTGAACCCCAAAAAAATGTTTTTAGCGATTGGTCTGTGTGTCTGTGAGTGTGTGTGTGTGTGAGTGTGTGTGTGTGAGTGTGTGTGTGCGTGTGTGTATGAACAAGATATCTTAAGAACGAAACATCGCACGACGTTGATACTTTAAACTTAAGTTAGGTACTACTAGAGGACCCAGCACGAACATTTTCACTAAAATCGGTCAACCGGAAGTTATAGTTTATTCGTGTAATGTTTCACTTTTTTACGATTTTCTCAAAAACGGCTTCTACGATTTTTTTTAAATCGTTTCATTTACTAAATTTTTTCATGCTCTACAAGTTAGGGTAGACGCCATATTTGCTGAAATTCTTGGGGAGGCTGTGCTCTCGAAGAAAAAAATGTTTTTTTAAGATTGCGGCCTTAATATGTATTTTAGGGCAAAACTGTGTATAATTAAAAAATGTAAAATCCTACCACTTTTGTGCTAAATATTTCTTTGTATAACGCTTAGTTAGCGGTAATTAGTTATTTTCTGCTTTTTTCATGAAAAGCTGTAAAAACTGAAAATTCTAAAGAAAATTTAAATTTAAAAAAACTGTGCATTTAAGGGTTAAACGTAAAATTTTATTGTCAAATGATGGAAAATTAATTTTGGTCTCTTCTGTAAAGCAATGGTTACTTGTGCCGAGTGCATGACTACAGTGCGAAAGATCCCGAATACGATTCCCGGCTAGGTACAGAAGTTTTAGGACCTTAAATCTCACTGTTTCATTATTCAATCAGAGAGAACTCTGATTACAAAGCTTTTGATGCTATTTTAAATAAACTGAAAAAAGAACAGTTTTTATTGAATGACTAATTTAAAGGAACTTCTCTTAACTGAGAAAAACACAGACAGTGAGCATGTAGCTTACCTGGAAAATTCATTTTATTACTGACGAATTTGAAATTTTAATTGATGGTAGACCAGATCTATAAACGTTTAAAGTAAAATAAATAAATTTATAAATACGTTTAAGATCTATAAACGTATTTGAAGTGATTAAAATTCCTCCTCTCCTTTACTCCCATTCATTTTCCTTTTCCTTCTCTCTTTCCTCCTATTAATCTTCCTATTTCTTCACCTTCTTTCACTTCCTTTTTTCCCTTTCCTCCTTCACCTTCTCCCTATATTAGGCTGTTGCTGGAAAACTGGACTTCTTTACTGGAAAAATAATGTGACAAAATTAGTTTGCAGTTTACAGATTCCTGCACCAGTAAGAAATGTTATTAAACTATTAATCCCCCATGAGTTTGTAGTTATACTATAAACGAAAATTAATTCAAATGATTGTAATACGATTACATAAATTGTAAGTTATGTTATATTCATTTTAATATGTTTAACGCAGTGTAAAACTATTTAAAATTATACACAGAGTAAATATTTTACAGGTCAAGTAGATAATCTATTTAAACTACTTGTACACATTTAGTAAAAGTATAAAGAATATTGCTTATGATGAAAGTGAAAGTATTCTGGCTTAAGCCATGAACGCTGCTAGACCCTGTACTGTACATTAGATCTCCTTGAATGGACTAGAACAGGCTCTTGCTTTATTAAATTAACTGAAAATTAAATGTAATAAAATTTGCGTAAGATTAAAACTTAATATCAGTTACATAAGATCAGCGTCATTTCTCATAAACCTTCTCATGGTGAATCTATTGAATAAGGAGAATTTAATAGGACTATTTATACCTGTTGTCTATTAAGACTAATTACACCTATTATTCATTATTTAATTTTGTATTTGTAGTTTTAGCTAGTATTCCCCTCGCTTAGCATTCATAATATTTTTGTTTTATTTATTTATTTTTATTTTCATCGTGTGATTATCCCTATTTAATTACGATTTGGCTTGTACGCAGGTAATATAATACGTGGTGACATAAAAATGAAAATATACCTGACCTGATACCATTTGTGCTGACGATTTTTCATTTGAAGATCGTAGAACACTGTTTATTTTGAAGCTTCCTTTTTCTTCTTCAAATGCCACATCCACAGTGGCCGTTGGTGATCATCATGATCCATGTAATACAATCTCCTGCAGATCAAGATTCATTGTCCCATGTTTTTAAGCCATATGTTGATCTTTGGCCAAGTCCCGTTCACTCTTCGATTTGTCCCTGATGTGCGAACCCGATTAATTTGTATTTTCTTTCCACTTACATAATACGACCAAACTAGAAATTTTTCTTATCTTCATAATGATTACAAATTCTCTATATTTCTTCATTTCAATGTGTTTTTGTTTGTTACATAGTGTAACCAGCAGACTTTGAGAATTTTTTGGTAACATTTCAAAAGCATCCAAATGCCTAGTAATGTCGTCTGGTAGGATCCTTGACTCAACTCCATAATATTATTAATTTAATCATTTTTTTCTAGTACTTTTAATTTTTACCACGTTCAGAAAATAAAATTTTTCCTGCCAAACTTTTATGGTATGCAGTATTGCGATAGTACATCGGTTCAATTAATATAATGTTGATCCAATTTTATAAGCAAAATAAACTTTTGCTAAACTTAGCGTCGTGTCGGATAAAAAAATTACTGAAGAAAAATTGGACCACTTATTAATTCATTTTTTTTGCTTTATTATTATTATATTATGGGTTCTTTGTTACCGTTAAAGAAGAATTTGAAAACATTAAATTCAAGAATTAGTGTAGTACTTTTAATTTGGTTAATAAAAGTTACTGCATCTTCAGCCTTAAAAACAAACTGAGAGTGGCCTAATTTTATAATAATTGTTCACTTTCTAAGGTTTTTGGATAAAATTTTAAAAATGAGGCTTCCTCATTTAGAATTAATATGACGTAACTATTAATACTTCAAGCTGTACGCTTAAGAAAATATTTTTCACGAGTTTTCTGTCTCCTTCCTTATGAAGTAGAATAATTCAAATTCTACTTTTTAAATGAACGAGAACTTATTATTTACTTGAAACTTCCATACTTAAGTGTACATAGAAGTACACTTAATTAAGTAAGTAAGGTAGTTAAAATGGTGTAAGCGATAACAGTAGGAACATTCGGGGTTTGGAACTCTGCTCTCTTTCGAACAAACGTTCTGTTATTTTTTCAAAATTATAGCCTGATTAAGCATATTCGAGCAATATTGTCTGTAACAAAACTTGAAGGTACGTAATTAAAAATGCAACAACTTTTTACAGACATCTTTTGTCAGCGGCTTAGTTAAGCCGTTATTTGTAACTTTATGTGAGACCACATCACAATCAGTTTATTCAGAAAGTACGGACAAAATACAAAAAATGAGTTTTAAATATGGACCATTAATTAATATAATTTTAAATTCTACAATTTTGTGTGCAATATAATTTACAATAATTCTTAGGTTAGCGGCATTTCTCAATTTTCCAATTTAAATGCGGTAAAGACACCTACCAATGAAATATTTCACTATTACTTAGCTCTATAGGTCTTAGGTCTATATATATTAGGTCTTATCTAAGGTGAAAGAAGAAATTAGAAGTTAAAGTATGAAGTACTTAAAGAAGTTAGATGTTCATGCTAATCGTTTCGCTATTTAATTTCAAAGTTAAAAGGAATACTATATCTTCCTTGCCGGTTTGCTTGAATTAAAAAAATTGTCATTTTTCAAAATTGAAGAAAAAATGATATACAAATAAATAAATTTCACTTCACTATCGAAAAAATGAAAATACATTACATATTACAAAGCAATTAATACTAATTAAGTAAGTAAGTGATAACTTATTATTAATAGTGTACTTCAAGTACAATATTTTTTATTTTTATTTTCATTTTTTTTTTGTTTTATTTTTTTATATTATTTTTCGTTTGTTTGCGATGATCATGAGTTTTGTAATTAACTCTTTACTCTTAAACTAAGTTATCTTTAAAATACTCATCAATCTAAAAACATTTAATTATTTTTTAAACTACTTGTCACATCTTCATTCCATCTGCGAATCATCAGATGAAAAACTGCAGTCTAGAGAAGACATCTCCAATACCCAGATCACTTGAAAGCCACGCTGCTCAGTACTGGCTTCTTCATGACTGATCTAAATTTTTAATATTATATACTTCAAGATTTTGTTAACTGTTTGTTAATAATTCTTAACAGTTGTAAAAAATGTCAGTTGAAAATTTAAATGACTTTTGGAACAATATTGGAAGACAAAGGAAGGCTTTAGATTCGTGTATTTTATGTATTTTTATCTACTTAATTATTTACTTATTTTATTTACTTACTTACTTACTTATTTACTTACTTATTTTTACTTATCCAATATATTAGTAGCTACAGTATTAAAATTAAGTTACTGTTTTAGGTTTATTTTGTATTTTTTTGCAACCTTTTATTACCGGATGCATATTTTTATTTTCCTTATATTGTCATTTACTAAACTTCTTTTCCTATCACTAATTTCAAAAAGTAGATTTGTTTGCTCTGTTTTAAAATTCTACTAATTTATGTTATAAAAAAACAGTCCATTTACTTCCTTTTAAATCAGATTTTAAAAACGAATGGTTCTTATTTAATTGATTATTATGATCTATCCTTTAAATACCCTAATTAATATGCAGCGTGAACATTTTCCATTTTTGTATTCCGTCAATCACGTTTGTACTCGTATTTACTTTAAACGAATCACTAATTTTTGAAGTAATACATCCGATAATTTTTTTAAAATTTATTTAAAGCCGCATCAACATCTTGGTCATTAGCGACTACTTTGGGTTAACCTAGGACTTTGCAGCGTAGAAAACTAATCATTGGGTCATTTTTTTAAATATATATTTCTTTGAAAAGTTGGAAAAATGAATTTAACTTTTAAACATATTACATTTTACAGAAGTAATAATTTAAATTTGAAAGTGGTTGTTCCACGAGGCTATACTGATATTTTACTTTCATACATATACTCCAACTGTATAAATCTGCTGCCCAATTGTTCCAATTGGTATTTTAGGTGGTTTTCTTGACGTTTTGAAAAAACTTTAATTTTCAACATCATCATCTATCAAGGATTAGGCTCAATGGTCTGTTCCGGGATCCATATCTTTTTAAATCTTCCCAAGCCTCGCTTCCCTCTAGGTTTGTATTTCCATGCTTGCAGAGGAAGTCTGTGAGCTGGCATGCGAAGTAAATGATTGAACCAGTTTCTCTTTTATATACTTAACATTTCTAACAGTGACTGAACATTTAACTCGGCGCGGATAGCTTCGTTACGTACTCTATCTAACCGGGTAAAACCTTTGACTTCCCGCAAAAATCTCATTTCAGCAGCCTGGATACGATATTCATTCCTCTGTAATGACACCCACGTTTCACTCCCATATGTTATGAGTGGTACAGCCATCGCTCTATAAAATTTCATTTGGTTATCCTTTCTCGTCTTCTTTCCTATTGTCCTGCGAATAGAACCGCATACAGCGCTGAAGTTTGCCAGTTTTTCACTCACGTCATCGTCTTTGTCATAGGAAATCTTTCATCCTAAATATTTAATATCTTGAACTTGTTCTATAGTTCGGTTGCCAAGTATAATTTTTGAGTGACTCAGCCATCTTCGCTTGAATGCCATAATCGTTGATTTTTGCGCCGATATTCTCATGCCAAACTCAGCGAAAATGTTGTGCAACTTATAAATGGCATATTGGAGCCTGTCTATCCTGTCTACCCGAGCCGTGCTCGGTCAGCTAATGCGAGGGTTTGGCTTTGAATCAAATAGGGGCTAAGCTTAACCTTGTCGAGACACTGAGATGGGGGACTTCAACCCCGACACAGCGCGTCCCAATAGCTGATAGGGAACGTCCTGTCGATACACAGGCAGGTACGAATAAGGCATAGCAAAAGAAGTACACGCGGATCAACTGAAGTGAAAACTGGTAAACAGTCTTCACGGCGGAGATGGAGGATTCCTAATGGCGTGGAGGGTGGAAGAACCTAGAGAGTCAACCCAAATAAAATCTAGGGCAATTGAGCAAGGAAAAATGGTCAACGGTCTCGAAGGCGGAGGAATTTTCCCAACGGTGGAGAGGGTGGACGAACCTAGGAGGTGGGTCTCCAAATGAAACCCAGGGCCCATCAAGGGGCTCTAAGGTGGCAGCTTCACCACTGTACTACCCAGCGCAGGGCTCGTAACTCGGCCTGGGGAAAAAATTATCACTGGCAAGTATCGACAGTTAGCCTCAGATCAGGACCAGAATATAAGGAACTTTAATTTAGATTTTTGAAAACTTATTTTGCCTGACCACTCATATGAGGAAAATGTTTGTTCATTTAACCAAGAATAATTTTAATACGTAGTTAGAGAACTGTAACCAAATAGAAATTCTGTCTGTTTACTTAAACTAATTTATACTTAATCTTCATAATAAAAAATAGTTCAATCTAAAATATTTATAATTCTGATGAAAGTTACAACCATTCTATTGCCCAATACCAAATTTTCCCTTCTAGTTACACAGTACCGTATAATGTTAGTATTGTTCATGTTCGTCAGTTCGCACTCCCACTACCTACCTACCAATCTTTAAACTAAATGAAACGTTGTTTAAATCTCCTTTCCCTCTGGCTTCCATCATTCCTTTCACCTGGAGTTGTAACATATACAACTTGCTTGCAGTTCCGCAATGCACAAACCAGTTTCATTCGAGAGGTAGCTAAAACATTATATTCAACCGTAGATGTGGGTGTACGTGTGTGAATGTAATTCTGTTGTACATTAACATGTAAATGTTCCTGATTATTTTTCACTTGTTTCTTTACCGAGTTTCTTACCGAGGCCTATGATATAGTTTAAAATAATTTGTATTCCACAACTCTTCCAGTTTAATAATATAACTGTTGAGTGTTTCACACATCATACAATATTATATATCTGATATTATGTAATGACCACATTATTACAAATTACCAGAAATACCTACTCTACTATTTTTAAAATATTCAGTTGCTTTTATTGACACACAATATGTACACTGTTGAACGTTTTCTATCAAACATGTATTTTTGATAGAAAACCGTTCAGTAAGACTACCGAGGTTCTGGACTGTAAATTTGAACTTCTTTTCTTAGTGCGCTTATCCGTTTCGGATGTTGGCGATCATCACGGTTATTGTGACTTAATTGGTTGCTACCTGGAACAACTCCGCGTAGCTCTTACCAAACCAGGCTCTCGAATTGACAAGCCACAAAATTCTTCTTCCAGGAGCTCTTTTTCCTTCATTTCTTTTCAATCCTTCCTTGTAGGATGCAGTGCAGAATTTCCTTTCGTTTTTGATTCCTCATGATGTGCCCGAGGTAGTGAAGCTTACGACATATGACGGTGTTTATCGCCTTTAGGTCTTTTTCATTCAGTTAGACTTTTCAGTAATTAAGAAAGTAAGTAAGTAAGACTATTCAAAAAGTCTTTTTCATTCATTCAGTAAGACTTACATGTTGGTGATTTTCCACGTTCATAGTTTCCTCAAGATTTTTCAATACAGTTAGAGTTTGTACTTTGAGTTTGTAGGTAGTAGTTGATTAAAGTCGAAGCCTCCTCACCATGAAAACTAACCGAGAAAAATAACATCTCATGAGCCACATTTTGCTGTCTAGGGTTAGCTCCTGCTTCTGGCTCTTGAACACAAAACTAATTTGATTTTAACAAAATTTGAACTATTACAGTTATAACCTATAGTATCCGGTTTTTGACACACAGTGAACGCTAATGACGAAGCTGTTGATGAGAATTAAGTAAATTAATATTTATAACGTTGGGTATGTTCCAGTCATTGAAGGTTGAATATCTGTAATGTTTCATTCCGCAGCCAGAAAAAACAAACACCGGACCTCCACTTTGCAGTCAAACGCGACTACTGTGTCACTAAACTGGTCAATATTATTATACCTGTTATTACTTCCAATCTTAATATTAAATTTAATTATAATCTAATTTTTTAGGTAACAGTTAATGAAATACAAAATATAAGGTCTGCACATAACATGAATATGAAAACATAAAGGATAAAATGTAATGCACAAGCTTTGTTCGCTGGAGACTTCTAAAGAACAATTGAAGTACTGAAGATGCGAAGAAAAGAAATATTTTTCATTTCTCTGATTCTTTTTTTCAAGTATACCTCTTTTACTTTAACAAAAACGAAAATAAATTAAAAATAAGCTAGTTTTCCAGACGGGATCTGTCACGCTGTAGTGATTTAGTTCAGGGTTAAATAAAAAAAACCTGTTGTGAAGGCTGTTCAATATGAATTCAGGAAATGAGATCGATCCAAGGAAAATTATTGTCTTGTTTTTGTTCAATGATTTCTGAATTTTAAATTTCTGGTCGTTAAAATCATTAGTCTACTAGATTTTTGTTTAGTCTACATAAAAAAATTTCTTAAGATTCGATTAAATAGAATCCACTCAAACACAGATCAATTTACAATTAAATGTTTATTGTCACGCCTAAATTATATATTTTGAAAATAACTTTTAACTTAGTGCCCTTGTGATGGTAGATTTCAATGAAAAGTTTAAAATGTATCTCAACTTACGATAGTCTTTCAGTTTTGTATCTAGGATAAAAAATACTGAGGGAAAGTTCGACCATTTTCCTCAAAACTTTTCATTAGATATTATAGTACGTAATGAAGTTTTTATTAGAAGTACTGAAAATCTGATATTATTCCTATCATAATGCTTAAAATAATTGATTTTGTTTTTAATGAATTGTTGTTTTCAGTTTATTTTATTTTCACAGCTATAAAATGATTACAATTACTCCAGAATCGTTTCAGCATTGATAGTGAATTCCCAGGCAATTAATTGGAATTTATTTCCCGAATCAGGAAAGTTTTGTTTGAATCTAATTTACCATAAAATTTCCGACAAAGTTTGAAAAGGATTCGTTGATGTAAGGAACATCGTGTAAAGTCTTGATCGATACGTAACGTGTATTGTCAGTAATTAACCTTAAACATTTGTATTGGATGTTTAAATTCGTATTGTAACACAATATTTTGCTGAGCAATAGATTTGACTGCAAAACGTTCAAATTGGTTTCAGTAAAGCCTTATAATTATGTTAAAAATTTAAAGCGTAATTATAATGTTCAGTTTGACTAGAAAAAAGTCAGTACATTCTCTTAATTATGTCAGTTAATAGTTTACGTTTAATGTTCACGTGGTTGTTGTAAGTTAGCTATCTGTCTAAGTAGGGTTAAGTGTCAAATTGTGTTTGTTTGTGATAATGTCTAATTGAAAAGAAGAATCAGAGAATAGATATTTCCCCTCATCTTAAAAGTAATCTGATGTATTTTCTCGATATTAAAGACGTGAAATTGTTTAAATCAGTACATAAATTATAAAAATACATTATTTATTACGTAACTCTCGAAATAAAATCATTAGATATTTTGATTTATTTAAATAATAAAAAAGTTATCTCATTTTACTCTAACTTTTCTTTTGTTAGAATCTCAGATCGCTGTTAAAATACATATGATACACACCTTTGATCCTGAATTAAAGATTAAATAATCCACGCCCAAATTCTCAAAACATTGTTGAATGTTATCCTTGACATTTTAATATTTTAAGTATTTTATCAAACCTTTAAGCATAATAATTAGCAAAAACAAAATTCTACCATGGCTAAAGGAAAAGTAGGTATAGGGTGGTAGAAAAATGTTCAATATTCTTAAACTAAAGTTAGACAAGATAAATATAACTTGTAGTCTATTTTATAAAAACATTTGAACAGGTTTATGCGTAAATTGAGATTTTGTGCGAGATCAAAGTACAAGAAAACAAATCATAGTACTTATTAATACGATCGCTAATACGATACGATGATACGATGGCTAATACGATCGCAAAATTTATCAAAACTTACCTTATAATGAAAGTATTAATTCTGCAGAATCCTCTTGATCTGTACATATACTTTCGAAAGCCCTTACTGATTGATTGACTAAATTACTGATTACCAGTTCTCTAAACTTTCCAACAAATATAGAGTGATGTACCTACAATTCGGTACATTTGTTTCTTAAGGGTTGAACACAAAAACTTATGTATTTGCATTTCTATCACTTGCGTCTTAGCGGGAAAATGGAGTAATAAACTTGAAGCTTTACAAATTATTTCTTTTCCTTCCCAAAGAACTGCAGTTTTAAAACCCAGAATTCATGTTCTCGAAGTGATACCAAGGAAGCGTAATGCATTTGGATTTAAACTGCTTGCGTCTGAAGGATAAAAATTACCTAATTACCCCAAAGTAACAAATTAATTTTTTTAACTTCCCGAAGAAATGAAACCTGAAAAATTGGCTCTAGTACTCTTCATCTCGAAAAAGGAAAGTATGGAGTTTGACCAAGAAACTATAGAAGATTTTAAGAATATACGAGGTATGGCTATTAAATAACGAGACTGACGTTGTAAAAATTTTTTTTTTATTTTATACGAGTACATAATCACTTGTTGTAACCTTCAATATACACTCCTTCTCTATCCCTACAACCCTCCATGCGAATTTTCCATTGTTGGGAACAGTGCTGGAAGTCATCTTCTGTCAGCTCCTTCAGGACACGTGCCACTTTCTCTTTTACAGCTTCCACAGACTCAAATCTTGTCCCTTTTAATGCAGATTTTACCTTAGGAAAGAACAGGTAGAAGTTACATGGTGCAAGATCTGGTGAATAAGGTGGATGTTCTAACACTGAGATGCTGTACTTGGCTAGAAACCTCTTAACAGATAACGCGGAATGAGCTGGCGCATTGTCTTGGTGGAGAACCCATGATTTGTCCTTCCACATTTCGGGGCGTTTTTCCTTACTCTTTGACGTAGTTCAGAAAATACCTCAAAGTAGTAATATTGATTAATTGTTTGACCTTCAGGAACCCAGTGCAGGTACATAATCCCACGCATATAAAAAAACAATCATCATTGCTTTAAATTTTGACTTACTCATTAGAGCTTTTTGGCTTTCGGTGAAGTTCGGCTTTTCCAGTGAATGGATTGGCGCTTCGTTTCTGGATCATAAGTTAAAAAACCACGTTTCATCACATGTTATTATCTTTTACCTGTTCCCAACGGTGAAATCTGCATTAAAAGGGACAAGATTTGAGTCTGTGGAAGCTGTAAAAGAGAAAGCGGCACGTGTCCTGAAGGAACTGACAGAAGATGACTTCCAGCGCTGTTTCCAACAATGGAAAATTCACATGGAGTGTTGCAGGGATAGAGGAGTGTACATTGAAGGTGACAATAAGTGATTATGTATAAAATAAAAATAAAATTTGTTACAACGTCAGTCTCGTTATTTAATAGCCACACCTCGTATATAGAGTAAGTTTGTAAGAAACTGTAGTTTCTTTTTTCATCGTAGACGGCCTCGAGGACCACACAAATATCACCTCATGTAGCCTCTTTATTTCTCCTCCACAAATTCTTCATTCTCTTCGACTTTTCGGTTCTCTTTCATCAGTCCATTCCTCTCTGTTGAAGTTCCTCCCTTCATATATAAGAACCTTCAGCTAAAAATATGGTTTCTGTATTCTTCTCGATCTAGGCAGTCTTTTTCTCTAATATTGAACTTCTTGAGTTCTCTCTTCATCTGTTTAATACAGCCACCCTGACCCTTGTAGTTCCAGAATTTATTAAAAATCTTGTTTTTTAATCTTGATTGAATCATTCGGACCATATGTCCAAAGAAATTCAATCGTCGTTTTCTTATTGTTACTTCCATATTTTCAATTATTATATTGTATATTTTCTCATTTGATCTCAGCCTGTAACCCTTCTGTGTTCTTCTCGGACCCTAAATCCTTCTGAAAATTCTTCTATCTATCTGAGTAAGTTTTTCATTCCAGTTGTACTCGCAGTTTCTATACCGTACAAGCTGACTGGTTTTACCACTGTACTAGTCTAATAATGAACATGTAATAAACTATAATTATTCCTATAATTTTGTTTGGAATACACAAGAATGATTTTATTTCAGTACAAATCTAGTAAAAGGACCTCTTTGTGAGATATAAGTTTCAGATTTTTACGTGCTACCCCAAACTACGTCTCAAAAATCGCAAAAAATCTAAAATTCCAAACTTCAAAATTTTGTAGTAAAAGAGGGAAATCAGTTTAAGAGCCGAGATCCATTTACTAACAATACATATTACCAGATCCTGTAAAAAGTTCCCTTCATTTAAAAAAAATCTTACAAAATGGTCAAAATGAAAATTTTCAGCTCAAATTTTATGTTTAAATTTTTCACGTATTTGTTAGAAATTAATTAATTACAATTTAATTTCTACATTACATTCTACATTACATTTCTAACATTTATATTGTTAGCTCAAAGTGTGTTACATATAGTAAGTTTGTTTCAAGTCTCCTTGGCAAACCTGAAAAACGTTATTGCTTTTAACGGAAAAGCTTGCAAACATAAAAAATATACTGTATATAAAAATATACTAAATATATAAAAATATACTAATCATAAAAAATATACAGTATATATTTTTAAATTTGATACTTTAAAGAGAAAATATAGAACCAAAACAACCATAGTTTTGAACTTTCCTTTCATTGGGAGCCAATAAAAATCTAAATCAAAAACAAAAATAGCGGAGCAACAAATTAATTTTTTCTGTATAACTTAGCCTTATATGAATTGACCCATTTTGTTGCTCAATAACCGCACTAAAAAACTGACTGAACCTATAATTTGAACTAGCTACAAAAGTACCTATGTATTAAATATTATACAAGAGACTCAAATAATATTTTAAGTGAGATTAAAATAAAAGTATACCATTGCGACATGAGAATCTTATCTGAAAGAAATAAAGAAACAGCACATTGTCAACAAAATAATGAAAGAACAAAACTTCCTTTTATAGAGTTGATTTCATTAAAACTTTATTGTCTACAAGTGATTTTTATTTTATTGTTATAATTTCAGAACTAAGCATTACATGTTTATTAATAATAGTTTTATGGAAATGGTTTACAGGAGGTTAACACTCTTTCGTAATCGGTTTGAAATACATTATTAAATGAAGGAAACTTGTTTTTTATACTATTTCTTGAAAACTCTTTGTAAACGATAAAATGTAAGTTATGACAACGGAGACAAAGTAACGACCACAATGTAAGAAATGCCAGACAATAAAACGTGGTATTAAAGCGGAGTCGTATGGAATTGTAGGCACATGTGAACAATTGCACACTGGACTTGTCGCAACTAGGTGATCCATTTTAGGCGAGGGCAACCGAGTAGATAGCAGAAAGCAACGCTATATATTTTGCTGTAACTGGACAACATAGAACGTTGCAAGAGAGGCGATCCCTTTCCCTATTGGCCTCCAACTCAAGGTCCAGGCTTAGAAGGTTTCTGAAAGTGAAAGCGGGGGGAGTCCTCATTAGCGGAACAAGTCTTGGATTGGTTTTTGCCGCTGCATCTAGAATAGAGCGACTTATATAACATTATAATGTAATTTGTACGTACCTGTTGTTGCTGCCTAATAAACCTATTTCTAAGGCAAAATTTATTATATTAGTTGATAGATGAAATGTAAGGTAGTTTGTACATTCAAGTAACTTTCATAAATTCTTTCATATATACTCTGAAAAATATGAATTTTAACAAAAATACAATAATGTTTTTGATACTATTATAAAAAAACATTTATAATGAACCTACTCATAAACATCCTGAGAAGAATACTAAAAAATTTGAATACCTAATTTTTAAATTATTCATTTAATTATTACTTTAAATACATGTCAGGCAATTATCAAATCGTAGTAACTGAAGAAACCTTTAAAACTAACCCTGTCAACATATCAAAGTATAAAATATGGTAGACGGTCAAACCAAACCCCTTTTATAAGTATGCACAATTTTTAAATAGCTTGATATATGCGCGTTTATCTTTTACAAATGTATGTTTTGTAGACTACATTTAAAATAATGAAGTGTAACTTAAAAATTTGTACCGAGATGATTGCAAATCTCAAGAGACGCATTTGTAATATATCAATTGAAGGCGAGTTATAAATTTGTTCAATAAAAGTAACTTACATAAGAACTTAAATTGTCTTCCAACAATTCTTTATGAAGTTATTGATGGCCACTTCTTCTACGAGGTATTCATCCACAGTAGCTTAGTAGTACTCTGCAGTAATGTAATAAATTATTATAAGTACCTCATTTATTCAAAGTTTCATCAAATATTCACATCACATGATACTAAATAGTAAGCCTTATTATAAAACTGTTTATTAGTCGCTTACATAAACAGTGGACGCTAATAATATTAAAGGGTTAAACGGTTTAGTAATAAGTTTTACAATTTAGTGCCATGCGTTATGAATTTTGATAAACGTATTTATATTTAATTATCATTTTTAATATAAGTATTCATTATAATATAAGGCTATTTTCAGCTGTTTATAATTTCAGCTAATTTACAATTCCAGCTACTGTAAGGTAATTAATTAATATTAATATTATTAATATTAATCTGATTGTACATGTGCTTTTGGTGACTGTTTCTGCTTACTTCCTTCTTCAGCAGCAACGTGGAAAACAGTCATGAAGGATTATTTACAAAAAAAAATACTAGAGGCACCCTGAAATCTTTGGAAAAAATAAAGTAGAAGTAATGATGAAATTATTGATAGCCTTAGAACGTATACCAGGTAATTATGCTTCATTCTTACAGATTTGAACTGAAATAGTGCCAAACCACATACGGGTTGGAAATTCCTGAGGTACGGTATTTATTCTCTGCTTCAACATACTAGTGTCTATCTGTTAGTTTGTATTAACAGATAAACAATACTACTCGTATATTGTTAGTAACAAAAACAAGTAGCCTAGTCCTATAAAAGCGCCGATTTAACGTTGGCCATTTATCCGAGGTCCTTCAAGCAATAAGAAAAACTGATTATTGTAAAAATTTAGAAAAAAAAAACACTAAGCACTGTTTGGGTACTTCAAAATGAACAAGGGTTTAAAACGACTCCAATAGCTGTCTAAGAGTCAAAAAGCAGGCTCCGAGAACTCGAAAAATGAAGACACGCTACTGACCAAAACCCAAAAAGTGTGCTGAAGTTCTAAAATCGGTAGAAAAATTATTCAAATTCGCGAAGAATCAATAAGCAGTTGATTTAAAATAAATAAGATATTAAGTGACATTTCAGAAGACTCAAAAGAAAATTACTGACTTCCTTCTTCTTCTTTCAAACAAGGCTAGGTAAGGCAGGTTAAATTCTCTTTTATTTTCTATAATTCCTTTGACCACAAAGACATTATCTACAAATGAACGACCAACTCTGAATCCACGTTATTCTTTACTCAGAATTTCTTACCGTGTTGTTGATTTTTGAATACGGTTTGTACCTTGTATTCATTAGGGTGATACTACAATAATTTTGAGAGTCAGTTCGTTTATCTTTCTTAAACAAGGAAGCAACTCTGTTGAGTTCTAAGTGTCTGTAATTTTATATTTCCTCTAACATTCATTGACTATGTGCAGAAGGCTCAGCTGAAGGAACAAACCAGGATTTTGGAGGCCCTAGTCTGCCTACCATACACAACAATTTCACTTGTGAACTTATCTCATGAATCCTGATTCATTCTCAATCCTCACCGCACATAGTGTAACATTTTGCTCCCTTTTGTAACGATTCTGATGTTCTTATTTTGAATATAATCTAGACAAGCCTTCTTTTTCATTGTACTTGCTTCCTAAATTTCGTGATTCTACCTTTTTAGGCGTCTCTTCCTCGTCTCGTTTTCCTTTTGCCTATTGCCTCCTGTGCTACCTTAGCAATGCATATTTCAATATTATGCCATTCTGGTAAAGGAAAATACTTCTTGTAATCTGTTTTGATATAGGTGGCGAATACTTTCTACTTGCAATACATGGACATAAAAGACTTCATCTTTATTAGCTCCCTTTGTCTTCCCTGACCGGGTCTCGCTCACTTCACAATAACATTCAACTTCCCTATGTTAAGCGGCAATGATCACTATAAATTTCTAATCCTCATGTACTCTTGATTACTCCTCTAATACCTTGAACCACATTTTGTTAATGTGTCGGTTTCTAGTAAATAGTTAGTAAGTGACCTTAACCCCCTAGCGCTCAAACTAAACATATGATCTTCTTTCCTGAAAAAGGTATTGGTTATCTTTAAAATATAAAAGATGGAAACTGACGTAGTTTTTGTCCAATAATGTTTGAAGTTCTCTAGCCAAACTTATTCCCACTTTGCACTGACAAATTTCCTAACCTGACATTGAAACCTCCTGTGACAATCAAATGATCCGTTTTGTTATTAACTTTGTTCAACTTCTTAAGGTTGATCATGTAAATCTCCTGTTCTCAATTTTTTACCCTCCTTACATCAATATTCCCACCACCATCATTTGTCCTGTATCTATCTTCAGCCTCATTTTTATTATCCTTTCATTATCAAAACAATACTCTATAACTTTCTCTTTCAACTTCTGATTAACTGAGATTTCCACGCCAGCACACGATCTTAGATTTTGTGGTATCTACTGTAAATCATGAAATAATCCTGTAAGTCTTTCGTTCCCTTAAATTTCTTTTTCGTTTCCGTTATTACAGCAATGCCTACTTTATGCTCCTTTAGCACACTGTTTAGCTCAATTTCTTTTGTTGACAGATTTTTTACAGTTCACGTTGCTTACAGTTTATCCCTTACCCTAAAATCGTTTTTAGGTTTACACCGATTTGGTTGGCGCAAAATCCTGTCCTATTTCCGAGGCTATATTTGTGAGTTAGCTAGTAAGTAAAAGTTCCAACGACGAACCTTGCGTGACCAGTGGTGGGTCAGCCACCTCCAAGTAACTGGACATACTCTGGGATCCATTCAGAGATCCAGCTCCTAAGTTCTTCCAACCTCTTCACTGTTGGAAAATTTTCTTCCTCCGTTGTTGAGACTGTTGACATTTTTGTTTAAAGGCAATGGAAGGAAGGGAAATCGATGGTATTGGTAGGATGAAAGATTGGTAGGTGAAGGATATGGTTTCATCCCGGAATCCACCATTCATTCATTTTCTCCCAGAAATGAAAGAAATGAAAAGCTCGCTTGGGGAGGATCGCTATATTTCTGAAGCAGGTCTTCCTCTCACCAGCATCATGAAGGAGTACCCACCTGCTATTACGAAATTAGTGACTTTTAAATATATAATTACTAGATTATAATTAATCGAACAATCATGTACGCTAATTTATCTTGTGTTGCTACGTAAAGAACTTAAAATATAGAAATAGAACAAAAAAACCTATTGAACTATACAAAGTAAAACAGCCGATTAAAAATTGATTAGCTACGTAATATAAAGGTTTACACGAAAATCAAAAGCAGAACGAAGAATAGACGGAGAAAGGAATGGTGAGAATATGGACTATAGAGACTCCAGGGAAAATGTCCAGTGATTAAACGATTAAGAAAATTGTATTTTAAATTTAAAATATATTGCCAATTTAGTGCACTTATAGGCCTACATAAAACTTAACACTGGATAATATGATAAAATGATTCACCAAACAGTTTAAATGAATAAATAAATAAATCGCATCGATTGCTAATAAACAAAAGGGATATTTTATGATGAATTAGGAGGGGTGAGGGTCGTTCCGGCCAGTAGATGAACTAGCCTTGGTCACATCCTCATTCGGCCCAGACAAATCTTCCTCTTTTCATACAGACTGCTAATTGTATTTTCTCAAGGATCTGTGTACATCAACTTCCCGCTTGGCTACTCTTTTCTCTATCTCTCTTTATCTATACCGGAAGATTTACATCTACCGGAATAATAATTAAAATGGGCCTAAGTAGGTATGCATAGGCCTTATACCTGAATAAAACTTCTCTGAGCAGTGGAAATATTAGTTAACTGATCAACATTCGGGTTTACTAACAAAATTACCCTTAGAGCGATATGCATTGTTTTTTTACAAACGAAAACGAGCGATGTTTGATAGCCTACCTATAGTATACAGCTTCGATTTGGTTACATCTGATAAATTCTAATAATAATATAGTATTTAAATACTTTTATAATTTTAGGTATGAAACCATACTCTTACCACTTATCTAATTCAGATAATATAACCCCTAAAGAGGAATTCAACTTCCTTTATCAAACTTTCTACACAAAATGTTAATTTTTATCCACATTTTTTAAGACTATAAAAGATAGGGCATCAGGTTTTCCTTTTGTAGATCTACTTTTTTACTTTGTTACGTGTGCATTTTGGATTGGAGTGAAACCATATTTAAAAATAGATTCCCAAGGTATCTAAAATTCGCAAAAAATATCACAGAAAAGTGTTTCTTTAAAGGTAGTCCTCTCTTCTTATAGCTCATATTGTAGTTTCCTTTCATAAGAAGCTATGATTGAACATGATGAACAAATTTTAAAAATTTGGTGACACAATGTTGAAAAATATGGTATAAAAGATTTAAAAACGCAATTTTAAAAAGAGATCAAATACTAAATGCACTATTTTTAGATTATTTAAAGTCACATCAACAGCCCGGTTATTAGCGACTATGATGGGTTTTAATTTGTGAAAATTTCCAGACCCTAGCCGGTATCGAAACCGCGACCTTCGCGTTGTAGGCTAACGTGCTACCACTACGCTGCGAAGACGGCCACTAAATGCACTTGTCGACAAAAACAGTAAAATTACATGGGGAAATTTAAAAAAGTAATTTTAACTCCGACAGAAACGTGATTTTGGTACCACTGGAGGAGAACATTTCAAACTGTGTGCAACTGTAATTCAAACTTTACTATTCCCAAATCTGACTCCCCAATAAAACATTTATAAAAGCATAAAAAATTGTTTTTCTAATTCTAAGTTCTTGAAGGCTCTTTTAAGTAAATAAAAAATTATGCATTTGTGAAAGTGATATTATTTTAGAAAAATATTTCTACTGTAGGCCTAAGTCAGTGATCAATCATCACAATTTTATAAAACTGCAGTCGAGTATTTGATAAGCTTGTTATGTTCGAAACTGAATTTAATCTGAAGCTTTTAAAATATCCATCATATTGAACAAAGCAGTTTAGTTACCAAAGTTTGTTGAAATCACCATGACTTTTATGACTTCCCAAACTCGTACGTATTAACTAAATGAGTTTATATTTTCTCATTAACAAACTGCCTGTCGCCCTTTCACCTTCCGTTCAGTTTATAAAAATTGGACGAACAAAAGGCTGAGTTATAATCACCATCATCATCAACTATACGGCTTAGGCTTTACCCAGCCTGTTCCGTTGCAATGGTAGTTGTTTTCTTCTTTTGTTGCTTTCTTTTGAAATTGTCATTTGTTAAAAGATTGTATATTTTAAAAGTATACTTTGTAATTTAGTAAAATTCATCATCTAAACCTGCGTCTATACATAAATTATTGCTTCTAATTGGAAAGTTCGAGTCCATTCCGATCGATGCGTTCCTACAGTTGGTCCTTCCATCGCTTCCTCGGTCTCCCAATTCTTCTTCTTCCTCTCGCTCTATAGCGCCACAAAAACTTGGGTATCCTACTCTCCTCCATTCTCTCTACATGTTCCCTCCAACTGTTCCTATATTTCCTGATAATGTCGCTAATATTCTCAACATGAAGTTGATTTCCTATTATCTCACTTCTAATCCTATCCCTGAGAGTGCAACCCGCAACACTTCTCAGAAAGCGCATCTCTGCTGCCTCGATTCTTCTGTATTGACGAGAGGTCAGTGTCCAAGCTTCGGCGCCGTACAATAGAACCGGCCTAGCCATTACCTTATAAAATTTAATAATTGTCTCCTTCCTTACTTTCCCTTTTAATGTTCTGCTTATGGTTCCTAATAGACGTTGGAATTTATGTATTTTCCAGTCTACATCCTCACTCTCCCCATAAGATAATCTACATCCTAGGTACTGGAACCCTGACACCTGCTCCAATATCTGATCAGCCAGAACAATTTTGCTTCTAAGAGGTTCCTCTCCAACAAAACCCCACACCTTCGTCTTTGTTGCCGATATTTCCAAGTTATATTCCTTATAAATTTTGCTCAGTGAATATACAGTTCGTTGCAAATTATCCTCCGAGTCTGCAAACACTATCTGATCATCTGCAAACAATAGAGTGTCTAGAGGCATACCATCTACTAAAAACCTCGTTTCTAATTTGTTTCGCCAGTTGCTTACGGCATCGTCAATATAAATGTTAAATAATACGGGTGATAAGGGACACCCTTGTCTCACTCCTTGTGTTATCTCTCTTTTTTCTGCACCAGTACCTCCCACTTTTATCTGTATTTTTGTGTTCTGGTACATACTTTGTATCACTCTGACTAGATGTGTAGGTATACCCCTTTGTATTAAAATATCCCATAGCTTCCTTCTCTTAACCTGATCAAAAGCCTTCACATAGTCCAGAAAAGCAACATACGTCGGGACGTTGTATTCTCTATGCTTCTCTACAATTTGGTTCAAGGCGAAAACACAGTCTGAGCACGACCTTCCCATCCTGAAGCCGTTTTGTTCTTCACCCAGTATCCCCTCCGCGATAATCTTCAGCCGGTTAGTTATAATCTTTGCATTGACCTTTTAGCCCGTGTTAAGGAGGCTGATGCCTCTATAGTTTCCGCAGTCTTTCCTATTTCCTTTCTTAAATACTGGTATTACCACAGACTCTCCCCATTGTTCAGGTATCTGTCCTAGCTTCCAACACCAGTTAAAGAATGACAGCAGTCTCTCTAGGAAACTCCGAGAGGCATACTTGATCAGCTCAACATTAATTCCATCTGGCCCCGGAGCCTTCCTATTTCTACTTGCTCTCAATGCTTCCGATATCTCTTCCATAGAAAGGTCGTCCACATTAGTGTCATTGGGCAAGTTGGTTATATTTTCTTCGCCAGACGTCCATAATTTCTCGAAAAAGTCCAACCATTCCTCTTCTGGTATAGGATTTATCGATATATTATCCTTGACCTCTCTGTTTAACCTGTTTAGAAATTTGTAAGCATGCTCCTGTCTACCATGGACGTCATGCTCAATTTGGCTGACAGTTCTTTCCCATCCTTCTCTTTTGCGTTTCCGTATTTCTTTTTTAGCGGCCGCCGACCTTCTGTGGTATTCTTCCAGATCCTGTTGCGATCTACTCTGCAGATATCTCAAGTAAGCCTCTTTTTTAGTTCGAACCAAGCTTGCCAATTCTTCATCCCAAAACGGTATCCCTTTGCGATTACCTCTCTTTTTCCTCTCACCTAGAGACTCCGCTGCAGCTCCTCTCATGCAATCCACTAATTGCATCCATTCCCTGTTAATATTTAAATCCATCGGGTATTTATTTATATGTTCGTCTAATCGGTTTTTGTATAGGTCTCTAATACTTGGTTGTTCCGGAAGATTGACCCTATAAGTCACATCTGCAGTTATTTCTTTTTTATTTCTTTTAAATTTACGGGGTAATACTACTTTTGATATCAGCAGAAAATGATCACTGTACACGTCAAACCCTCTATATACTCTAGTATTCTGAACTAACGGGAATAGTCTACTGTTTACTATAACGTAGTCGATGATAGACTTACTTCCTCGAGCCGCCCACGTATATTGGTGTATTTCTTTATGTGGGAAAAAGGTATTCATTATTTTTAATGAGTTCCTCGAAACAAAGTCTCTTAGAGCCCTTCCATTATTGTTCAGTGTCCTTTCCCCATATTTACCAATCGTACCATCCATCTCTATGCTTCCAATTCTAGCGTTAAGGTCTCCCGCTATAACTATATAATCCCGCTGATCCAGTCCCTGCACGAAGTCCTCCAGATCATTATAAAAGTCTTCCGTTTCGTCACCCTTACCCTCTTCTGGCGCATAAACTGCCAATACTGTCATAAAACCTGCGCCTGTTTTCATTCGTATACTCATGATTCTCTCGCTGAAAAAGTTATAAGACTCAACCCTGTCTTTAAATTTTTTATGCATTACAATTGCTACTCCTGCCTTCGCTCTCACCTTCACCTCTACTCCACTATAGAAAAGCATGTAATCTCCAACTTCCTTTGAGCCCTTTTGTTTCCTCTTAGTTTCACTGATCGCTATTATGTCTATCTGTGCGCTCTTCAGCTCCTTCACCAAGATCTCTTCCTTCCGGTATAAACTCCTAACATTCCATGTTGC
This sequence comes from Catonia carolina, assembly GCA_035578175.1. Taxonomy (NCBI): domain Eukaryota; kingdom Metazoa; phylum Arthropoda; class Insecta; order Hemiptera; family Achilidae; genus Catonia; species Catonia carolina. The sequence continues at coordinate 123,413,186 of JAQMRL010000001.1, read as the reverse complement.
TATTTTCAGTCTTTCCGATGTCCAAAAATCTTTTTTATTTTTCCGTGTCCAGTTTGTTTTCCGTGAATCCGTCCGGCTATTTCTTACCATTGCATTGAAAGTAGAGTATATTCCCCCAAATCCGTTACTGGCGGATTGTGAGGTAAGACTAGTGATGGGGCTGCCATCTTTGAGCCTCTAGCCCTGCCCTGGGTTTAATTCGGAGACCCAACTCCTAGACTCTTCCGCCCTCTTCGCCGTTGGGAATTCTTCCTCTTCCGCCGTCGAGGCCGTTGATCACTTCCTCTGGTTTTTGCCCACCCTGGGTATTTTATTTCCCCAGTACCCTCCAACTAGGTTGGCGAGCGTACCCCATCGCCAGGGGCGGCTCCCGATAGCTGATCCAGCAACAGCCACGGAAGTTATAATCACAAACAATATAAATTGCTTTGTTGGCAACATGGAAAAATAAGATGTTAAACAAGATGCATAGAAGATTCGAGTAAGGTTTTCTTTCTTACTTATTAAAAACGTGCTTCGCTTATCATTAGCTAGTTTTCATATATATTTGGCGTTCTGTACACATGGAACCGCACAAATATTTTGAAGGATGAAGTACTATCGAACGAGCTCTTTCAACAACCAAAACGTAATAGAAACACGTTTCAATTTTTTGTCTGCCATCTTAGATTCACACAATTAAATGTATGTAATATATGAATTTTTGAAGACAAAAGAATCGTGTATTATATATATATATATATATATATATATATATATATATATATTTTTTTTTTTTTAAATGGTTTAGTAATAAAATGTAGCATACTCTCAACCATATTAATTACATGTAACCATCTAACCTCATGCACACCATTATTTAAGTTACTTCAATTGCTCACAAAATTACTTCTCTGTTCACTTGTGAAGTGACAATGTATGTAAAGCAGACTAAATTTTTACAAAATTTAAAAACCCATAATCACTATAGAAGAGATACAAAAGTTGATAATCATGTGCCATGAACCTGTGTACCTTGTTGATAACCCCAACACTAAATTTTTTGAACAAAAGTCTACTTATGCAGATAGAAATACATCAATTATAACAAGCTTTAGAAAGCTATGGTAATCTACATATTTATTTTAAAAAAACGTTTAAAATACTTTATTGTTCCTTCTTAAGTAGGGTTTGTTCCGAAAATTAATTTCTAAGTAATCGGTGAGGTAAATTCTGTGTTATTTTTGGTAAAAGTTTTGGATGGCACTTTTACTGAACCAAGTAATTAAGAAAATAATAGTAATAAAAATATAATAAAATGAATTAGTAAGTAACATTTTCCCTAGTAGTATTATATTAACAGTTCCGAGGGAGGTGAAGGGTTCTTTGCTGATGTCGGATCAGGCGGCGGGTTGGGTCAGGCGGCGGGCAAAAACCCGCCGGGCGGCGGGGTTTTGGTTGGTAGGCGGTTGCGGCCTCCTTGGGGCTGGACGAGGACGCCTCAACTAAGCTCAACACTACTTCTCCCCATCGTGAAGGAGTGAACATGAGTTTTTCTCGCCGCCTCGGATAAAAAAAAATATCTAGGCTCTATCAGTTTTTATTTCGAGATGCCTCTACTTCCCTTTGGGAGTCTCGTGGGTGAAGGTAAAAAAAAATCTTTTCGTTAAAAATATATTCACCAAAATATGTTACGGAAACATATTCTTGACCTTACTGAAAAAAGCTTTAAACATATTTATATAAATTTTACGGAAAATTGGGTTTTATCTTTTTATTTATTTATCATTGTTGAAATTTGTCTGAAAAATTTATGTTTTTTGCATGGTCGTAAATAGGCTTATGTGTTTTGTGTACAAGCCTACTGGAAAAAACCTACCATTTAGGTAGTAATAGGCTTACCGAGAGTCAAACCCGGCACTGTCGGTTTGGCAATGAAGCGTAGTGCCGACTAAGCTACTACAGAAGTGGCAACTACAAAAAAATATTATTTAAATCAAATTAAATCTTTATATTGGTGTTTGTACTAATTTTTATTGATTACAACAGGGTGTGTTGTAAATACATTATGGGGGTTAAATAACTCGTTCATTTAGACAGATTTTTGAGCAATGACAATGTAGTATTACAATATGTCACTCATTTCTAGTCAAGTCAAACGTTCAAAATTTAATCATTGTGCTAGTAATTTTGTATAATAAAATACGCACTAAAATTTACTAAGAAGTGCATTACTTGATAGCTTACGCGAATGACCTCAAAAGTCTTATCCTTATCATTTAAAAAGTATAACGTTCATAATTTCATACACCTAACTTACAATTTATAAAATAAACCTTGTATTTATAAATGAGGCTGAATCTACTTTTATTTCGACCTTTCCTGGTTTTTTAAAAGGTAGAAAAATGTATTCCAAACATTATGGACGTCTAAACTGCAATTTTTCAATTCAATAAACGCTTTTTATGTACTTTTTCATCCAACACAAAATAGTCTTTGTATGTATGCACAATCTCTCATTGTAAAATACAACGTTATATCTTTACATTTGACAGTACTAAATCCACATAATATACTTCCTACAGCAATGTCAATATTTATTTAAATTATTTCAAGGTAGAACAGAATTTGAATCATAAATAAGATGTGCTTTGAAAGTAAAGTTGTTTTTGCAAAGGCTACGTTTGCGTAGAACAAGATATTCCGGTGTAAACCAAGATTACATTCTGTAAGTACACAGCCTACTACTGTATTCAGACTTGTGTGTTGCCTTGGCACCAAGGCGAGTAGCTATACACGTGCCATAATCATATTTATAACATGCTTTCCTTATTTTATGATGATAACAAAACGCTTTCCTAATTGGGAAGCTGTTTCAAGGGGCAAATGTTTAATTTTCTTATTTGTCATATCAATAAGTTGGACTATTTTAAAATATAGTAATATAATATAGTTTAAGTTATATAATGTGTTCTAAAGTTATAAGTTATTCATTAATTATTATTCTTCACTTGCCCAGTTTTGCAGCACAGTAACGAACAGTAGAATTACTTGTCTAAATGTTACCTCAGTATTCAAGATACTTTTACTTTACTGGTAAAAAGCGACCTTTCTTTTTTATTGGGAGGTGATGCCTACATATGCCTTGGTTCGTGCGTAGATGATAGTATGAGGTGGTATAAGGATGGAAAAATACCAGGCCTGACCGGGAATCGAACCCGGGACTCATGGCATAGAAGGAAGTTATGCTTACCACTACACCAGCGAGTACACAGTTTGTTAGGACTAAGTACTGTATAACAGAATTGTAGAAAAATAATTAATATGTTTTAGATCACGGAAATTCATTTTTCATGTATCTTCTTTGCGATCATTCACAAACCACTGGCCTTGGAAGGGAAGGATATAATACCCCCTCAAAACATACACTACGCAACAGTCATTACCGTAGATACAGTGATTATTGTTCCTGTTGTTAGTGTTTTTTTTTTGAGAAAACACCATAACTTTTTATTAGTGGGCAGGGTATGGGGTTGAAAATCTGAAGCACGTGCTTGTAATATTATGATTTTCTTAAGTTGTACTTAAAAATATCCACTAATTCAATGAAATATGGAATTTACCTCAGAAAATATTGCTCCACTGTTTATTGAAGCAAATATTGATTTTATATTTTCTTCGTTTCGATGAATTTTTTACTCCATTTTATATAATGTTATTTTTTTAAATATTTTCTCTATGCAATTTTCATTATATTTTATCATTTATTATCATCTACCACCCTTCTTCGTCTGGATTATCATCAATGTGCAAAATAGTCGAACTTAATAAAAATATATATTAGTCATCCTTTTTAATCGTTTTATACACGGATATCAATTTAAAATTTTTTATTGATTCATTTGAAAATTTGCAGTGCTTTTTAAACAAGTATAGAAAACACTAAATTTATATTAAGCGCATGTTTTAACTCTATGTAGTTATTCTAAATACATCAAGACTCATCACTTCAACTGCGTCGCAAATTTTACGTAAGAAATTATCGTAGCTATTGGTGTTTAAGTCTCGTCACATTCACCTAGTGTGTACAGTGTGTTCGTTGCCTGATTAAGTGGATCTGTATAGACATCAAATTTCTTATAAAAATTTGTGTAGAATCGTTTAGCCAGATCAGAAATGTATGGGAGTTTTAAATCGTTGTGAAGAGTGCAGTAGTAGTTATTAATAAAGAAATGGGCCCCAATAGATCCATATTCATTTTATGACTGTAGTGTGAACGGTCAGTTTCATTTTCATTTCTATGTCTGCTATTTCGTTCGAGCACTAAATTTCTAAATAAGTAGAATAAGAATAAGGTAATTCAGAAGTCCCTGAGTTCACAAGTTTTAATAATTAAAACTTTGTGCTACAATTTTTTTTCTAATAATTTGTCACCGTCACCCTCTTTTATTAGGTAGGCTACTGTGCTGCCACCCAACGAAGATTTCGAAATGCTGACGGAGAGAAGCCAACAATACCGACACAGAAAAACCGGCGATGCAGAGGGCTAGTAACTGTCCCTCTGTGTAGTATATAAGGGGCACACGATTGAGGTGTATTGTCATGCCACTTCACAGCTCCGACCAGACACTGACCATTGGCACAAGGATACCGGACTTCGACGAATACTCATCGACGACCCCGCAAGAGAGGATATAACGCTTCCGCTCGCCAATCTGACACCATAACCGTCGTCGGCTGGGACTGTTATCACCCGCTACCACGAGTGGTGCCCACAGCTGTTCCTCAACCAAGCGTTGCGCCCACCGGGTCCCGACAAAGCAGCCATCGACGCACTACTGTGAGGGAAGATGATGTCTCCACTGGATTACGAGGCGCCGTGACCGTCACAATGAGTACCACTGCGACATCCGCCCACCAATCGACTCTTCCCACCTAGACGCACACTCTTAAACGGCCCTTTCCAGGGTACCCAAACATTTAAGGTTTCCCCACGCCACTCACGCTCACCATCCAGACAGAATAATACCTAGGCTATAATTCTCATAAAATAATTATTTTACAATCCGTAATAAAAAATTGGGCTAAATAGGTCTTCTGTCATCAACTGGAAGGAGACCCCTTAATTCCTTTTACAAAAGGCTTAAGGGAACCAGCCGGGATAGAAGGCTAGTGTCCTATCTATACATTCACGTTGTGTGACCTGTTAGTAACCAAGTGACCACTCATCAGCACGATGACCGTCACATGGTGAACGGAACTGGAAGGGCTTCCCATTCCATCCTGGCAGACGGTGGCTTGGAGCACTAAGTCTGCCAACCCAAAAGCTGAAAGCAACAGTAAACTACAGCTTTTTCTGTCTGACTAGAGTAATTATCGTGGGGAAACTCCTTCATGTATGATTCTGGTTAGGCTTACTTATTATATACAGGTCTTCGAGAACATCAAGAACTTCGAGAACTTCAAAATATAATCTAAAGCAAATTACAAAAGATGTAGGGTGTTACAGGTATGTAGAGATGAAACGACTTGCGCAAGATAGAACAGCTTGGAGAACTGCATCAAACCAGTTGAGAGACTAATGACAAAAAATTAGGTTATGAACTGTATTAAAATATTAATATAAAGGTTCGATTTTCTTACCCAAAAATCTCGCTGGTAGCAGGGATTAAGGCAAAAATTGAGGGAAAAGGCGTAATTACAGAGGTATTTAAATGAAGTAACACTTTATCACTTCGGGGCCAGAGGTTAAGAAAGAGGGATTTTCACAGGATATGATTCGTGAATCTCCTTAAAATACAAATTTCAAGCTTCAACAACTATTCTCGTTGTTGTTATAACAGGCTGTTCAAACAGGAATGAGATTGTAATTTGGCGTTGACGTGTTTCGACTTGTAGTAGCCTCGACAATATTCCGCTACTGCAACAACTCAATTAGGCCTATGATTGACATTGGTTCAAATATGATCACGAAGTAAATTTTTCGTCCATGTTAGTGTCGTGTGGATTACATCTATCGTCTACTAATATTCAAATGACAGGCCTTACCGCACTCTCGGGGTTCCATAGTATCTCCTCGATTCATGGTCACGAATTTCATTAGCAGAAAATATTCTTCATGTGAAGTTAGTAAAGTACAAAGACAAACTAAATATTAAGCGCCTAGAGATAATAAACATTTATAAAATTTTTTCAATTTTACAAAAGATCTATTCTTTAACTAAAGCAGTCTTAAGTAGTGAAGAATAAAATGTGGTATTTTTAATAAATAACTTCACAAGTAGCAGAAGCCTTGATCAACTTATTCACAAAGAAAATGTACATCTCAGTTCATGTTTCGATTATGAAGTGCTTGTCTTTTGTAAAGAAGTACATTTTATTACTGAATATTTTACTATTCAGTTAGTTTTTATGAACAGATAGTAATACAACAAAACAGCAACTACAGGAAGTAACAAGAAGTAACAGGTAGTAATGAACTAGACGAATTATCAGATGCAAACTGAAAATAAGATGAGCAAATAAGGGGTGACTTATAAAAGATCTTAATATATTGCGAAATTTATGAAATCATTTATAATTTTTTTTAAGTTTTATTATACTATTTACAATCAATTATATTTAACTATAAGTAAATCTATATAAATTAGTGTCACTTTTCTCGCAAAATAAACTAACTATCGAAATAGGTTTATGTAATGTTGATGTCCACTATGACTTTTGACCTCTTTCAATATTTTTCCCATTTCGGAACGAAAAAGAAAAAATAAAGCAAGTAGCTAATTTTTTTATCGTACACATTAATTTTAATATTGGAAATCGCGAATTCGTTAGAGTCTGGTTTGTCACAGTAATCCCAAAGTAACAATCTCGTTTACTTTATATTCACGATGTCACAACAATCCATAGCATGTAGATTTCAGCCGTAATAAAGAAAATAACTTGGCCACTTCGAATTTAGTTTAATTTAATTTCTTGGATGTTTTGAAAAATGTCGATTCGTGAGAGTGCGTCGTGATTGATTGATTTCAGTGGGGTTTTCTAATACAAAAATGTTTAGATCACAGTCTGTCAGTTTTAGTTTCGTCAGTTTTCCGTAATATTCCATTTCAATGGATTCCGACCAAATTCGTATTGCTCTGATTCCTCATTTCCGTTAGTAATTTTTTAGATTTTGATCGCTGTCATTAATTTACTTTTAAAGACTGTTTTGTTTGGTTTTAAGTCAGACTTTTTCAATTACTGTTAATGAATACGTTGAGAAAGTTGATAGATAGAGACAAATGATGTAAAAATGTCACACCGACCGGGAATCCAACGCGGGGCCCTGGCGTAGAAGCCAGTTACGCTAACCACTACACCAACGGACCGGCATTTTATAGACTTTTATAAAGTCGACTGAATATTTTTCAACTGCAAATCAGTCACAACCCTCAAAGTACAATTTGACGAAAAATTCTGCCAAAATACCTCTAATAATTTTTGAGAGAATACATGTACCGAATTGACATCTGGACTTTAATGTAGTACTGTGGACAGTTAAAAGATCTATTTCGATTAAAACGCACTTACCTCTCGTACACAGCAATTTTTGGGTATCTGGTCATTTGACTTATAAATAGGCATACGTGTGAAGTCGTTACTTATTTAGTTTTAGTCATATATTTATACTATCTTAAAAATATTTCAATTTTTAGATTCAAGTATTTTTATGAAGGCGTACAAAATATTAAGAAAATAATTGAAAAGTAATAAGATTTAAAACAGGACAGATTAAGTGCCAGTGTACTTTTTAAATGGCACATGATTAGCCCCTTCATTAATGATAATTGACATCACGCAACACAGTACACTTCACACGAACAAACCATTGTAACACGAACTGCATAAGGCCATCTGGAGCGGAGGTTTAATCGAATTTAAAATGTGATCGAATTTTAATGTAAGGAAACAAATTAAAGACTGGAGGGTATAAAGGGGTTAAGCTCCAAAATTTGTAAATTCGGGTTATTGAACTGAAAGGTGTTAAACTCTCCTGCAGTTCAATAGCCCTATAAAAGCGCTAGCTGATATAGCCTACTGAAGATAAAGTTATCATTTCAGTTCCAAGAATTGCTGTAGTTCCATTTAACATTACTGGTCTGAGTAAGAATGCGTCTTTAAAATCAGCTGATCGTTCGTTCTGGAATAAAGGTGTTAACTGTATTCCTTCTCACCGTCATTATTAGTTGCTACTGTTCTCGAGAAAATCGTGCTGAGTTAACAATAACTGCTCAAGACAGTATAAGAATAGACTGTATAAGAATAGAATAAGAATATACTTAGTGTTTAAATGTGCTACATGACTGGAATAGGGTTAAATGAAGTTACGTTGAAATTCTCAGTAAGCGGGTATAGTTTTACGTTGTGATCGAGACTTCGGGAAAATTAAAAAGCTAAAGAAAGTTTGTAAATCCTATGTACTTTCTGAATTAAATGATATAATTAAGTCTGCTAGAACCGAAACACTTTTTAATGTGGTCAATGGGGGAAAATTATATTTTTTCTTGTATACAAGAAAGCAGGAGACAGACTGACAAATACAAACCATGGATATTTCCATAGTAGTTGCGCTGAAGGTATTAAGATATTCCAGATATACATTTTTTTAAAGATTCGCAGTAATATTGCTCTGAAGAAGTAATTGAATTAACTTAAAAAGATTGTTCTGCATCTGACGTAAACAAATTTAATTTTAAATGTACTACAACACAAAAACTAATTACTGAAGAGAAAATACCCATTATCTGTGCTTTTCTAGACACGAAATACTGTGAATTTTATGAAATTTTTTGTAAATAATCAGAAGTTTGATTAAGAATATTAATACTGAAGTAGGCTACCATAGTTAACAGCTATTTTTTTCTTTTGAATTAGCTAATTCACTTTTTGTAATTCTTTAAACAGAAAATTTTCATTTGGGTTCATTATGTGTCGACATCAATAATTTCAGTAGATAACCCCTTTATGACCACAGTGTAACTGTAGGATAAATACATCCATCCCAGACTCTGTTTTTGTTTTAGGTTTTTGATTTGATTTTTTTAGGTTAGGTTTTATATTATGCTAACATTTTTGTATTTTTAGGTTGTTCTTACTTTTTTAATTATATTCATGTAAATTTTCATCAATAAAATTTTTCAACAAGATAATTAGTTTTTTCATTGTAACTAAAAATCATAAAAATGTCGCTTAACCCCTTTGTACCCCCCGATCTTCAATTGTAGCCGTACGACTTATAAATAATATATAGCTTTTTTGTTTAACGTCCGACTCCTCTGCAATTACTGCTAATGCAGACGGTGAAGGATGAAATGATTTTTTTGTAACGCATGAAAATATGCCGTGCCTGAATGGGATTCGAACCCAAGACCGCATGATGAGAGGCGAGCATAAATAATAGAATGAATGAATGAACCTTTTTAATATTTTTTGAAATATTTTATTTAATCGTTTACTAACAGAGTTTAATTTTACCCTGCTAATTGTATGTGAATGAAATAAATATTTTTTGTAGTCCTGGAAGTGGCAAATCGAGTGCAAATAATTTAAGACGCCACCTGCCTGTTGAGGGCATGTGAATGATTCATACAACACAATTGAGATACATTATTGAATTTAAATCTATTTTTATAAGTTATATGTCAACAAAAAGTTGAAAAACCGATTGTTTTTATGGCGATTCCATAGGTCAGATTGTAATTCAAAGATGTGTTTCTGTAACGAAGATGAAAATACGAATACAACAAAAATTACCAGTTGTAAGTTCACATGCGTAAGAAAATAGTTGTTGTTGTTCAGGTCATCAGCCGAAAGGCTGGTTTGAACCTGTAGAGGTTTTACTAAGTAAAACGAGGAGGAGGTGGTTTACCATGCCTTCCTCACCGAGTGGAAAAGTACGCTTATCAGCAAGCCGGGCCCTCTGAAAAGCAATATTTTCCACTCTGCAAATGACACCTTCACTTCATTCACCACAGGGTCTGGCTGTATAATGAAATTCATTACTTTCAGAGGAAATAACTCTGATTAGTGTCTTTTACACCTCTACCTCTTCTGTTCTTAAATGATTCAGTCATTTAATTGGCTGACCATGTGTTAAGAAACAGAACTATTTATTTTAGCCCTGCAACGAACAGATTGAGTGTAAAAAATTTGACACTCCACGTGTCTGTTATGGGCAGAAGAAAATAGTAGAGAAAGAAGAAAACAACACCTTTTATTAAAAATTTAACTACTGCGCATTCAAGAAACATTAGACGAAGTCGATTTTCCTGTACTTTAAAAACGGCGTTAACGGTACTTGGTATTTTAATGATAAGTTAGTTATTCAGTGAATGTCCTCAATGGTCATGAACAAATTTATATGGAAATGAATTTATTTTAAAACTCATAAAACTTATTTTATTGTAGTACAGTAACTGTTTTATACGGTGAATGTATTTCAGTGAACTGAATAACACTTTCCTTATTAGTAGTAGAGCACTTAAGATTGAACGAATTAAATAAAAACACATTAAATTATCTAAAAGGGAAGGGGAGAAATGACTATAGGTGTGAACGTAGAGAGCGTAACGCAGAGAGCGTTGGTGCTGCATAATTACGTAACATGACGTAATTGCTGTTACTTCATATCCATTTGTTTACAGAAGAACCGATTCTGTTTCGGAGAAAGTATGGTGGTATCTATCCTTCATTGGTCTAGTTACCATACTGTTTGCGCAAGCATTACTGTTGCTGACGACGCTTATCTCCATTTTATTGTAACTTTCCCTCGATATCCAATGCTATATAACCTTGAAACTTATTTAATGATACGCCCACCAACTACTTAGGCACTATTCGTGGTGTCATCAACGGGTTAATGATGTTTAAATACCGATACAATCCCGTTTACGTTTGTACTCTTAATACAACATGATGTGTAGTTTCCAAGGGAATTTAATTAGCTAGACACAGTTTTCATTTTGTTTTATTTATACGATTTCCATTAAGATAAGATTAAGATTCGATTTTTCAAACTTAAAAAACCTTGCAATATAGTACGTCTTATCTTAATCTTATACTTCCTGAGTTACATACTTACGTAATGTAATGTTACGTAATGTCTTTTTATGCATCCAAGGCGGCGAGAGAAACTCATTTTCACACCCTCACGACGGGGATGCAGTGTTGGACGCAATTGAGACGTCCTCGTCGAGTCTCAAGGAGGCCGCAACCGCCTACCAACCAAAAACCCGCCGCCTGGCCATTTGATCCAACATCTGCAAAAATCCTCACCTCCCTCGGAACTGTTAATACAATAGAACCCTGCAACGGACAAGTTGGGTTAAAATTAATGTGGCCTTACAGGTGATCAATCAACTTCGACTATTAATAGGTACTAAAAGGGTAAAAGATAAGTATACTCGTATTTCTTGAAGTCTAACTTGAAAAATGATTTTCAGCTGTTAACATTCGTGTACATATAGAAATCCGTGCTTTTCACTGGTATAACAATCTCGTTTCTACGACAAACAAAAATATTTTTCTTTAATTAATACAGAATGATCGTTAATTGCAGACAGAAAGGAGACGATGCTTCTCTGGAACAGAGACGTGAGACTGGAACTATAAACATTTGAACGAAAACAATCCTCCATAGCTGGTGAACAAAGGGCGGCCAGGTTGTTGAGAATGAAAAAAATTGGGAGCAGAAGAGGAAGCTGAAAGCCAAATCTCTAGCTCGTACTTTGAAGACTTAAATGCATATTGACTGATTAAATGTTCCAATGTGGGCGTAAGATATATATAAAAAAAGAATGTCATGCAATTCTTCTATTTCTGTAAATAAGTTTGTTTACTTTGCTCGATTTCTGAGAATTGCTTTTGTATTTTTACGCCAGATTTTCAGCATTGATAAATGATAGGCCACAAGATTTTCAGGATTAGTTCAACATGTTAAATACCAGTTTCTTTATGGAGGGAAACAGCAGTATAGACTATTATGCTTATATTTCGAGAAAACATTTTTTGTGATATTTTTTCTAGCAGATTTTAAACATTGGATTTTTTTGAAAACCTTGTTTCATTCCCTCCAATCAATAAATATTTATACACAGAGCAAAAAAATACAGCTCTTAAAACATAGCTCTTGATTTGCATAGGAAGTTGGACTCCTTTTATCACAATATATTTTTGCCTGTATCACATTGGTACTGAATCTGCTGTAGTTTTACAGGTGATCGATCAATTTCGAGTATTAATACTATAAGGACAATATATTTACTCCTTGAACGTTATATTGATTTGTTCGCATCCTGACAGTGATTCAAAATATGGCTAATCAATCACTTATTAAATTGTCGTTTTGAAAATATTGGTATTTAGAAAAATCTGGTGTGAAACACTCACACTACTTTCTCTTGGTATTGCAAATAATGAACAATATAGTCTAACATTAGTAATAAAAACATTAGAAATAAAAAAATTAACCTCAATAAACATAACCCAATTTTAATCATGAGTGAAAGACACAAAATGAAAATCAACCTCAGTTGGGCTTAAAAATACGGAAAATCACTCTTTCACGCTAAACTAGACTCTGTAGAGGAAAATGCTTATATTTAAAAGTTGTAGATCTTTATATTTTCAGCAAACTTGATTATATACATTTTTGTCGTAAAATGCATACTAAGGCTGAAATCGTAAAACATATATTTTTTACACCTTTTCTTGAGAAAAAACAGAAAATCAATAATTTCCGCTAAACTAAGCGTTATAAAAAAAAAGTTTGAAATACAAATTATAAGATTTTAAATTCTCTACAACTTTTATTATATGCATTTTTGCGCTAAAATGCATATTAAAGTCGAAATCTTAAAAAAACAATTTTTTACGTGAGAAAGCCTTCCCAAGAATTTTAGCAGACATGGCGCCTCCCCTATCTTGTAAAAAATAAATAATTTACTAGTAGATGAGTTGATTTTTAAAAAAATCGCAAGAGCCGTTTTTGAGAAAATCGCAAAAAAGTGAAAAATTACACGAATAAACTACTACTTCCGGTTGACCGATTTTGATGAAAATGTTCGTGTCGGGTCCGGTAGTGGTTTTTTAACTTAAGTTTCAAGTTTGTACGATGTTTCGTTCTTGAGATATTCTGTTCACACACACACAACACACACACACACACACACACATACACCAATCGCTAAAAACATGTTTTTTGGGCTCAGGGGGTCTGAAAACGTGTAGATCCGGTGAAAATTCGATTTCGAAAAATCAACGTGAAAACAATACTTTCCTTCCTATATATTCATATAGGCAAGAGAAAGTAAAAAGCAGATTCGATTATGTTTTACAAGATTCACGAGTATGTTCCCTGAGGAACAGCTCCAACTTTCCAGAGTCAATAAAATAAAGGTGAAAATTAACGACCATTTAATATTCATTTAATTTTGTGTGCTACCCTATTTTTGAGTCAATGCAATTTCTTGGAGTTATGCCGGTGCTATTTTACTCTATTATGACATTATGTATTTCTTCGTCTTGATTTAACCGATACTTTAACAAGCGAAACATTTTGTATGGCTGGTCAATTACAGTCTTCTTAGAAAAACAATTTTATCCAAATTTATGACTTACGAATCTAACGAGACTAAACAAATAACGCGTATATTAAAGTAAAAATTAAGTTTTTATTCTAAACGACGACATTACGAGCAATTAATACGGTAAATTGGGTATTTGAACTAATAATAATTAATTGGGTGATTAATTTGTGCAATAACATTGACTGAAATTGTTTCAATTTTCTTGGGTATGTTAAACTGAATCGATTCGGGTTAATAGTATTTTTTTGAAATTTATATTTGGCCTAGAAATGTTCTGGATCAGATACTCTTTAAGGCGTCTGGATTCATTAATTTATTAATTTGGCACTAATTAGTCTACCTACTTTATTTTTCAAGGCCACTTTTGCGGAAGAGAATCGTTAGTTACCTTGGATTCATCCGACGAGTTTCCTGCGATAAGAATATAATTAAGGACTTCTTTATTTAAGTTTGTAAACCCTAATAACAATCCTATTAAAATAAATATATGCTAATAAAAAGTAGTATGTATTTATTTTTCGTCAGAAGGAAACCTATGAAGAGATTGTTACTATAATAACTTAGACTGAGACAGCTATTACTTTGGGGTACGTACTAGGAGTTCGCCAGTAGAAAAATGTGGCATTGTCACACACGACTAAAAAGATTTTGTAAAAACCGAACTGTTGTAATTATGCAGCTCGGCTAGTGACGATTATAGTTTCCTTATTAATAATCAGATATATTTGTCGAAAAAGTCAATTCAAACAAACTTTTTCGAATGTATCAAGGGTTTCAATGTAAATTTCAACTTTTTACCGAATCGATTATAGGTACACTGCATTTGATGTGTACCTATACTCTAGTAACCTATTGAATTCCTGAAACTTTCATATACATAAATATTATACGTAGGCCTATTTGAAATATATAGTAGCCTATATATATATATATATATATATATATATATATATATATATATATATATATTTGATTTTTTTCTGTATTTTGTATGCAGTTTCTTTTTTCAAGGCGGCGAACTCTAAAAAGGATCATCACGATTTTCGTTATTAACCACTGACATTTTCATTCAAAACTAAACCAAATATATTCGCTGGGTGAAAACTATTACTACAACAACCACTTTTAGTAGGGCCTATATATGTTACTGGAAATTCACACCAAAGGTTAATGGTTTGGTTACTGAATATAAAATACTAGGTTTATTGCTGGCCTCAAAAAACGTTAAACCGCGTTTTCAAACACCCGTGATTGAATAAGAATTCGCCTACTACGAAAATTAGTAGACGTATTAGAATTTTCATATTGGGTGTAAGAACAGTAGGTCTTATAGACAGTTTAGAAATAATATTAATTTCTATGGGCTCGTAATAGTAATTTTACCCCTTAGTTCAAACCTTTAGTAAAATACTTTATATCTTTTTATAAAATACTTTATTATTCCTAGGCATACTAACTAAAAGAACTTGCATGCCGACTTTCAGAACAATAGATTTTTAGGAATGTATTGAAATAGTAGCCTATATGCCCTATATTGCTTTAGTGTTGTTACCACTTTTCTACCCCTTAAGCACAAGTGATAAGTGCGTAGGAATGGTTTAGATGCTTTAGTTATCCTGTACAACCCCTAAGAAACAAATCTGCCTAATTTCAGTTCTTCAGGTGATCAGGAAAAATCATGAGTGAGTGAGTTAATAAGCGAATCATTTAGGACTTTCACATTTATGTAAGCCCATACGATTGTGGTTATTACAAAACAAAGTTGCAAACTGAAAGTACAGTTAGGCCTACGTAGTTCAAGTTGAGTAATATGTGGTTTTGCCGTGGTTATTCATGGAATAGTTATTTATCTCGGAATTTTCTTACCGTAAAGGAAGTAGTCTAAAATTTTCCAAGGTTAATTTATGTAGTATTTTTTTTCTCTTTAATTTTTTATTTACAACTGTAAAATTTTTACAACCAGCAAATGTGATGATTATGATAATAATGTAAATGACATGATAAGCATGAGAGGGGTAGGGCCCCCATTGGTGCCTCCCCAAGAATGAAATTTGTATATCAAATTAGCAGGTCTCTACTTCAGCGTCTTTTAAGGCGTCTAGGGGATGATCAGGTAAATGGAAGGTGGAAAGTGAACGCACCAGTGGGTTCTCGTGTTCGTGTGACTTGTGAAAGCGTTTGTATAGTATTCGATGGAATTTTGTACAAGTGGTGTTTTCAAATCTGTATGTAAGGTTTTGTTGCTAACGTAAAGAGGTGCTTTTGCTATAAGGCGTAATGTTTTTGACTGGAATGCTCGTAAAAATATGTAGTATTTAACAATATTTTTATACAACTTTTGCATAAAATACGGTTTAAAATCTTATGAGAAGACAGTATGAGTGCTTTTTGTTATATTGAAAGTTATTGGCCCAGTGGAAGTGGTTTTAAGTGAAAATGGCACGATGGTTTAAACTCAAAATTTCGATTTTTGGTTTTTTATGTTTTTCAATAGTTTAGGCCTAGATCTACCAAAAAAAAAACAACATTAAATTACGTTAACTTATGAAAATATGCCACCCCTGAATGGGATTCGAACCCGAGACCGCATAATGAGAGGCGAACACGTCACCAACTACGCCAATGTGGCCGGCTTTTATTCAAGTTTACACAGAAAAATTATCATGTTCCCAAGAACGAATATTTTTCACAATTTTATACTGCTCCTGCAAAGAGAATTTTAGTTTTTTTAAATATCTGCATCACTGTTTTTTGTATTCTTAGCTGTTGGTTCAGCTTTATAATCAACTGTTGATGAGAAATATACTTGTACATTTTGGTTTTGATTTTTGCCTTCTTGTTTCTTGCGTTTTCCCGTAAATTTAGATTTTTAACACTAGGTACATTTTTCTCAAAAACCAATATTCCTACCAGGCTGAAATTTTTACCAGTTAATTATCTTGTATATCCACATATACCGACATTTTTATGACTTCCTCAGGTGCTCCAAAAATTAGTATTACGCAAAAAACGTAGAAAACAATTTGTAAAATTTTATGTTATTCGAAATATTTAAAAAAATAGTATGGTCCGAAGATTAAATAGAGAAAATGTCAGTAGCTCAAGAAGAAACCCGACACCTATGGTATTTTTTCTTTTTTTTTTTTGGTTTTATGCTCTGCAACTACTGCTAATGCAGACGGTGACACCTGTGGTGTGTAAAGTTTAATTTCCCTATCTTATACCAATCCTATGAAAAATGTACCTAAAAATAGAAAATTTAACATTGGCGGGATACAAAGTCTCCCCTTAATTCTCAGAAAAGGTTCCAAGCTAGGTTTTTGATAACGCAGTTTATTTTTGCAGTCACTAATCTCAAAGGAAATTATTGTATCATAACTACGCTGCTAAAACAAGTTTGAACGGAGACATTTTTTAACGTGAATCAGTTTTTTATAAGGCAGTACTCAGGTTGAAAAGTACTAGTACAAGAAAAGTAGTTATATCCGTTTAAGGAAATAAGTTGGCGTCATACCTTTGGTTTTTTATATCAGTTTGGTAATTTCCTATCTATTTCATTTTAGTCGCTATATCTTTAGTGAGTAACTCTTTTGGAAAACCTGATGGTGCCCTGTGAATAAAGCTAGTAGAATTTTTAAGCTTATAGTTTTTAGAATTATGTATAGGTTTTCTCACAGAAGCAAACCCTTTTAATGGAGTTCCAAGAAAGTTAGTTGTTTTGGGTTTGTGGATGATTTGCTGGTTCTAAATTGAACAAAAGAGCAGTTGGTTGTTTTATATTGATCTAGACAGAAAAAAATAACTTAGTTATTTTTAAGTATGTGATTTTGCAAAATACTTCTTTTTTCTAGAAAAGGTGTTATGACTTAAAAATAAAACCCAAAGAAATGTTCTTGCCTTACAGTAAATTAGTGCTTACCATGAACATTGTTAAATTACTCACCAAGAGATCTTATTCTGAAGAGAAATTTATTTCTTATAACACAAGAGAACTCCTAGAAATATTTGGTCACTACTGCTTCACACCTATTTGACTGAACAAAACAAGAAAATTTATTAAAAAGTGTAGAAGAGAAATAGCCCTGTACGGCTGGAAATATTTTTGAAGAAGCACTTATTCATATTGCTGGGAATGAGAGGAAACACTAGCAATATCAAGTGACAGTAACTATATTGACTTCTTGAATTGCACTATGCATCTAACTGCAGTATGTAGTGGCTTAGTCATCTCAGTTTGCTGAATTGCCAAGTTCTGAGATCCCACAGCAATAATAATGTGGCTTTTGGCAATGTCCTTTCAGCACATATGGCTTACAAATTATCTTCTTCTTCAAGTGCCGTCTCCGCGTCGGAGGTTGGCGATCATCATTGCTATTCTAACTTTCGAAACAGCTGCTCGGAACAGTGACGTGGAGTTGAGACCAAACCAATCTCTCAAATTCTTCAGCCAGGACGCTTTCCTTCTACCCGGCCGGCGCTTTCCTGCTATCTTTCCTTCCATTATCACAAATTATTACAAATTATAAGATAAGATTATCTTTGTAATGAAAATGGCAAGTCTTGTTCTTTAGATTTAACCAGTATTACCACTTGGTTCCGTTGCAGAAATGTTGTTTATAAAATTTACCATTTTAATACTGAAATTAAATAATAATTATAAAAAACTTGGAAATTTAAAATTACTATGTTGTAAAGTTAAAATTACTACGCATCATTAAGTGCTTGGTTTTTAATAGTTTTAATTTTATGTAGCCTACAACTCAAAAATTACTAAGCATCAAAATTGATCGAAAATAAAGTGAATATGAAAATTAATAATATCAGCAGTATGTTGTTACAGTCATGTTTCACTATTATGTAGAATTGAAACTTGGTTGTTGGGAAAACAGGATAAAGTGATGGAAATGTATAGCTATGGAGATTATGGAGGCGAATGCCGCAAAAGATAGACTAAGTAATAATGACCTGTTAAGTATAGGATGCAAAAAAGAACTCATTCCAAGCTTAAACAAAACTAAGGTGAATTATAAAATGGTGGACACAAAAGGCCTACCATAATTTTTTTTTAGAACCATAATTTAGTAAGGTTAAAAAGATATTATTAAGCTGAATGGAGCACCTATGTCGTATATAAGATAGACTGATGATGCAGTCATTTTGCAGATTCAGCAGAGGGGCTTCGGCACTTGATGAATAGAGTTGTCAAAGAGGAAATAACTACTGTAGTACCACTATGAAATAAGAACATACTAATGAAAACTATGAATGAACACACTGATGAAAAGAAAATTAATTTAGTAGAGAAAGGGAAAGACTCTTGGTCTAAAAATTAGCTAGGTAACTGAAAACTAAGGTGTTGGTGGTCAGTAAGGTTTCTTACACTCGATACAACGTAATTATTGAAGATCAACAGATTAAGCAGGTCAATAAATTTAAGTATTTAGTAAGTTAGATAACAGCCGAAGAGTATGGGAGATGAGGGTTGAAGATCAACTGTGGAAAGACAGAATATTTGGCAGTCGGGGGACCTCAGGAAGACTTGCAGCTGAATGGGGAAAATATTAGATGTGTAGAATAATGCAAGTACCTTGGATCAATATTCACAAAGGAAGGCACATCTGGAACAGATATTAGTTGTAGGATTGCTCAAAGTAGGAAAGCAATAAGATGCTTGAATTCCCTGTTTTGGTTGCTGAAAATCCGGATTGACACAAAGAAAAGAATTTATAATGCTGTAGTGAAGCCTATTGCATTGTATGGTTGTGAGGTTTCGACCCTGGATAGAAGAAGCCAGGACAAATTGAGGGCTTTAGAGATGGATTACTTCAGGCGTTCATGTAGAATCTCCTGGATGGATAGGGTTAGAAACAAGGAAGTCAGGGGGAGGATAGGTTGTGGCAGTACAATCTTCTCTTCTTTGAGTGCCTATCCGCTACGGATGTGGGCGACCATCATGGCTATTTTGACTTTATCCGCTGCCAACCGGAACAATTGCATGGAGCTCCTACCAAACCAGGTTCGCAAGTTCCCAAGCCAGGATATTCTTCTCCTACCGGGCTTCCTCTTGCTATCTATCTTTCCCTGCAGGATGCGTTGTAACAGTTCATAACGTTGCGAATTCCTCATGATATGACCCAAATATTGCAGCTTCCTTGCTTTCACAATATTAACAAGTTCTGTGGTTTTCTTCAATCTTTGCAGAACTTCAATGTTGGTCACTTTATGGGTCCATGGTATTTTCAGAATCCTTCTGTAAAGCAAGAGTTCGAAGGCTTCTAGTCGGTTGGTCGTTTCTTTTGTTAGAGTCCAGAACTCCACTCCATACAGCAAGACAGAAAAAACATAGCACCTCAGAAGTCTCAGTTTGGTCCCCAAAGTAAGATCATGACTTTTGAAAACCGCACCCATAGAGCTAAAGATGTTCCCAGCCCTACCAATGCGACTCTTCATCTCCTGTGAGTTATCCCATGCCTCATTAATGACTATTCCGAGGTATTCGTACTTAGAGACTCTTACAATTCTTTCTTGATTTATATACAGGTTAGCACCCCTAATTTTTTTTTTTGCTAACTACCATGAATTTAGTTTTGGAGGTGTTTATGTCAAGTCCATATATGCTGCTTGTTTCTTGGATTCTGTTCATGAGCGTCTGCAGTCCTTCTACTGAATCCACAAAAACAATTGTATCATCCGCATACCGCAGGTTGTTAAGCCTGAGTCCATTAACTAAAAAGCCCTCCTCTAACAGCAGTACAATAGTGGAGGAAATTGAAATAAGGCAGTTGGTGTGATATGGCCATGTTCAGAGGATGAAGAGGCATAAATGGCCGAGGAGCCTCTTAGAATACTGTCCTTTAAGTCAGGGTAGAAGAGGAAGGCTGCAATGTATTTGGCTGCAGGGAATCAGGTCTGCAATGGAGAAGAGGCAGTTGACAGAGGAGGACTGGTGGGACCAAAATTGATGGCGTTTTGGTATGCGAGAAGCGGATCATCTCGCCGTAAAGTAAAGTAAGTAAGATTGCAGCAGATCTGGAGCCTTCAGTAGGAGTGAGAACTCATGTTGAAATGGCTCAGCTGGGATTTCGTAACAAGAAGCATGAGCTTGTCAACAATACAATTTCACTTCTTGTAATATACAGGTTTATAAAAACGTACATCTACTCTATCTTCCTATATGGTGTGGACTTTGAGTATGTAGTCCATACATCGTTTAGAGGCTTTCAAGATGTGGGTGTTTAGAAGAATGCTCCGGAGATTTCGGTGACCGGTCATGTTACTAATGTCAGTATTTTGAGACATATGTTGATAAGTTGACGGACATTCAAAAGAAGAAATACTGCCTACCTTGGTCATTTATACAGGGGTGATAAGTATGAGTTCTCAGACTGATCTCAAGGGTAAAGTTGAGGACAAACGGAGGCTTGGGCAATGAAATGCTAATGGTTAAAGAACATTAGACACTGGACAAATTTGTGTGCACAGACTCTTTTGAGGATGGTTCATGACAGAGGGCGATTGTGAGTGTTGTGGCCAATCTTTAGTAATGGAGTTGACACTATAAGAAGAAGAATTAAAGATATGAAATTTAATAAGTACATAGACATGAAAAGAATAGTTACTAAAAGGAACTCATCAGTGAAACAAATCAAACTCTATACAGTTGAGTACTTTTTAATGATTTTGATAGTACAAAATAGTTACAGACAAAAATGTAATTCAAAATATATTTCTGTGAATTCTGCAGATTGTAATAAAAATAAATATTTTTGGACAATAAATACACACATGCCTTACTAAGTTATTAATCAGATTCTATTTTTTATATTTATTTGAATTCCAAAATATAAATATGAAGAGTTTTACTATGGTAAACCAAACATACATAATATATAAAACATATGAAAGACTATAACAATATGAAATAAATATATGAACAGCAACCATTTAAATAAAAAGATTATTACTTTTTTTAATCTATAACGTGTGTATGTTGCAATCTGTTCAACTCAGAGCAATAAGCAACCCCATGACCCAATGAGATGAAAATGATGTGTATGACGTGTAAAATGAGGTATAGTCTTGTACAGACCCAGGCCGACCATTCCTGAGAGAGTATGGTTAATTGAACCCCAACCATCAAAGTACACCAGTAACCACTGTCTAATATTAAAGTCTGTATAAAAGTATAAGTATCAGATGAATTAATGTCCCATACCCGAGTAAGTGAGACGGAGATATGTGGTATAACTACCCATGCGCTCAAAGGTCTTCACCGTTGTAATCCAAATCTGAAAACATACTACAGTCGTTATCTTGCTTGTTAGTTTTACTGCATGCATAAACACTTGCTCACAACAATGAGTAATGTTATTGGAATGGCGCGTATGGGTTGTGCAAGTGAGAGCGTTATGCATTCTCTCACTCCCATGGCTAGGGGACATTAGTTCGTCTGAATACTATAACTACCTTTACTAGGATTTGAACCAGGAAATTTAGTCTCTGAAAATCAGCTGTTAAACAGCTGATTACACAGGTCTGCAAAAAAATTAAAAAAACTAGCTGCATGGGATATTTTAGCTGAACTATTTGTTTTAAAGGTCTCAGATTCTAAAAATGACTTCCATAACATGCCATCATGCATAGGTTTTTTGCAAAATAAAAAAAAAGTTTTAATACAAACACGTATTAATTACACTAAACAAAACTTAGGCCTATATTTCCTTTCACCTAATCTAAAAATTATTTTTAATATTCATACACAATTATTCTAGTGTTACTCTTTTTTCTCGTAAAACTTTTCTTCTTTTCTTTGATGCTTCTCCAGACTTGTTTCTGATTTCCTTCTATGGATTCTCGATTGAGCATCCAAGAGTAGTCAGCTTACATATTGACATCCCATCGTCCTTGGAATCGTCTCTCGATATTACGAACATCCTGGTGAAACCTTTCACCCTGTTCTTCACTGTAAGCTCCAAAGTTTTCCAGAAAATAGTCTATATGGCAGTGTAAAAATGAACTTTTAGGCTTATCTTGCACCCTTGAGCTTCATACGCTGCCAACATGCGTTGTACGATGCATTTACAAGCTTTAAAACTTAAACAACAGATTAGGGAAACAGTGGGATGTTATGATCCAAAAGGTAACAAGGTAGTTAATCAATTCTTATTTAGCCTAGTTTCAAGGGAGGAATTAGAATCAGTTATTGATAGTTTGAAAAGTAAGAAAACATGTGGGTTAGATGGGATTTCTAGTATAATTGTTAAAGAATGTAAACATCTTTTAATTACTCCTCTCCTTCATTTGATTAACTTCTCACTTGAAGCAGGTGTATTTCCAAACAAACTGAAGGAGGCAAAAATATTGCCTATATTTAAGAATGGAGATAGCCAGTTAGTTGAAAATTATAGACCCATAAGTATTTTAAACACAATCAGTAAAATTTTTGAAAAGGTAGTATTTATTAGGTTATTCAGTTTCTTGACTGAAAACCTAATCATCTCAGAGGATCAGCATGGTTTCCAAAAAGGTAGATCAACTAAAACTGCAATTGTTTCACTTGTGGAGCAAGTAGTTGATATATTGGACGCCGGGGAGAAAGCATTGGCAGTGTTTCTGGATCTGAGTAAAGCTTTCGATTGTGTTGATCATGAAATTTTATTGAAAACACTAGAGTCATTAGGCGTTAGGGATGTAGAGTTGAAATGGTTTCAATCTTACCTTATTAATAGATTACAGTGTGTGGAGTTAACTAGGGTTGTTAGAGGGAAACTTACAAAAGTTGTATCTGGAAAGCTTGAAGTCAAAGCAGGCGTTCCACAGGGGTCAGTTTTAGGTCCAATTCTGTTTCTATTGTACATTAATAGGTTACCAGAAGTCATACCTAATGGCAGAGCTTTGTTGTTTGCTGATGATACTTCAGTAATCAGTAACAGTTCACTGGTAGATGCTCTTGAAGTAAATACACATGTTAACATAGAGTCCGTAGTGCAGTTCTTGAATCAAATGTTATTAACAGTTAATGGGAAAAAGTGTCAGTACTTGCAGTTCAAAAATAAACATAACGTTAAAGAAAGTAGAGAAGTGGATGTATTTATTCATAATAATAGTTTAGAGCATGTAGAAACAGTGAAGTTCCTGGGCGTATCTCTAGATAGATCTTTGTCTTGGGACTTCTATATCAATCAAGTTTGTAGTAAAATATCATCTGGGGTATTTGCAATAAAACAAATCGCCAGATTAAATGATAAAAAATTACTAATGGCAGCTTATTATGGCCTCATTCTGTCTCATATCCGGTATGGTATTTTAGTATGGGGTAATTCTAGCATGGGTAATATGAATAGGGTTTTTAAAATTCAAAAGAAAGCTATTAGGTGTATGGTGGGAGCTAACCAGCTAACCTCATGCAGGCCACTATTTAAGGAGCTTAAATTGCTTACAGTTCCCTGTCTCTACATTTTTGAGGTGATTATGTATGTTAGGCAAAATAATTTTATGCAGAATTTCAATGTTCACAATCATAACACGAGAAACAGGAATGATTATTATGTGGCTAATCACTCCACAAAATTGTTTGAACAAAAACCTACTTATGCAGGGAGAAAATTCATAAATAAATTACCCCAATCTTTAAAGTGTTGTGAGGATTTGAATTCCTTTAAAAAAAATTTAAAAAATTACTTGATCGGTGAAACTTTTTATAGCGTACAAGAATTTCTTTCTTGATAGTAGTGATACATAGTGTGTTTCTTATATGTATTTCAGGTGTTACATCTGACGACATGTCCTATACTCCTCCTGGAGTCTCCAGGGCGTAAAAAAAAAAAAAAATTTATCAGGGTCTTCAGTATTCCCAAAAACTTGTGCACTACATTTTATAAGAGTCCCTTGCTTCTCTTTCCTTATCTCCCATTGATTTCAAAAAGCAAGGATCAGATAAAAGTTTTCTTATGTGACGGCCAGTGAAAACTCCCTCTTTTAACTTGCCTTCATTCAGTTTTGGGAACTTGGAACACAGATACCTGAAACAATCCCCATCTGTTGGCAGTGATTTTACAAACTGTTTTATAAGCCCCAATTTTATATGAAGAGGTGGAAATAAAGCTTTTTCTGGCGGAACCAACATCGTATTGATGACGTTTTTATCGCTGGGGGTTAAACTGTCTCGTGGTAGTCAGTTAGTTTTTGTCCAGAGCAGCTGTCTGGCTTACTATGCCATAAACAAAGAAAACAAGGATATTTTGTATAACTCCCTGCTGACCCAACAACATGGTTAGAATTTTTAAATCACAACAAACCATCCATTGATACTCTTGATATTTGATTTTCTCAAGAATTGTAGCCAAGTCATTATAGTTCTCTTTCATATGAACCGAGTGCCCACAGGAAGCGATGCAAATTTATTTCCATTATACAGCAAGACAGCTTTGAGGCTAGATTTTGACAAATAAATGAATATGCACCATTCTGATGGATCATATTCTATATCAAAGCTATTCATAAGTCCTTGGACATTATTGCAATCAACCAGCTTTCCTCTTTGAAGACATACTGAGTGAATTCTCTCTCTTGATGCATGTACCACAAATATTTTCATTTATTCCCAGTTCCAGGTATAATTGATTGAATTAATGCGAGAAGTCTTAATTTTAAGACCATCATTTAAACAAAAATAAAAATACTAAATTTTTAGTTAATTATGAATTTTCGCTAAACAGAAACCAAAACTTGAGTGTAAGAAAAAAAATTGATGAGATTATTTTTTGGATGGATTATTTTTGGTATTTTTTTCGTTTTTACCAAATTTGAATTTTGTTAGAAAATGTATAAAAATTCTATGCAGTTTTTTACATGCAGACCTGTGTTATTAGTTAAAACTCTGATTGTTAGTATTTGAAAAAACACAAAAAAACAAACTTTAATAACACGGGACAACCTGGAAATGGTACATCTAGAATTTGATGAATTTAAATATTTTAAGAAAACTAAGTTCACAACCAAAAATTGTATTGATTTTTAATTCTTGTGGAGATTAAAACCCATTAGAAAGAAATGGTAACTTCTAGAAGATGCGAAGTTCAGTTCAGAAAAGAAAAAATATTGGGAGAGAGGAGATTGAGGGGGGATTTATGCAAAAAAAATATATTTTAAAAAACTGATGCTTAGCATTGCTGCTACTAAATAAATGGTTCTTCTTAAATGGTTCTACTAATGAAAACCATAAAATTGAAATAACTCAAACCCTTGTAGTAGGGGTTCAAACACAAAACAGACTATTGCTGGGAAGCTTGTGATAATTATGTGGGTATTTCTTTTAAACAATAATAAAATAGAATCTAAAAGGCTAGCCTATTGTGCTATCTAAATTATCTGAAAATATTTTTTCTGCCTTCAGATTTAGCCTACATAGGAATAGAAAATTTTTAATGAATCGGTTTGTTTAACCCATACTTAAAATAATAAGCAACAAATTCTGTGTAATCTGAAAAAGGAATTGTGACTCTAGCTTGTATACAACTAAAGTTACAGAGTTAGCAGTGTTTCTAAACACTGCAAAATTCAATTTCCAGAAAATTAAGATTAAAGTTTTACTTAAAATTTTGTTGCTTATTTAAAAAAAAAACATCAATATTCTCCAAATTGTTTGTCTGTGTTGCTGACTTGTTGTTTTAGGCCTACATTGCACTTTGGTTGTGTAATCTACACTGTCGGAGACATTTACACAAAATTGATATTGTGAAAAATATTTTGTATGAGTAGGCCTACTAAGTACTTATTTTCACATTTTGTTTGTATGCCCTACGCTAAGAAGTAAACTAAACATACACTTCATAGTCCTAAAAAAATAATAAATGTAAAAATAACCTTTGTACACAACCTATATTGCTATGATAAAATAAATAACAAAAACTAAAACTGTAATTTAGAGGAACAATCCATGTGACACGTCAAAATCACACAATCACATGCATTAGATGCATGACCAAAATGAAGATTATTGTGTTTCACTAACATTCTTACCTACAATTCCTTGCCAATACAATCCTGCTCCAAGTAGGTAAATGTTATAGACATAAAGAATGAGTAACCTGAAATTAGGCTTTAATACACAAAAGAATTGTACTGATAAATGTACTAATACAATAATGGTTGTCAATGTATAAACAAATCATAAACATACAAAAACAAAAGTAAATTATAAACAGCTGTATGAGATTGTTCACATGTAAAGAAGAAGTAGTTAATTATTTTAGTACATTCTTCCCCTCCTAGGTAACATAGTCATTCAAAAACGATGGTGGGCGCCGCTCTCTTGAACTTCTTCTGAGAGTACCTGAATTTGTAATAGGACCTTCACTTTCTGGATGAGGGTCTGTTTGTGATGAACTATGATCAGCTTCATGAGGCGTTAACTCTGTTTCATTTGGTGTAGTTTCACACGTTTGTCCTACAGGGGCCAGGTGTCTAGAATTTACTGTTGTTTCTCTCCCATCTGGGAACCTTATGTGGGAGTATTCGGGATTTCCCTCAAGAAGAAGTACCTCCTCAACCATGGGTTCATATTTTGAAAGCCTTACTGGACGTTTCATAAGGACAGGTCCGGGATTCATCAGCCATGAAGGTGTGGCATTACCATTACTAGATCTACGAGAGAAAAGAAACAGTCTCTCGTGAGGTGTTGCATTCGTCGATGTGCATAGGAGTGAGCGAATGGAGTGTAAAGCTTCTTGGTAAACCTTTTCCCAGTCAGAGATGTGAAGATTCTTACTTCTTAGAGCTAGCTCAACAGACTTCCAAATTACACCTACATATCTTTCAGTTTGACCATTCCCCTGCGGATTATATGCTGTCGTACGACTTGTGGAAACTCCTAGTTTACATAAAAATGACTTCAGTTCGTGAGACATAAAACTTGTTCCTCTGTCTGAATGCACGTAAGCAGGTGTGCCAAAAATCGAAAAGAGTTCTTTAAGTTTCAATATAACAGTGCTAGCAGTCATGTCTTGAGTAGGGAAGGCAAACGGAAACCGGGAGTATTCATCTACAATAATTAATAGATAACGATTTCTAGTAGATGACGGAAGTGGACCTTTAAAATCTATGTTGAGTCTCTCGAATGGCTGTGTAGCTTTGATAAGTTGGCCTTCATGTTTATAAAATCGAGGCTTGACTTCTGAACAGATTCGGCAAGAAGAAGAAATTTTCCTTATCTCTTCAAGCGAGTAAGGGAGATTTTTACTTCGCGTCCAGTGATACATCTTTGATACTCCTGGGTGACATAGTGCTTCATGTAATGATATTAGTTTTGATAAGTTTCCTTGTACTGATGAACATATTCTAGATAGCGTGTCTGCTGCTTTGTTTTCTTTTCCGGCCCTGTAAATTATTTCATATTTATAACAAGACAACTCTACTCTCCATCTCAGGATTTTATCATTCTTAATTTTTCCAGAGTGACGGTCACTAAACATAAAAGCTACCGATCGTTGATCAGTTATCAAGCGGAAGTATCTGCCAAGAAGGTAATGCCTCCATTTTCTCAGTGCCTCCAAAATTGCATAGGCCTCTTTCTCAACAGAGGAATGCCTTTGTTCTGAATTAGTGAGAGTTCTTGAGAAGAAAGCAACAGGTCGGCCTTCTATAGACAACGCGGCGCCTATAGCACGATCGGAAGCATCAGTCTCAACTGACAGCATTCCTTCATCGTCAATAGAAGAAACAGCAGCATTTAAAATGTTAAGTTTAAGCTCGTTAAAAACATGTTTAGCTTTGTCAGACAATGGAAATGGGCTTCTGTTTAGACAACTTACCTTTTCTGAAAACTTAGGAATGAATTGTGAATAATGAGAGAACATCCCAAGAGCTCTACGGAGGGAATTTATATTGCAAGGAATTGGGAGATCGCGAAGTGGCTGCAGTCGTTCCGGATCCGGTCTTACGGATTTATGGCTGATTACAAATCCTAAGAGATGAATAGTAGTTGTAGAAAAACGACATTTATTCTCATTCAAGGTAAGGTTGTACTTAGCAACAGTTTTCATGAAATTATTTAAGTTCTTGTCATGCTCAGACTGGTCACGGCCACAGACTGTTATGTCATCCAAGTAAACTTGGACACCTTCTAAGTTTTCAGAAGTGATTATATTGGTTAAAGTACGTTGAAATGCGGGAACACCGTTCCTAACTCCAAAAGGTACACGTGTGAATTGGTATAGTTTTCCACATGCCTCAAAGGCGGTATACGGTTTGTCTGATTCTTTAATCGGAATTTGGTGGTACGCACTCCTTAAATCGATAGAACTATAGATTTTATAAGAAGCTACTTTGTTCACAATGTCATCAATCCTAGGGAGAGGAAAAGCGTCTAACTCTGTAAAGCGATTTATAGTCTGTGAATAATCGACGACCATTCGTCGTTTATGGTTCTCGGATGAGACAACAAGGACTTGCGCACGCCAAGGAGACTTACTTTCTTCAATTATGCCATCTTTTAATAATGATTGTATCTCACCTTCAATGAATTTAGCATCAAAAACAGATCGCCTTCGTGATTTCGTCGAAATAGGACTACAATTTGATGAAAGATTCGCAAACAATTCAACAGGTTCTACGTTTGCTACGGCTACACTACAAATGTTAAGAGGAGCCTCTTTTCCACCAAACTGCACTTGCAGACTGGAATGTCTTTTTAGAATGTCATGGCCCACAATTATGTCAGAACATAAATTTGAGAGAACGCCCAATGCTACACTCGTGTAGATGCAATCCTGCAATTTCACATCGACTATACAATGGCCTTTTATTGAAGAGCGTAAAGTAGTGGAAGCCATAGAAACGTCTTCCCCCCTTTTACATGGAATCACAGGAATGTTGAATCTGTGAGCTGAACTTTGATTGATAAAACTCCCAGAGCTTCCTGTATCTATCAAGGCAAATGCCTCGATTCCATTTAAGGAGACTGGAACAACAGCTTTACTTAGACAGGAAGGTACTGAAGCAATACAGTTCGATTGATGAATTGAAACATTAGATTTTAATGACTGTTTACTTCTCCTACATACCTTTTGGTAATGGCCTTTGATGCCACATCCTCTGCAAATTACTTCTTTAGCGGGACAAACCGATCTGTTGTGTTTACGCAATCCACAGAAATAACATTTTTCATTAATTGACGATACAACATTCTTCTCAGGTGTAGGAGGTCTTGATTCGGATTTTTGTATACTGGATTTCAGAGTTTTGTCATCACAGGAGTCTGAAGTCACTGCGTTTACTGTAGGTTGGGAAAACACTTCTGCGTATTGTTGACACTGATGCTGTGCGAGTTCCAGCGCCCTAGCTTGAGAAACAGCCTCATCCAAAGTTAAAGTGGAATTCTCTAAGAACCTTTGACGAATCTGTGATGCTAGTAAGCCGTCAATGAATGCATCTCTTATGTATTCGTCTCTATTAATTTCTGAACTAACAGCTTTAAAATTACAGTCTTTCGATAAACGCTTTAGTGACTCTACATACATGTCAATATTTTCTCCGGGTTCTTGTCGTCTGATCTTGAGTTTATGACGTGCAAAGATTTCATTAACAGGTTTTGAATATAGTTTCTTTAGAATATCAATTGCATCCGTATAAGTTTCACAATCATTAACAAATTCGTAAACAGAAGGTGTGATGAAATTAATTAATACTCTAAGTCTGTCTTGTTCACTTACTTCTGCAGAAACTACAAAGTTTTCAAAAGTCTTGTACCAATGTTTCCATTCTTGTCTTGCATTCACATCATTGGGATGGACACCGAATCTTTCCGGTCTGAGTATACGATCCATGACTTGATAAATTATATATAATTTTGTGTATTAAATTGTTATAGACATAAAGAATGAGTAACCTGAAATTAGGCTTTAATACACAAAAGAATTGTACTGATAAATGTACTAATACAATAATGGTTGTCAATGTATAAACAAATCATAAACATACAAAAACAAAAGTAAATTATAAACAGCTGTATGAGATTGTTCACATGTAAAGAAGAAGTAGTTAATTATTTTAGTACAGTAAATATTGAAACAGCAACTACATAAAAGGGTAAAAAACCCTTTTATCTAGTTGCTGTTTCAATATTCATCACTAAAAAAGTGATAATGTATGTCAAATCCATGCGATATTTTTGTGCAGAGAAATACAATTATAAAAATATCAAATTTCTATGAAAATTTTGAAGAATGGGAGACTGAAAATTACAAAATTTATTGAAAATTGTTGATCGAGTAAAGGGTGATAGATGAAAACAGTGATGAAAACTATCAGACCTGACGCAGGAATTGAACTAGGGACCTGCAATATATTTATTTGTCTGCCATGAAATTTGAATTTTTCATTAGAAGGGGAGCTGAAGCCAATAAGACCCTTCCCTGGCTATGTGCCTCACTAAGCTACAGGATTTGTTGGAAAAACTCCATAAACATTCAGCCATAGGCTACAGTACCAAACATAGTCCATCATTAACAAACATCAGAGTTCAACAGAAACTACTCAAAATAAACCTTCAGTTGCTTTTATGACTTTCAAAAACAGTGTGCTATTGGAAATACAGTAATATGGAGTTGATCCTGTTCTTATTATTTTTTTAAATTTTCTCAAAGGGAAATTTTCTGGTTGGAGTCATCCAGTAAGTCAACTAAACTTAATTGGCTATGCAGTGATATCACTAATTCTAGGCTTGGATGTATGCTAAAATGTACTGCTTCATCACAGACTTCAGTATGAAGCTGGTACTGAATAATTAAATGAAATATATGCCATAAAGTGGACCTAGTTTTCAAATCCAATATGAGTTTTCTTTCCATCTTGAAATTTCAGTTAATGACATTGCCTAAACTTTCACCAAAACTTAACAGACATAGAAAAAGTAACTTACATCAATGCAAATTTAAGGCATAGGCCCATTAGAAAGTTTTCCACATGCCTTGTTCTCAGATATCTACAAACATGTAGTAAATTGAAATAGTCTGTTTGATGTAATTTTATGGATTATAAAAAAATATAACAAAGGTACAATATTGGGTATACAAGGTAAGATTTATTTTTTATATTGATCTAATAAATAACTTTTTAAAATAGTCTAGGCTACTGTGAAATCTGAAGTTTTTTTATGGCAACCAGACATTAACGTCATAATGTAAATTGCATTGTTTAGAATGTACTTCACAACTACTACAATTTACTTTGTAGAAACACAAAACAAAAATTAAATAATAATGGTAATTGATACTGCACTGTATAAGTGTTAATTACTGATTTATATTTTAAAACTATTCAAGTTGAAAGTATAAAAAAACACTTCAAGGATTTTAAAGTTACCTTTGATTGATTCCCATTACTTCCTGATGGTTTCTGTTATGGGGTTCGAGCTAATAGAGATCCATTACCCAACATGTTTCTCCAATGAAAACTGGCACTTCCTTTTTAAACGTTTTGTACTCCTCATTTAATGTTGTTGTTTGAAAATAATAGTTTTGCTGATAGGCCTACATAGAGATAAACATGTTTATCAAGTTACCCAACCTTACTCTTGTAAGCTTATACATGTATTAGCTCTATTTACACGTAATAAAAACATCAAGATTGTTTACAAGAGGAAAGAGGTAATTGAAAAGTGATTTGCTGCTTATGGGTGTAAAGAATTTTTCACGAATTGGACTGTAAATCTTTGTTGTCATCATAATCTTCTTTATCCCTCTTCCAAGTTTCCTCAAGTCGGGCCCAAAACAACTTCTCTCCTCCTCTCTTTATCATTGAACCGTCTCTCTTCCATTGCTTTTATTGGCATCTCATCTTTTTCCCCAATTATGCATCCATAACAGAACCTATTCACTTCACTCTTGGTCCTTTTCCCTCTATCTCCAAGTACAGCATCCTTTTCGGCAATCTTCCCTCTTTTATCCAATATCCTATTGACATGGCCAAACCATTTCACTTTGTCTACCCAACCCTCCTTAACAGACTGTCCATTTCCAGTTGTTCCCAATTATAATATAATTTCTTATTCTATACCTTCTTGTCTTTCTTAACATACACTCCTCTTGAACTTTGTCTCTGTTACCTGGATTTTACTTTTTACCTTCTTTCCCATAGTTCATGTCTCGGCTAGTATGCATTATGTGTACATACTTTCCTTACACTGCGTAGGAAATTCATGATTCTACAAAATTTTGAAAGAAACCACTTGCTTTCTGCACTCTTTTACTTAACTCTTTTCCAACTTTCCATCTGATAAGAAAACAGTCCCTTAGTATGCGAATTTGTTAACTTCTTCCACCACCTTACAATCTAGCCTTATTCCATGTCCTCGCTTTATCTCCTCACATCTTTTCTGCACCAGCACGTTGGTTTTTCACTGATTTCAAAACCACACAACAATTTCTTTGTTCCACAAAATCCGGTGCCCTTTCTACCTCCTTCTCTGTTTTCCCCACATGACCAGATCATCTGCAAACAATAAGCCCTAAGTATTTTCTTTGGTCTTCTTTTTCACTTTCTTATGTATTCAATGCATTGTTACTGTGAACATTAGGGGGGTAACACACTGTCCTGTCTCAGACCACTCACTATTGAAATTCATTCTGATCTACTTACTCTTGTATTCACACAGCTCTTACTTTCATCACGCATACCCTTTACCGCCTGTACCATCTCCTTTCCTACTCCATCTCTTCAAGCTAACTCTACTTGACCTTTCTATCTACGCTGTTTTACCCCTTCAATCTTCGCTGTTTTACTGTATCTAAAAATACCATGACCAACCTTTTATAGCACTCTCAGTTCTCTTCAAAAACTCTTCTCGCCATAAATATTGCATTTGTTGTTGCTCTCCCAAGCCTAAATCCCATTTACTTACCTTTTACACCTGTTTCTATTTTCTCTTTAATGCGGCTTTCTAGGATTCTTTCAAATAGCTTCATGTTGTATGGGAGGTGATCAATAGCTCTGTAATTTTCACACTGTATTTTTAAATAAGGGTATAATGATGCCTTACTTCCAGTCTTCAGGAACTCTTTTTTCTCTCAATACAGCTCTAAAATTTCTGTATAGCCACTGCATTCTGTTAACCCCTGTTGCTTTAATCGTCTCCATTACAATATCATCTGCACTTGGTGCTTTCCTGCTCTTTATTTCATTTAGTTCATCTAATATTCTCTTTCATGATTGTATAATTATCCTTCTCAGTTACCTCTTACTAATCCCCTCCCCTCACTTCTTGAAGATGTCCCTGTTTTCTGTTTAACAACTCCTCAAAATTTTGGCACCAACTGTTTCGTATGTCTTTTCATTCACAATCAATGCTCCACTTGTATCTTTTACATACATACTTCTCTCCTTACCATTCTCCTATTCTTCACCAGTCCATAAAAAATATTCCTCATATGCCTGAGCATCCCTACTCAGTTCTTCTATGAATTCCATCAAGTATTTTCTTTCATGATTGATGAGAACCACTGTTTTGCATTCATTTTTGTCCTTCTGGTAAGATTCTATACTCTCCACCTTCTGACTCTGTCTCCATTCTTCTATGCCTCCATTAATGTTAAATTTCACCACTTTTTTCCTTATCTTTTCTCTTCCTGCTATTTCTACGACACATGCTTTCTGCCACTCCCACCATGGCTTCCCTGAAATTCTTCCATTCTTCTTCCACTCCTATTTTTCTGCCTTGGCAATTGTCCCTTCAAATTCTCAACAAACTCACCCTAACATCTCTCTCCTTTGTTTATTAGCAACTCTTTTACTGCACTAAAATCAAAAAAAAAAAAAATATGTTGTAAACATTTCCTCCCCAAAATACAACTTGGTGTAATTTTAATGTATGGGAGTGAACACATGATTTAAATGTGAATTAAACACATGATTTGAACACATGATTTAAATGGTTATTTTTGTGAAAACTAGTAAATTTTTACAACATAGTGGAAACAAATGTTTAATTTAAAAATTTTATCTTAGAGTTCCTTCATTTTTATTTTGTTTGTTGAATTATTTTTTTGATTTGTAGATCTTGAAGTAGTAATTTTATGAAATCTATTCTTTAAAGAAAAAATAATCAGAATCTTAATTGCTATATTTTAAAAACAAATGAATTGAATTTTCAACCCAAACAACACACAGAGAGAACATTATGTAATATAAGAACACCAGTAGCTTGGCTTGTAGAGTTCGTGAAACATTAAGATCTTTTTTTGAATACAGATGTATCATCTATATCAAGGAGTCAGAAAAAATAAAAAAGTATTTTTAGTAAATTGTTCAAATAGTCCTTAAAACAGTAGTCTATTTTACTTCTTTTTTGGTTTTATACAGGTGTCCTTAAAAGTTATGCCTAATTCTAGAAAGTTATAGTGCAGCTAATATAAGAAAAAATGTTCACATAAACATAGATCCAAAACTACTTCGTTAGGAAGTTACAGCTGGCAAAATGTTTTACCAGGAATTCAGTTAGGTTGGGTATCAGTCCAATACTGACATTTTAAATC
Organism: Catonia carolina; assembly: GCA_035578175.1. NCBI lineage: Eukaryota > Metazoa > Arthropoda > Insecta > Hemiptera > Achilidae > Catonia > Catonia carolina. The sequence continues at coordinate 123,378,052 of JAQMRL010000001.1, read as the reverse complement.
TTTGCTCAAAAGATACAAGTGGTGGTATCTAATAGTTTTTAATCTAGAAAATTCAATAAAACAGTTTCTAGAACTGTAACTAGCATAGTTTTAATGATATTTGACTTAAGACAAATCTAAGGGGGTAAACATAACACTTATTTAGGTTCAATATTTTAGCCTAGTTGATTGCATAAATAAGTCACTAACTTTTTTCGTTTGCCACGTAGAAAATTAATTCAGGGAAATGATTTAAATTAAGCACTGTAAGTACACTACAAATACAAGATATTTAAATTAGACTTTTAATAACAAAACTAAACTAAACTGTCTCTAAAAAATTACTGATTTTTGCTGTTGGTCATTTCACTGGTTCGTGATTTCCACCAAAATTTCTTAACCTCATGCAATTAGACTTTACCCTTTGGGGTTGGATTATGTCAGTTGTTTATTCAAAACATATGAACGCACAAAACGATCTAAGGTTTCGAATAATAGATCGTAGGTATAGTTAAGGATTAAGGATTAACTATCAGAAAAGAATAGATTCTTCAAAAGAAATATGATTTACAAAAAAAAAAAACAAAAAAAGGCTATTTCAAGAAACTCTTTAGGTAATACCTTTATCCACATGCAGACCACAATTTAAGGAGCTTATATTGCTTTCCGCTCCTTCACTACATTTTTGAGGTGATAATGTATGTTAGGCAAAATACTTTTATGCAAAATTTTAATGTCCACTATCATAACACAATAAACAGAAACGATTTATGTGCCTAATCATACCACAAAATTGTTAAAAAAAAATCTACTTATGTGGTGAGAAAATATATCAATAAATTACCCCAATTTTAAAAATGTACAGATAATTTGCATTTCTTTAAAAACAAATCTGAAAATTAGTAATTGATTGGTAAAACTTTTCATAGCATACAAGAATTTATCTCTAAATAGTAGTACCTAGTAGAAAAATGTGTGATTATTTTGTATTTCAGGTGTTATCAATTCTAGACAAGCCCTATACTCCCCGGAAGTCCCCTGGACGAAAAAATCCTTTTACTCGTAATTGTTTTCAGAATTGAAATAAAATAATTGATAAGCTACCTATGAAAAATAATTACCGTAAAATGGGGTGAATAGCAACAGTTTTGAACTTTGACCATAAATGTTTACAAATACTTTATGACATATGGAATTTATTTGCCTTGGTTTAAGGGTATTTCCACCCTCTACAAGCCCACAACATTGGTTTCCTTTTATGCACCAGATAAAATGTAAAAAATTAAAAACTTGCTTTTTCTATACATCCCATAGAGTGGGGTCAAAGAAACATCCATACATTTTTTCTCTGTTTCTATTTACAGAATCTGTTGAGACAAAGGAAACAATCAGTATTGTTGAGGGGTAAATAGAAACACCATTCTGAATAAATATAAAATTTATTGAATGTTGTTTATTGAATTTATATTTATTGAATATATATTTTATTAATTTGAATTTATATTTATTTATATATATATATATATATATTTACTGAATATTGATATTTATTGAATGTTCTGACACCCCCTAATTACAAAACCAACAAAACTCAAAACAATAAATTAATTTTGAATACAGACTTTACAAGCATAGGAGTATATCCAACATTATATGTTTAGATTTTCCATACACTTAAACCAGTGTAAAATCATTAGGGGCAGCCAACTAATTGCGTTCTAGCTCTTGAACGTGCCATAAAGATTTTGAGTCTGCGGAAGAGTCAGACAGAACGATGACTGGATCACTCTCTTGAACAGAATAATCCGAGTCTTCTGGTAAAGAATCATAGTCAGTTTTTTTTAAATTTTATCTAGAGACACTAAACTTTTTGTTTTTGGTACTGGCATTATCAGTGCTTGTACCGTTACTAGTACCAGTTAGGTTTGGTGAATCCTGACGTGGATCTGCTGGCAATGCAAAATCCTGTAACAAAAATACTCTTTCCAGGCTCAACATCTACTTTTACTCGTTTTTCCAAGGTTTAGTTGCTTCTTCATGTTTTAGACCTTTCAAAAGTTCTTTGAAGGCATCATCAATAGCCGCAACAGGAGTTACGGCTTTTGAGGATTGGCAAAATCTGGTGTTTCTATTTACCCCACTTTTCCTAAATATGAATCCTAACCTCAATACCAAAATTACACACGAAAACCAAATGATTTACCCATTATCAAAATATGTAATAACTTTTATAACTGTATAATGTATTCCAAATAATTTAATTTAAATGCATGAGTTAATTTGATATGGTATTTACATGGAAAGTTTAAAAGATCACAAAATTCTAAGCATAAATGAAACCACACGATCACAACAATAAACCCAGCTCAAAGTGCTGCCAAAGACACAAACTCATTTTCCCCTTAAAATTTAGAGTATTTCCAACTCATAACCGATAAATTACCCCAGTACCATTTGTTTTACAATTTACTAGATGACACCACATTCTTTTGAAAGTTTTGTTGCTTTTCATCCCATTGTTTCTATTCACACCGTTTTATGGTATCTCATTCTAAAAAATAAATCTTTATAATGCATCCTGCTGCTTGAAATCAATTTTATTGTCCCCTGATAAGCAGTACAGAAATTAATTTTAAGTTATGGTAATTGTATCGTTGTCAATATTTTTAAGTGTTACCATAGTTATAAGTAGAAATTCACCTTGCTATCTGTCAGACCAAGTTTTTGCAGAATGTCAGGTAACTTTTTATAAAGGAGATCTCAAAAAGCCACAAAAGAGTAAATCAAAGATCGAAAATAGATCCCATAAGTACGACACAGGAGACAAATATCTACTTCTTCCAGACAAAGTGAGAAACGTGCTATAAGAGTGACAATTCTCACATTTGGCCCCCAAATTTAATAACCTGCAACCTAAACATACAACTGAACAGAAAGAAATTAAATTTAAAAACGACAAGCAGAAATGTATAATTAATGTTGGAAGAGACAACATGGAAGTGATGATGAGTAAAACATAAAGTTAACTGTGAGCCATATACCATATTTTTTGTGGTAAATAGTTAAAAGATTAGTGAAATAATTTTGATTTTTACATAAAATTATCCTGGCACATGGATTTTAACCACAGTTGGATATATTCATTTTTATTGGAATGAATGTGGTTATAAGAATGGTTGTGTGTATAAAAATTAATATACAGTAAAACCTCCTTAATCCGGCATTCTATAGTCCGGAATTTTCTATAATCTGGCATCAACGGCAATAGACAAAAATTATAGAATTGCCTTCACAATGAACATTGTAAAGTGAACAACCCGACAGCTACCGCCGACACCAAGAGCCACAAAGCGTCACGCTCTGAGTTTGTAAACTCAGTACACTTTTTTACACGTTTGTAAAATTTGCTGAGTCAAATAAACAATACAGTATGGCCGAAGTTATGAACTTGCATATATAATAAAAAATGATTTTTTAAATAAAAAAAATACTAGTCGTAAGAAGCAAGTAGATATTAGATCTTTTTTCCAGCCATCTACCAGTGCTGTTGCTAAAAACCACAAATAGTACAGTACTGTACTGTATTTCATACTGTATTCAAATTTATTTCATCATGTACTGTACTTAAAAAGTGCATTTTAATATTTCTACTGCACTTATATATTGATTTATATTGTTTAAATAACCCATGTTTAAATAATAAATACATACAGTAAAAGTTTCTGGTGCAAATTGTGTTACTTTTTATAAGACTCCTGTATTTTTATAAATAACCTCCATAGTCCGGAATTTCCTTTAATCCGGCAAGCTTCGAGTCCCAAACGTGCCGGATTAAAGAGGTTCTACTGTACAATGTTTAGCTAAAAATTGTGTTCTCTTTTTTGAATTAAAGCATTATTTTTTTATTGTATATAAAAATATGTCTATTAGAAGATGATTTTTTCAGAATCCTTCCATGGTATTCACCTATGATCCAAATGGGACCTACAAACGGAAATTCAAGTTTTTAGGTCTGTAATTGTGTAAATTTCATGATGAGTGGTTAAGAGTGAGAGTTATATTGCGTCAATGTGTGGTACCTTTATTGCATTTATACAAAGAATGCTGCTGCTAAGAATGAATAATGCTAGTGCAAAGAATTAGCACTGATGTTAAACTACTGGAAAGCCACCTCCGCGCCTAAGTGATTAGAGTGCTTCGCTGCAAAGGAGAGGTCTCAAGTTGGATTCCTGGCAAGGGTCTAAAAATTATTACACATTCAAACCCACAGTTCCTTAACCCAAAGTAGGTAGTCACTATTGACTAAGATTGTTGATGTACCTTTAAATAATCTAGAAAACAAAAGCTAATAATTAATATACGTGAATAAATTTAATAGAAGTGAAATATTGTAGAAATATTGTAGAAATATTGTTAAAGGAATAAACAAAGTCAATGATGATGGTTACTTCAAGAATGAATTATCAAATAACTTAATTAGAAGTAAGTAACTCTTTTAAACACAAGTTTTCTGAAACTTGTGACCAAATTTGAAAAAGAAATATGATTAAGTCTGTAGGAAGAAGTACTAAAATTATGTCAAAGAGAGAAGTCATGGAAGATTTAAAAAAATTACTTATTCATGTTCAAAATAAAATTTAAATTCTTGGAGACATCAAATGTTTTCACTACTTGATCCTAGATTAGACTGCAGCAAGTTTTAGAATAATTTTATTAACCTTCTAAACCTTACATATGTTGTCACATTGAACATAGGTTGGTACTATTTTATAGTAAAACAAGATGGCTTTCTTTATAGGCCTAATAGGGATTTTATTGATGATGATTTAGAGCTTTCTGTGACTAAGTTAAAGAGTTAATATTAATAATATTACAGAAAGTAGGTAACTTTTCACAGAATGTATGATTTTATAAGGAATTCACATATTATTGTGATGTTGATATCTTACTTTTAACAAAGACTCCACTTAAAACGTCAGCCATATAAACTAAATTATCATTTCTACAGAAGCATGAGTAATTTTACTATTTTTTAAGGATTAAAATTTGTTGTACTTATCAATTGGCCATAAATATTAGGCCTATATTTCGTTTTGACAGACATGATTAGCTATTCGGTACAGTAGTTCTTTGCTACCTCTAGACTTGTAATTATAGCGTAATATTCAATCTAGTAATACAATTTTGCTAACAAGCAGGGAAAAGAGGGTTTTAAACACTGATAATATAATTACATCGCAGTGTCTTCAGTTATGTGTAATTCATTATCATTGGGCAAAATAATGTAGAACTTTCACCTCTTCATTTAGGCACTGAAAAGTTCATCAAAATAAAATATTTTTCTTCACAGTGAAATGTTGAGTAGGCTATTGTACCGGGTGTTTATAAATTAATAACGGGGTTTTAACGCTCATAATATTTAATACATTATACTTACAGTTATAAATGATACATCAAACGGAAGAGCACCTCAAACAGTTTTACATAAATACCTACAAGTGTTCAATGTGCGCACCATTCGTCACATGACACACGTCAAGACGTTATGCGAGTTCTTCCCAAACGTTGTTTAGTGTCTCTCGAGTAATTGTTGCAACAGCTGCTTCAATCCTGATTCTTAATTCGGGAAGTTCAGCTGGTAGTGGAGGCACAAACACACGATCCTTTATGAACCCCCAAAGATAGAAATCACACGGCGTCAGATCAGATGACCGTGGGGCCATGGAAAACGAGCCCTGTCATTGCATCCCTTTTGGCCAATCCAGCGATCGGGTAAAGTGACATTCAGCCAATCGCGTACCTACTTCGTTATGCCGTGAGGCGGTTCACCATCTAGCTGGTAAATGAAGTTCTTCGGCTCTTCATCTTCCAACTGAGGGAAGAGCCATAGCTGTGGAGTATCAAGGTAAGAAGTACCTACCAGTTACAGTTGCTTCAACAAAAAAGAAAGACCCATAAACTTTCCGCCGGGACATGGCACAAAAAACATTCAATTTAGGGGTCTCGTTGCACTTGTACCATCGCGTGAGGGTTTTCCGTACCCTGGATTAGCACATAATGAGTGTTCACTTGTCCACTAAGGTGAAAGGTCGACTCATCACTGAAGACGACATAATGTAGAAAATCTTCATGCAACAACATTTCGTTAGCGAAGTTGGCACGTAAACCATAGTCTGCAGGATTTAGAGCCTTTACCAACTGCAAACGATAAGGACGTAGTTGCAAGTGTCTCCATAAAACTTTCCAAACAGTCGTTACAGGAATTGCTAATTCACGACTAGCCTTCCGAACAAATTTCTGTGGGCTACGCGTGAACAACTTTCGCACTCGTTCAACGCTCTCCGCACTAACACTTGGTCGTCCCGTACTCTTCCCTTTGCATAGGCAGCCGGTATCTTCAAACTGATGATAGGTACCATCTACGCATGTTATTACCTGGATGTTCACAACCGAACTTAATAAGGAACGCATGTTGCACAGTAACTACCGATTACGTCTTTGCGAACTGTAAAACAAAAAACGCTTTCTGTTCTTTAGTCGCCATTTTTGTTATTAGCGCTTTCTAACGGCTGGCGGTGAAACATTGCCCACTGCTGCTAACAAACAAAACTGCTCGAGTTGCACTTTCGTTTGATGTATCATTTATAACTGTAAGTATAATGTATTAAATATTATAGAGCGTTAAAACCCCGCTATTCATTTATAAACACCCGGTATTATAATATAAATTTATATACTTAATATAGTCCCTTGATTTAAATCTAATGGGAAAGGAAATGTTGAAACTTTTGTTCTGCATTTACAATTTGTTTCGCAACTGAATGTTTTTGGGGGTGCATTTAATAAAGAAGGGGCATCAAGATGAATATCTCTTGTATAATTTATGTACTGTTCAACAAAATACAAGTTAAGGAAAATATTTTTTTGTGATTTTTTTAATAATTTGCTGTTACTGTTAAATAGTCTACTTTGGATAAAATATAAATTTCTTGTAAAGTGCCTCTCATTTAATAATTAATGCTGGTAAATTAATAATTATTAATTATTTTAATTAATACTGTTTGAAATTATATATTATTAGTAATTAATACTAAATTGAAAATGTTGATTGTTCTATGCAATTAGAGAACAAAATATAAATAGTAATTTAAAGGAAATTGTTTAATAGCGCAAGGTAATAAAATACTTATTATAAATACTATACATATTAATATTATTTATTTACAAGATAATTATATATTTATTCATTATACTGCCTATACCCTGGTTGTCAGTTTCTGGTCTTTGGCTCAAAGATGCACACTGAACCAGGACCTCTGTTCGAAACTAAAAGTACCTACGAAGATAGATTCTACACAACAATGAAAAATGGTATGAGAACTAATAGGTATGTAAAGTAGTGTGGATAATTTAGATTTTTTTTGGCGCCGCAAATCAAGGCTCATAAACGCCCGTCAGACTTCTAGAACTCACGTTCAAAACAGTGAATGCCACCTACTGGAGGAAAGAAGAAATTACAACTCGGACATTTATTTCTGTACGACTAAATAAAGAATTATTGTATAAAACTTGGCGATAGTACGTAGACCCACAATCTTACTAATTTTTCTGTATTAAGTGTGTTATTAATGTTCAGTCATTTGTGATTCAGTTGAAGGCCTAAATGTATTTTTTTAAATTAATTTTTTAGTGTTTTTTATTGTTACCATGAATGTAATTTATAACTACATTACTTGAAAGAGAGTTACTTAGGCTCTGCAACGCACCTTATTTTGTTGTGCGACTTTGTAAGGATTGTGGGAAATTAACGTACAATAATGTGCAAAAATACGAGAAAGTTTATTCTCAAAAATCTGGTGTGAAACACTCATACGACTTTCTCTTGTCAATGTAAAAAATAAAACACCTAACGTATGTTTAATCATTGGTAAACAACATAAAAAATGAAAAACACCTAATTTTAATCAAGAGTGAATGACGCAAAATGAAAATAACCTATTCGATTTAAAAATACGGGAAATCACTAATTGACGCTGTAGGTACTAAGTGTTGTAGAGAAAATATTGAATTAACGTTGTAGGTTTTTAAATGCTCTACAACTTTAATTATATGGTACATTTTCCCTAGAATGCAAATTAAGGCTGCAATATTAAAAAATCACTTTTTTCTACGAGAGTACAGGCCCCCGCAAGAGTTTCAGCAGACATGGCGCTTACTTTATCTGGTAGAGCATAAAAAGGGCTACATGAGGCGATTTAAAAAAAAATCTATGAGCCGTATTTGAGAAAATCGCAAAAAAGTGAAAAATTGCACGAATAAACTACTACGTCCTGTTGACGGATTTTGATGAAAATGATCGTGTTGAGTCCTATAGTGCACCAACTTAAGTTTCAACTTCGTATTATACGCTATTCCGTTCTTTTGATTTATTTGTTCACACACACGCGCGGGCGGGCGCGCACACACACCAATCGCTAAGAACATGTTTTTTGGGTTTAGGGGGCCTGAAAACCTGTAGGTATATTCGGTGAAAATTCTATTTCGAAAAATCGAAATGAAAACAATACTTTCCTTCCCTATAATATTGTAAATAGTAAAGAACCATAGTAACCCATAGTAAGAACCCATAGTAAAGAACAAGAGAAAGTAAAAAGTATTGTATTTATTTCTCATGTACTGCTTCTACTTTAATGTGTTTAGTTTGCAGTGTTCAGTTTTATATTTTATAATAGTCTATTAGGGCCTTCGGGCCAGCCCAGTCAGTCAGCTGATAGAAAGTCGCTATTATTTGTTAAGTAACACCGATTGGGCAAGCAACTTTGTATGGTGGCCAGCTGACAGCTATCCATGAAAAAACTCTACTGGGGGTCCCTGTTCAAACTCATGTCAAATCCGCTTCAAAAAAAAGAAAGTACAGCAAACAGCAGCGATGTACAGTTCCCAATAACAAATAAAAGCTAAAAATAAAAATAAAAAAAAATAGCCTATGAAAAAAAGCCACCTACTGGAAAACATCTTGTAAAAAAACATCTTGTAAAACAAGCTGAAGGAATCTGTTTTGTTACATCTTGTAAAAAAAAGCCTATGTCTTAACTTTATTAATGCTTCTAAATTATGGTCTATAAAAAGTAAGTCGTTAATTACATGTTGAATTACATTCAATAATGTTTGAAGATTGGAGAGTGGAAGTGTAAATGAATGAATTAGCCCTACTTGATGAAAACATCATACTCCTACACTAATAGTTTCTATTTTGTAATCCTGTTGTTCTCTTGCAATAATTATCACACTTTTAACCTCAACTTTAACTTGTTGACTAACCACAACTAACTTTTAAGAATAAAAAGATGACTTCCTGGATAATGCGGTCATTGAAGTGGTGAACAAACAATAAATATCTTGAAACAATTTATAACAGACATCTTCATACCAGATGGTACACCAGACAATGATATTTTGGAAAATGTTGGCAGAGGTAGGGTCATAACCAGAATGTTTCATCGTGATTTGTGGAGTAGGAGTAATCACTATTATCTTTGGCACAGAGAAGATTCTCTTCTCATTTTTTTTTGAAAGCGATTGCATTTTATGGCCAGAGGTTGGAGTGTCCAAGAGAGAATTAAAAGCAGAATAACAGATAATAAGTGAGTTTCTGGAGAAAAAGTTGTCGTAAACTCTGCTCGGTTGAGATAGGAATAAAGAAGTTTTAAAGAAAGTGGGCAAAAATTTTATTTATAGAAAAAAATTTAGACAGTCAACTTATCTAGTTTTGGTCATCTGCAAAGCTTAGAGGACAGGTTGCCATAGAATATTTGGCTATGGGTTCCAGCTAGACAGCGGAAGCGAAGACGACCCAGGAAATGAGTGGACAGATGATATCATGAGAGCTATGGAGAGAACAAGTCTAAGGAGTGAATATTTGTGTTCAATAGAAATGAATACTGTTTTGGGTTGCAGTAATAAATGTCCAAGTGCTGTAGAACAGTTACTACAATAGCAATAAAAATAATACCTAACAGAATGCAGAATAATTATTCTCTTCTTTTTTGTTTATACAATTTAAGCTTCAGTGATAATTTACTCTGTAAGTGAGTAGGCCTACTCAATAGATAAGTTGAAAATTAGTTTTGAGTCAAATCCTGATAAGGGTCTGAAAAATATTAACATGCTTAAACCCACTATTATTGTTCCACTAACTACCACGGTCACTGAAGGTAAGCAGTCGATGTGACATTAGTAAAGTAGAAACTATTATTTTTATTTATGTGTTAATACAAGGAGTTTTAGCCACCTGCGTGGTGAAGTACATTTGAATGTTAGATCACATTATTCCGAAGTAAATATCTTATCTGTGATCTTTACCTGGGGGCTCGAAAATTTTACTACATTGGAAGACCTCTGATAATGTGTTTTGTAATACAGTGTGCTCACTAATGACCAAGCGGTTGAGGTAAGTAACTTAAGTTAATTGAAAAAGAGTTTAAACTATTAAGAAGTTATATTAGTTACTATTTTCTGCTAAATTTATTTTTTGCTGTTTTTGTTTTTCGCAAGCAAACTACATCATTTTGGGTTTATCACATCCTAACCTTCATTCAACCCTATCCTGTCAGTCATCTTCTCTCAAATCTCTAAGTTTCATTGCAACATGCACTCTCCCATCATGATAACCTTGCTTTCCTCTCACTGATACCTTTTGTTTTTGTATGTATGGAATATATTACATAATATGTCTTTAACTTTATTTTAAAAAAACTACACTGTGTAACAATTTGACGTAACCAGGAGTTTTATTGTTGATAGTGTTATTAAATTGTCTTGTTGCCACTTGAGTGGCAGCCCCTCAAAAGATTTCTATTCGGTAGCCTTCTCAGTCAAGGTGGGTTGTGAGATAGGTGGGAGTAAACAGTGACTGAATTTGTGTTCAGTAGGAATAAAAAGTGTTTTGGGTTGCAGTAATAAATGTCCAAGTGCTCTAGAACAGTCACTATAATAGTAATAAAAATAATAACAAAATGCAGAATAATTTTTCTCTTCTTGTAAAAATTTTTTATGTACCACACATACACCTCATATACCTCATATACTGGTTGCATAGAATGTTTCACAATAAATATAGCCTCCTGCCTGCATTTTACTGATATCGTTAACTGCAAAAGTTATTTTTTGTTACAGCTGGTCCTACTTTATGAAAAAGTACATTTCTGAAATAGGTACCTAATATTATTAATAGTCACCATATCATATCATATGATATCATATCTTTATCTATATCTATATCACCATATCATATCTTTAGCTTCTGAATTCTGTAAGTTCTCAGTTTTGCCTTAATCTGTCTGTTCTCCAGGAAAAAAGAAAATAAGAGTAAGTTATTATAACTTCTTTTTTCTTTTTTAAGGCTCTTATTGGGCAAATCTACTCGAGGATGGGAAGAATGTTTGAGAGAACTTTTCTTCTTTGCCCAATTTTCTTTCGTTCTTTTAAATCTCAGTAACTCTGATCCTCTGTTGTTATATTGTTTTATTTGTGTTGGAGCTTTGATATTTAACTGTGTTATTTTGTTTTTAAGAGAAGTTTTTCCCTTCCTGTTTAAAATATGTTCTTCGTTATTCTAGTTCCTCAAGGTGTTCCTCTATTTCCCGTAGCCAGTTATTTTTTACTTAACTTTATTTTTCTGTTGGTAAGTTAGCAGTTTCTTGGTCAGTCTCTTTTAGGTAGCCTTGCTAGATGACTATAAAATGCTAATCTTTTTCCTCATAATGTTTAGTAATGGTTTGTTCTCCTTTTATAAATCATTTCATTAGGAAGAAATCTATGTTTTCCATCCACTATATGTTTTGTGTTAATGAACATTCTTAGAGTTCTTCTTTCCACTCTCTTAAGTACTTCTGTTCTGTTCTTGCTTTTAAGGTTAAACAGTGTTTTACATGCATAAGGTTATTTCTGGTCTTGTACTGTATTGTAGTGTCTAATTTTTGTCTTAATTGAAACTTCTTTTTGTATGTGGGCTAAGTCAGTTTCTGTGCAAGTCTCAGTTTATTGATTTTGTGGTGGATTGCTTATTTCTCGTTTATGTTCCTTAATATTAATGCTCCGAGGTACTTAAATTTATTTGTGGTTTTTATCAATTGTCCGTTCATAAAGGTGATGTGATTTGGCTTATTTTTTGTGATTGGTATTATTTCCGTCTCTTCGTAGGAGATTTGGTGTCCAACTTTTCCTGCTGTGTTTTGGAGGGTTTCTATTTGATTTTTGACTTTATCCCAGCTTTCTGATAGCAGTGCAAGATCATCTGCAAATGGTAGACGGCTCACTTCTATTTGTTTTCCAATTCTGAGGGCTTCATTCTGTTTTTCCATTCCTCATAACCTTTTCCAAAATGTAGTTGAAAAGAATTGGGAAAGCCCATCTTCCTGTCTAAGTCCTGTCTTTATTTTGAATGACTAGAAAAGTTCTCTAAATTTTACTTTGGAGTTGGTATTTGTAAGTGTTGTTCTAATTAAATTTATTCATTTTGTGTATAGTCCAAATTCTTCAAGCGTGTCCAGTAGTGATTCTTTATAGATAGATCTATAGACCTATACATCTATAGATCTATAGACACTATAGATTCTCTGTAGAGTCATATTGTCCCTCCAATAGTAAACTCGCAAAAATGTGCAAATTTTGCAAATATGAGTTTGTTAGTTCATGCTGATATATACAACCCAACCCATGTTGTAGTAAACTCGCGAATACGTATCTTGTTCGGTTAGGGAGATACAGCCTTTGTAAAGTTACGAAAATACATGAGTGTGTTGAAGAAGAAAGAAAATCATTGAATTTGTTTTTTCTCTCCTGTAAAACTAAGAATTTGCACATTCGCGAGTTTACCATTGGATGGACGATGTTTTCTTGAAATACGATGTTTTCTAAAATAGTAGTCGAAAACAAAATCTTGGAGCAAGTGTCAAATTTTAAATACTTGGGATGTGACATAACGCATGATTATGACCAGGATCCTCAACAAAAAATATCGAGGTTCAACATGATATGTGGGGCAATAAACCGATCCCTCAGGAGTAGAGCTAGAAAGAACACCCTGCTCAAATTTTATAAAGTAATGGCGATCCCAGCATTGGCTTATGGAAGCAAGACATGGGTCCTTACAAAGAAACAAGAATCAAAAATTCAGGCAGCAGAAATGCGATTCCTGAGGCAGGTGAAAGGTTGTACAAGAGAGGATAGAATCCGAAATGAGGAGATAAGGAGAGAGTGTGATGCCCAGCCACTCTTGAGCATATTGAGAACCTACAGGAAAAATTGGTCAGATCATGTTGTAAGAATGTCACAAGACCGCCTCCCTCGATCTGCGCTGCTCTATAAACCAATCGGAAAGAGAAATATTGGTAGGCCGAGGAAAAGATGGACGCCGGAACAGGCTTGAATAGCCTAATCCATGAAGACGACGACGACGACCATTGGATGGACGATGTTTTCTTGAAATATATGAATGATACAACTTGTCTGGAAATTTAAAGAGAACTAATAGATGTGTTTAAAAATATAAATATTTATAATTTTTTTGTTGCTTATTAAAAATAGTAAAATTTTATTTGATGTTGGATAATGTATTACGAACTGTTTTCTCATTACAGTAAAAGAGGAAATGTTATGACCACGGTGTATTACCCAAGACAGTGTTATTTAGCTGTAATAACTTAGATATTGAAAGTGATAAAATGATACAAAATATGAAGACCACAGGGGAAGAACTTGATAAGTCACATTGTAATTTTTTTCCAGGAAAGCATTTTTTAACTTTGAAGCATTTTAAAGTCAATTAATTGGTACTAAAACTTAGTTTTAAAGATTATGAATTTTATTATATTAACTTAATGTGTTTATAATCTACTTTTGATGTTAATTTCTAAATTTTATTTTTTATGTTGCTCTTGTGACGGTTTTTTTGCAATTGTCAACTGGACTTATCAAGTTATTCCCCGGGTATTATATGCAGGCCAATTGTTTGGTTTGGTAATAAGTTACTAAATAGTTAATTTAAACTAAAAAAATATTTATTGTAAGAGAAAGATTACTTAAATTAATCAAAAGTACATTAAAAATTGTTAAATAAGAAAAAATGTGCTATTTTAACAGATTTTCTGAACTATTCGGAAAATTTCCTTATTTTACAGGAAGGCAATTGAAATACTCTCTAGCTTGTGGGCTGCAAAACTCTTTCAAAGCTTGAAGATCATTGTATTTTTCCCTTGACAATGGTAAAAGACCTGTTGAACAAGAAACAATGTATCAAAATCAAGATATACAGAACATTCATTCAATTACATTGTTTTGTTTTTGCAGTCTTATATTACAAGCTTGAGAAGACTAATTTAGTTTTAATAACTAGCTTTATTCCAAAAAAGACATTTTTATTAAATTCAATATATATTAGAGTATATATTAATATCGAGTATTCAAAATAAATTAATGTGAGAGGCCTACCTTCATAAGCTGGCTCTGGCAGAATTATTTCTCCATCTTTCAGGCTGTTCATAGACTCCTTCATTTTCTCCCTCGCTTCTTGTAACAATCTTCTTTTTTCCTGTTTTTCAGTCAGTGGGCTTATTAATCTTCGTGCTTGTGTTTTTGCTTCAGCTGGCTTTTTTAAAGGGACTGTCTCCCAAGCACCATTGTAGTTAGTCCGCAGCTTAATAAGAACTTTACTGCTCTGATTAATTACAAGTTCTCTTATCGGTCTTGTAGGGAAGGATAGTGTTTTTTGATAAAACAAATCTAAGTGTGTGGTCCAGGATTTGATTATTTCCGGCTGTCTTTCAACATCAATTACCACAAACGGGGATGGCTTAAATCGGGAGCTTTCAATAGTTTCACACCAATCAGACGGAGTTTCACATTTAGCCCTTTTGTTGATTAAGGCGGTGTTCTTATCACATTCTAGATACGAGTGACCTCGTATTGGATAGGTGAATTTTATGGTACTTAATTTTTTTTGGGTGTGTACCAGATGGTGACACAACTTCAAAACTACATTGTTCTTGTTTTGCCCTGAGCAGGAATCGCAAAATATTTCAAGATTAGTAATGTTATGGTTAAGGTAATTGTAAATAAAGTGAAAAAGAAAGGAGCAAACTTCATCAGCCCCTTTGTTACCAATAGTTTCAGGATAAACATAGTAATAACTTGCTCCAGTCGACAGAATATGAATGTTGAACATGTACACTGAAAGTTGTCTTTTATAATACACGTCATTAGTTTGAATATTTGGGCATGGAAAATTTCGGCTATAATCCATTGCTATTGCTTCTATGTTGTTAGTTTTTCTGGCTTTATTTTTGGCTTCTGTCTTCCTCTTATAAAACGTTTGCTGTTTTCTTAAGTGTACTTCATGTTTTACATTAAGAGATTGTAATTCATTAATCACATTTTCTTTTACATTATTTTTATCTGCCAGCTGTAAATCTAGAGATTTACTTTCTGCTGCAAATTTGTCACAAACACTACAGGTATCAGCTCGAGGGTAGCCGAAGCTGATATTGAAATCATTGTTGAAAATACTGCGGTAACTTTCATAAGATGTTGGGATGTTGGGATATTTTATTTTATACTCTTGAAACATTTTTCTTATGTTCAAAGTTTCTTCCAAGTAAATTCGATCACTTTTTTTCAAACTATAGTGACTGTTTCTACTTTGAAATGAATTTATGTGTGCATGCACAGCAGCTAAACACTCATTAGTAATTTTTTTTGGGCGATTTCCATGGGTACCGCGTAGATCTCTAGGAACTGAAATATCTTTTTTCATTTTAGAAACGAGGCAATCTACTTTACCCCGAGTAATCCCATGTAAAGATATGAACGCCTGCTTACATACCTGAGTTTCATTTACAGTACCAGCATCGTTGTTCACTCTAACACGGTAACATACAGAGCAGTCACGAAAAGTTACTTCAACTTCATCTTTTCTTGGCCTCCTTCTTTGAACTGGATGTATAGAAATTAATCCTGCAATGTATATATTCAGTTCATCATTGTTTTTCATAGAATTCATATTCCTTATAATTTCTTTTATGGTAACCTCTTTGAATTGTTCAAAACATTTTTTAGGGCATTGACAAGGTTCTCCTATCTCATGGGATTGTAACCTTATTTTCTTTAAAACATCACACATTCTTCCATAACGTTTTCTTTTTCTAGTACCCACTTTATTGAAATTCCCCACATCATCACACTCCACATTTTCACTGGCCATGGCGAAACAAACTTTTAAATAAGAAAAACACTGAGAAATAACTAATAAAACACTACTAAACTTTACCTTTCGACATAACCTTACAAACCAAAACCAATATTTATACAGTAAATCAGCTGAGACTAACAGAGAGCAGGTTTGCCAACAAAAAAGCCTATTTTTCTAGGACTTGTCAACTTCTTCCCCTGTTTCATATGGACATATCAAGTTATTCCCCTGTACACTGCTTTTTATTTTGCTCATATCTTGTGACTTATCTAGTTACTCCCCTTGAGGTTTTACCACAAAAAAATACCGTATTCAAGCTACAAACTGAAGAAATATCTCAATTTTCACAAAAAGTGGACTTATCAAGTTCTTCCCCTGTGGTCTTCATATGTTATTGTTAACTTTTTTATTTTTCAATTACTGTCTATAATGTAAAGTTAATACACCAAACAGCAGCAATTTATATCAACAGTTGTATAGATTAAAATTAAGTATTTAAATGTTTAAATTATTCATAGTGCTAGTCAATGAGCACCATACTTCTCGTCTAATCATGATTGATTTGAATGAACAGAGATCATGATGTCACTAATTTCCATGAATTTAAATTTATCATGCAAGGCTCCTGATATGGAATATTCATCATCAAGTTTTGTTGTAACATCTGAATCAGAATCCGATATAAGTAGCGATGAAACAAAAGAGAAGCGAAAAAGAATAAAAATAAGGAAATTTAAAAACGGTAAACCTAAGAAAGTGCACCACATGTGAGTAACGCAAAAATTATTAACAATAAAAGTAAGTTAGGGTGTAGAAGATACAAAAAGCAAAAGAAACCAACTTTGGAAGCCAACTTAAGAAGTAATGTTCTGAATGTTCTGAAACAGGGAATGAAGTACTTCATAATTTGCCTATTAAAAAGAAAATTAAGGGGTTAAATATGCGAAAAATAAGTAAGATTTGGATAGAGAAAGGAGAACCATACGTAAATACCAAGCGCACCACAACTGTAGGAAAATCTATGCTATAAATCCTTGAAAAAATTGTAAATTAAAATGTAAATCAATTTCAGATGAAGAAAGACAAAAATTATTTTCTTTATATTATGCAACTTTAACCAGCCAGCAACAAAAAGACTGGTTATGTTCACATGCTGAAAAACTTCCAGTAAATAGAAGAACTACAGGAATATCAACTAGGATGTACACATTTAAATATTATGTTGAAATTGGTAATGAGTGGTTTAATGTATGTAGAAAATTTTTACCACCAACTCTGAATATTTCTAAAAAAAAAAATCAGTGTACAGTAAACAATTCAACTGAAATGAAAACCTGCCAAGCCTGATGGAAGAGGAAAGGCACCAAGTGCAATTAAAACACCAGATAGTATTATTTTGTGAATTGAAAAGTTTTTGAAGACCACTCCAGCTGTTCCATCTCACTACAATAGGTCAAACTCTAATAGGCGTTACTTTTCAGGATTCCTAAATCAACATCAGTTATAATATATATTGCTTATAAAAGAAACTGTATAAGGGAAAATTTACCATTTGCTTCCATTCAAGTACTTAAAAATGAATTTAAAAAATACAATATTGGATTCCATCGACCCAAAAAGGACAAACGCTCATTTTGTCTCCAAGTAATAAAACAAAAGAAATATGAAATTTTAACTGAAGAAAAGCAAAATGATTACACATTGCATCTACAGGAAAAAATGGCAGTACAGAACATTTTAAAAAGTGATGTAGAGAAAGCCAAAGAGGAGAAGAACTTTGTTGTTGCCAGTTTTGATTTGCAACGTGTATTAATAACCTCTCATTCTGAGAGCTCATACTATAATTTAACTGTTTATGAAAATAAGACTTGTAATGGTATGTGTTATTTATGGCGAGAAGTTGATGGCAAGAAAGGTGCTGTAGAAATAGCAATATGTGTAGAAATGTGGCTTGAGAAAATACATGAAAGTCTAAGTGAAGATGCTAATGTAATATTATACTGTGATAATTGTCCCTCGCAGAACAAGAACCGTATAATGTTCAGTATGCTACATAATATGACACAAAATTTACCAAAAATTAAATCTATCTCTTTAAAATTTTTATTAGTAGGTCACACATACATGGGTGCTGTACCATTCATAGTACTATAGCTTCTTTTATTAAGAAACGCAATATTTGTGCTCCATCACAGTGGCCAACTGTCATTTCTTTAGCAAGAACTCAGCCTAAACCTATCAAAACTAAGAAATTAGAATTTTCAGACTTTAAAAACTGGGCTAGTATTAGAGATACATACTTTCCAATCAACATGCGGTCAGGTGGTTAGACGTATCAATGATCAAATTTGATAAAGGATCAAATGATGTAACAGTGTGCTACAGTTTCAATAATCAAACTATTAAAATTTTAACATTATTTAAAAGAAGAAAACAGGCACCTACAAATAATATCACCAGAGCCTATAAAAATAAACACACAATTTCTGAAGCCAAATATAATGATTTGAAGAAACTTTGTGGTAGGAAAATTATTCCCACCGAGTTCCATTCCAAATATGAACAGTTACCTCATTCATCAAATACAACTGGTTACATACCAGAAACAGATATTGAGGATGAAGTAAACTATGACAATTAAGATTGTAAAGCATTTTTCATTTTTTTTTTTGGCAAATAAATACTTTTTTTTTTGGCTTCATTTTAATTTTTATTTACAACTGTACAATTTTTTAAGCACAACTAGTAAATGAGACGGAATGAGTGAGGAATGGCAGGAATGTGACGTGAATGTGAATCAATCCAGTGACTGATTTCGGCGTGAAATGTTTCAAGGAATGTGGCGCCAATTTTTAATGATGATTGATTTTTTTGAGATGATTTTCTTTTTTACGGAATGAAACAGGCATAACAAGTTAAATTAAAATGTTTTTTTTTGTTTTTTTTATTGTGGTCGGAGAAGATCCCTATTCCATCTTCGTTTCAGTCGTCTGTTAACAGGGAGGTCGTTAGTTGAAAGAGATTGGACATTTGGATTTATGTGGTCAATTGTCTTTGTGTGTAATGAGTTGTATGTTGCGTTGTCAATATCTTGAACAGTTAGTATTTTCAGGTCTTTGTGAAGGGTATGATTGGTTATGTAAAAAGGTGCGTTTGTTATTGCTTTAAGTGCTTTTGACTGGTGTCTTTGAAGAATATTCAGTGTTGTATTGTGACAGGCTCCAAAAATTGGTCCCCCATATAGCCAAATTGGCCGTACTAGTGATTTATAGAGGATGACTTTTAAGTGTAGAGGTAGCAAGGACTTATGACCTATGACGCCATACAACAAACGAAATCGTGAGTCTGAGATTGCTCTGATGTGTGCAATGTGTGGTTTCCACGTGAGATATCTGACAAGTATTAAACCAAGGTACCTAACTTTGTCTGTAACTGTTAGCCTAGTATCATCGGTGCCTAAATTTGGGCAACTAACAGGCCAAAGTGTGAAAGTTACCTGTTGTGATTTGGAAACGTTCAGTTTAATCTTCCATACTGAATACATACATACAAATAAATTCTGATTACTAAAATATTTTGAAATGTTGTTGTTATTTTCCTTGCCTACAGATTGTACATTCAAATTTTATTTAAGTAGCATTTTTATGTTTTTTTTTCATTTTTTGCAAGAAGATCAGCTGGTTTTTCAGATAGCTCTTTACTACACATTATTTTTGATAATAGTAATAATTTTTTAGTTTGTAAAAAGGGGCCAAGTAGCTAATTTTTTTTATGTTCCATTAGGTTAAAAAAAATTACTTCTAATATGTTTTAAAGTATTGATTTTTCAATGCATTGATATACTAAGTTACATTTATTTATTATCAAACAAAGTAAATAAACATCACAAGTAAATGATATTGTTGGTTTTTTGCCTCCCGTGTAAAATTAAGGTTTTGTCAGTTAGTCCCTTCTTCTTCTTCTTTCTCTCTCCCCATGTGCCTTACAGCGTCGGGGTAGTCTCGGACAACTTCCTCCATTGTACTCTATCTGCCGCCAATCGTCTCATTTGCCCTAGGGCCATGCCTCTTTCCTCTCCCAATCTTCGTATGTGCTCATCATATGAGTATCGTGGACGTCCTCTTTTCCTACTCCCGCCAACGATCACGTTTGCATACTGCTTGGCTTTCCTTTCGTCATCCATTCTTTGTATGTGACCCCACCATCCCAATTGTTTTCTATCTATTACCTCCTTCACATCCTTCATTCCTATTTCCTCCCTGATTCTTTCACTTCTTACTCTATCTCTCAATGTCTTCCCAGCTGTCCTTCTATGGCACTTCATTGCAACTGCCCTGATTCTGCTCATTTGTTGTTGCTTCAAGGGCCAGCTTTCTGCACCATACAGGACTATTGGTTCAATAATACTTTTATAGACCCTGTTTTTTTACTGTGGCACCCACTTCTTTTTTTCCAAAAATACAATTTCTGGTTGCATAGAAGGCCCGACTAGCTTTAGAGATTCTATTTCTTAGTTCATCATCTATTTTCCCATCGTCCCTTACTACTGTACCCAGATACTCATATGACCTCACCTGTTCCATTACCTGTCCTTCCACATCTATCCCAATTCTTTCACCTTCCAAGCCATTAACCACCATCACTTTACTCTTATTGATATTCAGTGTCATGCCTTTCCTTTTAATCTCTTCATTCCATTCAATTACTGCAGTTTGAAGCTTTCTTTCAGAGTCAGCAATAAGAACTATGTCATCTGCAAATAACAAAGCTTGAGCAAATATGGGCCTCAAGTTCCAACGTCCCACCATCATTCTGTCAGTTCTTCTTTTGCAGATTTTATTAATTTCGTCCATTATCATCACAAAAAGTAGTGGACTCAAACTGTCTCCCTGTTTAATTCCTTTTTCCATTTGTAACGGTCTTGAAATCCTTCCACACGTTCTGATCACTGCAGTCACATTATTAAAAACACTTTTTATTGCTCGCTGTAATTTTGGTGATACGTTTTTGGCAACCAGCGTCTCCCATACAACACATTTTGGGACCGTATCGAAAGCTGCTTTGAGGTCCAAGAATGCCAGATAAACCCGTTTTCCCTTTTCTATAGACTTCGAACAGATTGATCTCAGCGAGAAAATATGGTCTTGAGTTTGTCTGCCTGGTCTGAAGGCACATTGTTCCTCCTCAAACTGGTCCTCCACCACCGCACGAAGTCTTTTCTCTAGAATTCGGGTATAAATTTTCAATACAACCGATGACAAACACACTGCGCGATAGTTTTCACAATCAGTTGTGTGGAGTACTCAGCCTGAATGGTGGTACAGCTTTTCTTCCATGGGGGTTATATCTTGAAAAACCAGCAGCTAGCCGGCACAATGAACCGTCAAACCAGAGAAACCGTTTCGAAGCAAGGTTACCCGCTTAAAACCGTTGAACACAAAGGGATGGGAATGAAACACAATTAGGATCAATGCACTTAAGCTAATAATAATTGTAATAAGACTTACATGTACAGCGTAGATACTCCATCCAGGACGCAAAAGGTTGATTCGGTGTGTGGCGCCACAGGGATTTGTCGATATCACTAAGAACAGTTTAATAGTAATAATGAAAATACACAATTGCAGTTTTTCGTAGAGCACACAAACGATTAAAGCACTGATGAGGTCGAAACTTAAGTACATTGAGTAGGAAAAGGTAATATGCGGAGACACAATGAAATAAATAATTACGAATAATTGCGATTAACTTGTTAAATAACACAGCCATACGGCAAGACTGGTTATAACGAAAAGATAAAGCACATTGCCGGAATGCACGCTAATTCCGGTGAAACGAATGACTTGACACGTCCGTCAAGATGAACAATACATTAGCAAGTGAAGCGAAGCCCTACGGCGTCGCTGGAGGCTCAACATGGCCGAAAACGTACTAGTTGAAACGAAGAAGAAAGGCATTGCGCAGGCGTTATTAATCAGCTCGATGATTATTGGTAGATATCGATCAGACGATCACAAGCAGAAGGAGTAAGGAGGGAGAGGAGACAGGTAAAGCAAAGATGTATTTATGCGGGAAGAATAATTAAGCGGGCTAACCCAAGCGCCTAATTTAAAAGTACGGAACTGTACTGAACATTCCGCCCACCTAAAAATGCGGAAGCGGATTTTTACAGTATCGTAGCGGAGACAATTCGATGAGAGCGCAGAGTACGAAGCGAAGAGTGCACCGCCCACCAAGAGGCAGGAGAAGTGCGACGATCGTTGAGGTCGAAGATATCGTTGAGAGCGAAGCGAAGATAACAAACGTTGAGACGACGAACGGAACATCTTGATGGGCGTCCACAGAGCGCGGTCTGTGGCGGCCAGAAGACGGAACATTTTCCACAGGCTCACGCGAGAGCCAAACGGTAAACGGACATTTTGCTGTGCTTCTAAGCGAGGGCTTAAAAGCAAGCGCGACGAGAGACGAACGGAGACGTTGAATGCAGAAACGAGAATCTGAAGAATACGATGACTTCAGAAAATCGCAGTCGTTGAAGGCCTAGCAAAGGCACAAGAGAAACGGATAAATCTCGATACACATTCTGAGGGCTTCCAAAGGCTTATTCAGAACAGGCGGGCGTCGTTCAGCCCGGCAGCTCGCAAACGTTGAAGGCCTAGCAAAGGCTCAGAAGAAACGTATAAATCTCGATACACATTCTGAAGGCTTCCAAAGGCTTATTCAGAACAGGCGGGCGACGTTCAGCCCGGCAGCTCGCAAACGTTGAAGGAAGAGCAGTCGGCGCTCGGCGTTGGCAACAAACTCACAAGACACAGAAGACGGCAACAGCCCGAAGTGGGATCTAATTGCCAATTGACAGTAAATTATAATTGATTTAGAAGTGAACTCCAAAATACGAGGAAGCGGAGAAGATGCATCAATTAACGGCATTGAGGCGAGAACAAACGACGATGGCGTTCTAGTGGATCTCGTTGATCATGGTAACAAACCCAAAGTAAAACTGACTCAAATACAAGATGAGACAGCAGAGAATGCGAACAAGGCTCAAAGGAAGACCGCGAAAAGCGACCATCGCGGGGATGAGTTTAACGTCGTCCCAGGACGCCCGGGAACCTTAGTTTGCAGGCAGCAAAACTAAAGACGAGACGGGGCGTACGTAATGCCCGTGTTGAGTTTTGATTTCGACAGTTCTAACAACATTATCGTGTCCAGGAAAGACTTGCGATATGACACCAAGCGGCCACTGCGCCGGCGAGGTGTCCATTTGCCGGGAGATGACGACTTGACCGATTGAGACGTTGGTTCCGGGTTTGGTCCACTTATTTCGTTGAATCTGAGTGTGCAAATAATTTTTTGACCAGATTTTCCAAAATGTTTGAGTTAAATTTTTTATTAATAGCCATCTAGACTTGAGAGACAGCTTTTCAGGAACCGGTTTTTCAGGAGGCTGGACAAGCGAAACACCTATTAAGAAATGACCTGGAGTCAGATTGGTGTCGAGTTCGGCAGGATCAGTTGAGGCGTCAAACAGAGGACGACTGTTGAGAACAGCTTCGATTCGAGCAAAGAGGGTGGCATAGCCCTCGTACGTAAGAATGGTTTTTCCCAAAAGGCGAGCGAGACAATGTTTAGCTGATTTTACGGCGGCTTCCCAAAGGCCTCCGAAATTCGGCGAAGCGGGAGGGTTGAGGTGCCATCGCACGTTTTTGGCGGCTAGCACGTTTCCGATGACGGCGGATGATGATTTGATGGATTGGTAAATCTCGTTGAAAGCGTTTTTGGCTCCGACAAAGTTCGTTCCGTTGTCAGAGAAGACTTCCGCAGGTAGACCTCGGCGTGATGCGAAGCGGTCAAATGCGGCGAGAAAAGCGTCAGTTGTGAGGTCGGAGACAAATTCCAGATGCACGGCCTTAGTGCTCATGCAGACGAACAGACATAAATAACCTTTTGTTGTGATGGCCCTGCGGGTTCCGCTAACCTTAACCGCAAAGGGACCGGCGTAGTCTACTCCGGTTGAATAGAAGGCGCGAATGTGGTTGACTCTTGAAGGCGGAAGATCCGACATGAGCGGTTGGGTCGTTGTTTTGCTGAAGCGTACACAGCGAGTGCACCGATGTATGCGTTGACGAATTGCGCTGCGGGCGGACAATATCCAAAATTGTTGCACTACCAAAGATTGAGTAGTGCGAGGCCCAGAATGCAGAGAAACTTTATGATAATAATCACAGACCAAGTGCGTAAGGTGGCTGTGTTTAGGCAGCAAATAAGGATGTTTGCTGTTGAAGTTGGTGTTGGCGCGAGAAAGGCGACCGCCCACCCTGAGCGCCCCATTTTCGTCTAAAAATGGCTGAAGCGCGGCGAAGCTTGGCGTTTGTACTTTGTTAGAAGCGCACTTGTCTATTTGGCTAGAGAAGTGCCGTTTTTGAGTTAGTTTAACACATACGACGCGGGCTTGAGCAAGCTCGTCCGAGGTGATAAACGGCGCAAATGTGACTTCTTTCGATTTGGCTCGTTTGATGAATCGACGTACGTAGGCGATTACTCGTAAAGCTCAGGCGTAGTCGGAAAATTTCAACAAAATTTCATCCGCTACTTCGTTGGATGCAGAGGCGATTAAGCTCAATTTTTCCGGGCGAAGATCTAGTTGTTCGGCAGGCAGAGTCGGGGTACTAACAACTGGCCATGAATCGAAGGGCAGATGATAGCGAGTAGGTCCGTTCCACCAGATTTCGGAAGACAGAAGGCAATCGGGAGTACATCCTCTCGAGGCGATGTCGGCGGCGTTTTCGGCAGTAGGAATGTGCGACCACATACTGAGGTCAGTTTTCTGCAGGATGCGAAGCACTCGATTGGCGACGTAAACTTTAAGTCGATGTGGAGGCGTGTGGAGCCAGGCTAAGACAATACTGGCGTCGGAGTGAAGGCGGATCTCGGTGCAGTTTAACGAAGTTCGAAGATCAAATACAGACTCGGTCAAGCGTGCCAGCAGCAATGCGGCACATAATTCGAGGCGTGGTATGGTGACGACAGTTTTAGACGGCGACACACGACTTTTAGCTTTGAGCAGGTGAACAGAGACAGAATCGTGATGCTGGACGTGTAAATAAAGGCACGCAGCATAACCCTTTTCAGAAGCGTCACAAAACCCTAGTAATCGGTA
This sequence comes from Catonia carolina, assembly GCA_035578175.1. Lineage (NCBI taxonomy): Eukaryota > Metazoa > Arthropoda > Insecta > Hemiptera > Achilidae > Catonia > Catonia carolina. The sequence continues at coordinate 123,352,667 of JAQMRL010000001.1, read as the reverse complement.
TACGGCGTTCGGTGCGGTCAGTTGGCGAGGTATAGTAAGTGTTTTCAAGCATGACATCTTACTAGCGAAGTTGAGCCATATTTCGTTGATATCGTTGGGCAATGGATCGTCCCATGCCATTTCGTTATTCCACAGCGTTTTTATCAAGGTTTTGATCCAGAACGTCACTGGAGTAAGAAACCCTAGCGGGTCGAAAGTACGAGCGAGGTACGATAATACAGTTCGCTTTGTAGGCAGATCGGTGAATTGCGCGACTTGATAAGCAAAGGCGTCGCTAATAGGAGACCACTGTAGGCCGAGAATTTTGATAGTGGAGTCGCTAGAGAAATCTAACGCAGACTCTAAGAATTCGTTCGGAAATCGTTCTAATAATTGAGCGCAATTAGAGGACCACTTGCGAAGTTCAAATCCTCCGCGGGCGAACAGCTCCGTTAATTCGGTAACAAGTTGATTGGCTTCCTTTAAAGTTGAAGCACCGGTGATGATATCGTCGACGTAAGAGTGCTGAACGATCGAGTTGGCTGCTAACGGATAATTTTCCCCTTCATCGGCGGAAAGTTGTAGCAGGGTGCGCTGGGCCAAATACGCAGAAGGCGCGAGGCCATACGTGACGGTGTTCAATTCGTATTCTTGTGGCGACGAACTATTGGAGTTTTGATAAAAAATGTGCTGAAAACGGCGATCAGAAGCGCGCACATTTATTTGGCGATACATCATTTTTATATCGGTACAAATGACATAGCGGTGAGTACGAAATGAGCTAAGAATATCCACTATGTCCTTTTGCAGTTTAGGACCCGGCAATAAAATATTATTGAGTGTATTGCCGGCGGGATCGGGAAACGAAGCGTTAAAAACAACTCGTATTTTGCCGTTAGGATCATGTGTTTTAAAAACTCCATGATGCGGAATAACATATTGAGACGGTGAAGGCGCAAGCGTCATGTGCCCTAATTCGAGGTACTCGTGCATGAACTGATGGTATTTTTCAGCCACGATTGGCTTGGAAGCGATGCGAGCCGCGAAATTAGCGGCTGAACGGAACACGATTTGTCGATTTGATTTTAAAGGAGCGTAATCCCCTTTAAATGGTAAGGCGACAGTGTAGCGACCCTTGCTGTCCCTTGTTGTTGTATCACTATACAACTGTTCGCAGAATTCGTTGTCTGGATGAGGTATCGGCAGGTCGGCTAATTCTTCCGACTCCCAAAAGCGTTGTAGGTCGGCTTGAACGTCGGTGACTTGAGTGAATAATGTTGTAGAATTTCGGCAGTAGTCCGGCGAATTGTTGAGCGGAACTTGACCAAAGATGACCCATCCAAAAACGGTGGATAGGGCGGAGGGTGTGCCAGCGATGAACGAGCATTGTTCGGTTGACACGATGTCAGCGAAAACACAGGCGCCAAGTAATAAATCGACAGGTGCAGCACGATAAAATTCAGGATCTGCAAGCGGCTTATTGACAAACTGGGCCGCGGCAGACTTCGATATGCGAGCAGTTCGCAAGTCATTAGTGATTTTATTGACTACCAAAGCGGTGACGGACATTTTAAAATCGTTATCTAAGATTGAAGCGACTTGTAATTGAACAGCGCCCTTAATTGTAGCGGCAGTTGAGGTGATACCGACTAAATTTTGGCGACTGGGCGTTATGGCTACGTTTAGCGATTGCGCAGCGCGATTTGTGATCAGACAAGTTTCAGATCCGGAATCTAAAACGGCGCGAAGGCGTACATAATCGTTGTGCTCGTTACGAACCAGAATATTGACAGTACCAAGTAAGACAGCGGTGCTGTCAGTTTGACAGGTAAGCGCAGTGCGATCCAGGCTGTTGGACGACGGCGCAGAATGGCGAGAATCGTTAGTCGGCGGCGAAACGGGGCGTCGAATTTCTGACCGTCGATCAGATGCAGAATATTCGGCGGCGGCAATTCTCGTAGGCGCAGGCTCGGCGGAACTACCTTGTTGATAACTTGTGTATGGTCGACTATGAGGGGTGTCCGTAGCTCGGCGTGAGAGGTTGGACGGAACTCGGCGTTCAGAGTCTGGTTGAAGGCGATTGTTACCAGGTAGAGTTCGTTCTCGATGCAGTAGTGTGTGATGTTCTTTGGCACCACATGTTTTGCAAGATTTTGTTGAGCGACAATTTATTCGATTATGTTTTCCAAAACAGGAAAAACAACGGCGCATATCGGTGATGGCCTGATAACGATTGTCCAGCGTAAGCAACAAAAAATCCGTACAAGTGTAAATATTATGACCGGTTGAATTACAAAAGTGACATCCCATGGCATCGGGGTCACGAGGCTCGAAGTCCTTGGTTTCGGCAAGCAAGGAAGTACGTTTAGTCGAATTATTTTGAAATTGCAAAGATCGACGTACAAACGGTTTCGCTGTTGCAGTCGGCGACCCGGGCGCCACAGTCGCCAACTCTGTAGCGCGCATTCTAGAGGCGATACAAGACATAAGACCGGCACAGGTCGGCACTGCAGTGGAATCAACAGTGGTCTCAAACGCTTGTTGAACCGAGGTGTTTAAATTATGATACGACAGGCTAAACAGCAGAAAGTCAACCAAATCGATATTTAACAATTCCAAGGCGGAAAACGCCGACTCGTGAACGCTGAGAAAATTCTTAAACTGTTCGCAGTCAAACTCAGCAGGGACTTGATAACTTATAATTTGCGATAAACACAATGAGGCTAACCTACGTGGATTTGAATAGCGGTCGGTTAGCAGTTTGTGCGCTAAACTGTAATTTTCCTCAACTAGAGGCAAATGAAAAATTAATTTTAACGGCTCGTCCCGTAAAGTTGTTCGCAAATAGTGCAACTTTTGCACCGGAGACAGCTGAGCGTTGTTATGCACTAAATCGTTAAATAGTGATATGAAATTTGGAAACTCATCGAGTCTTCCATTGAATACAGGCAATTTTATTTTTGGTAGTTGCGCTGGAGAATTAGGCGGAACTGATTTGTTTACTTCGTTAAATGTCGGCGAAACGTAGGCGAGAATTCGGTAATATTTACTTATTACTTCGTTCTGCAAGTCGGCGAGGCTTTTTTCAGCCTCGGGTGAGTGATTATCGTTTAATTGATCAGATAACTGCGACAAAATTGAGAGAAATTCGTTATGTAAGCGATCCGCTTCGGCGCGGAAGGCTTCGTTAGCCACAACTGGGACATTGATGTTAGATTGAACAGAAGCGATCACCTCTAACGCTCGAGAAATTTGTCTCGCTTTGACAAACAACGGATTCGAATCAGGATTCATGTTGCACAAAAAATAAATTAATTATTGGCAACGACGATAAAGAACTTATTTTTGATACTCTAAAACGATTTTGTTTTATTTTTATTAATTAGGTAACAACCTAAACAACATTTGTTTGAAGTATATACGACATACGATGAAATCCGGAACTTCGTCATAATCGGATCTGATACGTTCGGATTATCAAAGTTGACTTGGCAAGCTTGATATCTAATCGTTACGAACCGCACACATCATCCAATTGTAACCACGTTATAAACGATGTTTAATGCTGATTGAAAATAAACACAGTGAATAATAAGTGTTCGTACGCTGTATACAAATTGAAAATTGCGATGTGATGTAATTCAACATTGACGGTAAACAGCTGACATTTCCAATGCAGTGGTGGCAATGACAGCGGTCGGTGTGGGGAGAATGCGCGCCGTCGAATGCGTAGAACCCATTGGAGGGGGACTGTACAATGTCGCCTGGTTGAACAGAGCGAATTGATAGACAAAGAAAGAGATATACGACTTGTTCAAACTTGTTTGGTATACTACTTTACACGCCGACCTAACCCCGTTCAAACACACACACATATACAGAATGAATTACACAATTTTATCGACATGAACTGAATTAATATTTAATAAATGAAATATTTTAATTGTTCGCTTTTCGTATTTGTAACAGTATTTGAATGCAATATAATGGACTGTATTTTAATGAGTAAAACAATTTGAATAAATTCAGGTACGTTAAATCCCCTAAACAAATTCCGCCTGATCTAACCATTCAAGGGCATCCAGACGCGCAGTGACCGCTGATAAATCATCCAGGCGCGGTGGACCACTTTGTGGAGTACTCAGCCTGAATGGTGGTACAGCTTTTCTTCCATGGGGGTTATATCTTGAAAAACCAGCAGCTAGCCGGCACAATGAACCGTCAAACCAGAGAAACCGTTTCGAAGCAAGGTTACCCGCTTAAAACCGTTGAACACAAAGGGATGGGAATGAAACACAATTAGGATCAATGCACTTAAGCTAATAATAATTGTAATAAGACTTACATGTACAGCGTAGATACTCCATCCAGGACGCAAAAGGTTGATTCGGTGTGTGGCGCCACAGGGATTTGTCGATATCACTAAGAACAGTTTAATAGTAATAATGAAAATACACAATTGCAGTTTTTCGTAGAGCACACAAACGATTAAAGCACTGATGAGGTCGAAACTTAAGTACATTGAGTAGGAAAAGGTAATATGCGGAGACACAATGAAATAAATAATTACGAATAATTGCGATTAACTTGTTAAATAACACAGCCATACGGCAAGACTGGTTATAACGAAAAGATAAAGCACATTGCCGGAATGCACGCTAATTCCGGTGAAACGAATGACTTGACACGTCCGTCAAGATGAACAATACATTAGCAAGTGAAGCGAAGCCCTACGGCGTCGCTGGAGGCTCAACATGGCCGAAAACGTACTAGTTGAAACGAAGAAGAAAGGCATTGCGCAGGCGTTATTAATCAGCTCGATGATTATTGGTAGATATCGATCAGACGATCACAAGCAGAAGGAGTAAGGAGGGAGAGGAGACAGGTAAAGCAAAGATGTATTTATGCGGGAAGAATAATTAAGCGGGCTAACCCAAGCGCCTAATTTAAAAGTACGGAACTATACTGAACAAGTTGAGTTACCTTTTTTATACAGTGGGATAATGATATTTTGTTCCCATTCTTCTGGAATCTTTTCCTGTTTCCAGACTTCCTGCAATAATTTTGTTAGGCTATTCACTATGCATTCACCTCCTTTCTTCAGGTATTCAGCATGTATTTCATCTATTCCTGCTGCTTTCCCTACCTTCATTTTTCGAATTGCATCCCTAACCTCTTCCTTTGTTATATCAGAATTCATTTGATAGTCCACATTTGCATCATTGACCACATCTACAGTGATAGCTTCCTCAAACCTATCCTCTTTGAACTTATCTTCGAAAAACTGTTTCCAGGTTTCAAGTACATCTTGCGTAGCCGTCATCAGTTTCCCTTCTTTATTCTTTATTGAGTTCACTTGTTTTCCAAACTTTCCACGTATACTTTTGCAAATTGTCCAGAACTTTTTTACATTATTTTTGAAATTTCTATCGATTTCATTTCCAAATTCCTCCCAAGCCTTCACCTTCGACTCCTTCACTATTTTTTTTGCTTGGTTTCTGCACTCAATATATTTCCGCCAATCTTCATTTCTTCCCGATCTAATGTATCCTTTATATGCATTCTTTTTGTCTTTGACTTTCTGTTTCACTTCTTCTGTCCACCATTTTGTTCTCCTCTTGAATTGACCCACTTTTCTTTTTCCACATACCTTATTTGCTGCTTTTAATAAGGTTTCCTTTATGTTTTTCCACTGAACCTCAATATTTGTGGACAGAGCTTCATCTGTCATTTGAGCTTCAGCTAGAGTCAATTCTCTCTCCACTTCAGCCTGAAATGCATTCTGTTTATCAATACTTTCCAATTCCTCTACTTTAATCCTTTGATAGACTTTCTGCTTCATTGTGGTTTTTCTCTGAAAACTGGTGTCTGCAACAAGAAGTTTGTGATCTGTATCGATCTCTGCACCTCTTATAACCTTCACATCCTTTACTGCATATTTCATAGTAGATGGGTACAGAAAGTAGTCAATAATACTTTGAGTATCTCTGCCTTCAGCCACGAAAGTGACTTTGTGTATGGTTTTATGGATGAACCACGTATTTCCAATCAGCAGCTGGTGACCAATACAGAACTCCAACAGACGTGTTCCATTATCATTCCGCACTGACTCCCCGGCATGTTTTCCCATACAACCATGCCATCTTGTTTCATCATTTCCTATTCTTCCATTAAAATCACCCATTATAAATGCCTTTCGACCTGTCTCCACCTCTGCCATTGTTCTACCTAGATCTTCCCAAAAACAATCCTTTTCTCTAATATCTGCATCATCAGTTGGGCCATAGACCTGAATAATGGAAATATTTTCTGACAGTTCTAGATCAATTCTTATAATCCTGGGACTCCTGGCTTCCCATCCACTTACTAATTTATTAGTGTTCTCGTCCAGTATGACACCAACTCCTCCTTTTAACCGTCCTGCATCAGTCGTTCCTGAATATCTGAGCACATATCCATCATCCAATTGTCTCTCTCCACATCCTCTTTTCCGAATCTCACTAACTCCTAGAACACTCATTTTATACCTTTTCATCTCCTCTACTATTTCCTTTTCCTTTCCAGTCAAAGTGCGTATATTCCAATTTCCAAATCGTAAATTAGGTTTGTCCAGTCTTTTATTCCGAAAATTCCTGTCCTGTCCGAGGCTATTTATGTGACTTTGAATCCGCTTTTTCAACGTGTGGGTGATTGGCCCAACGACGTCGTTTTTGGAGTACTTCTTCGTCTGGCTCCTACCCTTTGACCTGTCCGGCTTGGGAGGCCCTGCTGGTAGTTACACTACCGCCGGCATAGCTCTCCGGGTCTTGGGAGCACGCAAGCCCCTCCACCATCTACAAGGTCCTGTACTCCCTAGGAGGGGGTCAGTTAGTCCCTTCTTACAAAATAGGGGCGATATAATCTGCAACTACAAAAATATAAAAAAATGAAAAATTTGATCACTTTTTATTTTCATTGAGATTGTAAGAGAAAGGCAAAAACCACTTGATACTGAATACCCATCCTTATTTTCTTAAGGCTACTTCATAAATGAAAAGTTCACCACCAATTACTGCATTTTATTTTCTGCGCCCTTCACTCCATTTCAGGAAATACAAACATCTCTTCAACTTGTGTCTTATTATTTTTTTATTATTGGTCTAACTCATCGATTGAGTTCCTGCTGTCTTCTGGATATGATCATTCCATTTCATTATTGATCTTCCTGGATTTTGTGCAGTAGTTCTTGGCTACCATTCGACTCTTAGTCCATTTGTTGTTTCCAGTTCTCAAAAAATATCTGTCCATTTCCATTTTGATTTGGATTTTTTCAGCTATGTCTCTCACTCTTGTTTCTGGTGAATCCGTTTGTTAGTCATCTTGCCCCACAGTTATATTCTTTCCATTTTCCTTTGTGTGACCAAGTTCCATTATTTCCTTGTCTAAACTCCGTGTTTCATCACTGTATATCAAAGTCAGTTTAACAAACCGGTTAGATATTTGCATTTATTGATATTGTGGAAATTTGGATTTAAATACGCTGATAAGTTTTCCATATTATAACCAACTGTGCTCCATTCTTCTGTTAATCTCTGCCAGTTGGCTGTCTTTATCAGATTATATTCTTTGTTCAATATTTACTCTTCTACAAGTTCAATTTTATATAGTTGTCAAGAATGGTTTTTGTTACCTTACTGAAAATCCGGAAATTAATGAGGATCACATAAATTAAGTTTTTACAAACATCCACTTCATAGCGCTATTGAGATGTGATGTCACCATTTTTGTAAAATTTTGCATTTTTCATTTTTGATAACGTTTCAGCTCAGAAATCAGCCTAGTAGTTTGCTTACAGTGAGCGCTTAGAAAACATAATTTTGTAAACAAATGGAAATTTCTCATGAAGGTCATTGTTAGATGATATTTTACAGTTTTAGTAAAACCCTAACTCAAAAACAATGCCTCGAATCAATTTTTTGAATTTTTGATAATGAAGCACCATCAGAGATGAATGTTTACAACTGATTTGTAGAATTTCACCATGGCTGTGCTTCAGTCAGTGATGAATTTTGTGAAGGTCGACAAAAATTGGTTGTTGTTTTTCTTTTCACTTTTTCTTGTTCTCTTAAATGTTGTAAGCCTCATCAGTGAAAGTTGACCACACCACCAAATTGTGAGTTATTTGTGCTCTTAGAATTTTTATTTTTTTTAATTTTCTTTGAGCAAGATAAGGAATTACCGAACTTAGATCCACTATAAAACAAAAAGCATTATGAAACAAATATTTATTCAAAATAGCTAGCATGCAATTATTTATTTAGTTTATAAAAAGTTCTGGAGATGGATGATATTGTAAAATGCAAATATAAATATACATGGTTGGATCTTACTGGTAGCCTGAGATTCAAATCTGTGTATGCTTCAAAATGTTCATAAATATGTTATTTGTTCGTATAAATATGTAATTTCGATGTGCATTAATTCAGGTAAATAATTTGTGATCACCTAATCACACTGTGACCATTTAATGTCCACAACACAATACCTTTAAAATGACCGACCGTATTGACTGTTCAAGAATGAGTGCCCCTATGTACTCTCTAAGTACAATTGCTTATGAACAACTGTCCAACTACTACAATAATGTACCACTACCTTTGAACAGCTGATGCTGGACACTCCACTCTGCAAGACAGCATCACCCTTACTTGCCTGGATTAATCCGCCAATCACATAGTTACATTTCAACGCTCTATTTTTTAAGTAGTTCTACATCTGTCTGCCTGTTACCGTACTCGACGGCTTGCTTTCTTTCTAACCAGTACCATTTAATTTTAAGAAGCGTTTTCTTTAAATTTACCCAATCAATTACAAATATAATTTTATTAAGATGCTTGAAATAAATCATCCGTTATTAAATAATTGCTTTTAGAGAAAATAAATATACTTTACAATAAGCCCCAAAAAGTTACACTATGTGGTACACATACCTGTAGTGGCATGTGCACCCTTGCGGGTACATGTTTTGAGTAACTATACTATACTACACTTTGAGTAACTATATCACAGAGTGTATGGGGGATATGTGATGAGGCAATGTAGAAGTAAATTAATCCGAGACGTTCAAGAAATATGTTAATTTGCTTATTCAAGAATAAGCAATTATTTACCTTTCACATTGAAAAAGATTTGTAAAACCAGAACCAAGATAAAGCATGCTAACATTATATTTAAGTTCAATTTTTAATGAAAGTTATGCTTATTTGCATAAATTTCTTATTTTTTATTTCTATTTGACTAATAAGTTATAGACACGTAAAAAAATTACGACACCAGGCAGATGTAATTCAGAGAGTTTGGAAAGTATAAAAGTTTGAGAAACACTGCTCTTCAACTGTCTTGTCTTTGGGATTACAGTGTAACAAACTATTAGCTTCAATGTTATATGAACACATAATTTGATTAGATAAACATTATATGATTAGAGCCAGACTAGATATTGATTAGATATTAGCTATTGATTAGATATTGTTATATGAGCCAGACTACAGTAGGAAATCAAACCTGGGACCTTCAGTTTCTCATTTCATAGTGATGGTTTACTGAATCACTGAAGAAAGATTTTATTTGAACAGTTCCATAATTGTTCCAGTTCTGTAAACTATCTAACTTACTTTCTTTTACTGTTTCTGTTCATGCTTATGAACATTTACTCAGCCACATTCCAATCATAAAATAAAAATGCATAGACTGAAATCAAAACAGATAAAATAAGATACCTAACATCAAAATTTATTTAGAAATATTTGGTTTGTAGTGCAGGTTAAAGTTTAAGAAGGAGAGCGACAAATATTAAAATGTTTGATTGTAAACCATGTCTTATTTCAAACTGATATACAAAATCAAACTTTATTTTCATGTATTTCTTATTTCTTACTATAAATGCCGGAACACGATAAATATTCATGTAATACATGTAATATTCATGTAAGAACACTGCTGGCTCGCAAAACTGAAGAAACATGACAAAAATTTATGTTTTTTTATATTTTATTTTTAGCTCTAATAACTCATATTGTCCATAAAGCCAGGTTACGAACATACATTTAAATGGACTGTAAATCCTAATTATTATTTCTAGTTACAGTACCTGTACTGGCATGGAGCGAGGTAACTAGTAGACTGTGTACGTTCCGTACGCGTTCCAAAAGACAACTCTTCTTATCGGAAAGCCTGGTTCGTGTAGATACCGGTCAGCTGCAAGTAAGCGGCGGCACTAGTCGAATGCGAGGGAAGCCCGCGAGTTTAAAGTTCTAACATAAACCCCCCACCAAAACAACTGCAAGGGGTTTTCAGTTCACACACTAAATACATATATAAAAATAGAACAAAAACCTTTGAGGAAAGGAAAACTATGTACACAAAAAAAACTAAATAAAACAAAATTTCTTCTTAATGGCAAAAGAATGGTCTAGGCTGTAGGTAGTGGAGTGATATTGACTACCGGTCGACGAAAACTGCCTTGGGTAGTTCGTACTGTCACCACTCTCACTCGATTGTCTTTCCCAGGATGGGTGTCTTCAATTCGCCCAAGCCGCCAATGAAGAACTGGAGACTTTTCTTTCAGGAAGACTATTGGATGTTTAGTTTGAGCAGGCAGGTCAGCATGGCGTAACCTACCCCCCACCCTAACGAAACCCAACAGGTCAATGAAGGGGCTGGGCCTCTGAAGGTATGCTGAAACATTCTTGCTCGCTTGAAGGGCTTCTATATCTGGTTTAAAATATTGATGCTGAATTTCCTTAATCCAAAAATTTAAAGCCTTGTGCCATTCTTCAGCTGTAAGGCTGGAGTTCACTCGCTTGCAGGTCTGAAGGATGCTGATAAAGCGGAAACACCAGGCTGTTATCCTAATAAGCCGGGAAAAGGATGAAACCTTGTGGAGTAAATTTGTAATTAATGGTCCTAACTCTTCACTCCTTGCGCTTATAACCATAGCAGATGGTTTACATTCTTCAAGGCTGTCTAAGGTGTTCAGATCGATGTTTTGTGAAGGCCATTGTTCTACTGGAGTAGTCAGCCATGCAGGTCCTGACCACCATAACGAGTTGCAAACTAAATCTTCTGGATAAATCCCACGTGAAACGTGGTCAGCAGGATTATCTTCAGATGACACATGGTTCCATGATTTTGGCGATGAGACATCAAGTATTTCACAAACTCTATTAGCTACGAATGTTTTGAGTAGATGTGGTGAAGTTTTCAACCAGGATAATACGGTTTTAGAGTCAGTAAACAAATAAATTTCTTTGAAATTAAGTTTGCTTGATAATATCTTATGCGTGAAATTGAAAAGTCGAGACAGAAGTAGAGCTCCACAGAGTTCTAGCCGAGGTATAGACACTGATGATTCTATGAATTGTTTTGGAATATCTTGTAGCAAAGCAGGGTTGTTACTAGACCATTTATGTAATTCGAATCCTCCCCGGGCTAAAAGATTTATGAGCTGGTCACGTAGTTTTAAGGTTTCTTCCAATGTTTCTGCGCCAGTTAGAATATCATCCATGAATACATCTTCTTGTAGCACAGCAGCAGCTTGAGGGTAGACATGCTGTTCATCTTGAGATAACTGTTTCAATACCCGCAACGCTAGGAACGGGCTTGATGCTACACCATATGTTAGCGTTTGGAGCTCAAACTCTTGTATAGATTGTTCTTGAGATTCGCGCCAGAGAATATGTTGATATTTTCTTTCTTCTGGAAGGATTTGAATCATCCTGTACATCTTGATTATGTCCGCTGTTAAAACGAAAGTATGAAGTCTGAATCGAATAATAATTTCCGTGATGTCTCGCTGTAGCTTAGGTCCAGTGAAAACCACATCATTTAACGACTTTCCAGAAGTGGTCTTGAAAGAAGCGTCAAAAACTACTCAGAGTTTTGTCGACGTGCTAGCTTCACGGATCACGCTGTGATGTGGAATGAAAAACTTTCCATTTGGAGAAAGGCTTTGTGGCACCTTTTCCATGTGACCAAGAGATTCGTACTGGTTTAAGAATTCTTGGTATGCAATTTTAAGATCAGGCTGACGAGCCAAACGGCGTTGAGTTGATCTTAATCTTGATTGTGCTAGTTCAAATGACTCTCCTAACTCTTGCACAGACGGCTTTAAAAGCATTGGAACTACAAAGCGTCCACTTGGTTCTCGATAATGATGAGCTAAAAACATTGCTTCACTAAGAGTATCTTCTGGGTTTGGAGGAACTTGGCGTGGAATTTCTTCTGTTTCCCAGAACATTTTCAACGAGTTATCTAACGAGCTATTGGATGAAGTCAAACAAGTTGAAATCAAAGTAGTTGGAGGTTTGAGAGCCTGTATCTTTCCTGTTACTACCCAGCCAAAGACACTATGCATTGCTGAAAGACCAGTAGGCGTAGTTATAGTCTGGCCATCGTAAACATAAGGAAATATATCTCCAGCAATCAGAAAATCTATTTCAGCAGGTTTATCAAAGTTGGGATCTGCCAAGAACAGATGTTTAAAATGATTGCAGGCTGATTCTGGAATCTTTGTAGAGGGCATGTCTAACGTTATCTTCGGCAATATAATAGCTTCAGTATTGAACTGAGGTTGATCAGAGTCCCTTGGTTTGAAATGGCAAGTAACTATTCCTTTTGCATCAGAAATTTTGTTCTGTCCTAAGCCAGCGACAGAAATATTGCACGTTTTATGCGGTAGGCCTAAGCGCAAGGCGCACGATGACGTAATAAAAGAGGTTTGCGCCGCGGAATCAATAAGTGCGCGTACATATTGAAAACTATTAGTTGCGTCCCTTATGCCGATAATTGCTGTGCCGAGGACGACTGAAATTGAATGATTTGCTTTGTCCGTATTCGCATTAGAGTGACACGAAGTCAAGTCATTGGCTCTAACAGAAGATGCTAAAGTATTATTCTGAATGACTGAAGTTGAATTATTCGGCTGACCGGGAGTATTGATTACAGGTAGTATAGATTCTGGTACAGTGGTTTCAAAGTGTAAAAATGAATGATGCCTTCCACCGCATTTTAAACAATTAGTTTTTGATGGGCACGCAGCGATCTGATGCGAACTTTTCAAACAATTAAAACAAAGCTTCAATTTTGTAACTTGCTCTTTGCGTTGAGGCAAACCTAGGCGAAGAAAATTTGGGCATTTGAAAACGGTATGAGGCTGACTGCACACCGGACAAAGAATTTTCTGTGTTTGTTGTTTAACTACGGCTGACGTATGAGTCGAGACTGGATTATAAGGACGAGGTCTGATCGTGTTGCTACTAGTAAATTTGTTGTCAGGTGACAATGCTGACGATTTGACAGACTTATTATTCGACGATTTTCCCGTCCAAATTGATGGTTCCGAAATTTCTAGAATTCGAGACTGATTTTGAAGGAATTCCGCTAATAACTCAAAGGTCGGAATGTCAACACTACTATGGTGCATCTCGAATTGTTTTCGGGTTTGATGCGGCAAGTTTCGTAAGGCAACAAATAAGATTATGAAATCTGCTAAATCTGGTATACCAACTGCTTTTAGTGCAGTAACTTGTTCACAAAAATTTGATAAAAAATGAGATAACGATGCAGCTGATTCTGTAATTCTTGGTTGATAGTTGAAAACCGCATCGAGTAAGCCGTTTCCCAACACTCTCTTATTATGGTATTTGCTCTTAAGTGATCTCCATACTATATCATAATTGGCATCGGTAATTTGCAAGGAATGAGCTATTGCTAATGCAGGACCAGATAAACAAGATAACAGATAATGAAATTTTTCAATTGCTGTAAGCCCACTATTATTATGAATGAGAGAGACAAAACTATCATAAAATGGAATCCACTTAGTTAAAGTCCCATCGAATCTAGGAAGGTTAACTTCTGGTAAACGGGGACGAACAAGTTTTTGTTCTGATGTGGTCTCGGTTACAGAAATCTCAACTGGACTGCAATATTTTTTATAAGCAGCAATTGTTTTGAAATACAATTCTTCAAATGCCGTAGTTGAAGCGACTGTCGGGTCTGAACTCAAATCTTTATTTATCTTAACGGAAAGAGAGTAAATCTCTTCTTGTGTGGATTCAAATTGGTTAAAGGTTTCCTTTAAATTTTCAAATCTTACTTTGAACTCGTCCAATTTAATTGGATCCGAAAGTTGCGCTATTAAATCATGTAAGCTTTGGATTCGGCGGAAAAGTTTTTCCCGACGTGAAATTGCCCCTTTTAAGGCGGCCTCTAATTTTTCAGCCATTTTTGAAGGCGATTGAAATTAAAATAAATTTTTAATTTTCTTGATAGTAAATAAATTTAGTATTTTAATTTGAAATAATATGGTTTAAATGTAATAAACGTAGTTTCAAAAATAAAAATAAATTGATTGAAAACTGTAGTAATAACTTGTAATCTAATAACTAGATATTCAATATTCGGTAATAAACAACATTTTATATTGTACTATAAATGTATCAGAATAAATTTTAAATTAATCGTATTTATTAAAATTATCTATTTTAATAAATTAAATGAATTTGCAGAATCGTTGAAAGTAAATCGTTTTGATAATATCGTTGCGATTAATAATTTGTTGAGATAAGAAATCGTTGATAAGGGTATTATTGTAAATGTTTTACAATCTGGCTTGAAAAAACCGGTTTATGAAAATGTACCGATGCGTACACGAACTTCCTTGTACAACCTAGACCATAGATTAGTGACATTGATATGATATATATGATATTACTATTGATGACCATTTAATATCCAAAATAATTTCTTTATATTACACGAATGTTTTTACATAATATAAAAAAAGGAAAATAATTGTTTGAACCCAAAAAAAATTGACTGATAAACTTGTGTATAAAATAATAAAAAGTTTTTAAGTTGACGACGTATTTAAGTCTATAAACGAATGTTATAATTAAACATTACTTACGTACATGTATTTAAGTATAAAAATACCTTTCCTATTTATTGTGAATAACTTTGTTTCCATATACGAAAAAATACGGCTCGCGTATTCGGGCTTCCCAAACGAACACTTTTAAAAAAATAGAATACTAGTAATTGGCGGTATACACTGATACGCAATACACCGAATTCGAATCCGGACGTGGATAACCGAAACACTGGTTTCGAACCCGATCGCGGACGACTAAAAACTTTTTAATAGACTGGTTTCGAATCCGGCCGCGGATGATCAAAAAACTATGTAATAGACTGGTTTCGAATCCGGCCGCGGATGGTCCAAAAAACTATGTCCATAAAGCCAGGTTACGAACATACATTTAAATGGACTGTAAATCCTAATTATTATTTCTAGTTACAGTACCTGTACTGGCATGGAGCGAGGTAACTAGTAGACTGTGTACGTTCCGTACGCGTTCCAAAAGACAACTCTTCTTATCGGAAAGCCTGGTTCGTGTAGATACCGGTCAGCTGCAAGTAAGCGGCGGCACTAGTCGAATGCGAGGGAAGCCCGCGAGTTTAAAGTTCTAACACATATTTATGTACTATTTATATTGAAGGTAAATTTCTGTACACTATTGCAAGAGCATAATTTATAGAAATTAACTAAATATTATGGTTAATAGTCTTACTTCAGTACTATAAATTAAAGAAATAATAAAGAATTTTTTTCAGAATGGTTTTAATTTAAGCTCAATTCATAATCTCTACTGTTACTATATTGACAGTAGTCAATTGTGTTGGAGAAAATTTTTATTTTTTAAGATACTCCTTAGTTAAGGTAGTATGTTACTGGAAAGGAAAGAATACGATAACATGTGTGAAATTTTACCCTCAGATACTTGAAGCATGACGATCAAAATCACAGATCTTGAAGTATGAATGGTAATGGATTTGACACGTTTTTGTTACAGTTCTATTCACAGATTCTTTATAGTAAGCAAAGTTTTATCAAACTACACTTTACATTTCACCATCACTTCATTACTTACCACATATAATACAATTTTTCCATCACTTTTATTTTTATGAACAATACAATTGATAAAAATAGTTTTCAGATATGCTTTTTGAATGTTGAACCAAATATAAATCATTATGTTATTGATTTATTGGGTTTATGCTTAAAATTTCATTAATATTTATTAATTAATGAAATATTAATATATCAATATTTGTGAGTAGTACTAAATAATCTAGAATTTTCTCTGTGACATAGTTTTTAATATGATGGACAATAAAGTAGAAGTTCCTGTGTTTGATTCCCAGTTAGGGTCTGAAAATTTTAGCATTTTAAAAGTCAACATTTTATAACCTAACGTAGTCACTATTATCAAACTGTTAATGTGACTTAAAATGTAGTCATCACTTCGTTTAATTTCTCACTTAAAATGGTATGAAAATTACAGAAAATGTCAGTAGAGTAACTTTTTGTCTAACTCAAGATAGAAAGTAATAAATTTATAAACAAAAATGAAACTTTTGAACATTTTAAGAAACTAACACTAAAAAAAGAGATCAGTCTGGTACACAATAAGAAATTAACATTTATGCACTCCAGTTCAATTATTCTCACGTCAGTAACTTTACCTCTGTTTTTGTTTTCTTTTATTTTATATCTTTAGTTTATTTAAAGACAGGGCCTAGGGGAGTGTGGTAGCCCCTTTTAAAAAAATAAAATTATTTCTACTTACGCTTCAGTGATATTTACTCTGTGAGTACTCAATTGATAAGCTGAAGATAGGTTTTGATTCAAACCCTAGTAAGGGTCTGAAAAATATTACCATGCTCAAACCCACATTATTGTTCCAGTACCTACCATGGTCACTAAAAGACAAGCAGTCCGTATGACATACAGAAAGTAGAAACTATTATTTATGTGTTAACAGAAGGAGTTTCAACCACCTCCTTGGTATAGTACATTAGAGTGATAGATCACACTTGATTCCGAAGTT
The DNA here is from genome assembly GCA_035578175.1 of Catonia carolina. Taxonomy (NCBI): domain Eukaryota; kingdom Metazoa; phylum Arthropoda; class Insecta; order Hemiptera; family Achilidae; genus Catonia; species Catonia carolina. The sequence continues at coordinate 123,335,751 of JAQMRL010000001.1, read as the reverse complement.
AATATCTTATTTCTGATCTTAATCTTCATTCAACCCTACCCTGGCAGTTAACCTCCCTCAAATCTCTAAGTTTCATCACTCAACATGTACTTTCCCACTTTGATAACCTTGCTTTCCCTCTTACTGACACCTTTTGGTTTTGTATGTATGTAATATAATACGTCATATATTATACTTCTTTGACTTTAACTCTATTTTATATAATGAATTTACATAATGAATTTCACTAACCTTCTTTTTAAACTGCGTCAACTTTTATCTTTACTTACACGTGTTTCGGTGGATCCACCATCATCAGAGTAAATAACATAATTGAAACTAAAAATTTTTTTATTTATTTAAAATCTATACAAGATGATACATCTTCAGTCATTTGTATAAAACTGACTTAAAATTAATTTCCTCTAATTTATATCTCCTCATATTTATTGTAGGTAGCAGGAGCAGTCAATATCACTTCATCATTCCTAAAATTGACCTGTTTGTTCAAAATGTTCTTTGACTTTACTTAAGAAAACTAAACTGTGTAACAATTTGACTTAATTAGTAGTTTTAATGTTGGTAGTGTTGTTAAATTGTCTTGTTGTCACTTGAGTTGTAGCTCCTCAGGATGATTCACAAAATATCTTTATCCCGTTGTCTTCTCATTCAAGGTTTTTTTTTTTTTTTTTTTGCGCCCTGGAGACTCCAGGAGGAGTATAGGACATGTCGTCAGATATAACACCTGAAATACATATAAGAATCACACAATGTATCACTACTATCAAGAAAGAAATTCTTGTACGCTATAAAAAGTTTCACTGATCAAGTAATTTTTCAGATTTTTTAAAGGAATTCAAATCCTCACAACACTTTAAAGATTGGGGTAATTTATTTATGAATTTTCTCCCTGCATAAGTAGGTTTTTGTTCAAACAATTTTGTGGAGTGATTAGCCACATGATAATTATTCCTGTTTCTCGTGTTGTGATTGTGAACATTGAAATTCTGCATAAATTTATTTTGCCTAACATACATAATCACCTCAAAAATGTAGAGGGGGGAACTGTAAGCAATTTAAGCTCCTTAAATAGTGGCCTGCATGAGGTTAGCTGGTTAGCTCCCACCATACACCTAATAGCTTTCTTTTGAATTTTAAAAACCCTATTTATATTACCCATGCTAGAATTACCCCATACTAAAATACCATAACGGATATGAGACAGAATGAGGCCATGATAAGCTGCCATTAGTAATTTTTTATCATTTAATCTGGCGATTTGTTTTAGTGCAAATACCCCAGATGATATTTTACTACAAACTTGATTTATATAGAAGTCCCAAGACAAAGATCTATCTAGAGATACGCCCAGGAACTTCACTGTTTCTACATGCTCTAAACTATTATTATGAATAAATACATCCACTTCTCTACTTTCTTTAACGTTATGTTTATTATTAAGGTGGGTTGTGTGGTAGGTAATGAGTAAACAAAGGCTGAATTTGTGTGATAGTGTAGTTTGTTGTGAAAGTATATTGTAGTTTCTTTATTTTTTAATGTGAAGGTCTCTTAGTAATGTTTTGTTACTGTCATATGGTGGACAGCCTCTTATGATCTGTAATATTTTTTTCTGGAATGTCTTCTGTTTTCTGGAATGTCTTCTGAGTTTTAGCTGATCAATAGATCACTGAGCTATTAGCTCCAAATAGAATAGACAAGTAACAATTTTTTTTCTGAGAAATTGGAAGAGGAGATTTGTGGTGAATCAGTTTGTAGAGTTTTTTTAGTCACATGTTAAGCGGTAGTTTTTGAAATCTATGTAGGTACCATGTCTGTCTGTGTAGTTTCAGTTCTAAGTATTTCTCAATTTTTTTTGGGGAAAAATTTATTATCTGAGAGTAAATGACAACTGTATTAGGTTAAGGAAATGTGTAGTAAATTTTAATGCAGTAAAATTGTCTAACTCTAGTTGGAAATTGAATCCGAGACTGTTTTCTTTGTAGTCCAGTGCAATCCAGTTCTTAACCGATGTACCAAGTCCTTCATCTAGATGACTATGATTATTTGGGGAAAAATTTTATTGTTAAATGTTACAAATCTATTTTGAAAATCACGAATAAAATATTTGATTAAATGAAACATGTCTAATAATATATGCCTATAACGGGCAGGTGGAGTGTTCAATTAATTACACTCGATCTGTTGGTTCCAGGGCTACAAAAAATAGTTTTGTTTCTTATAACTTAGTCAGCCAATTATATGACTGAACTATTAAAGAAAGAAGAGGTAGAGGTGTAAAAGATACTAATCAGAATTATCTCCTCTGAAAGTAATGAAATTCATTATACAGCCAGACCCTGTGGTGAATGAAGCGCAGGTGTCATTTGCAGTGGGGAAAGTGAGTCCTTTTTGGAAGGCCTGGCTTGCTGATAAGCAACTCTTTCAACTCTTTCAACCTTTTTGGAAGGCAATAGTAAACCATCTCACTCCTCGATTTTACTCAGTAAAACCTCTAGAGGTTCAAACCAGTCTTTCGGCTGTTGACCTAACCAACCCATCTTATAACAATTTTAACATGTTTAGTTAAAAGTTATTTGATTTGAGTGGTTGCCAAATTTTTCAGTTTATTTGAAAAATATTTGAGATTATTTATTTCTAAAATTCTCATACTTACTGTCCATTAAATTATTCTGTGTTCAGTGATTCTTTTACAGGTTTTTGACAACATTGCTTCTGCTGTAGCAACTACATCCTTTCATATATTTAAATGATCCAGGCTTCATAAATCAACCAATACTTAAAATAATTATATTATGAATGACAAATTACTATTATTTATTATTGAAAGTTTTGACACATAACTCAATCGTTGGATTTTACGAATTTTCTACAAAAGATTGTGTACATCTGAATGGTGAGAGGTGGGTACCGTGATTAGGAGGAAATAGCCTGCCAGCTAGAGCTGGGTGGTTGGCTGGTTGCTGCCACAGAGGCAGAAGGAGCAATTACTTTCAAAAGTTAACGGTACGTTCTTTTACTTGGCCTTGTTCTGAAACCTTATTTCAAGGCCACACCACTCCATTTAAAAACACTAACATACATACCTACTTCACATGTGCTTGCCTCATTGCCTACCACTTACCAAATACTATCATCATTGTCGTCCTTATCAGCTGCAGTGCCAATGTTCGTTCTAATCGGCCAGTTAAGGTTTTAATGACTGCATTCGTACGTATTAGTTGTACGTACTACATTATTAATCTCTCAAGAATCGTATTATGTACTGAACCTAGAATGCGGACACGGGAGCTTTCACACACCCTCTCTACCGCTGCAAAATAACTTCTTAATACGTGTCATCATAACAAGGCGTAAACATCAAAAATATTTATTACCATTATTTACGACATAGTAGACAATTCTTTACATACATTAAAGGGTTTTTAATATCATAGCACCAAAGCGGCAATTGGTATTAAAACAGTACAGTAGCTTTAAATGAGCTTTAAACGATTCTGGCTCAAACCAGTAATTGAACCCAGGTTCTTTTCGTTTAATCAAACTAAATTACTGACTGAGCCACCTACAAAGGGTTTGTTTTACATTTTTAGATTTATTTACTTTTTTTACCCAAATGAGTGTAAGTTGCAATCAATTTTTAACAATAAGCAACCTCATGACGAATAATATGAAGACATTATATTATTTATGTCGTTTAAATGAGGTGTAGTCTTGTACAGTCAGACCGACCATTCCTGAGAAAGTATGGTTAATTGAAACCCAACCATCAAAGTACATAACATACGTAACCACTGCCTATTATTCAAATCCGTAAAAAAACTACCTTCACTAAAACCCACCGGGTTGGTCTAGAGGTAAAGTCATCGCCGTGAGACAGCTGTTTAACAGCTGGTTTTCAGAGGGTTCCTGGTTCAAATCCTAGCAAAGGTTTTCCTACCTTTATACGGATTTGAATACTAGAAAGTGGTTACCGATGTACGTTGATCGTTGGGGTTCAATTAACCATACTCTCTCAGGAATGGTAGGCCTGAGTCTGTACAAGACTACACCTCATTTAAACGTCATACACGTCATCCTCATCTCATTGGGGCATGGGGTTGCTTATTGCTCTGAATTGAACAGATTGCAACGTACACAAATTAGGAATAAAAAAAACCTTTACTAGGATTTGAACCACGGAATCATCAGCTGTATCGTGGTGACGACTTTTTTACCAGACCAACTCACCGAGTTAGTCTAGGTTGGTGATTTGGCTGTAATTACTAAAAGATTATTGTAGTAGTAATAATAATAATAATAATAATAATAATAATAATAATAATAATAATAATAATAATAATAATAATAATAATAATAATAATAATAATAATAATAATAATAATAATAAGAATAATAATAATAATAATAATAATAATAATAATAATAATAATAATAATAATAATAATAATAATAAGAATAATAATAATAATAATAATAATAATAATAATAATAACAATAACAATAATAATAATAATAATAATAATAATAATAATAATAATAATATAGAAACAATTATTTCATAAACAAGTAAAGGTGAAGGTATACCTGGTTTACTTTTAATTTCATAACCAAATTAAGTAAACGGCCATTCGTGATTTTGGGTGTCTCACATCTACCTAACTATAACAAAAGTTTTTCTATACAGAATTTTGCTATCTATATATGCGCACATCCTCACTCCCAATTAGCCGTTTCTGAATTGCTCACCTTTGTTAGGACACAAATGTAATATAGCCTAGATTTGATAGACACATCATACAAACCACACACATGCTCCTGCGCCCGTACTCATAAATGAGGTGTTGGAGTCAACAACTAGCTACGTAATGTAAGCTACGTAAAGTAATGTGATATGGCCGAGGCAGGGAATTGGCACAATAAGTAGTCACTATTGAGTTGATCTTTACTGTAGAACTGTAATACATCCTTAAACTTTTAGTTTACAATAAAGTACTGTATAGATCGAATTGCCTATTTTAGTTGGATTAAAATTCTGGAGTAAATTTGTATACTTCGATTAAAAGAAATCTGTTAGGATTACCTTTTAATAAGTTTATAGATTTTATTGAGAATGTTGTAGTGCCCTATTATTATATGTTAGGTAATTCTATTACTTGCATCGTAATAAGCTGAACCTCTGCAAAATTTCATAAATAAAAATCAAGACTCATTCAAATTGAGTTTCCTGATAGTTCATGGTAACATCGAAGTGATGAGAAAAAAGATACATCAAACACCCATTGCGTATTGCGTATTGGAGTCTTAGGGCCCATGAAAGTTCGGAAGTCAATTAAGGAAAAAAGTAAATTGTTTTAAGTGTTTATGTCTTGTGCTGTAAAGTTTTCTGGTGCTGTCTACTGATGTTTTATGAAAACAATAAAAATGTGAGCACACACATTCTCATGGTAAAAGATAGCGAAGCTCCTCTAAAGAAATGAAAAAGGAATTATTTAATATAAGTTATAAAAGAATTGCTAATTTAATAATCTAAAATTCTGGTTTAATACTCAAAAAAATTTAAATGCTTAAACAGAATAATATAATTGATTTTAATTACTTATATTATAATGAGAATCTTCTTCCATGATTAAAAATTTAATAATTTTTGTCTGTATTCCGCCGACTGTTATAACCCGGCAGAGATCTCCAAAATCTCATCTCTGCAGAAACCTTTGCAGATAGTTTCGAGTCTGAGAGCAACCGTCATTGGCCAGTTCTCACTTCCAAACAGGCAACTAGAAACAAACATCACTGTGCCAAAATTTCTGAAGTGCAACTCGTTTCACTTTGTTTTTGAGCTCTTGAATAGAGCACTTTGTTATTCGTTTTGTATGCAGTCTTGAGTGCTTCATCTAGAAACGCTCGATCTTATAATTGACATCAAATTCTCTAAGGAACGAGACATTAAATTAAAGTAAATTAAAGCCGGTGAAACTTTAGATGAAAATTCAAGCACAGGTGTTTTTTTTAAACCACAGGTTGCAAGCTTAAGGTCCCTTCTAGCTAGTTAGCAGAAAGGTGGAACCAGAGGAGTAACAAATTTGTTAGAAATTCTAGTTCATCTGGCCCGGATGATAGGACCCAGTAAGGTACCATAAAAGTCATGAACGTGTTGTTTACATAAAAAAGCGTAAGAAAATTGATATTGAAAAGTTAAGTTTGAAATAATTTTACAGTAAATATGATTCTTTTTATGTAGACACCAGAATGAAAGAAATCAAACAGTTAATAAAAATATTGGCGCCTTAGAATTGATAAAAAAAATCTCAAAGCTATATTTTTGTTGCATAGTGCCTTCATCAACCGCTAAGTTCTTTACTGTTTTATTATGCAATATTACGTTAACAATAAAATATAATTAAAGTTAGTACTTAAAAATAACCAAATAGTTAAGCTTTAAAATAATGTTGCAAACTGATTTTTAAAATAACAATTAACTGACTTTCCGAGTAGACCTAACTGTTTTCCAGAAAATTTAATTACTTAAAATCTTACACTATCCCTGGTATCAAACAAGATGAGCTTCCCATTTGAATTAATATTGATATATAAGTATAGATTGTTCAAAACGGGATGTCACGGTTAGAAAAATTAAAGAAAAGTTTGCACATTTTTGAAGTGGGAATCCAGCATATTTGTTTCGTATTGTCACTTCGTCTACTTAGAAAGTAGCAAATTGTTTAGTGTAACCGGTTGTCGGTTAAATATGAATAACTTTTGTTAGTAGAAAGTTGTTGTACATTTTGGTACAAACGTTATGGTGAACAATAATTCACATGTTATTGAAAAATTGATATATTTTTAAAAAATTTAAATATTTTTTCAACTTGATAATCAATTCAAATAGGTAGGTCGTATAAACAAGAATGCTTTCGCTTGGTGAAAACACCTGGCCAACAAAGAAATTTAAAAATATTTTTATAGTAATAATATAGAGTCTAAGTATGTTACTTCTGTATTTTGTAGAATGAAGTTTTTTTATGAGATTATATACGCAATAATCCATTTTCAGTAAAAAAATATGAAAGTTATCAGTTTCATTTATTTAGCTAATGTCGCATCAACTATTTAATTAAAAACGATTTTGGTGGGTATTGACCTGTATCTGTGAACTCATCTCGCTTTAAGAATATTTCAAACACTGCCGGAGTCAAAGATCCAGGAACATCTACATTTTAATAAAGCTTTCAGTAAGTATTACCCATTTTCCATGATAATATCCAATATTGACTTGTTTTCATTTCTCAAATAAACCTAATACCAAATGAGTCATTTTATTCCTCATAAAATATAAAAATGGTTTGAGTCGATCATTAATTTTGTTTTACATTTGTAATATTTACGAAAAATCTGTTGCTTTGTACTGCTGGTATATTTTTTAAATATACCTTTTTAATACATGATCTCTTGTATAACAATACATCCAATATATCGCTAAGAATTAACATATGATTAAATTAATACGTGACTTACTTTAAGTGTTTGCATTGTATCTTTCGCGTTCTGTATAATTTATAAGATTCGTATTATTAATATCTTTAGTAAGCTATATTTATTTAAAGCCGCATTGAAACATTAGGTCATTAGTGACTAATACCGGATGTGAAACTATGGGAATACATTCTATGGGAATATAAACGGAAACTTTGGCTTGGCTGTTGGACGGTTTATTGAGAGCCATCAAGGTTGTAGCCCATACATGTAGTCAGTAATAAGAACCCTGTAATATATAGTCCTTCTGCAAGCAGAAGGTCTAAAATAGTATTCAAAATAGAACTTTACAGTATTTATACTGAATTTAAAATATAGCCATAACGGGAGAAATAAATAAAAATTAAATTAAAAGTACGCAATTTACATTTTCGTAGTAAGTAAAAATGACGGAAATTATTTTCTTCCAGTTTTTACTTTCTCTTGCCTATATGAATAGGAAAAGTATTGTTTTCATGTAGATTTTTCGAAATTGAGTTTTCACCGGATCTACACGTTTTCAGACCCCTGAACCATAAAAAACACGTTTTTAGCGATTGGGCTGTGTGTGTGTGTGTGTGTGTGTGTGTGTGCGCGCGCGCGCGCGCGCGTGTGTGTGTGAATAGAATATCTCAAGAACGGAATATTGTACGAACTTAAAACTTGAAACTTAAGTTACCTAGTTACTTCGAGAGGATCCGACACGAACATTTTCATCAAACTCGGTCAACTGGAAGTAGTAGTTTATTAGTGTCATTTTCACTTTATGCAATTTCCTCGAAAATAGCTCCTACAATTTATCTAAAAATCACCTAATTTGCTGCATTTTTTATGCTCTATAAGATAGGGTAGGTGCCATGTCCGTTTAAATTCTTGGAGAGGCTGTTTTCTCGTAAAAATTTGTTTTTTTTAAATTGCGGCTTTAATATGCGGTTTAGCGAAAAAATGTATATAATAAAAGTTGTAGAGAATTTAAAATCCTACAACTTCTATTTCAAATTTTTTTTTGTATAATCCTTATATTAGCGGTAATTAGCGATTTTCTGTTTTTGTCACGTAAATAAGTAAAAAATTTATTTTTTAAGATTTGTAACGTCTGATCTTCAGACCGTTACAGATTTTATTTTAAATTTTATATTTGCGGTGGTTGTTTAGTTATCTACTCATCAGCTGTTTGTCGTTGCGGTGGCCTATTTTTCTAATTAGGTACTGCTGCCGAATTAATTGAAAACTTTCCTGGTTGGACACAGAGAGTCATGTCTCGACTGTGTAAACGAAAGGACGTACATTACTACTCAGTAATGTTACGGGCCTAATTACTGTTTTAACTTTTAGTAAAAAAGTTTTATTGTTATTATCTTTTATTATGTATTGAACTGTTCGTTGTCCGGTATTTTTAATTTTTTTTGTTTGCCGTATCTATCTTATTAAGTCTTTTCGGTATTCGGCAATTTGTATTTAATGAAAATGTGATTCGAATATTTCGCCCAATTTAATATTGGATTCCAATCCTGGGACTTCAATTCCAATCCTGGTGCTACGTTTTTCAACCCTGGGACTGTGAAATCTATTCTTTGGGACGAGCAACACGATACTCGGATCATGAGTTTCGATTCCCGCATTGGTGAAATTCTTTCGCCAACAATCACATTAAATTGGTCAACATTTCCTGAATTACTTGATCATGCTGTTTACTTGTCGTCCAAGCTAGATGAAGGCTTATTAAACACGTCAGTAATATATCGTAATGAGTGTTGTCTGCTAATTGGTATGATGTTTTTTTATTTTTATTATTTTGGGAAAAGTATCTTATTGCTTCGAAACTTATTTTAAAGTGGCAACTGATTAATTTAGTAAAGATCATCCCATACTAATGTATTGTCTTGTCGATTTTCTTACACTGGGCAGGAATTTATGTGTCATTAATTGACCTGTTTGGACTTTTCTTTCTAAAATTTATTTGCTGGAAAAACGTAATTTAATTAAGGAACGTGGACTAAGTAAATGTTATTAATTCATTCCCGATTTTTCTAAATTTATTATTCTTCTATTTGTCTTCTGTTTATTATTTATTAAAATGAAATTATGTAACTTAAAGGTTAGCCAGTGAAAACCTGGAATATTATTATACAATTAATTATGTATATCAAAAATATGTAAGTTTAAGATTTATTAATTTACTCCTGATTTAAAATTTATTTCATTTGTTTCAATTTAACTTCTGTTTTCTTAATAATAAAATTTGTGTAACTGAAAGATTACTAGTGAAACCTAAAATGTTATTACACATTTAATTATGTACATCCTAGAACATATAAATTTAAAGTTTATTAATTTTTTATTTTGAAAGCTAGCATGCTCAGCTGTAAAAAGAATTAAATTTAAATAATTTTGATTACGCAAAATTTGATGTTATTTAACTAATGTATCTTTAACTTTTGGATACTTTATTAACTTGATATTAACAACTAGTTACTTAATGAAATACAGTTGTGGATTTTTGGTTATATTTGAATGTCCATTTATTTAAAGCTTGTTAATTTTGTATTAACATTGGTGTTTATACCTTTTTATTAATTTTATTATATTAAATTATTTTGGTCTTATCCACCTTTTAAATTTGTATTCATTTGTTTATGCAGCACAACCTGAGTGTATTTATGGTTTTCTTAGCTTCCTTTCCTTTCTTTTGTTAACGCCCCTACCAACCTATCGATGTAGATAGAGGGGCCGTGACAGATTTCAGCCTTGATATGCATTTTAAGACTAAAATATTTGAACAAATTTATAGAAAATTAAAAGATTAACACTTTTTATATAGAGCATTTTTCTCTACAGAGCTTAGTTTAGCATGAAATAGTGATATTCCGTATTTTTAAGCCAAACTGAGATTAATTTTCATTTTGCGTCTTTCATTCATGATTAAAATTAGGTTATGTTTTTCGAGGTTAGTTTTTTGTTCATTTTTAATGTTTTATTACTAATATTAAGCTATATTGTTCATTATTTTCATTGTCAAATAAAAGTCGTGTGAGTGTTTCACACAAGATTTTTTTTGTAATGTCGTACTTATTTTGAAAAAGTAATTTTTTAGTGTAGAATTTAATTCTGTTTGAGCTTGACACTTGTGTTCATTTATAGCTCTCTTCTAGCTTATAAACAGTACTATATTATTTCTGAAGAATGTCCGGCATATAAAAGAAATCCCAATATATGCTGAACAGAATTTCAAAATTCCTGTTATGATAAGCAAACGTCTTGAAAGAAAGTAGACCGTATTTATTAAAACAATCTCCCGCTCACCTAACTTGCCAGCAGCAAGAATGTCCAGCTGTTTAGTACTTAAATGAAACTACATAAAGAATCTTTGCACTGATAATAAAATAAGTTTCACACTTGAAGATATTGTTTCATAAGTAAGTCAGGAAACAGCTGTTACCTTGAGTACATTTCTACTCGTTGATAGAAAGGTACTCAAGGTGTGGTGGTTCATAGTCAAGTAATTCAATGGTTTTGTTAGAATGTATAAATTGATATCTCGACGTCAAGATTTTTGCATTGTATATGAAAGCACTGATGGTGTTACTGTCGACGTTACTGATGTTTTATCTTGATAACTACCTACAACATGTTCTATACTGTGTGATTCTAATTTATGTAGCCGGATTTTGAGAGTTTCATCTGATGGTGGAATTGAAGATAACATTGTTAATCTGTGCACACTGTTCTAAATCTTCACTTTCCAAACAGTCTACAATTTTTTTTATAAATTTCGGAGATATTACTAATAAAATGTTTTACAACATACATTTAATAAAATATTGAAAGGAGGTTAATATAGGTCTACTAATAATCTTATGTTTTTAAAATTCAAACCAACCGCCCTATTTATTTTCAATTAATTAATATTTAAAAAAACAAGTAGTTTTATTAAATTATGTTTGTAAGCTGAAGTACAACGAACTTGTTTATGAATTAAATGACTGCTAAAAATTTAAATTCAACTTTGGAAAACAGAGTAAAAAAATAGTATTCATGATCATTGTTACCGATTGTTGTTGTTTAGGTCAACAGCCGAAAGGCTGGTTTGAACCTGTAGAGGTTTTACTAAGTAAAACGAGGAGTGAGGTGGTTTACCATTGCCTTCCTCACTGAGTGGAAAAGTACGCTAGTTAGCATGCCGGGCCCTCTGAAAAGCACATATTTTCCACTCTGTAAATGACACCTTCACTTCATTCACCACAGGGTCTGGCTGTACAATGAAATTCATTACTTTCAGAGAAGCTAACTCTGATTAGTGTCTTTTACACCTCTACCTCTTCTGTTCTTAAATGATTCAGTCATTTAATTGACTGACCATGTGATAAGAAACAGAACTATTTATTTTAGCCCTGCAACGAACAGATTGAGTGTAAATAATTTGACACTCCACCTGTCTGTTATGGGCAGAGTTACCGATTATGTCTTGAAAAATATCTACTATTTCAGTCATCACTTTAAACATCATTAACGGTTTTGATGAACAGGTGATTCAAAACTATACGGAAATGTCTAGGTAGCTCATTCTATAGCTAAAAAAAACGTTTATATAAACATAGGCCCGAAAACGCTCCGCTAGCGAGTTATACAAGGTCATAGTTTTGCCAAGAATTCAGTGCCCTCGGTGAAATGAGACCATTAGAAATTTTTAGGCTATGTTTATACAAATTTTTATTTTCTCTTGCCTATATGAATATATAGAAAGGAAAGTATTGTTTTCATGTCGAATTTTCGAAATTGAGTTTTCACCGGACCTACACGTTTTCAGACCCCCTAAACCCAAAAAACATGTTTTTAGCGATTGGCCTGTGCGTGCGTGTGTATATATGTGTGTGTGTGTGTGTGTGTGTGTGTGTGTATGTGTGTGTGTGTGTGTGTGTGTGTGTGTGTGTGTGTGTGTGTGTGTGTGTGTGTGTGTGTGTGTGTGTGTGTGTGTGTGTGTGTGTGTGTGTGTGTGTGTGTGAATAGAATATATTCTCAAGAACGAAACATGGTACGAACTTGAAACTTGAAACTTAAGTTAGATACCACTAGAGGACCCGACACGAACATTTTCATCAAAATCGGTCAACCGGAAGTAGTAGTTTATTCGTGTAATTTTTCACTTTTTTGCGATTTTCTCGAAAACGGCTCTTACGATTTTTTATAAAAATTGCCTCATTTAGTAAATGTTTTATGCTTTACAAGATAAAGTAGGCGCTATGTCTGCTGAAATTCTTGAAAAGGCTGTTTTCACGTAAAAAATTGTTTTTTAAGATTGTGACTTTATACTACCTATGCATTTTAGCGCAAAAATATATATAATAAAAGTTGTAGAAAATTTAAAATCCTACAACTTTTATTTCAAAAATTTTTTTATAAAGCTTAGTTTAGCAGTAATTAGCGGTTTTCTGTTTTTTCTCACGAAAAGTGTAAAAATCGATTTTTTAAGATATCAGTCTTAGTATGATTTTACGACCAAAGTGCATGTAATTAAATTTATAGAAAATTAAAATATCTAGAACTTTTGCTTAGAGCATTTTTCTCTACAGAGCCTAATTTAGCATGAAAGAGTGATTTTCGGTATTTTTAAGCCTAACTGAAGTTGATTTTCACTTTGCGTCTTTCACTCATGATTAAAATAAGGTTAGGTTTTTTGAGATTAGTTTTTTGTTTATTTTTAATGTTTTATTACATATGTTAGGTGTTATGGTTAATTATTTGCATTGGCAAAAAGTCGTTCGAGTGTTTCACACCAGATTTGTTTTTTTTTAATTTTTCGCTATAGAATGAGCTACCGAAAGATTGTCGTATAGTTCTGAATCACCCGGTATAAATATCACAAACACAACATAAAAGATAGGCCGAAAAAATAATTTCTGGGACATACCCTACTACGTCCCGTAATATATTTATTGGACAATTTATTTTCAGCATGTAGTTCTGTCTCCTTTTCTCCGTATGAGTTGATCATAATGTCGGTAATTGCATAACTTTTGACCAATCTTTACTGATACATAGCCCCAAAATAAATGTAAATTACAAAATTTCAATAAGAATTTTAATGTTAAAATATACACATATTTATGTACATGTTATGTACTGGGAATCTAAAAATTGATGTTTTCACAATAAAAATCAAACAAATATTACTGCAATAAGAAAATAAAATTATTAACTAGGTACTGAAATAATCAAGATATTCTAGTATTTCAAAACAATTAAATATTTTAAACAAACACATTAATTTACCATGGTAAAATACATTAGACAGGTCTATCAAACAATGTTAAAGAAAGTAATATCAGTTAACAAAGAGAAATATAGCACGAGAAAGTCTCTTTTTAATCACTTTTCTAGTTAATTTGGTAAATCTGACAAATCAATGTTTCAGTTGTTCGAAGAATACCAACCATCTCTAATCAGCGTATAAATCAGACTATTTATAAAAGTTAATAAGGTAGTTTACAATAAAAATCCAAAACAAAGTAATGTACAAATGTTTTATTTTAATATTTTCTCTATAGAATAATAGAAAAGTTCAAAATTTCTTTTAATTTTTAAGAGGTACAATATAATACATTTACCAACTTGAAAACATAGATTTGATATTTTTTTATAAAACAATATTTTTGACAAAATTAAATAAGTTCACTATTGTTCAAGTTTTCGTTTAATCAGAAATCAAATTTGAAGTCTACAAATAATTGTTTAAATCGATACAATTAAATAATAATTTTTACAAATTTCTATTAAAAATACAGTATGTTGTAATTAAAATGATAATTTTATAAAAATTTTATTTTTAACATTATTTTTCAATAACTTGTAAATAGAATGAAAATTTTTATCTACACGACAATCATTATAGCCTAATTATTTATTTAAAATATATCTGTAAAATAGTTAAATTTACATTACATATTTTTTTTTATTACGACTATAAAATGTGACACGAAAGAGCAAGACAACGAGATTCAAAATAAAAGTAATTTACAAATATTACAATAATGAACATGGAATATTGAGCATTTTAATAACAGTATTATTACTTTCTATATCATGGTACAATAACTAATAAATTTGTAATGATTAGATCTAGTAATAACAAGAATAGTTTTTATATTTACAAAACATTGTTTTATACAACTCTTCTTTATGTACAAATTGTGGCCGTCATAAATATCACAATATTAATAATGTATCTACAGGCCGAGCCGAATTGCAACCAAACTTATTTGCCTACAATTTAAAAATATCGTATTCAAAAACTTTACCATTATTTTTGAAAAGGGAGTGGGTAGTTTAGATAGACGTAAAATTTTATGAAAAATTAAGTGGAAAAGTAAAATATATAATGATTTCCGTTTAATAAAAGATGATAAATGGATTCAGCGCAGACCTAAGCGATTTGGACGGTCAGCACGGACAGCTGATAGCGGTCAGAAAACGATGTACTCGTATGTAACTTTGACCACAGTTTTAAAACAAAACTTACTTTCAACTTTCATCCGTTGAATCGTACCAACCTGACACAAATCGCTTCCACTGTAAAAAAATATATAAAACATTTACAAACTATACTACAAACTCTCATGAAGATCTAATTTATTTTATCCTACAATATAATTAAATTACTATGTATTCTAAAAATTATAATTAAATCTACAAACATACGGCATCTGAAATGCAGAATTAATATTGTAATTTTAAAGCCAAAATTAGTACTTTTTAGAAGTTAATTTTTTAAATCAATAATTTTTAAATTCTATGTTTGATAAAAACCGCGATTTTAGAATTAATTGACAACGATAAGTTTGCAAGTAGGTTATTTTTTACAATAAAACGTACACTAAGATTTGGTAAATTTATTAATAAACAAACTACTGAATGTATAAAAAATAACTGATTGCATTATTATAATTTACTGGTCGGTGCGTAGTTTTATGATTTGGCCACTTTAAGCAGTCGTTTTTTATTATTATAGTAATTTATAATTAATTACACAATATTATTATTATTATATATAATACATACATACACATATCATAAATATTTATAAATAAATTAGTCTATAAAATTCTAAATTACGTACAACATACAGAACTGAAAAGAAGAATAAAATTTGTTGCACCATTAAGGACAGATCAACGAAGGATTAGGTTTCGAACCATTTTACAGGATAATTAATTATTAGACAGAAACGAAAAGTAACCAATCACCAATCTCGATTCACAAAAACAATTTACCCTGAGCTGTATACCTCATGAATTTGTTAAATCAGTCATAATAATTCATCTAATTAAACTCAATTTACTACATAAGAGGAAAAACGACTACACTTTGCAGAATATTATTATCTTCTAAAAAATTTACACAAGATTTAAGTTTACAGATATGTGTTTACAAAAATATTAAAGTGAACTAGATCAATTAATTTTAATTAGACTTGAAAAAGTAAAACCTACATTTTTAAATAACGAATTCTAACTAGTTAATGAATTAAATAATTGTAAATTAATTAAAAGTATTCAAGTAATTATTCCCTGAGTTTAAGCATGAAAAGTAGATTTTTTAAAGAAGTAATAATGAGAAATGAAGTGTTAAAGAAAAACAATTTCTCAAGATAAGATGTGTCCGGATAAGGTATAAGAAAGGCGAGGAAGCAGCAATTACGCCGAGCGGATGTGACAAAGTGGAGCGTTTGACAGATGTATTATTTGGACAGGTCAGAGTAGGCCACGTGCTAAGAGTAGGCCATATAACCAGATGGAAGTTGAAGATGATGCAAGAAAGTAGGTCGGAAGACTGGTCCGAGTCTACCTAGGTAAGAAGTGACGGAGCGACCCATCCTCAATAACAATAAATAACACTGATCATAGACCATACAAATCTCGGACCTGCAGTCCGGTATATTTACATTATAATTGTCCCATTTGATTAAATAAATAAATAAATACAATATTTTTAATGTCCTCTCTCTAATACACTTTCTCAGTACGGGTGACTCGCAGAAGAATCAAACAGCGTCGATTTATTAACAGTTTATTGTATCTACACTGACACAAATTCTTTATACACTATGTATTTTTTAATACTGTACATTGTAATTCGTACAACACAACACAATATTGCAAGTTAAGTAATCTTATTCGTTGAAATAATAAGCTCAACTAGATAATAATTTGTACAGAGTAGACACATCGCCTGGTAACCAGTCGATCGAATCTGTCTTCGCCATACCGTTGAACGATACGGACGATACAATGTATAATCTTTGGATTAGTAATAAAATTTGACCACGATCGGGATCAGAAGCACTAACTGGCCATCTTCACGAATTCTGAGTTATCATATCCTGGATGAACAAATGTTGTAGTTACGCCTTTACGATCGATTTGTCGGACTCGGACAAAAAGGAAAGCGGCTACTAGGCAGGCTACCACCAATACGACAAGAAGCATGATAAGTCCAGCTACGAAACCCGGTAGACTCATGCAGATTGATTCTGAATCAGGTGATCCAGTCGTTGACGAGATCACTACAGTTTCATTGTTAGAATTTAAAGCAAAGTTTACATCACCGGGAGCTACGACTTGAATAATTCTACTTGTATTAACATCAGTCATTTCTTGTGCTGCTCGTTTATATACGTGGGAAACGACTATTGTGTGTACAATTTCACCTTCTAAATGCCGCCTTCTGCGCGCTCCTTGTAATTCTGCTGGTAACCCTTCGACTGACCTTGGTCTACCACCTAAAGTTGCGAGATTTCCTTCTAATTCATCACTAACGCCACTCTTCCTTTTTACTGTAGTATATTGAGCAGCATGTCCTGGTAATGGTGGAGGTGGTAAATGGATTTCATTGTTTCCGCCGCCATTGCTGTTAACGTTATTACTATTACCGTTATTGTTGCTGTTGCTGTTACTGTTTCCATTGTTATTACTGTTGCTGTTAGTGTTAGGGAGACTTGGTGAAGTCTGGTGTGGTGCGGGTGAAGATGGGCTTGGTGGATTCGATGTGGATGAAGGTGGCGGCGGTGGTGGTAGAACATCAGGTTTATTTTCAGAGTATGCTCCAGCTGGTCCAGAAGGATGTCTTGGGTCTGGATATGCGGCTGGCGCACCATAATCTGGAAGTGGTGGTGGTCCATATTCTGAGTGGATCGAATTGGTATGAGATGGCGGTGGTCCGTATTCACCAGGTAGCTGAGGCAATCCATAATCACCTCCACATCTTGGCTCAGGACAGTTGTATCGGCACACTTGAATTACGCACTGGAAGTGAACATTCATAGAGTCTGGGAACTTAAATGCTTGGAAGTAAGCAAAAGAGACAACCGATGCAGATGGTCCGAAATTCTTTATTTTCTGGAATTTTGACATAATCTTCGGTCTAACAACACATCCATGTTGATCGACTAATTGGATTGGAGCGCGTTTTCCATCGTGGGCAACACAGTTGCGCACAAGCATATCAAATTTATTTTCGTCGTCTTTAATTGCTAATACCATGGTCATAGTTTGGCCAATCTTTACGATACCGGACACTTCACTGGCCCATGGTCCTTTACCCACTTGGATTTGCATCCAGCATTGCAGGTTGTCTCCGAGGAAGTTGGCGGTGACTGCGTGGAGCATGTCGACTTGAAAGGGACGAAAAGTCACAGCCTTTTCATAGAAGTCGTACCAGGTACACCGTAATTTTCTAGCTTGATCCCAAACTTCTTGAACATAAGGATCGTATTGTATAATAATCGTGTTTTCTACGTAGCTTCCACTTGGAGTTGAGTAACCACCACCGGTGTTGTGGTTGGCTGAAGACGACATTCCGCAACTATTCAAGAAAATCTCAAACGTGGCGCTGAGATGTCCTGAACCTGGCTTTAAATGTACACAGTGTGGATCACTGTAGAATCCTGAAACAAAAACAAGAAAGGATTATAAAAGATTTTAACAGTTATGGTCACGTTTAAAACTAACCTATACAAAATAAATTAACGTCATAAAACCCAAAAGAAACTTTTCAAGGAAATTGATGTTTTTATAGAACATTTTAATTAGAAAACTTGAAAAATTAGCTTAAACAATACATTTTAAACCATTCAGTATTGCGTAATATTGTATTGTTGACTTGCCAAAAAATTTAGCCATATAAGTGAAATAATTACGCAGAAAGTGAAATGTAACAATGCAATGAATTCAGTTATAGTACATGATTCTGAAACAATGAAATGGCTAAATATGAATACAAACAATGGCGAAAGTAAATGTAATGTCACGATGGAAAACACAATGTTGTATTGTTCGTGGTCATTTTTGTTTGTAGGTAGTTTGATTACTGAATACATTACATGTTAGACAAAATTAATTATACAATAATTAAAATGAGTGAAGACGAAACAAATTACTTTAATTACAAAAGAAAAAGTTATGTTAACACATGGAAGTGGTTATTTTCGAAAGTATTAGAATTCTTTTTAGTTAGCTATCCTTAGTCCGGGAAAATTTAATGACCCTTATTTTAACATGAACCGTAAATTACCATTATCTTATATTGTGAGTACTCCTGTCTTTAGGACGATCGCACGAAATAAAAAAAATTGAATTATATCAGTGACACTGAAGTCTTCAAAAAATATATTGTTTTATAACATATTTAATTTAATTTTGCAAGTGTGTAAAAACGACTAGCAAAACTGATCAGAAACTGTAATTTAAAAAAATGGTGTTAATGGTTTAGAGGACACCATTCCATGATAGTGCTTCCCAGAATAAAACTTGAGTTATTTTTAAGTTTGAATTAAATTTGTGTTATATTAATACATTATGTTTTTCTACCCCATCGGCGGTTCAGTTGTCTTTGTGCGATTCATGGTAGGAGAATGTATGTTACTTATTTAGGGATTATTATGATTTTGAAGCTCTGAACCTTTTTTACAATAATAAAAATGTGTCGTTTACGTGAGGGACGCGAAGTCATCCTGTAATGTTTTATTGGATTCGTAACTCAGGGAATTAGTGAGTCACATGAATTTACTAAGGACACGCTGGATTCGTGAAATGATTGACGGCTTTGCAGCACTATAAATCTGACATCGTTCAGATTGATTGGAGAATCGCTTTGTAAGTTAAGAGTATTACAAGATTCATAGTTATACACCAATCTGTGTTCAAAACGGTTTTAAATTGTATTACTTCTTTGTGCCAGACTGGGATGAATTGAGTCGTGTGGAGAATGATCGTTTACTGCCAAAATCCTGAACACAAGAACGACTTGCACATAACAATTTTTACTTTGAATATTTTCGTATTGAAGCCTGTTTGTAATAATTAAACTTTTATAAAATAACTTTCAAAGTACTACATATATTTGAAATGGAATGGCAAAATGTTAAGACGGATCCGTGATCACTAATTTGATCAGTTAGAACGTGTCAAAATGATTTAACTAGACGTCTCTGTTTAGAAGAAACTAAAACACTTTTTTCAGTCAGGGATTTTTAAATATACAAAAAAAGGAATGAAGAAAAACTCGAAAATTTTTTGAACCATTTTATTACCCGATTAGTTAAGATTTCTTTCAATGAAACCCAAGAATAATTAAATACCCATCATTAATTTGAAAAATTAGATAACCGCATTGAAAAAAAATACAGGAATCTTCTAATTAGAAATATTTAATTCCTGTGTTTTAATAACATAAAAATTAAGAAATGAAGTTTTACGTACCCTTCGAAAATATCATTCCGTAAAATGGACGATCGAATTCAATATTAACTCTCATGTGTGTTTTCTCGCACTGAACTTGCAGGTGCTTTATTTGAGGCATATCGGGTGTAGCCAATGGCCAAGGATCATCAGGTCCGGGCCCGGAAGGTGCCGGTGCTCCATATTGAGGAGCAGGTGGTCCGGACAAAGGTGGTCCATAGACAGCTCGATGTTCTAGAGGTAAATTGGCTGAATCTATAAGTGGTGCATCACTGCGAACTCCCTGAAACACAATAATATTAGTTTTATAAATGTGTTTTATCATTTTATACTAAACATAAGCATCATTTTTATTTTATTTTAAATCGAATCAACAGCTAGGTCATAACTAACTGCTTTGGTTTAAAATACTGTGGGTTTGAACTTGTAATGATTTTCCAGACGTTGGCCGGGAAGGTCCCAGACGAACCTGGGATTTTCCGTTTACCAGCGTAGCACGCTCACCACAGCGCTACGGAGGTGGTCATCAAAGTTATTTACTTTAATTAATTCTCGAAGAATTAAAAAAAAACTTAAACGTTTTACAAGATATTAAGTCTATTAGTACGTTGAACAAGATTTATTTGTTATAATATATTAAAAGTTTGTGCAAATTAATCAATCACACTTCACAGAAAAATTCACGATCACTAAAAATACGACACAATTAATACTTTTTTTAACTTAGTTTTATATTTTGTTCTTTATAAGCCAGAATGTTTGTTGAACTAAAATATTGATTCTTAAACGAGTAAAAAAGAAGGTACTAGTTTTGATTTTTTTGACTTAAGTACTACTTATCAGTTGCTGCATTAAAAATTATGGTTAGATCAGTAATACATTGTTATCCAAGCTAACATAAATGTAACTATTTATTTAAATAACTTGTGATTAATTTTATTATACTTTGTTTATTTTCATATCATAAACTACTTTCAAAATATAAATCCAACATTTTCAGTAACAATTTACAAATATAATTTGTAAATATAAATAGTAATATAGTTACTAATATTATTAGTAATATAATTAGTAATATAGGGTAATTTACTCTCATCATGCGGTCGTGGGTTCGAATCCCACTCAAGCACGGCATATTTTCATTCGTTACAAAAAATCATTTCATCCTTCATTGTATATAGTTACACCCCAACGTCGTTGCTAATGAGCTTTGTAGTTGATGCGACGTTAAATAAATCAATAAAAAAATATATATAATTTATTTACTACAAGTACAGTTTAAAAGTACATATTATTAACGTACGTACTGGAAACAGACCATCGCTTAAGTTAATAATTCAAGGGTAAAATTAAGTACACCTCAGACTATATCGATTATGTGTTTTAAATTTAAAACCAAGGGAAATTATATTAAATTTTTAAGTGCGAATCTGTCAAATTATGTTTTTATTCATTTACTCTATACTACCTTTTTTAAAAAGTCGGCTAACTTTTTAACTATTTATCCTAATTGCAAAAACAATTGTTGTGGAGAACAATAAAATTTAATTAGTGTGTAGATTAAATTAATAAATTGATTGTTTAAAGTGCGCTTAAACTAATTTAGAAGGCACTGATTATTGTTTTGCCGTGTGAAACACAGTAAAGAATGTGAAACAGAACAGTAAAGTGAGTGTTATGAATCTGTTCAAATGCTGTGATCTACAACAAGCAAGTTATAGCACCGGAACAAAATACAATTTAATAATGAGTCGTTCCTTCCTGATTATGAGGCTGGACATTCAAACTCCCACGGGTAACCCAGTTTTACATTTACTAAAAGCGGTCAAGAACATCATGATCAAAAACTCCACTATTATTAAATTAAACTGATAATAATAGGCCTTCTATTATTATTATTGTAATAATACACTTATTAGTTACCCATTTTTGGTAAAGTTTTATTGTTTTATGTATCTAAATCATGATCATATCTATCGTCAACGCTTTTCCAACGAATGTATTGTCACTAGTCGTTGTGTTTCTCTCTGAACTTTTACTACTTGCAATAATATAAAAGTATTTCCAAAAATGAGAAAAGGTAACGTTTCTATTGTTGACTCAAATATTTTGTACAAAATTAAAACAATAAATTAAAATTTTTTATGTATTGGAACTATTCAATAGAATTATAACTTCTACAATTATTTAGTATATCAATAAATAAATAATTTGGTAAATTACATAGGATCCACAATACCACAAATAAACGTTTCTTTAGATTTAGAAAATATTAATGAACATAAACCTAAGGAACAGGTATTCTTTCAGACTAGTATTTGTAAACGAACATAAATAATTTATATCTGTGTATTCGGTATTTATTGATTTTCCGTAATTTAAAGAAAAAAATTGGAAACTTTTTACAATGTCTGTTTATAATTAAACAATAGCCTTATATAGTATCAACATAAGAACAAAAATATATATAATTAAAGCTTCAATTTAAAAATAAAATGTATAAAATCAGTATTATCGATAGAATTTGTGTTTTCTTATTTTTATCAAAAGAACAAACATTTAAATGTTAACAAAAACTAATTTCTTGCTAAAAGCTTTAAGTTGTGAAAAACCGATATTTTTTTTTTAGTGTCAGGAAAAATTTACGCTACATTGAAAAGCCTATTTTCAATGGATGTATTAGAATAATTACATTTTTAAAGTCGCAAAAGATACGTTTAAATAGTTAAAAACACCGCAGTAATCAACATTAATAAGTTCATAAAATACAAATCAATAAACAAAAACAAATAAGACAGTTAACAATTTGAAACCCGGAAAATAAATCCTTATGATTTAAAATAGTCACTTAAGTATAGTTAAATATTATAATGTTACTCCTGATCCAGTCGAAGTTACTCCGATTAATAACTGGTGCACCTTGGTAAGTCCCTAACGACTTTTTTAGTCAATGGAGTAATGATGGATGAAATTCAGCGTACAGTCCCCACAATAGTCAAAATTAAAACATCACATCAAAATAATTTCAATAAATTTATTAGATAACATAACAATATATATTTATCAATATTGCTATATAATGTCTATATTACGTATTATTATATTAGTAATTACAACTAGTACATTTATAGTAGTAGTATATTAGTATTACAATTAGTGTTTTTTTTGTATTAGTATATTAGTATTATTAGTAGGGTATGTATATATAATGTCAATATTGCTATATTGACTAAACAGTATAACTATTGTTGTTTAGGTAATCAGCCGAAAGGCTGGTTTGAACCTGTAGAGGTTTTACTAAGTAAAACGAGGAGGAAAGTGGTTTACCATGCCTTCCTCACTGAACGGAAAAGTACGCTTATCAGCATACCGGGCGCTCTGAAAAGTACAAATTTTGGACTCTGCAAATGACACCTTCACTTCATTCACCACAGGGTCTGGCTGTATAATGAAATTCATTACTTTCAGAAGAGATAACTCTGATAAGTGCCTTTTACACCTCTACCTCTTCTGTTCTTAAATGATTCAGTCATTTAATTGGCTGACCATGAGATAAGAAACATAACTATTTATTTTAGCCCTGCAACGAACAGATTAATTGTAAATAATTTGACACTCCACCTGTCTGTAATGGGCAGAGTATAACTATTATACTTTGATCTGCTCTACAGAAAAATTAATTCACTGAATATTCCAAATTCAAGTCATTTATAACCAGTCCGATCGCTTATCATTATCAAACTCTAAGAAGTTTATGAACTCAGTGCTTTGTAACTAAACTTTATTCAATAATTGTTGGAATAAAATTAAAAAGAAATAACTAAAAATAATTACAATAAGTGGTATTTACTTGGTTTTTTTACTTTTTGTTGCATGAGGATAAAGTAGTTGAAATTTTTACCCTCCATTACTTTTGTTCGTTAGATTTACTCTAACTTTATTAGACCTGTTCACGCTTTCGTCTTGTTTTATCTTATGATCTTTTAGTTTATGTTTATGGATTAGAAACAAACTTAGCTGTTATACTTTTAACTGAAGGGTACTAATCAAAGATTGTCTGGAACGTACTTCAAGAAATCCAAGTATAGTTACCATCTGTTATTCATTTCTTCTGATTAATGTTTAATATTAAAGAGAAAGTTTTATAAAATAATTTTTTAAATTCTGATTTTCTTTACACCATCAAAACATTTCCATAAAGTAAATTTTCAGTAAAAATCTCTCTATGATTTATCTGAATCAAGTGGATAGACGATTATAATCTTTAAAAACTGGGGCAGTGCAAGTTCTTTTAATATTTCTGTTGTAATTGTGTAGGGTGCTTGTTCTTGACTGATATTTTTTTCCTGACCGGTCTCCTATTAAAGTAAACTTAATGCTGTGGTAATAAAGGCGATACAAAATTCACCACTTGTATATTATTTATTACTATCTAGTACCATAACAAAAGAGTGAGAATAAGTTACACTAAATAATGTACTGTGTTTTGTTTACTGTATTGTATTCCAAGTTAGTCACGACCATAATAAAATCGTGTTGGATAAAACAACTAAATAACATTGTCGTTATACATGATCATCGTGAAAGCATAAGATTATCTTGTATATCACAGACCGAATGTCTGTAAATACCATGTCGTAAATTTTATTAAATGTTATTTTTATAGTGAGTTTGTTCTAAATACAGTAGAACAGTAATCCGTGTATTAATATTTATGTTGCAAATGAATTTAATTTTACAAGCTCCTGTGATTCTTTATGGTAGCTGAACGCATATTAACTTTAAAATATATAGCCAACTTATTTTAACAATCTTTAACCGTGTTATTTAACATTTTTATAATTTCCTTGTTAACTCAGTTGTTTTATTATTAATTGACATGATAACTATTCTTGGTTTGAGTCCTAGATAGAGTTTGAATGTAACCCAA
Organism: Catonia carolina; assembly: GCA_035578175.1. Lineage (NCBI taxonomy): Eukaryota > Metazoa > Arthropoda > Insecta > Hemiptera > Achilidae > Catonia > Catonia carolina. The sequence continues at coordinate 123,310,581 of JAQMRL010000001.1, read as the reverse complement.
CTTAATCTAAATTTTCAAAACCTAAAATAGTTGCTAAAATTCAAGTGAGAGTAAAAATAAACAAAGAGAAAAACAAGATACAAGACAACAAATTTTGATTTTAGTTCTGGGTTAAGATATCAAGGATAATGGGTTCGATTCCGACATGAGACGTGCGGGAAATTTTTAATCTATTATTCACTCATTTTCATTCACTTTTATTGGAATATTTCGCTTTCATTTATAGATTTACATGTACTTTGTAAAGTGTATCGTGAGGGATAACCGCTAAATAGATCTCAATTTTCTCATTTTTTAAGGATTTCATACAGTAGTTGCCACCATCCTTCTCTCAACCTCTGCCTCCACTTATCCTAATTGAGCCAAGATCCATTCCTCCTCCCGAAGTTTTTCCTCTCAACGGTTTCATCCAACTCAGCGATTAAGAACGTAATAGAGTCGGGTCTCCGCACCTTCCCACTGGACTCTAGACGTGACCAGCGGTATCCCTAATCCTTATTTCTCTTGTCAAAAGAGTGTCACGATTTTAATCTCAATTATTTAAATCACAGTAAGTTGCGAAAACATGGCTTAAAATTAAGTACAATTTTTCAAAAGAAAATAATATTAAATTTTTGTTTTCTTAATTAAAAACGTGGGATTAAACCCCATTTTCCAGGGGTTTTCTTGGTCGAGCCACCTACAATAGGTTACAATCAACAAATTTTTATATTTTATATTCGAGGTTTAGGTTTTGTTAATTCGTTATTTATTGCGTAATAATAGTAACAATAGAATAATAGTATTTCCAAAATATAAATGCTTATAACTTTATACAAACAAATTACGAGTAAATACTCGTAGGCTACGAGATCTGTCGAAAAAGTATCCAACTTTTTCAAACAAAGCTTTCTAGAAATGTTCCTGACAGTGGCAGCACTAATGAAACAAGTGCATGGAGTCTGATGGGTGCTAGTTTGAAGAGCACTAGGGTAAGTTTTTGAATATTTTAAAAAATATTTTTTTTATTTGAAGAAGTCGGATACTTTTTTAACAGATCTCGTACGTACAAAACACCAATACATTACAATATAAATTCATTGCAACAAGAGTGCAAAAATACTCTTTATAAAAAATGTAATTACCAAGCAAAAATCCGTCCCGGTTTTAGTTAACATTAGCATAAGCAAGCTAGTAAATTATAATTTCTACCGCTTACTGAAGTTATGAGGAAAGCTAAAAAATAGTCAACTAGAACACACAAGAAGAAGGTTAAAATAATGACATTTTGACCGGCGTAACTAGCTTCTACGCCGGGGTCCTGGGGTCGATTCCCGGTCAGGTCTGACATTTTTTCATCACTCCTTTATAATAGATCATCATTCTTCACATTCTGTATTAGCAGAAATTGCAAAACAATCAGACGTAAAAAAATTCGTTAAATTATATTTAGAGTTGAAAAGTAGTGTATAAACTGCCAAATAATTTGGTTACTTGACTGAATCCGGACTAAAACTGAATAATATAAGTAGGGCTTCTAAAAAAATAAAAAAGTATTCCGAAATAAAAATATCAATACTGTGTAATTCGATTTTTTTTTAAATTTTACTCGCATCTAAATTTTGGTAATTAGCGACTACATTTGGTTGAGAAACTGTGGGTTTGAACTTGTAATAATTTTCTGGACCATTGCCGGTAATTGAACCAGGAACTTCCTATTTTTTTTTGTCATTTGTTTCTAATTTTTTTACTAATGTATTCCTGTTCTCTAAATTTATTTAAGAATAGGTAAATGAACTCCCTATAAAGGCTGAAAAATATTGTAGTCCATCTACTGATAATATGGAACATTCAGAACAATATGATGGCTTTTACAGTTAAAACATTCTATATTAACTTTTCTCTATGCATAGAAACGAACAATAATAAATGAATTTTCTAAATATCCGTTTATGTAGTTATATATTGTACTTTATTTTATTTCCATCTGGCACACATTCAGAATCAACAGCTCAAACCGCACACAATAATTCAGTACTACTACCTCTAATTACTTGAAACGGTTCTCGCAGTCCATAATACAACTTCCATATAAAGCCAATTACCTTTACCGTCATTATTGACTACTGCAATTCATCTTCATCGTACATATTTTTTATGAAACAAAATAAACTTAACACATTGTATGACCCTTTAGAACATTAAATCTTATATCCTAGTGGTAATAGTAAAAATAATAATAGTAATAACTATTATAGGGCAATATAATAACAATCACTTCACTCCTATCTTATAACCTAAAATGAAGTTTGCTTGTATTTATCTACAAAACCATTTCAAAAATATTGTAATACAAAATTATAATGTGGTTTTCAAGATTACTTTTTAATAGATTTACTACAATAATTATTAGTTGTAGCACTAGCTTTATATGTTATTGCAATAAACAAAATAAAGATATTAAACAAAAATTAGCCTACGTTATACATTAGAAAAATAACAATATGTTTCGGCAAAATTCTTTAAAAACAGAAAAAACATGGATGTTTAAATTAAACCTAGAATAAGCGCGAATTGTGTCTTTAATTTCTTGTCAACCTTAAAGCTTCAATTTTAGTTGAAAGTTAATTGAAAAACTGGGTTCGATTAAAACCCATTGCGGTGTTTCTGACATTCTGTTCCAGAAATATTGAAAACATTTTAATTTTTTAATTGACTTTTAATTTTTTATTTGATTTTGATTTTATCGAATGTATGGACTTAAAAATGGTATCAAAATAATTGTACTATTAGATATCACTTACTCCATTGTCTGAAATTTATATACAAAAATCTTCAGATTTAATGACAATGATGCACGTGTATTATAAAGGGGCCGTATAACAGATGAATCGACCCAGGATGGTAGTTTTAAGTTATAACTAGGTTAACAAATTTAGTTTATATTTCAAATTGCTATACAAGCTAAAAACAGAAATAAAGTTTATGGACACTCCTGGCAAAAACTTTAATCTAGATTCATACATGGCCGAATCGACAATAATGTGCTCAAATTCAGCTTGATTTCATAAGGGCAGAAGTCAGAAAATGTTAAATACGGCGATTCCATTACAGCTGCCCGTTGGTAATCTATAAAGAGTTCGGAAAAGTAGTTTTTATTATAGAACATTAACTGACACTAATGATATAAAAAGGCAATTCGATATGTTATCGTAACTTTTGACTCAATTGCACATTGCCTAGTAAAATAAAAATAGAAAAGAAATAAAACTTAATTCGTTATATAATTGAAGCTCATTAGAAATCTCGTCAATTTCTTCTACACATTTGATATTTTGATTACAAAATAAATTAAATTGTAACTATACTTCATTTGTTGAGAGTTAGAAGTAAGCAGTGTAAGTGAACACTTTTTCAAACTGTTACTGTGGTGCAGTTTAGTTAATCGACCGACTCCCAGCATGCAGTTGACGTAAAAAAGTCATATGTAGCGTTAGGGGGTGTAGTATGTTTATAACGTATGTGCTGCAGATAGATTGTGTAGTACACAGGTGGTTCACATTGTGAAATTTGTAATTTTTAATTTGTAATTGAACGGCACTCCCGTTCTAACACCGCGTGAAATATTGTCATCTTTGCTTGAATAAACTGTAGATGTATTTGAGATTTACAAAACTGTGCCTAATTTTACCCAATATGTACCAAGAAAATTCTAGTTCTTTACGGTATTTTATGAATGTGATTAGATTTATTTGGGCTACTTGAAAAATATAATAGTTCGTTTTCATTCACAATCTTTATTTTGAGTTTGAGAAATATTTATGACTACAGTTAGGATTAAATTGACTGAAAAGGATTATTTTGTTTTGTTTATTTGCAATCGATATTAGAATAGCAATAAAAAAATTGAAGTTAAGATGTAGAATTATTCACTTGTACAAACTTGTCACATAAGGGCACCTTGATTCATCTAAAACGCATTTTTCTGTTAAACGTAAGGTTCCGGTTTCGAATTCTGGCTGTGGGCTAGATACATTTTACTGTATACCACACCCTAAAAAACGGTAAGTAATTCAGAAATGAATATAACTTTAAAAAATGAAACCACATAAGAAGACAGATGCTTAATACAAATTTGAAGCTAAACCTTGAATAACGATTAATTAGAATTAGAAACGACAGATTTAAACTGGCAATAGATATTAGGGATAGTTTGGAAATTATAAACCGTATAACTAAGAAAGTTGTTTTTAACTTAAATATATCTTACGTACTATAGTAAATACAACTTTTTTCTGATTATCAGTTTCATCTCAATTGTCTTGTAAACAATTTGAAATGTCAGTTGAAACGGATATAGAAAGTTTTGTTTTTAGGAAGAAAGTTATATCATTGTGGTACTTAACATACTGTTAATTGTTATTGTGTACAGAACTGGTAGTTATGTCCCAAATAAGTAGTTTTAATTGAACATACGTAGCGTTATTGTAAGTAACTTAAGCCTAAATTACTTTATTATTTATGTATTAAATACCATTATTTTTTATTTATAATTATATTTTATGGTTCTAACGTACTTGTAGTTGTTTGTCATATTTAAAATTAATTTTGTCTCACGTGTAGAACTCCATGCAGTATTTTTTAAATGTATAAGAAGTAAAATTCATAAGGGAATAAGGTAAAAAATTAGATATTATAAAACTGGAATACATCATTGAAGAAAGGTAATGAAGAGTTTTGGTAAAAGATTATCTTTTCACTGAAACCTTTTGTAAATTTCAAGAGTAAGTTTATTTACTACTAGATTCTTTAAATTTTAGTACTGAATTCAAAAAATTACTCGGAAAAATAGTTCTCTAGCAAAAAAAAATTGAAAGAACCTAGAGTAAAGTTAATTCTGATTATAAATTTTTATTCACCTGCTTTTCTTTAAGAACGTTTCTTGGCTATATTAGCTATATTTTCTGAAGTTTTTTTCACTGCCCATATGTATGAAAATTCGTTATTGAAAACATTTTGTGTTGTTATACTTTACTAATTAACAGCTGTTTTCCAGTACGTTTTTAAATACCTAAGTGGTTTCTATCTCAGTTATTTTAAGTCGGATAAACATATTGGTCATACGGGACTACTTTGGGATATGAAACAATGGGTTTTAACCTGTAATTACATCCAGACTCCTGTCGGAACTCATACCCGGAGCCTTCCGCTTTGTATCCAGCACGCTGACTACACGCCGCGACTATCAATTGATTTATTAGTAGTAAGCAAAACTACTATTAGTTCAATGACTGGTATTTTAATCTATCAAAAAAGTAATATAATTTTCTCTGTTTATAAAAATTACAAAACAGATATATTTTAATAAAATCGGATAATAGTAAGTCTATTTAAAATTATTTAATCTCTCCCGAAAGCGATAGCAAAGTCAGTAGAATTAGAAAAACCGTTTTTAAAAGTCGTGACAGCTTAAAAATTTTATACTATAATTAATACATTATACAAAATTAAAAGTAAATATAGCATGAGTGTAACCTACATTCTATATAGAACACAAGATCGTAAAGAAAGGGTAGATAGAAGTTTTCACTTTCTCCATGTAAGCTAATATCTTAAGTGGCAGGAAAACGAGAACACATTTATGTCAATTTTAGCGATTACAACTCGCATTTGACATAGTATAACTCTGGGTAATGTAATGCAAACGTAGTATTTACCACGCGAAAAAGTTTTATAAATAAAGTACTGTATAATTAACATAATTTGTTTTCCTTGTTTTTGTACATAATATTTAATGAACTATTAAACATATCAATTCAATATTCATTTTTTTAAGTTTTAGTAAGTTACTATTATTTACTAATTACTAGCAGCTACGATTAAGTTAACTGGTTGATAGTTAAGCTCATAATATATTTCGCCATAGAAAAATAATTTGCTCGCATGAAGTTATCTACCATCAATAACTTTTATAAAAATGTAGTAAGCCTAAGTATTAATACAGCTAATTCAGTTAACTAAATGGTAAAGTAGGCTTATGAGTATATAAATAGTAATAAAATAGTTTTTCTTTTCATTTTCTATGGAACAAAATATGCCTAATTTCAGCTATCTCTGTGTTCAGGAAGTTAGATTTTTATTAGTACATTACATACGATTGTTTTATACATGAAAAAGTGAGTGAGTAATTTAGTAATTCAGTGAATTACTGAGTGCTTTTGCACTTATTATTATTATTCATATTCATTTCCTGTTTAAGGAAAGCTATAAAACTTGAATACTTTTATGTTTTCCTTCTGTTTCTCCTGGCCGTCCATTTGTCCCTTCCAATCCTCTAAATGCTTTCACTACATTCCTTCCTTCATTTTTCTGTCTAAATTCTTCCTCTGCTCACTGTATTAATAATAATATTTTTCAAATTTGGTTTTTTTAATGTTGTGTCTGAATTTTTCCCGATTTTTCGGGTCGTTTTTTGTGATCTTTAAGTATTTTAACTTTATTTTGCTGATGGTTATGTTGTAGAAGATTTTTTTAGTGATTCTATTCTTGTCCACTCTGTGTACGTGTATGTGATCAATCTACATGTCTTGCCTCCTTCTTCTATGATTATTTCTGTGTATTTATACATTTTTGATAACAGTCAATTATTCTATATTCCATTCTTTGGCTGGTTAAAATATTTTCTTAAGGATTTTTCTTTCTTATTTTTCAGTTTAATCTATAAAATACATTTATACTTTTTATATAAAATATCTTTTAGATATTATTTTTGTATGCAAATAAGAAGTTCTGGAGTTCAATTACCAGCAAGGATCTAAAAATTTTTTACAATGTTCAAATAGACAATTATTACTTGTACGTATTTTTCGTGGTCATTAAACATTTAATGTGAGAATAACTCTTTGGTTGACGTTAAGGTCAATGTATTCCACGTCAACTTACTAAAATGAATAAGTATAATTAAAACAAAATTATATGTAGTGGATTTTATTTTTATTTTTGAAAATAATCACTACACTCTCATAATATATACCTATATTAAAATAATTTTAATTAACAATAAACATTTCATTACAATAGATTATAGTTCACTTTCGTAGCGTATTTTATAATTAATTAAATATTAAAAATTGTCTACATACTAATTTCAGCCATATTGAAAGTGAACATAGTGGAGGAATATTTTTTTTAAATATTGCTACAATACACAGGTATGAACTGTCAGCGGTGAAACTACTAACTGAATATTGTAGGCCTGTCCTACATAGATAGCAACTCATAAACTACGTAATGTGATGATTGAAACTTTACATTTCTACGTTATTTAAAAACTCTTAATTTTTAACGAACTGTTAGCCACTCTACACTAAAAAGTATATCAGATGTGTTTATTTACTCGAGGTTTATAATCTCGACACCGGTGGAGTCAAGATTATAAACCTCTGCGAAAAGTCTTAGAACAAGGTGGACAATAAACTTGCTAAATGTTTAGTTATATTTAATTACGTAACATATAAAAATGTTCATATTCACGGAATACCATTCTGGTAGAAGAAAATTATTTTAAATCAAATGAAGCCCATACTCAATCATATTTTTCCTTTTACGATGAGCTTACCGGTTTACAGGAATATGAATGAAAGATACATAAAATAAACACAGACGTTTCAAGTTTCTCCACTCTCAACAATTTTTTAATGAAAGGTTCTCTGCGCATGCGTACATTTGAAACCTGCAGCCATATAAGAAATACAAATGCTCTACATTTTTATCAACTACTATTAGATTGCACTACACTTGTGTTCAAACACGGTAACTGGTCTTCAAGTGGGTTAAACAAATCAAACAACTACGACTAGATTTCAAATAGAAAATTATCAGCCATACCTTAAATAACTACGCACTGTAAATTATACGTAGTAAGCTGACCTCTATGAAATGAAACACAGTGTTTCTAAAGTATTATTAATACGAGTACTTAAACAATAAAAGAGAAGTTAACTTTAAAATTTCCTGATAAATAGCTCTCAATTTTATTTATGAATATATTTATAAATAATTATTGATAAGTTTTTCTTTTGTTTTGAGAAAAATTATTATTAATTATTATTATACTACTACATTAGTATTGTCAATGTTCAACAAGTTGTAGTTTTTATTAAATTTAAATTGCTATATTTTCAAATCAACAGCGTGGCGGTTGAAAAGGAAATTTTGTCAATTAAAACAAGCGTTTACTTAAATTAATTCACTTAGAATTGTATAAATTATGTTAAAAAATAGAATTTCATTTGAAACTAAATAAATAAGAATTGACATTTTTGAGCTGCATGAAGCGAAAGTTTCCCGGTTAAGGTCGAGGTATTTTAAGTTAAATTTTTTGTTACAGTTCTATAAAACCCATAATAGTGGCTGAAAAAGTAGCACAGTAGTTTACAAAGTGAATTATTAAATCCCTGAGTCTTTTTGTCAACATTAATTTTCATGTTTTAATTTATTTGAACAAAAACTATAGGCCTAACTCTGTAATTATTTGAATATTTCTCAGCTTGTTCATCAATTTCATATTACATTTTTTAACTATTTTTAACAAATAAGAGTATTTTATTATTGTAAATTTACCTTTGGTAACATAATACTTACATTAATATACACCGTTTTAAGAAAATAGTTAAGAGGATCGGTAGTTCATTTTCGCTTGATTTCTTTGAGAAAATGAAGAAACATACTACAGAGGAGAGATGTAATTCAAGTTGACAATAAAATGTAATTAATAAGGAAGTATTACCATTGAAGATATTATTTATTAACATTATTAATTGCAAGTTATTAATTCAACCGTGTCATTTTCATGCTGAAGTATAGTAAAATAATTTAGTTTACTTATTAAAGTAATTAACAAACTGCAAATAATAATTAATTACAGGTACTAGTGAAATTAAGTAAATTAAAAACAGCAGATAGGGTTCAGGTTCCGGGTTTGAATCCCTGCAAACGTCTGGAAATTACTATATGTTGTAACTCATCGTTCCATAACCCAAAGTAGTTGCTAATAACCAAGATCTGATGCAGCTTAAAATAAATTTAAAAAAAATTAAAATGATTTAACCTGAAATAATTAAGTGCAATGGCCGCTATCGTGGCGTTGTGATTAATGAGCTAGACTACAAAACAGAACATACATATTTTGAAAAGTAGTAATAAAAACAACGCTTTATTAAAATAAATTTTATTTCAATAATTTATTAATTTAATCGCTATATAATTTCAATCCTGAATTTAATCCGTTTTGGTGGACATACTTGTTCACCAAACGTTAAGGAACATTAACAAATACAAAACACCTGAAATTTTTTTGATGTTCAAAAAAATTTTTTTTTTTTAATTAAATAAAATTTAATTAAAATTTTCAAACTTTCTAAATTACATTATACTCTACAAGTTGTTTTTGACACAATACAAGTTGTTATAGACCAATTTCCCTTTTGCCGATCCTGTCAAAATTATTCGAAAGGCTTCTTCTCCCGCGCCTGCGTCCTGTTGTTGAATCTGTTCTTCCCCCCGAGCAATTTGGTTTTCGTCAAGGACACTCCACAACTACCCAACTCCTCCGCATCGTCACGGCACTTGTTGATGCCAGAAATTCTTACTGTGACACGACGGCTGTGCTGCTTGATTTTCGGGCTGCATTTGACCGCGTCTGGCATATGGGCCTCCTTTACAAACTGGCGCAATTCTTTCCTCCTCAACTGTCCGATTACTCCATTCCTATCTTACTGGAAGACAATTCCAAGTCTCTGTCACTATTCCTCAGATCCACATGGCCATGTCCCCACTCACCCCTTCGTCCGCGGGTGTACCTCAGGGCTCGGTCCTTGGGCCCATCCTCTATCTTATGTACACCTTCGATTTTCCTGTCCGTGATTCAATCCAATTCGGACTGTTTGCCGATGATGCTATTCTGTACCGTCACGGCAGATGCCTCCGCCTCAATTGCCGCGCGCTTCAAATTCAGCTTCTAGACATCACTAGCTGGTGTCGTGTCTGGAGACTATCACTTAACCCCACAAAATGCAAAGCAATCCACTTTACACTAAAACGCAATGTTCCTCCGCCTCTACGATTGGAAGGGGAACTCCTCCCATGGCAGAACAGCGTGAAATATCTAGGGGTTGACCTAGATAAACGATTGACACTTCGACAGCACATTGACAGCAAGCTTAGCAAGGGTAGGGTCTTGTTCGCTTTACTAATCCCTTTGTTCCTCTCTCCTGCATACTCTTCAAAACTGAAACTTCTGATGTACTCCTCTATCCTACGTCCTTTCCTTTTGTATGGGTCACCGGTATGGTGGCCCTTTCTCTCCAAGTCCAACAAAAGACGTACTTCAGCATACCAGAACAAAGTCCTCCGGTGCATCACACAGTTCCACTATCTTATATCCAATCGCATCATACACGAACACCTTCTCTTCCCTTCTATGGAGGACTTTATTTACAATACCTCGAAACGGCTACACGACGCTGGGAAAACTGACGGACCCCAGATCATTCAGGACTTGTACCGACGTCCACACCCACCTGAAGTCTCTATGCCATTACCATTCCACGACTTTATCTAAATTCCAGTATGGCCCACTTAACAAAATTTAGAGTTGCCACATTTTTATTCTGCCCTGTATTCCTCTTATTTGCCCATGCCCCTTCTACTTGTATGACTCACTCCCCCCAGTTGGTAGTTGTCCCCATGTTCCTATGCATAATCACTCCACTACGGTGAAAAGAGCCGCCATTTTAAATTGATAAACACTCAGAACATAAAAAGGCCGGTGATTATACCAAACTCTACCCTTTCCGTCTCCCCTGAAATCATAAACTAACCCCTACCTTAAATTATACCTTTAGTCCACGTTCAGTAAAATGCATGCCTTCCCCTCCCCAAGATAATAGGACTCCCACAAAACTGAAAAAAAGGCCACTGAAATATAAAATAAAATAAAAGAGCCGCTCTTAAACCCACTTGTCCCTTAATTTAGATTTTCCACAAATAACTTCTAAAAATAAATTACCTCCTTTCAAGTCCCAGTTCCAATATCCAACGAACCAGAATCCTATTTCCTATTTAAACTATAAAATTCCCCCTAAATTTCTTGAGGTTGCAATTATTCTGTTATATTGTTCCCCGAGCGACCAGGTGTTCCTTAACACGATGTCGCCATCATAGGGCTTCTTAGCCCTCTCAACCAGGATTCAGGATTGAGGATTCAATGCAAAACTGAAGGCACTAAAATTTTCACGAGTTAAAACCAAGCGTAATCGTTCCATCATAGCTTACTTTAGTGCGTGATGACGAGACTGTTGATATGACTTTAAATAAATCAAGAAAAAAAATCTGGTGCGAAACACTCATACAACTTTCTCTTGTCAATGCATATAATTAACTATATAACCTAACATTAGTAATATAACATTAAAAATAAACAAAAACTAACCTCAAAAACATAACCTCATCTTAATCATAAGTGAATGATGCAAAATGAAAATCAACATCAGTTTAGCTTAAAAAATTCGGAAAATCACTCTTTCACGCTAAACTAGGCTCTATAGAGAAAAGTGCTCTAATAAAAGTTGTACATCTTTTAATTTTCTATAAATTTGATTAATCTCAATCTATTAACAAAAGAGTTAAATCAATTTAATATTATTCACTGAATACCATTGTGGTGAACAAAATTGTTTTAGTCAAATTACTCTATCACAAATCAAATTACCCTGTATGATATATACACTTTTGTTGTAAAATGAATACTAAGGCTGAAATCTTAAAAAATCCATTTGTTTACACGTTTTCGTGAAAAAAACAGAAAATCGCTAATTACCGCTATACTAAGCGTTATACAAAAAATGTTTGAAATAAAATTTAGGATTTTAAATTGTCTATAACTTTTACTTATACATTTTTTCGCTGAAATGCATAATGAAGCCGCAATCTCAAAAAAAAACAATTTTTTCACGAGAAAACAGGCTCTCCAAGAATTTCAGCAGACATGGCGCCTACCCAATCTTGTAGAGCATAAACAATTTAGTGAATGAGCCGTTTTTTAAAAAAATCGCAAGAAGTGAAAAATGACACGGAAAAACGACTACTTTCGGTTGACCGATTTTGACGAAAATGTTCGTGTCGGGTCTGATAATAGTATCTAACTTTAGTTTTAAGTTTCAAGTCCGTATGATGTTCTGTTCTTGAGATATTTTTTTCACACACACACACACGCGCGCGCGCGCGCGCACACACACACACACACACACACACACACACACCAATCGCTAGAAACATGTTTTTTGGGTTCAGGGAGTCGAAAACGTGTAGATTCGGTGAAAACTTGATTTCGAAAAATTGTCATGAAAACAATACTTTCCTTCCTATCTATTCATATTGGCAAGAGAAAGTAGAAAACCTAATTAAATTTAATTTTTTTTTCAAATTAGGCACATAAATTCATATGACGAGAACTGATAAAGAGAACTGATTATTTAAAACTGAGATCACTAAATTAAAAATATTTAATATTTATGATTATAAATAAACAGAATTCTTTTCTATAACATTGACTGAAATATTTAAATGCTTCTGAAAAGTCTTCTAGATAGTAATTTCAACAAGTTTCTCAGAATAAATTAAAAATACAAAGAGGAAAAATTAACTACTTTAAGTTTTTATATTATGAAGAATGAATAAAATACGACGATTAAAATATTTGTGATAGAATTCAGTCATGGCTAAATTAAAATGTTTTCAATCAAAAATGTTGAGGAAAAATGTTAAGGCTTCTTCGTATGTTCCCAATTATACAGACCTTACATATCTTAAGAACCCTTACTCTTACATAGGCAAGAGAAAGCAAAAATTAGTAAAACATAACTAAAATTAATTTGTTTTTCAAACTAGGCACATAAATTCATATGACGAGAACTTATAAAGAAAAACTAATTAGAAACAACTTATAAAGAACACTTTATAAAGAAACAATCCACCAGAATAGAAGCGTTTAAAATCAAAATTATAAAAAAAATTATATGCCAATAAGCCACGATTTTAACTGTCCACATTTGTTAGTTAACCCAATCTTTGGTTTCACAGAAGGTGGAGCAGAGATTTCCCATAAATTTTCTGATCATCTGATTTGTTCGCGTATAAAAATTGATAAACTTATTTTATCCTGTAAAACTTAAACATTATAAATTTATTTTTTATTATTTTAACATCCATTCAATCTTATAGCATTTTAAAGTACAGTAAAATTGTTCACATGACAATAAAATGTCTTAACATTTAAACGCAATGAGGGCAAATGAGTAGTGTCCTCTTCGAAAGTGTTAAATGAATAATGAACATTAAATATAAATATCCTAGTTGTGCAGAAAAGCTCAGTTATAAGTTTTGATAAATAAAATGAAGAATAAATTGGGGTATGGACCCCAATTTATTAAATAAAGCTAATTTTAAGTATCTTTAATCAAAGGTTTTAAAAATTTTCAAGTTTCTGAACGTCTTCATGAAAAGTAAAAACGTATTGCTCAATTAAAGTGTCACATTTGACTGGTATAAATAATAGACGACACATAACGGTTGTCACCAATTTAATGTAATGTTTTGATCACTTTCTGCCGGAATTTCCTGTTGGTGAGTTACTTCTTTGAATTAAGTTGAATGAGTATTATAGTGAAAGTAGGAGTAAGTTAATTAATGACGTCAGAAAATCCGCAATACCGTTCAACTAAAAGTAAAACTGGAAAGATTTAAATCAATTACTAAGTAAATTAAGTGTTTAGAAATAATGTTTATGATAGTGAGCATCATTAGATGACGTAGTTACATAAAATTCAAGTTCACTGGAGAATATTCATAAATATCTAATCTTAGTTAAAACAAGTATTAACTTTTTTTAAACGCCACAATTAAATTTTTATAGGTGATATATTTTAATTAATTTTATTCCACTACTTTCACTCGTGTACTATCATTTTAATCCATAAACATAAATGATTTCAATATATTTTATTACATGGTGCATAAATCACATAATAAAATTGACTATCGAAGATTATTACTTCCGAAAGAAATATATTTGTACGGTAATTTTCATTAGAGCACAGGAAAAACATTATTTTTTAGCGGTTAATTCAGTGCTATTCCCACAAACATAAAATGAAAACGTTATAATTCAACTAAGTAAACGTTTTTCATTAATAAGTTAGATTATACCTACAAGCTTTTCTATTTACTTTATAACAAGTTTGTGCCTGAACATATATAATTTTAAATAAAAAATTTAACTAATTTTCTCGTTTATTATTTAATCACTTTCACAGTGATACAAATAATGACAATGACTACAAGAAACTAGAAAATTTAATTACATTTACTTTCATCTTACGGCTCCAAAAGTTTCCCCCAAGTTTACATAATCAATACACCCTTCCCACAGACTGACAGATATATAGGAATCATTCTTGATAAAAGACATATGGAAATCTCAAATTTCACAATAACTATAAATACAAACAGAACAAAATACATATACAATCTATTTTGCAGACATTCTTATTTCCCTTTATCTAAAAAATTGAAACTACATTATAACTTCCTGAAACCGATCTAAAATAGCTTTTATGGAACTACTTATGCGGAACAAGGTATATATTTAGGATTTCCCAAGTAATAAATATTTGAGGACGTAGCAAAGTATTTAAAAAGTAAAAATATTAAAATTAGGTTTCGTTAACGTAAAATTTATTAATGGATCTGAAAATCTATCGTAAAATTAATTATCGTAATAGATTCCCTTTTAAACTTGTATACCGATCCTCTGTAAGTCTGATCGTCACTGTATATATTTATCAAAATGACACATTCACCTGTCAGCCGCCAACGCCGGATTCAATGAGATTGATTAGAGACATTTTATAAAAAAAAAAACAATAAAATAAATTTACTCGTGGAAGTAGTGCCATTTACAATAAATATTTTTAACCTCAGTTTCGATTCCAGTTCCAATGTGGACCATAATAACCAAGAAGTTAATTCCTCGCGAAGTTTACAAATAAAAACAATAAAAGACCTGGTCAGTTTTTAAATAATTTAAATCCATCATTAAAACGTGATTTTCTAGTACAGAAACACTATTACCATTTCAACGTACGGATAATGTACACGTCCACACAAAAACAGAATGATCTCTAACTTTTAAACTGTGGTTGATTTATTTTAACTATTTCCGCAGTTGGCATTGATGAATGAGTAAGAACAAAGCAAATAGCTTTTAAACATTTTTTTGCCTATTTTTGTAACAATTTGGCACTGGTCAAATTTATGGATGTGCTAAACCGTGAGGATTAGCTCGAATTTACAGATTTCTATTGAAGTCATTATTAATATTCATTAACGCATCCTCTAACATTCCCAATGCTGCTTTACATAACGATCTTAATTTTTTTGAAAGTAGATTTTTCACTCATCTTTATCGGAACTTTACAACATACTTTTCGCTCATCCAAACCAATTTGTGCGCTAAATTTCTTCCTGTCATTTACGAAACAACATTTGAAGGCAATTACGGAGCAAGTAAAGGAGGAATCTGTTTTTATTTTTATTATTTATATTTATTTTTATTATAAATATGATATTTGTTTTACTTTATAATAAACAAATGAATCAATAGAAATTAAATAAATAAAATGTTGGAGAGACCTGTCACTGGATGGTGATCCCCATGCACGTCACTCATGCCATATCATTTATTCCTTTAACCACCATAATATTCACTGGTTGGTTAATTTGTAACAGTTGTGAATTTTACTAATAAAGTTAAATAAAAAACTATATAGCCACATTTTATTCTAGTTAGTCTTAGACTAAGGAATTAAATTTTTCAATCCTACTACTTAACGTTCCAAATTTATCTACGAAACAACCTTATGCTATTCTTACACTATCTTAAAAATCTAACGCTATTCTTATTTTCTAACGGTTACAATTTATTTAAGATACAACCTTATGGTTAATGTTATTTTGTAAATAGATTATCAAACCAGATTGAAGGTTTTTGGATGCTTCAGTCTTCTCTCTGGGATTATGGTCATTGAGGCGTTGCAGTATCTTCAAACATAAAATTATCCCTTCGTAACTTCTTGCGAATCTCTTTTTACTGCGTCCACAATTTCAATCTTAGGTTGGCGATAGTTATTTTGAATACACCACGGAGTATTGACAATATTCCTTGGCACTTTATTTTGAAATTTTTATTATTATCTTTCATTGCTGAATTTTGTACTGCCCTAGAGCTGGATTCAAAATAAATATTGATTAAAAATTTCATAAAACTAGAACAAAATAATGTATTACGAAGGAAACCAAAGATTAAATAATCGTAATTAAAATTTTTGTACTACTATATCCATATGTGTTTGCCTTTTATTATAGTTTAATTAAAACACATGTACAATATTTATTATATTCACTTACAACACCAGCTAACATAACCTTTCTTTAAATAGGTAATTATATAAATCTATTTATTATAATAGTTTATTAAAAGTTATTTTAAATTTGTAAATAGTACTGAAATGTAAATGCTGTTAATAATACAATAATAATTTTTGTAATGTAGAAAAGCAACTAAAGGGTGATTCAAAAAGAGCGCCGGTTTTGATATATCAAATTAAGAGATTTATTTTATTGAAAAACTGAAAATAAATACATCAACAAGTTCATCTTTCCTTCCAATTTTATGTATGAAAAATGATGTCATGCATGTGTCCTCCTCTACTGTGCTGGCACGCATCAACTCTGTCCATGAAACTGGATATTACTGCACGACAAGTTTCGACTTCCATTTGCCCGATAACCCGTCGAATTTCCTCCTTCAAGTCATTGATGTTTCGGGGTTTATTGGCATACACCAATTACTTCAGATGACCCCAAAGAGGAAAGTCACAAGGCGTCAAGTCACATGACCTTGGTAGCCATTGATGGTCGGAATTACGAGAAATGATGCGATCCTGGAACCGTTCACGGAGCAACAACATTGTTTCTCGTGCAGCGTGACAGGTGGCACCATCCTGCTGAAACCACAACTCGTCAATGTCCATTCCATCCAAATGACGCCACAAAAACTCCCTAATCATCGTACGGTATCGGTCTCCATTTACTGTCACGGCTTGTCCTTCTTGATTTTCAAAAAAGTAAAGGCCGATGACACCGCCCGACCAAAAGCCGCACCAAACTGTCACTCGCTGTGCATAAATTTCCCTTTCATTAACCACGCGAGGGTTTTCTAAACCCCACATACGGCAGTTCTGTTTATTAACAAAACCGTTTAAGTGGAAGTGCGCCTCATCACTGAAAATGATTTTGTTTGCGAAGGTGTCATCAGCCTGCCGTTTTCTCAATACCCAGTCAACAAACTGTCGTCTCTTCTGGTGGTCTGCCACTTTCAAATGTTGCGTCAACTGAATTTTATACGGGTGATATTGGAGATCGTACCGAAGAATTCTCCGTACAGAAGAACATCTTAAACCCAATTGTTGAGAACGGCGACGTATTGATTTTGCTGGGCTAACAGCCACACTGTCACAAACCAACGCAACGTTCTGCTCAGTTTGGCCAGAACGACGACGTTCAGAACTTTTAAGGTCGACTGTTGAACCCGTCTCAAAAAAATTTTTCATGAGCCTGCGAACTGTTGATTCATTCGGTGCTTCATTACGTCCTAGAGTACCGCGAAGTCGCCTGACAGTAGCCGCATAACTCTCTCCACTCTGGTAAAATGTTTTGACGATTAACACTCGTTGCGCAATAGTAAATTTCTCCAAGGTTAGACACAGACTGCGAGAGTACTACACTGCGAACAAGAGAAACTACAACTGAATCGTCAATCGGAATGTTCTCCAAAATAGAAATGTGGTCAAACAATGTTGCCAACCGATAAACAAAAATTTACCAGCCGTTTAAAAACCGGCGCTCTTTTTGAATCACCCTTCAGATTGACACATCAGCATTTGAAAGTGTTAAATTCACAACTTTTATATCTCTCGTTATTACGTAAATAATTAAAAATTTTCAAAAAGATAATTTATGAAAACTTATTTCCATAAATAAATTAAGTAGACCTAAATTTTCGGAAAATTTATTGGCCATTAGGCAGAAAATCTCTCCTGACAAAATCTCTGTAAATCAATATTGAAACTCATTTGGAGATATAAATGCAGTTCTGGGGTAGGCCTACAACTACAAATTCATACATCGAGATTTAAGAGTGATTTTAGTCAAAGACTATCAGATACTGTTAAACATACTGTGGTACATAAACAACAAATGTATTTATGGATATCTTAACTTCACCACAGTGAAACAAGAAATAGCAAAATTCGGTATTTATTATTTGAACAGACTTTACGGCCATAAATGTTATGAGCAATCAATTTATTACATAATAATGTAAACCTAAATTCGAGGTTGAAGATATTTTATTGTTTTGGACCTGTCTTTAGATATTGTGATAAGTAAGTGTAATATTGTTCTGTCTTCTTCTTCCTTTATTTTTATTATTTATTTTGTATGAGTATCAGAAAGGTCAAACATCGATGGATGTTTGACTTTTTTTAGTTTTTTTCACTTTCTTTGCCAGATGAGTTATTTATTGTTCAAAGAAGTAAACAAATTAAAAGTAGCCGAATAAGTAAAACATTTTGATTATTAATGTTTTTGTTTATATTAATACTTAAAATTGGTAAGGAACAATTTAAAGAATTTAAAAATAACGTTAAAAGTTTGTATTGGTTAGCGGCTTGTAAGCGAGTTAAAATTTCAACGTAAAAGAGCTAGAACGATAAGGTATACTATATTTTTTTATTAATGTTTTTTATCAACTAGGCTATCGTTAGAGAAAGCGACTGTCTGGAAAGCCTAATCATTTACATGACAATCACTTAAAAATAAAATGAAAAACAATTTCAATGAATGAATGGATGTGTTGTGCTCCACTCGTCACAATTTATTTGTCATTATTGTGTTGTCAGGCGCTTGAAGCAATTTCAGAACATTGTAATAGTGCAAATAGTATCACGCGCCTTAACAACTAGGTTGGTAATGTAATCGCTATTTGTCTTTTATGTGAACCATAAACTTTTTTCAACTAAAATGCGCAAGTCTTGTTGTTAGATAACATTATCCTTAAACGTAATAAAAGTTTTTCCGCATTGGTTTTTTCACTGTTTTGATTAAATTTTTTTTTACAAAATTTAACAGTCTGGTTTAAAGGAACAAGACAAGAAGCTATGCCTTCAGATTCTTTACAGTTTTCAAGAAGGCCTACCGTCATTGACTCTAACACAGTGCACTTAACGTAATGTGTGTGCAATGAACTAAAGTAACAAAATAATACTACAAAGTAGGTTTACAACTAAATATATCAACAGAATAATTTTATGTAGAATATGTCACAAAATAGTATTTCTTCGACGGGATAAACTTCCCGATCGTTTTCTAAATTAAATTCCATTGAATAATAAAATACTGGAATTCGCTAAATAGGCTTACACCTTGACCGACAACTGACTTGGGGAAGAAAAATAACAGAAACTTTGATCTCAATTTTATTAAAAAAACTTTAGTTGATGCACGTTCCAAATTCCCATGAAACACAAACTAATAATTTACGAAATGTTCATACTCCAGATCTGCACCAATAGCGTTCAACTATGGGGCTCTGTGAAACTGTCATACACAAACCGTATCTAAGCAATAGAAAATAAAATTTTCCAAACGATAACACAACTTACCTTTACGTCCCCCCTAACTTCCCTTTACGTCACCCCTTTTACGTCACTTAGCCCCTTTTACGTCACTAACGAAACGCTTTATTATTACTTATTCGTTCGATTCGTTACGGCAGTAGTACATAAAATGTACAATAATCTCGTACACAATGTGAGTTTTCGAGTTTGCCGGGTAACCCTGTGAGAAGACCTAAACGCTATTAGCCGAGAGACCTTCTCCGGGTGATCAAGCTCTAGGGGTTGACTGATAGGCCATTGAAGTAAATCCACGTCAGTGTTCTATAACTTAGTTCCACATAGTTGTTTTTATTAAAAAAATTGTAAATAACAGTAGCAAAGCTACAAAAAAGACTACGTTACAATATTTTGACAACTATGCTATCACTTGTTGTGTTATCTTCACTTTTTCCATCGGAATTATGTTTTTTTTAAACTTGACCGCTTGATACGTCTTTTATCAGCCATTTCTAGCACTTTGTCTCTACTTTTGAAATGCCTTGAAAAGAGTGAAATAATCATAACACATCAATTTGGGGTTTTTCTCTACATTCAACGACTTGACAATTACATCAAGTCGAAAATTTCATTGCGGATGATTTGAGACGCGTAAGTACATTGTAGCGGCCTTTCTTGACATATTGTGATTTGATAAAGCGGTGGTATAAGGGGTTACCGGGTGAACTAAAATATGTCTTTCAATACTCTTATCTTTATCATACACTCGTTTCTCGAGGATAGATTTTAAAAAGTTTGACTGGGATAAGAATTTTCAGAGTTATATTCCATCAAAGCTGGGTTCAGACAGGGAGCAGTTATCTCACCAATTTTGTTCATTGCGTGTACACATTTTCTTCAGGTTGCAAATTATGTATTAACAGTTACATATTGTTATGATAAAACGATTTGGTTCATTAAATCTTCTCTGTAGAAAGCGAAGATTATTATTCAAGGCCATCTGACCGCATTAAAATTTGATTAAAAGAAGCTAAAACCAATGGTTAAAACTAACAAATCAGTTCAGGTTACATTTTCACTTCAACCTTAAACATGCCCTTCCCGTTTTATAACTAACACAAATATTTTCCAATAAGATAAAGAACTTGGCGTGTAGTTAGATAAACTACTTACTTGAAGAAGTCATATACAATATCAAACAACTAGAACTAAATAGCGTTTAGGTTTATATCCTTATTGTCGCAAAATTTGAAATTAAATTAAATTAATTAAATTAAATTTGAAATTAAATTTAATTATGAAAATTTATAATAATATATCGAAACCTGTATGGAAACCAGCTCTTCAATGTAGCTGAATAATATTACATCTAAAAATTTAACTTCTTCAATCCAATTCTTAAGAATAATTTTACAAGTTCTCTTTACTAAATTAAAAATTTAATCCTTTGCAAATGGAATGGAATGCAAATGACCATTTATAAATAGAATTACTCAATCCACCCACGTATTGCAAATTTCAAAGCCGACTAAACCACCTTCCGTATTTATTAGCAGGCTTTAGTCTATGACGACTGCTGAGAAGACGAAACCTAGGGCTACAACAACCTGTAAGTTTAAAAAGAAGTTAAAGTCGTGATCTACTAAATTGAAGTAAAAGAGATTGAACTGATCGTATTAATGTGAATAAATATTTTATTTTGTTCAAAAATTATCATGCTATTGTTACTTGTTAGTTATTTTACTTAGTCGTTATGTATTGTATTCGTGTAGTAACACAATGACGTAATGTAAATAAACATATTTCTCTATCTATCTAAACTCATTTGTTAGATTCACATGATTATTTATACTGATATTAATAGCAGAAATTATGATGAAACATTAAATTTGGTATCAAAAGGCAAATGTTACAAATATAATTTCGGTCTGAGGCATTGTGACAAAGCATTTTCTATGTTTAATTCATAATAACAGAAAAAATACATTTTCGCAGAACTATTAAAAATAAGCAAAAATAAATGAAAGGAACTGTTAACAAAAATATTACAATTTTAATTTAATCTAAATCTATTAATTTTAATTTATTAATTTATTTTAATTAATTTATTAATTTATTAATTATTAATTTAATTTATTAATTTATATATTAATTAATTTATTTATTTTTTTTAATTTTGTTAATTTTTAATTTTTTTAAATCTATTACTAGATTTTTGTCTAACTTATGACACACTCTCCGTCTTTTAATTTATTGGCTGTGATAAAACATTAGGCTACTTCCATTCATTTATTGAATTTGTTAAAAGTGTACCTTAAATCAAGACCGAATTTGACAAAAAGAAATAAAAAAATTGAAAAATAAAAAAAGATTGTTACAAAATTTCATGTAACTTATTTTAAAGACCGCAGCTAAAATCATTTCTGTTAATATTGTAGACTATTAAAATAACAAAAAAAAAACTTAGAACTAAAACAAAATTGAGTTATGAGGTTATAAAATAATGCTTTTATATTCAAGATATACAAATTTATCGGAGTTAACTTTCATTATCCACTTAGTAATTAATGATTCTAAGATAGTTTGGTGATGTTGCAAATCAAACGCAACATTAACAGCAGAAAGGGCCGAAGAAAGTATTACTGTGTCTTCGGCAAACGAAGCTAATAGTGTGTGATCAAATGTAGGAAAGTCAGTAGTGCAATATTGAACAGTAATGGTGAGATAATAGATCTTTGTGGGACAACGACCTCTTTCAATTTAAAGGCTAGAATCGTCCAAAGCCAAGATAGACTGAGAAGTACCGATCGGAGAGAAATTTATTTAGATCAAGGGGGAAGAAATTGACGTAATTAGAATAAATTGTGTAAATTGTAACAATAAATGCTAAAAACGTGTGAGTTTTACTCAAGTTTTTTAAGTTTACTGTGTACGAATTTTTTAGAGCGATTGAATTCATACTTTGTTTATGTATCTCAGGAAAATGAAAAAATAATAAAAATTTAGTTTTGATAAAACATTTCTGATATAAAACGGAAATCGACAATTTTGAGACTGTTTTTTAAGGAGGAGAAAGAAATATACATTTTTGAATAAATTGCAATAATTTTTTCAGTGGAGATAGTGGATGCAGAAGCAGTTGCACAAGTTATAATCTGGGTCACGTACAATTAGAAAACACATTCCGCGGTTGATATCCCACTTCTACTTCTCGCCCAGAATAATTGCGCTCCACGATTCGAATCCGTTCGTTCCACGATTAAGACCATCCTTAACAAAGGTCAGGTAGGAGTCAAACACAGGTATCACAATTTAATCTACCTATTTAAATCAACTTTCACTCATTTAGGAACTTGTTCTAATCCGGTATACCGTGTATGAACAAAGTAAAATTAATGTAGCGTAAATATACATTTTTGTTATGACTAAATACATAATATCATAATTGTAGAGAAGGTACTATTTAATTTTATAGAGTAGTACTGCTGTAATTTATCTAGTAAAATATATGTTTTTTATATCAAACAAGTTTAGTTGCATTCAATTCAAATAATGAACTGTAAGAAAATGTGAGAAAATTAACAAAGACAAGAGAGAAGTTACTAACTTAACTTTAGTTAACATTTTTGAGAATAAAATTTAATAATTTTATCCTTTTACAAAAACAGACCAACTTGAACCTAAGACGAAAGCATACAGAATACGTAATATGTTTCAACAATTTGTAAATAACAGAGAGAGAAAAAAATGGTAACTTTTAATATATATATATATATTCTTTTAAAAATTCTATTCAAGAAATTCACAATCTGGTAGACATAATCAGTGAATGTAATAACACAAAATATGAAAAAATGAACATGATAAAAAACGTGGGACACAGTCCAGTGTCAGAACTCCGACGGGAATATATAAGTGCAGCACTAAAATCACTACAATGGATAGTCAAGTACAGTTTTACGTTAATTGATGAGATCCCGGCTTCATCGACGTTTTAGTTGCCTTATTGAATTGTATGGGAGAGTCTGCATAGCCAGATTTGAGATTAATTGGTTACGGCGGTTTGCGAGTCTCTTCGTAAATTTTGTAACGAGTTTAAAGAAAACGTCATTTATGTAGGGTACGTTTAGGTCTAAGTGTAGCGTTTCATTGGTTACATAAGGGGGCGTTAACTATCCTCCGTAAAAGCTTTGATTGAAAACCCTGAATTTTTGCTAATACCGATTGTTTTGCACAGTAGTAAAGTTGACCGGCATAGCTCCATATTTGAATATTAAAGTTATTTTTATAAATATACATAAATTACATTATTTTTTAAATAGATGATATACAAGATAAATTTATTACTAATTCCTATGCTACTTAAATAATAATTTAGTAATGGAGGAGTACTGCTTGGCACCACTGTTAGGAATAAATATTTTATACTTTTTATTTATGACAAATTTTGGGATCGTCTACGTTAATTTTGTCAGCAGGACAAATCCAAACAAGTAGCTTATGTCATTTCAGTCGATATTTGTTGTTGTTGCTGTTGTATACAAATTATAGTAAACTAATTACACGGGTGTCGGTGTGATGGTTCTAATTTTAATTGATGTGTACTGTAGATCTGAAATTCTTATATCATTTTCATTTTGAGTTAAAATTAATTTAACTCTATATTTTAAAAAAATATTTAATTCTTTCATCTCATGTGATAAAATTAATTCTAGTTTGTTCCTAAAATATGGAGCGTGATTGACAAAATTAGGGAAGCCTAATATAGAAATTAGCCTTTTAAAAGTTGTTATTAGTTGTATTAAATACTCGTTAAAAAGTTTAATTTTAATCTTAGAGCATTTAGTTTACTTTGAAAAAATTATTTCAACGTAGGTATATAAAATGTATTTGTATTTAAAGTTTTCCTGGAAGTAAGCAAATGTAATAATAAAATACGCTCTGTAAATGATCATTTTCGATCACCTTTTGTACTGCAAAAAAAATTTGGATATCTATGTTACGGACCAAGATAATGTGCAAGTTCTGGTATAGAATAAGAAGGTGGATTTTATTGTTAGTGTTTTTATTACATGTCTATTGGCATTTAGCTCTATTGCCATTTACGTAACATTTTAGTTTTACTGTCAAAACGGTAATTTCAAGAAGGTGGGTAAAAATTGCTACCTCTTAAATGTAACTTATTTACCGTAAACAGGTAGATATGGATGGAAAGTGTAAATATTGAAATTTGGAAAACGTAACTGTGCATTATCCAGTATTGATTTAAAATTCATTATAATTATTTGATTGCTCAGTTAACTTACTAAATTATATTTTATATTGGCAATTTTACTTGCAAATTGTTGAAGCTAGATTTATGATAACAAATACTGGTTTAATTTTTGAAATAATATAAACCTGAAGTATTGATAAATTCTTGATTTTATAAAAAAATATATCTGATAGTAAAAAAGTTTTTGGTTTAATATAGAAACTTCTTTCAATTAACAAGATATACAAGAAAGTTGTAATAAACTTAATCTTGGAAGTAAATACAAAATTCTCATACCTTGTAATTCCCAGGCAAGCGAACTCTTATTTACCTGTAAAAAAATTCTATATTAGTATATAAATATTTAAAATGTATAGTGAAATAAAATAGCATATAAGGCCACCTTCGTGGCGTAGTAGTTAGCGCACTAGCCTACCAAATGAAAAGTCCCGGGTTCGATTCCCGGCTAGGGTTTGAAAATTATTACGCGCCAAAACCCAATGTTTTATACCCCAAAGTAGTCGCTAATAACCAAGATGTTAATGTGACTTAAAAGAAACTTAAAAAAGTAGAATGTAAAACTTTTTTCCAAAATTTTTTAAATATAAAAAATTTGTTTAGAAAAACGTTATAAAATTATCTTCTACATTTATCTTTTTACTAAACGTTATTCTTTTACTAAAATTAGTTAGTGATTTTAGGATGAATCAGCAAGGTGATGTTAAATATTTAGGCTTTTTGCAAAATTATTGTACTAGAGTATTCCTAACGCAATTTTTATTTACTTACGAAAAGGAAGTTTTATTTGAAAGGAGAAAAAAGCAAAAACTGATAAGGAAGGGATGATTATCCTGGTTTTTGAGTTAATAAAGTAACCGCATCTTTATTGTTTAGATATTCGATAAATCAAAAGTAAAATGGTTATAACGTATTTTCGTCACATTTAGTCTCTCTTTGGGTTTATCAGCATTTGGCCTCTTGAGAAGTTGCACTAGATTTTTAGTAAAAATTCCGTCCCTACCATAAATTGCAACCTAGAATGCGAAAAAGAGTTCCGCTCTGACAAAGAATCCTCCTATTAGGCTTGCAGTTAAAAGTCATTCTACAACCAATTTTTTGTAAAGTTTGTGTTCAAATTTTGGCCAAACAATTACGGTGTAGCTAATTATTCTACATCCGCATTTATTTTTTAACATTCAAGTTTTTGTTTGTGAAAACTGTGTATTGGTATCTTAGAAATGAGTTGACATCTATTATTCAATATTTAACACTTTTATAATGAGAAATTACGTTAAATACCGCAAAAACTCTCACAAATTATCGAAATCATTTCGGAATGAATTTTGAAAAGATATAAATTTAACAAATTTCTTTATTCAGCTCATTCTTTCATGTATAATAAAAAATTTTAAGTACTGATTAATTAATAACAATTTTTAGCCAAAATTTTAAAATTAATATACGTAAACTAACGTCGCAGAAGTACGATTCGTTATAAAAAATAATGAAATATTATTACTTAGCGAAAACATTTTTTTCTTTAACAATACAATAGTTGTCTAACAAAACTCATCAAATATCAAATAGTAGAGCACAACAATTTATAGATAGCTGGACTAGCCTCGTAAAAGGTTTCAAAAATGTTACAGAACAAAGAAACAGTTAATACAATACAAACGACATAGACATTGTGCAGTTATGTAAATTATGACTTAGGTACGTAAAACATGTATACACATTCACGCAGTAATAAATTTTTATTAATACATCTTTTTAAAAAATAACGATAAAGATATTATTACATTACCTATGGAAATCGTGAAAAATACTACTAAAATTCTCATAATAATTTTATTTATAATTAGCTTATCAAATTTAGTCAAATATTACTTTTCTACTGTTGTTCTTTAGGTCAGCAGCCAAAAGACTGGTTTGAACCTCTAGAAGTTTACTAAGTAAAAACGAGGAGTGAGGTGGTTTACTATTGCCTTCCTCACTGAGTTAAAAGAGTATGCTTATCAGCATGCTAAGCCCTCCGAAAAGCACTTACTTTCCACCCTGCAAATGACACCTTCACTTCATTCACCACAGGGTCTGGATGTATAGTGAAATTCATTACTCTCGGAGGAGATAACTCTAAGTAGTGTCTTTTACACCTCTACCTCTTCTGTTCTTAAATAGTTCAGTCATATAATTGGATGACTATGTGATAAGAAACAGAACTTTCTTTGTACCCCTGGAACCAGCAGATCGAGTACAATTAATTAAACACTCCTTTCTACTATAAACAGATAAATATACAAAAATTTAATCCCTTTCAAGTTTTTTCTGGAAAAATACAAATTTAAAAAAACTCTCGTATAGGCTGACAAGTTGAGAATGTTAATTATATACAGTATTATTTAATTAGTATCAAACGAAAAATAAATAAATATACAGTAATGTAAAAGGAACAAAAATATACAATTTAACTTGTCCGATGAATTTTATAGCCACAGATGTGGGCCAATTTATTGAAAAAGATAAGAAATCGTTAAAGATGTATAAAATATATCTTGTTATTCCACTCTACGAAGATGAAGACCTAGTTATCATTATTATGATGTAAATATTTTATATATTTGTATAGTTGTATTTTAATCAACATAAAACTTTATACGGCCAGTTGTGTCTTTTATAACAAAGTCGTATAAATATAAACTAATGAATGGATTTGCTAAATGAATTATAATATTGTACGACTATATAGTGTGAATAAATGCGCATTATAAATTATTTCCTGCAGTAAGATTTTTTTTAGAGTGAGTCAAAAGTGAGTGTAGTATCGCTAGAGGCAACAAACAACATGTTGGAATTAGAGCAGTGGAACAAACGCGTTTGTGCCTGCGTAGTGAGAGTACTTTACACTTTGTCAGAATCGCAGCGGATCAATTTCTGACATCCTATTTAGACGGCACTCATAATTAGTGTAGTTTATTTAAAATTTATTTTTATGTACCTTTTGTAAGAAATAAAAAATAATTTATACTTTCTAATTTCCGTGTTTTGCCAATTTCCTTTATCATTATACTATTTTAACAGAATAACATCTAATAACGAATTTTAAAAATTGGCTTACTGAAAATATAAAATATGTCATACCTTTATCTCATTACTTATTCGCTTAATTTCATATAAATTTAATATTAACATTTACCTAACTTTCAGAAGTCTATCAGTGTAGCATATGATACCACTCTATTTAAAACAGTCTGAGTAAAACTCACCCGTGTCCCATTAACCATTCTTCCTCACTCTACATCTGCAAATCTGTGTTTTGATTCAACTTTCGGTTATAATCCCCGAGACTTATATAATAAACAAGAAAAAATATTGAAACACATCAAGTAAAACAAAATTACATTTTATCGCCTCAGTGGGATGGTTGTTAATGACTATGACAGACACATAAAAGATTTTCTGTTTTCGGATTAAATCCAGAAACTTTTGACACTACAGTTTCCCACTATTTAATACGAACTAAATAACCCTAGGCTTTAAAATCTCTACATAAATATTTTAATATTTATCGAGAAGAAATACGAAGTTTCAGTTGTAAATACATCGAACGTCTAAACAACCACGTAAATCACTTAGCACTGAATCTCTTAGACAACAGTAATGATGTCAATAGGCTAAAACGTGCTACAGTTTTGGATCTCCCAGGGCGATTCTGATAGTGTGATTTTTTTTTTTTTTTTTGAATAACTGTAAATCTACTATCTGCTCTCATAGAACAATGAGTAGATGTGTTGTAAGTATAAATCTTGAGTAAGTAATACCCCTTGGTATTACTCTATAAAATTTCCCATTTTGTTGAAGTGATCTTGCCAGGAATGTAAAATAAATTACACAATCACATATTAAAATAAATCTGTAGGGTGTAGTCTGCATAGTCTTCTGTGTGTTCCACTGTTGTCTAGGAGATTGATGGCTTCTGGATTCTGATGATTTTCAAGTCTTGTTTGGTAACTGGTACAAAATTTCTGTATAGCTTCGTGTACCGTGTGAGTGTTCGTGTCTCTGTGCAATATAGTGTTGGATATGCACCAAGGTGAGTCCATGATGTTTCGAAGTATTTTTGACTGAAACCGTTGAATTATTTCAATGTTACTGTGACTTGCTGTGCCCCAAAGTTGTATCCCATATGTCCACACAGGTTTAAGTACAGTTTTATAAATTAACAATTTGTTTTGTACCGATAATTTGGATTTTCCATTAAGCATCTAATGTGATTTAAAGTTGTAAATAATATAATGTTAGTGTTTTGTAGATGACTGTCGTGTTTGAGTGTGAATGTTGTAAATTACTGAATGAACGTTTCGAATTATTTTCGGAAAAGTTAGGTGTACATATATTCGGAATCATGTGCTTATTATTTATTACTTCTTATTTGTTTTTCGTTTTAAAGGAAGTTTTGGTTATTTTTTATTTTATATTTATTTATTTTTTTTTGTTTATTTATTTAAAAATCACTATAAAATTTTGACTGTAAATATTAATTAAGAACAGTATGAAATGTTTTCATGTTATAATTTGTTAATTACACCAGTGGGTTGTAATTTTTTCATGAGTTGTGTCTAATTGATAAGTTGCATTTATTGTTATCTATAACAGATTATGCATTAAATAAAAAGTTATATGAAAAAAAAATTTATCGGCAAGTAGTAAAAAATGTTACCTGATTGACAACAAGGGTTAATTTTTACTTTCTCTTGACTATAATAATAACTTATATAGGAAGGAAAGTATTGTTTTCATTTCGATTGTTCGAAGTAGAATTTTCACCGATCTACACGTTTTCAGACCCCCTGAACCCAAAAACATGGGTGAACAGAATATCCAATTTCCAAAAAACCAGATTTCCAAAAACGGTGTGTGTGTGAACAGAATATCTCAAGAACGGAACATCGTACGAACTTGAAACTTGAAAATGAAGTTAGATACCACTAGAGGACCCGACACGAACATTTTCATCAAAATCAGTCCGGAAGAAGTAGTTTATTCGTGTCACTTTTCACTTTTTTGCAATTTTCTGGAAAACGACTCCTACGACTTTTTTTCAAATCGCCTCATATACTGCATTTTTATGCTCTACACGATAGGCTAGGCGCTATACCTGCTAAAAATCTTGGGAAGGGTATTTTCTCATAACAACATTGTTTTTTTAAGATTGCGACTTTAATATGCATTTTAGCGCAAAAATATATCATCAAAGTTATACAGAATTTACAATCTTACAACTTTTATTTCAAACATGTTTTTGTATTACGCTTAGTTTAGCGGTAATTAGCGATTTTCTGTTTTTTCTCACGAAAACGTGTAAAAAATCGATTTTTTAAGATTTCAGTCTTGAGTAAAAGTATGTATTTTACGACAAAAGTACATATTATCAAATTTATAAGAAATTAAAAGATCTATAACCTTTATTAGAGCATTTTTCTCTACAGAGCCTAGTTTAGCGTGAAAGAGTGATTTCCCGTATTTTTAAGCTAAACTGAAGTTGATTTCCATTTTGCATCTTTCACTCATGATGAAAGTAGGTTATGTTTATTGGGGTATATTTTTTTGTTTATTTCTAATGTTGTATTACTAATGTTAGGTTATATTGTAAATTATTTGCATTGGCAAGAGAAAGTTGTGTTAGTGTTTCACACCAGATTTTTACATTAGCGTTACTCCAGTTTGATGTAGTCTACATCAGGATGTGTTCTATAATTATAAACTATTTACTAGGTTAAACTATTTAACTGATTGTAACTAGTCTAACGGAGGTTATTGATGTCATGGAATGTTTTGTGGGTCTTACATGGAGATAGGTCGGACATGCGGCGAGGCAGGACGGTGACAGAAGGACACACAAAGTAACGCAATTGAGATTTCGTGGAACTAGCAAAGGTACTGGACCGTAGATTCGGTGGGCAGATGATGTCAGAGGGATGGCTGGAAGGAAGTGAATGAGAACAAGTCAGAACAGGGATCAAGGAAGCTATTAGAATCTGTTTTCTCGATTGGTGAATTAAGAGAAGTTAAAGAAGAATAAGAAATAGACTACTTAAATGTTAAGATATAAATTTACAAAAAAACATCTGTGCCCACTATTTCATGTTAGTTACTCGTTATCTAATTTTTTAATTTTGTAGAAATCATGTAAAGTTTGAGTTTCACTCGTTTCATCTAATTCGACTAAGGGAATACAGAATTTGAAATGGAACTTTAAAAAAAATTTAACAGAAAAAGAAAAGTTTTTATTACATCAAAGATCTAATTTACTTCGCAGCATTGACGTGGCGAAGGTTGTTGATCGTAATATAGTAATAAAATGTAGTAGCTACTGTACACGAAATAAAGTCAACTTTAGTTCACCCATTGTCATCTTCAGTACTTCTATTACTATTCACAATATTTACCTAACATAACGAGAAGCTTAAACAGTTAAGCAAGTTAGCAAAGAAGGAAATTAGAGTACGCCCTATGTATTCTCCCAAAAAGACTTACGGCAAGTTGCCCTTCGTACCTTTGAATTAAGTTACACATTTAATGTTTCAATCCCTACATATTTCTTCATGTTTGGGATTACTGTTACAAAATAGAGTAGAGATCATAAAAACTACCAATTTAAATTTAATAGAATAACTGTTTACTAAAGTAAATAATTATTTTGTACATATTTCATACAGTTCCATCCACGTATCGAACTTTTTCGTAATATAATACTTCATTTAACACTTTCAATGCAAATAATTTTAGTATATACATTAGGTATTTTTTTAGATTCAAAATGTGTGAACGTCGCAATGTGTTAAATTTAAGAACAATGTGGGACCCAAATGATTATTAGTAATTTTTATTAATCAGTTGCTTATTATTAGTAAAATGAGCTGTGCAACAGCTGACTCGCGGCGAAAACTTTACCACTATATCAATTCTATGAGTATATTAGGTGTTAACCTCAAAAAATAATGTATCTAACTTATTCTATTTCAATGTTTCATCCTTAATTTTGGAATTTTAATATTTTTGTTAAAAGATTTTCTGATTTTTACACGAGTAACTTATTTGGATTTTAAATTCGTTTTGAAAAAGAGCTTCAATCGGACGACCAGTTTAATTATATATCGGTACATTTTTTCTGATTGAATGTATCTGAATTTATTTTTTATGAATTTAGAGGCATATTATGATTTAAGGGGAACTAATTTAGTAAATGACTAGTTAAGTCATCTTTATAATATTAGTTTATTTAATTTATAAAGCAAAAATATTCTAAATTAATGTTAGACAAAGAATTGTACTAGAAAAACGAATGGTTAATTGAAACGACTTAACACATACCATATGTTAACGACATCATTTGCCAATCTTACGAATGTTTTAAACGGAAACTTCTTAAGGACTCATACAAAACCTCTACATGGCACATTTACCCGGTAATCGTTCACGCAGGCTTCATAGAAGGTGGAGTAGAGACATCTTGTAAAATTACTTGTAGTAGTGTTACTACTGAGTACTGCTCTCCTTTAATTTACCCACCACCGCAGAAATCAATTCTAAAAATTTTTCTAGTTATATGGACATACAGTTGTAAATAATATTAACAACTAAAAATACTATTTAAATGAAACAAGTATTCTTGTACAGTAGCGTCTACAGTTTCTTTGAAGCTAACTTAATAATATTTTAATATTTGGTACCTACAGGAATCTCGATTACAAATTTTTCGTAATTATTTTTAACATGTTAAGTAATTTAGTTTTTTTTAAAATAAGTATTGGAAGCAATCATCAGAGAAAGTTAATTCATGAGCTTGAAATATTGCATGAGTAATAAAAGTTTTACAAGCAATTATCAGATCAACAGAGTAACAAAGTGGGTCATTATTAATTGCGTTATTAATTTCTTCTGCGTTAATACATTCAATTAATGATACTGTATCTCACTGAATTTAATTGTACTAGATTAAAATTGTAGCCGAATAAAATGCAGAACAAAATATGTAGGTGAAGTTCTTAATTTATGTTCTGACAAATTACAATGTTTAGAGGCTGCAGATTAAATTCGTACTTTAATTGGCGGACAGTAATAAATTTTCTGCTTGTTTTCTAGTGTAGCGCCGTTCCAATGAAGTAATGGCTCTCACGTTTAATACTTTTTCTGTATTATTTTTTTGCGAAAAATATTTTATACTTCATACATTTTTTAAATCGTTTAAATATTATAAATTTCAAAATATCCTTAAAGGTTTTTTGATGTTTTTTTTTGGATAGCTCTTTTAAGAGCGCACTAGTTATGTAATTAAATTCATTTTCCCTTAAGCTGTTTTGGGAGCTGTTGCCTCCTTGCGTGGTACTCCCTCATCCTCCTACTCACCACCTGTCTCTCCTCCTCTGTCCAGATTCTAGTCTTGGACTCAGCAGAATGGAAATTCCCGAAAGTCTTAATCTTGTGCCTAAAAATGTCTCTGTTCCTAATGTCATTTATACTATAATGTCTCTGTTTTTGATGTTTATAATAACCATAAATATGTATTATATTTTTTTTTATTGTTACCGAACTGCAACACTACAATCAGTTCTTAAACATAATACCTATATTAAAGTGCAACTTATTTAACTAAACTTATTTCTTATGATACTTTCCAGAAATGAGCCAATTGTGCATACATCACGTAACTTGCAGTATCACCTAACAAAACTCTCTGAATGGTTGCAAAAATGGAAAACCAGAGGCAATCTTGCAAAATCCAATCACGTTACATTCACGTTACAGCTCCAAACATGTCCCCCCAGTTTAAATAAACAAATCGCCCATCTCACAGATCGACACAATTATATATTTTGGAATCACATTTGACAAAAGAATTACGTGGAAACCGTAAAATATCACTAAACGACAAAAAATAACACACAGAACAAAATGTCTATACAGTATAACAGGTAGACATTCCTCTCTCCCTTTTTCAAAGAAATGAAATATATTATCAACACTTTCTAAAACCTATCTGGACATATGGTTCCCAAATTTATGGGTCCGCAAAACCGAGTAATATAGCTCGATTACAGTTCTGTCAATCCAGAGTGCATAGAGTTATTACAAACTCCCCTTGGTACTTACGTACGAAACAAGACTATTCACAATGACCTGCATGTTCCTTATGTATTCGACCCAATACAACATTACCATAAACTTTTTCACAGAAAATTAGCTAGACATAAAAATGAACTAATTAAGATGATTGGCTCAATTACTTTACCGGACAACCCTCCCAAAAGGCTAAAGAGAATTTGGAACGGAGATTTATTGTTACCCTATAAAAAATAAAATATTCAGATGGCTGTAATAAAACTAATATACTCTGTAATATTATAACTCATTATAACTCTGTAATCAAGCCAGAGGCTACATATGCTTGTGAGACCCTTTTTAACTTGAACACTCGATCAACCACGGACAAACTTCAAAAGATAGACAGAAGAATATTAAGAACAGCCATCAATTTCAAGCATCAAGTCCACGGAAAATGGTGGATAGTCCCCAACAATATCGTTTATAAGGAAAATGAGCCGATATTGGACACAATGAGGAAGAGGAGAGTCGCTTTCTTTGGCCACCTTAGCAGACTGCCTGACTCAAGACTCATTAAACAGCTCCTTGACTACCAAATGAAAAATAAGATCCAAAACAAATGGATACAGGAAGTCATGTCAGACATGGCGAACTTGAATATAAATGAAGAAATGATCCAGAGACGAGAAGAGAAGACCATCCTAAGGGAAAAGAGGATAACCCAACTGCCTTTCAGAGAGAGAAGACAGCTGAATGCAGCTGTGGCAGAGAGATTGAGAGCCACCAGGTCAAGGAATATGAAATTGATGTGGGAACGATGAAAACAACAGTGTGGTGCCACAACTAACTCCTCAAGGAGCGCATGTCCATGAGTGACTTGAGTGCTCCAATTGGGGCGTAAATAAATAAATAAAAAAAAACTAATATACACTAATTCAAAGTTCCATTAGTAAAACAAAAACCAAGAAACTATCAATGTGTAGACTGATTCCTCGTGCCGTTCATGTATCATCGTTTTGTATCATTGTCACCTTCAGCACATTTGTTATTGTAATTCATTGTAAAGAAATAGATAAATAATATTTAAAAAATAAATATGTAATAAATTAATTAATACACAGTGATCTTAGATCACATTTAAAAATATTTACCGAGAAGGTTAAGCTTTCAGTAGTTTTTATTTAATCAATGTAACTTAGTATAATTTTGTGTTTCTAAACTATTAGAATAATTTGACACTAAAAGGAAAATTGACAAAAATAGTATTAATTGACGCAAAATTGAAAATCAAGTGCATGATTTCGATTGATGTGCAAAAAACATTGACTGATGTACCTAGTGTTACGTTATCTGTGTAAATGCTACATTTTTAAAATATTATTGTCTGACAAATTTATTGTGAAAAATTTAGAAAATCTTTTAGACGTAGTAGTTTTACGTAATTATATTACGTGCCCTCTTCGTCAGATAAAGGTTTAACGCGTGTAGGGCCTATCTGTAGTACGGGCCGATTTTATGTTTTATTTTTTTTATTTTGTTTAAGGTGATATTAACTGCTGGGTCATTAATAACTTCAGCTGAACCTAATTGTTGCAGGTTATGAAAACTCACACAAGTGAAAGCGTACGTGTAACGGTGGCAGGTCCCAGGCAGGAATCGAAGCTGGTAGCTTAAGTTTCCAAAAAGGTCGTACTTCTAATAAGCACTTCCAAAAAGCTCGTCCAATATACACTTCAAAAAAGCACTTGAGCGCTTGAACCACCTCAAAACAAACAGGGACATAACAAAATGTTTAGCATTGTTTTATGTTTTTATTTTTTGTTTTCATCTTTTTTGTCTAATATTAATCAATTTCATAAAGAAGTAAATTCTTTTCAACAAGAAATTAAACGAGAGATGGTGATAAGTTTTAGCATTAAGTTTTAATAACAGTCTAACGGTTAAAATATCAATACACAATAACCCCACTTATCCGAACTAATTATTTAATAACATTTCATTACAAAATTACGTAGACTATATATATATATATATATATATATGTTTAAATTATTACATATTCAATATTTTATGACATTGGTAGAGGTACCAATTATTTGTTAATAATTTAAAATGCAATATTAACTTTTGTATAAAATATAACTTAAACATAATAAAATCATTGTAGTGTTATAACACTTTTTAGTTCATATTTATTTCCCAAAGAAAAGAAAAAAGAAATTAGACGTATATAATGTTTGTCCTCATTTCAGATTATTTTTATTTATTGCTACTCTGTAATATAATCAGTCAATCAGTATACTAGCA
Organism: Catonia carolina; assembly: GCA_035578175.1. NCBI lineage: Eukaryota > Metazoa > Arthropoda > Insecta > Hemiptera > Achilidae > Catonia > Catonia carolina. Next base: position 123,274,143 of record JAQMRL010000001.1, on the reverse strand, counting down.
CAATAATAACAACAACGTCAAGTTAGTCTACATATATTTCCCTTGCTTTAAACTAGAGAATGAAATTCAAACATCAATAATTCTCTCTTATGATCTATGAGTCACGATCTTGTAGGTAGATCTCTTTTGATTAATGTTATAGAAATATCTCCTTGACTAGTACACTATATAATTGAATATTGAATTCACGTTCTTTGGAATTTTCGAATATTAATATCCAATTTAGAACATAAAGAATTATTACTGAGTTGCTTTATTTAAGTTTAATATGCGTATCCATTAAAGAATATGTAAAGAGATTTTTTTCTGAATACAATTATATATCTTCATTGATTATCTAGCGTATTGAATTATCTATCACTACCTCCTCAGATTAACCTAATTCACTAAAGTTTTCTAATTGGATGATTTCTTCTTCAAAACACGATAACTAAAAGAACATATTAAAGAGAAGAATGTTGTATGAAGTTAAATGTTCAAAATAAAATTTACAGATATTCTGCTCATTGGACTTGAACCTAAATAAATTAGCCAATAAAATTGCCTCAGTTTACACGGCCGATTACTCTTATTTACACAATGGGATAGAATATCTGCCTGGCCATCCGTTGTCGATTAGCAGCCGAAAAGCGTGTACGAAAAGAGAATGAAATAAAAAAACCAAAGTATTTTATCAAACATGATTTACGTTTTTTTAATATTTTAATCAGATTATTATAATATGATTGGAAAAATCAGAAAGAATCAGACTTAAAAAGTCACATTTCTGAACCTCATTCAAGAGGCTCCCAAATGAGTTTAATATGACAGTGTAATTAAGATATTATCATTAAGTTTTTTCTTTTTTTTTTATTCCTAATTTGTGTACGTTACAATCTGTTCAATTTAGAACAATAAGCAACCCCATGACCCAATGAGATGAGGATGTTGTGTATGCCATGCGAATGAGGTGTAGTCTTGTACAGACTTAGGGCGACCATTCCTGAGAGAGTATGGTTAATTAAAACCCAACCATCAAAGTACACCGGTAACCACTGTCTAGTATTCAAATCCGTATAAAAGTAACTACCTTTACTAGGATTTTAACCAGGAAACTTCGTCTCCGAAATCAGCTGTTAAACAGCTGATTTTAGCGACGACTTTACCTCTAGACCAACCCGGTGGGTTATTAAGTTTTTAAAACAGCCGTTCGGGCTAGTCCCGACAATTAGCTGTTAAAAAAATTCCTAATATAAGTAATGTGACACTAGTTGAGGGAACAACTTTTATAATGACATGCTGACTGCAGTAGAAAACAAATTCTACTGGAGAATCCTTGTTCGAATTTAAGTTCTTCCCAAGACAAAATACAGTAAGAGCAGTTGAGTTAATACTCAACCAGGATCAATAATTAAAAACTATGAAATATACTATATAATGAAAATGATACTATGAAATATAAATATATTATAATATATATATATAATGCAATCCTAACTTCAAGTGCATTTATTATAATTTTCTTTAAAGTAGAATTCTATACATCCCATCAACAAACTACTGTTATAAATACTAATCAACACATTTTTACTACTTTACTTGAATTGGGGCACGCCCATAAAATTGAATCGGGTGCTTATCAGTAGTACACAGTTCCTAATAACAAATTCAAACTAATAAAATAATTTATAAATAAATATGTGCAATTAAAATCTATTTCACGACCTGTATTGCGATATACAAATTTAACTAGAAACCAATTATTTATCTTTTTTTAAATTATTGAATTTCCTGTAAGCCACATCATTATTGAAATGGGTTGAACCCCACCAAACGTATTAAAATAAACACTGCATTAATTTACGAATTTAGTTGGTAAAATTTAAATTTTAATAAACAATTATATTACATTTTTAACTATTTTACAATATCATAAGTGGATGAAATTCGTCTGAATAGCCGTTCTTACTTTCTCTTGCCTATGTGAGTATAAAGGAAAGAAAGTATTGTTTTCATGTCGATTTTTCGAAACCGAATATACACGTTTTCAGACCCCCTGAACACCCAAAAACATGTTTGTTAGCGATTGGTCTGTTTGTGTGTGTGTGTCTGAGTGTGACAGAATATCTCAAAAACGGAAAATCGCACAAAGTTGAAACTTGAAACTTAAGTTAAATACCACTAAAGAACTTGATACGAACATTTTCATCAAAGTCGGTCAACCGGAAGTAGTATTTCATTCGTGTAATTTTTCTTTTTTTTGCAATTTTCCTCAGAACGGCTCTTACGATTTTTCAAAAAATCGCCTCATTTCCTAAACTTTTTATGTTCTACAAGATAATGTAGGCGCCATGTCTGCTTGAAATTCTTTTGAAGGCTGTTCTCTCGTAGATAAAAATGTTTTTCTTTTAAATTGCAGCCTTACTATGCATTTCAGCACAAAAATGTATAGCATAAAAATTGTAGACAATTTAAAAACCTACAGCGGTAATTAGTGATTTTCTGTTTTTTTATGAAAATCTGTAAAGGAAATAGATTTTTTAAGATTTCGGCCGTAGTATTTATTTTACGACATAAATGCATATAATTAAATTTATAGGAAATTAAAAGATCTACAACTTTTATTTTAAGCATTTTTTTCTATAGAGCTTAGTTTAGCGTCAAAAAGTGAGATTTACCGTATTAAGCCTAACTAAGGTTGGTTTTCATTTTGCATCACTCGGTCATGATTAAAATAAGGTTTTGTTTTGTGAGGTTAGGTTTTTGTTTATTTCTAATGTTTTATTATTAATGTTAGGTTATATTGTTCATTATTTGCATTGGCAAGAGAAAGTCGTGTGAGTCTTTAACACCAGATTTTTTTGTTTACATTTGTTTTTATTTACAACTGTGCGGTTTTTCGCTACCAGTAATTATGCGAACAGTACTATATTATATTTTTAAACAAAACATTAGACGTTAAAGGAGAGCACCACTCATTAGTAGAACTCCCGCAGTTAATTGACTAAAGTTAGTCTTTTAAATTTAATCATTAAGAATATTTAATTAATAATAGTAATTTTAGTTATTTGTTTGTTTTGTTCTTTTTGTTGTTTTATTAAGTTTTTTATTACTTTTTCAATGTGTAATTTGGACTACAATAAATTAAGTTAACCCAAGTCTCTGGTCCACGCCCTGCTGAACCAACGATACGGATTGTCTGGTAAATGTGGAGAACTTCGCGTATCGATGGGTTGGAGTTGTTATGTAATTTTAATTTAATTTCGCCTATGGTATCACAAAAAAATGGGATTTTTAGGTCCGAGCGAAATGTGTGATTTTACACAAAAAATTGAGCATTAACTAAGTACGAAGCAATTTTGATTGAAACAGTTAAACTTCGGCTATGACTGACGGTTTTGATAAACCATAGATCTGGCAACCGAACATCTATCCAAATTGGCTTAATTTAAATGAAATAAAATTAAAATTAAATAGCTGATTAAATTTTTTTATTTGTAGCATACATAAACATACAAATTAAGAATACGTTAAAACCTATAAAACCTAATTATACGATAGACTATGTTCTTAATAAATAAATAAAATATTACTAGATTAACATTGATGATATTTTATTATTATTTTGTCATTTTTATTATTTCCGTGACGTAGTAATTGCACTTGGGGGCTTAAAAACTTTTATGTAAGTTTTTCAATAGATAATTGTGATTAATGTTATTTACAGTAGAATAAAAATAAACGGATCGTGATAAACATGTTAATTCGGTCATGTTTTTTCTATTTGTTTTATCTTATATTCCTAATTTTATTGAAATTATTGAAACCATTTCCTGGTCAATAGGCTGCTAATGTACTGTGTAGACTTCCTTTCAGTCTGGACTAGAAGTGGTCTACTTACTATATTAGGATAATAGCCTAAGATAAAGTAGCTCGTACTATCTGTTTGTGGCCATTTAAGAACGTTTCTTTCTCTCACGAATGAGTGAAATCACACATTCACATATACACGTACTGTGTATATTTGTTTAATCCGGTTTTAATTAGAGGATACCATTCATGTCAATAAAGAGAAAATAACTAAAAGAAATTGTAACTATTACAAGCAGACCCAACGAAAATTTGAATAATGTTATTACAAAGAAATTTTAACGGAAAGCTAGATTTAAGGGGTACATGACAAACGAATCTATTTAGAATGATTTGTTTAAATACTATGCAACTTATTTGAAAGGATAAGGGTTTAAAGCTTTGCCCTGTTCTATCCCAGCTCCTACTGGACTGAATCCGTTGAAACAATCTTAAAAACTATCTTTAAAGCTGTTCAAATGCAGGTTTGCCTTTACATATCATTATTGTTTCGACATTCCTGACTGATCCTAAAAAATATAAAATAACATTTTTTACAATCTGATTTTTAGAATATTTACAGAACCACTCCCGTGTTTAATCACTTAATGATCTACATACAGATTAAATTCTGCTGTTCTGTGAAAGGTTTCTTTGTTTCGGATGAAATTATACCATTTAAAAAATCTGGAAATTTTCAGTAGTATGCTTGACCCATTCGTAGATTTTTGGGTTTTTGTAGAATTTTAAGCATAGAAAAGACATGCTGCATAGAAACTGTTTAAGCATAGAAGACTGTGACGAGTCTGTGTTTTGATTTCTTACAATATTAAATACAAAGAAAAAATTACAAATTGCCATATTTATTCAAGAGATTTCTTAAATACTAACAAAGAATAATAAAAAAATTTCTGTTTACAGTATAAGAACTGGCATATCACAAATATTATTAAGCTATCGATGCACTGGATAACGGATAGAAAATAAAAAGCCAACAATGAGGCAATAATTTAAATTTTGCTTAAAAACAAACTTCATGAAAAATAAAAAGATACAAAGATTTTGAACAGTTTTCTTTAAGAAGACTGAAAGTTAAATTTTCAGTTTTGAATATTCTGTTTGAGAAAAGAAACCAAAACCAGTTTGTTTTTGATACTTATAAATTAATTTTGGTTCCTGATTCTTTGCTGAATACTATAAACATAGTGAATGAATTGTGGCTCATATTTAAATGGTTTCATAATTTGTATTCACTTTTTCAAAAGTACAAAAAGATTTTTTGTAAAATATTGCATGAAAAGTACTACATGGAACATCAGAAGTAAGATTACTGAGTTTTATCGTATTTTTTTTAAATTTTTTTTAATTATATTGTCCTATATAAAGAACGCACTGGTTATGTAAAATTATTTCTTAAGCTGTCGCTTGTTCGCATGGTACGCCTTCATCCTCTCGCTAACCTTCTCTCTTTGTTCCTGCGTCCATGTCCTCTGGCTTGTTTCTGCAGTCGGGAAATTCCCAAAATCTTTTATTTTCCTTCTAAAGGCAGTTCCATCTATTACATCGTTACGTGAAGCGTTTATGGTATTTAGGTTTGCTTCGATTTCTTTGATCCATCTATCTTTGGTTTTAAAACTTTCTTGATATGTGATCATTTTGTACGTTTCGTTATTTTTGTTATCGTATTTTATGTTATAAAATAATTATTATATGTATAAACCATTATATAAAATAAATTTTGCATAAAAACCAAACCACTAGGTTTATTAAGAATCAAAACATATCTTTATTTTGGCTTGTTCAGAGTTGAGTGTAATTTTATTATTTCAATAAAACCAGTTTACATACATAGTTTATTAAGTCAACTAAATTGTTCTGTCTAATTTTGACTGAAGAGTTAGTCTAAGTGTAAGTGGTAATATTTTAAGAGTCAAGTGGCAGACCCTTGACCAAACTACTCATGAGGTCCCATCAGCTTCCCTTTTATGTTCCTTGGCTTAACCCTTAATATTTTGGTCTGAAGTCTGGAGCAACTGAGTTATGATCGTTATAAACACCCCGATACACATTATTTTAGTTATTAGTTATCAGAAAAAAGTATTAGGGAAAATGTGGATTTTCTTTCTATTATTTACAGTTTTTGTTTTGTGTTAATGCTTAACTCCCTTGAATTTTGAAAAATAATGACAAGTTTTCGAAAACAAGAGAAATTCAAAATGTATCATTATCATACCATTTTAAAACGTTAGCCTTATGGATGCTATAAAAATAAATAAATTAACCAACGGTGGATTTCGGTCACAGTAAAGGGTTTGTTTAAAGCCTTATAAAAGATTTAATTAAATTTATATTAGAAGTTAGGTGTAAGTTAAAACACTTGACTCAACTTAATTTATTTTGAATTTGAATTAACGTCAAGAAAAATTAATCTTAAAACTACGAAACTAATATTTTTTATCTAAATGATAAATATATCGTTAAAATATTAATTCTTTACTTGAATATATTATGTAGTTTTGTTTATTTTCTTCATTTAAGATTATTGTTGAACCTTTATATGATGCTACAAAATAAGAAAGAATGTACGGTAAAATTATTATCTATTGGCCTACTCTAAGCGGTATGATGAGCATGGGAAAAACAATCAGTCAACAGGCAACAAATAAATTAACAAGTGCCATATTTAGAGATAGTTGTTAATCAACTTTTAGTATGTTAAAAATAATATTCTACAAAAATTAACCTGCTCCTATTTGTTAACCTAACCAAAGTTAATTAAAAGAAACACTATTAGGTCCAGTTTCAAATTATATTGCCAGATTAGTAGCTCTTCACATTTTTAAATAAATAGTTATAGGAGCATTAGTTTTATTTTTACTAGTTCTAATTTAATTTTTACTAATTCTACTAAATTACATACCTTTCTGTAGTGATAAATAGGTGTGTAATTTAATAGAATCTTTACTTTGAACAGCATAATTACATTTATAAACCAGGGATTTGTTTATAAATCGAAGAAATACTGATTCATCAACAAAATATTAGACTACTACCAATTTTAATTCTCTCTACACGTTTATGTATATCTAATCGATAAAGCTAATGTGAAATATTAGATGAATTTTTTATTTTTTTATATGCCTTATTATTTATTGGTAAAACGTTTTTTTAACAATATGATCTTTTTATTGTTTTAATTCTGTTTTTACTTTAGTATATTTTCCATTCATTGTGATTCAAAATTTAACATTATTGAACGTTGTATTTTATATACTTGTCTGTTTTTGTTAATTTTAATGCAATATTGATTCTCTCTCATCCTTTTGTTGGTCTTTATAGTAAAATAAAAATAAGTATAAGATTCAATAAAATATATAAAAAACAATTTTTAGGCTCGGAGAGGTTGCAATAAAATTGGGTTTACAAAAATCACTAGTTAAATAAAACTAACATTTATATATTCGCTGAGTTTAATAACTTCATACTTTTGGAAGGTATGGAAACAATTTTTTTTTGTGGGGTGATTATACTGCAGGGTAATAGTACAACACCGTGCTTGTAATATTAAAATTTAATAACTTCATACTTTTGGAAGGTATGGAAGCAATATTTTTTTTGTGGGGTGATTATACTGCAGGGTAATAGTACAACACCGTGATTGTAATATTAAAATTTCATAACTTCATACTTTTGGAAGGTATGGAAGCAATATTTTTTTTGTGGGGTGATTATACTGCAGGGTAATAGTACAACACCGTGATTGTAATATTAAAATTTCATAACTTCATACTTTTGGAAGGTATGGAAGCAATATTTTTTTCGTGGGGTAATTATACTGCAGGGTAATAGTACAACACCGTGATTGTAATATTAAAATTCTTAATTTTTCTTGGATATCACTTGGAGAATATGCGTTCCGGTTTTTACAACTTTAGCTTGATACGCTGGATCAAAAATTTGTACGCGTAAATTAAAATTAGTACACGTGTTCTAAAAAATAAAAAACTATTATCGTTAAAAAAAATCATACAAGTATAATTATATAAAATGTCTAAATCTGTGGAATAGTGTGTGTTGTGAAATTGTGTTGTGTGTATACTGCGAAACGTGGAGGCTGTAGATTGGCTCCCAATAAATTGGAAATTACCGTGATTGTTACCAAAGTTCTGGAGAAACATGGTGCATGAAGAAGAAAAATTCGCAACTTATCAACAGATTTTACTATTACAGAATTACCGACAAAATTATTCCAAAATTAAATTAAAAATTATCCACATTTAAATTAATCATCAAATTACATCACAACCGTTATTGAAAATTAATTATCGATCAGTTGACAAAATTTTCGTTTACAGGACACGACTTTCATTCGGCTATTATCTACAAGTTACTTAAAAAATTCAAAACATTCATAATTTAAATAAACTGCCAGCTAGATCGAATACGAACATTGATTGGCATTTAATGAAATACAAGAAAAACGTATTGAAAAATCGCTGCTGAATGTAGTCTTGTGCTAGATACATTAAAATCTTACCACATAGGGCCTATCTTTAAAAATTTATTTCTACAAAGAATTTATTTCTGGTGAGGGTCTGTAAATAATTACAATTTAAATTTCACTGTTTGAGTCTAGAACCTTTAGTAGTCTTAGCTGTTGACGCTATTTTAAATAACTAAAAACCGTTTTAACTAACTGAGTGTAATTAATTTTTAAATGTATTTTTTTGCGATACTGTAAATCTACGATCGATGATCAATGAGCTCTTGAGCTCGTAGAACAATGAGTAAATGCGTTGTGAATGTGAGTCATGAGTGGGTAATAACCCATGGTGTTTTTCTATATTACAGATTTGTTGTTTTGTTGTTGGCGTGCAAGTATTAAAATTAAAATCTGTAAGGAGTAGTCTATGCAAACTTCTGTGTGTTTTACTGTTATCTAGGAGATTGATCGCTTTTAGATTCTAATGGTTTTGAAGCCGTGTTTGGTAACTGGTGCAAAACTTCTGTATTTTTTCTTGTACTGTGAGAGTTTCTGTGTATTATAGTTTTAGGTAAAACTAAGGAATTTTATGTTAAATATAAAGAAATTTTTTATTGCAAACTTTACAGCACTGAAAACCTCCTGATCTAATCCCTGCTTTTGCTGTGTTTTGAATAGAGACCTTCAGCGGCTGTTATTGATATGTGGCTGTCAACTGGTCACCATACAAAGTTGCTCGCCTGAATGTAGTTACCTAACAACTAATAGCAACTCTTTACCAGCTGATTGACTGGACTAGCTTAAAGATCTGTGTAATAAACTAAGTATCATGTACAATCTTGTACTAGTGTAATAGGATTGTAATAGGAGATACACATACGAACACCTAACGCATAACGGACAGTGGAAACAAAACATAACAAAACATAACGAACAGTACGCACGTAACGACATTCCAACGTAAACATAAACACTCTTACAGCATCAACATCAATGTACCACCAGATGATCTTATTTACACAACGTCAGATGTGAGTACAAAAAAAAAAAGAAAAAGACAATTTTCTTAATTTAAATAAATTGGATTGTTGTCCTCACTCTCTTTTAAAACTTTTAAAGGGATAGGTGATATACAATTTTTATAAAAAAAAGAAAACAAAATATTAATAATTTATTAATTTTTTCAACTTTATTTTGATGAAAGTATTTTAGAAGATTTAATAATTACTCCAACTGAATTTAAAGAATTTTAATTTTTTTAAGAATTTTAATTGTTTTAAGAATTTTAATTTTTTTAAATATTTCAACATTGGATCTGATAAGATTTTTTTTTTCTTGAATAAAACAAAACACTAGTTGGATTTTCGATAAAAACTTTTGAAATTTATTTCACGAACCTGGGACGTAACAAAAATGGTGCATCGACCGGGAAATTAAACAAGGATAAACCAGGACAAAACAAGGATAAACCAGGATAAAAACAGGGATAAACCAGGATAAAACAAGGATAAACCAAGATACGACAAGGATAAACCAGGATATAAATCAGAATATCATAAAAACTAAAACAAAAATTCAATAAATAACATCAATAAATCTTCTAAAATTCATAAAAATCAATTATCAATAACAATTCAAAAAACGTAACAATCTCACATCTGGCAAGTGTATTGAAATTATCTGGTAAGGCATTGTTTACATACATTTAAATAGTCATCATTACAGAAAACAATAAACAGGTAGAAACATGGATAGACAAGTAGCACCAATTCTTGACCCCACTAAATTAGACGAAATAAACGTTAATTTCCAATTACGAATACGAAAAAGTACAACAACAGGAAACGTAAGACAAAAAAGACAAAGGTTACAAAAACTCTTAAATAATGGACGACAAATTGACTTAACTACGCTACATAGGTTTGACATAGACAAACAACTGACGGAGTGTCAAAACTATTTGGTAAAGTTACGAAACCTAGAAAATTTAACTGAAGTAGAAAAGTATAATGCCGAAACATTTGATGATAGGCTTAATAAATTATTAACATTCATATTAACTAATAAACCAGATAAACTTGTAGGATTTCAAAATTTAAAGGGAGAATTTGATATTTGGAAACTTAATAGGTTACAAAATTTCGAAATTGAGCCTAATTTAGAACAAAACAACATAAATATTGAAAACGCACATTTAGGAAATGATTTCTTACTTGATCAACAAGAAAATTTTGGTGTTAACCATATTAATATTTTACATTCCCCAGTAATGCAAAATCCTGTTCTTAGAAACGAAACTCCTGATATATTAATACCGAATGCAGTAGGTAATCATAATCCAGCCTATTTTAATCGTGAGTTAAACTTCAATTGGACGAAAATTGCAAATCCAATTGAAAATGAATTAAAGCAATTAACTATAACTGATGGACGTGATATTGATATACTAGTACGAAATATCAAAATAATTAAACAAATTCAGAAACGCTATGCAGTAGATTTACCTTTAGTATTGTTAACTCAATTTATGACAGGCTTTACTGAACAAATCTTTGAGAATTCAATTAAAAATAATCATAATTTCGATCAATTTCATAGAGATTTAGTCAACAAATTAATAACGCCAAAAATGAAAGAAATATTAAAACTCAAATTGTTGTACCGAAATCAGTCGCGAACAGAGACACTTAATGAATACATAAAAGAAATTTTAGAACACCATGAGGTATTAAGATTAGATCTAACAGAAGGTGAGTTAATTAATATAATTTTAACCGGTTTAAATGAAGTATACGCCGCACATATAGGTATAATTGGCCAACCTCGTAACTTACAAGATTTCAATAAACTAGATACCTATGTCTATGAGAGAGTTTATGCTAGGACTCTGAATGACATCGGCGTATCTAAAATAAGTGATACGAGCGTAATACAAGATATAAATAGCATGGTACCTTCACGAGGTAAACAAAATATATTAAAAGATACAACTTACAACACCGTTAGATCACGAATGCCTGCAACCACTTTAAAATGTTTCTATTGCCATAAATTAGGTCATATCAAACGAAATTGTAAACTTTTACAACAAAAAGGAAATAATAATGTTTCAAAAAACTAAATGTTTACAAATGTACTGACCATAAACATATGATGTGCATTTGTAAAAATAATTCAAGTAAATATTTAAAGTTGAAAGAAAATAAGTTAAATTGTAATTATTCTTTAAAAACATTACCAATAAAAATTAAAAATAACATATTTAATGCCCTTATCGATTCAGGTTCCACCCATAATATTATAAATCAACAACTGTATACATTTTTAAAAAATAAAAAGGCAATTATAGAGGAAGAAAACATTAATACAATTTGTCTCACAGCTGATCGATTTCCTTTAAAAATAAATAAACAAATTTGGATTAAGGTTAATCTTCAAAAATTATCATGGAAAGTGAATTTTAAAATATTATCCAAATTACAACACCGAATAATACTCGGGATGAATTTTTTACAAACAACCCGCGCAATAGTTAACCCAACAAAATCTTTCATAACTTTTGATTGGGCAAGAGGTAAACAATTTCACTTAACCGACCTATCTCCAGAACAAATTAATAACGTGGAACAAAGTGAGTATATTAAAAATACAATTAATGATTTATGTAAAGAATTTCCTGATGTTCTTACAACTAAATTAGGTTGTACTCATGTATTGAAATACGATATTGTACTTAAAAATAATGAAATTATTAAATCTAGACCCTATCCTTTAAATCCGATAAAAACGTTTCAAATGAAACAACAAATTGACAAATTATTAAAAGATAAGGTAATTCGAGAAAGTATTTCCCCCTATTCTTCCCCAGCATTTTTAATTCCGAAACCAAACGGAACTAGTCGTCTAGTTGTAGATTATCGTCAAGTTAACCTAATAATTGATTCAGAGGCACAACCTTTGCCGAATATAAATCATGCGTTCCAATGGTTTTCCAATGCAAGATGGTTTAGTACGTTAGATTTAGCACAAGCGTACCATCAGATCCCATTGACAGAAAAATCTCGTCAAATTACTGCATTTTGTACACCAGATGGTTTGTACGAATATGAAAGGTTACCTTTTGGTTTGTCGACTGGTGCGCAAGTTTTAACTCGCCTTATGAATACATTATTCAAAAATATTAAATATAAATTTGTATTTAATTATATGGATGATATATTAATATATTCAAAAAGTTTTACAGAGCATGTTAAACATATCAAAATAGTATTGTCAATTTTACGGAAAGCTGGCATTACAGTTAATCCTGATAAAGTGACATTTGCTGTAAATGAAATACCGTTTCTCGGACATGTATTGTCGTACAAAGGAGTCTCTATAGACTCAAATAGGACACAAAAAATATTACAGTACCCACAGCCTATGACAGTAAAACAAGCACATCGATTTTGTGGTATGGTTAATTATTTTTCCAAATTTATCAAAAATTATGCTGATAGAATTGAACCACTAAATAAATTACGTCGCAAAAACACTCTGTTTATCTGGCACGACGCTCAAAAACTTGCGTTTGAAGATCTCAAACAGGCAATCGCTAATCCACCGGTATTAGCAATTCCAGACTTTTCCAAAACTTTCATTTTGCAGACGGATGCGTCTGATACAGGTCTAGGAGCTGTCCTACTTCAGGAACAAGAAGGATCTAGGAAACCTATAGCGTATGCTTCTAAAACACTAACAGAAGCAGAACGAAAGTTTTCAGCATATGAAAGAGAGTGTCTTGCAGTTGTTTTCGCAACGGATCATTTCAGGACCTATTTAACACATCGCGAACTTCTTTTAGAAACTGATAATCAAGCCTTAGCCTGGCTTCTTTCCAAACCAAAACAGTTAGGTAGATTAGCTAGATGGTTACTCCGAATATCTGTCTTTAAATTTAAAATTAATCACATCCGTGGTTCAGATAATAATGTTGCCGATGCATTATCGAGGATGTATGATCTAAATAACGAAGATATTCCGCAGGATATAACTTATATTAATAGTTTATTGTCACAATTCCCCCTATCTTTTACAGACGTCAAACTACATCAGGAACAGGATACCTTTATCCTACAACAAAAACAACAAAGGAATAGTAAATTTTGTTTATCCAAAGGAGTCCTATGTTCAAAAAATAAACATAATAATCCAACCAAAATCGTACTTCCCGACTCTTTAAAAGATTTAGTATTTAAATATTTTCATGATTCGGAGATTGGTGGACACTTAGGTGTTGAGAAAACTATACACAAAATCACACGATATTTTTATTGGCCAGCTATATATCGAGAAATTCCTCTGAAAGTCAAGGCTTGTACGACCTGCCAACGAAGCAAACCTGGGATAAATTATAAATGGGGAAATCTCAGTTCCAGAGTTCCGACAGCGCCATTTGACACACTGTTTATTGATACCGTCGGTAGCCTAGCAAAAACCAATCAAGGATATAAATATATTCTAGTGGTAGTCGATAGTTTCTCAAAATTCACATGGTTAGCCCCGTTAAAAAACACTAATACATCCTCTATTATACATGAATTAAAACGTATTTTCCAAAGTTATTCTATTCCAAGATTGATTGTCACAGATAATGCTAAAAATTTTAATTCCATAATGTTTAAAAACTTTTGTTTCAATTTAGGCATAAAACGAACCACCCTCTCACCCTATCACCCTCAACCATCGCATGCAGAACGTTTAAACCGAAATCTTAGGTCTATCCTTATTGCGTATCATGCAAAGACTCAAGCAACTTGGGACAAATCTTTATTTTGGTTTCAATTAGCTTTCAATATGGCTCAACATAATGCTCATGGGAAATGCCCATTTGACATATTGCATACTTTTCCAGCTCACACTCCATTAGATAGAGCATGGAATATCCAAGATATCCTCCATAGAAATCCTATACGTTCTAGTAATATGATGTGTGATATTAGAAGAAAACTAGTTAAATCACATAATGATATGGCACGTCGATATAATGCTACACGCCATCCCAATCCATTTTCAGTGGGAGATAAAGTTCTGCTAAAAACTCACCCCGTTAGTTCAAAACGAAAAAATATTTGTGCCAAAATGGCGTATCGATGGTCTGAACCTTTTTATATCATCGGCTTCTCTACTCCAGTTACAGCATTACTTCGTAAGACTGTAGGAGGAGATATCACTAAAGAACATATTTCTAATATTAAAAAAGTTAAATAGTATACTCATAAATTACATAATTTATTTTTAGGTGCTGTCTGTAGCGATCCTCGAGTTTGGGATGATTGTAATAAAAAAAAAAAAATGCTGTTTGCATGTTGTTTGAATGTTTTGTTGAATGGGGCCCCAAATGAATGTATATTACCATCTCAAGCCGACAACTGCTACATACTCATCTTCTCTTTTTCATTTTAACACTCACCCCCTTTATTTTGCTTACACGTACTGTGTGCTTCTCTTTACTCTCCGGGGGGAGGGGAAGATTGTAATAGGATTGTAATAGGAGATACACATACGAACACCTAACGCATAACGGACAGTGGAAACAAAACATAACAAAACATAACGAACAGTACGCACGTAACGACATTCCAACGTAAACATAAACACTCTTACAGCATCAACATCAATGTACCACCAGATGATCTTATTTACACAACGTCAGATGTGAGTACAAAAAAAAAGAAAAAGACAATTTTCTTAATTTAAATAAATTGGATTGTTGTCCTCACTCTCTTTTAAAACTTTTAAAGGGATAGGTGATATACAATTTTTATAAAAAAAAGAAAACAAAATATTAATAATTTATTAATTTTTTCAACTTTATTTTGATGAAAGTATTTTAGAAGATTTAATAATTACTCCAACTGAATTTAAAGAATTTTAATTTTTTTAAGAATTTTAATTGTTTTAAGAATTTTAATTTTTTTAAATATTTCAACATTGGATCTGATAAGATTTTTTTTTTCTTGAATAAAACAAAACACTAGTTGGATTTTCGATAAAAACTTTTGAAATTTATTTCACGAACCTGGGACGTAACACTAGTAACGCAGGAACTATTATAAAAAATAAAAATATAATATATATTAATACTTGACAAAATTTATTTTAACTAGTTTAAAAAAGAATGAAAACGTTGCAATAACGTTTTACAGGGGTATTTAGATGACCTACCGAGTCCTTGATTTACGACCTATAAATTAATATTTCCTATACTATCTAAATGAGAAATACGTTGATTGAACCAAATTCCTTTGCCCACTACAGAACTTTATATTAGTTATGTATAAATTACTTTGCCAGATTAACCTAATTACTAAGTATGTACATTATAATAAATAATAACACATAGCTCTTAAATCTTCAAATAAGTACAATATAATCCCAATGTCCTACGACTGGAATTTTGTTACGGTAGTATTCGCTTTGTAATTAGTACAGGTAAGTTGTTAGTAATGTTCTGTTTAAACAAAATACTTGTATAAGATGTGTTGGCCTATAAGCTGAGACGAACGGAACTTCTTGACTGTCTGTCAGTCAGTCAACCGGACTTATCCGTTACTAGAAACAACATTGTGAGAACAACTGGTGTAAGGTATATGCCTACGGTATTTATTATTTACTTCTAGTCGCCTGACTAAAAGTACATTCAATACCACAAACTGACAAATTGGAATATTTTTTAATGATCATACCTTTAATCGGTCTTTAAAACTTTTCTAAACGCAAACAAAAAAAATGTATAGGTGTATCTCTAAATACTCAAGACAATAGACCTTACTTTACGAGTAGATGTTTTAGTACTGTAAAAAATTATAATTGTTTAGGTGATTGTGGATATCTTACAGATATCATATTGAATTAACTCCGTATGTTTTTATAATATTATTTTTAGTTATAAATTTTGGATTCAAAATCAATAAATTGATCTAAAGTCCTCAAATTTTGTATTGATACGCAATACTCGGGAGAAGGAAGAGGTCATGAACTTTTTTTGAAAAGTTGGACTCAAGTGAATCAGAAGACTTTACTTTCGCAATGGGATGTCAACAAAGCACAGGAAGTAATTTTACTAAACGAGGATTCGTCAAATTTAGTTTACTATCTAACTGACGTTTTTTTACCGAAGCAGCTTGATCATTAATTTTAATATTTAATTCTTGTTTAAATTAATGGTTAATAAATTGTATTCGTATTGTTTACAATATTTTACGTAGGACTAAGGTCTATTTTTTTTTTGCATAATGTTTCTTCTTTTGCTTTTCGAAAACATCAACCCGGCAGACAATTTTTTACGTCATAGCTTAGCGTGTAGGAGAATTTTTGTTTTGTCATTAGTAACTGTAAGTTTTGTAATCTTTGTAACTTATTTAATTTTTAAAATAAAGATACCTTTACTGCATCATTTATTTCTTAAAATTCTTACTTTAAATTCGTCCGATACCGTTCAATACACGGCCATGTGGAAAGCCAAAACCCCGATTTCCATTACCGGCTAGGTTGTGGAAAATTTATGCAAAACAAAATCCAATAGTTACAGTTCGTACACAACGTAAGTACAGTTCGTACCTACTCACTAATAAACTCGATGTTACTTAAAAAATGTGAAATTACTGTAATATATTTACATGTAGCCTATTTAAATTTTAAGGTTTTGATAACTACTTAGCAAACTAATTTGATATCATTAGAATAACTCTAAAATGTTTTAACTAAAACCAAACTAATATAAAAATAATGAAATAAAAGGTACATTTTTCTTATTCCATTAAGAACAGCCATATTGTCTATTCTTATAGGAACAAGAAGAAAAATAAGTTTATGAAAATAAAAACAAATACCTATAATAATACTTGCATACACTAAAAAAAACACCATTTCAAATACAAAATATTATCCTTCTTCAGAACAACGTCGACGTACATTAATGGAAAAAATGATCATCACGGCAGGAGAGGAAAGGCTCAAAAAGTTTCACTAAGGCATACACACTAAATGGTAAAATTTTATCAGATTATAAAAAGTAGCTATCAAAAGCAATAACTTTGATTAACAAATAAGAAATCAATTTTATTACCTTTGAATATTTATGCGATTGACACCGCAAATATAATAAGCTCCAACGAAACAAAAGTATGTCCTGTAATAATTTTTTTAGTGCAACAGTAAATACAAAAAAAAAAAATCAATAAATCAAAACCTTAAATCTGGCAGAAATTCTTTGAGTTACAGAACATAAACAACCGTGCATAGAATAAACATAGTTAATATTAACTTCTATTTGAAAATATATTAACCTAACTAATAGTAATGTTATAGCAACGTATTATTGTTCTGTGCAAGATTGGAAACAAGATGCTAAGAATATATTGCTAGTTACTCAAAAATAAAAAGGATTGGATTGTCAAAGACACCGTTACTTAAAGCAGATAACATGTAACTTGATAACTAATCGTTTAAAGGACCCGTCTCTTTTACAATACAAAAGTATTTATTTATCTTAAAACGTTTTCCTTCTATTATTTTTATGAATATAAATTGATATTATATTACGTATATTATATGACAATATCAAAAATATGTGAGAACATTAGAATTTTTACGCATTACATATCCGTTGTAACGGTTACTTTTTACTTTCTCTTCTGCAGCTGCCGTAAAAATACAAAAATTCGTTGAAAAATTAAAAATGTGATGTAGACGCTTTAATGTGGATTATTTGTTTACACGCTTATCTGATTTATTTAAAATAAATAAATTATTGTTTGTATTTATGTTTCAAATGTATGATTTGAATTAAATATTATTATTAAAGTTAACGTGCTTTAATTCAAAAAAACTTTTACATTTATGTTTTAATGCACGTATCGTACTAGAAAAGTACTTTGGTCTAAATGTTTTAAAACATACAACGTTGTCACCAGTGATATACAATTACAATGTAACTATTAGCTTCCTAAAACTATTATATTCTGTTATTGGTACGATACGACCAATACCCGTATATCGAAAATCTTATTTTTATAATGACTCCCACGCTCAAACGCCACTCTCAAATTTGTATGAAAGTAAGTTCAAGCAAATTTAACAAGATATTAATGAATCGTAAATATTTGGTTTAGCGTACATAGTTAAACTTTTTTTTTAAATATTTGTTTTGCCATACGTTAAACTGAGCGATAGTTCATATTTTTAAACATTACATACTTTAATCATTATCAAATATAAGTTCTGATCCTTTGTGTCTATGTGAAATCAATAGGCGGTTGACTTTTGCTGAACTGCTATATAAATTAATAAAAAAGCAACGTTTTTTTAACAAAATATAATTCTTTTTCAATCAGTTTTCAAATTTAAATATAAAAACTTTATGCAAAAGTGATAAAAGTCTGAAATATTTCGTTTTTGATGAAAAAAACACTCAGTAGTGTGTTTCGAAAACGTGACTCTGAATGAAACTAAACTAAACTTGATTCTGAAATGTACAAAAAAGGGCAAATAGCAAGAAACAATTAATTTGTGATAAGGATTATTTGTTTATGATAAATGATATAGGCTTACAAGCACTTAACTAGAAATAATTTTAAAGATGACGGAATAGTAGACCAGCCAGAGACCGCAACCACACGCTAACCGCACCTTAAATTTACAAGGATTGTAGGTACAAAACAAATTATTGTTTTAGTTCGACCATGCATTTTACTTTTTGGTATCGAAGTTTAAATAAGCACATTAACAGTTTACGTATTACCAGTGCAAATTTTAGGTACGAATAAAGACAAAATTCATCTGTAGAAACGATGCAATCATGAAAATACTGAGTGTACATCTGTTGGTTACAAAGTAGTAAGAAACTAAATGACTACAGAAAAACATAACATATTTAAGAGATAAAAGTATCTTGAAGAATGCGTTAACAAGGAAATGAATTTATATTATTTTTTTTTATATAGTACTGTTTTTTTTGTCATCAGTCTCTCGACTGGTTTGATGCAGTTCTCCAAGCTGTTCTATCTTGCGCAATTCGTTTCATATCTACATACCTGTAACACCCTACATCTTTCGTAATTTGCTTTATATATTCTAATCTTTGCCTCCCTCTACAATTTACTCCCTCAATATTACCCTCCATTATTGATAGCCCAATACCTGGATGTCTTAGGATATGCCCCACTAGCCTATCCCTTCTTTTGGTAAGATGCTTCCATATACTTCTTTTTTCATCCACTCGCCTAAGAACCTCTAAATTACTTATTTTGTCCATCCACCTATTCTTCAACATTTTCCTATAACACCACATTTCAAAAGCTTCTATCCTCTTCCGTTCTACAGCCCTTATCACCCACGTTTCACTTCCGTATAATGCTACACTCCAAACATAATGTTTTAAGAAATTTTTCCTAATCTGTAAATCAATGTTTGTAGTCAGTAAGCTGTTTTTCATTTCAAAGGCTTTTCTAGCTTGAGCAATTCTACTCTTGATATCACTTGTGCTTCTACCATCCTTTGTTATTTTACTCCCTAGATAGCAGAATTCCCCAACTTCCTGTATGTTTTCGTTGCCTACTTTTAAATTTCCCATCTCTTCTAAACCACTCTTGCTGCTGCACAACACTTTCGTTTTGTTCTTATTAATTTTCATGAAGTAATCCTTCCTCAAGATCTCATCCATTCCATTTAAGGCATCCTCTAGTTCATTCTTTGCCTCGGCTAATACTACTATATCATCGGCGAATCTCAGCATTTTTATCGTCTCTCCTTGAATTTTTATTCCTGCGTCAAATTTCTCCTTCACTTCATTTATAGCCTCTTCTATATACAAGTTAAAAAGTAGTGGTGACAAAGAACAACCTTGTCGTACACCTTTTCTTACAGCAGCCTCTTTTTCGTACCCCTCGATTCTCAAAACAGCCGTTTGATTCTTATACAGACTGTAGATAACTTTCCTTTCTTTGTATTTAATTCCTAGCCTTTTCAAAGTTTTAAACATTTTACTCCAGTCCAGATTGTCAAATGCTTTCTCTAAATCTACAAATGCCATAAAAGTAGTTTTATTTTTCTGTATCCTTTTCTCAATAATCAGTCTCAGAGCCAATATTGCATCTCGAGTTCCCATTCTCCTTCTAAATCCAAATTGGTCATCGTCCAATACTTCTTCTACTCGGTGTTCTATTCTCCTGTATTTAATTCTTGTCAGTATTTTAGATGCATGGCATGTTAGGCTGATGGTTCTGTAATGTTCACACTTCTCCGCTCCTGACTTTTTTGGTATTGGAATCATAATATTTTTTTTAAAGTCCGATGGTACCTCTCCACTCTCATAAATTCTGCACACAAGTTTGTATAATTTCTTTTGAGCAACTTCGCCACATCGTAATAATAATTCCGATGGTATGTTATCTATTCCTGGTGTCTTATTCATATTCATATCCTTAAGTGCCCGATCGAATTCTTCTCGTAGTATAGGGTCCCCTCTTTGATCTTCTTCAACATCAGTTTCTTGTTCTATCGCATCATATTCTAATTCTTTTCCCCTGTAGAGTTGGTTTACGTATTCCTTCCATCTTTCAGCTCTCTCTTGGCCATTCAACAATGGTTTGCCACCTGCGCTTTGTAAATTAACAGCTTTCATCTTTCGTTCTCCAAAGTTTTCCCTTATTTTTCTGTAAGCTGTGTCCACTTTACCAACTGCCATTTTACTTTCAATGTCCGTACATTTCGCTCTGATCCACTCTTCCTTCGCTTTCTTACACCTTTTGTTTATGGTATTTCTCAAGTAGCAATATTGCCTTTTACCTCTCTCGTCCTTTGCGTTTTTATATTTTCTTCGCTCATCCATCAGTTCTAAAATATCATTAGTAATCCACGGTTTCCTACCTCTTCTTTTAGTATGTCCTAACCATTCTTCCGCTGCTTTCACTACCACCTCCTTGAAGTTTATCCACTCCTCCTCTACACTTCCTGTGTCATTACCTCTTTCTTCTATCCCTTTTTGAATACTCTCCTGGAAACCTACCTGGTTGTCTTGTTCTCTTAGTTTGTCTACATCCCACCTAGCATTTCCCTGTCCCTTCTTCAGTTTTTTAAGTTTAAGCCTGCTATCCATTACTACTAAGTTATGATCACTCCCTATGTCTGCACCTGGATAGGCTTTACAGTTCATAATCTGGTTTCTGAATCTTTGTCTAACCATTATGTAATCTATTTGGTATCTTCCCTTGTCACCTGGCATCATCCAAGTGTATAACCTCCTTTTGTGATTCTTAAAAAGTGTATTGCCTGTCACTAAATTATATTTGGAGCAGAAATCTACCAGCCGACTTCCTCTGTCATTTCTCTTCCCTAGACCATATTCTCCGACTATCTTTCCTTCTTTTCCTTCTCCAACTACTGCATTCCAGTCTCCCATAACTATCAAATTTTCATCACCCTTGACATATTTTATTACTTCATCTAATTCCTCATATACTTGTTCTATTTCTTCCTCTCTGTGTGAAGACGTAGGCATGTAGACCTGCACTATAGTGGTAGACTTTGGTTTCGTATCTACTCTAACCATGATAATCCTATCACTACACTGCTTATAGTAAGTCACTCTTTGTCCAATTTTTTTATTCATTACTAGACCCACTCCGCCCTGCCCTCCGATGGCTTTAGTGTTAATAACCCTATAATCCCCTGACCAAAAGTCTTGATCATCATCCCAGCGTACCTCACCAATGCCTACAATATCTAACTTCAACCTATCCATTTCCCTTTTTAAATTTTCTAACCTACCAGTTTGTTTTAAACTCCTAACATTCCATGTTCCAACTCGCAGAATTTCAGAAACTTTTATTTTTTTGATGAAGTCCCCTCTGATAGTCCTCGCCCGGAGATCCGAATGGAGGACTAGTTTATCTCCGGAATGTTTTACCAGAGAGGACGCCATCATAAATTTTTCATATTTTAAAGTTCTCGAAGTTCTTGAAGATCTGCATATACTAAGTAAGCCTAACCAGAATCATACATGAAGGAGTTTCCTTACGATAATTCTAGTCAGACAGAAAAAGCTGTAGTTTACTGTTGCTTTCAGCTTTTTGGTTGGCAGACTGAGTGCCCCAAGCCACCGTCTGCCAGAGTGGAATGGGCAGCCCTTCCAGTTCCGTTCACCATGAGCCGGTTATCGTGCTGATGAGCGGTCACATGGTTACTAACAGGCCACACAACGTGAATGTATGGATAGGACACTAGCCTTCTATCCCGGCTGGTTCCCTTAAGCCTTTTGTAAAAGGAATTAAGGGGTCTCCTTCCAGTTAACGACAGAAGCTCTTTATAGCCCTTAGTACTGTATAAATAAAAATTAAATGGGAAATTTCAGTTTTAGGTTAGGAGGTTTGGGAGTTAATTAATGACACTCGTTTGATGTACAACCTAAAATTATGTTTCTTGTTAATAAAATATTATGTATACCGGTAATTATTTTTTGGTTATTACTTTATGGTCATAAAAAGATACATAGTCTTGTTTGAGTAATTCTATATATAAATGTACGAAGAGAAGATGAGAGGGGCTATATAACACGTCTCCTACGTCCGGTGTCTCGTAACTGGAGCAGAAATGTTCTTGAAACAACTCTCACCGTTGGTTTGGTTCCCTCGTGCCTTCTACCATTCCTCATCTACTAAACTTTTTTTCATTTCATCATGAGGTCATTCAATGAGGAATTGAATACCGTGACATTATCCAACTCATGATCGTCCTGGCTGGACATCCGTCATTCTCTTCAAGGCCACTTTCTCCATCAAACATTGTTTCCCGGTTTTACTACACCGTGTACAACCATTACCGTAATGTGCGTCTAACTAATTCTTTAAACAAAAAATAAAACTTTCTTTACATTGTTCTGTTCCATTGAACAAGTCGTATTTATCTATCTCGAAAATAAAACAGTCATACAAATATAGATTTGGAAATATTTCCGTATACTATACAACGTAATAGAATATAAATATATTTTTCAAATATAAAACGAAAATACTGCGGAAATAAACGGAAGTTTTAACCTAGTTTTAAAAATTAACTATTATCCTAACCCGATTAAGAACTTAAAAAATAAGTTTTCTTAATCACTCTTAAAGAACATTGTAAGCATGAACTTTCAAAATGCCGCGAACAACTTACGAGGTAGAAACCGTGTGGTCTGTGTCGGTTGGACTAACGGAATATCTAGTTTTATTTGCTATGATTCGAATAAGGCAGGCATTTTTTACGTAGATTAAATTAGGATGTCGAATTTGATTATGAATTTATGAAGGAGCTCCATTTATGACACGAACGTATCCGACACATGCCCAATTAATTAATACCCACAGGCTGGAGCGTTTATAGTTTTATCACTCAACCACTACTGACGCAGTGAAATATTTGAAATACCGTTAACCCGATTTGACTAAAGTTTATATTTTAATGCCTTTAGAACGAATAGTCAAGTGGGTTCAGAATTGACTAGATAGTTTAACCATTTCGTTTTTTAATTACTTTTTATGACACTGAATGTATTATTAACAACTACTACTTAAAGAGAAATTTAATGGGTAACAAATTTAGGGCCGATAACCTTTGATAAGCTTAACGAATGAAATTTATATTTTAAATTATGAAATCAGTAATGTTATTCATACGATAGTATTTTAAGCCAGAAATATTAGGATACCAACAAAATTAACTTTTTCTTGCTTCAAACTATTTTATTTCTGTTTAATTTAATTTTTTCCTCAGTTTAGTTCTCGAAAACTTTTATTTTCTTGTTACTGGAAATAAGTTAATAACACTTCTTTCTATAAATAACATGAAATCGTTAAATAAAACATATGAACGCGTTGGTGCTGAGTCTCGTTAGACTTAACGTAGGTAATATTATAATTAGTTAAGAAAATTGATATATTTTAATACAATATTCTTATTCTAAATTTTTGCAAAATGAATTTACCCAAACATTTAATGACAAGAATGCAAAGGTATTTACCCAAATTACGTGATTAATAACTGATCTCTTGAAAACCGTTAGCACGGTAATGTGATGAGAATGTTCTTCTTGTATAATAAATCTTTAATCAATCACAGCCACTTTTCATGTATATCGGCTCAGTTGGAAATTAAAGAGCAATTTTTTAGGTTACTGTTGTAGTTTAAGTCGCATCGTAGTTTCGGTTACTAGTAACTACTGCGAATAACTGTACGGAATAAGTGGGTTTTGGTTAATAACAATATCCTTATTCTTATCGGGAATCAAAACCAGAATCTTCCTTTTTACAGTGTGTAGCGCAGTCTAGCGCTTGAACTACTGTTCCACCGAATTAGCCGAGACAATTTTCCAGATTACATGATTTGTTTGTTTCTGACTATTTGATTCTGTTATTGACATACTCGTAATTTATTACCGTAAAATTACTAAATTAACTTGACATTTATTTTATGTTAAACGCTCATGTATTTGCTAGATTTATATTTGTTACACTGCCTGCATAAACTCAAAAAAACCTAGCTCAGTCAGTTACTTTGAGATTTAAGTTACATGGGATATGCAAGTGATTTTTAGCCACAAAAATGACAAAAACAACACTACTATGTCTGCAGAAATGTATGCCTACTGAGCAAGAAAATTAATGCAAAGTGGCAATCAAATTGGGTGAGCCTTCGGGTCAGCCCAATCAGTCAGCTGGTAAAAAGTCGCTGCTATTTTGTAAGTAACACCGGTTGGGCAAGCGACATTGTGTGGTATTGTGTGCTAGAAAACTTTACTGGGGTCCCTTTTCAATTTCATGCTTAATTTAACGTCAAAAATACACCGAAAGGAACAATCAAATTAGGTGATTGTCAAAACTGTACAATTCCCAATGACAAAAGAAAAAAGTGGTGTTTTTTCAGCTTCAGTTCCGAAAAACGTTTTGAAATAATCTGCAATTTTACTTACACGTTAGATTAACATAAAATTGGATTATGTTATTCTGTATTTACCTTAAATTATTTATGTTTATTATTTTTATTTTGTATTACGAATAATAATATCTTATTTTATAGAAAAGTCGATTTTACTAGTCTTATATTAAACTTTTTCTTCGTAGATAAGTTGTATCATAAGAATCATAATAATATTAATAATTTATGAATTTAATTAATTAATATAGATGTTACATATTAAGGTTATTGTAAGTAAACTTTAAAATATTATTTTCAACATTACGTAATAATATTTAACAAATCATGTTACAAAAAATGTGTTTATGCAATAATAGCCTAACCTAAAAAAATGGTTAAAAGCCGAATGAATAATCAATTAAAAACTGGAAATTGGCTTTACACCAATATAAAAGGTTAACCTTAAAACGTAAATATTATGAGAAATGGTGGAAAAGTTTTTATTGAGTAGCCTACGGAGGATATACTGACTTAAATGATTTAAATAGATCATTTGATTTCTTTCATTTCATTAAATCCATTTTTTATTCCAATTACACCGATCCAAATAGGCTTGAGTATTCGTTAATGTACTGTAGCATACTTTATGAAGTATTAAATAGTACTAAAATATACGTTTAACCATTTAAGAATATTGCTGAGGAAATAGCGGTGTCCTCAGCCCCTTCAATACCTGGGCCCCCAAAAGCCTCGGTAATCACGAATTACAAAGCATCCAATTAAAGCGCATGCGGATTATTGAAGATGCACCTTGTTACGTAACTAACGAAACGTTACGTAACGATTTGAACATACTACATATTACCAACATTATTCGTAAGCGTTACAAACGTTTTAAACGGAAACTGAAAACAAAAACCGTCGCGTACAAAACCTCTATGCCACATTTACCTGGTAATCCCTCACAGATGCTTCATAGAAGAGGGAGTAGAGACATCTTGCAAAAATTTAAAAATTACCTGTGGGTCTTACTGCTGAGTACTGTTCTCTCTCTTAAGTCATTCACGTCATAATTTTACCCACCATGGCACAACGGAATCCTCAAATTTACTAGTTGTATGCCTAGAGTTGTAAATAACATTCATAAAGTTTTAAACAAAACAGAAGTATCATTAGGGTTATTTTTGAAACAGCTGACTGGATTTATTTTTAGTTAGTGCGTGAGCATGGAGTAGGTATATAACATAACACATTTCACCACGATTGGTTTTTCCGTAAATTTGGTTTCTTAACCTTTTAAAACCCCTAATAATATTAAATAAAGTACCTAAATCTGTCCTGTAATATTCTTTCTTGAATAGTTTGTAATCTAGTTAAAAATTTATTTTTTAAAGCCTTTCAAGTACCTGATAAAGCGTTAATTATTAACCGGGTATTAAACATATTTATATCAGCGGTTACAAGAAGAAGAATTCGCAGTAATCTTATTAAATTATAATTTTTATTGTTTTTTTTATTAAATTACCTATTTTATTTGGCTAATAAATATTGATTACTTACATAGTAAAATTATTTTTTTTTCAAAACCGTTAGAAATAATTTAATTTACACTTTAATACAAGGTCAGTATTTCACAGTTCAATATTTTTATATTGTTTATCTCTAAAATTTTACTTTTTAAAATGATGAATTTGTACTCTAGTTTTGCCAGTATAATTGGTTATACAGTTATATTTTACCACAATGAAGGAAACACACCAATTTATAAAATATAACACTCTCCATTACATGCTATATTTCAGTAAAGAATAAAATACACTCTAGTACGTATTTAACCTAATTTTGAATCAAATAATTTTTATCATAACAATTTTTAAACCGATTTCATTCATAGAAAAATATACCATTGCTATATTAGGAGCAATATAACTAGAAAGATTGGGTTAACCGTTCCAGATTTCCCTCTCGTTCTATATAAGTACCAAAACAGAAATTACTATTTTTATACTTTCTCAGTAAAAAGAAAACTTTTGTTACTTTCTTAAAAGTATATATTTATAGATTTTGATTTATTTTTATTGTAATCCTACTGTACATGTTATAAAGATATTAAAGACAAAAGAGTAAACATTGCATGTTATTTGATATCTTATCCGTTATGTAGACGGTAGGATAGGTAAGAAAGTTCTACGTTATGCAGAGTTTTCGTAATCGAGTTGTCGCTGGAAATACACATTTTCAGGTCCCCAACCCAAAAATCATGTTTTTACTACTTTATGTGCGCGCGCCCGGTGAAAAAATTAAAAAAGATAAATTTTAAGAAATAGAAACTTGAAACTTAAGTAGCTTAATATAAGAGGATCTGACACAAACATTTTCATCAAAGTCGGTCAACCAGAAGTAGTTAGTGCAATTTTTAACTTTTTGCGATTTTTTTAAAACGGCTCCTACAATTTTGTTTAATTACAATTTTTGGACTCTTCAAAATGGGGTATGCGGCATGTTTGTTGTATTTAGTAGAGGGTTGTGCTTTCATGATAAGAACTATGTTATTTTACGATTGCAACCTAATTGCATTTTTCAGCAAAAATTTACATAATTAGAGTAATAGAAAAATATAAAACCTACAAATCTTTCTATAGGCATATTTTACGGAGAAGTTTAGCAACAATTAATGATTTTCTATATTTTGCTCATCAAAGTCTAAGAGGTTGATTTTCACTTAGCGTCATCCACTCAAGATTAAAATAAAACGTTTGTTATTGTTTACATTGACAAGAAAAGGTTGTGTGAGTGTTTTACACCAGACTTTTAAGTAATATTTACGGTCACTATCTGAATAAACATCACAGTTATAACTCTTTTATGATTTAATAAATTACGAGATATATACTACTTTAGGAGATTATATGGATATTTACTAAAACAAATTTATACACATTTAATAAAATGGCCTTCGGACCAGCCCAGTCAGTCAGCTAGTAGAAAGTCGTTATTATTTGTTAAGTAACACTGGTTTGGCAAGTGACTGTATGGAGACCAGCTGATAGCCATTCCTGAAAAAACTCCATTGGGGGTCCCTCATGCCGAATGACGCCAAAAAATACAGCGAAAAGCAGCGATCAAATTGGGTGGTTGTCAATAAAGCACAGTTCCCTTAACAATAATAGCCCGAAAAGCTAAAATACAAAATTTATAAATGCTTCATTCTGTGATTTCTTATATGATGTTTTAGAACTTATTCTGTGTCGTCATTGTTGTTCCGGTAGTTAAGTTTAGTTAGTCAATTATCTGCTGAAGTATTCAACACGATTTATCTTTACTTTTTGAGCACCTTAGTAGGTAACATTATTGTAATATGTTACTAAGTAGAAAGTTCTGTAAAGGATTCTCGGCTATCTGGATATGCCAACGTTGTCATATTTTGTATTGTTACAAATAATTTTGTAATGTAATTAATTGTTAATGAGACTACTCGTTGATGACTCCGCAATTTGTGTAAAATATACCCACCTGACATACAACATTTCAGTTCAAAGCATTATAATCAGAATAGGCTAATAAATTTTTATAACGAAGTCCAGTCACCAGCTGCGGCTTTTTAACAATATCAGATAAAAATCCTGGCTTACCGTTTTGAATTACTTTACCAACCATGACGGGAAATGATAAAAAAATAATTGTTTGTGTCTGGTCTACATATAAAATAAAAATTGACTAACTGCCAGTGAAACGAAGTTTGGCCATGAAATGAATTCTCATTGTCACTAATTATTTGACTATTAAGCAGAACTAGAAATAAGAAGACATTTCATTACTATAATAGGCAACACCCTGTGGATAAAGAATCAAAGTAATCGAAAGCAAAACCGTTAAATGGGATACTTTTTTACTAAAACTGACGAATTTTCCCTCTCTTTGCGACGACTGACTGATCCTGATGTGCTCTGCAATGCGTAGAAAACTGAAAGTTTACATTTTGTCATGCTTAAATACAGAGACAGGTTATTTTGATGTGTCATGTTTTGTAGAAATTCATTTAACAAAGATATTTTTCAAAATTGCATCGTATGGTTAGGCTAATACTCTTGTACACCAAAACAAAATGCTTGAATAAAGTTATTATATATACGACACTTGATTTACTTATTCCATTACTGAGTATGTAACCATCTGCAATAGCAGAAATTGCAAAACAGTCAGACGTAAAAGAAAAAAAAGAAACCGGGGAACAGGGAACAACGCAGTAAACAGAATATTAGTAGGCCTACATGTATAGCCGAGTATGAAACCCAAGAATTTTTTTCAACCATCAAGCATAATATTACTTCATTTTAAACAGGTGGAAAAACAGAAAATGCAGTTGATTAACTACTTTGTTTCATTATCTTTTTCGTGAAATCTGCTTTTTAGTAAATTTATTTTTCAATAAATATTATTAAATGATCTGTAAACCTACGGTATTCTTGATAAATTAAATTTCATAGTCATATTTTTTCAGTACAAAATATGTTTTACTTATGATTAATGCTCATAGAATAATGGCTTAAAAATGCAGTTAAACTACAATTCTTTCTAATCAGTTTTATTATGGTTGCATCAACAAATGAATTTAACAAGAAAAGATCGCAAAAGATTTATTACACTAATATTTAAATAATATTTGAAAAACTGTTCCCGAATATTAGGAACTGTAATAAATTATTAAGTGTATTATATGTTTTTATGTGTGTTGTTAACTCAGTTTTCGTAAGTTTTGGTAAATAAACACCATACGTACACAAATGCAACTTCACTCGTGATAATTTAATTTTACTAAAAATCATACAATGTATGTTAACTAACTTATTTGTAATTTCTCTTTCAATATAAAAAACATGTTATGTGACGAATCTCAAGATTTTTAAAGTTTTGTTTCTTTTCACGATTATAATTTCATAATTATTTATTTGGATGAGTCACGTGTTTCATTTATATTAGAAAAATAAATTAACCGCTACTTTCCCTGAATATTTCTCAATTTCTTTATCTAGCAAATACATTCAAACCATACATTGTTCAAGTAGGTTTAGGGGGATAAGAAATTTTTATATTACGTTTTAACTTCTTAAAAAGATGACATTATTTCTGCTAAGAATCATTTTTTGATAAATTTTGTGAAGTTAATAAATTTTCGCGTTGTCTAATTTACATGTAATACCTTAAGAATTTATTTATTTATTTAAAAACATTAGATCATATAGAAATATATTATTACAAAAACATTTAACCCATTTCATTTTAGAGTTATGAGTAGTAACATTTTAATGAAACAAGAATACATTTTCAACGCAACTTTCTGTAATTATTCATTATTTAGTTATTGTTTTATTATAATTGTACCATGACATGCAGTATTATAATATACAATAATTATGCATAGAAATAGTCATAAAAACTACAAATGATTGATTATTTAAAAGCATGTTCCACATTTACTATGTAAAACAATATATTGTAATAATAATCATTACTATAGTTAACTTTCTAGTCCTGTTTTATAAAACATACTATACTTTCTTACAGCTACTCATAATTTATTTTTTAAATATGTTTTTTGTTATAATTTATTGAAGTCTACAGAAAAGTGCTATGTTTACTTTCTTTATGTTAGTAGAAACATTGTGTAGCAGTAAAATTAGCAGAAATTCTTTCCGGATTATAGTAGCACCCCGTTACAGGGACCTTGTTAGGTCGAATCTTCGGTTATTCTAGATCGGAACATGAAAAATTAAAAAGGAAAAAGTTGGCACCAGTTTTCCGTTAGTCTAACCCCTACTATAACCACAAAATTCGATGACGTTGAGGTAAAATAGAAATTAAAAACTTGTGTTGACGTAAAAGACGAGTGAACCATTCCCAATAAAAACTATTGGTCCGACGCGATTTTAACTCTGCATCGAGTTGAAGTAGGTTCAATTTCAATACAGTATTGTTGATTTTGAATTTTTAGACAAATTTATAAAAATAAAGAATGCAATGATGTTGATACTGATGACAGGTCAATGGTTAACGGAATGCTTAAACGATAAATGATATGGGATCCTCACAGGAAATAACATTATCGATTTTTATACAAAAGCACCCACGATAAGGTACCAAAAGACGATTTTGGATAGAATTTGAGTTTCTTTTGAGCGACAGCAGAACACTTTATAAATGATTATAATTATATAATATATAGCGGTCCAGAAACGATTTTCAATAAATAGAAGTTAATTTTTTTTAAGTAATAAAATATCAATAATTGTAGTGTTTTATTATCAGTATTTAATTATTTACTAATTATTGTTATATATCCAGTTAATTAAAAATTTTTTCAGTTTTAATCACACCCGTTCTCACCTGGTCTGAACTAACAGATTATATTAAAACTACCACGAACATTTTTCATAATCCATCCAGTCTTGTTCACATTTCGTTTCTATATTAATTTCGGAATCGGCTGCTAGAACGGAATCATAAAGCAATACAGACATTTTGAAATCGTTATTGTATACTTTGAGCTAAAATTTCAGCAAAAAATGGATACAAAATTAATTTATAAACATTTACAATTGAACTTGTAGGATTACATTTTTACAATTGGATTTCGTCGGTTTAATTAAATTAGTTTATTACGTTAATATTATTTTAAATCATTTTACGAGTATTCGCTTGCCTCAATACTATTTTAGATTTTAAATTATTAATTCAATTTTCGAAGAAACTTCGTTTTAATTTTAACTACCTGTTTTATCATTTTTTAACAAATTTTGCTTCTTTGTGTATTAGTACCTATGCCATTTTAAGACCGCTGTTACTTGATAATTTTTAAGTAACTTGTTTCGATTAGTGGGGTCAGAAGATTTTAACGATTCAGCTTTAAAATATAGTTTACTTTTGTCAGAAGAACGTAAGTGTTTTATGATGGGTGGAACGATTCAGGGAAAGTATGACTACTATTGTTCGTTTTTTTGTGTTTTCAAGGTTGAGTTACCGTTCCAAACGGTTTAACTGTTTAATCTAAATGATTCTTTTTATTTTCATGCCAACTCATCTGCGACACAACTTTTAATATTGCACTGACAATCAGTATTATAGTTTTAATTAAGCAAAATTATACTATTAATCAATATAAAAATATTAAAACTTTAAAAACAGGTTACTAAGATTATGATATAGTACAATTTTACCCGAGCATTAGTTTTCATTTCTTTTCTGTTCCTTCCAGGAAATGACAAAACGAACCAAAATTTCTTATATTCTGTAGTTTTCATTTTAAAAGTCTGTTAGTTCACAATATTGTCTCAGTATAGAATTGACAAACACCACGCACTGCATGATTTGAACAATTCAATAAAATATTTTTGTCACTTTTCCTTACCCCTTTAAAACTTTTTGTTTTTACTATCAGATAAAATAAAACGTTCAGCAAATATTAAATTTTCTTCCTGCAAATAATTTTAGCTCGAAGAAGTTTGGATCAGCAACACAGCTCCATCTTGTTTTACATGATCAATGTAATTTTGGCAATGGCGTTTAATCCTTTTTGCAGGTATACCCGAGATGAAACAAGGATACATTGTGCTTACATTATAAGTGGCTTTGTCTTTTGTGCAACAGTTGTCCAAATAGAAATTTAAAAAAATTAAATTTTTGGAAAAATGAAAACAATAGTATATAAATTAACGATTTAATTGGTACAGATAGATATTTTTACATTATAACCTACACTCTTTAAGAATTTAAAATCTTGCCATTAGTTAGGAAGACAATTTTTTTTCTGTAAGTTTTTATTTGGACTGTTTAGAATGCCGATCGTGAGTTGTTATTGTTTTATAATTTTGATTTAAATTACTGGTTCATTTGTTGAATAGCTTCATTTATGTAAGGAATAATGAGACCACCAATCGGCTCTGCCGAAGGTGGCGCAGAAATTTGGGATACATTTTACAAGTCAACATACTGTTTTTTATTTTTCTTAGTAAATATATTGTTAAAAATTTAATCCGTAACTTTTAAACACCTTTAATGAATGTCATGTCATTTGAACGTGAAAGTCTTCCTCATCATTGGTGTTCTCAAAAGCGGTAGAGTGAAGTAAATAACAAATATATTTACTGATTGTGCAAAGCTGTACAGTAGAAGTTTTAATAAAATAACGCAAAAAAATTGTAATTTAATACTGTTATAAATAAAAAAACAAATTTTTATAGTGGCTTTTATATCTTGATATTTGTTTATTTGGAAATTGTTTAAATAACCAAATTCTTTAACAGTATAAAGGTATAAAAATAGCATGAACTTGTGAATCCAGTTCACAAAAAATAGCAAGCTTGTGAATCCAGTTATTCTAACGTATCAAATATATTTTAAAATTTTACGATGAGGAACCAAACATTATACGAAAATATACAATTTGATTTAAGTTTAATTACAATTTAAGTTAATCGCTATGTACCGCAGTTACATTTTTGCCTTAAAACTCCGTTGTAAATAGCTTCGGGATTTATGATTTAGTTTTTTATTGAATGGTACAAACAGGTTTTTTTAAAGAAGATTAAAAGTAAACACAATATCTTTTTTTTATTATTAAACAGGTTTCAGAAAATTTCGTATTTTAGTAAATTTATGTTGTCCTAATACTTTAATAAAAAGTATGAATAGATAAAATCCACTTAACCGTTGCACACAGTTATTAAAAATTTAAGCGGTTTTTTGAGAAATTTTAATACGTTTGTTTTCTCATTAATTCTTACTTTAATTACAACGCATTACTTCTTATTTTAATTTTTGTAGAAAATTATTTCTTTGCACTGCGATCACGTGAGGGAAAATAAAAGTGACAGCGAGGTCTTTTGGTCTCTTTGCCTTCATGATTTTCCGAGAATTCTTAACATCCCTAAGTTACTTAAATAATCACGAAAAGTTCATTGTAGCATTCTAATTATTAAAACTTCCGTCTCTCTTGTAATTTCTAATACTTGTAGACTTTTCCGAGTTTACCTTTACAGATAGAAATAATTAAACACATAATTATCCGTCAAATTACTTAATGATGATACATTACCAGCAAATGATACACTAAATTTAATCATGCAAACTTACATCAAATGTAATGCTTAACAAACTTACGAATACCTTACGTAAATGACGTCACTAAACAACTGTACAAGATGATATATGACAAACTTGAATTATATGCACACCCTCTTCACAAAACAAGTATGCTATTGCGATACCGGTTTGAAACGCCCCTGATCAATGAATACTCTTAGGGATAGCCAATTTATAGGAGTGTAGTGATGACAGCAAGTTCAAACAATTTAATCATAATTTGGAACCATTTAGTATAAAGTTTCGTAATTTTAAAAATATATTTTGTGTCAACAGATTCTAAAAATTTTCAATAAAAATATAGTAACAAAAATCGTGTAAGCAAAAAGCAAAATAATCAAAACTTCTTCCTCTTAAAGAAAATCATTAGAGATTAATCGTTGTATATTGGTTTTAACTTAAAAACAACGCTTGGAGACTTAAAAAATGAACAGTTTATTTCAAAACTTTGTGTCAGTTACCACGTTTTATGCATTCAGAAATACGTATATGTAAAGCTAGTTACGAAAAAATATAATTCCATAGAATTCATTATATAGTTTATTAGTATGTAGTAATAAAAATTTAAAAAATTGTAAAGTAATAAAAATTTTACTTAACGTAAAATCAGTTACTATTGTATCGTAATAAAGGATTACTTAATAGTATTGCAAAAAATAATAAAAATTATCTCCCATTAAAAGATAAAGTTTTTAATTGTCATAGACTAGGAAGTAACGATATTTAAATTATCACAGATAAATTATATTGGATATTTCCTAACTTTGCATGTTGCACTATGTTTATTAATAACTAAACCCTCATGTACGCACATAGTGAAATATATGATTTTGTGGCGGTGCCCTCATGATAAAATATTATAAACTTTCACACTAGTTCTAATTCTTTCATTTGTATCAGTTATTTCACATAATTGGCTGTTATTTTTTATAGAGGTTATTAAATTAGTAAGTGCAAATGACGCCCTCTTACGGAATATTTTGCATTAATTTCTTAGAATACAAACTTTTTCAATCGCGCGCCCTAAATAGTTGTACGTCTACTTCACTCCTTTATATCTGTAGTTAAACAGAAACTCAAATTTTTATAGGATTTTATAAAGGAAAAATCTGAAATTATGTCATCGCCTCTGAAAGTAATGAATTTTATTATACAGTCAGACCCTGTGGTGAATGAAGTGAAGTTGTCATTTGAAGAGTAGAAAATATGTGCTTTTCAGAGGTCCCGGCATGCTGATAAGCGTACTTTTTCACTAAGTAAGGAAGGCAAAGGTAAACCACCTCACTCCTCGTTTTACTTATTAAAACCTCTACAAGTTCAAACCAGCCGGCTGATAACCTAAACAACAACAAATACACTAGTACCTATTTTTAGTTTAACGCAAAATTATATTATTATGGTTCTAATTTAAATTCAAAATGTGCTCAAATCAAGGAAAAACATTTTATCTTTCTGTTAAGTGACTCGAAATTTTATTTTCGAAAAGAAATTTTCAAACTTGGTCAAACTTGTCTCGAATACTATCCTAACGTTCTTTCTTGAAGGGCTGTTAGACCTACTAGTATTACGAATGCATTGATTGTAATGTAGCATTGTCAGACTTCTGAAGAATCTATCATTATCTACTGAACAACATGTGACAGATGGATTCTGTTAGTTATTCTGAAATATCATCGTATTTTAATATTAATAATTCATCATTGCTTAGTTGGCTACGGCGAACGAAATCAAATAAAAAGTTTCATGAAATTAAGGTTAATAAGAATATTTTTATATTAAAAACAATTTAAGAAAATTTATTGTATTAGTATTTTTGACAAGAAGAGAGTTGCTTACCTGTAGTAGTATCACCGTCCATAATATACAACTGGCCACCAGATGTCTTGACCGCTTCATCTTGCTTGGGTGGCACCTCAGCCAGATCTGAAAAAAAAACACAAGAATTAATAACGATATTTAGTATAAATTAAAAAAATACACACACGTATATAATAAATACATAGAAATTTAATTTTTTGCAGGGTGATTGGCACAAACAATGTTATTCCTATCAGACGCTACTCGTAGTTTAATCATAAAAACATATTTGTATTATTTCTTGTTAAACACACAGTGTTTGTTGTATAAACATTACATTAAAATTGAGGTACGTAAATTTTTTTTATTATACTCTCTAACATCAGATTTATATCATTAATTATTATAGTGTGGAATAATATTATAGGGTAGTTAATATTGTTATAGTACTGAATTTACAGACTGGAACCTCTTAATGAAGCTCCATTATTAATCAACGTTGTTGTTGTTGGTTTAGGTCGTCAACCGAAAGGCTGGTTTAAACCTCTAGAGACTTTACTAAGTAAAAGAGGAGTGAGGTGGTTTACAATAATTTTCTTCCTAAT
The DNA here is from genome assembly GCA_035578175.1 of Catonia carolina. Taxonomy (NCBI): domain Eukaryota; kingdom Metazoa; phylum Arthropoda; class Insecta; order Hemiptera; family Achilidae; genus Catonia; species Catonia carolina. The sequence goes on along the minus strand of JAQMRL010000001.1, from coordinate 123,237,360 downwards.
TGAGTGGAAAAGTAAGCTTTTCTGGATGCGAGGCTCTCTGAAAAGCTTGAACTTTCCCCCCTGAAAATAACATCTTTACTTCATTCACCACAGGCTCTGGCTGTATGAAACCCATTACTTAAATGCTTCTGACATAAAATTGGCTAACCATGTGATAAGAAACAGAAATATTTTTTTGTAGCCGTGGAACTTAATCAATGTATTAGCCTGATATTACTTTTAAAACCTATATGGAAACGTGTTATTAAATTGTAGGGTATATCCAGCACTTCATGTAAACATATTCAAACGTTTCCAATCGAACTTTTTTTTTCCGGTTGCCTTCACAAATTTCATGGCATATCAAAAACAACTAATCTATAATGGTCTGAAAATTGATATTGTCAAAGAGAAAAATAGAAAATTCACTTCTAAATGTTAAGAAAGACTCAAGATCATCCGAATTTCCAGGCTTTTAATCCATTCAACAATACTAAAGGTTTTACAAGATGGAAAAGGCATGTGTTAGTTTTAAGGTAACGAACATTATTATTGTTAAAAATGTTGTCTCCTTCCATTAGGGCAGCAGTAATGTTTTCATGAACGGATGAAATTGTAAGAACGTGAATGAACATTTTTATAATTATTATTATTGTTTAATTTAATGTAAACAGGTTATAATTTTTCTGAATTGAAAAAAAATGGCACAATAATTGTGATAAATATTGTCAATAAGATTTAATGGAACTTAAATGTCCATTAAATCTTATTGTAATAAGATTTTATTGGAAATTTAAATTAAATGTTTGGTTTTATCCTCAACAGATGATTCATCTGCAAAATGTTATAGACAATAAAAAAAGAAACAATGGGAAAGTGACAGATAGTATTCTGATGTAAAGAATAGCACATAAAAATTTTACTCGGAAACAATCATCCTCCATTTTAAAAGTAAGTGAGGCTAATGGTAGAAAACCATATTTACATACGTATTTACATAATTATTTTACATTTACTCGTTCTTCTGTATTAATATTTATCCATGTTGTTCGTTGAGAACATAAACAAATAAGTGGGTCAGGCAGAAACAGCAGTCTGCTGCATAATAACCGACTATTGTTTAAAGCCGTGACAATTGAAAAATAAAATAATAACGGTCAAAACAAAAGCGAAAGGGAATGCCCAAAAGTGGGACAGGACACGAGTTAAGTATACGCCACGTCAGTCACGATGATGAATCTTCTTTTAATAACTAAAAACCGCGGTCTGCACTCTTTTCGTATAATTACTCAAATATTATTTCTTAAAGAGATAACAAAAAGAAGAAACTTTCTTTAAAAAGATTAAATTTAAAAAAAATTAAACGCAGGTGGCTATTCCTAAACGCGATCAAACAAAACAGTACCCATAAATTGCAGAAACAATGATTCCTTTTAAAGAAGAAATTCGTTGTACAAAATTAGTACAGAATTATATATGCTGTAAATATTTATATTTGTATTATAAATAGTACCACATACGTACTGTTATTCACTAACATGTAATAAACTACACAAATATTTTCTTATAGGTCATTATGTCAAATTTCCTTAAATTTATAACCGTACAGAATTTATGATGTTCTAAATATAAAAAGGAAAGCATTTTGTTAAATTTAAGTAAATTAAATTTAAGTTCAAATTTAGAACTATTTTCACATTATTAAACTTATTTATGAGATTAAAATGAAGCTTCTAATTAATTTTTATTCAGAAATTAAAATCCAAAATCGTTATCTGAAGCACAAATTCTTTTTCCTAAAACAAGATAATTCAGTAAGAAGTCACTTCTTCTTATACTACATAATTATGCTACACTTTTTCATATGCTACAATGACAATATGATATTTAAGTTTTGGTTTTCGATCTTCTATTTCGTAAAATAAATGTTATTTTAGTTAACGTTTTCGTACATATACTAAGTCATTTTAACACCCTAACGTTTAGCTAATATAAACACTTATGACAAAAATCGTTAAGTACTACTTTAACTTATAATTATAGTGAGGCTAAACAGAAATTTAATACATCTATGTTTTCATCCGTAATATAGATGAGTAACAAACACATTTTCATAAGTTAACAGTATTTATTTTGAGAAGTTATCGCAAAGTTCTGGATTTTTATTTTCTTTTTACGAACTTTATTACACGTCATGGTAAGCAACAACCTGTAGCAGTCAGTATTCTGCTACATCTGATAATGAATAATTATTAAAGAAGAATATAAAATTTTCCAAATTTAGAGTTAAAAATTTTAATACTGTAATTTCAAATTAAAATTAATTTAAATTAGGAAGAAACAATTTATTAAATACTTTTTCAATTAAAAATTTGAATTGTTGTAAAAAAATATATAATATGAAGATAAAAATTTAAAACAGGTGTGGCAGAAGCGGTTGGAAGAGACCGTACTTTTACGTACCTACTGTTAAGGTTTTTTTTAAATAATTACATAACATTATTTAATGAAAATAAATAATAAATATTTGATTTGTAGCAGAATACTAACTGCTACAAATCAAATATTCCTGTGAGTACCCTGCGTGACGAGGTTAGTTTTCGATTATACAGAGTGAAGAGGTGAGTGGACAAATTGAAAAATTAATTAGGTTTCAGTTTCTATTCATTTCTTTGGATGAAATTAAAAATGCAACACAATGTAGTCTGGTATTTTAATATAGTTGCACCTATAGACATACCGGAACAAGTGACACAGGTTGCTAAGAATCTCCAGATTAAAGAAACACTTAAACCTTCTGAGATGTCCGAGGAAGCATATCGATTCATTTGTATCTTTCTGTCATTTTTTATTAAAAGTCAACGAAAACCCAATAAATGAATTTATTTTGGAATAATAAAAAATTGGATTTTAATTAATTAATGTTCTAGTTTTCAAACGTGTACAAGTAATAAATTATCGGGCCACCTCAATGGGCCATTTATTAGAGTGCTGCTCACTGAAAAGAAGTTTCCAGCTACAACCTGGATAATCTATTAGGTACACGTTACAATCTACTGATTATATACTCAGTGTAATCGCTTATTTAAAGCAGCTGTTTTGATTTGAATAAACAAAAAACAAACCACAAATTTCTGCATATGATTAATTGTTCCTACTTACCAAATAATGGGGGAATAATAACAATAAAGTATACTTTTAAAATTTGTTGAGTTCTCGTTGGTGGTTTCATTTTTTCACTTGTTTTATTAAATTTACAATTGTGCAGCTTTGAACAATCAGTATATTTGTTAATTGTTTTGTACTGCGTTACCACTTTTGAGGAAAACACCACTCATTAGCAGAACCCTAGCGTTTAAATGCCAAGCACGGATAAAACTGGTGTTTAAAATATGCAGATTAAATTTCTAATAATATTTAAAATATGTTTACCAAGAAGAAAAAAACAAATTAATTGACTTGAAAAATTAATAAATAAATAAATATTTGAAAAATTAAATCTACAGATTTAATTTTTATCAAATGTTAATATTATGTGTGATTTGATACAGTAGGCTAAATACCGCTTTTTATGAAAATTAGTGTTAGAAATTTTTAAAAATTACCCGAAAACTGCATCTCATTAACTTAATACAACATACTTGAACGATAATTTTGGTGTACTCCCTATTTTTTGAAAACTGGCTCACTATCGGGATAATTTTATATTCATTTATTAAATACAATTTTTGACAAAATAAATTTTAATATACAATTAATTCGAAATATTTTAGTTATTCTGGAAATATTTCAAAGCAAAAGCTTGGAATGATAATACAGCGTTACTGTAGGAAAAATTGAACAGAATATCTCTCATTCAGTATAATAATATGACAATCCACGTTTACATGTTTTACTACAATCACATTTTCTCAAAAGACGAAATTTAGGAGCAAATTTTAATTAATTTCAATATTACAGATTTAACCACCAAGAACGTTATACACATTATTTGGCATAATATTTATGTGCTTGTAACTGAATATAAATGTAGTATAAAACTGTTAAAGTATAATCGTAAAATGTTTGTCATGAACGCTATTATCAGTATTCCCAAACCTCTGAATACTAATACATAGTTTGTTATGTATTTCTGTGTCATGTCATACCTAACTTTTAAATAGACAAATTAATTTCTTAGTTTTGTTGGCAATAATATTATTTTGTGTTTGTACAAGAATGCGTATACGTGAACTCGTCCATTATATCTAGGTCAGTATGAACAGCGGAAGTAGCGTCGCTATCAGCCTGTTATCACAGAACATGGTATACGACAGCGTATCGTTTGCTGGCTGACCTGAAAATACTCGGGCAAATTTCCAGGTTGCTATTGGCTAGGCGGTTAGCCCTAAACTTTTGACTTAAGGGAGGAGTAACAGGAAGATGCTCACTGGAATTCCTTGTTAACCGACAATTAGAAACTAACTGATACAACTACAACAATTTAAAAACTATTTTAGTTTTATTTACCCACTTTTTGATGACTGGAAATTCATTTGTTTTTTTCGTAGAAAACCTAGTTATAAAATAGTGGTAACATTAGCCTAAATAATAAAAAATAAATCCTTATTAGTCGGCGACCATTTTTGGGAATATATTTCGTCAAAAAAACATGTACACAAACCTTGTACGTATTAACCAAATTAGGCTAGAGATACAGGTTTATGTATTATTTCTATAGTAGGTCTACATTCCTCTTACAAACGTGTATTCTGCGTTTAAAACTTATTTCGGATAAAATTAGGCTACCTATGTATATTGTCGATTTTTCTTTCACTTTATTAATGTTATTTACTACTGTATGTTTATATATATAGTCAATTCCGGATAATTGGGGCACATCGGAATCGGAGCATTTTGGCCCAATTAAACGGATGGCCCTAATAAACGAATTCGTAATATGTGGCGTATACGACACTGTATTTTATTAAAATTATCACATACATAAATTTTATTTGGAAGTTCTATCCATGTTCACACGAAACAAATAAAAGGGTATCAGAATAATCATTAACTTTTTAGCAAAACCTTTAGCCTTGTTTTTAAACATTGGACCATTGACACTAACACCTTGCGATGGTACAGTGGCGAAACATTCATTCAACGTTTCTCAACAAGTGGATCCTTCCATCACGTTTTCTTTTCTGAGATGTTACATGATCTTTTAATGCTCACTCTTGGCGTATTTTATTTTCTTGGACCAAGATACAACCTATCGTAATTTTTGGTACACCGGTTAGTTCCGATAGTTTACGTTGGCTTGAGTTAGGTGGATACGTTTTTATTTTGTCCAGAAGCTTTATTCGTTCACACAGTCACATGGTCACGCGTCTTTTAACTCTCAAAGACGTTGATAGTGGGTACTGTACTATAAGCCTACGCATAAAAATGTCATCAAAATATATGAAACGAATGGAATTAAAAAAAATAGTATGCCTGTAGATAACAAAACAACCAGACTCGAAAAACAGTGTGTTACAGTACACTCATGAAATCACAAAAACTGATGAGAAGCATGGAATTACAAACGTTCTATGTACGTATGACAAGTAAGTGACAACTAACCATAAGTTGCAAGGTGGCTATGCAGCTTGTAAGGTTGAGCATAACTAGTGGATATGACTCATTGAAATTTGTGCCATGACGATTATGTAGCCTACGCATTTTACTGTAAATAACATCTCGGTTATGACTGATGTGTGATTACTGTTTCCTATTATCTTAACTTGCCGTTTACAACCACGTGTTGTTCGTCGCTGGCATGTAATGGTTTTAATAAAACATAAATACTGTAAGTACATACATCAGATTGGCCCCAATAAGCGGCATTATGGACCGAATAAACGAGTACTTGTCAATCTAAAACCCGTTCTGTTTTTGTTCATTAAAGAACTGTCCCAGAAAAATCGGATGTCCCAATTAACCAGTGGACCAATTATCCGGAATCGACTGTATGTATTTATATATATATACACTTAGTAAATCTGAGGATGGTGGGTAAAAATATGACGTGAACGACGTAAGGGAAAACTGTACTCAGTATTAAGACATTAAGACTCACACGGGTAATTTTTTACAAGATATCTCTAATATATCTTCTATGAAGTATTGCTGCGTACGTATCTTCTATGCTGCGTAGGGGAATACCGAGTAAATATGACATAGACAATAGAGGTTTCGTATTAGTCGGTTTTCGTTTCCAGGAAATTTCTGTTTAAAACATCTGTAAGATTAACAAATAATTTCGTTAATGTACGGTATGTGTAAGTCCTTATGTAAAGTTTTGTTAGCACCCCATTTTTCTTAAATACTATAAAACGTTGCCTATTATTAAAGTTTTATAATAGTACTTATTTGTGACTACTTTATATCTCTTACAGCTGCAATTACAATTCCGTAGGAATGAGCTGAAATAACTGTTCATAACAATAATGCTATCATTAAAATAATGCTATTTTAATCCGGTTTGTAGTTTTTGTTTTAGTGCATTACGATGTACTTGGATTTTCAATAACAAAGATGTTACTTTAATGTAGATGTCCGCAACTGAATCATATTCGTAAAATTAAATTTATTAATAAATTCCTTTTAATGAAACATTCTTAGATGCAATAAGCATGAGTTAATTGAAACAATGTCAACTTACGAGTTTAGCAATGAGGATGAGGGAGTGGGCTGGTTATTACCCTTAACACATTAACAAACAGGCGTACTCATGTGCTGGACAATTGTATATTAATATTTAATAGACATTACAACAAGCCAATTCTTATATTATTTACTAGAGTATGCGTCATATCATTGTGAGCTCCATTGTCTAGCGTTACTAACAGCTCCACCTCGCCCCTTGTCTTTCAGTGTTGTCACTTATACGTACAGATAAGTAAAGGATAACGTAAGTTTACTTCACGCAATAAATTTACAAAGTGTACCATCTAATGCATTGAAAATCAATAGAACCATAATATATCTGTGAGTTATCGTATTTACAGGCATATACTTTCGTTTTAATGTGCAGATGTACTTGTGTGAGTAAGGTAACCGTCAAGTAGCCTATAGGAATTGCGATCCAGCAATACTGTAACTAACTGCATCTACTAGCAAGCTTACAATGATTTTTTTTTTTTTTTTTTTTTTTTTTTTTTTTTTTTTTTTTTTCAGGGCTCCCACACTCCCCTACACCCTGCCGTCTCCTCCCACAGAACAGTGTGCAGCCAGGTACGGAAGTCCGTCAGCAAGTAGAACGGCAAGCAGCCTTAATATACTTGCTATAATGATTCATTATATCATTTTATATCACCACTCCTATTTATTATTATAATTTCCAAATTTACCAAATCCTATATCAACATAAGTATTCACGAAGAACGTCTGTAGACACGAAGACATGAACATAGACACACATAACACGCAGGTACAAAGGGCTTGAACATAAAAACATAAATTAAATCAACATACTATCACAGTCAGTTACGTCAAATCACATTCTTCAGTAATTCCGCCTTAAAAATTTCTATTTTCGAGTTAAAAAAGTCTACTTCATTTCCAAAATCATTCGCAATACTAGCACAACGGGCCAGAGGTGAGGCATCTTTAAACTCGTTAGATGTAAAAAACAATCTATATCTCCTCACTCCTGCATGGGGAACCCTTAGACCCAGTCCAGAAATATCGCCATCAACATATCCATGCAAGACCTTGTAGAGGTACAATGCCGCCGCCAATCCACGACGCTTACTCAGAGGGTGCAATTTCCATGATTTACATAAACCCTCATAAGTGTCTATGTCAGAAAACTTTCTGTACACCAAGTACCTCAAGAAATTTTTTTGAACACTTTCAATAAGGTTGGTAGTGGTAATCCTATCGTTGCCCCAAACCACGGAACAGTATTCTAAAATGGGGCGGACGTTAACTTGATAAAGTTTTACGATACTTGCAGGGTTTCTAAAATTTCGGCTGATCCATTTCACCAAGCCAAGATTTCTTCGAGCCTTCGCCGTAACTTTCTCGACGTTCTTATTAAAGTGCAACCCTGAGTCCATTACTACCCCTAGATCAGATATCGTATCAACCCTTTGAAGCGAACTTCCAAGGGCAGAATATACATACTTTTTAACTAATGTTTTTCTGGAGTACGTAATGACTGCAGTTTTCTCAACATTTAACGGCATAGCATTATCAGATGACCATTGAACAACGCGGTCAATATCTTCCTGCAGCATCTGCCTGTCATTCTCATTTTTTATCGATCTGTAAATCTTGAGGTCATCTGCGTACATTTTAAACTCCGAAGTAATACCCCTGTGTATATCGTTTACAAAAATAATAAAAAAGAGCGGTCCAAGGTTGGAGCCCTGAGGCACCCCAGAGGTGACATCAAACTCTCTAGATAGCACCCCAGAAATCTTCACACGAAATGAGCGCCCCCGCAAGTACGAAGTTATCCATCTCAGCAGCTGCCCAGTAACCCCGTATCCCCTAAGTTTAGAAACTATAAGTTGATGAGGAACCTTGTCAAAAGCTTTGCGGAAATCGAAGTAGATAGTATCGACCTGCCCTTGGTTATGTACAATAGGCGCAACGAAGTTAAGCATATCAACTAAATTGGTGGTAGTCGACCTACCACTCATAAAGCCATGTTGCTGTTGAATGATAGATGCCTTGAGGGACTTGAACAGATAGTCGTGCATTATTATCTCAAAAATTTTAGGCAGAACCCCCAAAACTGATATTGGACGATAGTTTCCTATGTCGTGCGGATCACCCTTTTTTGGTATGGGCGTAACAATAGCCATCTTCCAAGACTGCGGGAACACACCCGTCTCAAGACTGTAGTTAAGAACCCAACAAATTACAGGCGAAAGAAGCTTACTAACACCCTTTATCACAATCGGAGACAAGCCATCGGCACCAACTGCAGCTCTTGCATTCAACTTCCCAATAGCACGCTGAACGTCATCTACGGATACTATTGGTACATTTATAGTTGCATCACCATCATGATGTTTCGTTCCAACATCACTATCCAACTTCATCTTCATATATGACGCATACTATAATATATGAACAAATAAATGTAATAATTTTATTATAGAGAATATAATATTATATGCTTTCGATACTTTATGGAAATCTGTAGGTAAACATTTGTTTAAAATAATTATTTCTACCTGTGGGTGTCCACACGTTAATTTTTTAACAGAGCTATGACATGTTCATTACACTAACATGGTGAAATTTCTTACATTATTTAAGTTTCTTTTCCTATATTGATGTTCAATTCAAGTTTTAATTTAAAAACAGAATACACATACAGCGTAGTCTTGCAGAGTCTCAGGCCGACCATTCCTAAGAGAATACGGTTAATTGAACCCCAACCATAAAAGTACACGGGCAATCACTCTTTGCGACCCAATTCCATATAAAAGCAACTACGTTTACAAGGATTTCGTTTTATAAAGCGTAAACATTTTATTTATTATTTTGTAGTTAATTAGTTTTTTATTCTTCTCTGCAATATTCCCTAAAATTGTAAAATTTCTGATATTAGTTTCTCTGTTCTAATTAGACTTTTCCCCTAAAAAGTAACTGAGTTTTGAACCAACAAATAAATCAAACATGTTAATCTCTTCTTGAGTTTTTATTTTAATACTCTTTCAAGAAAAAAGACGTGTCCTATTCTATTGTTCAAATAATTCATTTATTTTTCATATCATTCATTTTTCTATTATGACAGTTTCTTTCTGGCCATTTAAATCAGGTAGTACCTGAACTACCACTATACTAAAACTTCATTCACGTGTTAACTGGCAAACTTAGAAACGTCCTCAATACAGAGCCAAAAACTATTTTCTCATTATATATTTTAGAACACTTTAGCATATAATTACAGCAATTATAATTTGCATCAAATCATTTATTACAACTTAATTACAGCATCAAGTATGATTTACTTTGCAGAAGTTTCAGCAAACAGTTTGAGGACTTCAACAACACAAAAACCAAATTACTAGTAGAACAACTGTTTTTTTAATTAGACTACTATATTACTTTACTTCTTAGATATATATATTTGTTTTCATTATAGGTTATCAAGATTATATAATACACTAAAATGAGTACAAGTATTTTTGAAAAATTTATTTTAACAGCTTATCTTATTTATAAGATGGACATTATGCTACGTATTAACAATTACTGAGAGCAGAGGACGAGTGTAATTTAAATAGGATTTAAGTTTTTAATTTAATAAAAATAAATTCATACTATTTTATCTGTATTTTATTTACGATAATGCGAATTAAAACTTTCTTTAGTATTCATAGTAAATTGGATTATTACTTTTTATTGTAATACAAAATTATTCATCAATTTTAATCCCTTATTCTACAATTTGTAAACGTTCGAACATGGAGGTCTAAATATATTTTTCCTTCAGGAGAATATTTTATTGTTGCGACTACTAACGATACAAAAAAATTGGAGCCGAAAACATTTCAAGGCAATACCTGAATAATCATTGAATTGAAACATTTAGTTTTCTCCTGTAGAAGTTTAATCAGTATTGTAATGCCAGTTTTGTTCAACCAAAATCAACAATATGAATATATGAATATGAAAATTACATATACATGTATGAAAATTATAATCCTTATTTAAAAATCTTAGTCCCTTGAATTACGATTGAACATATTTTTTTTAAATTGTATCTATACCCTAATTTTATTTAATGAAAATTTAATTTTTAGCAAATTATTAATTAAATAAAGCAGATACACAACATAATACTTATATTTTTGAAATTAAGTAGTTATGTGCAAGAAATACAATGTTCTTTCAGCAGATAGTCATTTGTTTCATATTAAATTAACGACAAGCGATCTAGCACACTGGTGTAATATATGTAATATTGTAGGGAGGTAGTTAATTTACACTTGAACGATGTAATTAGTTAAAGACAAAAGAACATGTAGGTCGACAAACCAGAAAATTAATAGCCTATATAAATATAAAAAAAAATAAATATACAACTAATTGAACCGAAACGAAATATTATAAAAAATAAAAATATCAAAACTTATAAATACTTAACTGAAATAAAAAAGTAAAGTATAACGAAAATTCACATCGAGTTACGTTAAATACATAAAATTATTTCAGTTTATTCAATAGGACTAAAAGGATGTGGGTCCCAGATATCACTGCAGTTAAATCTCTAAGTTAAAATAAAATTAAAATACAATTATTATAACGTTTTAAACTGAAATACTGTTGTAGGAAAATTCTTTTAGTAATACTTGTCTTTTATAAATATCGGGTGATTGTATTATTTATAATGAACAAAACTATCACAAAGCATTTTTCCACTTCACTGGTTAGTTTTCACTTTGAAAAGTTATACTTAATGATACATTTACTGAGTTTCATCTAAAAATACAGTAAACTTTACTCCATAGGAATTTCAGTTGACTCAATAAATTCTTTCTAGGTTAATTGAATGCATAGTTAAATGTATACTGTTCTAATCTAAACATTTTAAAATATTCCTTTTGGGTTGTTCTCTTCTTTTTCCTTTTTATTAGTTTTAGTTTTGAGAATTATTTCTATAGTGTGTGTATATTATATTTATTATTATAATTTAAAATATAAAGTATTATTTTTAACACGTTCTTGAAGATATATAATTATAATTTTTCTTAAAAATAGAACGTCTATCCAATTGTCAAAACCAATAACGTAATATTCTCTCGTGAAAACAAAATAAATCTAAATAAATCAATTTTCAAACGCATTTGGACAAATGAAATAAATTTTGGGGTATTTGTGCAAATTCAAAAATTAAAAATTTCGAGCGATTTAGTCTAAACCCATCGAAAACATGTACATGAGCAACAAATTAATTTTTAGAAATAAATTTAAATAAGTCAGTACAACAAGATATTTTAGACGTCAATGTTAAATATTTACATAGAGTAAATGGGCATCAAGTTTTACAAGCAATCAATTTATTTAATAAGTCCATAGGTTAACTCAAAAATCAAGGTTGAGACAATTCATTTTTTAGACTTGCCCTTTAATAGGTATTGTAATAAAAATTCATCGTAACATTCTTTTTGTTTTACTCCTTTTTCTTTTTGTAAATATTTTTGAATTCAAAGATCGATGGATGTTTGATTTTTAATCTCTTTTGCCACAATAGTTATCTATTGTTCAAATAAAATGATCAGATTGTAATATAACAAGCAATAAGAGAGAGGAAAATTATAAACTTAAATTTTCTAATTTTTTCTTTAAAAAAAAAGTACAATTTTCCAACTGTAGTAAACGAAGTAGATAATAATAAGTTTAATAATATTTCAAACAATTGGACTCAGAAAATTTAGTATTTATAATTACTTTATGTTCAACTTCCCGTTATTCAGCAGTACCATGAAACCTACTATTAAACAAGAATATTAAGCGATAATATCATTTTTAAATATTCTTAAATATTTTTTTGAAGTTTAAACCTTGTAACATAATTATGAACCTAAACAATGTTTAGTTGCACATCTGTTGAAGCACTTGACGTATAAGAGGTTATTCAAATTACATAGAAAACGAAGTAAATAATAATCATGAAAGTGAATGTTCTTATTATTATGCTACGTAGTCCCGTTATTCAAAATGACTTCCCTAACCGGATGTTTCCAACCGAGTAGACCGGAACAGCTACCCAAAATATATGTATTCGTTACAACCCCATGTAGAAGACTGTTCAGCGTTGACCTACTTAATCTGTTTACACATTCATTTATATTTTGTTTTTTATTCGATTAAAATAGTCATGGTTTAACATGCATTATTACGCATTGTTTTGTTAAAAGATAGACTGCCTATTATATTTAAATAAGCTATTTAACCTGTTTTTTTACTTTAATAATAATAATGTATTGATTTATTAAATTACAATTTTGAACCTGAAATTACTGAACATACTGCTTTAGAAAGTGAAAAAAAAAATAGCTCGAGCAGCAAAACCTTTGTTTATCATTTTCAAAGTTAATACAAATAAAATTACTAACCAAGCTTACATTTTCAGGTATTTTCAAAAGAATTCATTCGTGATTTTATATTTATTCTGAAATTTATGTTCAGTCTAAATAGATTTACAAAATTTATAATTATCACACGGTAGCCTTAAGTCCTGATAATGTAACTATAATTCCAAGTCTGAAATAGATTTTCTTAAATAAAAATAAACATGTGTGTCAATTTTTTCAGTTACGTCTAGTTGTACAGTTGCCTTAAAAAAGCCCGTATCTTTGCAATTTAAAGTTTACGTAAGTTTTTTATATATTAATATCAATATATTTTTTACAAAAACCTTTTCATTAAAATATTAAAATTCTTCTTACAGTATTTTAATATTTAAATAGAACTATAGTAAGTACATGATCGTTTTGTTGGTGCAGATAGCCCGAACGACTGCATGTTCAATATGTTCCACCTTTGATCGCCTGTTGAGACCTAAAAATTCTGTAATTTTCTAACCAGGTTGTAAATACAGCAACAAAGTATTTTTATTTGGTGATTCCGTGGATGGACCTTAACGTGAAGAGAAATATATTTCATTAGAAAAGAAAATTACTTAATGTAGACCAAGTAGGCATAAATGATTTTTATACCTTGAGTTTAAATGCATGAATTGTATTTTTTTTGTATTTTATAATTCGTAAATTCTAATTTACTATTGTATTTAATATATTGTGAAGTTAATACTTTTCTAGTCGTTTTAAACAATTTTATGAATAATAATATAATCAACATTAAACTCAACATAATTAAACTTTGAATTTCTTTGACAGTTACTCATATAGCTAATGAAATGAGTTTATAAGAAAATTTCAAATTATCCACAAAATACTTCCCTTCAATTATTTACAATAATATTCCTACAGATTACATGAATAAATCGAAGTAAAGAAGATTTGTATTCACCTTTCTCTTGCGGTATTTTTGGCATTCCTAGTGAGTTTAATAAATTTATAACTACAAATAAAATGAGTTTATTATTAAAATTAAAGAAACGGTGGGAAATTTAAATAAAATCTGACTAGTATCTATGTTACTATGAATACAGTATAATATATATCAAATCTTATCTTATTTTAGTCGTAAGCTCTTATGTTGCATTGTAATTAAGGTGTTGAACACCGCAGCCTTTCTTGTTCAATCTGAGTACATTTTTAAGAAGCTCAAATATAGTACAAATTTCAATAAAATATTAAACCGATTTCATAATTAAATTTTCCATTTCATTTTTTACAATGTAGTAAAAAAGTACGTCAAATGTAGTTTGAAATACAATACAAGAAATGTAAACATTTTTATTTTTACTTCATTACAGTTGTAGGCTATACAAAAATATTTGCAACTGTATGTACATTTAACTAGTAAATTAGAGGATTGCTTTCTGTGATGGTAAAATAAAATATGGTGTGAATGACAGTGTGAGTGAGAACAGAAAGTTAGCAGTACGACTCCTACGGGTCATTTTTAAAAAATATTTTCCAAGATATCTCTACTCCATCCATTTTCTATGAAGTCTGCGCGGGCGATTACCGATAAAATGTGGCATGTAGAAGTTTTGTATTATTTTTTTTCCATTTTGAGGATGTTTCCGTTTAAAACGTATGGACGATTGGTAAATGTTGTCGTTAACGAATGGTAGTGTAAGTTATGTAATGTTTCGTTAGTTACGTACCAGCGTGCGTCTGTAATAATCCGTATGCACTTAAACATGAAATTAAACGTAAACAAATATAACAGTAAACATGAGTATTAATGGCATTACACGTAAACATGAAAATAACATTATATATTTTTACTATATTAAAACTCATATTTATGACGATACGGAGTCAAACTCTTCTTTGTAACTGCAATAAGTAACATTTCCAAAATAAAAGCTTTTCAATTTAAATTCGTACGAACAATATTACAAATGTCATAAATAATTAAATATGTAATCACTTACAATGTAGTATTCAACATTTTCATATTCGACTAACCCCCCATTCAAAATCCTTCAGTATAATAGCTAAGAAGAAGAAGAAGAAGCAGAAGAAGAAGAAGAAAAAGAAGAAGAAGAAGATATTTCAAATAAGAATACTAAAAAGATTGCCTACTGAATTACAAGTAAAAGAAAACAACAATCTGAACTAAAAGCGCTAATAATATATAGATATTTTACGAGTACATTAAACAAATTATCGTATTATTTGTTTTTTTCCCGGTCCTACTTAGTGGTTATATTTATATTGTATCACAGTTAAAAATGTATAGAATACTTTAAGAATTACTTATGTATTAATGAGTGTTACTAAATCATGTAAACTTATCTAATGTTTGATACTAGGATGATAATCGTAAATCTCATTTATACTATTAATTTCAGGCATTTAAAAAGTAATATGTAAAAAACCATAGTGCAAGACATCGTACGTAAGAAGATTCAACAAAAATGGATATCGGGGAGTCATAGTAAAAGATTCACGAACGAAAGATGGAAAATTGTTATTCAAAAAACGGTGACCATGAGAAAGTAAGAGAAGGTGGGGACGATCACAGATTCGGTAATACGCAAGAAACAAGAAAATATGGAAAAATTTGGAGGAAGCTTTCGTTCAAATTGGACATATAGACTGTAATTTAAATGATCCTTATAATTTAGAATTTTTGATAATTAAGCAAGCTACAGCTTACTCTCTGCACTGATATTTACTGCAATCAAAACTGTTTTGCATCATGGATGTCAGTTTCTATGATTACTTTTACTTACGTAGTATTTTCAGTCTAAATAAATTTATAAAATGTATAATTATCATGAGGTAGCCTAATGTTTTGACAAGTAACTGACGATAATAATCTTAATAATAAATCTAATGAATAATTCGTTTTTTAAAGTAATTGTGGTTTTAGAAAGAACAATCGTCGTTGGTAATACAAACTGTTTTTGTAAATGGAAGGTTTTAGAATTTCGTATTAACGTAATTTTAGTATGTAATTTGTCAAGTTATAAATTCTCAACCGTAAAATTTAATAAATAGGCAATTTACAAATGTATGTTTATTAGTTATATTTTTTATCAACATAATCATAGTTAATAAGCATACATGACTACAAAATATCCGTTCAAACAGATATATTGTTGCTGGTTTTCTGAATTACGAAACTATAGGTATTTAATTACTTCGTATTTTCACTTTGGTATGGTTTAGCAATTTTTATTTAAAAATTTTGGATAACAATTGTTTATCAATACCTAAACAAATATTGTTATATATAAAAATGTTAAAAAGTGTATTTTATGTTAAAGTGTATGACCTTATGTAAAGACCTAGCAAAACACCTTTATTATTCATTTAACGCTCGATTTCAAATACACCCACACACACAAACATCAGTTTATACAAAAGATACATTCGTGCCACATACCAGATAATCCGCGCAGGAGGCTTAAGCTCCGATGGCCAACGGAACTTTGAAGGAACTAGTGCGATTGCTGCAGCGGAGTCAGTACCAACAATTCTCTACAAGTTATTAATTCTACACCTTAACCTTAAAATTTGCTAATTTTATTTTATTAACAGATTGTTAAAAAACAAAATGAAGTAAAAGGGAAAATAATATATAAACACTAAATCGATTCTTTTTTCTTTAAATTTTAACTTATTAAATACCTTTAGATTTTAATTCTATGAATAAGATTAACTCACGAAACACAATAGTAAGAATATTTCCAAAATATAATCTAGCCACTCTGGTACTTGTTACCTTGAAAATTATTTTGGAAATTTTAAAGAAATATCTTACACAGATTAGCAATGAGTAATATCCATTTGTTTTAATACTGTCTTGAAATACTTCTATTTAGTAATTTTAGTTTTGCAGTTAACTCTTATTTATATATTGATTCAAACAAAAGGAAGCTTTTCCATATTGTTTATTCTTAGGTTCTTGTTTGCTAGTTTCATTCGTATCTCTATGTTCTTTATAAGTCACTGTAGTTTTCATAATTATATTGTATTAATTGTAAATTTAAGAAAAGTTTATATCTTAGGTAATCTTCATGTAGTATTAATTTAATATTATTATATCATTATTATTCATGTTATTATTATCATTTTTACTATATTTGTTATACACTAATTATTACTATATTACTGTATTATTATTATTATTATTATTAATTTATTATTCAGATACTTTTATATTTGTTTTATGAATATTTATTGTCTGCCATAATTAGTCGAATGACTGTAGTATACAATTAAATTTAAATAAATAAATATATAACAAGAGTTTGTTGTTGATTTTTAAACTAAGTGCTTCCAATAAAACGCTCACTGATAGGTTAAACTTTCCTTTTTTAAGTTATAAGAACTTACATGCAACCCACCAAGAAATTTCCGCCGTTCCAAGGGAAGGAAACTCAAGAGTTAATAGTTTTTGTAACCATAAAAAGTCTATATTTTTCTAATCATTGTTCATTTGAATTAATATTTTATAAGGTCTGTTTGGAAATCAGTTACTGGTTCTAAATATATTTTAATTTGTAATGATATTAATTCATTTTACACTTGATCTACTCGTATCTTTAGGGAATTTATGTTGATGCAGGCCCGAAACCACTGCTGTCTGATAAATGGCAGGTACTTCACTTTAGTAGATGAACTAGATATTTTGATTATTACACATTTGATCCTTACCTGATTTTTACGATCTTTATAAATAATTTTTAATTTTTTTAGGTACTTAGGTAATACTTTTTTCACAAATATTATTTTATTAGGATATATCTGTTTTAGTAATCACAATAGTTTGTAAACACAGTCTTCTAATAAAAGTATACGAATTTTGTTTTATTTATAAGGCTAAGGTGGCATTACAGATGCACTATAATTGTTAACGTAAATGAATTGAATTTCACAGAACGGCAGATAGGCCTACCTTGCTTCATTTTGAAATAAATTGTAATATTTTTCCCAGTATTATAGGTTAAACTACCCCAGTTACGTTTGCGACAATAAAAATATTTCTATTTATATAAAAAAATAAAAAATAAATAAATAAAGTTAAGTAATTTTATTGTTATCCTTACGAGAAATATTAGATTTTGTTAACCATTATTTATAAAACTATACAACAATTATTTTCTTCTTAAGATTTAACAATTACCAGAAAAAATTAAATACTTCTGAAAATTTTAACCGTTTTTTTGCCATAATTACGTATTTTACGATAAATAAATAGTTTAGAAAATCATAACAGTAATGAATATTATTACTTCAGTTAGAGTGACTTAATTCACTACGAAAGGGCTCAAGGTTAAGGAATGCTTTAATTTTAATATTTGTTATAATAACACACGAATTCTAAATCACCTTATTTGTTATGATAACCATTTTACTTGCACTTAAAAAACGCAATTCTATACACTTATGTAAAATCTTTGATATGCATGATTTCACCTAAGTAACCACAACATTAATTTTTGCATAATACGGAGGATTTACCTAATTTATTATCTCCTTAACTTATTTTATTTATACTGAAAAGTTCTTTAGTTTTACTTGTAGACTGTTAATAACCAGTAATTTGGTATTTTTTAATAATCATACATAAATGAATGTGGTATTTATTTTAGATGACTACATTTTTTGTTGTACTGTAATTAACACTTTTTAGTTTATTTAAATAGGTAACCAGTGGATAATATTATTTTTAGATTTCTTACACCCTGCTGATCTGGAATCACTTAGCACAACCTTTAATACATTCACTTCGATTTTAGTGATCTATCTGTTTCTTAACACTTCAGTAACGCGATTATGAAACATATCGGGTCAGTTTTGTTCAAAATTATTAACATTTTAGTGGTTCATTACTATTTGCTCTTGCAGGTGTTGGTCGTATCACAGAAAATATGTTTTTGGAAAAGTAAAATTAATCATTCTATAAAGCTACAATGAATCAGAATATATATACAAAATTCACTAATTAAAAAAATATAAAGTTTACATCTGGTACATTAAAATTAGAGTGAGTGATTGTGGTAGTAGATTTTTACCGAGTAATAATGCTGTGGATGGCACAGTATTAGTTGTTGATATAACAGCTACGATAAATAGTGGTATCACTCACACGCACGCACATATGCACACACGAGAAAGATGCGACCAGTTCAGTTCGCTTCGCTAGTCGGCGTTGTACTGGTCGCGAGATCGCAGGTGCACCGTGTGCACAGTGACCCAGAGAGCGGCTAGCCTTGCTTTGCTCACACCACGTGGCCGACTTTCACCCTGCTGTCTCCTGCGGACGCCCCCACTTGTAGGACCGTTAACTGCGTCGCGGTGCTTTACGCGCACTTTCCCGCTCTCACCTATCTTCTTATCATTTGCACTTATGCAGCCTTCAAAAGAAATTCACACATGATTGATAGGTATTGCAGTTAACGAGAACTACGCTCTTTGTCAGTGATAAAAATAAAAGTTTCAACGGATATTTACCTTTTTTAAAAACACTAAATTTTCTTTTCTTAAAATATTAAATTGTTGGAAGAAATCTTTAATGTATGTGACAAGAACCTAAATGCGACGGTTGGCACAATGTTTTAATGTTAAACCTACTTTACTGTCACCTATACTATCTAAGTAATTTTGTAATTAGTATATTCAATAACATTAATTGAAAGCTTTTTAAGTTAAACATTTTTGTTATAATTAATATTTAAAATTACATTTACATATAAAACAAAAGTCTTATGCTAACATATATTTTATGACCTTCAAAGAAACTTACGCGATGTAGTCATTCAGTAGTAACAAAACAGAAATCATTCCAGTGCCTAGCTGTTTTTCTTTAAATTAAATTTATTTTTGAATCATATTATTGTATGCAACACAGACTTCGAACTGTAGTTTTTAATTTCCCGTAGAATATTGTATAATAAGCAACTTTTTTTTTCTTTTTTTTTTTTAACTTTAATAACTTTATTTGCAACTATATACGAAGATACAACGAGCAAATTAGATGACAGTAAACAAAGGATGACAAGGAAAAAAAATAAAATAAAAATAAATAAATGAAAAAGAACAGTGATACCCATTGGTATATGTTCTATGAAATAAAGTTCATGATACATGAATGATAAATAACAACATAAGAAAAAAAGAAGAAAGAAAAATAAAATAAATCACTTTATAGAAGATCTCTGGCCCATTGACGTTTCAACCTGCGCTGCGGATTTCCTGGTAGTGATGCATCCGATAGTTTGGTGATTAATTCGTTGGGGTGATCATGCAATTTTCTGTGAAAAACACTGTAGCTGGACTTAACTACTTCACTTATGAACGGAATATTAAGGTCGTCATGTAGAATTTTGTTGTTGACATAAAAAGGTGCGCAGGTGATTAAACGTAGGCATTTTGACTGAAAGGCTTGTAATTTTTGTAGATTGCTCGGTTTAGCTGTGCCATAAATTTGTAGTCCATAGGTCCATATTGGTTTGAGATAAACTTTGTATAGTAATAGTAATAAGCAACTTAAAAATAATATTATTAACTTTTTTAGTTTATTTAATCACAACTGTAAAAATACTACCAGCTAATGATATTTTGTACTATGAAAATAGCGATATGTCTAAAGACCGTAACTCAATAGTGTTATTCCAATGGTGGATGATTTTGATGATTCTAGTAATTAAACAAAAATTCATAAATTTAGAATTGCACTATGATATATCGATTACCCCGTCATTTTAATTCTATATAGGGATTTCCGGGTAATTAAGGGGTACCATTATTCTAATAAGATAAATATTATGACGTTCAAGTTTGTGCTTGAACTCTGAATATATGTGAAAAAATGAGTCGCTGATGTGTGAAACACATTGAGGTAATGTAGAAGGGTGCAAAAGTTATTTGTCTAGGTAACTTGGACTGAAAATGTTAAATTCTTAATTATTTGGAATGTTCAGCTGCACAACAATATTTTGGCTATCGTACGGTGAAGAAGATAGGTACGAAGAAAAGTTTTTATATCTGAAGTTTTAGGTAAACAAATTAAAAATATTAATAGCAAATAATGAAAATTGCATTGAAGAACTGCAGTATTTTAGAATTTAAATGTTAATTGGCTTTGCTGTACTCCATTTTTACACTTGTGTTTAGGTCATCAGCCGAAAGGCTGGTTTGAACCTTTAGAGGTTAAAGTAAAACGAGGAGTAAGGTAGTTTATCATTGCCTGCCTCACTGAATGGAAAAGTACGCTTATCAGCATGCTGGGTCCTCTGAAAAGCACATATTTCCACTCTGCAAATGATGCCTTCACTTCATTCACCACAGAGTCTGGCTATATAATAAAATTCATTACTCTCAAAAGAGATAACTCTGATTAGTGTTTTTTACACCTCTACCTTTTCTGTTCTTAAATGATTCAGTCATTTAATTGGCTGACCATGTGATAAGAAACATAACTATTATTTTAGTTCTGCTACGAACAGATTGCGTGTTAATATTTTAACTCGCCTCCTGTTTGTCATGGAAAGAATATTCCACTAGCTGCATTATATTGCAAGAATCTAATACAGGTCTTTTATCTCTAAATTTATTAGGCTTGCCCTGATATTTTTGTGTATGACCATTAATTTAAATTACTTCAGTAACCATGATAAGGTTTGAATCGTAAATTATTGATAAATACTAAATAAATTTTGAGATATGTGAATTGAGAATTTCTGCTGCATCAGTCCCAGTAAATGTACTACTGAATGTTTTATTGTGCTAAACATTGAACAATGGTAGCAGCTACTCCAAAGATGTTTTTAATTCGTCATTCTGCATGGTTCTAATACAATAACAGTGAAAACGTTGTAAACACTCTCACTATATCAAACCAACAAAAAATACCGTTAAAAATTTTTATCTCGTGTCATCTAATGTAGTTACGCATGTATCTTTTAAGACATTATTATTTTTTTGTACAATAGCTTTTCTGTGATTCTTCTTGAATGCATTTAATTCCATGAATGAAATGGATTTCCAAAATATTGCACGGGATTACTCACATTCACTTTTTACAAGACAGCGTACTACACTTATCTCTAAATTTTATATAAAGTAATGCTTTTAGTTTATTTCTTTAATCTTTTAAAGATCAAAATAGGCTTCGTGTTCCACACAGTTAAAATATACGTTCGTCTATAATTAGTTATAACGCTTGAAAGTAAATATCTTCAATAGGACAGACATTTTAGTGGAGTTAAATAACTTAAAATATAATTTTCAGATTTTGTAGACCGACAACTTATAAAATTTTCAGAACATCAAATTTTAACAAAAATGATATTCCGAGACACAAATAACAATATGCAGTTTTAAAATTAGTTGTACCTATTTATACTTGCATCAACAAATTGGTCATTAGTGACTACTGTCGGTTTTGGTGCTGCAACTGTGGGTTTTACGTGTTAAAATTTTAAGACCCTGGCTGGGAATCGAACCCGGGAATTTCGCTATGTAGGCCAGCGCACTAGTCACTACACTACCGAGGCGGTTAGTGGTTATTTTTATTAATGTTTTAAATGTTTATTAAAATATACAAAATATTTAATAGGCCTCCGAACAAATCGATTAGAAAATCTTTTTTTTAAGTAACGCCGGGTGTTGGAGTAGCTTTGTATGGCGGCCAACTGAAAACCGTTGGAACATGAAAAAAAACACTACTCGGTATCCCTAAACAAATTCATGTCTATTCAAGTGTAAAATCCTGCATAATGAAGCGATAAATTCGGTGGTTTCGGATCAAAAATAAAAGCTTAAAATTAATACGTAACTGATGTAAACAATGATGGAATTAAAACTTTAGTTTCTGGAATTTGTGAAAAATTCATTGGTAAGAAAATCTGGTAGGTAGTTAACGATGAGTACAAAATAGCATTATATAAAAACGACATTATTATTAAGTATTTAGCATTTGTTTCCTCTACAGACGGCTATTTAGAGGTAAAAAAATGTTAGTCGTGATTTATAGTAAAATCAGCCGTTACAGCGATAATAAAGTAATAATTATGTTTTTTAAATGCAATTTCACTGGAGTAGCAATTTTCTAGTGTAATTATCATACACTTTATTCTTGAGAATGATTTTTACATTGTTTGTTGTTGAGTAGTTTCGTTGTTTCTTTCTATTTCACCTATCCTTCTTCCTCTTCATCACCCATACACTTAATAAATACGTAATATTAAAACACTAGATACAACTACAAACTGCTAAACTATAGTCGTAAACTTGTACCATCCCACGATTGAACTTGCACTACTGACCTCTTATTTCGACTCGGAAAGAATTACAACTAGAAGTACAAAAATTTATCTTATTTTCCACTAACTTAGTGAATTTTTACCGTTAATAAACTAATAATTTATGTTTACATGGTTGTTTTTATTTTTATTCGTACAATATGCAATTTTAGGCCTAATTTCTTGAGAAAATTACGTCTTATCTCTTTTTACCAGAACCGCACCTATACCTTACTTTTTGTGCCAGATGTTTTGGAATAGTTTAACATTCCATAAACTGTTGTAATTAACAAGTTTTTTGCTATTACATTACGTCTACGAAGTAGTTACGGAGGGTTATTTCTAAATACTGACAAGAAATCGAATCCTGGACTATCAGCTTTGTAAACGAAGGAGTCTTACAAAATATTTTGCTAATGAGGTGTAATAATTTTAAAATAAGAAGTAGGTGCAATGAGAGCTTGTGATTCACAAATTGACTGGACTAATTTTTAAAATCTTTTCCTCTTAAATCCGCAAAATTACATTCCATTAAAATTACATAAAAATCCATTTCAACTTTGAAAAGTAATAGTAAATTGTAACACTAATTTCTAAAGTTAATAAAATAATATTAGTTATTTGTTGATTACCACATGCATACTGAACTGGGTATTGAACTTAAGTTCAATGTATTAATCAACCGATTATAAAAATGAGCATTTATTTGCTCATTTTTAAATTTTCAAAGCCTTTAGAGATTGTGTTGCTGAAGGTACAATTTACTTCGACGTAAATTGGTTAACGCCTAAGCCTTAAAACAAAAGATACATTAGCCAGATATAAAAAAGTGAATCATTATTGCTGACTTATTTACGGACTCGAAAAAGTAAATTCCTAAAAAAAGAAATAGTCAACATAAAAATATAATAAAGTAGATTTTATTTGATAAAGAACTTTGCTAAAGAACTTTTGATAAAGAAAATTGCTTCCATTAAAAAAAATGAAATCTGTTCTTTTTAAAAATTGAAGGAATTTAAAATGTAAATCCGAAAAGTATGGAAGCCTTTCAAAAGCATAAAGAAAATTTTCACTTTAATTTTATTACTTTGCTTAACGGGTAATTAATAGAACGAAATATTTTAATAAATGTTACAAAATTTAATATTTTAACGTTATTTTGGGTTAATACCACATTAGAATTAGTGTTATTTAATTACTGTTGTGTTCTACGGTTTCACTCATAACGGGACAAAATATAAGCCTAAACGAATAATCCACCAACAAACATACTCGCATTGTGAAGCGGTGGCAGCAGCGCGCGATTTAAGTCACCGTGAAGAAGAAAGTTTGGTTTTCTTTTCTTATTGTGCGTAAGTAGTCTGGAACTGAAAGAATGAATACAGAGTGTACGCCTCACGGATTACAATTTCAAACGTAAAATAATAATTTACAATTTAATTATGAAAAATATAATAATGCAATATTATTTACTTTCTTTAATACTCACTATGGACATTTATGTTTATTATACCCGTATGTATAATAAATTAAGCAATTAGAGTGACTAATAAGCGAAAAATTATTTAGTTTGTAAAAATTTAAATTTTTTAATAAAATTAAAAAAACTGCTTACTGACGTAAATTTTATAGTTTTCATTTCAGTCACTACTGGTAAGTTAAATATCAACTGCGATAATCAACAAGCACCATTTTAGCTACGTAATAAATACAAAAGCTTTGACTGACTGATTAACTGACTCACGCAATCACTTAAACCTACAGCCTAGTAAATTCTCAAAATTTTCGATTACATAGAGAGATGAAATTCGGCAGATACTTCCTTTGAGGTTAAGCTGAAAAATTAAAACATTTGCATTCCTACCACTCGAACCTCAGAAGTAAAAGGAGATGACAACCCAAAAGCAATACACGTAAATTTAAGATTTCCCCGAGGAGATAGATTTTAAAAAATCGACACATTTATTCTGTAAGCGATACCTACCAAAAAAGCATTTCAATTTCGATTAATTTTAACTACGCTTAATAAAAAAACAATCATTCAAATTACTATTAGTTATATAATCCTAATAATAATTAACCTGTGAAAAGGCTAACTGTAGTAGCTACTTAACTGCTAGAGTCCTGCTAGTGAGTGGTGTCCTCCTTTAACGTGCGTCATTTTTTAAAAGAAATATATATATTATACGCATATTTGCTGGTTGTGCAAAACCGCACAGTTGTAGATAAAAATAAATAAAGTGAAAAAATAATTTTGTTTACCTGCTCCTAAGAGTAAAAGCGTGTATTTTCTCTAAAGAAATAAACATTTCCTACAGTTGTAATTTGAAAATCTACATAAGAATTCAAATATTATAATCTACCAAAAAAATTCGGGTCTTTTCTGTTATTCCCCCCCCTCCAGCTTAATATTTTACATTTGTGGATATTTCGTATGTAGGTATTCTTACAGTAGTTTTGACGGTAAAAACGGGAAAAATATTTAAAAAATCATACAACAATATTTTTCAAGTTAAAGTTAACGTTTTTTCCTTTTTCAAGTTTACCTAAACTATTTATTGACAATTAATAAATTATTTAATAATAAATATGTAATTTAATAATGTTAAATTGATTAAATGATGAAGTTATTTAATGATGTTATGTGCTCAATGACATTATATTATAGTCTATTTATATTTCATTATAAATAAATAATTAAATATCATTTATATTTCATTATCACATACAGTAACAATATTGAGAAAAAACAAAGTGTTTACCCTACCAATATAATCTTAAATTGAAGAATATTGGTGTAAGATTTTTGAACTATTTTTTTCCGTTTTTATCGTTAAAAATACTGTAACGTTGCATACGAAATATTCTCAAAATGTGAAAAATTATGCTTGGGGGAAGGAATTACAGAAAAGACCCAAAAATTCAGTGGGAGTGAAACTGAGAAGAACAGTAAACCAATAAATTTAATGCACTTCTCTAAGACTACAAAACAATAAGCCAGCGCTGATTTAATTTATAAATAACAAACATGACCAAATAACTTAAATTATAACATACAAAGATTTATGTAGGGACAGTTTTACTACCACATAACGCGTAAAGAGGATCTTACAGCTGTTTAATTAGAAGTGGTTCAGAAAAACTGTCCTTCCTAGACCTAGATCCTTGGCCAGAATTTTATCAAGACCAAGATCATTACAGTTACTAATAAACGTCTTCTTTTTGTCAACTTTACATATTTCACGCGCACATGCACACAAACACCTACTCGTTCTGTAAGAAATATATAAAATACACAAAAAATATAAATTGGTTTACAATACTATTAGCCTGCTATGAAAAACCTACGCAATGTTTTTGTAGAGTATAATTAGAAATGAAATTGGCGCAGTGTATCACAAAGTTGGAACAAATTATTTCTTCCGGCTACATATCGTGTATAAAATACAGGACACAATTTTAAACCAATTAACTAGTTTTTAATTAATTCAATTGATAAATAAATGTCACCGTTTACTAAATATAAATAATACATGTCTCCTATTATAGATTGAAATTGATATTCACTTCGGTTAAAATTATTATTTTTAAATTTATAATAATACTAATAAAACTGACTGGTGAGAGAAAACACTTGTTATAATAAAAGTAACCTACAATTGGTTATAAAATTAGATTAAAACAGATTTTGACTTGAATAAATTCTCCTCTTCTCGCATTCCTGACCTGGATATACAAAATGTTTATAAATAACTTCCTGTAATTAATTAAATAAAATTTGTATATCTAAGTAAATTATTATTCCTATGAATAGTATTGGAAAACAAACACGTCAGTAGGTTAAACAAAAGTATTTAAAAATGTTATGTATTTAGGAGATATAAATAGTTGTGATAAAACATTAGGGGAAAATAAAAAATATTATTTTTTTTTATTTTAAATTAATTATAATTTATCGCATATTTGCAATCGGTTCATACCTATAAAATATGTAGTCTGTTCGATAATTTTATTAAAATATTTCTTCTATTTTCCTTAACGTTACTGATATAATTTATTTCTATTTAATTCAGCTCATAGATCTAATAATTTTGAAATTCACTCCACTGTTTTATATAACTGTTAACATAATTACTATTATATTTTCATGAGACTTTTTGAAATACATTAATGCTGAAATACCTTAATATCGATCAAAAATACGGGAAACCAAAATCTAACCAAGATTTCTTAGCATTAAAACCGAATAAATGGTTTACAATAAGTATATTTGCAACCAATGCGAGAGGGAGTAGTAAACGCATTGTTTAAATTTATCCGACAGCTTAATGCTAGCCTAAGATAGGGTGCAATAAGATTAGGGTTGTAAATAGTACAGTGGTTTGTTACTTAAGTGTAAAAGAAACTGTCATTAATCTACCAATAGCTGTCAAAATAATTCAACAAAATAGCGATTTGAAATTTCTGGTCGCATTTTCTTTTGTTCGAAACACGTGCTCGGCAGAGATATAGGTCTGTGTTCTACGTCTAAAAATCTCCGAATCACTGGGTCAATGAACAATAGATTTTCAAGTTTTTTAAAACGATAAAATTTCATCCGAAACAAAGAAAACTTCCTGAAACTGCATCAGTCTCCATGGAGACCACAGATTGGTTAAGCACGGAATCAACACAAATCTTAAGAAAAACTGACAAAGGCTATAAAAACATTAATTTTCTAATTTCTGCGTAAATCAAAAATTTGAAAATGACAAAAATGGGTGAAGGCAAATCTATACGTCGAGAGCTTCATTTTAAATAAAGGGTTACCAGGATCGTTCTTGTGGGAGCTCGGACCGAACTGGGTAAATTACTCTTGTCCGTTTCCGGATTACCAAATTACTCTTTCGTTTCCGGATTACCAAAAAAAAAATCTTCATTAATCAGAAGGCTACAATTTTTCAAGTGGTTTTAACAGATAGTTAATCTGTTTTTTTTTTGTAATGTCGATGTTAATTTCTTCAGGTATATTGAAGGGCTGACTATAAGTTTCAAAAATAATAGCTGGTGAAATAGCTGTAGAAACAGCTTATTAGCTGTTACTTTAATTCTAGGAACAAAGTTAAGGAAGTCAAACAATTATCACTTCTCACTGCTGACAAATTAGTACTATCAAGACGGCCCACTATCAGACATAACGTAATGGAAAACGTGGGCTAACCTAAATATATTATTTTTAGAAAATAAGAGGCTTTAAAGTTGTTTTTATTAGTTAGACAAAACAAATTAAGGATATCATCAAAATTTGTATTACTGAAACAGGCAATTATAAGCTAACCAATAACAGATGTTTATTGTTCAAAATATGAATTTTAATTACACGTTATATAGCAGTGCCCATATACTATAGCACAGCTGCAATTATTAAAATGTCATACATAAAAAAATTAACTCAGAATTAGACCATTGGTGCTTATTTTATCGTCTAAAATTTGTATTTGAAAAGGATTACAATATCTAAACAAAACTGGTTTGAGAATTAATTAATTTTATTAGCACATCTGAAAAATTTACAAATCTGTTTTTTTAAAGACGCGCGGAAGTAAAAAT
Source organism: Catonia carolina (assembly GCA_035578175.1). Lineage (NCBI taxonomy): Eukaryota > Metazoa > Arthropoda > Insecta > Hemiptera > Achilidae > Catonia > Catonia carolina. The sequence continues at coordinate 123,208,406 of JAQMRL010000001.1, read as the reverse complement.
ATTAGTAATAAAAAATTTAATTGGCAAAAGTTCTTAAGAAAAAATTATAAACATAAATAAAGGATAAGATTTTTTTTAGAAAAAGGTAGTTTTACTTCTTTATTGTCATTTAGTAAAAGTAATTTCGAATGGTAAAAATAATAGTAATTTTGATTCTAAACGAGTTTAACTCTAAAGATTTTTTATCCGTTGAAGTACTTTCAAACTAATTTATTTTGTATTTTTGCAGTAGATGTAGTTTTATAATATTGATTTTCTAGATTTAACCGAAAGTAGTTCTTATTTGCAAAAAAAAAATGGAAATTTAATTATATTTGTTTCGAAGTGGTTCTTCTTTTTAAAATTAGATTCAATTTTGCTCAGTAAAAAAAGAAAAGTACTAGTTTTATTCAAGGTTATCATTTACTAACATGTGATTAGTCCATTATTAGACTATAATTTGAAAAAGAAAATGTTGTTGATTCATGTACATTTTTAAATTAATATGAATATCAGAATAAGGAGTTTAAAATATTTAAATGCAATTTGAACGCTTGGAAATTTTTAATTTCAGTTCACAAAATAAATGGAATGTTTTAGTTGTCCATTACATAGTAGGCATAGTAGAAGAAGTGGTAGGCCATAACAGTCAATGAAAGCACAGTTTGTTATTTCAGTAAAAAGAGTCTAATAATTACAATAATTTCTGCATTGATTATTTATTAACTGATACAAATATGCCATAGTTTATTGCATTCACAACGCTTCTTCTCAGTGGCGTAACTAGGACTTGGCTTTGGGGAGGATGGATCTGATTGAAGAGCATACCACACCGGCCCCCCCCCTAAAGTGGCAGGTCCGGAGCCCTTCTCCGGAAAAATTGAGAAATTTTGTTCTCTGAAATGAGATTTCAGTGACTTTAGTTAAATTACAACAAACTTTTTTTATAGTAGTACTAGAAAATTATATTATCCGAAAGTATCTTGACTTTTTTAAGAATAAAAACCAATATAGTAAATCTTGCCTTCTAATAAAAATGTAGCAAGTTTTACCAAATATTTGTAATGTTTCCTATTTTATTCATTTAGGAATCTACTCCTATTAGTTTTAAAAACTTAGTACACCTGTACCTTAACAAGGATTACGATGAATAAATGACTAAGCTAAAGTAAGAAACAATAATAATACTACAAGAAATCTTATTTTATAACATGAATGTATATTAGAAAAATATGGCTGCATTTAATATTTGTTGCAAAAAGTTATGACAAGTAAAAGAAACAAGTTGGATTGCTGTTAATTAAGCAATAATGTTTTTATATTTAGGGTTTTAATTACGGGAGATAGAACCCCCTTAATCCCCCTATAGTTAGACTGCTTCTCATTTATAGGCTACATACAGCGATTGTTTTAACAGAAAAATAAAAAAATTCTAGATTCCAGGTTTTTTTTGATTGTGTTGATTTACAAAAATCAATAAATATATAAATTACAATACGTGTTAAATTTCATACATATTTTTTAACTAAAAACCCTACATCAAAATCATAAATCTAAAATTATGTATTATTCTTAGCAGAATGGGAGGCTCTCCAAGAACTATTAGTAATTCCGATTACATCATATGATGAAACTACCGATCAAAATGTTTACGCTATATTTTAATTACCAATTTAATTATCATTATTAAATTTATAGTATTGTGTATCAAATTATTCTCAATTTGTCATATAATTGTTTTTTATCTGTTTTGTTTATTGTTAATAAAACTGCAAACTTTTTAACTGACAATTAGTTAGATTGTGAATACGAATACTTTGCACTTTTAATCACTAATTTGTAATCAATTAGTTTTAGAATAATTTTTGGCTGTATTGGTCAAATTGTTTGCGTAGTTTTCTTTAGCCACTCCAAGTTATTACTGGGTCAGAATCATTTTTACGTTATGTGAAGTAGTATAACCACTCCATTTCCTATTCAAATATTTTTGACTCATTTTGTATGTTATTTTAAGTGAGAATAAAGTTTATTCATTTATTAACTGCAAGAGAAATGACAGATATAATTTTGTGAACACAAAATTTTTCATAACCGAGGGAATACTTTCGTGGTTCAGCACTGAGCAGAATGTCAATGTTTTAACTTTTAAAGTTGTGGACATTCATAAAAATATAAAAATAAATGGAAAAAGATTGCATTTTGATAAAAGTTTAATTACAACATTTAGAAGTAATCTTTTGAATTCAAATATCTAAAATAAAGAAAACTGTCTTAACACAATGTTCATAGTTAGTTATAAAAGTAATGACGGCTACATTTCTCATAATTGTGTAATTATTACCTCGGCACTGATATTAAACGCTAATAGTATATTCATTATAACTGTCAAAGCTATTGACAGACAGATTGACTAAAATAAAATAGATTGAAGTGTTTATTGAGCGATCTAGGAGCGGCTTTTCAAGGTCGGTCGTTTAAACAAATTAGAAAATTCTTGTGAGTAAATATTCAGTTTTACCGAGACTGGTGGAGGAACGTAAACGTAAAAGAGAAAGAAGGCGAGAGGCTGCCGGACGAGGACTGGAAGTATTGGGGTCAGTTCCGGCCGGCTAAGGAAGGAGGCTAATGAGTAGCTCGGCCCACTGCCGGGGGTCCTCACAGACCAACCGGCGCTGCGCTGACTATCGTTTACTTCTGCTGCTGCCGCTGACGATGATAACTGCTCCAGTTAAAAATTTCACACTCACACTTTACTTCCACCTCTCCCCTCCCTTATCAATAACAATTCCCTTGTCTAACAATTAATTGCTACAAGTTTAATATAATTAACAGATAAAAATAAAATCCATGGATGAATATAAGAAATGAATGTATGATTTATTATTAAGGTAGTTGGTAAATTACAAAAATACTTTTACTCAATAATCACTGCATTCTTTATAATTTATAATTGCCAATAATTTTATAGATACTAATCGTATACACACAATACTATTGTAAGCTAAACTGATTTACAAAACAGCGTACTTCTATGAGTTTAACCAATGTTCAGTATTAAAATCTCTCTCTTTATACAGATCGAACAAGAAAATATTTTAAATTCACCGACTGAATGAACAGTAGACGTCAGAATCAGAATAGTATGAATTACTATCTCTTCTTCTTTAAGTACCATGCCCGACTATCGGACGTTGGCAATCATATTGGCTACCATCACTTTATTCACTGCAACTCGGAATAGCTCAGTGGATGTTTTGTGGTACCACTCACGGAGGTTTCGTAGCCAAGACGTCCTTCTTCGTCCCGGTCCTCTCCCTCCGGCAATTTTACCCTGTATCACTAGATGCAGAAGGTTATATTTTCCTGGGTGTCTCATCACGTGACCAAAATATTCGAGCTTACGTGTTTTTATTGTTCTGATTATTTCTGTGCTCTTTTTCATTCTCTGTAGGACCTCTTCATTTCTTACTCGGTCCACCCAACTTATTCGGAGAATTCTTCTGTAGACCCACATTTCAAAAGCCTCCAGCCTCCTCATTAAAGTAGTCGTCAGCGTCCAGCTCTCCGCACCATATAACAAAGCGGAGAATATGTAACAGCATGTTAATCTGATTTTTAGTTTGAATGAATTACTATAGGACACTATAAATTACATTATCAAACTTCATTTAAGTAAATAATTTAAAGTTAATAAATTTATATATGTTTATATAATTCCCTTCGCAATGCACAAGTCAAAGAAACTTTTGCAAAGCATTTTTTTTTTGGAATAATTACAATCGAATTTCAAAATTAGGTTCGAAACCTCTAAGCCTTTCTTTTTTATTGTTATGCTAGTTTGTTTACCGACAAGAAATCTTTTAAACCGAGAAACTTACAATATTTAATACAGAGAATGTATTCAAATGCATGAATGTTACTTATTAATTGAAATCATTTAACTTCATAATAAAAAATTAAGATAAATTTATATTTATAATTTTTATTTATATTTATATTAGTTTTATATTTTAAATTAAGATAAATATTATATTGATATTTACTGCATAGATGACGTCCTGGGTTCGATACCCGGTTAGGGTTGGAAAAATAAAACATGTTTCAATCCAGCGCTCCTTAACCGAAAGTGGTCTCTAATGACCAAGATAATGCAACTTAAAGTAAACGACTAAAATAACCAAATTAAAAGATATCACAGACTGCATTTGTGGCTAAATTTATTTCTGGTATAAAATAGTATTAGCCTACTTGCAGTAGTAGCAAAATTTCTACGTGATAAACAAAATATACTATTCAAATAATATTTCATATTCTGTATGTACAAGTATTTTCAAATAAAGGAATGCATACGATTGTAATGGAATTGTAAAAAATTTTACACAATAATAAATAATTTAGTAAACAAAGTCAAATACATTTTTTAATAAATTATCTAAGTTAGGAAAAGTTAGTTATAAGAAATCTATCACGATTTCTGTTTGTGCCACTTTTCAAAGGTTAAGCATTTATTTTGTGGAAATAAAAACATGACAGGAAATGAAAGTTGCACAAATCGGCAAGAATTCACAAATCATCTTCAAAAAATTAATTGTGTTATTTCCTATTTTTTCTTATTTTACTGCTGCCAATTTGACCAATTTGCATTGAATAAAATTTCATCTGGTTGACATATTTTTTTGTCTTTTTTATAGAACCAGAAAGTTAAAATATTCATGAAGTTTTTGTATTATAGAATATGCAGCCTATAAAAATGTTAATTAATAAAACTACGAAATTAAACTCTGCTTTAAATGTTTTATTTAAAACTAATTAAGAGTGATTTGATGTATAATTAATTATTCTTTTGGGCCTACACAATATTAAATTTATTACGGTGTATTTCTTAAATAAAAGAAAATAACAGAGGTAACGACTTCTATTTGACTACTTCCGATCAATGTGTTTTAATTAAGGAAACTTGTAAATGTTCGCTGAACTTGTAAAACACTGTAGGCTCATTTCATGTAAAGCGTGAATGTCATTCTCATTTCGTAGAGCATGACTTTTAACTGTAATTTACGTATTTTTTACAACTGTAAAATTACAAAATTAGATGAAAGAATTATTATAAAATTAAAACAGAAGGAAAAGACATGAAACTAATCATTGATACCCAGTAGGATTTCTGTGAAGATATACACTTGTTTTTTTTAACTTCAATCTTAATTCCTTAATATAATAAAAATTTTAGTCTAATAGGCCTATGTGACCAATCAATTACAATAAACTAGATCGCTTTAAAAAGAAATAAATTGTTGATAAAACTATAACGTAAAATACTCACATGTTGAAAATAATAACAGAAGCTAACTGATATTTCAACAGCTATCTTAAATAATGAGTTAAATAAGCTCCGTGGATTAAATAATATTCTTGTTATTATTTTATCTAAATAAATTGTTAAATAATTTCATGTAATGATGTTTTCATCTTGTAAACAGAACAATAATACCTGATCAGTTAACTAATTATCCTTAATTTAGACTAAAGACTTATATTGAAATGATCTAATTAGATATGAAAAGAAATCAGAAATGTCTTGAAAACGAACAAACCTGATTGATGATTGTAATTTTTACCTGAGCAAAATTACATTTAAATTTTAGGTAAATACTGTAGTATATTATTCACTGAAATTGATATTATATTTACGGCTTACTGACTTTTTATTAGGGAATTCACACTATTATTTATTTGTGTTACCCATAACGGACAGGTAGAGTGTTAAATTAATTGCACTCGATCTGCTGGTTCCAGGGATACAAAAAATAGTTCTGTTTCTTATCACATGGTCAGCTAATTATATGACTCAGCTATTTAAGAACAGATGAGGTAGAGGTGTAAAAGACTCTAATCAGAGTTATCCCCTCTGAAAGTAATGAATTTCATTATAGAGCCAGACTCGGTGGTGCATGAAATGAAGGTGTCATTTGCAGGGTGGAAAAAATGTGGTTTGCAGAAGGCCCGGCATGCTGATAATCGTACTTATCCATTCAGTGAGAAAGGCAATTGTAAACCACCTCACTCCTCGTACATTATTATTTTACTAAGTAAAACCTCTAGAGGTTCAACCATATTTTCGGCTGATGACCTAAACAACATTTATTTGTGCAGTATTAGAAATTAAATAATATTTGACTTTTAAATAATTAATAAAATAATAAAATTAATAAAATTAATAAAATAAAAGTAATATTCCTAATATTATACAATGTATTAATAGCTACCGGTATGAAGAAGCAAGTTTAATAGCTTACAAAATGTTACTATAGGTCCACCCACCACTTCTTTTTAAATCTCTACTCGTAGAAACCTTAACGATATTATAAAATTATGAAGATAAAATTTTCGAAATTGTAGGAAATGTTTTGTTGATATCATCATTGAAGTTGTTCTGTTATTATTTTGAAATAGCCCAAAATTTCTCAGGTGATATTAAATTACGAATTATAAAAAATCTACTAAATCAAGATGATGATGGGCTAATTACTCTATATTATACCGGGTGGTCCATATGTCCGTTTCCTCGTGAGATGGGACATTTTATTTTGATAAGTTGGTAATAGTGTAATGTTGGCAGCATCACGTACAACATCATTAGTTGTCTGTAACAGTAGCTAGTGTGAAGTACGTCTACGTGTAGTTACTATATTTTTCCTTCGTAATGGTACTTTTAAAATGTTTACAACTGAACAATGAGTTTATATGCTTCAGTTGTGGTGGAAGCATCATAAAAATAAAACTCTAAAAAGCTATTGTTTTTATTTACTGCTAAAGTGCTTGAAGAATTTAGTGATAAGTATCCAGGAAGCGTATTAAATGCCAAACAGTTCAATTGAAATTGCAATTATTGACTATGTAGGCCTCAATGACGATAAAATGTTACTGTTGGAAATTTTTGAATTAGTTTTAAGTCGCTGTACAAAGTGCATAGAGAATCATGGTGGACATTCTGAACTCCTACTATAACATTTTCTAGGTAATATATATTATGTACAGTACATATAATAAATTTGTTTTTTTTTGTCCACAGGTTTTTTATTTCATTAACCTTTCTACCGTTTTCCGTAAATATTGGGGAAACCGACATATGAGCCACCCTGTACAAAAAAATGTAATTTATATTATTATACAACTAAAATTTACATAATAAATTATGATAGATTGGGATTTTATGTGTTTAATATATATCTATATATATATGTTAATATATTTTAACTGTTTCGTTATGCTAATACGATGGGCAAAAGAAAAAAAATCTTACTTTGATTTTTCATGCGTTAAAATTTTCCAACATAAAAATCGAATATTGAACCTTCAGCTTAGAAGTCTAATAATTTACGGATGAGCTACCAAAGCAGTCATCATAAATTATTAATGATCATGTATTAAATACCTTAAGTCAGTAAACTTTTATTTACAGATAGAAATTCTAGAGTGATTGATGATTACATACGTGATTGATTATTTAATGAATATATAAATATAATAAAACTTAATACACCCGTGATGTTCTACATGTATTCATGAGTACTTGTTTATAAACGTTATTTAAGTATTTGCTCGAGTTTATTTTAAAACCGAAGGGTCTTCTACAAGAAATTGACAATTCATAACTTCCAATACGTATAGCTACTGCATTGCCTGGAGAAATCATGACAACTGGACTTGAACTGGAACATCCTGGAAATATCCTGTCCTGTCAGACAGGAATACTAACCAAATACCTCTGTCTTTCTCACTAGGTTATTATATTGTATCGTCTGAAACTCACTTAATTTAAACCAATAATTGTTTTTTATTTCATTTATTAAATAATTTCAACTTATTGCAAAAATTTTATAACTGTAATTTCACCTTCATGAACATCTGTTTGCCTACGAAATAACTCTGTTTACATTAACAATTATATTTTTAATAACAGTTTAAGCTGGATGGACAAAAATTGCACCAGGTTAATACTGGTTATGTAAAAGTACTGTGATTGTCTTCTTTTGACACTATAATTTTTTGGCAATTTAAACGATGCTACCGTAAACATTTACAAGAATTCTAAAGTAATTTATTAAGATATGCAAAAATAATTACTTTTCTGTAATAATGATACAATGATTAAAGTGAGGTATAATTAAATGAAAATTATTTAGTCCGGCTCGTTGACACTACTACACCCGAGTTCACAGATTCGGTTCCAGACAAATCTTACGTTACAAATCAAGAACAACTATTAAGTAAGATTTAAGTAAGAATATGGAGCGTTCACCTTACAAAACTGCAAAAACCAGAGCTAAATAATGTTTTTTTAACTACAAGAGGTTACTTAGTAATTCTAAAATTATTGATATACGAATTCCAATATAATCTGTTATGTTTTACAAATTCAGTGATGTATGACTTTTTAACTTAAAATAAATTATTAAATAATAATCAGTTTTTAATTTACATTATAATGATTAAAATTCTGCTCAGTTGGTAAAAAAAATATATAATATTTATTAGTATTTCATGCTGAACTTTTTTTAATATCTGCAAAACAGTTATTAATACAAGAAATTTCGCAAATGTTGGGAGTATTGATAAATGACCTGCATTTTAGAACTTCCCTGACTTTCAATTTTTGTACAAGATCCATATTGACAGCGAAATACAGAAAAATAATAAATTGAGAGTTTTTGTTTTCATTTAAATCTTAATATGGTTTGAAATTGCGTATTGAAAAAACAGCATGGATCTAAACTTTGCAAATAATAATTTTCTATTCTTTGTAAGAAAAATTTTAAGTACAAAAACTCTACTAAAATGCAAAATGAAAAACTACATTAGTTAAACTATAAAAATTCATTATGTTTTCATTTTTGTATCAACAGAAAACTAGAACGAACAGTTATGTTTTAATTAGGCTAATATTGTTAACACTTAATTGCTTTTATAATCTCATATGTATTAATTCCGAGTAACATAATTGTATCATGAGAAAATATTTACTCTCATACTCATAATACAACACAAAGCTCTTTACCTAAGTTAAGAAGTCTAAAACAATAACATTCATAATACACTATATTATGTAAAACGGAAATTGTACTTTCTATGAGCTGTATCATTGTATGCACTAGCATGGATGACACTGCAATTTCCGAACGAGTTGTCCAGTGTCTGCTATATTGTTTCAATATTTAGTTTTTCTTTTGTGTTTTCATAATTTTTTTGAAAATTTTTAATTTCTGTTGGAACTACTAAGTCAACAGTACTACGAAAAATGATTTTTTTAAATAATTTTACAAAGAAAATTTAATTTAAGTAAGATTTATTGTATTCAACAATGGCTATAATAATTCCGGGAAGGCTGGTGTAAGACCAGCAGAGAAATTTGAGTAAAAGATCTTCCGCAAGATAATGGGTCTAAGAATAGCAGACAGACAGTACAAGTTAAAAGAAATAGAAGAATTGTACAATAACAACCACTGACTAATGGAATCGATCAGAAAAATGAAGATTAAAATTTTGCGAACACTTTTAGACAAAGAGTTGACAAAACAAATTTTTAAGACGCTAAAAATTATACCTAAGTGTCGGATAAATGATTTAAATAAGTCAGAGAGGATATTGAGAAAACTGAAATAAACTGACAAAACAATAATTGACCAAACCAAATTTAAATAACTGATTGCTGACTTCAAGGTCATTTACAAACAACAAAAGCAAAACACCAGAAGGACGGAAGAAAGGGGAAGCCTACACTGAAAGAGTACTGAAAGTGTGGGCTGCGAAAACAGCTTTCAGAAGTGTCTAAAGTAACATAACCCGGTTTACAATGACCCTGTATGAAAAACTTCAGCTAAAACAATAAGAGCACAGATTTTGTTTAGGTTGTAGAAGATTTTTTTTATAACCCTGAGACAAGAATGAAGCACATTCTAATCGCAATACACTTCTTTGAATTAAATTAACTAAAGTAAGCTGTTCTATCATCTCATGAAATTATGATAGGCCCTATTAGAATGGATTTATAACCCTTAAAATTTTCTTTTGTTTTTGCCTCTAATATAATATTTATGATACTGTCTTTTCAAAAATTCATAGAGGTTTCTTGTAACAATTAATTCCAAGTAAGTTCTTTTGAACTGGACAACAATTCATTTTTAGTAATTGGTAAAATAATGAACTTTTAAAATTGGTATAAATTATCATAACGTCAGAAAATATAAAGGTAATCACTCCAAATATTATACAAGAGTTTAAATTTTTAGACTTACATCAAATATTATCAATACGGCCTTTGCTCAATATTAAAATAATAGAATCATTTTTGACTGGATAGAGTCAGCAAACACTTCTAAACATTTATTAGATAGGCCCTATTTTAGGCTATTATTATAGCTGTGTTTAATTATCTTTTCGTTTATTAGGCCTGATACATCTGTAAGAAAGTTGTATTTTAATAATTAAATTATTCCGCTAAAAACATTACGCTTTTATTTTGATACAGCGCTGAAAAATTTATTTATTTTGTTAGAAATGATAAATTTTGTTAAAAAGTAATTGTTGTAACACTTTTCAGAAGGACCTGGATTCTGAAAGTTATCCTGCTTCTTTATATTACAAATACAAAATTTTATTAACAAAAAAAAATAAATGGAGAGATAATTTCTAAATTTGAAGTAAAGTAAGTTATTAACAAAATAATAATTTAAAAATTCTTGTAAAACATTATTTTTTCGAAGAATTTTAATTACAAAATAAATTGTTGAATAATACTTCCATTAGATTAATGTATGAGCTACTTTTATATTACGGGGGTTGAACACATACTCGTATGAAGTATTCATGGATATAATATATGGATGTAGGTACAGAATAGATTATTATAATCGAACATAAGTTATACGATTATAAATAAATATCGGGGCTCATAAATTAATAGTTACGCTACTTGTAAAGTAAGTGTGTAAATCGTGATGCCGCTATAAGCCTTATTGATTGATTAGAAATGATAAGGCAAAAACAAAACAGGTACATAAGGCAACTACAGTAGGCAGTCGTAAAAACATTAAGAAGGTTCACATACATCGTTATTAAAATAATAACAAGTAATAAATTGATGCAGAGCTGGATGGTCACCACTTGTTCAACTAAATGGGGGTCACTCTTGCTTCCCCCACACCATACTTCTTTCATATTGGCCCACATATCCCCCACTGCTTATAATAACTCGACATACTTCCTCTACACATACATACACACCATGTATATAAACACACGCACACATACACACGTGTTTTCACTATCATACATTTTTATATCCAATTACTTTTCCTACATTTTCTACTTTTCCGATTTGTCCTTGAATAATCAACAAACACGCACTTAACATTCTTTCTTTCCCTTCCACAACAAATTTTTGGCAGTTAAACTTGTTCCTTATTAGGTCACACACGACGGCCCAGTAGGTTTTTAATTTAATAACTTTTATATCCGTAAAATTAACCAGATCATATCACCTGAATATCGTCGGATGGACCTACTACAAACAACAATAAAATTATTAACATATTCAAAAACGACTAAAATTGGGATTCCAGATTTTTTTAATAATAATAATAATAATAATAATAAATTTATAAATAAAATACTGATGAAATTTAAACCAACATGAAATAATAGGGTGGATTTTTTTATGAAACTGAGATGAGCTAACCTGTACCTATTAAAAGAACAATTTTTAAAACGGTGAACAACGATTACTTCTAACTTACCCTCATCAAGTAACAATTTTCTAATTTATTTTGTGATAAACTACCCATAATTACTCATGTCCAAAGAAACGCGACAAAGAACATTTATGCCTATCGGTTTTCAAAGAAACAGATACAAAGTAAAATATTTTGCAACAACTGACAACTAACAGGTAATACGGATTAAGAAGTGCTGTTTTGCAGCGATTTAATTTGTGAAACCTATTTTTTAAATTGTGCAATCCAAATAGTACTGAAAATTTGTTTGATAAAAACCCTATAAAGGGTTAATTAATGTACAAGAAGAAGAAAGAAGAAACGTAAATGAAAATAAATTAAGAGAAGAAAAATGGACGAATAATGGAAGCGACCAGAAAACGGAAACTAAAATTTTACGGATACTTGTATAGAATACGTGACAAGCAGTTGACAAACATATGTTTAGGACACTAAACAACCACAGATCTAATGAGTTGGATTGTGGTTAAAGAAATCAGAAAGAATATTCAGAAAATTTGGATAAACTGAAGAACATAATGGGCCGAAGCAAGTTCAGACTAATGACTATGCTCCAAGGGCTTCTACAAAATCCAAAAGCTAAATACCGGATGAAACGAAGAAAGGGAAAGTGTACAGTGAATGAATGCTGACAGTATGGGCTGCACAACGACTTTCAGAAACGTTTAAAGTATCTAGTCAAATGCTCTACACTAACAAAAAATAATAAACTATATCTTATTTTGTATTTTTTGTTTTATGATATCCTACAAGTATAATATTAATACTTGTATAAATAATTTAGTGAGCATGATTTGTGACTGCAAGAAACATTTAATGAACAAAATCTAAACTGAGCCTACTGTCCTTAATATAGGTAGGTCTACGTCTCGATCATGCCTCGTAGCATACGTATTATATGTGTAACTAAAGGCTACTACTAGCTTTATGCAGTGAAACACAAACTACTGTTACAAATTGTAGTTAATTATACGCATTTATTTCAACTAGATTCTCTTTTGGCAAATTTAGCTATTTAATGAGCTGTGGTCACTATGTAGGGCCTATGTCCTCTTGCAATGAATTTTACAGAGTAGTAAATTCTTTTTAGCATTTTCGAGTAAGGTATGCGATTTCAGAATAACGATCTACCTATCGAATGAGTCAAATATTTATTGAATATTTTATAATTTAATGTAGACTTCTATTTATTACTTTCTCTTGCCTATATGAATATATAGGAAGGAATGTATTGCTTCATGTCGATTTTTTGAAATCGAGTTTTCACCGGATCTACACGTTTTCAGAACCACTGAACCCAAAAAAACGTGTTTTTAGCGATTGGTCTGTGTGCGTTGAACAAAATATCTCAAGAACGGACATTGTACGAAGTTGAAACTTGAACTTTAAGTTACATACCGCTAGATGACCCGACATGAACATTTTCATCAAAATCGGTCAACCGGAAGTAGTAGTTTATTCGTGTAATTTTTTCCTTTTATGCTTTTTTCTCAAAAACGGCTTCTACGATTTTTTAAAAATCGCCATATTTACTGCTTTTTTATGTTCTACAAGGTAGGGTGGGCGCCATGTCTGCTGAAATTCTTAGGGAAGCTGTGCTCTCGTAGAAAATGTTTTTTTAAGAATAAGGCTTTAATATGTATTTTAACGCAAAAGTGTATACAATTAAAGTTGTAGAAAATTTAAAAACCTAGAAATTTTATTGCAAACATTTTTTTGTTTAACAATCGTTAAACCTATAGGCCTAACAATCGTTAGGCCTACTTTAGCGGTAATTAGTGATTTTTTTCGGTTTTTCTTTTTCATGAAAAAGTCTGTAAAGATTGAATTTTTTAAGATTTCAGCTTTAGTATGCATTTTACGACAAAAGTATGTTTAATAATATTCATAGAAAAATTAAAAGATCTAAATCATTTATTTCAAGCATTTTTTGCTACAAAGCCTAGTTTAGCGGCAAAAAATGATTTTTCTTATTATTAAAACAAACTGAGGTTGGTTTTCATTTTGCATCATTTACTTATGATTAAAATGAGGTTATTTTTTGAGATTAATTTTTTTGTTTATTTCTTATGTTTTATTACTAATATTAGGTTATATTGTAAATTATTTGCGTTAGCAAGAAAAAGTTATGAGTAGGTTACTGCTTAAAAGTAACAATATGTTATTTACTTTCTACTGATCCTTGAATATGAAGCTGTTTCGAAAGTTTACAGCAATGATTTTTTTTTCAGAGAGTTAAGATCTGTCTTTACATGTGAAAAATTAGATAACAAAATAACGTAGCATGTTTCATTTCTCAATTTTAGTCTCATATTGTTAAATTAAAATTTGAGAAATACCAAATAGACTTACCCCACACTAGCTATATATTTAAACTACCAGTAAGGAATCACAAAAATAAGAAAACATAAAGTAACACAATTAAATTTTTAACAAAGTTTTTAAATTACTTAAATTGAAGGTGTTGTGAACCGGGTATTTACTACCAAGTAATTTATTTCCTTCAAAAAAATAGTTTTTAATTAATTTTTATCAAAACACTTTAAAAGACTTTAAAAACACGTAGATGTCATTTGAGAAATTATAAAATTTATTATTAGCCAAAAAATATACTATGAAACATATGTTTTTTTATGAATTCAAATCGCATGTAAATAATTTTATCACATTCAGAATACAAAGAGTTATTTTTTTTTTAAGTACTATTTTTAAAAATAAAATTAAAGACTACTAAATTTAATGTTTTATTTAAAACACTGCAATCATCTCACTAACCAAACATACCTAGTACGTGCATTACGTTTGACAAATTACGAGGTAATGAAGCTAAACGAAAAGGTAAGAGTAAATAATAGGGTCTACGACGTCTCTCTTAATGATTCAGTGTAAAAAAAAACCGGTGTAAGTTTTAGTCACAACATTGTAAATAATATAGACCTATATTACATAATAAAACGCACTATAAAATGTCCTTCAGACATACCCATCATTCAAGTTTCTTCAGCTACTATTACAATTACCGACTTTTGTATAATATTTTACTGATCAGAAAGAGAACTGAACTAGAGATTTTGAAACGCCTTTTCTACTTTTCTTTTACACTTTTCTTTGTATATTTATACTAAATTTGAGCATAAAATAAATAAACTGAATTACGTAACTTTAATAGAAATAAAAACAATTTAAGGAAATTAAGCTAAATAATTAGTCTATTAGAACAAATTCTGAGGTTTTAAAGTTACATTTTTTTATACTGCTAAGTATAGCGTAACTGTTCATAATCTCTCGGAATTTATCCAAATATTAAAATTTAATTTTGTTTGAAGATACTAAATATCTTTAAAACAAATTTTGTTTTATAATCTTATATACGTCAAAAGCAGTGCAAAACCCGCATCTTTGGTTTTTAATTTAGCCTTTTATATTTTACCTATTACATATTTCACACTTCATTTAATTAAATATTCATTTGTAGTTATTAAAATCACACTTAAATTATTCTATATTGTACAAATTATTTTATTCATTACTGGGTTAGGACTTCGTTTTTAAGATCACCTTTGCAAAAATGAAATATTGGTCAAGGACTATAAGTGCGTATAGCTACGCATGCGAGATTGTCAAAGACCAAAGACTATCTAATATCCCATATTCTAATTATTATAAAACTTTACACACGTGAATGTAAGTGAATCAGTGTTTGCTACGAATGACTTTTAATACCTTTTAACCCCTACGAACTAAATAATTATAGTTTTAGTTTAATACATAGTCAAATATTTGTCTTTTTTATATCTTTTGGTTAATCAGTTATATCGGATGAAAAGATGATAATGAAATAATAGTCTACGTTAGTTTTTTATGTTTTAACGGTGTACTGCCATTATGTTATTTTATACTCCAACCAGGAATCGAACCCAGAAACTCTACAGAGTTTCAGTTTACAGTTTTGTTACTTAATCATGAGGCGTTCTCAAGCTTTCTTTTCAATTCTTTCTTTCTTCTCGTTCTCTTTTTCCAAATTCTTTTATTTTCGTTTATTTTATTAAAGGTCTTGGCTTATGAAAATCTCGGTCTTAACACCAGGTGTCATAGGCCTACTGGATGGTGTGTCTGGACATAACGCGTTAAAATGTTTAAATCTAGCCGGGGATCGAACCCAGGACCTTTTCAGCATATTATCACTATGCCACGAAGGTGGTCATAATAATGACTTTTTAAGTTCTAGTACGAAATTGATTTTTCTATTCATTACCAATTTATATTAGATCGTTCTGTTAGTTGATTTACCTAAAATGATACAGTTTTATTTATAGCAAACAGGACGTTTATTACTTCTTGTCCAATCATGTTTATTAATTATTTAAATTTTATTGTACTACAAATAGTAAATTATGTTAATGATTATAATTAAATTAAGTCATTAAATCACAAGCGAAATAACAGTAAATATAAAATTAATTTTTAATTTGAAATTAATTTCAATTACTGACCGAAATCTCATAAAATCGGTTAATGTATACTTTCTTCTATTTAACCATACAACCACAGAATTTCTTTATGGAAAACATTCACAGTAAAGGCTAGTTTATGGAAATGTCAACAGTAATTAAACTGAATAAACTTAGTATATGTGCGACAATACGGCCAACATAACTTATTTATACTTCGTTGTTTTATGTGAATGTTTATGGTTCATACTTAATTGCTTCCATCTGTCAAAAAATTTAATAGATTTTTGCGGTATTAAAAACAATGCTGAATGTATTGCGCGGTACATATAAGTGCAATGTCTTAAATTTCATAATGTGTACTACATACAATCTACTTACTTTTATCACGGTAGACTAAAATCCTCAGAAAGTAGTGCTTACACAATACTGGTACTTTATGAAATTGTACCCACTGATTTTCAGTCTAACAAGAGTACTGTGTTATGCTTCCTTTGTAGGCATGCGTAAACTGCTAATAAAACATGAATAGTTATGACTTTTTATTAATTTGAAACTATTAAGCAGTAATTTTGACTTTCGACTGACTTTAAATTTTTAGTTAGCTTACATTATTAACGGTAACAAAGCTGATTCCGTCTCCTTTAATTTACGTGAAAGTATTACGCGATATTATAATAAATGAAGTTTCAGTACGTGAAGCTTCAATTAGTTTATCAAACAAATACAAAAAGTAATTGATTACTTTAGTATTTACTATGCCTACTTTTTACTTTCTCTTGCCTATATGAATATATAGGAAGGAAAGTATTGTTTTCATGTCGATTTTTCGAAATCGAGTTTTCACCGGATCTATACGTTTTCAGACCCCTGAACCCAAAAAACATGTTTTTAGCGATTGGTATGTGTGTGTGTCTGTGTGTGTGTCTGAGTGTGTGTCTGTGTGTCTGTGTGTGAACAGAATATCTCAAGAACGGAACATCGTACGAACTTGAAACTTGAAACTTAAGTTACATATTACTACCGGACGCGACACGAACATTTTCATTAAAATCGGTCAACCGGAAGTGGTAGTTTATTCGTGTAATTTTTCACTTTTTTGCGATTTTCTCAAAAACTGGTCCTACGATTTTTTTTTAAAATCGCCTATTTTACTCAATTTTTTATCTCTACAAGATAAGGTAGGCGCCATGTTTGCTGAAATTCTCGGTGAGGCTGTTTTCACGTAAAAACGTTGTTTTTTTAAGATTACGGCTTTAATATAAATTTTAGCGCAAAAACTTATATAATAAAAGTTGTAGAGAATTTAAAAACCTACAACTTCTGTTTCAAACATTTTTTTGTATAACGCTTAGTTTAGCGGTAATTTGCAATTTTCTGTTTTTTTTCTCACGAAAACGTGAGAAAAATCGATTTTTTTAACATTTCGGTCTTAGTATGCATTTTACGACAAAAGTGTAGTATATAATTAAATTTATAGAAAATTAAAAGATCTACAACTTTTGTTTAGAGCATTTTTCTCTACAGAGCCTAGTTTAGCGTGAAAGCGTGATTTTCCGTATTTTTTAGCCAAACTGAGTTCGATTGTCATTTTGCGTCATTCACTCATGATTAAAATAAGGTTATGTTTTTGAGGTTAGTTTTTGTTCATTTCTAATGTTTTAATACTAATGTTAGGTTTATTGTTAATTATTTGCATTGGCAAGAGAAAGTTGTGTGAGTGTTTCACACCAGATTTTTAATTTTATTAGACTATGTTAATCTTAACAACAAAAACTTTTTTCTTTAACTGGAACTAATTAATTTTATTGAAGTAATCGTTATCAAATCAAGTAAATGTCAACAGCCTCGGTGAAGTATTGTGATTGGTCTTGTGTAATGTAGTAGACTGCGAATCGGAAAGAACCCAGTTCGGTCCTTGGTTAAGGTTTAAAACTGGTTTAAGCACACTGTAACTATCTTATTACCCACTGCAGTGGCTAATGACCAAACAATTGATCAAAACCTTTAAATAAACTAAGTTATGGAAAGTAATTAAAAGTTTTTGACTTGTAAGTAGTGTGTGACCTACCTTTACTTTCACGATTAATCATTACAACATTTCATTTTATTTCTAAAAATTAACTTTCTTCAGTAGATACAAAATAATTTTATTTCGTCTATCAATCTTATACACACATAAGAAAGTCCAATCTAGCTTCTACATTAGTATTAGAATAATTGTCAGTAGTCCAACTAAACACAAAATTCAAAGAGTAAAATATTTCCATGAAATTGGCATTTTTTTAAGAAAAAACAAAATTCCAATTCAACAGCGGTTACCAAATCTAGAAACAATATTGTACTTTGCATGTATCAGTAATTAAATTTTGTGGTTGCCGTTAATTTATTATGCTTTTATGGATGTAAATTGATTTACTAGAACAATATCCTAGATTCTTTTATTAATAGGCCTAATTAATATTTTGTGAGGGTTAATTCCAAACCAGATCGATTCATCAGAAACGTCCAACTTATTAACACAAGACTACACGATAAATTGAGCAAAAATATAAGGCAGGAGTTCATACTCATTATAATTTAGCCCGTTATTAATTTTAGGACCGCATAGTTTAGAGTCGTTTGACACTGAAATAGTGATTACTTTTCACTGGCTTAGTATATAATAATATTCTTACTTTATCAAAAAAAATTATTATTATTTTTCGGAACGTATAATCTTATTTTATTAATACTCTAGTAAACTCGTAATTCAAATTCCTACTTTTTTTAAATAATTGTAAAAATTATTTACAACGGTTATTTCATTTATGATATATAAGAAATAATAGCCAACTTCTTGTGAATTTGTACTACATATGTATTTTTTTGTAATAATCTAAGCGTATTCTAAATAGCGAAAAATGAATTACATACCTTGAACTCAGTAGAACAAAAACTATCGGTTAATAAATAAAACAATAAATAAAACGTAATATCGTAAATTATACCAACAGATCACACTATCAGCACACAAGAACCTAACTGCGACGATATTTTGAATATTAGAGAAATTTTTAAATTAACCCTATGCAACAACAGGAAAGTAAGTGATAGCACTTACTAGTAGGTACAACAAGAGAAAGAGATAGGTACACTAATAAAAAGAGAGGGCGATATATGCTGACCTACTTACAGGAGCAGGAGGTAATCCAATCCGTAGCACTACACACAGACTAGTGAAATGGAATCTGAGTGCACCAAGTTTTAATGGCAAAGAAAGTCAGGAGGTGGAAGTACTAAGGTAGGAACGTCGTAATAGGAAAATATACATCCGCGTATCAATACTGTGTATCAATGGTAAAACGTGAAAGGAATCGTAGGAAGGGGTTCCACAATGCCTGTAAGTAAAACCAAAATGACTCATCCGAATTTCACAATGATGGTAAAGTACCCGGTTGTGTTCTACTGCCGTCAACAACAACCCGCTTTCAATAATTATGCTGTTACGCAATATAATATATTTATCTAATATTAACTTCTAATGACACCTTAATCGTGTAAAGAATTCTAAGTTTGTTCCTGAATGATTAATCCATTATTTTTTAATCATATTCGGTTTGGAAAGTTATATTGTGCATAAAGCATTGTGTATTAAAAAGCATAATATATTGGAAAGCATTGTGCATAAGATAACTCTGTAAATAGATATATTTGTTTAATTATTTAAATTATTATTTATTAGGATCTGGGAATTAATTTAGAATGAATTTTTTAGGTTCTCGGTAAAAGTTTCGAATATGGTCGTTTTCGTTTAAATTTATCTGTTATCAGTCCTCTGGTTAAAGTTAAACTTAAGAGGGTAGTCAACTCAAAATGATTTATTTTAAATTTCCATGTTTTTTGCACTTATTTGAAGTAAAAAAATTTCTGAATCACAACATGATTCTGTTTACTTTGTACGTTGACAAAAAGTTATAAAAATATGTTTTAAATATACTACATGTTTTGTCGTCATAACGGTTAATTAGGTTTTCATTGTGAAATATTTATAAATCAGAAATGTACTATTTACTAGTTACTGCAAGTTTATTTTGTAAATAAATAAACTATTTACTTACATGACGATCAGATAAATAAACTATTTTGTAAAAAAAATTAGGCTCACTAGAGGCGAGTGAAACTATTCCTTAAACTTTAAATTAAATTCTCCGAAAATGTGTTTTGCATGATTGTACATTCTTGGGAATTAAATATTTTGGTTTGTATTGGAGATATTTGGATGATTATTTTTTAAATATTCATAATTTCTTCCTACTCTACTATCTGTTGAATGATTATTACAAGAAACTAGATAGGAATTTAATTAAAAAATAATTTGTGAATACATAAAATAATTCTTTTGAAAATAGGTATGATTTTTCTTCAATTAATTTGTTGTAAGAAACACTACATACAAGAGCATACAAAAGATAATAGACAGCAATTTTCTGTATGTTTTGGCACAAGAATCACATTGATATTTTTCTTGTTCCCTGAGATATTTGATTCCCTGTAAAAGCCTGCTGTTCGACCCACACCCTTATACTAGGGGCTGTAATTAATTTTTTGGCCTGGTTCAAGTGGTAGATCATTACTAGTAATCTACTCTTTCATTTGAAATATATAATGATAATTATAGCCAGTAGTTTTCATTTTCATTTTTTGGGTTGACTACTCCTTCAACTGACTTCCTTGTTTCATATACGATCATGTTCAAGTCATTCACTTGAAAAGTTACTATTACTACTTATTGGGTCCAAAATCGTGAGCAGCCATTTTTCAAAAAAATATTCTATTCTCTTTTACGAAATAATGAGTTTTTTGTATTAACTTTTTATTAACTCCTTATCAAGATGAGGTCGGCTCGTTTCCGTAATGGTCAGTAAAACTGACGTCTTTGCCTTTCTATCATTCTTCACTGTTTGTATCAATCTTCTTGCGAATAATAGCCGAAATTTGGACAACAAAAGTTTTAAGATGAAAACAAAGATAAGATCTAATGAACTGATTAAGTAAAAGCCGAAAAGGTTTCATCTTCAATATATATTGAAATTTCTTATCTCCCTACCATATGTTCCCCTAATGGATTTTTCCATGCAAACACGTTTAATTAAAAAATTTAATTAATGTAGAATAAGCGCTAACTGACTGGTTTGTAGTAGAACGAATGGAGAATAAAGTTTATCAGAAACTTCATCATTATCATCATCATCATCATCAACAACAACAACATCACTGTCAATGATTAGGCTCAATGGCATGTTCCAACATCCATCTCTTTTTAGGTATGCTCTTTTTAGGTTTTGGCATGTGAAGTAAATGGTTGGACCAGTTTCTCTTATATATTCTTAACGTTTTCAACAGTGACTGAACATTTAACGCGGCGCGAAGAGCTTCGTTACGTAATCTATCGAACCGGGTAAAAACTTTGACTCCCCACAAAAATCTCATTTCAGCAGCCTGGATAAAAGACTCTTTCCTCTGTATTGGCATGCATCTTTCACTCCCATATGTTATGAATGGTACAGCCATTGCTCTACAAAATTTCATTTGGGTGTCCTTTCTCGTTTTCTTTCGTATTTTCCTGCGAAAAGAACCGTATACAGTGCTGAATTTTGTCCGTTTTTCACTCACGTCATCAACTTTATCATAGGAAATCTTGCATCCTAAATATTTAAAATCTCGAACTTATCTATAGTTTGGTTGCCAAGTATAATTTTTGAGCGAACCGGAGATTTTTCCTTGAATGCCATAACCTTTGATTTTTGCGCCGATATTCTCATACCAAATTCTGCGTTAATGTTGTGCTACTTATAAATTTCTGTGTCAAAAATAATAACAGTGTCATCTGCGTACAGCAATGAATTTAGGAATACATAATTCCAAAGCTGAATGTCTGAGTCAACTAATTGATTCCAAATTGTTAAAATCTTATCAACGTAAATATTAAATAGCTTTGGAGACATTGGACAGCCTTGTCGTACACCTTTATTTATTTTGATTTTCTCTGTTCTCTTGTCATGGGAAAAAAAGGGTTTTGGCTCATTTGGAAGAATTAGAATTATAAACAATAAATAATTGAATTGAAGTTTTTTTTGGCAATCAGAAACTTCAATTTAATTATTTATTTATTGTTTATAATTGTAGTTTTTCCAAATGAGCCAAAACCGTGCCCGTCGAGGAAAAGTACATAAAATAAAAAAATCGTTAGATATACAACTGATATAACATGCACAATATTCAACAGTGTAGGCTAATAATAATTATAACAATAGATCGGTCTAGTCAGATACTAGTTAAAACAAGATCATTAAAATAAACAAAATATTGGTTTTTATACCCTGATAACACTAGGCTATCAGTGATATTAGGTAAACATTTTTTTGGTAATTTCAGATCCGTATTCAAACTGGTAAATTGCCCAATAATTTTCTTAATTTTAATAAATTTTGAATAGTGACCCAATCAATGATATGACGTTTTGTAAAAGGATTGTAAATGAAAACTACAGCACAAGTTCATAAACACCAAACGATGGAAATGCTAATTGAATCACTTCAGACTGTTTCACCTTACGTTGTGGACTTTAAATGTGTTGTCAGTGACAAAATAATACATTCACCGTTTCTCTCTTTATTCACGAAAAGGATCACTCATTTTCTAATAATTGGTCAATATTTTTGTTATCGGTTAGTAACCGGTTTAACCAAATACCCATAAATATATTAATAGTTAGGCTTACGTACCTACTTGAGATTCTCTAATTATATTTATTGTTATAAATTTTGTAAACATCTTAAATAATAGTTGTTTACAAATTGTAATTAGACCAGATACGGGTCAACTTGTGACACACTTACTTCCTGTATAATATAATTTTATCTTCCAGTAAAAAGAAGCCCTTCAACTGATGAGAAGGTAAGTATAAGGCTTCACGTAATGTACAAACAAAACAAAAAGTATTGTCAGATTGTTAAATTATAGTATGAAATTTTAGTGGAACCAAACAGTACCTTAACTTTTTCAAAACCATAACTTTCTTTGTTCAGTGAGTCATTAAATCTTTAGCTAGTTTTAAAATTCTGTTCAATGTTAATATACCATTTAACAATGAGTAATGTTTTTGTAAAATATTGAGCCAATCGTTGTTCTTAACGATTTAAATTTAGTAATTTATCAGTTTAAATGATTTTAATAGAATATACTTTTGAAAAACAATAATAAAAATCGTTTTTGATTTTTTTATGGTTTACGTGCGTATTATTTAGGGTTGAATTAGACAAACGACTGACTTGGAACAATCATAATGACTTAAAGAAAAATTTATTCAAAAGTAGACAAAAACAGCTTCCCACATTGCTCTCCAGGAGTCAAAACTCCCTCTCGACTCAAAACTGTTATTTTACGAATCTCTACTCCGACCTGTTTGGACTCACGGGTATAAGGTATTTGGTTTCACTAAGCCTTCAGTAATTATGAAATTACAACGCTTTCAATTCAAATGCATAAAATGAATTTTTGCAGACGCATCCTGGTAAGTAACTAACGAAACGTTACATAACGAATTAATCATACCGTACGTTAAAGACATAATTTTTGTAAACTACAGGCATTTTAAACGGAAACTTCATAAAACGAAAACTTACTCCTACGAAACCTCAAAAGTCACATTTATTCGGTAATCCTCTACGCAGACTTCATAGAAAATCGAGTTGAGACATCTTGTAAAATGTTTAAAAATGATCCGTGGAAATCTACTGTCTACTTTCTCCATTAAGGCATTTATGTCGTATTTTCACCCACTATCGCCAAAAGCAATCTTCTAACTTACTACTATATAGGCCTACGAGTATATACATCAGAGATGGCAATATATAGACTTGTTGAGCTAGTCTTACCTTATATCTTTGAAATAATATTTCTGATATATTACTATCTTAAATACCTACCAATTTCAATTATCAATCACTTTTCTTAATATATAATTACTTACAGCATTATCAAAACAAGTATACAAAATTAAGCTTTTGTTTTAGTCGGCACGATAAATAAAACAGAAAGTTCTGTGCTAAAAATAAGCTAAATACAAAATAACGCAAGGAGTATTACTTCATAAACTCATAATGTTTATTTTCGCTTGAAAAATAAAATTGTAAGAGTAATCTTACTGCATACAGTAGTTGAGTATTTGAATAATTATGTGGATTCGTGCATTTAAATCCATCACTCGATACGGTGTAATACCATAATTCTTAATGAACAGAAGGTAAGCAATAAGCTTTTATAATAAAGTGTAGTTAATGAGATTAATGTTGTTTTATTAGTTACATAATACTTTAGTTAAGTAGCCTATTGTGCAAATACAAAGTTTATTAATAATTTAGTTTACTCGTCCAGTTACATTAAATACATCTTATGATCATATTAAAATCAATCAAGTAGATTTATTAGATCAACATGAAGCATTTTACCATTACAATAAAAAATCCGATGGCCAACAAACACTTTAGTTTGTAAATTAAGTTAATAAACTTTGATCAGATTAAATAATAATGTACATAGGCTACCTCCTCTCGGTTTGTAAATAATGCTTTGAATAATTGGAAAAATACGGCATTTTTAGTTTTTGTGTTCGTTACGAGTAAGTGACATAGCCACCTTTTTGTTTTGGTCAACAGCCGAAAGGCTGGTTTGAACCTTTAGAGGTTTTACTAAGTAAAACGAGGAGTGAGGTGGTTTACTCTTGCCTTCCTCACTGAGTTGAAAGAATATGCTTATCAGCATGCCAGGCCCTCCAAAAAAACATCCACTTTCCACCCTCCAAGTGATAAATTCACTTTATTCACCACAGGGTCTGGCTATAGAATGAAATTCATTATTCTCAGAGAAGATAATGCTGACTAGTGTCTTTTACACCTCTGCCTTTTCTGTTCTTAAATAGTTCAGTCATATAATTAGCTGACTATGCGATAACAAACAAAACTATGTTTTTGAAGCCCTGAAACCAGCAAATCGAGTTCAATTAATTTAACACTCCACTTACCCGTTATAGGTATCAGCCACCTTAAGAAGAAAAATTAATTCGACCGTTGTACGACATTTAGGGTATGTTACGGGCAGGGTCTTGACTATTGCAATAGTACTACGTTCAGAAATTCATGCATACTGCTGTATATAAAAATGTTAAACTTAAAGCGGATTAATACCAGTATAATCGCTAACAGATTGAGATGTTTTCAGATCAGAGATTTTTGTTCTTAAATCTCTGATATCTTGAGAACGATGAAGTCGATTTTTATGAATCAAAACCAGACAAAAATTTGGAATTTTCTCAAAATTACTTTTGAAGCCACTATAAAAGATGATTTCTATTAAAGAAACAATATTTGTAAGAGACCAAAATTTTTAATTACACACGAAGTAACAGTAAAATAATGTGGATGGCCTTAAATTGGCTGACGTCTACCGGTTTCCATATCACCTCTGTATTTACAGTATATAGTGTAAATATAGGTCTAGCACCATAAAATTCTGTACAATTAATAGTTAATCTATTTCTGAATTTCAAATATGAAAGATGTAAAAACCTACATTACATAATTTTTATTTAAATTGTTACTACGTCTCAAATTAAATAAGTTTTGAAACCGAAAAATTTTCGGTTTGAAATTTTCGGCTGAAAATTATAACACGTTGGGATCATGGTAAAAATATCAGTGAAGAATTAATCGAAATCGGTTTTGTCGTTTTTGGGATTTTTCTAATACACAAACAAACCTTCCCTTCATAATCGTACTAAGATATGATGACAAGTGAAATTTTCGTATAGGGAATAATAAGGTTGTACTAGGCTACAGAACCAAATGCAAATCAAAAAGAGACGAGATGGTTTAGTCTAATTCCTATGTTAAACTATTTTTATCTTGATTAGTAATTTTGTTAATAGTTGATTCAATAAACAGAACGTTTAATGGCAAATTCATTGTTTTTTACGGGTTTTGCCAACAACGTTTTTATTCATGTAATTTTAAACCCGATAAAAGTCCGGAGAATTAACGTTGAAGTTATTGCATGTTAAGTAAAGCTAACATTATAAAAAATGAGTTAAAATGACAAGTCTAGTGCCACAACGTAAAAGCCGCAGGAGCTACTTCTAGATTCTGCTGATACGTCAGGGATAAAACAATTTATTCATAAAAACCTTTACAATCCGTAGTTTTATGAAAATGTACGAAAAATTTAGATGATTTAATCTGAAATCAAGCCGTTTCTTTCAAAATTTTTCGGTTTCAAAACTTATTTAATTTGAGACGTAGTAACGATTTAAATAAAAATTATGTAATGTAGGATTTTACATCTTTCATATTTGAAATTCAGAAATAGGTTAACTATTAATTGTACAGAATTTTATGGTGCTAGACTTAAATAAACGAAAAAGTTCTTTCAGTAAATTTATTTTTTATTTTCTTATTTATTTAATTATTTTAGGTTGACTCTGTAATCTTCCGGTGCAGCTTTAAGTCGAGCACGTCAACTTTATAGGCCTAATTTTGAATTCAATTATATAAATTAAAATTATGTACCTGATATTGGTTATGTTAAAATCACTTACCTGCAAACAAATAAATTAATCTGAATAAAATAAAACAAAAACATAATAAACGCATATTGTTCCTCAACAACCTGCAGAGAAACTGAAAATTACTAAAATGACAGAAAAACGACTTGTGACGAGACGAGGAGGTTAGAACGCGATCCTTGATTACCAGTAATTGAAAAGAAACCCGATTACTTATATCATTCCTGAACAACCTGCAGAGAAACTGAAAATTACTAAAAGTACAGGAAACGAGACAAGGAGGTTAGAACGCGATCCTCGATTACCAACAACTGAAAAGAAACCCGATTGCTTTTGTATCTTACCTAAAATACCTAAATGTAATTTATCATCATTCAATTGCTTTTAGTGCTCAGATTGAAATTTGGGAACTCGTATTGAATACAGGAAAATACCTAATGCATACTATTACCGGTTTCCAATTAAACTTAAGGAATTGCCATCTGATTGTTCCCACTGTTCAGAAATTTGTAAAATATAGTGTACCAGGTTATGACAAATTTATGTTAAAACTAAAAGAATCAATGATGAAATGACAGTTTTAATTAAAAATTAATTCAGTACTTTCATTGTTAAGATTGCGGAATTTAATTAACTTCTGTAGTTATTACTTAGTTAAAACTATTTAAATTTCAATTGTTTGCATCGTACGAAAAATATGATCCATTAGTTTCTACTTTGATACTAACCTGAAAATAACGAAAATGTCAAACATATAATATATGTATTACGTTAATTTATTTCTGACATATTTAGTTTAAGTAGTACAGTAGCGGAAATATATAAATTATAACTTACTTTTACAAAAGTAAAAGCTAACTTTATTTATGACTATATTGTTATGTGTCTTCAGAATAATGTAAGTAATATTTGGAAAATAGTTTCAATAAAATGAAATAAATTGATATACAGGTTTATTATATTGTACAATAAAGTATAGACCCAGATCCAATTTCAATCGAATGTTTCTAATCAATGACTAGTGAAGTACTCGTTCAATAATTATAATCATATCGTATAATCACTCATACTCAAAATGATTTTCTTTATAATAACAAAATTGTGAAATTACAATTTGTTCTTTAAAATATCAAACGAATAAGTAATTTTGTCAACAATAGAAATTCACATTTATAGAAATCCATTGAATTTTATTCTACTGATCAAAATTACAAACCATTTGTTTCACTTTTTCTTATTTTATCAACTACTGAGAATGATGTGAAGAAAATGAGTGATTACTAAGGTTATGGCTTAGAGAACACCAGTCAATAATAAGAAGCTTAAGAAACTTTACAAGTAAACAGCTGACTAAAAAGTAATAAAGTTTAAAACTGATAGACTTATACCAAAATGTTGCCTATTTAGGCCCGGGACGTCGCAAGAAAACCATAATTATGTTTTTCCAGAGAGCTATACAATCGTAGATAACTGGAATTCAAGTATGGTTTTTGTACGTTCCAGAACGGTGTTAGTTAACAAAATTTTAATATTGTATTCAATATAGTGACTTGTCTAAGTCTTTAAAAATTATAATTTTTATTTTTCAGTAACCTGAGAGCTAAATTATTGGATGGCGTGTCAGTCTCTTTTGGTAACATTCACTTAACAGTGAATTTTAATTTGTTTTTAGGTAAGTTGTGTTATACTTTTATAGATTTACCGGAAATTTTCATGATATCTCATAAATTTCGACTAAACTATATCTAATATATCAAAACTGGACTTACTTTTCGTTCCCCATGGCTCTAAGTATGACTTTACATAAAATGATCTTGCTTTCTTTGGGAAGCTTTGATCATTTTTTGGAACAAGATAGTGCTTGAAACAACCTTTCAAATTTATTTTGTGTTGACACATTAATAAGTTAATAGAAAATTAGTACTCAACTATTAATAATGAGTCTGTAAAATATTGGGCCATGAAGTCTACATGTTTCTGTTGAATAAAATTAATGAAGTTTTACAAAATTATGTCTTTATATTGTCATGCATTATCCATAAATAATCAGCACGTTATTTGGTGTTTTTTTAAATTATCTTATTTTCGTCTTTTATATTTTTCTATGAGTGCATGATGCTTTATAAAAGAATTTCTATGCAAGTATCAACACTAAGAGGCAAGAAAGCTACGCCAGAAAAGAGTTGGCGTTGTTAAAATTGGTTTACCAATTTCTTTTCATATAGTTTTCTCCAAATTATATAACGCGTCTTTATTGCAAGAATTCTATAGATAGTAAGGGACTATACAATATATTATAATGACGTGAATACTGTTTTGCGAAAAATCTTATTAAGCAAACTGATTGAGAATACCCATTCAGGTTGTGTAGCTAAATAAAGTATTTTGTAAATTTTAGAGAAAATTCCATTCATTGACTTGCTTGTATATTATTATAATAATGTATTAAATATTTTCCGACTTCATTGAATATTGCTTTAATGATCACGTTAACACTTTGCGTTAGGTTATTGTAATCTACTTTCCTAAACTTTTCTTTAACTTTCAAGCTGAAAAATAATTCAAAATCACTTGTTTGCTCCACGTAAAAATATCAATTGAGAAGTTTTTATCCATTCGAAAACATATGCTTGTACTGTAGAATATCACAGGTAAACACTCAGAGGAGAAATCGGTGAAGGAGTGAATATCGGAGACAGGCGTTCACTTAAAATTAACTATTTTGTTTTTCAGTCGCGAAACATACAGATCAATTAATTGATATTGGAATATTTATTTTTTACAATTAATAAACACTTTTTCTTTCTGTACGTTCCTATAAATTTACACGAAAAAAAATACAAAAATAATTATCGCTAAGTAAAAATAAACTGATAAATTAATAAAAGCGTATTAATAATAATAATAAGCGCGTTACACAATTGTTCCATTTTTTAATTTTTTAAAAACTAATAATTAAACCTAAAATGAAAAACCTATAAAAATTCTAGTAATTCCAGCATACAATCTATTGTTAAATCATTATAAGACATTATAATTTTGTAATTTTTAAGAATTTATGATTTTTTTTAGACAGAATTGAAACTAGAAATAGACTAGAGATGGAATAGAAACTTGGAATAGAATTAAGAGAAAATTAACGAAATATTTTCCGTTTGATGGATTGGGGATGTATATTAGCAAATTATGTCTAATAACGAACCTTTTACAAAATTTCTTCCACTTTAAATATGGGATGGTCGTTTTCTACAACTTTAAGAAGTACATCTTACTACTAAATTGTTTTAGTACTCAGAATTTACACTTGACAAAAATTTGGCATAGTCAAAACTTATAGCACTAATAAGACAGATAATGACAAAGCAGGTCCAAGCTAAATATTTTTATTATGCTTATAAAAATCTAACAATCTTGTGCGAAGTATTGTAACATAACACTGGCTGAACAGTAGTAGGTTTTTGTTTGAGTTTTGGTTGTGTAATTTATTGCTTTCCCGACTAGAGGTTAGTCTAACCTCACTTATTTTCCCAGTATGGAGTAGAAGGTTCTATTACAACCTATTCACAGCATATTTTCTATTTTTATTCACAGAAACAACTAATAAAGTATATACTATATTAAAAAAGTGAACGTTTACAATAATTACGAATATTTCTTCTAAATCAATTTACTGAATATTGCTGTTAGTTACTTAAGACCAAACTTATAAATTCAATTATTTTGAAGTGAAATTATAGGTAAATACTGCAAATTATAGGCCTAGGTATAATACTAGAATTGGTAACTAGAAATAAGAATCGCTTTAAATTTAAGATACTTAAGTATATTAGCTATATCCTACTATTAACTTTAGTAAAATAACTGTAGTCTATACATTTATTAATCTATTAACAAATATTTGAAGCTGGTTCTTTTTTTTATTGTGACTAGCCTAAAATTAATTAACAGTGTTGTTCTAACTTCAATTGATTAAACTGCTTAATTTAGAAATTTAACTACTAGTAGTTCTTAGATTTTCTATATATTCATACGTTAAGTATTTATTACTAATCAATACAGAGATTACATTTTTGTCTTAACACCTAAAAATGTACACAAAATAACTACGTACATTAACTAACTAGCTACTTAATAACTTTTTATTGTTCGTTTCACCAGTTTAAATGGTTCCACACGAGAAAGTGTTTTATTCAGGTCTGTTTTGTCTAGTAGCTGTAGAACTTTAGCTTTGATCACTAGATGAAGAAATCTATCTTCATAACTCCTAGAAAATTTTCTATTATCTCGTTTATGGAATCCACTCCCAAGTACCGGTGCAGATCGTCGTTCCTAACGTACCAAAGAGCGTTGAAAATACTTCTGATAACTTGTTTTGGAATAGTTCCTTAAGTTACTTTTTCTCGATTCTAATAAAATAATAGATAAAATTTTATCTGGTCCATAAGTAACATAAATAAATATGTTAGATAAAACTTTGATCGATGTTTATTATTTTTGAAGGGTTAAGTTATTGTATAAAGAATGGAGAAAAGAAAGGATTAAAAATTCTAATGGAGAAATGAGAGTGATTGGTATGGGCTATTAAACCTACTCCACTAATAATCGGTACAATGGAGAATGAAGAAGCCTATTTTGTGACAGACCAGACCATAACAAGTGATTTCATGCATCAGGTATCCTTCAGTTAGTTAATTGGATCTAAGATCTCTCTCTACCCTTCTCTCTCACTCACACTCTCGCCTATTGACCCAATTGTTGTTAAGCCGGTATTCTAATAATAGGATAATTACACCTATTATTAAAATCTTTCTGAGTATTTTATGTACACATCCAAATAATAAAATTTTTATATCGTGCCCCAACATTTCTAGAGTGTACATACATAACATTGTTTTAATCGATTATGTTCTAAATTGGTAATGAAATACGGAACTATACAACACTTTTCTTCGTCCTTGTAATTTACTCAACTTTTATCCGCTGCATTCTTTACGTGTTTGAACCTAAGTTAACAAATTTCACTTCAAAATGAAAGGGCTACACATCAGCTCATATTACGTTGAATTGTAACATTGAAGTGAATTAAATAAATGCGACTGAAATGAAAATAACTATTGCTACATAAAGTATACCCATTAATTTTACTCTATTCCTTATAGAATTCTTCTTATACCCATCTCTTTAAAGGCTTGCCCGACTTTTCTTCTCTTTTGGTCTGTACTGGAAAACACTGATCGGAAGATTGGGTGACATGTGCTACGGAATCTCACTTCGGCTAGTAAAACTAATAAACTCCTCCCGAATCCTCACATAATGGTAAAAGATCGTCACTTCAGCACCCCCTATTTGCCTTAACTTCGTATTTCCATTATTTTATTCCCATTCTTATTTTTACTTTTATATCAAGGTGTTTTCAGTAGTCTATGAATTAATGATGTACTGTTTCAAGCAGAAGGGTGAATAACATTTTGTGATACCACACAATGAAAAATTATATGGCACATTACATCCATTTCAATACTGTTGGTCAAAAAAGATGAAATTAATGAGTTTTTATACTTTTATAAATACTAATTTGTGTTAAACCTAAAATATTTTAACTAAAGATGAAAAATAATAAAAGACTCAAAGGGGTCTTACGAAAATAATTGTTTAATTTGATAAACTAGTAACTGCCCCCGCGTTGTATTGGCTTATTGCTGGCCTCAGTGCTCAGTGGTCTGAATTAAATTATCACGCTTATTGCATTTCCGAAATTATTTTTTATTGCAAGTGATCAAAATTAAAATTTTGTACTTTTCTTGTGTATAACTAAAGGAATACACTTTCAGATTTTTAGAAAGCTAGATTTTCGGAAGGTAAAACAATAGCATGCAAATCATTAAAGGATTCGTTAAAATTCTACCTCATAAGCGGAGTGAATCGAAATGCAAATCCTTTAGCTCTTATGTTCAACCCCTAAAAAACCATTAAAGACATGCTAGATTTTAGTTCCCGACGTGATCGGAAAGTTAGAAATATAGTGATGAGTGAGTGAGTGAGTGAAAAAGTCAGTCAGTTAGGACATTTAAATTTTTAAGTAAATATTCACTCTATATTTCAAATATTCAGTGTTATGTTACAGGTTAGTTATACGACTAAATTTTCTGTTTTAGTGTTTATAAGTAATTTTCGTAATAATAGTTTTTTGAATTTTTCCATAGTTAGAGTTGCGTACGTAACAATAAACAATTGAAAAAAATAAATAAATGCAGTAATATCATCTTAAAACATCTTTTTGTAGCATTTCCGTTAATTCTAAATTGTTTTATTACGTACTATTTTTTTGTTTATTTATAGTTTTGTGAAACGAAGAGCGAAAAAGAATTGAAAGTTAGAAAAATAATTTCACAAAGATCTTCCGTAAAAAATTACTGTGCTAGTTGCATTTTTTATATTATGATTGCAGCATTAATAAATAGGTACATGTATACTAAAAACAAACTCTGTGACATTCAGGTTGAAATAAAATATCAAATATTAATTTCAAATCTAATGAAAAAAGTAACTTCATGGGACTTTGTAATATGATAACGTTCTATTTCACGCTCTTGTAAAAACGCTTTCTCATAACATTTGAACCTATCTAACAGGTTTGAAATAGGTAAGTGCGATTGCTTGCCTGAATTTATTAGTGCTGAACAATATAACATACTTCTCCATTCGTATCTTCATAATTATTGACTGAAGCGTATTTATTTCTACTTTTCTCAATAATTATATTAATTGATAATTTATAATTAATCTTCATTAAATAAATAATACGCTATAAATAAAATAATCAATTTTATTTTCTTGATCAAGCCGGTTTTCATACAAGGGAAGTAAAATAAAAGAAACTGCAGTCCAACCACTGTTCAAATGCGTAAATATTAAGAGTCCATAAGATTTTAAATAAGTGTCTTCACCCAGCTAACAAAATAAGTAAAGTTTAGTCCAATTTCCTGTTTGTAGAATCTTGGTTTATCATGGGAGAAATTTCAAAAAAATAATCTGAACCTCAAAAAGACCCTTCCAGGCCATGTCAAAAAAGTGATAAAACTCAATATGCTAAATATAAGATTAAAAACAAACACATCTTTCTATATCACCGCTATTTCCAGACATCAGAATCTTTCAACAATTCTTCTGAATAATAAGCTCATAAAAGAAAATCAAATAATACAATATTTTGTCTACAATCGGACAGACAGTTAGCCTTGAATACCCACAGAAGGTACGAAATTAAAACACGGTTTTATCAGTTATAGCGATTATTTATGGTTCAAAATTGAGTTTCTCTAACAAACCGACCAAACGCATGGCAGTCATAAGACTAGTGTGGACCTATGGTGTATAGCTTTGAAGATCAGCAAAATGGGCCCATAATATACACATGCAGACCATTCAAAACAAACATAAAAATTATCCATACAATTCCAACATACCTGTTTTATAATACAAAAATTTAATAATCACACTGTCATTTAATCTGATCTGGAGAAAATATTCTACAGAAATTTATATATAACAAAATTGACATAAAAACAAATCCATTTATAAAGGCAATCAGCAAAATGTAAGTGTGAGGTTACGCTGTTACTTCAACGCCAATGGCCACGAGACTTGCACTAAAACCAATGTAATGAATAAGCTGAGGTAATAACTGTTAGCTTCATCAAGTGAGTATATACTTATGTTCATTCTAAAAAGTATTTCAAGTTTAGGAGGGTAAAGATCCCCTCCCCCAATGGAATTTTATTTGGATCATAATAATGTAGTGTTTTCGGGTTAAAAGATAAGGTACCCAGTCAATTGGGTTATAGAAAAATTCATGTATGGGTATCTACAACAAACATCGTCCACTCATGATTAAAAAGAAGCTAGTTTTGACTTTCATTATTTTCAGGATTAAGATACATAAAGAAATGATTTATCTATCTTCAGTGAGCTAAGAAGGTTTATAATTGAAAAGTTGAATTTTAAGTCTAAAGTGTCTTAGATGACTTGAAAAATTAACCATAGGATATAGGTATTTAGAGCAACACGTAAATTTTCAAATTATTAGAGCTTTACGTTAGTTTTCAAACTATTTCATTGACCATATTGCAAGAGAGAAATTTTTACTAAAAAGTGACTTTTTAGCCCTGGGAGAGGAACAGGGGTGAGTATCCCCCAAATGACTACTACAGGTACCTGTTTTTACCCAAAGACAACTTTAAATCACCTTAATTCTTGAAAAAATGTTAAAATCCGTGGTGGGGGGGGCATTTGAGTTATATTAACCGGAGGCATGCTTTATAAAAAAAATAACTTCTACATAAATGATAAATAGTAAATTTTCGAAAAGTAACTAATCGTTTTAATTGTGGATTTTACTTTATATTAGTGTACAGACTACAAAAAGCTTTCTGCTTACAAATTAAGTTAACCATTAACTCTTTCTTTAAAAGAAAATATAAGTAGCTCAGTTGCATTACAACAGGCAGGATTAATTCAGATTGAACATCAACTCATCTTGAAATACGAAAGTAAAGAAAGATAAAAAAATAAATAAATAATAAAATAAAGAAATACAAAAAAACCGTGTGGCAAAATTTTTCGTGATTTTTAAAAATAATCACAGAAAAATTATTTATATTTTATTTAGGTAGGGGAAGGTGATACTTTTGTATTTTTTCAGCCGCTTAGAAGTTCTCATGTGCATGTGTACATGTGTCAAGTGGTTAAGGCGAAGTAGATGTAAAATAAATATTATTACATTAAAATTGTAATTAAAAACTTATTTATTTACCAATGTTATTAAAATAATAATTTGTTTGTGGAAAATAAATTTAAAAGCAAATCTGGCGCAAATAATTGCTTGCACGAAAACAAGAGTATTTTATTTGTTCTGATTGTGATTTTGTGGTTTCGCTGATGATGCTCTCCTATACCAATAGTTTTGCGGTAAAGGTGTGGTTACATTTTCAAAGATCTGCCTGAGTTATTCATTAAATTGGCGGCAATAGCCTAATTTTGTTCAATTACTCTTATTGTTACGATTCATTATATACAATTCAGTGCGTTTACTTTTCAATTCTGTTGAATTGACATTGTAAATTGCAATAATTTCATTAAGTCACTAAGAAAACCACCTTATTTTCTTGAAAATTAATAATTTTTTTATTAATACAAAAAAGTTACTGTACGAATCAAGTGATTATTTTAACTTGTTGCTAGTCATAATTTTTAATGATTTCTCATAAATAAGCATTAAATACAAAAAACACAAATATACTTCATAACTCACGATCTATAGAACAACTTGTAAAAAGTTAACAAAAAGAAACTTAACATATAAAAAATACTAACTTAACTTACAATACTTAACTTATAAAAAGTTTGTAACTTATAGAAAGTCTATAATTTATAATGTTTTGTATAAAAATATTAATTTTACCTATTTTTATTAGAAACGGTGTAAGTACCGCTACCACAAACGGAAATTAATGTTCTCAAGACTTTTAAAAGGAACAAAAATCGATCGACAGGTTATTGAAGTCATTTAATGTACTATCCCTATATTACTTTCTAGACCGTAAAACCTTGAGATAGTGAAAAATAAATAATGAATGAGACCATTCACAGGAAATAAAAGCCAGAATTGAAAAAGCAAGGACAGCATTCAGCCAAATGTACAAGCTGTTAAAAACGCATAATTTGAATTTTAAATTGAAAATCAGACTTCTACGATGCTACATATTCTCCATCTTATTGTACGAAGTAGAATCTTCGACCTTAACGGATGTAAAAACGAAGAGTTTGGAAGCGTTCGAGTTATGGACTTAAAGAAGAATTCATAAATTATCGTGGATAGATAGAGTATAAAATATCAGTAGACTATACTACGAAAACATGGTAAAAAAGGAAATAATGCGTACAGTGAAAAGAAGAAAATTGGAATACCTAGGACACATCATTAGAAATACCAGTGTGTACAAGTTAGTGAAATGTATTTTGCAAGGAAAGGACAGGGTAAAGAGAGACGTCGGAGAACGACAAATACCCTGGCTAAAGAACTTGGTTTGCAACTTCTACTGTAGGACTCTTCAAAGCAGCAGTGAATAAAATATCATTGCCAGAATGATTGCCAACATTTGGTAGCGGATCGGCACCAGAAGAAAGAGAGACCGTGAAATAATAAAAAGTCTATAATATAACGGGTGATTCAAAAAGAGCGCCGGTTTTTAAACGGCTGGTAAATTTTTGTTTATCGGTTGGCAACATTGTTAGACCTCATTTCTATTTCGGAGAACATTCCGATTGACGATTCAGTTGTAGTTTCTCTTGTTCGCAGTGTAGTACTCTCGCAGTCTGTGTCTAACCATGGAGAAGTTTACTTTTGCACAACGAGTGTTAATCGTCAAAACATTTTACCAGAGTGGAGAGAGTTATGCGGCTACTGTCAGGCGACTTCGCGGTACTCTAAGACGTAATGAAGCACCGAATGAATCAACAGTTCGCAGGCTCATGAAAAAGTTTTTTGAGACGGGTTCAACAGTCGACCTTAAAAGTTCTGAACGTCGTCATTCTGGCCGAACTGAGCAGAACGTTGCGTTGGTTCGTGACAGTGTGGCTGTTAGCCCAGCAAAATCAATACGTCGCCGTTCTCAACAATTGAGTTTACGATGTTCTTCTGTACGGAGAATTCTTCGGTACGATCTCCAATATCACCCGTATAAAATTCAGTTGACGCAACATTTGAAAGTGGCAGACCACCAGAAGAGACGACAGTTTGTTGACTGGGTATTGAGAAAACGGCAGGATGATGACACCTTCGCAAACAAAATTGACGCCTTGTGACTTTCATCTTTGGGGTCATCTGAAGTCATTGGTGTATGCCAATAAACCCCGAAACATCAATGACTTGAAGGAGGAAATTCGACGGGTTATCGGGCAAATGGAAGTCGAAACTTGTCGTGCAGTAATATCCAATTTCATGGACGGAGTTGATGCGTGCCAGCGCAGTAGAGGAGGACACATGCATGACATCATTTTTCATGCAGTTGTATTTTTCTCCAGTTGTATTTTTTGTAGGTAATGCATTCTGAAGATAACGGAGGTCATGATTCCACGTGTATTTTTGTACGCTTCCTTTCAGCCGTTTTTCAGCTGTATTACCTCACCTAGGTAGCTTACTTAAGCCGACCACGAACGCTATCTGAACGCTTAACGATAATATTTGCACACAGATGGGTTTCAAATTTCTTATTTTGTTAAAATAATTATTTAAAAGTTTTGTACTTTTTAATTTTTTAAAACGATACGAAATTATTTTGAGAAAAGTCACATGCAAATGCATTATGTGATGCTGACATTTAATTGCAGGTTGGATTTCCAAAATGATGAGTTAGTTTAAATTGAAAGTACGTTAAGCATAATTATAAGACATGAATATGAACTTCGGGACTCGGTATTTCCAAATATTCTTCACCAAGATTTCATACCAAACCAAGCATTTTCAGGTAGGTAACATATCTAGCTCCGCAGCTGTCATCGTAGCACCATGACTACGTTATTTAATTTTATTTCTGTTTCTCCGTAATAAACACTTCGATAGGTTTGTTATATTAATGAAAGAAATGTATAATCATAATAGACAAACCTTAGACACCCCTTTATCTGATATTTTGTTAAGAGTCTCACTCATACACTACACAATTCTCAAAATAATTATTTGGAAAATAGTTTACCTTAATACATTTTATCAGGCTAAAAGTAAATTCAGTATGTCCAGTTAGGAATACTTATAGCAAGATGCGGACAATCTACAATCGGATGCGGTTAACCCGATTGTAAAGCCGAGACAGCAGTGGGGTTTTCTTCGTAGAATTATTATTATTTGTATTGCATGTTTAAAGTCATTTCTCGTTATATTTTGGCTAGTGTTTTATAAACAATTATTATAATAAAATAAATACAAAAATTTTGCATAATATTTTTTAACAACGGATGTAAGTGTAAAACATAAACGATTATAATATTGCAAAGAAAATCATTAGCCGAAATAATGCTTTTGATTAATATTTTTATAACTTACAGACAAAACGTGTTATGTACATTTTTATTGGCGAGGAGAAATGTAATTTAATATTTTTTTTGTATTATTGATCAGCTTTAAAAAGCTTGGAGTCCATTGTAGGACAATCGTGCTCGTCGTTTTGAAGGTTAGTCATGTCCCAGTTAGCCTAACCACGTTTACTTTTAGGTAATTCTTCTGTAATAGAAAAGAAATGTTTTGTATTTATTACGCTACGTAGGAAACAATTTAAATTAATTTTCGGACTATTTAACTACTTCGTAGCATACAAACTTATATAAACAAATGTTTTGCTGTAAGTAGTTATCAACGTGGTTCGTCTTTAATCAATTGCATTATGCTTGTTGTAGACATTTTGTAATGTTCCTTATGAACGGATGACTGAATTATGTGGCACAGCTTAATTGTTTTTAACATTCGTCTGGTAATTTCCGCCGGTAAATCAACATTATGTGCTTAGAATCTTTCTAGTCAAAAGTTCCCAGTCTGATACCCGTTTTTTCTTTTCCTTTTTGTTGAAAGCAGGACTTTCGTTTTAGTAATTAAGTACATAACGACTTAAATTCACTATTTTACTACATACATACATATCCATTGCTTCTTCCAGCTGTCATCGAGTCTGGGTGTTCAGCAAGCCTCTCCATCTTCTATCCGTCCACCATTTTCCTCCTCTATTCGTTGCCAATTGTACCCTCGTCCCTCCACACTCCTCTTAACTTCATCCCTCCATCTTTTTCTTGGTTGTCCTCTTGATCTTGTTCCTTCCACCCTTCCTTCCTTCTTCTCTCCTTCTAGGTAACCCTTCCTCTCACTTTCTCTTCACATAATCATACCATCTATCCTCATTTTCTCCACCCTCTCCCTCATTAGCTTCCATTAGCTCCGCTCTAATCTCGGTATTCTTTAGTCTATCTCTCCTTTTCTTACCCTTTATTGCTCTTAAGAACTTCATCTCTGATCCCTGTAACCTACTCCAATTCCTCTCATTCATCCCCCACGTTTCTGCTCCATACAGTACTGCTTGTGCATCATATAACATAGGCCTATCATCAATAATTTGGCCTTCTCTGATATCTTTCTGTCCCATAACAAGTGTTTTATCGCTTGGTGTAAATTTCCTCCTTTTGTTCAACCGCTTTGTTATCTCTCCATCTATCTTTTTCCCGTGTTCTGAAATCTAACTCCCTAGATATTTAAACATTTTCAACAGCCTCAACGCTTCTCCTTCCAGTGTAGTGGTTCCCTCGATACCTTTGTCCCTTCCAAAAACCATCATTTCAATCTTCTCTCTACTTATCTGAAGTCAAAAACTTTTCATTATTTTATTTCTTGCATCCAGCTGAATTTGTATATCCTCTACTTTCTCTCCCCAAATTAACAACGTCAAAAATCTTCTAGTTAATGAATTTTATTAACTATTTTACTACTTCAATGCATAAATTGATTGGTTTTAAATTTCATTTTTTTAAGATTGGATAATACAATGAAACGTTGCAACTTGTAATCTGTTCAATTTAGATCAACAAGCAAACCCATGACCCAATGAGATGAGGATGATACGAGAGGGTACCCAAAAGAAACCGGAATTATTTTTCAAAAGCTATTTATTTTCAATTTTTTTACGAAACAACCTTATCCCCTTCAATAGACTCTTTATTACAACTAATACATTTATCCCACCGGTGCTTCCGCTGCTCGAAACGTATTTTGTAGTCATCTTTAGAAATGGCTCACAGCTCCTCCCTCGTTTTTTTCTTGGCCGTTTCAATGTTATAAAATCTGTGTCCTTTAATGTTCCTTTTCATGCGTGGAAATAAGAAAAAGTCGCACGGAGCCAGGTCAGGCGAGTATGGTGCGTGGGGCAGCGGGACCATGCCATTTTTAGTCAAACAATCTTTCACCGAGATGGCTATGTGTGCTGGTGCATTGTCATGGTGGAAGAACCAGTCTCCTGTTAGCCACAAATCGGATATTTTTTGACGAACACTGCGCGCAATCTTCTTAAAACTTCCAAATTGTCAGTCGACGGTCTGAGAGCACACGCTCTCGAATTTTTTAAACATTTTCGCCGAATCGGGCAGTTGATGAACGTCCAGAACGAGGTTTGTCTGTATGTCAATCGACATGTCGCCACTTTTAAACCGAGAAAACCACTAGTATACTTGAAATTTTTCCATTGCGTCATCTTTGTAAGCTGTTTTCAACATTAAAACAGTTTCAGCAGCACTTTTACCGAGTAGAAACCAAAATTTCACAGCTACACGTTGTTCACTTAAACTTGCCATCATAAAAAACGAAACAAGAACAAAACAGCGGTAGCAAAAACAATTACTACAGATGAATATTGAACTCGCAATGAGTTGCAATCACTGCACTAAACTTGCAATGAGTTGCGCTTTATAATAACTTCTGTGCGGCAGAAATGCGTATTACACAAACACCGCCCATGGCAATGCTATTCGGTTACTTTTGGGTACCCCTTCGTATGTATGACGTGTAAATGAGGTGTAGTCCTGTATAGACTCTGGCCAACCATCTCTGAAAGATACCTTACCCTCAAAGTACACCGGTAACCAACGTCTAGTATTCAAATCCGTACAAAAGTAACTACTAGTAACTACTTAGTAAGTACTAAGTAGTAGTACGTGTAAAAGTACTACTAGGATTTGAACTACGGAACCTTCGTCTCCGTACATCAGCCGTCAAACATATGCCTCACAGTGGCCTTTTCTACTAGACCAATCCGATGGTTTTGATGACCTTAAGAACAAAAAAATCAACTTGTAACGAATTAAACGTCTCAGAAGAATTATGTTGTTAGAAGCTCCTTAAAAAAATATGCATTCGTTCCAATATGAACTAAAACGACTATTTATATAATATTGTACACAATTATTGTTTAGTGATGCGTTAATATAAGGCCTTTAAGATTTCTTTTCTTTTCTTGATCTTGTTAGCAGCTTTAACCAAATAAACAGTTAGAAATTGTATAAGACAAACAATTAAAGTGGGTAGTTCTGTTCACGCACCGAGCCATCCGACAATATTTCATGTCAAAGGATACAAACACTGCTCGTGCGCAAAACTTCTTTAACTGTTTTCGTGAATAATTAATTTAGATCAGCAATTTTAAAATTAACATTACTTTGATTTCACATCCGGGGAATATACGTTTCAATTGTAATAAATTATATAATTAATTTAAACCCACCGGGTTGGTCTAGAGGTAAAGTCGTCACCAAAATCAGCTGTTAAACAGCTGATTTTCGGAGACGAAGGTTCCTGGTTCAAATCC
This sequence comes from Catonia carolina, assembly GCA_035578175.1. Lineage (NCBI taxonomy): Eukaryota > Metazoa > Arthropoda > Insecta > Hemiptera > Achilidae > Catonia > Catonia carolina. Next base: position 123,166,189 of record JAQMRL010000001.1, on the reverse strand, counting down.
TAGTAAAGTTACTTACTTTTATACGGATTTGAATACTAGACAGTGGTTATCGGTGTACTTTGATGGTTGGGGTTCAATTAACCATACTCTCTCAGGAATGGTCGGCCTGGGTCTGTACAAGACTACACCTCATTTACACGTCATACACATCATCCTCATCTCATTGGGTCATGGGGTTGCTTATTGTTCTGAATTGAACAGATTGCAACGTACACAAATTAGGAATAAATATAATTAATTAATCAGAACAGTGATCTGAACAAATACGTTCTCTCCTGCTCGAACTGAAAAGTTTCAGATATTGCACGTGGTTCTTGATTATTGTAGTCAGTGTTTGTTTTTTAGATTGGTCTTCCTTTGCAGTAGGTAAGAAATTAAATATTTTTAATTTATAAGAATTGATTAATAACTGGGGTAATTGTATAAAAACCATAGTCCTTTCACTATTTCTATGGTTTATTACATGTTGATGGTTTCTAACTTCTAAAAGCTTTAAAAATCCTAAAGATTTTTGACTTAACTCCATTAAGCTGTAAACTACGTGTAATAGTCACTTAAGTAACTAATAAGTTTTTCAGTATCAACTATATTTTTAACTTAGTCCTGTCGATACCATTGACAGTAACTTTCAGATATAGTAGCGTCTGTTGGAAACTAGGGTAGAAACTGCCTAGTAACTAAATTATCTGAGGACAATTATTTTCATTATTTTATCGGGCATCGGCTTCCATGGTCATTCGCTGTGTTAATGGTTAATAACTGGTATAATCTGGGGACTAGTAACTGAACGTTTATGTTGCAGACAGACGAACTGATCAGCAAACTCGGTCTTCTGATATTTAGTAAACTCATGACCTTGTAGTTGTAAAGCCCATGGTTGGCTTAGGGTTCTTCCACAATTCTCCTCTAAACCTCTCTGCTATAGTTTCTAGCGCTCTCATCCTCGCATCCCCATCAAAACTAAATCGTTTATAACATTTCCCATCCAACTCTTACTACGACGGCCCTTCATTTTTCTTTTATACAGTCTTTACTTCCGTATCATTTTAAACTTCCTCGTTTAGTCCATTCCTTAAGTATACCCCGATCATCTCAATATTTGGGAATTTATAAAACGGACTATGTCCCTGCCTTCTATGAGATTAGTCAGTTCTTCATTTATAAGTACTTTAAGTCAGCATTTTATTATAATTTCCCATGTTGGCTCAAAAATACTCTGTAAAGTCTTTCTTTCGAACCTTCTCAGCATTTTACAGTCTGTATCTGACATTTTTTACGTTTCACAGTCATAGGTGAACAACTGAGCGCACCAAACATGTATGTATTTTTAATTTCTGTGTTATTTCTTTTATTTTTCTTATATTTATTTAGTTCAATAAGTCTACTTAAATACTTGTAATAGTTTTGATCTTTACATACCATTTTCCTATCACTTTTTGCTATTTCTGATACATTTGTTTATAATATTGCTTAGCGTATTAAAAAATATGAGAAAAAATATGAAAAGTAAATAAAATAGAATGTTTTTCTCATTTATGAAATTCAATATTTATTTGAATATTGTGATGGAAAATTTATAAAAGCAATTCTGTTCGTGTGAATTTTGACTCTTGTGTAATGGTAAATGAAACTAAAATATTTTTTTGACATTGCTGAGTCAAAAAGTCTTAAAGGAGTTTTCTTTAATGTTCCACTTTTCATTACTGTTATTTAAATTAGGAGTAAAAGAGAAACTTAAATTAAATTATGAATACTAACATTCTTAATAATGTGAAGATTTCTTATTTCAAATATTATTATTAGTGTGAAACATTAATTAAGCCTACAAATCGAATGTCGAGTCACTTGACATTCTTTGGCATATAGCCTCACTACCTATTGACGTAGTTTCATTTGAATGCAAGAAGGTGTACTAATGTAGTCTCTGTGTTACAGTGCGCTGAAATATATGTGGCCACACCCTGTTGTGAATTTCTGACCTATCGTTATATTTACTGTGCCAAATTTTAGATAATCAACGCAACCTCATCTGAATTTTAAAACAAATGAGATCACTTGATATAGATGGTTTAATGTGTGTAATTAAATAAATAACTCGTTTAATATTATTAACTTATCTAAGACTGTAAGATAATTAAACTAAGTGTTATTTAATAGCAGAGAAACTTGTTAAAAGAAAAAGATGTTGACAATATTAACCCTGGATGTTAATTAAAAATTGTACGAATTCAAAGTCATTTTTTATGCTGAAGTTATATTCATTTGTTTATAAAATATACTTTAAATTTCATACTTGCCATTTTAAGAGTAATATTTGTTCCATATTGTTTTACCTGTAGTTTGCTGATCACCAAATCATTAAGTTGGAAAACCTGAAAATTATTTAAATATAAAAAAAAAATTTTTTATAAGTTCTGAAGATAAATTTATAACCAAAAATATTTAAGATTTACTTTTGTTTTCAACAAAACAGAAGTCCTGATATTTTAATATGACAACTGCATTGATACACATTTCTGATATTATGCTTAGTAGGTATATTTTAACTAATTTACCGATTCATCTTCGACGAAACCGGCTCAGCCGTTAAAGTACTGGACTAATCGATTTCTGGAAGTTTGGATATATTTAGCACATTCTTAATGTTTGGTTTCGAGTTGCGTTTGAGTTTTTGTACTGGTAGGATGTATTATTGTTCGCTCCGTTATCAATTTGTTTAGTGCAATGCCAGTCGATATCTCTGTATACCGTGCCCGAGTAGGCATGTTTCTCAATGTACACTATTTATCTCGTGTCACTTCGTGTTTATTTCAAAGTAGTGTTTTAAATAAATGTAATTTATGTTTTTTTTATGTTTTTGTTATATCGGTTTTATTGATAATTGGTGGAGTAGAACTTAATCCAGGCCCACCAAAGAATATAACTTTGGATGATATTTGGAATCGTTTGGAATGTTTGGGCGATATTAGCGTTGGTATCGGCGAGATAAAAAATAACTTATGTAGTTTGAAAAATGAATTGCAATCCGTTCGTACTAAATTAACAACGCTGGAGACGGACTTTGTATGCGTGCAGGAGGAAAACCAACTTCTGAAAGCGAAATTGGATAGGCTCAAGGGATTCTCAAGAAGATCGAATCTTGTTTTCTATCACCTGAAAGAACGACCATCTGAGTTTTGGGAACAATCGGAGGAAATGGTTCGTGATCTGGTGACATCTACGATGGGAGTACATCTCGACCCGATGGATATTGAAAGGGCGCATAGGATTGGCCGCAGAGGAAAATTTAATAGACAGATTGTTGTTAAATTCTGCCACTTCAAAAAAAGAATGGAGGTTTTGAATGCTGGGAGAAAATTACGAAACTCGCCTGTTGGTGTAGGGGAGGATTTCACAGATGGAATCCGTAGTGTGCGTAGCAAATTGAAACCGTACATGTTCAGTATAGTTCCGTACTTTTAAATTAGGCGCTTGGGTTAGCCCGCTTAATTATTCTTCCCGCATAAATACATCTTTGCTGGACCTGTCTCCTCTCCCTCCTTACTCCTTCTGCTTGTGATCGTCTGATCGATATCTACCAATAATCATCGAGCTGATTAATAACGCCTGCGCAATGCCTTTCTTCTTCGTTTCAACTAGTACGTTTTCGGCCATGTTGAGCCTCCAGCGACGCCGTAGGGCTTCGCTTCACTTGCTAATGTACTGTTCATCTTGACGGACGTGTCAAGTCATTCGTTTCACCGGAATTAGCGTGCATTCCGGCAATGTGCTTTATCCTTTCGTTATAACCAGTCTTGCCGTATGGCTGTGTTATTTAACAAGTTAATCGCAATTATTCGTAATTATTTATTTCATTGTGTCTCCGCATATTACCTTTTCCTACTCAATGTACTTAAGTTTCGACCTCATCAGTGCTTTAATCGTTTGTGTGCTCGACGAAAAACTGCAATTGTGTATTTTCATTATTACTATTAAACTGTTCTTAGTGATATCGACAAATCCCTGTGGCGCCACACACCGAATCAACCTTTTGCGTCCTGGATGGAGTATCTACGCTGTACATGTAAGTCTTATTACAATTATTATTAGCTTAAGTGCATTGATCCTAATTGTGTTTCATTCCCATCCCTTTGTGTTCAACGGTTTTAAGCGGGTAACCTTGCTTCGAAACGGTTTCTCTGGTTTGACGGTTCATTGTGCCGGCTAGCTGCTGGTTTTTCAAGGTATAACCCCCCATGGAAGAAAAGCTGTACCACCATTCAGGCTGAGTACTCCACAAAGTGGTCCACCGCGCCTGGATAATTTATCAACGGTCACTACGCGTCTGGATACCCTTAAATGGTTAGATCAGGCGGAATTTATTTAGGGGATTTAACGTACCTGAATTTATTCAAATTGTTTTACTCATTAAAATACAGTCCATTATATTGCATTCAAATACTGTTACAAATACGAAAAACGAACAATTAAAATATTTCATTTATTAAATATTAATTCAGTTCATGTCGATAAAATTGTGTAATTCATTCTGTATATGTGTGTGTGTTTAAACGAGGTTAGGTCGGCGTGTAAAGTAGTATACCAAACAAGTTTGAACAAGTCGTATATCTCTTTCTTTGTCTATCAATTCGCTCTGTTCAACCAGGCGACATTGTACAGTCCCCCTCCAATGGGTTCTACGCATTCGACGGCGCGCATTCTCCCCACACCGACCGCTGTCATTGCCACCACTGCATTGGAAATGTCAGCTGTTTACCGTCAATGTTGACTTACATCACATCGCAATTTTCAATTTGTATACAGCGTACGAACACTTATTATTCACTGTGTTTATTTTCAATCAGCATTAAACATCGTTTATAACGTGGTTACAATTAAATAATGTGTGCAATTCGTAACGATTAGATATCAAACTTGCCAAGTCAACTTTGATAATCCGAACGTATCAGATCCGATTATAACGAATTTCCGGATTTCATCGTATGTCGTATATACTTCAAACAAATGTTGTTTAGGTTGTTACCTAATTAATAAAAATAAAACAAAATCGTTTTAAAATATCAAAAATAAGTTCTTTATCGTCGTTGCCAATAATTAATTTATTTTTTGTGCAACATGAATCCTGATTCGAATCCGTTGTTTGTCAAAGCGAGACAAATTTCTCGAGCGTTAGAGGTGATCGCTTCTGTTCAATCTAACATCAATGTCCCAGTTGTGGCTAACGAAGCCTTCCGCGCCGAAGCGGATCGCTTACATAACGAATTTCTCTCAATTTTGTCGCAGTTATCTGATCAATTAAACGATAATCACTCACCCGAGGCTGAAAAAAGCCTCGCCGACTTGCAGAACGAAGTAATAAGTAAATATTACCGAATTCTCGCCTACGTTTCGCCGACATTTAACGAAGTAAACAAATCAGTTCCGCCTAATTCTCCAGCGCAACTACCAAAAATAAAATTGCCTGTATTCAATGGAAGACTCGATGAGTTTCCAAATTTCATATCACTATTTAACGATTTAGTGCATAACAACGCTCAGCTGTCTCCGGTGCAAAAGTTGCACTATTTGCGAACAACTTTACGGGACGAGCCGTTAAAATTAATTTTTCATTTGCCTCTAGTTGAGGAAAATTACAGTTTAGCGCACAAACTGCTAACCGACCGCTATTCAAATCCACGTAGGTTAGCCTCATTGTATTTATCGCAAATTATAAGTTATCAAGTCCCTGCTGAATTTGACTACGAACAATTTAAAAATTTTCTCAGCGTTCACGAATCGGCGTTTTCCGCCTTAAAATTGTTAAATATCGATTTAGTTGACTTTCTGCTGTTTAGCCTGTCGTATCATAATTTAAACACCTCGGTTCAACAAGCGTTTGAAACCGCTGTTGACTCCACTGCAATACCGACCTATGCCGGTCTTATGTCTTATATCGCCTCTAGAATGCGCGCTACAGAATTAGCGACTGTAACGCCCAAATCGCCGACTGCAACAGCGAAACCGTTTGTACGTCGATCTTTGCAATTTCAAAATAATTCGACTAAACGTACTTCCTTGCTTGCCGAAACCAAGGACTTCGAGCCTCGTGACCCCGATGCCATGGGATGTCACTTTTGTAATTCAACCGGTCATAATATTTACACTTGTACGGATTTTTTGTTGCTTACGCTGGACAATCGTTATCAGGCCATCACCGATATGCGCCGTTGTTTTTCCTGTTTTGGAAAACATAATCGAATAAATTGTCGCTCAACAAAATCTTGCAAAACATGTGGTGCCAAAGAACATCACACACTACTGCATCGAGAACGAACTCTACCTGGTAACAATCGCCTTCAACCAGACTCTGAACGCCGAGTTCCGTCCAACCTCTCACGCCGAGCTACGGACACCCCTCATAGTCGACCATACACAAGTTATCAACAAGGTAGTTCCGCCGAGCCTGCGCCTACGAGAATTGCCGCCGCCGAATATTCTGCATCTGATCGACGGTCAGAAATTCGACGCCCCGTTTCGCCGCCGACTAACGATTCTCGCCATTCTGCGCCGTCGTCCAACAGCCTGGATCGCACTGCGCTTACCTGTCAAACTGACAGCACCGCTGTCTTACTTGGTACTGTCAATATTCTGGTTCGTAACGAGCACAACGATTATGTACGCCTTCGCGCCGTTTTAGATTCCGGATCTGAAACTTGTCTGATCACAAATCGCGCTGCGCAATCGCTAAACGTAGCCATAACGCCCAGTCGCCAAAATTTAGTCGGTATCACCTCAACTGCCGCTACAATTAAGGGCGCTGTTCAATTACAAGTCGCTTCAATCTTAGATAACGATTTTAAAATGTCCGTCACCGCTTTGGTAGTCAATAAAATCACTAATGACTTGCCAACTGCTCGCATATCGAAGTCTGCCGCGGCCCAGTTTGTCAATAAGCCGCTTGCAGATCCTGAATTTTATCGTGCTGCACCTGTCGATTTGTTACTTGGCGCCTGTGTTTTCGCTGACATCGTGTCAACCGAACAATGCTCGTTTATCGCTGGCACACCCTCCGCCCTATCCACCGTTTTTGGATGGGTCATCTTTGGTCAAGTTCCGCTCAACAATTCGCCGGACTACTGCCGAAATTCTACAACATTATTCACTCAAGTCACCGACGTTCAAGCCGACCTACAACGCTTTTGGGAGTCGGAAGAATTAGCCGACCTGCCGATACCTCATCCAGACAATGAATTCTGCGAACAGTTGTATAGTGATACAACAACAAGGGACAGCAAGGGTCGCTACACTGTCGCCTTACCATTTAAAGGGGATTACGCTCCTTTAAAATCAAATCGACAAATCGTGTTCCGTTCAGCCGCTAATTTCGCGGCTCGCATCGCTTCCAAGCCAATCGTGGCTGAAAAATACCATCAGTTCATGCACGAGTACCTCGAATTAGGGCACATGACGCTTGCGCCTTCACCGTCTCAATATGTTATTCCGCATCATGGAGTTTTTAAAACACATGATCCTAACGGCAAAATACGAGTTGTTTTTAACGCTTCGTTTCCCGATCCCGCCGGCAATACACTCAATAATATTTTATTGCCGGGTCCTAAACTGCAAAAGGACATCGTGGATATTCTTAGCTCATTTCGTACTCACCGCTATGTCATTTGTACCGATATAAAAATGATGTATCGCCAAATAAATGTGCGCGCTTCTGATCGCCGTTTTCAGCACATTTTTTATCAAAACTCCAATAGTTCGTCGCCTCAAGAATACGAATTGAACACCGTCACGTATGGCCTCGCGCCTTCTGCTTATTTGGCCCAGCGCACCCTGCTACAACTTTCCGCCGATGAAGGGGAAAATTATCCGTTAGCAGTCAACTCGATCGTTCAGCACTCTTACGTCGACGATATCATCACCGGTGCTTCAACTTTAAAGGAAGCCAATCAACTTGTTACCGAATTAACGGAGCTGTTCGCCCGCGGAGGATTTGAACTTCGCAAGTGGTCCTCTAATTGCGCTCAATTATTAGAACGATTTCCGAACGAATTCTTAGAGTCTGCGTTAGATTTCTCTAGCGACTCCACTATCAAAATTCTCGGCCTACAGTGGTCTCCTATTAGCGACGCTTTTGCTTATCAAGTCGCGCAATTCACCGATCTGCCTACAAAGCGAACTGTATTATCGTACCTCGCTCGTACTTTCGACCCGCTAGGGTTTCTTACTCCAGTGACGTTCTGGATCAAAACCTTGATAAAAACGCTGTGGAATAACGAAATGGCATGGGACGATCCATTGCCCAACGATATCAACGAAATATGGCTCAACTTCGCTAGTAAGATGTCATGCTTGAAAACACTTACTATACCTCGCCAACTGACCGTACCGAACGCCGTATACCGATTACCAGGGTTTTGTGACGCTTCTGAAAAGGGTTATGCTGCGTGCCTTTATTTACACGTCCAGCATCACGATTCTGTCTCTGTTCACCTGCTCAAAGCTAAAAGTCGTGTGTCGCCGTCTAAAACTGTCGTCACCATACCACGCCTCGAATTATGTGCCGCATTGCTGCTGGCACGCTTGACCGAGTCTGTATTTGATCTTCGAACTTCGTTAAACTGCACCGAGATCCGCCTTCACTCCGACGCCAGTATTGTCTTAGCCTGGCTCCACACGCCTCCACATCGACTTAAAGTTTACGTCGCCAATCGAGTGCTTTGCATCCTGCAGAAAACTGACCTCAGTATGTGGTCGCACATTCCTACTGCCGAAAACGCCGCCGACATCGCCTCGAGAGGATGTACTCCCGATTGCCTTCTGTCTTCCGAAATCTGGTGGAACGGACCTACTCGCTATCATCTGCCCTTCGATTCATGGCCAGTTGTTAGTACCCCGACTCTGCCTGCCGAACAACTAGATCTTCGCCCGGAAAAACTGATCTTAATCGCCTCTGCATCCAACGAAGTAGCGGATGAAATTTTGTTGAAATTTTCCGACTACGCCCGAGCTTTACGAGTAATCGCCTACGTACGTCGATTCATCAAACGAGCCAAATCGAAAGAAGTCACATTTGCGCCGTTTATCACCTCGGACGAGCTTGCTCAAGCCCGCGTCGTATGTGTTAAACTAACTCAAAAACGGCACTTCTCTAGCCAAATAGACAAGTGCGCTTCTAACAAAGTACAAACGCCAAGCTTCGCCGCGCTTCAGCCATTTTTAGACGAAAATGGGGCGCTCAGGGTGGGCGGTCGCCTTTCTCGCGCCAACACCAACTTCAACAGCAAACATCCTTATTTGCTGCCTAAACACAGCCACCTTACGCACTTGGTCTGTGATTATTATCATAAAGTTTCTCTGCATTCTGGGCCTCGCACTACTCAATCTTTGGTAGTGCAACAATTTTGGATATTGTCCGCCCGCAGCGTAATTCGTCAACGCATACATCGGTGCACTCGCTGTGTACGCTTCAGCAAAACCACGACCCAACCGCTCATGTCGGATCTTCCGCCATCAAGAGTCAACCACATTCGCGCCTTCTATTCAACCGGAGTAGACTACGCCGGTCCCTTTGCGGTTAAGGTTAGCGGAACCCGCAGGGCCACCACAACAAAAGGTTATTTATGTCTGTTCGTCTGCATGAGCACTAAGGCCGTGCATCTGGAATTTGTCTCCGACCTCACAACTGACGCTTTTCTCGCCGCATTTGACCGCTTCGCATCACGCCGAGGTCTACCTGCGGAAGTCTTCTCTGACAACGGAACGAACTTTGTCGGAGCCAAAAACGCTTTCAACGAGATTTACCAATCCATCAAATCATCATCCGCCGTCATCGGAAACGTGCTAGCCGCCAAAAACGTGCGATGGCACCTCAACCCTCCCGCTTCGCCGAATTTCGGAGGCCTTTGGGAAGCCGCCGTAAAATCAGCTAAACATTGTCTCGCTCGCCTTTTGGGAAAAACCATTCTTACGTACGAGGGCTATGCCACCCTCTTTGCTCAAATCGAAGCTGTTCTCAACAGTCGTCCTCTGTTTGACGCCTCAACTGATCCTGCCGAACTCGATACCAATCTGACTCCAGGTCATTTCTTAATAGGTGTTTCGCTTGTCCAGCCTCCTGAAAAACCGGTTCCTGAAAAGCTGTCTCTCAAGTCTAGATGGCTATTAATAAAAAATTTAACTCAAACATTTTGGAAAATCTGGTCAAAAAATTATTTGCACACTCAGATTCAACGAAATAAGTGGACCAAACCCGGAACCAACGTCTCAATCGGTCAAGTCGTCATCTCCCGGCAAATGGACACCTCGCCGGCGCAGTGGCCGCTTGGTGTCATATCGCAAGTCTTTCCTGGACACGATAATGTTGTTAGAACTGTCGAAATCAAAACTCAACACGGGCATTACGTACGCCCCGTCTCGTCTTTAGTTTTGCTGCCCGCAAACTAAGGTTCCCGGGCGTCCTGGGACGACGTTAAACTCACCCCCGCGATGGTCGCTTTTCGCGGTCTTCCTTTGAGCCTTGTTCGCATTCTCTGCTGTCTCATCTTGTATTTGAGTCAGTTTTACTTTGGGTTTGTTACCATGATCAACGAGATCCACTAGAACGCCATCGTCGTTTGTTCTCGCCTCAATGCCGTTAATTGATGCATCTTCTCCGCTTCCTCGTATTTTGGAGTTCACTTCTAAATCAATTATAATTTACTGTCAATTGGCAATTAGATCCCACTTCGGGCTGCTGCCGTCTTCTGTGTCTTGTGAGTTTGTTGCCAACGCCGAGCGCCGACTGCTCTTCCTTCAACGTTTGCGAGCTGCCGGGCTGAACGACGCCCGCCTGTTCTGAATAAGCCTTTGGAAGCCCTCAGAATGTGTATCGAGATTTATTCGTTTCTTTTGCGCCTTTGCTAGGCCTTCAACGACTGCGATCTTCTGAAGACATCGAATTCTTCAGATTCTCGTTTCTGCACTCAACGTCTCCGTTCGTCTCTCGTCGCGCTTGCTTTTAAGCCCTCGCTTAGAAGCACAGCAAAATGTCCGTTTACCGTTTGGCTCTCGCGTGAGCCTGTGGAAAATGTTCCGTCTTCTGGCCGCCACAGACCGCGCTCTGTGGACGCCCATCAAGATGTTCCGTTCGTCGTCTCAACGTTTGTTATCTTCGCTTCGCTCTCAACGATATCTTCGACCTCAACGATCGTCGCACTTCTCCTGCCTCTTGGTGGGCGGTGCACTCTTCGCTTCGTACTCTGCGCTCTCATCGAATTGTCTTCGCTACGATACTGTAAAAATCCGCTTCCGCATTTTTAGGTGGGCGGAATGTTCAGTATAGTTCCGTACTTTTAAATTAGGCGCTTGGGTTAGCCCGCTTAATTATTCTTCCCGCATAAATACATCTTTGCTGGACCTGTCTCCTCTCCCTCCTTACTCCTTCTGCTTGTGATCGTCTGATCGATATCTACCAATAATCATCGAGCTGATTAATAACGCCTGCGCAATGCCTTTCTTCTTCGTTTCAACTAGTACGTTTTCGGCCATGTTGAGCCTCCAGCGACGCCGTAGGGCTTCGCTTCACTTGCTAATGTACTGTTCATCTTGACGGACGTGTCAAGTCATTCGTTTCACCGGAATTAGCGTGCATTCCGGCAATGTGCTTTATCCTTTCGTTATAACCAGTCTTGCCGTATGGCTGTGTTATTTAACAAGTTAATCGCAATTATTCGTAATTATTTATTTCATTGTGTCTCCGCATATTACCTTTTCCTACTCAATGTACTTAAGTTTCGACCTCATCAGTGCTTTAATCGTTTGTGTGCTCGACGAAAAACTGCAATTGTGTATTTTCATTATTACTATTAAACTGTTCTTAGTGATATCGACAAATCCCTGTGGCGCCACACACCGAATCAACCTTTTGCGTCCTGGATGGAGTATCTACGCTGTACATGTAAGTCTTATTACAATTATTATTAGCTTAAGTGCATTGATCCTAATTGTGTTTCATTCCCATCCCTTTGTGTTCAACGGTTTTAAGCGGGTAACCTTGCTTCGAAACGGTTTCTCTGGTTTGACGGTTCATTGTGCCGGCTAGCTGCTGGTTTTTCAAGGTATAACCCCCCATGGAAGAAAAGCTGTACCACCATTCAGGCTGAGTACTCCACAGTACATGTTAGAGGCACGGAAGGAAGGAAACTATTCTCAATTAAAGTATGTTAAACTTTTAATTAATGGAAAATTTTTAACGCTAGAAGAGCTGCAGAGAACTAAAGGCGTTTTTAGAGCAGAGATCGTGCAGACCGAGGATCCGGAGCGTCCAGGTTCCAAAAAGAATGTTGGAAATACGCAGGAAGCTGATCCAACCTCAGCAGATGTCGCTTTTGGTGAACGTGACGTTGACAGCGAGACTTCCTTGCAGGTGACAAAGGACGTCTCCCTTCCAGGGCCGACGACAAAGGAAGATGCAGTGGCTGGTGTGGTGTCGGGTGTCCGAATGTGGCTGTCACAAGGTGCTGTATCTGTGGATTCACCGAAAAAGGCAAAGGGAAGTGTGTTGAGGCCGAAAAAGGGGAGCAAATAGGGAATGGGAAGTGCGAGAAAAAATATTCGTGTGGCAACTAGGGCCAGTGAGTGCGATTTAAATGAAGATATGTGTGTAGAATGTAAGGTAATTTTACCGGGGGAAGAAAACGGGGCTGCAAGCACTTTGGACCACCTTACAGGTAAAACAAGTTTTTTTAATATATTTTTTTGGAATTGTAATGGAATCTCTAAATTTTATAATTTAGATAACGAACAAATTATTTTACTCAATAAATTTGAAATTATTTCTTTTTGTGAAACATGGGAAACTAAGATACTTTCAAAGATTAATAGTTTTCCTAATTATAATATAATTCAAAAAGAAGCTGAAAAAGAAAAGTTGGTGGGTAGAGCAAGTGGGGGATTAATAATGTTAATTAAAAACCGTTACAAGTTTAAAATTCTTAAAATTGACAAGTTTTTTATATTTATTGAGGTCGTAGTTAGGGATGTAAGGATCGTTGTTGGTATGGTTTATTTAAGGTGGGGAAATATAAGGGAAGGAATAGTTCAGTTAGAATTTTTTTTTGAAAATAATAAAGAGTTTTTGAGCTCAGTCCCAGCAATTGTGGGCGGGGATTTTAACTGCAGAATAGGTGATTTAAACCGGTCAATGGATGATCGGATTTTCGATTTTTCCCAGGTGCTACCTAATAGGGAATCAAATGACAAAGTTGTAAATTGCTATGGGAAAAAACTAGTAGATATCATGGAAAATAACACTTTTTATGTCTTAAATGGTCGATGTGTGGGAGACAATCCGGGACACTTCACTTTTATAAATGATAATGGAAAGAATACAATTGACCTTGTTTGGATAAACTCATTTTTTATTAACTTTGTTAATGATATGGTAATTTCGGATTTTGTTCTAAGCTCGGATCATTTACCTTTGCTAGTTGAGACCGGTATACCCATAGTAGCGGAAAAGGGGGAAGTACTAACAATGAGGCTCGTATTACATGGTTAGATGATTGTAAATTCGACTTTACAGAATGCATGTTAAACTCAGATAAATTATAATGCATTGAAAATACAGATGATACGGAACTATTGTATGACAACCTCATAAATGCAATTAAGGAGGGCGCTAAGTGCTCCAATATGGTTAGGAGAGATAGTAAAGATGGCATTTTGTCAAGAAATAAACCATGGTATGATTTCGAGTGTCGTAAACTAAAAAGAAATCTGCGTAAAACTTACAGGAAAGCAAAAAAGGTTAATTTTAGAGGAGACGAATTAAGGAATTATTTGTGGGAAAAAATGAGTATAAAAAAGTACTTAAATTAAAAAAGGAACAGTACTTCCATGGCTTAGCGAATAAATTGGCATCGGTAAAAAATATGCAGGATTTTTGGGGGGGTTGTAAGGATATTTCGAAAAAAGTAGCGGTCCAGAACTGTATCGATTTAGATTCTTGGGTTTTATTTTTGCAAAATAAATATTTTCCCTTACCTATGGCGAGCAGAGCATCATTTTCTGGTGCCTTGCACCCTGTATTAGATGCTGAAATAAACTTAGTGGAAGTCGAAAAATTTATACACTTAATGAAAAGGAAAAAGGCTCCTGGAAGCGACGGGATTAGTTACGAGTTTTATAAGGCACTTCCCGCGGTATGGAAGATTTACATCGTAAGTTTTCTAAACAAGATTTTTATTTCAGATAATCGCCTGGGCTGAAATTAAAATGTTTTTTCTTTATAAAAAAGGGGACAGGAAGAACCCGAATAATTATAGAGGTATCGCATTGATAAATACTATATTAAAAATATTCACTAGGATATTGGATGCAAGGCTGACGCAGTGGGTGGACAATTGTGGGTTGCTTCCGGAGGCTCAGAGCGGTTTTCGGAAAGGTCGCGGTTGTGTAGACAATGTTTTTGTGTTGCACTCGGTCATTTTCAGACAGGTTGAAGTGTACCACAGTAGGGTATTTGCGTTGTTTGTGGATTTCAAGGCCGCGTTCGACTCGGTCCCACACTGCCAGCTGTGGTACCGTTTGGGACTCATGGGAGTCAGCGGTAAGATACTGCGATACTGCAGGGCATATATGATGGGGCTACTGCATCTGTTGAGGTCGATGGGAACCGTTCGGAGAGCATTCCAGTAACTAGTGGCGTTTTGCAGGGTGATTCGGCTAGTCCATTGTTATTTTCCATGTATATATGAGATATTGAAACGTTTTTTAGGGAAAGAGGTCTCGAAGGGATTCAGGTTGATGATGGCAATGATGTGCTCATGCTGCTATTTGCGGACGACATTGTTATTCTTGCCGACAGTGCTTCGGACCTGAGGAAAAAGTTAAAATGCCTTGCTGAATACTGTCAAAATTTGCATCTTACATTAAATGAGACTAAAACAAAGATTGTTCCATTTTTCAGAGGTAGAATAAAAAAACTTCGCCCCTTTTATTATCAAAATAGTGAATTAGAAGTGGTTAATAAGTATAAATACTTGGGGGTAGAATTTGGAGGATCGGGGAGGTTTGGAGGTTTTTGTAAAAAAGTTATTACGCAGTCGAAAGGTGCGGATGAAAGCATCATACAGACACTGGCTATGGCGAGTTCGGACGCGTGGGAATCAAAGATGTTGTTGTTTGACGCAATTGTACTTCCAACGGTCTTGTATTTGGCAGAAGTGTGGGGCCTTAGTTGTGCAAATATGGTGGAAGTAGCCCAGTTGTATTTTTTAAAACGGATTTTACTGTTAGGGAGAACTACGCCTAGCTGGGCTGTCCGTTTGGAACTGGGAAGGCTGCGGTTGTCCCATCGCATATTCCTGAGATCCCTGAAATGGTTGGAAAGAATTCTACAAATGCCAAATGACCGTCTGCCGAGGGTCTGCTATGACATGCTGTTGGACTTAGGCGAAAAAAATGTTTCGGAAGGGGTAGAGAAATTAAATTGGGCCTCATTACTAAGAGAGCAGGTGCAACTAGCTGGGTTGGGTAACTTATGGGAGGAACGCGGAATTTCGCTGCTCAATTTAAAGAAAAAAAGGGCTGAGATTGTAAAAAATCACGCTAGTGTTGTGTTGGCGGCTGATGCAATAAACTCTAGTACTTTCCCGGGATATAAGGATATTAATCCAAATTTTGCGGTAGGGGAGCAGTTACTACAGAGACTGCCAATTCATAAAGCTAGATGCATTACACAACTACGCTTAGCATCAGACAGGTCTATGTATTTTTATATTTGCGAGGGGGGTGTATTTATTGATTGTAATAAGGCATGCCCAGTGTGCAATTACAACAAAAATGAAGATATTCGGCACTTCCTACTTGAATGTCCTATGTACGCAGATGCTAGGCAGAACCTTCTTGATATTTACCTCACGAATGTTTTGTCAGATGTTGGTAAACTGCAAGTTCTTTTGTCACATTCAGTTTAAATAAGATCAACAGGCTTTATTATTATACATTAAGGGCATGCAAATAAGGTCATTAATCCTGGAGGTTACCAGCTAAGGTGGTACTTAGTGCAAGTATTTAGGCAATTCTTATTGTTAAGGGGATTAAAATTTATGTGAACTGGGAATGTACGGTAAAAAAAAAAATTGTTTACATAATATTATAAATGTATGTATATACATGTGTGGGTGTGTGTGTGTGTGTGTGTTTGGGCTTGTATGCGTGGGCATGAGTGTATGTGTGATTTGTGTGTGCACAGGCGTCTAAACAATCAACAGATGAAAATATATACCTACATACAAAAAAAAGGTATGTTAAGTTTTTTAATTTTATTTGGAAAAAATATTTATTATTAATTATTTATTAATGAGTCATTAATTTTATTCACTATAAATTGTTATATAAATAAGTTAGTTCTTTATCAATTATTTGTTATCATTATTATTGTGATTATTATTATTTATAATAATTATAATTAATTGTTTCCTCGTTATTTAACTAACTGTAAAATCAGACTGTTCATTATAAGTTATCGGTAAGATTCTTAATCTGTATGTACAGTAATATAAAATTGTGTTATAGCAACTCATTTGTATAAGGCAGATAAAGCCTTGCAAACAAATTAAAATAAATAAAATAAAATAAAATAAAATAAAATAAAATAATGTTTGGTTTCATGCCTGTATCAGTAATAAACAATAGTTATGAGATCTTAATAAAATTAAAAGTATAACATTGCTGCATAAAAATTAAATTTTTATCGATTGTCAAGGGTAGAATGATTATTGTGCGGAAGTTAAATTACAACTGATTTAAACGACTATTCTGTTTGGTGGAAAAATTCCGATGAGCTTGTTTTTACTCTTTTGCGCTGTATCTATAGTATAGTGACTAAGTACTGCGATGATGAAAATTTTCGATTCCCAAATTTCAACAGTTGAAATTGTGACAATCAGTTATTGATCTTGACATTTCTTGACTCCCTGAATTTGTTTCTCCAAATAATGGTTGTAAGAGTGATTTTCGTCTCCGTGCGCGCACGTGTGATTCTTTGTGGAGCAAAACTGCAATACCGATTAAGCTGAATTTTGAAAAGTGGAGTTTTCTCAGCCAACCTAAGAGAAGTTTTGGAAATTAGCTATATAACTCCAAAATTAGGCGTACGTTACTCCGGTGCAACAATAAAGTGCAATTTCCTCAAAACTGATGGCTCTTACAATACTTATTTTTATTTTAAGTCACATCAAAACCTAAAAATTAGCGACTTTTCTGGTTAAGGCTCAGCACGTTTGAGTATTTAATAAGGCTTTTGTTTAACAGTTTTTATTTAACTTTATTTGGTTCCTACATTTGATAGGATCTTTAAGGTGGTATAAGTGATATCACCAAAAAAGTTCGTAAGAAATTTCGTTCTCGTTCGAAAAATTCAGTTTTTTCTCAAAATTACAACCCTACATTCCATTTTAGGGTAAAAGTTTACATAACAAAAATTTGTTTGACTTCTTAACAAATGCGTTATTTGCAATTTTGTCTAAAACCCCTTATCCAGCCAGTTCGTTCTTATTACAACCTTTAAACCAATTTAGGGAAAACTCCTCAGAAAAGAAAATTTAAAAAAGTCTATTACATTTTTGTTAATATAATAAATTTTTTAACTATTAGTTTAGCTGCAATTTTTAATTTTTTTGTACAAACACGTATAAAATGTTGCTCACTCCATTCTGCGTCATTTTACATTGTTCACTAAGTAAACTACGAATATGTAATCAAAATTGAAATAAATATTTAGTTGTAACGCTGAAATTGTACCAGAGATAATGTAGTAACATTTATTTCTTCTGAAAATAAATTTCCCAAAATCGAAATATTATTTGGAAAATAGTACCCTGAATTAATAATATTAGTCTAAAATGTACTCAGGTACTGATTGTTTTTAAATAGGTTAAAAAACATTTTCTGACCACTGAGAAGTGGTAAATTTGTTTGATCGTTACTTTAACTTGCTTGCACTACTTTGATGAAATATTGAGTGAAGCGTAAAAAATCCTCTAGTCAAAACCAATGATTTTCCTAAAAGGTATTATGTTCACTGTTTTAATTCTTTTCTTAAAATTTTAGTGTACTAATTTTAAATATTTTATAAAAATTTAAAAACCTCATTTAGTAAGTGCTATAAAAACATTAGAATTTGTGATTTTTTTAATCCCTAATGTGTTTTCATTTTATGTGTGTTTATCTTCCTGGAATTTATTGAACATTGGCCAGAGTATGCGTGATTGGTTGGAAGATCAGGTGATTCCTGTTTAGTCAGCAATTTAAACCGATGTGACACAATACTGTTTATTACATTCATAGCCTTAACTGTTCCTGGTTCTTCACAACAACATTCAAACATAAAAAGAGTAGAAAAACGAAAATTAACTTTTTTATCTTTCGGTATTTTCTTGTTGTAAGTCTCAACAGAAAGAACTTTTTGTTTCTAAAATTTACGCCACCAGTTTTGGAAATCTAGTGAAAAGTTTTTTAAATATATTTAACAGTAAATCAACTGCTTGACTCTGCAATAAGCTTCGCGGATTGTTCTGGGTGATAAACTCAATCACAATTTTTCAGTTTCAGTTTAATTACTGCGAATTCCCTGTCACACGGGAGAAAAGTGTGTCCGCGGACTGGGAAGTACTGATGTATTTTTTTTGCATTTGTTGGTTGATGCCAAATTCAACAGAAACCGTACGGCGGTGTTGTTACGGTTTTGTCCTGGACACCCATCAGAGAATATGTGTAAAACTACGAAACACTTCTTGAGTTAAATAATGATGTAAGATGAGTACAGGCAAATTTTGTATGAGTTCAATTTAAGGACAATGAGCAACCCCGTGACCCAATGAAATGAGGATGATTTGTATGACTGTATTACGTATTTAAATCAGATGTTGTTTCAGACAGACTCAGGCCGACCATTTCTCAGAGAGTATGGTTAATTGAACCCCAGCAGAAAAGTACACCGGTAATCACTGTCTAGTATTCAAATACGTATACTATAATAATATATAGTAATATAAGAAACAATATATTTTGTACAAAACTAAATATCTTGAAGTTAACAGCCTTGTAATATTTTCTAATGAACAGGGATTACCATTTGTAATATACAACATGACAAATTATAGATGATAATGACTGAAAGAATAAGGAGTAAATTTACTATCTTTGGTCAGATGTATTTAACTGTAGTATGTACACTACTAATAGAACAACTTTTCATAGCAGTTGGCAACCGTAAAACAATGAATGTCATTACAGTGCAGATATCTAGTTGTATATCATTAACTACCTTACTTCGTGTACAGAACAACGATGTGTACCTATATTTACTGAATGTGTTATTATTAACTGACGTGTGTTTAACTGTGGAACTAATATGTGCCGCCCTCGTTGTTCAACAGAGCCGCCAAGCTCTGTCTCACCATAACTTGCTTACTTTCTTCTACTTGAATTAATGAAGAGAAACTATTATAATAATCATTATGAAAATAATATGTACACTATGTATTATCACAACTGGACTGAGTAACGCATTAATCTATTTGTGAAACTTATTTTATTGAAATTGAAAGATCGAAGAACAAGTTAGTATGCAGGCTTAGTAAAATTATGTATTCGCTATTTCTTATTCGTATTCATACAGCAGAAGAACTGTGAATAGAAATTTTATTTTAGCAGAAAGAATTAATTCTAAGAAAAATTATTGTAGTTCACTTTCTATATCATTACTATTTTTTCATTTTATATTAAATACTTTTTTTAAGAAGGTTAAATTATTTTGCAATCAGTTTTAAAGGTAAATAGTAGGCCTACCTGCAAACTTTAAGCAAAAAAATTAAGTCTGAAATATAACATTTTGTTATAACACTCAGAAGACAAGCGTGTTTAAAAAACTTTCTGAACAAAACTACAAGTAGTATTTCAAAAACTACTAAAATTCTATTATTAAATTTTAGTTAATTCATTTACAAATTCGTGAAAGTAAATCCAGTATTTTAACACGTTTCTGTCTGTGAATATCTTTGGAGTTATCGAACAGGTTGATTGCCGAAGGATTTTGAAGTTACATTTTTTTAATGCTTTAACGTTGTTTAATATATATATATATATATATATATATATATATATATATATATATATAATATATTTAATATAATATTTATTCTTAAATTAAATAATTCAATTTTTGTCAAATGCTTCTCAATATTTTTACCCTTGTTTAAAAAAAACCGCAATAACTCTTGAGAGCACAAATTTATATCCACCACAAGTAGAGTAAATTTAATCAGACAATTTGTTTTAGAAAAACAATTTATCAGGTCTACAAAAATTTTAACTGGTTAATGCTGAATGAATAAAACGCTTTTGTTCAACTTTGACCAAAAGTGACAAATTTATCCTAAATTAAGCATCAGATAAAAAAAGTTAAATAATAATTTGCCACATTCCCAATTTTCTGAAGGATGTTTCCTCCTCCTCCTCCTCCTCTTTTTGCTTCTTTGCGATCAGAATCTTATGAATGGTCGTACAAAAATTCACAACGTAGATTGTTCAAACCACAGGCTCCTACTCTTGAGATGTTTTGCGCTTACCTGCTCCTCGTCTACTCTTAATTTTCCGTTGCAATAAAAGACGCAGTAGTTGGTATTTTTCGGATATCGTAATATGTGTTCAAATTTTTCCGGTTTTTGCAGCTTTAATTCGTAGATCTTAAACGCCCTATACTTTTTTCCTTTGTATATTCCAGTGAATCCAAGTCTCAAAAGATCTTATTTGTTGTATACCAATCTCTGTGAGGCTCCATAAATAAACCTATATGGATTAACAGGAACAAAGATAATGTCGGAAGAAAATAGTTAGGAAACCTTTGCTTTTTCATTACTGATCGCAGTTCGTTGTACTAAAATATCGCTTAGTTTTAAGAAGTTAAAAATTTGCAATTTTAAGCAGTGAATCGAAAACCAGACCTTCCGTTTAGCAGAAGTTCAGCCTAATTTCAGGCTCCAAACTACTGCGCAACACAGGTGAAAAATTCTAGCTTTTAAAATTAATTTAATAAGAGTCTACTAGGTTATTGTTGCAATTTTACGTGCATTGCTATTGCAATTGATTATTTTTGACAAATTGAAGATGGATTTAAAGGATAAAAACAATATGATGGTGGCAAACAGATTTGTAGCGGTTTTTTACGTCCGGCTGGTTAGCGCATGCTAAACAGACAATGAAGGAATACAGATGAAAATAAGTGATGAAAAGTTTTCAGATATTACTGGGAATCAAACCTGGGACCCGTGGTGTAGAAGGTAGTTATACTGACCACTACACTTTACGCAATGAAGGGTGTATGATTAAAGTCAGTTATGAAAACATTTTATACTGATCAAGAATCGAACCTAGGGGACCCATGCCACACAGCACAGTGACCACTTGCGCTGAATATTACATCAATAGACCTACTGTTCGAATTCAAATCGCCTAGTTTTGTCTAAATTACCTTGTTAAGTTTGTTTATTTACATATAACACGACTCAACCCAGGTGGCAAAATTAAATATATAATATTAATGATATTTTATGTAATATATACATACAATAATAACAAACTATAAGACAATTAAAAACTATCTACTCTACTAATCAAATACAACATTTAATTATCAACTTATAATTACAAGCTAAAAAATGTATTTATTTATTAGATAAAACATTTAGTTACACTAACTTACGTTTCCTTTTTGCTCGTTATCTATTTTTTTTTACTTATTTTTTTTTTATTTAACGTCGCATCAACTACAACGGTCATTAGGCGACGACGTTGGGGTGGAACTGTTTACAATGGAGGATGAAATAATTTTTTGTAACGTATGAAAATATGCCGTGCCTGAGTGGGATTCGAACCCAGGACCACACGATGAGAGGCGAGCACGTTACCAACTGCGCCAATGCGGCCGGCGTTATCTATTATTATATGGTGAACATGCAGCTTTATTTGAGATTGATCAAATCACTGGTGAAATTATGATGTCTGGAAATTATAAAATTGATCGTAACAACTAACTTTTGTTTGTATAAGTACGTAAACATCAACATTGTCATTAAACCAAACATTAAAACCACCTATCAGCATTAGACAGAAAACTCCAATATTCAAAATCAAATAAATTATAGAACAAGACCAGAGAAACTACAGAAGCTAAGTTAAAAAGTGTGTTTTTTAGTTTTTAAACTGTTCTAGTGTGTAGCTTATTCGAGAACTATTTTTTCAAAATGTGCTGTAACTGTTTTCCAATAATATAGGTTTCATATGTAAAAGTAAATGTTTCCTTAATTTGGTTATATTTTTTGTAAAATTATGTAGAAATGAAAGCAAAAAAAACGTCTCCAAGAAATTGTTTACTTATTTCTTTGTTTACAAACGATTCAATTAATCTGGTGAAATTTTGGTTGATTGAACTTCTTATTGTTATTACATATTACGTAATAATATGTTACATCTTTCACGATGGAGTTTAGAACAAAATAATTTTTTTTGTATATTTTGTTCATTAGCTAAATTCAAAATAACTAGCGTATCAGTCTTAGCTTCTTGCTAAAGGTGTCAAATAAATGGTTCATTTTCGTTTAAAAATCCCATTTATTTGAGATATATCAACATTTACTTACAAGATATATCTTTTGAAATTATTTCAACATGATAATCCAACAACTAAGTTATCAAGTCATATAAAAGACGCCCCCTCCGCATCTGGAGTAGAGACTTGCTGAATTACATTTATGTAGTGTAGTAATTAATCAAA
The DNA here is from genome assembly GCA_035578175.1 of Catonia carolina. NCBI lineage: Eukaryota > Metazoa > Arthropoda > Insecta > Hemiptera > Achilidae > Catonia > Catonia carolina. The sequence goes on along the minus strand of JAQMRL010000001.1, from coordinate 123,143,382 downwards.
TCAAACTAGACAATATACAAAATTATTTTGAAAAAAATAATTGATTCGTGCTAGTAATGACATGACAAGTTATATGACAGGCCGCTATGCAGTATCTTCTTTTTGCCTACATATTAATGTTTTTGTACTTGATAACCAAACATATTGCTAGTTTTATTTATGTGTATTTCAGCCATAAGTAAAATATATTTTTGTACATAATTTCTTAATAGGAAATGAAAATTTATTCAGTGAAAGTCAAAAGTTTTAATAATTAATTCCAATACTACAGAACGATTAATACAATAGAAACCTATTAGTATTAGTCTAATGAAATCGGTTTCGGTTTGGTTCATAAAATAATATAGCACTTGTTCGTACCAACATGACGTATGTATGCTTACATACAATATAAGCACGCACGAGGACACCATGCGTGCGTGATGTTGTCGCGTTTCCATGACAACTCATATATGTTAGTGTGTCATTAGACAGTTAACGAAACTGTAAAAGTGGCTTTCACATTTTCTTACATTCAATAATCATTGAATGGATGCATTCTACTGATCGAGATGTGAGAAATATATCTATGAATCGTAAAAGGATTTATATCTGAATTGATTGTATTTTATAGACTTGTTAACAGTCATTAACACTCCGGTCGTGATTGGTTTTTTCAAAATAAACCTCATCAGTAAGTGCAGGTTTTAATAGAGAATACATAATCTTATTTAAAATACCCTATATTCTTATGTAACACAAGATATTTTCACAAGTGAAAAATTCAATGTTTAATTTTTTTTTAAATACGATGTTCAGTTTTGGTAGAATTTCTGAATATACATTTTTTTATTCAAAATAATGCTTAATAAAATTGTTAGTAATGTTTACACACTTTTTGTTAACTTTTGTTAATTGGTTGAAAGAACCAATACAGTTTATTGTTTAATAATATGACACTTTTTTATAACTATGTTTCCAAAACTTTCTATCTCTATATTGACCAAGATACCTTCTTTAAGATAACTAGGGTATTAGGTGCAGAACGTGGGTTTGTTTATGTTAGTATTAGATATATTAACATAATGAATTCGAACCTACGTAACGAAAAAGAATTTATTAGTGTGAACTAAAAAATGGTTTGTATTATAAGTTTTCATGTTACACACCCAAAAGCGTGGAATGAAGAATACCTTTGCAAGTAGTACTGCATATTACTAATTTTTAAAGCTTTCTTATCTGAACTAAAAAAAATAGTGTAGGATATAGTTACGAGTAAAACTTCATTAAGTTGGTTAAAACTACATAACTGAGCGTTGTTAATTTCCCTGTAGATTGACATAAATAAAATTGTACATATCGAACATTTACTACAATGAATACAGCAAGTGATTTCAGTCAGAAAAATCATAAGACCAAAGTTTCCGGGAGGTGCACTCTTCGGTTTCTTAATAATTCATACCAAAAAGCCTAACAAAATTCAAATCAAGAGAAAAACAAATGGCATAAGTAGGGTTTTATACATACTTTTTTTTTAATTAAACGAAATTGAATAATAATACCCACAAATTGAGGTATGGAGGAAAATAATTAAATAATAATACATTAAATGAAATCTTTAAAAAATACTAACGGGAATTAACAAAATAAAATATTTACGTGAAAAACATTTTAAAATGTAAACAAACCATAAAAAATTAAGCTTATATACAAAAATAAATAAATGTAAAGTTTGATAATAATCTGTAACTTTTAATATAATAATCATATAATTATATCTTATTATAATTTGCTACAATGGCCGACTCTGTAGCATAGTCGAAGTAGCATAGTCGAACTCTGAGCCTACAACGCGAAGGTCCCGGATTCGATTCCCGGGTAAAATATGGAAATTACGTATTTTAAGTCAAAGTTTACCGTACCAGTTAAAAAACCTATCCAGTCGCTAATAACCAAGCTGTTAAAACGACTTTAATTTTTTTTAACTAAACAAATTGCAACAATAAAAGAGCTAAAATTTAAATATTTTTTTTAGCGTTTTACATTTCTATTTTTTTTTAATTAGTAATTATATCAGTTAATCTCTAATCCATTTTCTACGTTGGCGGCCTGTTCAATTTGGAATATTTGAGTTTAACCGTTTCTGTTAGAAAAGTAACTTTCAAGTCGGAATATAATGTTAAATTTTATACGTAATGTGAGGCGTTCATTATCATACATAGTATTTTAACCGATAGGCTTGAAATTTTTAAATGTGACTTTTTAACCGGTTCCAAAAATGTTTATATCGTATTTCCAAATCGGTCATAAATAGGCTTTTGATTTAATTATTACTCTGTTGATGAGTTTTGAGAGTAATTTTGTTTGATTATTTAGAGTTAACCCTTTTTTTTATAACGAAAACAATATCTCCAAATCAGTTTATGGTATAAAACGAGACTCAAATATCGAAGTTTATTTTTATGTGGTAACTCATTGTTACCAAAGTATACAGTTGGACAAGTTCTTCTTATTAAAATTACTGTGACTTGTACAGATGTTATTTCTGATGATTTATTATGGTATAGTTTCAAAATAAAAATCCACAGTATGTAAAGTGATATACCACGTAAAAATCAAAGTCAAAAATAAAATTAATTTTATATGTATTACAAAAAGGCCAGTTTTGTATGTATATGTATTACTGGCCAGTTTTGTATCCTAGTTAGTGTGTAATTATGGTATAGTGTACTGCCAGCATATCATCACAATAGCATTATGTAATGAACTATGCAATATATTTATGAATGAAATAAACAAATTAAATGATTTATAACTATATATATAATATAGCTATAATATATGAATGAAATGAAATAACCCTTTATAGAGCAGTACTACAAGAAAAATATATAGTCTACATGTTGTAAATATACATGTTAAATTTTGTTTTATAGGGACTTGAATAATGTATTTCTAGTGCCAGAACAGTAAGATATTTCTTTTTTTTATGCAAGCCCTGGCACTTACCAAGGAACGTTTATTTAAATGGGAATCACATAATGTTTAGTGGTAAGAATGCTTATTAAAACAACGTTTAGTCCTATATAACAGAAAATTGTGTAAAATAACTTATATCAATTTTATACTAGCATGAATACTTGCTTTCCCGTAAAAAACTCGAATTTCCTAAGCACTGTACAAAAGTAGCTAGAAACAACACGGTTGCGTACGCTGGTACGAATCCTTACCACATTCGTATAACTCATGAAGCAAATGGTCGCTGCGCACTATTTTCAAACTGTGGAAAGACTACTTACCAGAGAACATCTACAAAACCATAAAATGCCAATGGGGTTCAACTGCATAGCTTATTCTTTAAAAAATCAAACTTATTACTAGTGGTAAGTATACTTACCAAAGACCTATAAAGGGATATGTACATCAAATAAACTTTTAATTACTTAGACTGCCTTATTGCTTTTGACGGAAAACTGTTGACAAGAATATGAGAAACAATTAAAAATGTATTTTATAACAGGTTATGAGGTTTTATTGTATAATTTTAGCTCTTTTGTGTAGCTGTAATACTTGGGTTCTTACAGGGGGAACGAAACAAAAATTGAAAGGTGGAGAGATGAGGAAAGAGATTGTTCGAGGAAAGGTTGATTTCAAAATTGCGATATAAGGTAAGAATTATAGACAATAAGTGTAACGGAAAGAATCTTTTACTATCTGAATAAATACAGGGTGTACCTTTGAAGAATTAATGGTTATAAATTGTTATAATATGTTCATATTACAAAATATTTTACTTCCACACCTACATTTTTATACGTATATCTCTTTTAACTTTACGCTAAAATTACAGCTAAATGTTTTCTAAACTCTTTGGTTCCTAACTGATATTCTGCTATAATTATTGTACAATTCTCTCTTTAATGAGGTAATGTAGCAGTAATGAGTAATAATTTGAATATAATTGTAAACTTGCAATTCAATTGCAGACTGCAGTGGCTTATGAGACGATATTAGTGGATTTTTAGTATTAGTTGTTTTCCAAAGGTAACAAAACCGAGACCTTCCGCTTTTTAGCGTAGGACCATAACCACTGCGTCAAGGAGTCAGCTAAGAAAGTATATTTGCTGAATGAATTTTTATAACTCTTTTATATTAGTTATCAAAAATTCTCTCGTTAACTAATAACTTCCTCATAAGGGATAGCTTTCATAGAAAGATAATAACTTTCTAAATCTACAAAAATAATTATATCATTTTATTTTATATTTTTTATAGTAAGAATGTGTGTAGCCCAATCTAATTGCACTTATTACACAATTGTCTTACTTGTGGAACATAAATAAGGAAGAATCAGTAATGTGTTTGCATAGCCTAATTAATTACTCTTTTGTTTTTCATAATCCATAAACACATATATTGTCAAGTAACTTCTGAAGCGGCAATCTTTCTGTAAATATTTCCTGTTCCTTGTTTATTAACTCGGTAACATCTTTTTTTTAATTTAACTTCTCACCACTTATGGACGTATCAAAACCAGGTAACAAGAATCATTCTCTTCATCATTATTCATTAAATAAATTGAACAGTAGAGAAAATGCAAACTGAATTCTATATATCATGTAAGATAAATGATCATACTTAACAGAAGTAGCATGATAGCCTGAGGTATTTTGTTTCTTACGCCAGTTATCGATGTTTATACTTTCTGTAATTTGCACCAGCAATTGGTTCCATTATAACCACATCAACACATCAGATTAACATCTGCTATAATAAAAGAATTCAAAATATGATGAAATTTATTTTGTTTCAGTTAGTTCCTTATTGAATTATTTCATTAGGTAAAGTACAAAAAAATATCATTCTTATCATAAGCGTTCATTATTAATATCATTTATCAAAGTGTTAAGTTATTATCGTTAAGTTATATCGTGTTTAATAATAAATTACTGTAGCATTAATGCCGATTAAAATACTCATACTACTTCTCTTATTAAGAAAAAGATAGCGACTATAGTTTTATGGAATAAAATTTAAAATTTACTTCGTTCTTCATTTTCTTCCATTATAATAGTAAGGCAACTCCTACCAATTTCGTTACAAATAGGCCCTACAATTTTATACCCGCTACATCATTTATAAAACCCCAAGAAATGCTCAACCCGAAGAAATGCTCCGCCATAACACAGGAAACAACTACCACCGTTCAGAATAGATGGCCATGCCCTACCCTGGGCTACTACAGTTAGATACCTTGGAATCACCTTGGACAGACGTCTAACCTTCCGCACCCACGTCACAGAAAAAATTATTAAAGGCAGAGCCTTACTCTATAAACTCTACCCCTACTGCGCTCTCGCTCTCTCAGAATTCTCCTTAAACTCCCCATCTACACTGCTATGATCAGATCCTTCCTTCTTTACGGTGCACCAGTTTGGTGGCCCATCCTCTCCTCCATCAACAAAAGAAAACTCTCCTCCCTTCACAACCACATAGTTAGACAAATTTCCAAACTCCACTACGTCATTAATAATAAAACCGCCCCAGCCCGGAGGAGTTCATCCAACGAACTTCAAGAGTCCTTCACGACGCCAGTCAACGCTCTGTACAGCCACCTGTCAGAGAAATCTACATGACACCTCGCCCGCCACAAGTAAAGATTAAACAGCCATTCCACGATTTTATAGACTCCCTACAAACTTCTCTATAAATATTTCCTACTAGAAAAAAGAAAAAATACTCTCGACTAAAATAAGCTTCCCTTCCCAAGGCAATGTTCTCGCTGTTATCCCGATTTCGAGCCCATCTTTCCCCCAATTAATCATCTGTAATTTCAAATAAAGAAAAATTCCAAAAAAGTTCCTTTCATCCAATTCTCCGAACTACAAGGTAACCTAGCTACGATGACGTCATCCCGAGCGCAAGCTCACTTCTTTCAAGACGCGGACTCGAACATATTTTATAAATTGAATTCTAACAATGCGAATTTTATAACGTAGACTAATACTAAAGAAACGTTATAATAATGAACGGATTTTGATGTAGTTTTAACAGAAAACGGCAAATTTCTGCTGAATTAAGTAACCGATGGAAAAATATTACAATTATTGTTGCAGCATTATTCACGTTTTTCGTATTAGTTTTCTACGTAAATTTTTCCTGGGTGTCATAGACTTTCAAATTCTGTAATATCGGAAAAGTCCAGTTGGACGTTTTTACTTTCTCTTGCCTATATGAATATATAGGAAGGAAAGTATTGTTTTCATGTCGATTTTTCGAAATCGGGTTTTCACCGGATCTATACGTTTTCAGACCTCCTGAACCCAAAAACATGTTTTTAGCGATTGGTCTGTGTGTGTGTCTGTGTGTATGTGTGTGTGTGTGTGTGTGTGTGTGTGAACAAAATATCTCAAGAACGGAACATTGTACAAACTTGAAACTTAGAACTTAAGTTACATACCACTACCGGACCCGACACGAACATTTTCATCAAAATCGGTCAACCGGAAGTAGTAGTTTATTCGTATAATTTTTCACTTTTTTGCAATTTTCTCAAAAACTGGTCCTACGATTTTTTTTTAAATCGCCTGGTTTATTCAGTTTTTTATTCTCTACATGATAGGATAGGCGCCATGTTTGCTGAAATTTTGGATGAGGCGGTTTTCACGTAAAAAAAAAGTTTTTTTAAGATTACGGCTTTAATATGCAATTTAGCGAAGAAATTTATATAATAAATGTTGTAGAAAATTTAAAAACCTACAATTTTTATTTCAAACATTTTTTTGTATAACGCTTAGTTAAGCGGCAATTTGCAATTTTCTGTTTTTTTCTCACGAAAACGTGTGAAAAATCGAGTTTTTTAATATTTCGGCCTTAGTATGCATTGTATGACAAAAGTGTATATAATAAAATTTATAGAAAATTAAAAGATCTACAACTTTTATTCATAATATTTTTTAGTACAGAGCCTAGTTTAGTGTGAAAGAGAGATTTTCCGTATTTTTAAGCCAAACTGAGGTCGATTTTCATTTTGCGTCTTTCACTCATGATTAAAATAAGGTTATGTTCATTGAGGTTAGTTTTTTGTTTATTTATAATGTTAGGTTATATTGGTCATTTTTTTGCATTGGCAAGAGAAAGTTGTGTGACTGTTTCACACCAGATTTTTTCTTATAAAATTAAATTCTGTTTATTTCTTTTATTTAGTAATTTATTTGTTTTTGTATTTTAAAATACACCGACAAGTGTGATAACAAATGACGGTGAACAAATGATATGAATGACGAAGAGGTAGATCACCTATATTTGTTACTTCCGATAATAAAATATTAAGATATTTGGTTTCTTTTTAAATGCTTATCAGTTTGGAAGATACTTATTAGAGTAGGTTGTATGTACTCGTATCTAAGCCGTAGGAAAATCTCTCTTCCACGCTTTCTTCAGTCAGCAGGGAGGAACGTCTGTTAGTTTTTCTGTACGGATTTGACAAACTAAAATAATTTACCGATAGGCCTTTTTTAAAAGAGGCATGAGTTTTGATCCTAGAGGGTCACGCAACGTGAAGCTTAGTTAAAATCTAGATATAGAATATTCCATACGATCATAATAACTTTTTACCCGACGTATATTAAGTACTACAAGCACATATCAATTATGTTGGACTTGATATATTTTGATCTATTAAATACATTCGACAGGATTTGTAAAGAAGCTGTATTGTGAGAGCTTGAGGAGCCAAACAAAATAGCACAAATGGTAAAGGGTACATATGAGGAAAGTAGGAGCTGCGTGAAGACAAGAGTCGGTTGATAAAAATGGTCTGAGGATAGGAAGTATATTCACTTCCTGGCCTCAGACCTCCTCTCCTGTACATTATAACCACGGATGGAATTACTAAGATAGTAAAGAAGAAGCCTAATTAAAATACTGGGAGTTTAGGTTTTGTAGATTATGTTGGGAAAGACGGAGGAGGAAAAGATGGAAATAACACTGGAGTTGTAGGGTGAAAAAATTGTCAAGTATCGTTTGGAAATAGTAAAGAAAAAAAAAGTTGCTCGTGCAGAAGATATGTGAGGAAGGCGGACAGAGGCATCTAAATGGCAGGATGTGGAGAAAGTTAAGGAATTTACATCTTGGTAATTGTTTTTCTATTAGATCAAAAGTTGAAATGGTTTGGTCATGTTAGTAGATTGGAGGAGGTTAATCTGCGCAAAAGTTTTCTGTACATGGAGATGGAGAAAGAAGACTAAGGAAGAGACAAAAGCACGGTGCTCACACGACCAACTCATGATGGCAGCTTAAATGGTAGTATTAGCGCTACCCCGTAACAACTGTACCAACTTCCTATTCACAGTGTTGCCAACATACCGATGAATACAAAATCGTCAGATTAATCTGCCGGACCCAATAAAAATTTTCATTACAGGATATTTTTACTTTTGCAATCTCTCCTTCTCTCCTTTTCGTGTTCCCTTAGAATAATGACTGAGTAATATGGTATCAGTTTAGAACAATTATAAATAATGAACTTGGTGAAAATTTTCTTGACATATGTATAAATAATAGATATTATTACACACAAAGACAAAGCTACAATTTATACCTTGTTAAACGTGAATGCTCCATAAATCTTTTAAGAATAAATTATACTGTAAAACTAGTTACCGAAGCCCAGTGACTTTTTTAAATGGAACAAAACCTCGGCGTGACTATAAACATCAGCTAATATGCTTTTCACTTGGGTTGATTAGATTTAAATCGATAATTATTTGTACAATAGTGACAATAGGGCTAAATATTCAAGTGTAATAACTATTATATTATTTCACGGAATAAAATATTGTTTTACGTCAGCTGAATACAATAGCGCACTGAACAAAACTTAAATCTTACTGGTAGCTAGTTTACGGTTGTTCGCTGCTTTCTCCTTGTTGCTTACTAGACCCACAACTATCTAGTTGCAGAATATGAACTGCTGTTGAGATTTGTTATAATACGGTACACTATTATTACTATTACTACTCTGCACTGCTATAGTATCTAATTTAAACAGATATGTAGGCCAGTACGCTGCTCACTTTCATCATTGGTACCACTTTGCATCGTTTGAACCTCACCACCCAGAGCCATCTTTTGAAAGAATCCGGTAATTTTTAAATAACTAACATATTTTAAACCAATTAACTCCTCTCTTCTCAAATGTTACAAAAAAGAAATGGTTTTATTTCATGAATACAAATAAAATATTAGCTGCTCACTTATATAATTATGCATAATAAAAAAAAAATCTGGTGTGAAACGCTCACACATGTTTCTCTTGCCAATGCAAATAATTTAACAATATAATCTAACATTAGTAATAAAACATTAGAAATAAACACAAAAAACTAATCTCAACAAACATAACCTAATTTTAATCATGAGTGAAAGACACAAAATGAAAATCAACCTGTTTGACTATAGACTAATATACGGAAAATCACTTTTTCACGCTAAACTAAGCTCTGTAGAGAAAAATGCTCAAAACAAAAGTTGTAGATCTTTTAATTTCCTATAAATTTTGTTATATTTCTTGTCGTAAAATGTATACTAAGGCTTAAATCGTAAACTATCGATTTTTCACACGTTTTCGTGAGAAAAACAGAAAATCGCTAATTACCACTAAACTACGCGTTATACCATAAAATATTTGAAATGAAAGTTGTAAGATTTTAAACTCTCTATAACTTTTATTCTATATATTTTTAAGCTAAAATGCATATTAAAGCCGCAATCTTAATAAAAACAATTTTTTACGTGAAAACAGCCTCTCCAAGAATTTCAGCAGACATGGCACCAACCTATCTGGTAAAGCATAAAAAGTTAGTTAATAAGGTGATTAAAAGAAAAAATTGTAGGAGCCGTTTTTGAGAAAATTGCAAAAAGTGAAAAATGAGACGATAAACTACTACTTCCGGTTGACCGATTTTGATGAAAATGTTCGTGTTGAGTTCTCTAGTGGTACCTAACTTAAGTTTCAAGCTTCAAGTTCGTACAACGTTCCGTTCTTGAGATATTCTGTTCACACACACGCGCACGCGCGCGCGCGCGCGCACACACACACACACACACACACACACACACACACACAGACCAATTGCTAAAAACATGTTTTTTGGGTTCAGGGGGTCTGAAAACGTGTAGAACGGGGTGAAAACTCAATTTAGAAAAATCGACATGAAAACAATATGTAGGTACTTTCCTTCCTATATATTTATATAGGCAAGAGAAAGTAAAAAAACAATTGACATACGTATGTTTTATGGATCTCTTATAAAATAAAAAAAACCTTGCGTGACTAATTTAGGTTTGGAATAATAATTTAACGGTTTAATAAAAGTATCCTAAATTCATAACCTAGTTGGGACTTGAAGTCCCAGCTCGATTTTAGCAAACATAATGGTTTTGTACAAACCAGTGTTTTTTAAATTCTCTACAGGCCTTTTGATCACCTTAGTTGGTTATTGAATATTACTGGTTCCCTTAATTCACACCCAAAACGAATAGCTAAAACAAACCTGTCACATTATGTGGTTCTTAAAAAATAAACACAGTTCGCGATTTTACAATAAAAACAAAAAAAAATCAAATCGTACGAGGCAAATTAACAAAGAAATTATTTTGCATTATTCAATTATGTTTGAAAACTTTGTTTAACTTTGTCTCTATGATAAAAGAAAAATAATGATTAAATTTGAAGGCTTGACTCTTTTATAAAATACTGGTGAAATATTTACTGACGATTATCAGTAATAATTCAAATTTCAGAACTCTATGATCGCCAACCTCCGAAAGGAGAAGACACACAAATAATAAGATTGGTAAAATTGATAAATTGATAAATAAGATTGGTTAAAATTATTTAAGTTAGAATTTTGAAAAATGTACAATTATGCGTCAATGTTTGTAAACAGTACGTCACAAGAAATAGATATAAAGATAACATCATCATAGATGTAAAGTAACTAGCATAGGCTTCCTGTAATTTTTAAGGTAGGTCCATATTAGTATCATCAAATTAGTTCACTAACTCGGAGTTTAACTGTAGAGATCTCCTCAACCATCGCCCAAGAAACTCGTACAAACAACCTAAAACAGAATTTTACGTACGACAACGCCAAGCCACTTTTATGTTCCACTCTATAGGTATTATGTTTAACGTTACACAAAGACCGCTATTTATATACAATACGTAACTGACGTCACAAAATAGTATACAACATAATCCACAACAAATCTGAATAATATCCAAACCCTCTCACAAAAACATATAATTTATGGCAACACAGGGAGTACTTAGTAAAGACGTTTAAAATATCTCTGACCAAGATATCTTCTTGGGGATAGCCAGTGACAACTGCTAGCTCCAGCAAGTAAATAAAGTTTTAAAAACTTGAAAACTTAAAAATAGTTAAAACAATATACATTCTTGAGATATTTGTCCGCGCGCGCGCGTGCACACACATACAGGCCAATTGGTAAAAGCATGTTTTTGGGTTCAGGGGCATTTCAATATTCAGGGTTCAGTATTCGTGTATTTCCGGTTTCAAAATATCGAAATGAAAACAATTCTTTATTTCCATATGTATTCATATAGGGCAAGAGAAAGTAAAAAATCAGTAAAATGTTACGAAGAAATTAATTAATTTTAAAAAAACTGATAAAAACCGACTACGCGAGAAGTCACTCACAACCTTGTGACCCCTGCAAATAAGGATAGTACGCAAAATTTTTGAAAAGGTTCTAAACTAATTAACTTTTTTTTTAAATTATAAAACAGGAAAAGTAAAAAGATGCCAGTACTTGTAATATTAGAAGTGAAATGTGTATAACTATTACCACCGCGAAGTTTCAAATGGCGAACAAGGCCAGAGCTTTCGTAGTATATTTCTTTCTATGAACTAAGATGATAAAGACAAAAGTTATTACAACCTCTAACCACTGAATATACATCACTTGGAAGAGCGGCCACATAAAGAGTGTGGAACTGCAATTTATTATGAAGTATTTAAACATATTGAAAGGTGCGTGACCTCTCAAGTGTTAACAGTGTGTGTTTGTTGAGTTATATTTATAGCCTACTTTTCCAAATAGGTAAGTTTGCTGAACTACTTTCTTTCTTCTAACGTACAAATGTTAATTGGATAAAGACGATCAAATATCCCTTTTGACCGGCATTAACGACACATTTCAGAATAATTAGACCTACAAATATTTGGCAATTATTATAAAAATAACTATAGATCAGTGACATAACACTGGTTTATGACGAAAAAAATTACAAGTTTTTCAAATAGTTTATAAAGGACACACCCCATTGTGCATTAAATAATATTTTTCATAATTTTTCTTAATTATTAGTACATTCTTAATCTAATCTTTGGTAAATACTTTAAAAGTATGTCAAATGGGAACCGGGAACTCTCCTGAATTCGGAATAGGTAGGACCATCTGAAAAAAGTTACCGAATGGTTTAAAATTTAACAGTCAATTATTCCGGTTATTCAACTGTACATGAGGTTCTTAGGAAGTTTAGTCATTATGTCAATAAATATGCCAGTTACACGATAACCAATCTAATTCTTAGGAGGCAATCACTCTAAGAACACCAAACACAACTAGATTTTTCTCTCTAAACTTTTTTTCTCTAAAAAGCCTTTACTTAATAAATAATTGATTTTAATTCAAATTATACTAAATGTGCAACAATCTAAAATACGTAAATAAAAACGGTGAATGAAAAATGTCAATAAGTTATTAAATGGATGGTGATTTAAAACGGTCTTAGGTTATATTAAGCTATAACATTTTTGGGGATGATACCGATGTACTCCCCATTAAAGTGTTTTATTAAATTTCGATTCGAGATCCTTTTTAAGTGCAGGCTCTGTTATCTAAATTTGCTTCCAAATATTTATATTAACCTCCTGATATTTTAAATATAACTTACTGTAGATATATTTACTTAACATAATAGGAAAAAACAACTTAAAATGTCCTTTTAGTAATACTAGACGATGGCTTTCACAAGTGTAAAGATATTCAGTTAGAAAAAACGAATTTTCTATCAGGGATTCATTTATGACATAGATGATTTCAAAAGAAAGTTTTTATGATAAACTAATTTCTGGATTATAAGTTACAAGTCTAGAGTACTTAAATTTCCCGGTAACTGAACAGTAATAAAAAAAATTAGTCCTATTGCAATAATATTTCTTTACAAAAATTCTTTCTCTACAAGCACAGAATTATTTTTAATTACTTTAGGTAAAACTCTAAACCGGAAAATAAAAACCGGACCGTAAGACTAAAAAACAAGTTAATGCCTTAAGAGACTTTTTTCACAAATCACAATAATTATTTTTATTTTTAAAATAATTTTTGTCTTCAAAAAACCGAGGTTATTACTTTCATTAACCTATAAGTGGTATTATAAACGTTCTTAACAATGGACAAAAGTCTTTAAACGTTTAAAAAATAATGCAAGGACTATTAGTGGCATGCAATGAATAAGTTTAGACCAATACAGTTAATAGCACTTCCAAATCATTTAGACAATGCGATTTAAACAGTTAAAGAGAAAGTATAAAAGTGAGAAATTAATAAATTCTAGTAATGAAATACTAAACATAACTACACCGTATTAGGACGTCAAAAATAGTGAAAATGAAAATTTGCACGTATGCTAAACCAGACACAATGTTATCAAGTAGGCACTGTTTATTATATATTCATGGTTGTAAGTTACCTCCATATTCTTAAAAATTGGTACGTGGGTAGAAAGGTTCTTTTAATTTAGGTTTGTTCATCATATTGAAGAAAAGAAACAACAAGATTGTTTACCTATAAATAAACACTTTTTGCATCATTTGTCAAATTTATGTTTTATTGAAATAATCTAGGTTCTTTCAAGTATGTTCCACACCATCGGAATTTATTAAAATGATAAAAATTCATTTTTCATAATTCGGAGACCAATTCTAACATTTACATTTTTATTATAATATTAAAAAACAAATTTTTCCTTGATAACCATCTTTGAACTTTCACACCATTTGAATATTTTTATGATTTAAAAAATTCAAAATTATTGTTTTGGAAATTTACATAATGTTGACCTTTGTAGTCTGCTGTCTCTAAACATTATTTTCAACTTTTCTTCATACTACAACGTTTCTAAAGACCGTGGAATGCCATTTAAAAATGGCATTCCTAAAGAAATTTAGTGACACTTTCAAATTCTGAATTCATAGATCAACGAAACATTTAACTAACAGGCTGGAATAAAATATTTTCATACAGCCTAATTCTTAACAAAATAAACTTATCGTCGTTTATTGGTATAAAACTACATTGATTGAGTTTCTCAACGGATAATAATTGAGTACCTGCCAATAATTTGGAAGAAACTCTAAATATAGGCCTACACAATAGACTGGAATACAAGGATTTTATTTTAACTCATTTTCTCAACTTTGTGACTAAGTTAATTGATTCAATTCATTAAAATACAGATGGCATGATAAACCTAAAGATTTAAAATTCGTAAATGAGGTGTGGCTATTAAATAACGAGACTGACGTTGTAAAATTTTTTTTTTTTAATTTATACAGAATCACTTATTGTCACGTTCAATTATATACTCCTTCTCTATCCCTACAACACTCCATGCGAATTTTCCAGTGTTGGAAACAGTGCTGGAAGTCATTTTCTGTCAGCTCCTTCTGGACACGTGCCGCTTTCTCTTTTGCAGCTTCCACAGAATCAAATCTTGTCCCTTTTAATGTAGATATCACCTTAGGGAAAAGGTAGAAGTCACATGGTGCAATATCTGCTGAATAAGGTGGTTCTAACACTGGGATGCTGTACTTGGCTAGGAACCTCTTGACAGATAACGCGGAAAGAGCTGGCGCATTGTCTTGTTGGAGAACCCATGATTTGTCCTTCCACATTTTGGGGCGTTTTTTCCTTACTCTTTGGCGTAGTTTAGAAAGTACCTCAAGATAGTAATATTGATTAATTGTTTAACCTTCAGAAACCCAATGAAGGTACACAATCCCATGGATATAAAAAAAAAACAACCATCATTGCTTTAAATTTTGACTTGCTCATTCGAGCTTTTTTGGCTCTCGGTGAAGTTCGGCTCTTCCAGTGCATGGATTGGCGCTTCATTTCCAGATCATAAGTAAAAACCACGTTTCATCACATGTTATTATCTTCTACCTGTTCGCTAAGGTGAAATCTGCATTAAAAGGGACAAGATTTGAGTCTGTGGAAGCTGTAAAAGAGAAAGCGGCACGTGTCCTGAAAGAGTTGACAGAAGATGACTTCCAGCACTGTTTCCAACAATGAAAAATTCGCATGGAGCGTTGTAGGGTTAGAAAAGGAGTGTATATTGAAGGTGACAATAACTGATTATGTATAAAATTAAAATAAACTTTTTACAACGTCAGTCTCGTTATTTAATAGCCACACCTTGTAGACTATGTTATTATTTCATTATTAGACACTTTAAATTTTCTGACATTAATATAGGGTATACCAAATAGTTGTACTACTGCAGTAACTTAAACACAATGACGTGATTTTAATAGTATCAATAACCGGAAATTTTTAAAACAATTTTTTTTGTTTTTTAACTTAAAATATTCTATACTTTTTGCGTAAAATGGTTTTTTCTATTGTTATTCAGTTTTTTTTAGATATTTTAAGTTTCCGTTGCATTATTAAATATTGTGTCAAGAAATGTACGAAAAATTAAATTTTTACATATTTTTTTTGGTTTCAAGGTAATTTTTATCTTAGAAAAGGATATTTTGTTTCTATTACATTTTGCGTTATTGTTTGTTTTGTTTATAACAAAATAGGCTAACTAAAAATTTTTTGTTGAAATTAAAAACTTGACACAAAATTCCCGCAATTTTTCTATATACGTACATGACCAATTATCTCAGAATACGTGGGATATATCAAGATGAAATTTTGAGAGAATAGTATTAGCTTTTATTCTGAATATTGTAGAAACATTATTAAAAAAGTTACAATGTAACTAGATATTAAACGTAATACTGATAAAATTGAAACAGTTTTGTAGATATTTCAAATGTTTTTGAACTCCTAAACATTACAAAAAATTAATAATTTAAAAACCAAACTTGTAAATCATATGCACTTGTATTGATAGACCTCCAGAGTTTCAGTTGGCTAAGTACAACAATGTTAGAGAAAACCTGTAACTTCCATTTAAACATGTGTTTATGAACCAGTTACGGGTTCCATTAATGAAGGTTGTTTATGAAAACAATATTTTAAAGGTCCGAAGTTCAAATCCCAGCAACTATCTTTGTAACTTTCACAAAAAAATTAATGTAAAAAATATTTCATAAATCCTTTTAGTCACTTACAACCAAGTAGTTGATGCACCTGTAAATAAATATTTTATATAAAGTATCTTTATTGAAATCTAGTACATTATATTTCAATAATTCAATAAATATACAGCTTGACAAAGTGACTAATTTTACCTGTTATGTGGAAGCGTTTGAAGAAAAAATACAATATTATAGGATTGAAAAAAAGTAAAAATGATGCAGTATACAAGTATAAAAAGTACTTCGATATAGTGGCATAGAACTGGAACGCTTACCAGGAAGCTAAATAAAAAATTTTACATCTACATAGAATAATATGTTATGAGTGAATTCCACTCCTAAAATTGTAGTATCTATTTATCTTTGTATACAATAAAAAATGTTTCGTCGTATGTACAATAAAGCATATCACTAAGTACTGATAAGAGAATCTGAACAATAATGTGAAAAGCTAACAAAATAATGTTTTTCCAGACAAGCCGAGACTAATAAATGATAGTTAAACAGCGGATATAAATACTGGTAAAAGCTGACGCATCCCTAACTCATTGACATGCTGGGGATCGCGCGTCTGTCCTACTGACCCGTCTTAACGCCCTACCGGCCTCGCAGTGTACGACAACTTATCAGGTCAGTATTAAGCCGCACCCTTTGTAGTCTTAACTTACGCAAAACACTTTTTACCTAATAAGAAACAAATAATCGAGAAGCACAAAAATGTCAGTTAATACGAGGGTATCAATAAATTAGTTAAAAAAAATTATAATTTTGAATAATTACTATTTTAAAACGTGGTACAGGTTTCTGCAATAGAAAGCTGTTTAATTCTAAATTGTTTATTATTGAGTAGTCATACTAGCGCAGTTTTCGAAAAAAAGAGTTCGGCAAAGGACTTTCACGGGATTGAGTTCTCAATACACAAATATTAAGAAAAAAATATGAAGGATTTTCTTCACGAAACTTAAGCAACTTCTATAAAACTCATAACTAACAACTGAAGTAAAAAATCGTTAATGTCGTTAAATATTTCTCTTTTAATCAGATGACCTTTATACACAATAACCCAATAATAATAATAATAATAATAATAATAATAATAATAATAATATTATTATTATTTTTATTATTATAATGTTCTGGTACTATTTTCCATTACCACAGTTTTAAAAGGAAATTATTAGTTTTTATTTATGTAATTTAATATAAAGTGTATGCTAATTATGACCACATTCTGAGAGTAACAATAATAACAAAATCGCTTTTAATTAGTTAAAAACCTATTGTCCCTATTTAGAGGATGAAGCAGAGAAATGTTGATTAAAAATTACAACTATTAATATTTTATACAACTATTTAAACAATTTATTAAGTACGTTATAAAGAACCAAAATATTGAAGAGGTTTGACAGTGAAAATATTTTTTGGCGTTTATTAATCATTAGAACTATCCTTTTTTTAAATTTTAAGCAATTAGATTTTTTGCATTTCCCATCTTCACGTATTTAAATAAACGTTATTTTAATATTATTTACAAATAATGGTGCACATAATCTGGCTGTAAAAATATTGATGTTTTCTTGTATTTTTAACTACGTCTTCTAGATGATTTATTTGTATTTTTTCTGGGATTGATAATGAACAATGATTTAAGATAAAGAATTACAGGTATACAGAGTTTCTTTGGACTAATTGCTATATTTTTATTACCCGAATTTTATCTATAACCTGTTCATTAAAGAACAATAAGTAGATTTTTTAAAATAAAAATTGACATGAAAAGGTAACTCTCAGTAGAGATGTTTTCACAAAATAAAACCAATGTTAAAGTTCACATAATATAATGAAGCTTAATTTGTAAAACAAAATAGCTTAATAATTACAACGCTGTTCTTTTCTTTTGTCTTTAATTTCTATTACGGTACTGTACATTGAGCTGCACAATTTCCGTGGTAAGCCTATATGATATTTAAATTGTGGTGGGGAATTTCCCTTTAAGGAGAAGAGGTACCCAGTTGTACGTTCTCTATTTGTAACAACTACGGGTGTTGTCCGTTATTTAGACCAAGAGATTTCAACTCCATTTTCGTTTTAGACGTCACACAGTTGGGAAGTTCCTTTAAGCTAGATAACGGGCTAGTCGTTTGAATGGTCATCTAATCGTTCGTGAAATTTACTACCTATACAAAGACGCGGTTAGCTCCTTTACTGTCGGAGTTTTGAAATCGTCGTGGAGGGTTTTATTGCTTACATAAAAAAGAAGACTAGACTCAAGTCTTAAGAATTTTGATTGAAAGGCCTGGATCGACTTTGAATTAGCCTACTCTCTACCACTACTCCAAAGAGCTGGATACCAAAAGTCCAGATTGGTCTTAAAAGGGTTTTGTATATTAAAATTTTGGAATGGACATTCAATTTTGATCGAGGGTTAATTAAGTATATGATTAGATTCTGGCGGTGGTTAAGTTCTAAACGTTTTATACGCAGATGATGCTTCCAAGTTAGTCGCCTATAAAGCCATAAGTGGAGCCAAGATATGGCACCACTCTGGCCTGTGGGATATGAATGTTATTCAGCATCACAATGCAATTCAAGCCATTTTTTATATGCTATACGAAATTTTGAAATTTCTTTTCTAACAGTTTAAATGAACAAATCGTCTGGAATGTGGTTGTTGTCATGTACCAAGGCGCAGTTGTTAAGGCTCAGAGTACTTTCGACTGAAGACGCTAAATAATTTGGATATGCCAGTTATTGGATGCAACCCACAGCTGGATTCCGTAGTCCTAGTCTTTATACGGCTTTTATTTTAATATTTAAAGTTTGTTTTAAAGTGATAATATTCTGAGCTTGGTCCGTGTAGCCAATAGAATATTGTTTAAAGTTTAAGTCTAGGTGTGTTTCTAGCTGTGTGGATAGAATTTGTATGATATTAAAATATTGTGTAAACAATAGGCTGTTGATGACTAAATTTACATGCAGGGCTAACATGTAACTTGGAAAGTATCTGAACAGTCTCCTTTCTGCGTTCTGTAGTACACCTGTGCTGTAGTAAACCTTTACCGTTCTCTACTTACTAAATTTTTCTATATATTAGGTTATAACCTGCGTAATTTGTACTATCTAACTAATAATTTAACCTGTACTGTGCACGGGTTTGTTGTTTGGCTCATAGAGGTACATTAAATAAACTACTATTTTGATTTTCTCGGTTTCACTTCTCGCTTTAATTTTACTATGTATCACTTTAAGATTACTAATAGCTACCAATTTTTAGATTTACAGCTCTTTGGGAAAGTACCGAAATAACAAGCCCTATTACTGCTTTAGTATAGTTTTCTTCTTCTTGCTCCAAGAAGCAAGTGGTAAAAATTTTAATCCCTTACCTTTTATACACATTAGCCTACTTACAAAATATGTAATCCTGATTTTTAAAACTGAAGCTTTTTTTGAGAAGGCTTACATGAAATATAAGTTTCTTTAGGGTAATGACAGCTGTTTTAGTTCAAACAAACCGGCGTAAGGGCCAAGTGAAGCATGCGGCCTCATGGGCACTGCACCGGCAGAGCCGGTGTTTTTTCTTCTTTTTTAGTTCTAAAATCATAATTTTGATTTTGCGGAAAACTTAACTTAAATATAAACTTTAGCGCCCCTAATATGCAAAAATACTGAGTCTTTTTTACATATTACGGACATACACTTTTTTACATATTAGAATTTCAAAAAATAAATTTTTTTTTTCATAAAGGGGCGCCAAACCCTGATCTCGCATGTGCCAAAAACCCCTTAAATCGGCCTTGAGTTCAAAAGCGCTAATTTTCGAACTGCAAATGCCTTAATTTTTTTGTTTAACCGCTAAAGAAGTGATGTGCTGAATTCCAGATCTCTAGGTTATCGGGAGGTCGAGAATTATTGATGAGTGTATCAGCGAGTCAGTCAATTCAGTAAGGGCTTTCTGTTTCATATACTGTACATAGAGATTTTAAAATGAGAAGTTAGTTTTATTTAATATTTTCTGATAAGTTTGGTTTACTTAATGCCAAAACAATAAATAATTTTTAGGCCTAATATAAAAATATTAAAAGTTATTTAAGCTACGAACATTTTTATGAAAGTTAAATGAATTCGGAAATATAGTTCCATATAAAACAATAAATTTAATACCATACAAACATTTTTTAAATAATTTAAATATTGAAAATGTTGCAATTGACTGATTTAGTTGTTGATGAATCGTTTATGCTGAGGATGAGGAATTGGGTTATTTTATGAGTGATAAAATAAATTTATGATAAATCTATCTATCGTTGGTAAATAATATTCATTGATACCCGCATCATAATGAACTCCTTATCAGAATTATATGAATCAAATAATGTGAAGTACAAGCACAATAAGTTTACGATTTTTATTTTTGATCAAACCCACTTTCGCTATTAAAAATAACGAACTACTTAAAACACTGAGTTCATACATTGTTTCCTGAATTATTTTTTAAAATACTTTTATTCCTAGTACGTGGGGTATTTAGCTTACTGTGTGTACTTTCTAAAGCAATTTACGTTGTGTGGTTATTGTTCTTATCGCTATTCATAACAGCATCCTTACAGTTATATAAATTATTTATTCTAGCTGTGGATAATATTTCATTCATAGTTAATGCAACTTCTATTTTTCTTCTTCAATTTATTTACAATTATTTTTTTTTTATTTTCCACATATGGGATCTAGGACAATGTAATTATCAAAACTATAATGTTATTTATTTTAATAGTGAATTATTTTGCCAAAGAAATCTGCATTTCCTTTTTCTATTACAAAATTTTCGTTTTATATTTTGTACAAATCAAATTCTTGGTATACGATGTAAAACAAAATAATTGTTCTTTTTTTTGAGAAAATTATAAATTTTAGGAAAATTAGAATATTTTTTATTAGCTATAATAATTAGTTACCCCACTGCAACTGGTGTTCATTCTCTCAACGTCTGGGTCATCACAGATAATGTTATTTGTACCGATTTTTATTAAGAATTACAGAAATTTTTATAAATTAAATATTTTTTTAAAAACTTTGTACTAATTCAACGAATTGAAAAATTAAAAGCAGAACAGAAGGTGGGCAAAGGCCAGGAAATCCTACAATGAAAAATTCTCAGGAACTTGCTAGCTTTAGTAGGTGTAGTAGGTTTCATAGTTTAAATTATTTCCTCATTGACATATTTTTAAGATTTTTTTTAGTAGTTAAAGATGAATAGGACTCAATGGAAATCGGCTGATTTGAAAGCTTAACTCTTATCTCTTGCCACGGAATCCACAATGAAGACTGAAAGAACGCTGAAACAGATTCATAATTATAGTCACTAAATCATCCATTTAAAATTTTTATTTCGTAAAAATCAAAATATTAAATGTAAAATGAGTAAATTAACCTTGTTTTTTAGGTCATCAGCCGAAAGGATGGGTTGAACCTCCAGAGGCTTTACTACGTAAAACAGAAGTGAGGTGGTTTACAATTGCCTTCCTTACTGAGTAGAAAAGTATGCTTATCAGCAAGCCAGGCCTTCCGAAAAGCATCTACTTTCCACCCTGCAAATGATACTTTCACTTCATTCACCACAGGGTCTAGCTGTATAATGAAATTCATTACTCTCAGAGGAGATAACTGACTAGTGTCTTTTACACCTCTAACTCTTCTGTCCTTAAAATATGTTTCAGTCATATAATTGGTTAACCATGTGATAAGAAACAGAACTATTTTTTTTTGTAGCCCTGGAACCAGCAGATAGAGTAAAAATAATTGAACTCTCCATCTGCCTCTTTTGGGCATTAAATTAACCTTATAAAATTTATTTCCATTTGAAAACTGCTACTGACTGGTTCTCTTCTCCTGTAAACAATTTAAAGTAATTATTTTTATAATTTTATTATCTGTTTTAGTTACTAAGTTGAAGTCACAGTTATGAAAATAACATAAAATTTTTAAAAAATATGTATGATCAAACAGCTTAATAAACTTTTTTGTATGAAACGAACGTCCTTTAATAAGAAGCTTAAAAATCATTTAATACATCCAAAGGTAATTAATGCATTACAGACACTGTGGAATCTAATCTGCTGGTTTTTTTTCGAAATAATCCAAGAGGATCAGTAGGACGTTGGTGCGCGGAGTAAAATAATAAAGTACTTTAATTCTTACTTTCCCTAACTCTCATACGTACAACCTGAATTTGAAATAAGAAAATGACATTCATTTACTCGTAACAATTTTCATATACACAATTTTTTCGCCAGGTGGAATCGAATAGTAACTAAATAGGTACTACAAGTTATTGAAAATTTATATGAATTAATAGTTGCCTAGTGTTCATACTAATTCTGATTATAATCATAGCACAGTAGCTAGATTCCAAATCCGCGAGGCAATCCTTTCCCTTTCGCTGTACTTACAAGAGAGGGGGAGGTTCTTTATCTGAAACAATTCTAGTGAGGTGGAACTGTAGGAGGGTGACACTGACATGTGAAGGTCGTATAAGAGGAGGTCATTGGCCGACCGGGATGCGCGCCGCACTTTCTCTGTGATAATGACAATAAGGTGGGGGAGCTCTGACGACGTGAGGCGCTTCCACATCCTGGTCCGTACTTGGTCCGGTTCAATTCTGTTTACTCTCATTCGACGGTAGGTTGGAAGAATTGTCACATATGTTAATTAATTAGCATTGTCTTACTTATATTCAATTATAATTAACTATTCTAATTTCTGAAAAAATATACTAAGCGGTTTCTTAATATTTTTATTTTAATTAGTAGGTCTTAGACCATCTGCACGTTGTACTGAAAACTGAAGGCGATGATTCCCGTATTATTTGAACGAATCAGAAAAACTTAATTGGTAATACCTAATTGAAATGCAACTTTATTACTTTCGTAACATCATTGCTTCCACAGATTAGTCTGAAACCGAAAAGTAAAGGTTTCTCAATCAATCCCGGGTGCGTTTTTGGAATTAATCAGATAGCTCCAAAATGTGCTTTACTCCAGGCAAAAAATACAGAATCTCAATTTTCTCAAAAACATCTGAATTAATTTTGCCTTATTTAACAGATTTGCTGGGTTTACTAAGAAAGTTTAAGTGGTATATATATAGGAATATTCTCGAAATAATCTTTAAATCCGCTCAAAAAAATAGATCTTTTAGTTATTTTAAGTCAAACCAACATCTTGGTTATTAGAAATTACTTTGGGTTAAGGTACGGTGGGTTTTAGCTCGGATAATTTCCCAGACCTTTATTGGGAATCGAACCCGGGACCTCTACGTTGCAGTGTAGCATGCTAATCATTAGGCATGGAGGCGGCCAAAATAGTTTTTAATTTAAAAATTATGGAGTCCACTTGGTCAATTTTACAACAAATATACACGTTAAAAACTGAAGATAAAACTTTTGAAATTTATTTATATAATAGGGCTACTTATATCAGTTAAAAATTTTAATTTCGACTCTCATTTTTACAAACAATTTCATTACTTAACTTCACACCGTTCGTCACTAACATTAATAAATATTGGATTATAATTTATTTTCTCTGACCAATCTTGACATAACTATGCAAGTCAAATTTATGAATAACTTCAATCAATTTTTTGCTACATTCAACGAATTATCCTTACAGAATTAAGGAATGAAACAATTTACATGAAATGTAGCATACCTACATAAAAAGCACTATAAAATTATACATCAGAAATTTTACCTAAAGTTGGGCAGACAAAAAACTTTTTATTTAGTCAAAAACAAACAGACTTTCGAACGATCATTCTCGATTATTAAAGAAAGCGTGGAACAGTGACGTTCTTAGGCTGCAGATAAAAATATAGGCTTACTTTAATTAATCATCATATATCAAGAATGAGGCTCAATGGCCTGTTCTGGCATCCATCTTCTTTTAGGTCTTCCCAAGCCTCGCTTCCCTCTAGGTTTATATTTTCACGCTCGTCGAGTGTGCTGGCACGCGAAGTAAATGGTTGGACCAGTTTCTCGTATATATTCTTAACGTTTCACACAGAGACTGAACATTTAACTCGGCACAAAAACTTTGATTAATATCATCCAAATAAATATTAATTGTTATCTGAAGTAACACTAAAGAGTGATCTGTTTCTTCAGACCATTAATGTCATTTCTTCTCCAACATTCGTCATCGCTCTACTTATCATTTTAATATACGAAATAAGTAATTTCATGAAGAGGAAAGGGATTGTTCTTTAAAATACTTATTAAAGTTTGCATAAAGTATAAATAAGTTACAATCACCATAGTCAATCTAAGTACTTAATAAAAAGTAGGCCTATACATTCGTGAGTCAAAACCAAAATATTAGGGTCGCAGTGGTAGTACAACTGTGGTAAATGCTCGATAACTTACGAGAAGAATATTCTGAAGTTTTATGTACTGAAATAATACAGTAATTGTAACAATACTTGCCCTCAGTAATAAAATATTTCTATAATATTTCATGTTGTAACGATTCTGTAGACTTTTTAAATAACCCCGCTAACATAATAAATATTACATATCTGATTATATAAAACATGCTATCACGTGAAATAAAAAACTCTTATGTCCTGTTTGATGGTTAATTTAAGACAAACTTTATTTTTAAATTATTGTAAATTACAATTTTAGAATCTTAATGTAGGCCTAAAATAAAATATTAAATAAATTCTGAAAAATAATTTAGTGTTAGTTCTATTTTTGGTTAATTATTGGTCAATAAAAAATTTAAATATCGTCGGCTTTTACTAGTTAAACTTCAATTTTGAAAAAATAAGTGTCATAACTTTTTTTTAACTTTATTTTTATTTACAACTTTTTAAAAAATAAGATTACAATGTGACAGATTGCGGCCTTTGGGGTTATTTAATCGTGAACCCCACTGAAAGTGGTTTGCGTTATAATCCCCCCCCCCCGACTATAAACGATGCACCAAGGGATCGAAAGAAAGCATAAAAGTTTTCAGAAGTAACTCGGAAACGGGGAGGACAGTATACGGAAGCTAATGTAATGTAAATTACAGCCCCGGTAATTTGCAGTGTGCTGCTTATCACAATGAACACATGTTGCTGGACTATCTCTAGTTTTAGTACAGGCTGAGCTCTGATGAGGCCCAGCGCACTTAACACACCTTGGCTCCCGGTTGCAATATCTCTTGGTATGATTGTAATTTTGGCACCTACTGCACTGTACGAGGGTGTGAGTTTTCCTAAATTCCTCTACTCGTACAGCAGAAAAGAATATTTTATTGACTTTGTAAATATCCGCAACATTTCAATTAGAAGGATCGGTACCTACAAAATGTAGCAAAAGTGGCCTTTTTCTCGTGAAATGGCGTTCACAACAATTTTTTCATCGAAACCCATTTCGATTAGTTCTTCCTTTATTATATCCACCGGCGTTGTATGATCTAAACCTCTTACGACTACGCGATGAAGTCTGTCAGTAGATAGCTGATACGTATGATACGAAAAATCATTTAATTGAAAATAATTAAAAGTCTGTAAAGGGATGAAGTCTTCGTATACACAACAATACCAGAGTTGGTGGATTTACATTTAAACTTTTCACCACGAGCTAGGCTCTTAATAGCTGAGATAAATTGTTCAAAATTAGAAATCGCCGTCAAGTAGATAGGAGGCGGTCTTTTTTCATTCGTTACTGGCGAAGCTTCGTTACCAGAAACGTCTTGCGGGAGCACAGAATATCTATTTTCCATATTTATTGTTATACGCGTCTTTTCTGAAGAACGAGGGTCCCGAGACGATGGTGAAATATGCCGTTTCTTATTGATGACCGTCGTATAGCCATTTTGGTCAATTTGTAGCTTGTTTATTATTTGCATTTATCAACGGTCTCCATGGTAACACCGCTGGTCACTGGTGAAATGGAAACAGCTGTTTCCATATCGACCTATAAACCTATAGGTTAGGCCTTTTATTTTTCACAAAATACTTAACTATAAATAGAGTAAATAACAATGTTTTTCTAGTAATCACTCACCAACAGAACACAATAATATTTTCACATAGAATTATGTGATGTGACGCTTGTATCACTGACTAATTATAATAAAGTGGCAGACGCAATCGCAACGTGAGTTAACTGACGATCCAATCAGCTGGTCTCCTAAGTGTCATATAAATTAAATATTGCCTGAACTAATAAAATGTAGAAATCAGCTGTTCTAAATAAATAATAGCTATCACAACAGCTGATTGCTACAATGTCTTAACTGTTCCTGTCCAATTCAAGACTTGAATTATAGACTACAAAAGTAGTATTTTAGTTTTGAATGTAAATTTAATACAATTACACATAAAATGCATTAAGGTTAATATGCATAAAATATTAAATAAACATTGTACTTAGAATTAACACAATAGTGCAATATTTTACAAGAATTGTAGGTCTACATAAATAAATTTAGCAATGCCAATAGACCGATCCTGAAACTCCACCCACCTTGTGTAGTATTTATGTAGAATTGAACATTGAACGGTCTTCCATTCTGTAGAAAAAGTAATATTGTCTGGTAATTTTGCTTTAGGTGTTATTCTACTCATTTTTCATTTAACACGTAGTAGTTATTCTGTTCGAGTATTCGTGCTTTCTTCATCCGGTTCAAATGTGTAATACATCTTGGCCGTGACCCTACAAAACGCATAATTTTGGGAGTTTTTATTACTTGAATGTAGCACTTCCAATTTCATCATTTTTTAAAATGTTGGTGTGGTCGTATGAGTCATTCAACGTCATAATTGATAGCTTCGTAAATCCAGTAGTTGCCTACTATGTAATACCTACTTTTAGCAGTACTAGCTTTTAAAAACTACTATTTTATTTACATAAATTTAAAAAACGACATTAATAATTCTTGTTATGTAGGTTGTATTCAAGTACTTTCTTTTTTATGTATCATTTACAGGATACCTTTGCCAATTTTTAAAACTGTAGCTCTTCAAGAAGGTAAATTAATAATAGGCATAGCTTTAGGGTAGTTACTCCCTTTTTAACTCCCTTGGGAATTTTTAAGGAATATATGATCCGAATTTCAGCTCTCTTGGGGATCGGGATATTAGAGAATTAGTGATGACTCAGTAAGTTAGTCAGAGATGGAGTGAAACAATCAGTAATAGAATAATTCAGTCTGTGAGGACTTTCGTTTTTATGTAAATACCTCACCACAAATCCAAAACCTTGATCGTTGCACTTCACGTTTTCTAATAGTCTAATATTAATTAAATTAACATATAATTTGAAACTTCTTTATCAACAGTTTTTGTGATTTTGTTGCCCTATGGTACTAGAAAAAATTGATTTTTGCACTTCCAACTGTAGACATTGCGATATGTTAGTTGCGAAAATAACTAAATATATATTATAGGACGAAGAAGGTAAAATTTTTTAAAAGAATGCTCCTATTTTTTTCTTTTTTTTTTGGAAGGTTTACAAAACCTTCTATGCAGATATTGGATGTGGTATAATTTTTTTGGATATCTGTTTTTTTTTTGACCTTTTTTATATTTGAAAAATGGTAAGAGTAAAGGATGCTATACTGTAGAGCAGTACTGTACCACCTGATACCTGATGTTTTATACCTGATTTCATAGTGCAATAAATTGTGTAAAATAGATGGTAGGCCTATATAATGATAAACAAAAGAACTAACCTTTGAAAACGACCTTATCCCAAATAAATAAAATAAATGATCTTCATTTTATCAATTGCAATTTTTTTTTTAATTTAAAAATTAAGTAATTTAATACCAGTACTCAGTAATTATTGATACTCAGTAGGTATGTTAGTCTGGAAGCTCTAAACTTCCAACAGAGAAAAATGTTTAAAATCGGTTGGGTAGTTTCTGAAATTACGCCGTACAAACAATCGTTACTATTTGATAATATTAGTGAAAATAGTGAAAAAATTGTATGATTCTGTAACGCAATAATATTGTAGTATACTGTGGACAATTCGAACTGGCACAACTCTTGCTCTCTGTGTGCACACAGTTCCGCATAAAGTTTATCCATAACCTATTCTTTCAACTAGGTCTACAAATTTTAATGTACGCAAATGCCTACAACCTTATTTCAATGTACAAACATACAAATAATTTTTTTTTTAATTATGTATTTAATTTGTCGCAGTAAAAAATTTAAACTATAAATTACAAGAACTACTGCAAAAACTCACTAAACTATACTCTACAAAAACTATACCGGTCTACTCATACTCTCCCGTAAAACTATACCCTCACTAAACTAAACTCTAAGCAAATTTGTCTGAATATAATGAACACAAAATCATATATGAAAACAAATTAGTCACATCATTATGTCTGATAGATAATTAATAACAACAGCGAAAACAAAGCGTAGTGACCGTGCGCGAGTCGCACATTACGGTAGCGATTGTATACTTTTGTGATTGTACCGTCGTTGCATGGCGAGGGGCGAAGAGTGGAGTAGATAAACACCGAGGCTGCTTGTGCCAATGCGAATTGTCCAAGGTATAACTGTATGATGTGTGCAAACATAATATTCTACTGAAAAAATTACATTAGGCGTCTTCACAGATTGATTCCAATTTGATGTCACTTTGATGTAATTTGATGGCAAAGAGTAATAAAAGTAAAATAATATAATAGTATTAAAATATAAAACATAATACAACAGTAACTCAATTTTTAAAATATAATAATTTAGCTGTCAATTTATAGGATCAGACCAATAATAAAGATTTTGTCAGAACAAGAAGACAAATCGTTCTGGATTTGTCCGGTATAATATACGAGTTCATAATACTTAATACTTATTTCAATATAGCTTTGTTTAATTTTCACTAACGTTCCACTGCATTAAAATTTCAATTGTTTTCAAATAAAGTACCAAAACAAAAATTTTACTGCTTCCAAAAGATTTTATAAGAAAACGTTGTCGCTAACTTCAGTAACTTTGTACAACGTCAATATTATCTTAAGGTTTTAGTATATGCAATCCCGTTTGAAACTTATTTCAAAGTGGAAATATTTAAGTTATTTGAAAATTTTGATAAAGGATATACCAACGCTCTAGTGCACTTTATTAACTTACAATAATAAAACCAATGATTAAATACGTAGGCTAATTATCATATAGCTAACTGAGATAAAAATAAATAGATTTTTAAACTGATAGAATATGTCAGTGAAATTACGGTTTATTTAATTTAATTATTTTTATTCCATGAGTTGTTTGGTTGTTGATGACTACAGTGGAAAACAGAAAATTTCCTGAAAAGGAAAGTGTAAAAATGTTCTTCATACTAACCTAGAATCGAACTCAAATTTATCAATCGAGTACGCTACTAACTGAGCCACTAAATTCTGCTCTTTCTACATTTAGTACCTGCTAATTATCTATCATTCTTTTATTTCTTTTTGCACAAAATTTTCTATTCGAAATTGTCTTGGGAATGGTGTATCTATGTAGACAGTATAAAATGTACGAATTATTAATAATTATATTCCCAAATAATAGTAGGCCTACATACCCTGCTATCTTAATGTTATATGTTAATTAAACCACTTAACAGAGAATTAATACTACACAGAAAAATTCACAACACATTTTTCACATGAATTGGTGAAACTCTAATAGCTATTATCTATTTCTTAACGGAATTAGTAGCGAGGGAAAACTATAGATTAAACTAGAACGATAGAGTGGTAAAAATTTAGGTTCAGTGAAATTTTTGCTGATTAAACTGCACTATTTGTTGATTAATATGTTCTTACGAATATTGTTGATTTGCAACTAAAATCACAAATTACAATTATAATGACGCAGAAGGCACTGAATTAAAATTATGACTACTCACCGTAAGCTTAACCAACCTGTATGGTTCCTAATTTGCCATATTGGAATGAGCTCTTCGAATACCTGGTATCGCTGAGGAAAAGTTGACACAGTTTTAGAAACCTTACGATGAAATTAAAATTACTATTAATAATGTTGTATTTCATAAATATTGTAAAAACTTTACGTTGTTTAGATCATCAGACGAAGGCTGGTTTGAACCTTTAGAGGTTTTAATGAGTAAAACGAGGAGTAAGGTGGTTTACCATGCCTTCCTCACTGAGTTAAAAAGTATGCTTGTCAGCATGCCAGGCCCTCTGATAAGCACACATTATTTTCCACCCTACAAAATATCATACCTTCACTTCATTTACGACAAGGTCTGGCTGTATAATGAAATTTATTACTTTCAGAGAAGATAACTTTGATCTTTGACTTTGTCTTTTACTCCTCTGCCTCTTCTGTTCATTCAGTCATTTAATTGCCTGATCATGTGTTAAGAAACAGAACTATTTTTTGTAGCCCTGGAACTAACAGATTGGGTGCAAATAATTTAACACTTTACCTGTCTGTTAACTCCGCCATGGCCGGTCGCAAGCCCGGGGCCTCATCATGCAAACGATGAGGAAGGAGGAGCGGGAGGAGTAACACCTCGTTAAAAAACCAGGGTCCATCTGGCTCCGGATGGTAGCACCCTGTAAGGGCCCCTGCCTAGGGTTACTAGGTGAAAAATGGTCAACGACTCTGACGGCGGAAGAGGGAAACTTTTCCCAACGGCAGATGAGGCGGAGGAACCTGGGGGAGTCAACCTTGAGAACAAATCCTGCGGGTTTGGAAGCAGCGAGATGGCGGCCCCATCACCAAACTTGCTCAGCGCAGCGTTCGTACCGCGGCCTGGGGACTTTTCTAATACTAGCAAGCGTCAAATAAAAGCCTCGGATTAGGACTGGACTAATCGGATTAAAAATGGAAAACCTAAAAAAAATAGAAATTGGATCGCGGAAACAGTAAAAATTGCTACTTGGAATGTTAGGGGTATTGCAAATAAAGAGATTGAACTGGCACACTTGCTGAAAGAAAACGACATAAAAATAGCAGCAATCACTGAAACAAAAAAGAAATTATCAGGAAGCTGTTACAGAGAGAATTACGTTATGTTGTATAGTGGAGTGGCTGAAACCCAAAGAGCCAGTAAGGGAGTTGCTATATTCATTGATAAATCCTGGGAATCAAAAGTTAGAGACTATTCTTATATTAATGCACGATTGATGACTGTCAGAATAAGACATGAACGAGGAAATTTCACAATCATTGCAGCTTATGCACCAGAAGAGTCAAATAATACAGAAAAAAATAAAGAATCAGAAGACTTTTATAAACAATTACAGAGAGTTATTGACAAAATAAATGTTAATGATGATATATTGGTGCTGGGAGATTTGAATGGAAGACTTGGTCGGCATCCAGTGCAAAAATGCATAGGGACTTTTGGCGAAAGTACACTCATCAAAAATGGTGAAAGGTTAAGAGATTTTGTTACCTTTAATGAGCTGAAAGTTACAAATACATTTTTCCGTAAAAAATACATACATAAATTCACATGGAGTGCAAGAGGTAGCAAATCAATAATAGATTATATCATTGTAAACCAAAAATTGGCAGCCCAGGTGAGAGATGTGAGAGTTTTCAGAGGACAAGATTTGCACACAGATCACTACTTACTAGTTGGCAAGATAGATTTGTATAAGCGATGCACCAGAAGAGTCAAATAGAAGTTGAGCAGAAATCAGAACCAGAACCCAACTGATGAAACTTTCAAGGAGTCGCTGTTGAGAGATGAAAGTATTAGGAACCTCTATCAACAACGTCTCATGAACAGGCTGGTATCTAATCCAACCGCAGAGGATATTGATATAGAATGGAAGAATATATCCAGTGCTATAAAAATGAGTGCCATGGAGGCTCTGGGAACAAAGAGAAGGATTTCTAGGAAGAAAGGTCCAAGAATATGGAATGAAGAGACAGAAAAATTTGTCAAAGAAAAGCAGAGATTGTACTAGATCTATCTTAACGACCCTTCTGCGGGAAATAAAGCAGCTTATAATAGAGATAGAAATTAAGCAAAGCAGGTGATGAAAAGGGCACACCAGGAATCATGGGAGAGATACATCAATACGGTTGAAGAAGATCTCCATGGAAGAGAGGAGCTGGCTTTCAAATTCATGAGAATGATGCAAAAACAAAATAGAGAGCTTGTAGAAATAGGTTGTGTGGAAGAAAATGAATGGATTGATCACTAAAAAAAATTATGGTTTGATAATGGAAAAAATGAAAATACTATTCCCACTGAATGTGTTTCTTGTCAAGTAGATCAAATTGACATGACAGAGCTACAAGCAGCAATTAAGGCCTCTAAAAATCGGAAAGTAGCAGGACTTAATGGTCTAAATATGGAGGAGTGCTACTTCAGTTGCGGTTATTGCATTTATTTAATACTTGCTGGAAAAATCATGCAGTGCCACAAGAGTGGATGATGTCGAAGGTGATCTCAATACTTAAAAAAGGCGATCGATCAAACCCAGGAAATTATCGAGGAATAAGTCTTCTAGATACAGCATATAAACTATATGCTTCGATCCTAGCAAGGAGATTGCAGGCTATTACTGAATCTCTACTACAAGAAAATCAAATGGGTTTCAGGAAAGGAAGATCCTGCATTGATGCAGTGTTTACACTGAAAATGATTATTGAGAAACGCAGAGAACACAATTGTGAAACCCACATGGCATTCGTTGACTGGGAGAAAGCCTTCGATAATGTGGATAGAGAGCTGCTCTGGAACATAATGACAAAGTATGGATACCCTAAACATCTGATTAGCAACATTGGAAATTTATACAATAAAACATCAATAAGGATTACTCTGCAGGATGGAAAATTAACGGACAGAATAATGACAAATAAGGGAGTGAAACAGGGATGTCCAATTTCACCTGCCTTGTTCAACATTTATGTGAACGAGCTTATGTTTGTGTGGCAGCACCAAGTTGACAAGGGTATTTCTCTCACCCGAAATACTTACCTGCACCATTTAATGTTTGCTGACGACACTGTAATCATACAGGAATCTGAGGACAAGCTGCAAGTTGCGATGCATAGGCTCGGCCTCATAAGCAAATACTTTAATATGAAAATAGCAGCAGGAAAAACAAAAGTCATTGCTTTTCGTGGAAAATGGCCTATAAGATCTAAAATAGTAGTCGAAAACAAAATCTTGGAGCAAGTGTCAAATTTTAAATACTTGGGATGTGAGCTAGAAAGAACACCCTGCTCAAATTTTATAAAGTAATGGCGATCCCAGCATTGGCTTATGGAAGCGAGACATGGGTCCTTACAAAGAAACAAGAATCAAAAATTCAGGCAGCAGAAATGCTATTCCTGAGGCAGGTGAAAGGTTGTACAAGAGAGGATAGAATCCGAAATTAGGAGATAAGGAGAGAGTGTGATGCCCAGCCACTCTTGAGCATATTGAGAACCTACAGGAAAAATTGGTCAGATCATGTTGTAAGAATGTCACAAGACCGCCTCCCTCGATCTGCGCTGCTCTATAAACCAATCGGAAAGAGAAATATTGGTAGGCCGAGGAATAGATGGACGCCGGAACAGGCTTGAATAACCTAATCCATGAAGACGACGACGACGACGACCTGACTGTTATGGGCTACAAAAAAACTTTATATATCAACTAAGTGTATTCAGCTTGAGTTAAAAAGTGGAGGAGTACCGGAATCAATGGAGGCAACATTTTGAATGGATGCCAGAGGAAAGAATACCTTTAAAAGTGACGGAATATGTTTCAGTTGGAAGAAAAGAGGTATGAAGACCTCGAAGAAGATGACAGTGGTCGAGATGTACGGGTTGGAATGTCTCGTGTTTGTGTAGACGTACAGGATGGTTTGTGAGTTCGGAAACAGGCTTATGCCTAATCCCTGATAGTAAGAAGAAGAAAAAGAATAAGAAGATACTAACTAAATTTAGAAACATCAACCATACCATTTACGAAAAAAACGTATTTAGCTGTATCAGAGGTTAAAGACTTCGTACGCTCGATTCCACCGTAGATGTCAGGTACCTATTAAATAAAAACTACTGTTGAAACTACCTAATTCATCCAATGTGGATTTATGGAGCTTTGATATACGGTTCGGCGAAAAAATCAAACGTAAACAGGATACAAACTTTTCAAAATAAATTTTCTGCGTTCAATCACACGCAGTCCCTACTGCGTACTATAACTTAATGGCCTCCCGCAGAGAGGAGCAGAATCGGCCCGCTACTAGCCTTCTCAAAAACAGTTCATTATGCACCCAGTCCGGTGTACTAGTTAGTAGTAGTACATAATGAAATGTTATTGAGAAGACTAGTAGCGGGCTTATTCTGCTCCTATCTGCGGGAGGCCATCAAGTTAAAGATAGACAGTATGAAACTCAACGTAGACAGTGTACACGACCAGTAACAGATTATACACTCGTTTTTATCAAAATTAATAAATCACACGAATCCGAAGTTACGAACATTGTCACACCCGCACCTACCAAAAAATCCACAAAGGAGATAGAAACTATAGTGGAATATGGATCTTATTAAAAACAGCGTCGAAGGTTTGCCACTGGGTTATTTCCTCAATAAAGATGAACAGGACAGTAAACACGTACATCATAAATATTGCTGGTTGTATGAATAATACAGCTGTTGTAGTTGTTATGAAATAAAGACAAACAAAACAAAAATCATCAAATACGAGTAAATTCTACTAATTTTAAGTAGACCTAGGCTTACTACCAGTAAAATAACCAATAGCCAAGTTTTAAGTATTTTAAATTAATTTAAAGTCGCTTCAGCAGCTTGATCATTAGCGACTAATTTGGGTTATCAAACTGGAATCCCGGGTTCTAGCCGAGAGTCAAACCCGCTTTACAAAGCACAAACCACTATTAATAGCACGGAGGCGGTCAAAAATAACAATTTATGGTTTTAATAAATTTTTCATAGATTTATGAAAATATGTGTTACATTAAAAGTTAAAATTAAACTACCTTAGAGGTTCAGTTGTTAACAGTTCAGTTGTTAATGTTAATAGCCGATACTGGTCAACTCCTTTCCAAACGATCCTAACTTCGATTGCGGTATATTTTCAGATAAGATCTAATATTTCAGATTGCAAATCTTGGAGTAAACTTATTTTAATAGTTTAGATCGTTTCAATTTTTGAAAGTAGAGGCTAGCAGACCTTGATAGAAGTCCAATATAAACAAGAAAAAACTAAAAGATACCAATTTGGATTAATTTATTATTAGTTTAAGCTAGAGCATTTTAGCTTTTAACTAATAATCACCTTCATTTTTTATTAAATAAATTTAAAAAATTGGAAGACTTTCGTAACAAAATTACGTAGATGTGTATGTAGTGTTTAAAATGCTCATCGACCCCACTTAAATTACAAAGCAGGTAAAATTGTAAAAATATTATTTTAAAAACTATGATTATTTTTAAGGAGTTGGTTAACTATAAAACAATAAATTATAATAACGGCAAAATAAACAAGCTTCAGATGAACTGCTAACGACACTAACCTGTCTAAACATTATGAAAAAACTGTTGTTCGGGTTGTTAGTGCCCTTGTTATTTTCTTATAGGCTTCGGGCACATTTATTCGTTATAATCACCGAATGAATGAATATAAGAGATCTTATCTAGCAAAAGAATGATAATTCCAACCAATCACATTTCCAGTTCTAGAATTGAAATGACATAAATTAAAACTAAACGAGGAAATATAAAAATTTGGGACTCATATCTGTTTAACCAATGAACTAAAAGCAAACTAAGAAACTTTATAAACGTTTTTGGAAAAATAATTTGTACACCAATTATTGTAGATTACGTTATAATTTAAGTCAACCAGATAGCCTAAGTAAAAATAATTAAATCGGTAACGTAAATAAAACTGTATTTTTAACTTTTCATTTATGAAACAGAATTGTTAATCTTTGACTTCCAGATTTAATTTGGAAATGTTTTTCCCCATTTTTACTTCCGTTGTCAAAATTTTGTTTCACAATTTGTGAAACAAAATTTTTAATTAAATACCGAATTATTCGGTATTTACAATGCATTAACACTTTACACGATTTTATTACATCTTTAGGGAATTAACCATTTTTTATGATTAGTTCATTTTTCTACATTTTCTTGGTTCAAGTACAAGTTTCTTGTGTTAATATTAAATCGGAAAAATTAACTATTTCGTGGAAGAGTAGCATCTGTTTTCTGTTTAATTTCTGACAGTATGTTGTTTGGTAAACTATTTAAGCAATGCAGATGTTTTTTATGCAGTTCCAGTTCAACAAAAAATTGCCTACAGTTCACAAGTTACGAATTAATGTTCATTTAAAAATATTTATCAAAGTTCTCTATGATTTGGCATGTAACACTATTAAGGTTTGTTTGGCTGATATGTTTAAAATTTTAATGTTCTTTCAATTCTATGGTTCTATAGATTATTTTTGATAGCCTGATGATTGTATTCATTTGTTCCGTACTCTTGGAAACTCTCTTAGCTATTATGATAAGTATATCATTACTTCAAAAAAGCAAAGATTATTTAGCTGGATGCATTTTATACAAGTTTATTTTGCAAAAGTCTATCTAAAAACCTTCTGAACTGACGATCAAGTAGCTCATTGCGATTCATATAGGCCTAGCCTAATTCAAAAAAAAATTTTACGCTTAGCCTTTGGCTTCATATTGGTTTTTATACGCCAATAGAAAAGTATAACAATTCTTTGTAATCCCCAGTTATAAGCATTACCTCTCGGTGTCACGAATTTTGTTCTGTTTAAAAAGCGGCAAAAATCTAATATTTTGGAAGTAGATGATTTTCAGACTTCAATGTGTTGTATTATCTTCTATTGAATTGACAAATTTTACAGTTCTTGAACCTGGCAGAAATAATTGAAATAGGCAACACAAAGTGGTACTGTCATTACTGCAGTACAAATACTTAAATTAGAGAATTCTAGTTCGATTATATTATTTTATTCAAGAATGGTTAAAATTCCAAGTCATCTTTTACAAGTATTGATCTAGTCGCTTATTTTTATAGTAATTGATATTTCAATTTAAAAATAGATAAGAATATTGTGATCCTGTTTTTTAGTACCTAGGATTTATTTAAAATCCAGTAGCTATATTTTTTTATTTACAAATTTATCTATAATATGTACTTAAAAAAACAGTAAATACATTTTTTATACAAAATCTTGAAAAGGTGAAAAGGTGACTATCTCCCAGTGGAGATAGTCTACCTTTAAAAACGAGTAAACAGTGTTCATACGTTGATATGTAGGTACTGCAATAATATTATAATGATGATAATTTTTTTCATATAACTATTACACACGTTAATTGTTCCTATTAATAACAAGTGCCGGGTTACGGAGTTTAGCTCAATTGCATGGTCAACCGAAAAGAATACTAATACGAGTATATTGCGTTGATAATAGATAAGCCATTGAAGGATTTCTGACGTAGTATTTACATTTTTTATACCGCGTAATTGTTAACTATTATAATATGTTAATGTTTATCGTATTTGTTTACTATATCATCTGTAATTGTTTATTACAGGTTATTATACCTGTATTACAGTGTTATTACAGTTACTACTATTTATTACAGTTTATTGTACCTGTAAAATGTAGGATGTTACAGGTACGTAGATATGAAACTACTTGCGCAAGATAGAACTGCTTGGAGAACGGCATCAAACCAGTCGAGAGACTGGTGACAAAAACTTTTTATTACATCTATAACCAACCTGTTGCTCTAATTTATATTTCTTAATTTAGCGAGTTAACAATTTTTTGCAAATATGAGACCTAGTCCAATCGATTTGTAAACCCTGAAACCCCTATACACGAATTTTCAGGAAAATCGTAAGAGCCAATTTCGAGATCAGTTAGACATACATATACACACGCCAAGTTGTATAATATTATAGGATTAAAAAATGTGCTGAGAGTGAGATGGAATGGGGCATGAATGACGTAATGAAGCTGATCACCAATAGTGACGCTTCATGTTATGTTACTGCCTATAGTTTTATGTGATTTTTGAATTGTTTAATAATGGATACGATTAACTTTACCTCAGTACGTGACTGCTGTTAATTTTTCAGTAAATCTTTGTTCCATTTCCTCAACCTACAACTTGGATTATTATCAAACAGGTGTAAGAAGTGTATGATTTTTGTTCTTAGTAAACAATCGAAATCGTTCGTAGTACTGTTGATGATGTCAATGATATAGAGAATGTTTAAATCGTTGTGTTATTGTTTCGTAACGTACGTAGTAAGGGGTTTGCAATGGTTTTGAGAATTTTGGATTGGACAGCTTGTAAGCGAAACAAATTGCTACGAGCTACGAACACAAAATTTATTTTGTGTTGGCTAGCAGCGCCTTTATCTTTCCCCGATTCAATGTTTAGATTTTCGTTCAAAAGAATAGTAAATTTGTTTTAACATCGATTATTATTTCATTGGTAACTTTTATATTTCTGTTGTTTTATCTTTGGATTGCTTACATCAGGATTAAAATTATTTTCGTGCAGTTTGCGGTTATTAAAAAGTACTACTTGTGTCCATGATAGTTCGTCAAATATCTTTGGATTGTCACAATTTAAGCTAAATATAATAGATTCACTGCGTCTGAATTTTTATTATTTACTAGCGTATTATTTATATAGAATGATCAGTTTGAGCATCAGCTGTGTTGGTAAGTATACAAAATTCATCGCCTCCCAGAGGCGCTTGCATTCTTATTGTAGACCGGGTTGGTCTAATGGTAAACTCATCGCCACGAGTCAGCTGTTTAGCAGCTGATTTTCGGGGACGATCGTCCCTTGTTTCAAATCGTAGTTAAGGTAGTTACTTTTATATGGGTTTGAATTCTATAACTTGGTCACCATTGTACATTTATGGCTGGAGTTTAATTAACGATACTCTCTCAGGAATACGTATCATTCTTATTTCCTTGGGTCATGGAGTTGCTTAGTGTATTTAAATTGAGCAAATTGCAAGGAACACACAGATGATTAAAAAAAATGTAATCCACATAAAGAAACAAAAGTAAATCACAAAATAAATACTGAAGAAATATAACCTACAGTCCTCATCATGCGGTCTTGGATTCGAATCCCATTCAGGCACGGCAGATTTCCATACGTTACAAAAAATCATTTCATCCTTCACCGTCTACATTAGCAGTAATTGCAGAACAGTCGGACGTTAA
Organism: Catonia carolina; assembly: GCA_035578175.1. Lineage (NCBI taxonomy): Eukaryota > Metazoa > Arthropoda > Insecta > Hemiptera > Achilidae > Catonia > Catonia carolina. The sequence continues at coordinate 123,103,757 of JAQMRL010000001.1, read as the reverse complement.
ACCAAAAAAAAAAAAAAAAATACAGTCCTAGGTAATAATCGTAAACAAAAAATATAACATAATAAACAAGTCTGCACCACAACTCTCATTTTGACTTTCAGATCATAATTTCCGCATTCCAGTTAATAAATTAAACACAGAGTAACAACTTCTTGGCATAAATCTGAATTTTTCAGGAACAAAATGACAACAGTGTTCCACTCAAGTAGAACTTATCCATGCTAAATTTTGAAGAAAAAATTTGAAAAAAAAAATAGAAGTAAGCCTAATGTAAATTACTATATTTCGTGTGCCTCCCTCAGTTTTAGCCTTTGTACCGCACCACTACTGTCCAATAAATTGATTACTAAATAATTTTCTTTAAATTCAACCATAGATAAATTAACTGAAGAAGTACAAATAGATTAGATCCTTATTTTTCCCTTAACTATAAATATTATACCGTTCATCCAAAAATCAAACAATTTTATGTAGTGCTACTACATAAATTAAAACTTACAAATAATCGAAAAATTTTGTAAGTCTTTCTTATACAATAGCGGTGTTTTGTAGATTTTTCTGACGCGATAGCACCTACTTATTTCAAATTGAATATAATGACTTGAAAAATACGTGGATTAAAATTAGTTATTTTAACTAATGAGGAAATAAACAACATCTGTACGGATACAATTTTACTGCATAAAAGTAGCCAGAGTTGTACTTTAGCAAGACTTTTGTAACTCACAAGTAATAAGACAAGTAAACTCACTCGTAAGACATCATAAAAGATACAATGTACATGAAACTCAAGTCCGTTAATGCATTATTGTCTGTCAAACGGACGGAAATGTTACAGAAGTTGACAATGTTCCTGTTGTTTATTTTTTGTTCTAAGTAACGAAAGGTTTGTATTAATTATTTGTCTCGGTTTTGTTACTTACAATAAATTAAAAATCTCGTGAACTTTATTACGCCCGGACGTCTCCGTAACGCAGTGGTAGCGCGTTAGTCTACAACATGGAGGTACCAGGTCGGTTCCCGGCTAGAGTCTGGAAATTATAACAAGTGAAAAACCACCGCACCAGTTACATAAACGTTCAAAGCAAAACTAGGTGAAATTATAAACTAAAAAACAAAAACATTACGCACGATTTTTTTTTACGTCTGACTATTTTGCAATTGCTTCTAATGCAGACGGTGAGAAAAATGATACGTGAAGATGAGTGATGAAAAAATGCCAGATCTGACCGAGAATCAAACCCGGGACCCCAGCGTAGAAGATACGCCCGATTGAAGAAAATAATTTTTGGTTCAATTTATTTTGAATTAACCAAATGTATTTACTTAATATTCGTTGAATTACAGTAACCTGTACCTGTGGTAGGAATTTGTATACTGTTAATAAATATGTGGACAAATTTTATGTCGATGTGGTAATGTAATACCCTAAAATACATTGTAAAGTAGTTTTAGTTATAAAAAAATAGTTTTTTTCTTTATTAATACAAATGTGCATAATCTGAGGAAATTTTAAAAAAATGTTATTGTTATTAAAATTATTATTATTATTATTGATATTTTTTATAGAAATTTAATGGTATTTATCATTTATATTCAATGCTTTTAACAAAAACTGTTTAACGTAATTTTTGGTCCCCTTTTTAGATTTTATAATAGTTTTTTTTGTAGTATTTATTAGCATTTATACATTTTTTTAAATATTTTCGTTTGTTTACTCCTAAGCGCGGACAGAACTCTTCGTGAAGAAGAGTCTTTGTGTATAAGTATGTTTAGTTAAAAATATTGTTTATAGTTTAGTATAGTAATAAATTGTATTATGTTTAACTAAATAAAATAAATAAAGATAATCGTTTGTGAGTTTTTGTTGCAATTTATTTTTTGCATTAAGTGATATTTGTTCTGAAGTAATTATGTTGCCACTACTTTCCTAATTTAAAGGTATGTCACTTGTATGTACCTATTTTTATTCGTGTAAGGTATAAAAATTATGAATAGCATTTTATTAATTTAAAAGTAATCTGCAGGAACTACTACGAGACAATAATTATTAAATTGTGGAAATAGAAAGCCACGGGTGGAGAATTACATGAATTACACAAAAGTATTTAAAGAAGAGAGAGCGTAAGTGTATTGGTAGGAGTATGTAAGAAACAATCAAATTTTAATTTTGAAATGATACTGTTCGAAATTTTAATTAATAACTAATTACATAATAGGATGTTAATGTCGGTCAGTCTGTAATGTGTTCTAGTGGTGTTTAAAGCAGGTTTGTTTTATACAGACCATAATTGCCCCTCCTAAAATTCCATTACTAGACGGACATATGTTTTTTATATTGCGAATTTGGATGATTTGAACAGGTTTTTAATTTTAAGTGCAGACCTGCATCCATATTTAGATAAAAGGAGCGGTTTTGCCTAAGGAATATCCGGTAGGATGTAACACGAATAAACAAAACAAAAAATTGATTTTAGAAATTTTCTTTCCCATTGAATTTTTAAGTCCAAAATTACTGTCTTAATACTACTTTTTTTTTAAACGCAAATGTATATCGTGTTTTGTAGATTTCAGTTATTAAATTAATAATAATTCTTATTCAAAACAATCATTGATAATATGTCATCTTTCTTCATCGAAAATAATTGCAAATCAGTTTCAAATATTCATACAATGCATTAAAATTGTTACAAATATATAGGCCTACATGTTATTCATTTTAAACCAGCTACCAACAAAAAATATGTTACGAATCTAAATTACGCATAAAAAATGTTAAGCAGAGGACATTCCAGGATAAGAGTATTAAAATGTGAGTAATATGTTCATTTACAAAACCTTCGTAACTTTTCCTTTTATTTCTTCCCTTCCTTTTTATATTACTTTCTCTTGCCCTTTATGAATACTGTGTATATAGGGAAGGAAAGTATCATTTTTACGTCAATTTTTGAAATCGAGTTTTCACCGAATATACACGATTTCAGACCCCCTGAACCAAAACAAAACATATTTTAGAACTGGTCTGTGTGTGAACAAAATATCTCACGAACGGAATATAGTACGAAGTTGAAACTTGGAACTTAAGTACCATAAGTACCGTAACTTAAGTACCATATGGAACCCGATACAAACATTTTCATCAAAATCGGCGAACCGTAGCGTAGTTTATTTGAGAAAATTTTAATTTTTTGCAATTTTCTCAGAAACGGCTCTACGAATTTTAAAAGAAAGTTGCCTCATTTACTACATGTTTTATGCTCTGCACAGTAGTGTAAACGCCATGACTGCTGAAATTTTTGAAAAGCCTGTGCTCTCGTAGAAAAAAAAATGTTTTTTTTTTTTTTAAGATTGCAGTCTTAATACGCATTCTATGGCAAAAGCGTACATAACCGAAGTTGTAAAAGATTTAAAAACCCACAAATTTTATATCAAATTTTTTGTACAACGCTTAGTTTAGCGTCAATTAGAAATTTTTTGTTTTTTTCTAAAAATCGGTAAAAATTGGGTTTCTTAATATTGCGGCATTATTATCCATTTTACGACCAAAGTGAATATGGTTAAAGTTAGAAAATAAAAACATCTACAACTTTTTTTTCTAAGCATTCTCTTCTACAAGCTTATTTTTGCGTCAATTAGTGATTTCCCGTATTTTTTAGTCGTCCAGAGGTTTATTTTCATTTTCCGTCATTCACTCGTGATTAAAATTAGTTTGTTTTTAATTTTACATTCTTTAGTAATGATTAAACGTAGTTTATTTGTGGTTTTATTTACTTTGGTAAGAGAAAGTTCACATTAAATTTTTCTTTGAAGAAACCTTTCAGGCGCAATATATGGAGGTTATATTTATTTTAGTTTTTCCTATATTTCACATGTAATTAATGGCAAGAAAAATTAAATTAGCCTAGAAAATTTTAAATTTAGATGTTACGAATATGTTTTATGAAAACTTCTTGAGTAGCCTAAAAGGAATGGTTTTGAGACATGTTTGTTTGGGATACGTCTTTTAGACTAACTACGGGGGACGTTCAATAATTAACGAGACAATTCAATACAGAGAAAAACTATTTGTTCAGTGACAGTAAAACTTACACAACTTTTCAACATAGTCTCCTGCATTATCTGTCTACTATTCTATGTGCTTTTTGGTTCCCACAGTGCAGAAGTTTATCTTGCTGCTTGAACCAGTTGTGTAACGCTTTATTGACTGCATCGTTGTCGTCGAATTTCTTGTCGCGTAAAAGATCTTTGAGTGGGACAGACAAATGAAAATCGGACTAGGTGGAGTCTCAGCTGTAAGGAGGATGTAACAACGCCTCCTATTTCAACTTTTTGAGCGTTTCTCCTGTTCTCTCAACGGTGTGAGGGCGCGTGTTGTCATGCAAGAGTTCACCCTCTGACGTTTTTGCCTCATCGCGGGTCTCACTTTGTGTTGGATCATGTTAAAATAGTTTGATGGTTTCTAATGTAAAATCGGTTTTCGTTTAGGAATTACAAATATTTTTTAAAATATATATTATTTAGCCAAAATTATTTAAATTAGGTAACTATTTATTTTTGCAGAATTCTCCTTTCATAACATAGTTGTTAACTTGTAGAATCAATTTTGAAGATGTAATAGTATTTACAGCAGTCATCAGATAAAAATTTAGTTTTCAAAGTTCATAAAATTGAAACTGAAAAATGCACTTAGGCTGTGTGTGCATGCCTCACATTCTGCAGAGGTGACCGTTCGTCTTACCTGAGTTAAGAGGAAAGGGACGTTAAGATTTGTGTAGAGTGTACGCTTGGGAACGTATGGAGGAACTTTAACAACTATCCTTAGTATTTTTGATTGAAAACATAGTAGTTTAGCCAGAACCGAGAATTTAGCTGAACCATGCATGGATCCATATATACATATATATTATAATTATACAGCCATCTGTACATCCATATCGTTTTGAGTATGGTTTAATAAAGAAGTACTTTTTGAAAAAAAAAAGATGATTGGATAATTTTGACCACCGTCTGTACAAAAGATCATTTTTCTTGTTTTTTTTTCTTTCATGGTTAATTTACAACTGTAATAATGTTCCTACCAGTAGAAGTGATGATTATGATGATTTTTGAAATGATATGATGGCATGAGACGGGTAGAGCCCCCTTCCGTCTTGGTGCCTCCCCAAGAACTGTGATCGATAAACATTTGAATAAATAGATTTTAATAATTTTTTTTTAAATAAAAAAATTAAAAGAGAAAATTAAATAATTTTTTTTAGAGACGTCTTCAAATAAGCAATTTATTAAGCATTATTTGTATTATAATACTATAATATTGTAGTATTATAATAATAAGTATTCAAGTATTAATTATTTGTACTTCATTACCACTTCTAATTAAACTTAAATTGCTTTACTGTCACAAATATTTCAGTAATATTAGTATGATCATAACAAAATAATCAGTATGAAATAATACAGAATATCAATAACGCATAATGAAACGTACTTAATTTAAAGTCAGACACTGCATGAAAAGGAAAGTGTGTTTATTAAAAATAAATATTTTAAGTTTGGTCGCCAAGATCAAAATTTCACAGCGGTTGTTTCAATGACGGTCAGTTCAAACTTATTACAATATATTCGCTTACATTAAAAACGACTCAATAGCAAATTGTTTAAAAGTTTGTGCAATTGCTAAAATAGTAAGGTCATAAATTTACTCATACCTATTAATAATGGATCCGGAATTCTAACCTATTAGAAAAATTGGGTAAAAAGAACTTATCATGCAGTAAACTTGTATTATCTTATATGATTGGTCACATTCTACTCAGCTTTGGTTCTCACAGTTTACTCAATATAAACGGCTTTGTTTACTGTTTGAATAAATATCCTTGGTAATTTCAATTCTTAAGTTTCCAAAGTCATTAAAGGATTTTGATGTTTCCGAATAAATGTTATTTAAATAATTTATAATTTTGTCGTTGTTAATTTATTTTTAATTTCATATTGTATAAAACATTGCTTATAATTGGTCAACCTACTTTTCAAAATTCTATTTACAAAGTAGCATCATTTTCATGTTAAGATGTTATTAATAGAATTCGTTTCACATCAATTGAATGGTAGTTGATACCTAATTAACTAGTCGCAACTATCTGTAAATATTCAACAGTAAAAATAATAAAAATTAAATCGGAATCGGTTACAGAAAGATGATGGACCGAGAACCGATGTGTCTGTGAGATGAGAGGAGCGGTGCGGCCGTCTTACCTACCGGTCCCAGAAGACCAGTTCTCGAACCTGTTTACGTAGTTCCGGCTCGGCTCAGTGACCTGGAGACTGAGTCTGGACTAGTATCGGAGATCCTTCCCTCTTCCGACATTCCCTCAGCTAAAACCAAATTGCGGACCCTTCCACTTATAAAATTTTTTAACGTCATTGTAACATTTATCATACTGTATCATCAACACATTAAAACTACTGTCAGACATATGCAGTTAATTTAAACGCTTAACATTTGTCGAGTCAGATGTATAACACTATACATTCATATTTTTAAAAGTGTTATTCTGTTAAATGTTAAAATCATTTTCTAACAAAGTAACGCTGCAGGGGAAACATTAATACGCGATGAGTATACTATTTTGCGTGGGTCACAAAAACTATAACTGACACAACATCTAGGCCTCTGTACGCAATGTGTATATTAGCTTCATGTTGTTTTACTGTTTTTTAATTGGTCAAATTTAGTGACTGATTTGGAAGTAGTCCTACTTCCACATCTTTACTGTATTCATCGATTAGTACAACCAACCAAGAAATAATAACACTGATCACACCAATGATATTGTGAATACTATGTTAGTACCATAACAAAAATCCGAAAGAATCAAAACAAAACTAATTAGATAATTTATAAAAGTAAAACTGAATTATTTTTGTTTAGTTCCTTTCTAAAAATAAAGAAAAGTAAAAGTATTTATTAGCGACTACTATGGGTTACGGTGCGGTACAGAATCGGTAGGTTTTAACATGGAATAATCCCAGACCCTAGCTGGGAATCGAACCCGGAACCTTCCACTTTGCAGTGTTTAGTGGATTATAGCTCTCTAACAACTGTGCCATGGAAACGGTCTGCAACTGAATTTTAATACTGAAAAGAAAAAATTAATTTGTTTCAGAAACTAGGTATACAGTTTGTGAAAAATATCCGTAAAACTAATCGAATGAGCACAGGTAGAATAAAAAAATATAATCTTAAAATCTAATCTTTCTTCGTATTTTCTGGAAGTGCGCATTTGCTAAGTACATTTTTTTTTTTAGAAACACTAACCTAAAAACTTGACTCTGTACGATATATAAATTTACTCGGAAATAAATAAGTAAAAAGCTAATTTGATAGTACTAGGCTATGAATAGTAGAACGAAACAAATTCATGAGAGAAACTTGAAAATTTTACTAATTTGTTGTGTTTACAAATTTAATCAAGCTGAGCCAATTGATATTCTCATTCTCCGAGATTCCATTTTGGTTAATTGACACAATCTTATAGTAATATTCTATTCTAATACGAAATATCTATTCATGTACCCCGTAATAAAACAAACCGTATATTTTATGTCATTATTTATACATTTTTGAAGTGAATAGTTATAGAATTTTGGAGTAACACCAGTAGTAAAAGTATTGTAGGCTTGCATTTATTTAGAAAATTTTTACTGCGTGACGAACGCAGTGATTAGGTATTTCTGAATTCTTTATACGTACTTCTGAAACCAGCACTCTTTTGTATTTTCTTTTCAATATTGATTTAAGAAATTGATTACTACTCTGCAATACTTAATTACAACGCACACCACTTTTATCAGTTGCCAGCAAGAAATCGTGAACTTTTGATTTATCCTGAACTTCTTTGAATACATTCACTGACAGTTTTTACATTCAATGTTTTCGGGAAAATTCGTCTAAACGCTCAATGAATTCCGGTGAATTGTCATCAAAGTCATGTGATTCCGGGAATCAGTGTAGAGAAAAATTCTCATCTAACAGGATGTACAAATTGTTACTTAAACTTACAAAAACGTAAGAATGTTGGCTCTTTTTTTTAAGATCTAGTTTTGACTGATTGTTTTCTTCTCGTGAATTTGAGTCATGTTAATAAAAGACCTACTGAAAAATTATAGACAATTATTATTCCCTTGCAGTTTGATAAACTGAAAAGTTATAGACCATTATGACTCCCTTGAAGTTTGATAAGCTAACACCGAACGGCATTCGTAACCGTGGATCGGTAAATCTGTTTAAGTCTTATTACGTACGTACTACTTTTGACTTTCAATATTCTGTACATATACGACTTTTTTCCCAATTTCATTAATGACAAAGTTCATTGGCAACTCTTTGATCTGGATTTTGGCAGGGATTATATAAATCCAGACATAGACACAAATTCAAGACGAAGGTTAAGCTAAACCTTCTTCGTTTCAGCAGCCAAGTATTCTACTGTCTAAAATAGTATTCATAGTCGAAAATAGTTAAATTTTTCAGTATTGTAAAATACTGAAATAAATTTGTAAACTTTATTAGGTGCTCCTATAGTACCTATGCCTACGCGGCCTACCGCGTTAAGTTTAGTGAAATTTTTCATTTGTTGATGTGGTAGCACTTTCCACTAGCACTTTTCGCGTGTAAAGATGACATATTTTACATTAAGGTTGTCTAACTACAGTTAGGTTATGTGTTAACTAGACGTAAAATGTTATTAAAAGATTTTTATAGAAATTTAATTAGGCCTACTAATGAAGAAACAGCTGTGACTTTTTTGAGGCAGCACAACCTACTCGACACAGCATAAACATGTATAAATGTAAACTATTTATGTACCTACCTATAATATTTTAATACCCTTTTCGTATTACAGTATTATTTGCATTGTAAATTATCGCTATTATCCTTTTCTTGTAAATTATTCTTTTTATTGTTCTTATTTTATCCTTTTTTCTTTAAAATCCTTTTATTGTAAAAGTATGTATTCCGTAGTGTTTCGAAAGGTGCTAGTGGGTAAAGCTACCACATCAACAAAAATACAAACTTCACTTAACATAACGCGGTAGGCCGCATACTACAGTAGCACTTATAATTTACCTATATACCACAAAGTGAAAAATGAGAAGCTGTAGGATGAAAGTATATTAGGTTATTGACGATACAAAAGCTGTCTCTTTATGATAGTATACAATTCCAGATTCATTTAACATGTATGTTGAAGTTATTTACTAACACGTAAATTATGAGTTGGATCATAAACGGATAACCAAAACCAAGATGTTTATTAATACCTGTAGATTGAATGCCAGTCACTAAAAATAGATAATATTGTTTGTAAATATTGAAATAAGTTATAATAATAATTGACGCGTTATGTTGGCCTACTTGAAGTATAAATAGTAAATTTAAAACTAAGATATTAGTTCGAGTATTTATAAAGTGTAGAGTACTTTCTGAGGAGTATTAGTTTAATATTTATGCGAGTAAATAGAAATATAAATGGGTTGTTTTATAGGTTGCAATATGCGATTTGTTTTTGTCGCTTACAGGGTAAGTAAGCTGTTTTACATTTCAGATCGAGGTTGGTTGACGATTAGAATCGGTTACGGTTGTTTCTCTGTAGCCTCCTCACTACGATCCAGCTGTGAAGATAAAATAAATGCGATCAAAATAAATCATAGTATGATCATTATTATTATTTTAGAATATATAGAAGATGATTTGAATCGTTCTATCCACTCCGGGATCTGCTAAATATTGCAACTGGACCGGAGAAAGTCGTTCTCAGTCTTCACTCGTGTGACGTCAAGTAATATAATGTGACATCATGCCCTATTTTTATATTTCATTTTATTACCGATAACAATTGTCACTATTATTTTCATCGTATCAAAATAAGAATTAGCTGCCCTAAAAATGGATGAACATCCTAAAAAATATTTTCTTTTAAGCTGATTATGTTACTGCTTTCTCCAAATAATTTAAGGGTTACAGTAGAGGGTCAGTTATATAAACTTTAATTATCTGATAACTGGTTCATTAATTGACGGAACGTAGCCATCCTTTCATTTCTGGAAGGAACAACCATTGTACTCGGATGTTAGAGAGAACGTAAATGTTCGGAATACTATAAAACAATTTAACATGTTGGTTTAATGTCAAATAAAAGCACGTTTATATATTTACTTCATTTAACTCTAATAAGGCGTTGTAGGCCTACTCTTTTTCTCAAATAATGTGAATTAAAAACCTTTTTCTATATTATAAAACTAAATCATTTTTACCAATTGCAGTCTCGAGGCTCAATCGGCAACGCGCTCGAATGCTACGCCAAATACATATTTAATGAGGCATTTTAGTAACAATAAAAATTAAAAACAGTGAGTAGCATGTCGTACTGCAAAGCGGAAGGTCACACGTCGACTTTCAGCCACGGTTTCAAAAAACAAAACAGGTAAAAAATTATTGTTCCATTAGCCAGAATATTCGCTAATGATCAAGCTGTAGATATAAATTCAAATAAATTAAAAAAAGCTTAAGATAAAAAATGTGCAAGTAAAGCCTCGTACTTAAAGAAAGGCAAACTTGTTCATATTTTGAAGTTATACATCAGTAAGACATGTCCTCTTTCACTATAACTTCTCTGTTGAAATATCCCATTGAATATAATTTAGATTTACGTAAGCTTTCCTTTGGTTGAATTTGGTTCAAGCTAAAGCGAAGTAAAAATTTCTTTATTGGACTCTTGTTGGTAAGTAATTTAAATGTTACGGTTTAAGTAATTTGCCGCGGCTTTGTAAAAGTAAAAGTTAGACAGTACGCAAACAACCACTCTTTTGAAATTAATTTTTAAAAAAACTAATTTTCGAAGTCTTTAGTTGATCAGAAACTATTGTACCAAGATGTTTACATCACAAAGAATGTTGTATTATATTATAGAAACTTTACTTAATAGAAAATAACGTATTTGTAATATCCTTATTACTTCTTAATTATCCATTCATGTTGGAGAAATTCAAATACTGTAGTGGATTGTAAAGCCAGCAGAAGTATGACTAATTAGATGACAACGTACTATACTTCATCATACGGGTGAAAATGAAAGCTCTTACGTCAGACGGGCGCACAATTGGGTTTACCCGCACTTTCACTGCGTGGTCGTAGACAAAGCGGATAAAAAATTACACCTACCGTAATCGGTTGAAACACGATATCCGCAAGCCGGTAACGAACGTCATCAGATTTAGATCACCAGTAGGCACCATCCGGTTGAGACAAAAAGAGAACAAATATGTTTTTGAAATCTTATGTTATCCATAAATCCGAAGGCGTTTTAATTTATACGTTTCGCTTTGTATTATTATTATTATTATTATTATTATTATTATTATTATTATTATTATTATTATTATTATTATTATTATTATTATTATAAGTAGTAGTAGTAATAGTAGTAGTTGTAGTAGTACTGTATGTTGAAAACGAATTAAACGTGAATGAATAACATTTCGTCCAGTTGATACTACTTAATTTTCATGTTAGGTAGTAAATGATACATTGCACAACAAAGAAAGCTTTTTACTTGCTTTCAAATAAAAAAAACTTTTTATTGAAAGTGATTTGTTGTATAGTTTTTAATTTTCTTTCATTGCCAACAATGTAATCTCAGTATCCCGGCCGTTTATTAGTCCTATTATACTTCTTGTAATTCAGTATTTGATCAGCCACCCTACTCTCCACTACCTAAAAGGGAGGGTTCTAATCAAGATTCAGTAAACGTAGATGAGAGTAGGCCTAATGTTCCTTAAAAAATTTCAGACATATTATAGAATTTTTTATTAGATCATGACATAAGCAGAAGGTGTCCGATGTTTTCTGGCAAGAAAAGTATTGCTTATATTTCACAAAATCTATAGAACTGTAAAAAAAACAACGATTAACTTCCGAAATTTACCGTGTGATGTGATGCTCCTTTGGCTTTCAGCATCTGATTAAGCTTGCTTAACGAAGAACCTTCGAAGCCTACATCTTTTCTTAATGGAATAAAGGGAGATATTTTTAAGCAGTCACACCCATTAAAAGCTGCAGTTAAAAAATTCATCCTTTGCAGTGATATTTTTAAGAATGTAAATGTATAAAAAAAAATATATCTGGTGTGAAACACTCACACGACTTTCTCTTGCCAATGCAAATACTGACCAATAGAACCTAACATTAGTAGTAAAACAATAAAAATTAACAAAAAACTAACCTCAAAAAACATTACCTAATTTTAATCATGAATGAATGATGCAAAATGAAAACCAACCTTAATTTGGCAATACGGAAAATGATTATTTGACGCTTAACTGACTGACTGCTCTGTAAAAAATGATAAAAATAAAAATAAAAGATGTAGATCTTTCAATTTCCTTTAAATTTTATTACCCTTTTGTCATAAAATGGATACTAAGGGTGAAATCTTACAAAATCCATTTTTTACACATTTTCATGAAAAAAACAGAAAATCACAAATTACCGCTAAACTAAGCGTGATACAAAGAAATTTTTAAACAGTTGTAGATTTTTAAATTGTCTTAAACTTTTATTCTACAAATCTTTTGCCCTAAAATGCAGTAAGACCGCAATCTTAAGAAAACCATTTTTTTCTACGAGAGCACAGACTCCCCAGAAATTTCAGCAGACATGGCGCCTACCCTATCTTGTAGGGCTTTAAAAATATAATAAATGAAATGATTTAAAAAAAATCGTTGAGTCGTTCTTGAGAAACTTGCAGAAAAGGGAAAAATGACACGAATAAACTACTACTTCCGGTCGACCGATTTTTATGAAAATGATCGAGTAGGGTCCTCTAGTAGTATTTAACTGAAGTGTCAAGTTTTTACTTCGTACGATGTTCCGTTCTTGGAATATTTTGTTTGCACGCACACACCAATCGCTAAAAACATGTTTCTGAGGTTCAGGGGGTCTGAAAACGTGTAGATCCGGTGAAAACTCGATTTCGATTAATCGACTGAGAACAATACTTTCCTTCCATTTTCATATTGGCAAGAGAAAGTAAAGACTAATCAGAGACTGATCAGAGCAATTTTAAAAAATTCTTGTCTGTAATCCACGGATTCTGACGAATGAGGAAAATTTTTTATTGTATTGACCTTAATCGATGAACATTTATTCAATAACACAACAGAAGTATTTAACAGAAACTACTATAACCGCCACCGTGGCCGAGTGGTTAGCGTGCCTAGTTTGCGTTTGTACCGTTTGCTTAGTTTGCAAACAGCCTATTCAAATTTTCAAGAACCTTTGTTTAATACTTATTAAACAAACGTTCTTGAAAATTTCCCTTACTTTACCAGATGTGAAAAAACCTAATGAAACCATTATAAACAATATAAGGCTTCTTCTAAGTAATTACCCTTAAAAGATTTTGATTCAAATTTTGAGTTTTTTCTTCAAGGGAGCCGATGGATGTAAAAGGTGACATCGAAATACTGATAAAATTTTCAAAAAGTACTAAGGCTGTGGGTGTACAATTTACAGTTTTGTAGCTACTAATTGTTTAGAATGTTTACCAAATCATCGAATGTGGTTAGTGTAAGCGATCGGCTATTTCGTTAGAGAATGCCGGGAAACATTCATATGTAAGATTTTTTTGTCGTTTACTTTACCTAATTCTTAAGTTTTAATGAACTTGAAGACAAACCTGTGAAACGATTTTTACATTAAGTCATCTTAAAATGAGCAATTGTCCAAATTCATAAGAAAAAGTTGTCAACATGTAAAATAACAAATTATACATTACACACGGGAAGTCAAAGCAATGGGTTAGGCATGGAAAGGTTACACAGACGCAAAAGGCAACTGATCAGGCATTGGCTTAGAGCGGACAAGGAAAACTGTTTCCCGACAACCAAATATTGTGCTAAAACCTAATTTATTACGAATTAACTCTTAATAGTGTACAGTGTAACAATCTTTTTTTTCCCTCGTTAAACGGTTTGCACTCTCATTAATAAATATCGAAAACTTGTTAATTTAATGTTATTTAACTATGAAAGGCAAGAAAATTAGATACCTACTGTCACCGGATGGCGACATTAAGTGGCGAGTTAAAACCTTTAATTTTGGTGGCCCTGTAAAGGGTCGTTTAGGCGGTGGTCGTCTTGATGTCCAGCGTCGGTTGTAGTCGTCGTGGCGGTCGGAGGCGCTGGGTAACACGGCGCGTCGTCGTCCAGCGGAGACGTCATCTTCTTCCTTCGCAGTAGTGCGTCGATGGCTGCTTCGTCGGATCCGGTGGGCGTAAGGCTCGGTCCAGGGACCGCTGTAGGCATCGCTAGCGTCAGCGGGCGATGACGGTCAGGTCGACGGCTTACGGTGACGAGTCGGCGAGCGGAAGCATCATCTTCTCTCTTGCGGGGTCGTCGATTAGTCTTCGCTGGAGTCCGGCAGCCGTGTGCCGTGGTGGACGTCTCGTCGATGCTGTAGACTGGTGGAAGTGAATCACTTTGTGTCTTGATCGGAATTGAATCCCCCGGCTCAGCACAGCGCTCCTTATATAGTTGCCGAGAGCGCTGTGGTAGAGAGCGGCTACTGGCTTGACCTTGATGACAAAGGCCTCTGTGGGTGCGCAGCCGAAAGGTTTGTCGGTATGCCGCCAAAAGGCCTACCGCGCCGACAAAGGCCGGAAGCAGTATTGAAGGCTGGCAACACAGTAAATGATTAATTAGAAGGGGTGGCGGTGACACTACCTATACTCCATTTCACGTTCAATAAGCAGTACAGCTCTTATGAGAACTCGTGTTATTAGGCTTACGGAAAACATTAGGCACAGCCAATACCTCTCCTCAATAACTCTCCTCAGTCGACACCATCCGAAGATCACGGACAAAAATATTTAAAATTTTCCTTAACAAGCTCAATTTTATCAAAAAAATGCTGAAAAAATTGCTATCGCTTCCTAATGAATCGTATTTTATTAGTACGCTATAAATGTTATTATTATGCTCTGATATTTACATAAATGATACGCTCGTACAAAGTCAGACGTTTAATTCTCGTCACATTTTTTTGCTTTTCGCATTAAATCTTTTATCCATGATGACATAGGCTAAGTGTTTTATTATTTTGTTATAAAATATAAAATTTTATCTGTAATTTGATGTATGACAAGTCATATGTTGGACCGGAACAGAAATAATAAACTAGTTTGAAATAATTACTTTTTTCATAACAACGGCCCATTCAAAAGGAATTATCACTGTGTTATTCCAGAAAAATAATGTCTTTTGTCTTTATTTCACCTGATAATAACTTTGTTTGTCCGTTATGTAAACCTATAAAACTATATATCACAATAATTACGACATTCTTGTCGTTATAGTCCTATGAAAAGATATTTATTATGTCCCTTACAGAAATACCGACAATTAAGATGAATATAGTATATTTATATAGCATATAGTATATTTTCATCCCAATAACTATTGACATCAGTCAATAGTTAATAGTAAAAAAAATAATAACTATTTTTTACTTTAATATAATAAAAAATACAATAAAATTGGTAAACATTCCATTACTGTAATATTTGTCTGTACGTGATCTTTAAAACGACACAAATATCAAGTATGTTTCGTACTACGTTATTCAATAAGAGTTTGTACATGAGAAAGTGTGTGGCGCGGAGTCGATATTTTTACTTAGTGTAGTAGCGCTCAAACTCCCATATGAAATACATTGCTCATGGACTTTGCGTATTGCACCCTGAACGTGAAATCGACTTATAGTAGATGCAAAAATGTAATGTTTTGTTAAAAACGTTTTAAACAAAGCTGTAAATTTTATAGTGTTGTTGTCACGGGTTGTACACTAAAAGTACGTGTATAGCCTATAAATAATCAGAAACTCTTTTGGTGTTGAAATCACCGTCCAAACATTTCGTACAAAGGATAAAATCTAAAGAATAACAAAATGACAGATCTAATTTCCACCTTAACTTACTGTATCAACCGGACTACAAATCGAAAATACGAATCCAACAGTAAGTAGCCAATTTATGTTTTGTGTTAGGCCTTCGTCCATTTGTTGATTGGCTTGTAGTTTTGTGGCATCTACGATTCTTAGTAAGAAAACTTTTTTTTAAGTTTGCCCCAATGATATCCATTTTAGGTAAAAAGTATAGATAGGTAATCAAAGTTGTAGAAAACTTAAAAAATCTACATTTCTTGTGACTACATATTTTTCTACAGCACTTAGTTTAGCATCGATTGGTGATTTTCCGCAGCTATTTTCATTGAAATTTGTAAAAAAAGACTATTTTAAGATTACGGCCTTAGTATACATTTTTCAAAAAAAGAATATACTAGGCATATAATTAAAGTTATAGGAAATTAAAAAAAACCTACAACTTTTATTTCAAACGTTTTTTCTACGGAGCTTAGTTTAGCGTCAATTAGTGACTCATAAGTCGAACGGAGGTTGATTTTCATTTAGTGTCACTCACTCATTATTAAAATTAGGTGTTTTTAATTGTTTGTTTCCTCATGATTAAACATAGAGTATATTTTTCATTATTTACATGGACAAGTGAAAGCATAATCTACGTATGAGGCGATTCACAGCAAATTTTTAGTTTCCATAACATTATGTTCTACTCCTAATAGAACACATATTCAATACTTTTTTTAATGATGCCTTTCTTACAGTTTTTTGTCAAATCTCATGATTAATCTGTTCAATCGTCAAACTGTATGTTTCAAACAATCGGATAAACGTGGCTTATAAAATAAAGAAAATGGGTAACTTGTGTTGTAACTTAGCTGAAACTGTGTGTGTGTGTGTGCCGTATAGATATATTTAGTTCTGCCTACGATCGTTTCATTTGAACGACTCTTGAGATTTGCCAATCATAAAATGGAGTCGAGTTAGGTTATGAAGGTTATGATTTGTTTAGTTTTACCTCCTCAAGGCCTCGTTTCGTCTCTTAACATTTCTATAACTAAGCTATGAAGTAAAAATGTTTCGAACCGTTATCAAGAGAACCGCATTTTTTGTTGCGGGAACAGCAGTGGTAACTTCAGCTGGTACTACTACAAATAATGGGACTCCTGAAAACTCATTTAAAAGATATCTACCAACATTTTTTAATCAAGAAAATTTGTCGACTGTGGATAGTAAAAGCAAAGAAGAGTTGACAGGATGGGATCGGCTCTATATCATGTTTACAAGAGAGTATGTGTTTCTTTTTTGTAGTTAAATTATTGGTATATTTTTATGACAGTTCTTGAATGTAATAAGCAAGTCCTACTTGTAATGATAACCTGTAGCTTTGTAACCTTATTTTATTGTAATTTTTAGCTACTATTTTTTTGTAAAAGATAATGTAAAATTGCTTATTAGCTCCTGAACTAACAATAAATAATTATTTGTGAAACTTTAGGAATGTTTATTTTTACCAGAGGTTATCAGAAGCTGAACATTTTAACTTTAGGATCAAAACTTGAAAAGTGAAATAAAATATGTAGAATTGAGAGTATTCCAAATTGAAAAGTTAGATGATGGTTTTGAAGTCTGAAATGAGCACAATACCACTTACTTTTCTTAATCTGTTGTTATACGTATTTTCTTAATATTTACTTTTCTTAATCTGTTGTTTTACTCTGTAGGCCTGCATTAACTGTAAAATGTAGAAATTAAAAAAATAGCAATAGTGGTAATTCAACTTCTTGTAGGCTTCATGAAGCCTTTGCCTTTCATTATGTGTGTAAAGTGAGTTTATTTTCTGTGTTAATTGAGGATTACTGTTATTAACCTAACATTGTGTTCTTGTGTTAACATTGTAAGAAGTCTTGAAACCCATCTGGTACGAACATTTCTGCATGAGAGTCTAAGAAAGACCTTATGAATGATTATACATTTATGTTGTAAAACTCCTAGCAGAAATCATTAATGTTGTAATTTAACCTGTATAAAATTAGGGTAAAAATTTGTTTATTAATTTTAGAAAGTCGGCCGCATTGTTGTAACGTGCTCGCCTCTCATCATGCAGTTGTGGGTTCAAATCCCACTCAGGCACAGCATATTTTGATACATTACTAAAACTCATTTCATCCTTCACTGTCTGCATTAGTTGCAATTCCAGAGCAGTCGAATGTTAAACCAAAAAAAATTTAGAATTCAGTTTAACATGTAATATTGATAGTTGGGTAATAGAATTTGTTAAAAATATGTTATATTATTACAGTGAGAAGAACTTCATTAATTTTGATTACAAATTGCCTAATGATTATAAAATTGTGATTAACTTATATTGGTTGGCTCTTAACTGATTGTTAGGTGTAGGGTAAGTGTTGTTTATTCAAAAAAGAAAAAATGGTAGCTGGTTTTTGTATTTTCTGGTTTTATAGTATGAATCTGGTTTGATATTTTTTACTTTTTTATGTCGTATTATAATATAGGTCAGGAAAGTTATGTTTTTATGCTGAATTTTCACCGGAAATACATGTTTTCAGGTCCTCTGAGCCTGAAAAACATGTTTTTACTGATTTTTTTGTGAGTGTATGTGTGAACAAAGTAACTATAACTATTCGCTTACCGGTAAGATGCTGCAGTCCCAGTGTGCATGCGTCAGTAAGTTGGGAAAATCCCCACTATAGAATTGCCCCACTAAGTTAACATCAAACATTCTGTTGCCGAGTCTCTACTGCGAAATACAACATTGGTGGGGTTAATACTTCCCACCAAGGTTGACACTTGGAATGTTCAAACTACAATTTCCTTGTGGTATGGCTATAAAGAACAGAAAGTCAAAGCGATACAAAGCTGAAACGTGGAAAGTTACTGACCGTACTACAAGGGGACCTGATGTGAATATTTTTATTACAATGAGTCAACCAGAAGTAGTATTTTTTTTTATTTGTGTGATTTTTTACCTTTTTGTTACTTTCTCAAAAAGAGGTCCTACAATTTTGTTTAAACTTATCTTAGTTAGGCCTCTGCATTTATTTGGCTCTACCAGATGAGTTACGTGGCAAGTTTGATAAAATTCATGAGGGAACTTGTCTTTGGTAAACAATTTTTTTGTTTATAGATTTAATGGTCTTAATCATTTTATTGCAAAATTGTAAGTAATTGATGCTGTAAGAAATTTAAACCTTGCATCTTATTTTAAGTGTTTTTCCAACAGTGCTTGGTTTAATGTCAATCAGTGATTTACCATGTTTTGCTTATTGAAATTGGTAAAAATAGGTTTTTTTAAGATTGAGGCTATAATATGCATTTTATGGAAAAAGTGTATAGGTATACTGTATAATCAAAATTTCAGAAAATTAATAAACCATAACTTTTATATTAAGCATTTTTTTTCTGCAGTGTAAGCACTGTCAACTGTTTACAATCAGATATTTTTCCATATGCTTGTCAAAATCACAGTCCAACAGAGGTTGATTTTAATTTAGCATTATTTAATCATGATTAAAAATTAGGTTATGGTTTTAAATTTCCACATTGTCTATTCATGATCATAGGTTTTGTGATTTATTATTTACATTTGCCAGACAAAGTTTCACACCAAATTTTTGTTATGTGTCCTTTAACAAAATTTTCTTGTTTCTAGTGAATGTGGTTCCTTAAGTAAGGAGTTAAATGCAATCCTGTATTCAACATATACAACATTTTTTATTGGTGGTTTAATTGGTTGTATATCAAATACGAAACAAGCTCATGATGATTTTCTTTCAAAAAATCAAGCAACACAATTTGCAAATGTTTTTGAAGCAAGGGTGAGTAGTATGTATGGTGTAGATAGTAAGTCACGAGAATACCTTTGTGTATGGATTGGCAGTGAAGAAGGGAAGAGAAATCTGAGTGCTGCCAATCTCAATATTGAGATACCATATTTTACTACCGTGGAATTGCACCGTTTGTTAACCACATGTTGCCTTTCAGTTAATATACTTCGTTGTGACTGACGTTTTCCACTTAAACCCCATTTCTTTTGAAATTTTTCTTAACATACAGAGATTTTAACTAAAATTTAGCCTGTCTTTCAAAACTGGTAATAACTTTTCACATGTCGGCATCACTTTCTTATTGATATAACTGTTTCCTTTTTTTACCGGATGTCAAAAAAACTGTTACTGGAGAATTATCTTCTTACTGTCTTTAATTTCCTTCTTTATATTTTGAATTGTGGAAAAAGAAACATCGCAGTAGTTAGCCACTCACTCACGGCTTTTGTTAAGAGGCACGGAGAGGTATTTGTGTTTAGCTTTAACAACTTCACAGCATTTTATTACATTGTATATTAGATTTCGTTCGATACTGAATGGTTCGACCACTTTTTCAACAAACTGACAATTCCCTTTACAGTAACAAACTGTTATATTTGTACAGTTTATCTACAATAGGTTCTGCAATATACTGTATGTCTTCTAAGTATAGTTTACAATGTTGTAGTGGTGAACTGATACCGAAGCAGTCGCGCATGCGCACAGATGCTTTCCCCCTTTACCTCTCGTTAAAACCAAAGGCAAACTCAAGTAACTATATATATTTTTTAAAATTTATGTATATTAAGTAAAGTTTATATCTGTAAAATAAAATTAAGGTATGCAGATTTGTTCTGTTGGCAATGATTACAGAACTGCTAGCACAAGCTGGGGTTCAAGCTAGCAACTTGTGTAGTTTTAAAAATTGTGCATGTGTTGATTAGGCTACTTTTGTCATTGGGATTGTTCATGATAGTATTCACTATATTTGTTTAAGTAAAGATGTGTTTTCATTTGAAAATTATCATTTAACATTGATTTTTTTGTGTAAATGTCTATCAGTACATCTACTTATAAAATATGACGACAAAAGCTAGAAAAAGTTTACCATTAAATAATTTAATGTTTAAAACAAAATAATAGAGTAAAGTAATAACTTAAAAAAATATTTTTTATTATATTATATTGGTGAAGATGCCCGCATAAGCCTTTGCTTGTGTATATGTGGTTAATGATATAATAATATACTTACTACAGTGTGACCAAATGTTTGTACAAAATTCTACTAAGAGCAGAACTACACCTGCCAGTAAATCAAACTCAACTGACGTGCTAGCTTGTTCCTAAAATACAAGCTCCAGCATGTACTAGCTGGTGCATATTAAAATTAAGAAACTTAACACTCCAATTCAAAGTTTAGGAAATTAAAACCAGCTCCAGTTAGCTTGTAGGTTTGTAACCATCACCTTTGATTAAGTGGCTTGCATGATTACTCAAATTGAGAAAAAACCGCTTAGAAGTGCAGTAATGTTTTTTTTTGCTATTAGTATCGATGGCTTGTGCTGGGAAAAATTAATATTTAGTGAACTGAGAGATTGTTTTTCTGACTACTGTTGTGTGCTCTTTAATTTTTTGTTGTGTTTTGTGATATATTAAAGGAATCCTTAACTCCTGACCCCTAACCCTAACCTTTGGGGGTTTTTCAAACACATCTAAAATTTTGTTTGGATCTCCTCTTTACAGCATTGTAAACAAGGTTACTGCAAATTCTGAAAATAGTTTACAGTATTACATTTAAAAATAAGCTTATAATTATTTTGCTGTGTGATTATGTTAATAAGTTCAGCAGAAATATGGTATTTTCCAGTCTTGTGAACTTTTTTTTGTCATATTCAACCTTTTTTTGTCTTTCATGCTCACATTCTTTTATGTTATTAAAATGTTGAGTTCCTAAACAAAATCCAAAAGTAGCTGCTTTCCTTGTTCAGTGATTGATGTAGGTTGGCAACATTGCATTTTTGAATGTATGAATTTTGTTTTCTCTTCAAATTTGTGTGGGGCTTTTGAAGGTACCAGAAAAGAAATTTTTTTGAAGAAGGTTAAGACGCTCTGGTTTTATATTGTTGTTTGTGTGGTTTATATTTGGTTGTCATGTTGACAAAGTTAGCCTAGATTCACTCCACCTCATTGGTTTTTAAAGTGTAGTTGTTTCTTTATAGCCGGCCGCATTGGCGTAGTTGGAAACATGCTCGCCTCTCATCATGCGGTCTTGGGTTCGAATCCCATTCAGGCACGGCATATTTTCATACATTACAAAAAATCATTTCATCCTTCACTGTCTGCATTAGTAATTGCAGAAGAGTCGAACGTTGAACAAAAAAAAAAGTTTGCTTATAAACTAGTCCCACCCCTATTTTTCTGAGTCTTGTTTTGAAATAACAGTGTCTTCAATATTCTGTATGTATTTTCATGTTTTCAGAAACAAATGCAAGATAAAGTTTTCGCAGCTGGATTGAAAGGATTGTTTAAATATGGTTCTACTTTGGCACTTTTCTGTGGAACAATCTTGTAAGTTCAGGAAAAATTGTTATTTTAAAATATTAAATTCAGTATTTTGTCATTGTACAGTTATAGCCTATAGCAATGAATATCAACTAAGATCAAGTTCGTTTTAAAATTTTGATGAGACTGCCACGATGCGACCAACTTTTTACTTAGGCGTACCTTGCCTACTGTAAAAATTTTGGTATGGTAATCATGCTAAATCTTAGTACTAATTGTTGATTTTGAAAAGATTTGAGCAATAAAATGTAACAATAGTTTCAAACTGCAGGAGGCTCATGTACATAAACTATCATGAGTTGTTTTTAGTTTGATTGCGGCTAGTAAGCAACAACTCTCTTCAGAAAAACTTCAATATATGTCATGTTGACTTGACTACAATATACGTCATGTTGACTTCACCAGTTGCTCTCAACATTCACTCAACATGTACATACAAATATTTTCACATCACACATAAAAATGAGATCAGCATACAAAAAATTATTATTCTCAATGTCATGGTATGCAAAAAATGAGTCTGCAGATCACGGTTCGACAGTTGGTAACCAATGGCTGATAGTTATAGTACAACTGTTTTTGATTTAGAACCAATTAATCTAAGAAAAGGATATTAATGAATATTTGTTTAATCAGAGGTTGAAGCTCTTGTCTACTTATTATAATTGCCAACGTCATTACATCGGCATTTTTATCTCTTTGTATTCTTTTAGGTATTTTAAATTTTTTGAAAATTATAAAACTAAATATCAATGTAAATTCTTGATTGTTTTATTATATGTACAGTACTTTAAACTAGTAGGATAGTGGATTATACCAACCTAATGACTACAATTGTACTGTTTTGGCCATTGTTGGTTTTAGGCAGTCTAGACTTTTATCGAGTATGGTTGTGGATCAGAGAACATTTTTTTTTGGTAACTTAACTAAACACAAATTCACATCCTGTTATTCTGTATTTATCCAACAACTGATATCTATAATGTTTTTTTTTTTTTTTTTTTTAGTAAAAAGAAAACAATCATTTAATTCATTGTCACCTCTTGTTAATACAGAACAGTACATTTTTATCATTAAAAGTAAATCCTTTTAAGTACCCCCATTTTTTTATTTCACTTAAATTTGCACTGGAGCGAATTCACATCAGTAATTGAATGGTGGGTTTTAACTTATTAAACTTTTCAACCCACAGTCTGGAATCAGTCTTTGTGTCATTTGGAACATTGTGATATAAAGTAAAAAAGTTGATAGCCTAAGTCAAATATTGGTGGATTGCATTTTCTATGTGCTGCTTGTATGATTACTTCATTCAGACAAACATATTAAGGTGACAGTATTTGTCTATAAATATGATATGTTACTGATATATAGTATGTCCAAACTGAATTGGCGCATCAACTCGAATAGCTGTACAAATACAGAGTGTTTTCTAAGACCACAGACTGTTTACACATTTTAACCTTCTAATTAAGACAAATAAAAAGCAGTTCTCTCATTTTCTGTCACACTGTATTAAGTTATCTTGTACATGTAGGGGAGGGACAAATAGACGTATGATCACAACTCTATAGCTACGCGCGCCAATTCAAATTTGACAAACTATGTATAGTTTCATTTTGATATTCAGTTCAATATACGAGGCGTATTTTTAAAGTACCTTTCTGAAATAAAAAGAAAACAAGTGGATTTTTGGTAATAATTTTACTTTTTACATGAAAGTCTGTATTTTAATCTACTTTTCTCCGTAATTCCCACCAATATTAAGGCACTTATTGTATTGTACAACCAGCTTTTGAATGCCATCCTCGTAGAAATCTGCTGCCTGATTAGACAACCACTGCAACCCAGCATGAACATAACTTTCAATAATTTAAATGTTCTGTCACAATTTCATAAAGCACACTTCTTGAACTACAGAAAATTTATTAGGATAACAACAAAATCGTAACGCCTCTGTTTTCTCTCTCGTTTTCCTCAACTTTCTGCACCAAGTCGTCAATAATATTGAAGGTCACCCACTTCTTTTCTCGTCATGCTCATTTGTACAGCCATCTTTAAAAGCTCTCACCTATTTCCGTATCATCTTGTTGCTCAAAATGTTTTCTCCATACACTTAACTCTCCAAACACTTAACTGATCTGACAATGGATTTTAGTTGCTTTCATATCTTGAGCACTTGAAAACAAACATAACGCGTATTTCACAGTTGGCGGGATTATCAATCGGAGGAGATATATGGAATACCACAACCAAATGTAAACATCGTTGAATGATTCTTTAATGGCATTTGTGGCTTGGTAATAGATAGTGGTACACAGCATACATGCGCCAAATACTGGCCGTGACACTGCAGCGATGGAATTTCAAAACGTTACTTACTTTAAAAATACGCCTCGTATATAGGTGGTAGCTCACTTGATTGTTAGTGTAAGGAATTTAATTGGAGAGAATTTTTTTATATGCTTCCCCTCCAGCTACAACCTAGTAGTAGTAATAAAACCATTAGTACACGCTGTTCTAAAAATATTATTCACAAACTATTTCAAGTAACTACTGTATTACCAAAATATTTTATTAGTTTTTAAACTAATAATATTCTAAAATATAGTACTACAAATTATTATTCGTAGTTGATTATAATAATGAAGTAAAAAAATAATCAGTTTTTAATATTTTACTACAGAGTTTTATATACCAGTTTGTTTATAAATAGGACATGTTAGTTTCTAATATCATAATGTAATAATATTTGTCATGCCGGCCACGGTGGTGCAGTAGTAACATTCTCGCCTTTTTCGTACAAAAATATTTTTTACAAAAATTCATCCTCATCATCACCCCGCTAGTAGCCCTCAATCACTAAAAATATTAACTTAGAAGAATACATAAGATCGAGTACAGCTATACCTTACTATCAACTGAACTAACTAAACACTACATATTCTGTAATAACTTCTTGAGCCACGACTGCAATTAACACCACTACTGTGAACAATATCACAGTAACATCTGAACAATATGAAGAGTAATTACTTTTAGAATGCACCGCACACATGTCACCCACCATATGGATTTAAAGTAACCGTTGCTATGACAACATCACGTATCACTGTCGACTACTTGTCGCCACTCCCCCTTGCTCCTCATCCCACACTAGCAAACAAGTCAGCTCCCAACTGTAGTTTACTTTGCGTGTTTATTGTGACATAACCTTAAATTACTTTTACTCATCTCTATGCATGGCAATACTAGAAGATGGGGACGTGGAGCTGCCTGTAATGCTAGATACTGAGGCTCACAATGATATGAAATGCACTCTAGATGTTGAGTAAATCCAGAATATTAGGATGTTAACCTGTATTCAGTAAGTACAGAAGCTAATAAAACAATCTATAAATGAGATTTTTAGTTATTTGTTCCGATTTGTTTACACCTGAGAGGTGTTGGTATGTTATTTGTGAAAAACTAAAGTTGAAATGAATAAATTTCATGAAAAGTAATCGTGCTAATTTCATTACATACCTATTCAGTAAATTTTTACCTTGTAATTTTTGACGTTTTGGTATTGTACAGGACAGGCAAATGAAAAACTGACTTAACTTATACTTTTTAAGATTTTAAAGGTTGAAGTAAAGTGCTAAAAAATCCTCATTTACATGTATGCTTTGTTCCTTGTGATACCTTTAAATTTCATTGAAACTAGTCCAAGTTCTCTTGATGAACTGAGTAGCTACTTACATAAAGAATGTCTGTTTAATAACCTATAATACTGACGTATGTTACAGAACGTTTACAATTTCATTGATGGTATATTATGAGCATACATCTATTATTCATTATGGACTCTCTGGTGGAATAGTTGGATCTCTTACCAGGTGGAAAACAGGACCTAAAGGAATGTTGGCTGGAGGAATTGTTGGTAATGTCCTTGGTTTAGTCATTTAGGAATAAAAAATTAAGTTTTACATTTTTATGTATTAGAATTGGTTAGTTGTTATAATAATAATAATAATAATAATAATAATACTTTGTTCCTTTATCTTTTAGAACATCTAAAGATTAGATAAATAGAAGTTCTTTCTACACAACAGCAAATTTGTATTAAAAAACTATGATACATTATCATCGTAGATTTAAAGTCCAATGTTGTTTAAATAGAGATACTGTTTAATTTTTGATACAAAGTTTTACTGAACAAATTTTTATACGAGGCGTGTTTTTTAAGTAAGTACCGTTTTGCGATTCCGCCGCCGCAGCGCTACGGTCGGCGTTCCGCGCATGCGCGCTGGTTACCTACATCTCTTGTCTACGCACTGACGCCATTACAGTCTGATTCTTCATTGTATACGTTGTTTACTGAGTGTTTAAGATGCCTCCGACAATCGTGAGTCCCGCTGATTGTGAAGTACGGGCTGTTATACGATTTCTTAGTGCTAAAGGCGTAAAACCGATCGATATTCATCGTGAGATCGTTGAAGTTTACGGACAAAACATTATGAGTGATGGAATGGTAAGGAAATGGGTGAGAGCATTTAAAGATGGCCGCACAAATGTGCAACAATTTCTGCCCGGAAAATCATGTGCACAGTTTTTTGGGACAGAAAAGGAGTATTGCTAGTGGAGTTTCTGCCTCGTAATGAGACAATCAATGCAGCGTCTTATTGTGAGACATTGAAAAATTTGCGTCGTGCAATCCAGAACAAAAGACGTGGCAAGTTGAGTAAGGGTATCGTTTTGCTGCATGACAATGCCCGTCCACATGTGGCTAATCAGATCAAAGATCTCATCAAATCATTTAAATGGGAAACTCTAGATCATCCTCCATACAACCCTGATTTGGCGCCCAGCGACTACCATTTGTTCCTGCACTTGAAGAAACACCTGGGCGGTCGGCGTCTTCAAGACGATAACGAAGTCAAAACATTTGTGATGCAGCGGTTAACAAATCAGGCGGCAGAATTTTATCAGGAGGGATTCAAAAACTGGTGCCACGTTATGACAAGTGCCTCAATATTCACGGAAATTATGTAGAAAAGTAGATTAAGGTACAGGCTTTCATGTAAAAATAAAATTATTGCGATATCTTTGCACGTCTTTTTTTAATTCCAAAACGGTACTTACTTAAAAAACACGCCTCGTAATTTTCATGGGGTTGCAGAGAGGATGCTTTCAGGATTCTACAAATTATCCAAAAAGGAATGTTGGTGAAAACTATAATGATATTTTGATTAGTGAAGAACAAAAAATGAATAATTAAAACCGTTTTAATTATAAATATACGTATACGTTAAACTATTTTAACGTATACTTATTTCTGGAGTCAATTTAACCAATCAATTTTTAAAATTCTTAAGGTGATAGGATCCTTACATCATATTGATTTAACAATAAGTTTTAAAGTACCATATATCTGAGTAGATTATTAAATTTTTGAAAAAACTAATTTTATATAGTTAATAATAGATTTGATCACACCTCTATTTTGGTGTCAACATTGGAGAGTTGATTTGCCACACAACCTGTTCTCCACTTCTGTTTACCAGTGTACATCTAATCTAATAACAGTCGAACTTCTCTTAGCAATCACGTTTCTACAGCGATCACCTCTACTTACAACCAATTTTTTAAACTTGTATTTTCACTGGAAGTAGATTTTTTCAGGACACCTGAACCCAAAAACATGTTCTTACCGATTAGTCTGTGTATGTGACTATGAAGAAAATATCTCAAGTACAGAATATCTTACAAAGTTAAAACTTAAGTATCATAATGGGACCCAACACAAACATTTTCATTGAAATCGGTCAACTGAAAGTAGTAGTTTATTTTGCGGTTTCTCATGTTTTACAATGTCATCAAAAACAACTTCTATGATTGTCTTTTAAATCACCTCATTTACTAATATTTTTGTGCTCTACAACTTTTATTTCAATAATTTTTTTTTGATAGCATTAAGTTTGGTGACAAGTAGTGATTTTCTGTATTTTTCTCATTGAAATCGGTAAAAAATGAAATTTTTAAAGTTTCTGGCTGTAGTATACATTTGTTATGACACATGATAAAGGCCTATAATTAAAGTTGTAAGAAATTAAAAAACCTACAACTTTTATTTAAACAATTTTTTTGATAGCGCTTAGTTTACCATCAGTTAGTGATTTTTCCATATTTTATCATCAAAGTATTTAAGTCCAGCAGAGGTTTAGTTTTATTTAGCATCATTCACTCATGTTTAAATAAAATGTTTTTCACTTTGCATTGTTTATTTGTGGTTAAGCATGAACAAACTTTTGTTTAGTCAGTGTAATTACTGTTTTATTTATACTAATTGTTTAAATTATATTTTATAAAAATGTTTTGTAATTAGTTAACATATTACCTCAGTTTAGATTTAGAGAAAAACATTTTTCTTGTCATCAGTCTCTCGACTGTGGTTTGATGCAGTTCTTCGAGCTGTTCTATCACGTGCAAGTCATTTCATCCATCCTTACATATTTTTTAATTTGCTTTAAATATTCTAACCTTTGCCTTGCTGTACAGTTCACTCCCTCGATATTTACCTCCATTATTGATAGAGCAATAACAACAAATATAGCAAAACCTAAATGGCTTAAGATATGCCCCACTAGCCATCCCCTTCTTCTGGTAAGATTTTTCCATATGTTATAGTAGTAAAAAAGTTCTTCCTTCATCCAGCCGTCTAGAAACCTCTAAATTACTTATTTTGTCTACCCACCTAATCGTAACATTTTCCTATAACACCACATTACAAAAGCTTCTATTCTTTTCCTTTCTACAGCCTCGGTCACCCTTGTTTCACTCGTGTAATTCTACACTCCAAACATAGTGTTTTAAGAAATTTTTCCTAATCTGTAAATCAATGTTTGTAGTCAGTAAACTGTTTTTAATTTCAAAGGCTTTTCTAGGTTGAGCAATCCTATTTTTTATATCACTTGTGCTTTTATCTTCCTTTGTTATTTTTACTCCATAGATAGCAGAATTCCCCAACTTGCTGTATGTGTTCGTTACCTACTTTTAAATTTCCCATCTCTTCTAAACCACTCTTGCTACTGCACAACACTTTCGTTTCGTTCTTATTAATTTTCATGAAATAATCCTTTCTCATGATCTCATCCATTCCATTCAAGATATGTTTTAGTTCTTTCTTTTTCTCAGCTAGTATTATGATATCATCGGCGAATCTCAGCAATTTTATCGTTTCTCCTTGAATTTTTATTCCTGCGTCAAATTTTTGCTCACTTGTTTATAGCCTCTTTTATATACAAGTTAAAAAATAGTGGTGACAATGAACATCCCTGTCATACACCTTTTCTTACAGCAGCTTCTTTTTTATATCCTCAATTTTCAAAACACCCATTTGATTCTTATACAGGCTGTTGGCAACATTCCTTTTTTTATTTTATTAAACATCCTATGTAGGATTTTTAAACAGCCGTATTATTTAAAATTGAAATATATATTTACTAACCACCAGAATACGGTAACATAAAACATATTCCTTATCTACCATGGTAGGAGCAGGAAGTTTTAAATTGTGACTTGTAATAAATTTTAATTTACTGAAGATGTGTACAAGATACACGAAAGCGCTATAAACATTGGTAAGTGTTTTATGTTACCGTATTCTGGTGGTTAGTAAATATATATTTCAATTTCCTTTTTTTATATGTAATTCCTAGCCTTTTCAAGGTTTCAAACATTTTACTCCAGTCCAGATTGTCAAAAGCTTTCTCTAAATCTACAAATGCTATATAAGTAGCTTTATTTTCCTTTTCCTTTTTCCATAATCAATCTCAGAGCCAATATTGCATCTCAAATTCCCATTTTCCTTCTAAATCCAAATTTGTTATCTTTCAACACGTCTTCTACTTAGTATTCTTTTCTCCTGTATATAATTCTTATTACTATCTTGGATGCATGGCATGTTAGGCTGTAATGTTCACACTTCTCTGCTCCTGACTTTTTTGGTATGGGAATCAAATATTATTTAAAAAAAATTATGTCACTTTTACACTCTCATACATTCTGTACACAAGTTTATACATTTTGTTTTGTGCAACTTCTTGACCGTCATGTATCTATTCCTGCTGGCTTATTCATATTCATATCCTTAAGTGCCTGATCGAATTCCTCGCTAGTATAGGGTCATTTCTTTAATCTACTTCAACATCTGTTTCTTGTGCTATCGCTTGATCTAATTCTTTTCCCTTGTAGAGTTGGTCTACGTATTCCATCTACCTTTCTGCTCTCTCTTGGCCGTTCAACAATGGTTTGCCATCTGCATTTTGTAAATTGACAACTTTCTCTTTCATTCTCCAAAGTTTTCCCTTATTTTTTGGTAAGCTGGGTGTATTTTACCTACCATTTAACTTTTAATCGTCTTACATTTCGCTCTGATCTAATCTTCCTTCACTTTCTTACACATTTTGTTTATGGTGTTTCTCAAGTAGCGATATTGCATTTTACCTCTTTCCTCCTTTACATTTTTAAATTTCCTTCACTCATCCATCAATTCCAGGATATCATTAGTAATCCAAGATTTCCTACCCCTTCTTCAAGTATGTCCTATCCATTCTTCTGCTGCTTTCACTACCACCTTCTTTAAGTTTTCCGCTCCTTCTCTACACTTCTTGTGTCATTACCTCATTCTTCTATCCCTCTTGAAATACTCTCCAGGAAACCTATTTGGTTGTCTTGTTCCCTCAGTTTGTAGCATTTTCCTGTCTCTTCTTCAGTTTTTTTTAAGTTTAAGCCTACTATCCATTACTACTAAGTTATGATCACTCTGCATTTCTCCACCTACCAGCAATGGTTCCCCAACAATAATTTCAACAAACAATGTTTTTTGAACAATATTCAGGGTGGGCTTTACAGTTCATAATCTGGTTTTTGAATCTTTGTCTAACCATTATGTAATCTGTTTGGTATCTTCCCTTGTCACCTGGAATCATCCAAGTGTCATCTTTCAACACGTCTTCTACTTGGTATTCTTTTCTCCTGTATATAATTCTTGTTACTATCTTGGATGCATGGCACCTCCTTTTGTGATTCTTAAATAGTGTATTGTCTATCAGTAAATTATATTTGGAGCAGAAATCTTGTAGCCGACTCCTTCTATCATTTCTCTTTCCTACAACATATTCTCCGATTATCCTTCCTTTATTTCCTTCTCCAACTACTGTATTTATGTCTCCCATAACTATCAAATTTTCATCACCCTTGACATATTTTATCACTTCATCTAATTTCTCATATACCTGTTCTATTTCTTCCCCTTTATGCAAAGACGTAGGCATTTAAACTTGTAATATAGTGGTGGGCTTTGGTTTTGCATCTACTCTAACCATAATAATACTATCACTACACTGCTTATAGTAGGTCACTCTTTGTGTATTTTTTATTCATTACTATTCCCACTCCCCCCGTACTTCAATGGCTTCAGTGTTAAAAAAACTATTAATACTTTGACCATAAGTTTTAGTCATCGTCCCACTGTACCTCACTAATGCCCACAATATCTAACTTCTACTTATATATTTCCCTTTTTAAATTCTTTAACGTACCTGCTTGTTTTAAACTCCTTACATTCCAACTTGAAGAATTTCAAGTTGGAATTACCTTTTAGGTGAGATCCCTTCTGATAGGCCTTACCCATAGATCCGAGCGGAGGACTAATTTACTTCCGGTATGTTTTACCAGAGAGGATGCCGAGATAATTTTTTGTCATATTTTGAAGTTCTCGAAAGCTCTTGAAGACCTGCATATACTAAGTAAGTCTAACCAGTATCATACACGAGGGAGTTTCCCCATGATAATTCTAGTCAGACAGAATAAGCTGTAGTTTAGGGCCTGGTTGTATGAGCGTTAGTAACATTGCATTGATAGCACAGATTATCATCCATTAATTTGATCAATTATACTGGATGCTGAAAACGTTCCATTAGTAATGCAACAGAAGTGAGGGCCACATTTACACATTGCGCTACCAAACGCAGCACAAGGTTCGGTATCACTTTCAGTTACAAGATGGATACAATACACTTGAGCTGTGTAGGTTTGTAACACCTTTTAGAAACATTAAAAACACAAAATAAAATCTTTTTCGACAGGACTCATTTCATTTCAATTCTTGTGCATTTCCTCCCAGACTTCTATTCAACACTTGGTCTTTATCCTTCTGTTACTACAGTTCTTTGACTTTACACCATAAAGGAGTGGCTGCTTTTCGTCTAAATAAATAAACTTTTCACTGACAAACATTGCACACAGGACTGTACACATAAGACAACTGCGCTGTGGATATTACTTGTTGACAAGAATGAGACTATACGTTCACATGCACCATATAACTGTGTTCAGCATTGACAACAGAGTGAAATTAATGCATCTGGTTGCATTGTCAATGCACTACGTGTTGGTATTATAGATCCATCAACGCTGATAACGCTTATAATCCAACACCGTAATAACCAACACCCTGGTACTGCCATTGACACTACCACTTCGATGAAAACGCAACGTTACTAACCCTCATATAACCAGACCCTTACTGTTGCTTTCAGCTTTTTGCTTGGCAGACTAAATTGTCCAAGCCATCATCTGGCTTGGTGGAATGGACAGCCGTTCCAGTTCCATTCAACATGAGACGGTCATCGTGCTGATGAGCGGTCTCATCAGGCTACTAACAGGCCATACAACAATGTATGGATATGACACTAGTCTTCCCGCCCAGTTCCCTTAAGCTATTTGTAAAAGGAATTAAGGGGTCTCCATCAGTTAATTGTTGTCAGTTTATGATAGAAGCCCTTCATGGCACATAAAAATTTATAAAGTATTTTAGTTTTTAACTAAAAAATTCATACTTTTAGCAATAACTTGGGTAGTAACTTAAATTTTAAATGATTGGTGGAATAGCTATGAGCTGGGCACTAGGTGTGGGAACTTCTGAAAGTGGATTTTATTCATAAATCATGTAGATCTTAGCTCTGATTTTGGTAATTCTGTGTTTTCTTATGAAGATGTTAAGGTTTTGTTCAAAATCAGACAATTTAAAACAAAATTGGTTTATAGGCTACCTGTTCAATCTTCACTTGCTTCAGAGGTAAACATTTTTCAGATCTTAAAAAAATGTGAAGTAGAGGTATAAAAAGATAGTGTGATCTCTTTTATGCTGGTAAACATGGTGTATTCTTTCAGTCGAACAAAGGAAAAATAACAATACTCAAAGAACAGCTCTTTCTGAGTAAAAGTGTGTTTTAATATTATTCTTTTGAAGGGATTTAGGTATCCATAGAACATTATTTCCTTAATAAGCTTTAATTAAATGGAGAACAACAAGAAACTTCAAGAATGCAAAAGCAGGTTACCATAATCATTAAGATTCTAAAGGTTTATTGAGTCTTAAATTTTAACTCACAGTTTTCTGTAGGATATGCTAATGTTGTATTGATGTAAATTATTACATTTTAATTTAAAAAAATATTATATTCTTACTTTCTAGGTGGTACTCTTGGACTAATGACTGGTGGTTTGACAAAGGGTATGTTCTATTTGACTGGTACCAACCTGGATTCTATATTATCTTATCAGGATGAAATGATGAAGTCTCGGCAAAAGTACTGTATCACGTTTATATATTTTTTTATCACTTATTTTCATAAAAATTATCTATATTGTCTATAGTAAACTGTAGACAACTGTAAAAACGCATGTGACACATCAGTTTTATAAAAAGCTGTTAATGTCTTAACCCATTGAGACTGATTATGACGAGTCAGACTCGTCGCCATTTAAAAACACAATGGCCACTTTGATGAGCTGGACTCACCCCTCCCAACCCTTGTCTGTCTCTGACACTAACTGCTTGCTGTGTATTTTTAATGTAATTTTGGTTATTTTTAATAGTTCTGAGAGGATCTGGTAGATCTCAGTAGCAATTACTTATATGTATTCAGTTTGTATATTTCTGTTATCAATATAGAAACTAACTGTGTCACATGCGTTTCATTGTTTTAAAAATGAGCTCAGGCGGACAAACTAATTGAAGCATTTAATATTATTATTTAGTATTAGTATTTAATGATTACGAAGATTTAGAGTGTCAAATTTTGAAATTAAATTTAAAAAAATTCAAAATTTTATAATAAGATAATTTAGATAAGATAATTTTTCAAAAATTTAAATTTTAAATTTGAATAAAATTTTCAAACAAAAGGGAAATATTTTAAAATCATTTTTGTGTGATTTAAGTGTTTTTTTACGCATAAACGAAAAATGAAAAAATAGTCATTTAGAACAAAATAAGTCAAAAAATGTTCAGTCAATGGGTTAAGTGTACTAATATTATTCAGTTTCTCCCACTATAATTTTGTAAAATAAATAAGTTCTCTCCTTGGATCATTGGTTATTTGCTAGTGTCACCAGATGGTGACATTAAGTGGCAAACCTTATCTGTGTGGTGGCCCTGAAAAGGGCTGTTTATGTGTGTGTCCGCCGGGGCGGACAGAGGTGATTGATGGCCCCGAAAAGGGCCAGTGTAAACCTTAATGAGTTGGTCCTGAGAAGGACCGTTGTGCCAGTCTCGAAGGAGATCGGTGTAGACAGCGCGTGTCTGGGACGAGATCCATGGCTCCACGTTGATGGCCCTGAAAAGGGCCGGTTTAAACCTTAATGAATTGGTCCTGAGAAGGACAATTGTGCTGGTATCAAAGGAGACCGGTGTAGGCAGCGCGTGGTGGCGACGGCTGCTGCAAGTCCTAGAGCATCTTCCTTCTTTATCTTGTGGATGTAGTCTGTTGATCTTCATTGGAGATCTTGAGCGTAATCACGAGTGGCTCAGAGCAATGCACTTATATAGCTACTGAGAGCGCTGTGGTAGGAGCGGTTACTCACTCGGCCTCGGCAACAAAGACCTCTGTCGGTACACAGTCGAAAGGTTTGACGGTACACTGCCAAAGGGCCTACCATGCCTACAAGGGTCAGAAGAAGTATTGAAGGCCGGCAACACAGTAAATGATTAATTAGTAGGGGTGGCGGTGACACTAGAATGGAAAGCAGATGGCCTGGATTCAGTTCTCCGCCATTGAACTGTTACTATTAAAACCCATTGTTCCTTAACCCTCTAGCTCCCATTGTCTGATATAAGTTTTGAAATTTTTGTTCAAAACCTCAAAACTTAACAAACCACTGAATTGATGTAACAATGTTTTTTAAATAAGCTATGAAATAAACCCTGATAAACTTCTGAATCTGGGGCTACAAAAATAGTTCACATGGTCAGCCAATTATATGACTGAAGCATTTAAGAACAGTAGAGGTAGAGGTGTAAAAGACACTAGTCACAGTTATCTTTTCTGAGAGTACTGAATTTCATTATGCAGCTACACCCTGTGGTGAATGTAGTGAAGTTGTCATTTGCAGGGTAGAGAGTAAATTTTTTCAGAGGGCCCAACATGCTGATAAGCATATTTTTCCACTCAGTGTTCAGGCTATCGTAAACTACCTCTCGTGTCAGTTTACTTAGTAAAGCCTCTAGTGGTTCAAACCAGTCTCTCAGATGATGACCTAAAAAACGACAGACTTCTGAAAGCTCAAGTTTTTTATTTAAATCTGAGATAGTTTTGTTACTTACTTTTTTTGTGGTGTTTGCTCCTTTATTAGATGATGTAATGGTACAAGGCTTGCTGTTCATGAGTATTCATGATCTGGGTTTAAATCATTGAAGCTACTCAGATAATTCTTAAAATAATTTTTTATTGTAATGTTTTCTGGTTAGGGAATACTTTTTTTGGTTTCTCCTGCCCTGGTTGTCCAAATATTGTAGTGTTATAGCTCATTCCATGTGACTTTGGAAACTGAATGTGATGGTTATTAAAAATCATTGTTCTTGTAATTGCTACCTGAATGGCATGTTGTTTGGTATATATATTGCTAGTATTTAGGCTTCAATAAACAAAATGTTGAAATTTTATTTTTTTTAATTTCTGACAAAATTTAAAAAAATATTTTTCTGTCAAAAATGTGTCTGGATAAAAAAATATTAAAAACTAACCCTAGCTCTGCGTCTTCAGTGCATAAAGAACTAAAAAAATTTACTTGGGCTTTTGGATTATTTTATTGTTAAACTCCACTGTAAGAAACCCAATCAAAAATTCCTTTTTTAATTGAGAGTTCCTACATCCTGTTATAAATCTGCAATCCCTTCATAAATTGTTTTAGTATAGTTTTAGTCCTTTATTCTTCTAGTTTTAATATAAAACATTGTTTCCTGGTATGTCATAGTTCTGTGTAATAGAATGTAGTAGAACAAGGTCTTTAATTTAAGATGTATACTTATCTATTTTTGAGTAACTTTATAAAGAGCAAAACTTTCAGTATTCAGTTTATTGCTGACTGAAGTTGTAATTTAAGTTTGAAAAATCCTTTTCATCAGACGATTCATCTCATGGCTGGTGGCAATACTTAATAATAATAAATGTGCTTTATTCCTTATTTTTTAAACTACAAAAATATCTTTATCAAATTATAAAATTCGTTAAGACTGTTATCAGTTAATTAATTGAAATGTCTTTTCTCAGCACAGATTGGCTTGACCGAAGTCGTCTGCCAGATTCACTAACACAAATACCTTTAAATTCTGTACAGCTGAAATATAAATTTAAAACAAAAATATACAGTATATGGTTTAGTAAGAAACAAATCAAAGTAAAAATAAATACAATTAATAAGAGAATTTAGATAACATAGATAATACAATATTTAAATATCAGTGGCTGGTCTTTCTAATTAACTAAACTAATTTTTACTTACACAGATAAAATTATTATTAATGACAATTTTTTCCTTTTTTCCCTTTTCTTCTTTTAATTATGTAATACAAAATTAAAATAAAAGAATTAACTTATTTTTTTTACATAAGCCTTCTTAATATAAAAACTGCACTCATAAACAGCCAAATAGCATATCGTTCATTTACATACACACACGCACGCACATGCATACGCACCCTAACAAACATGTCACATGTGGCTATGCTCATAAATAAGTAAAGGCTCACAAAAATAATGGTAAAAAACAAATAAGTAAAAAACAAAATAAAGGCTAAACAAAAAAAATTATTGAAAGAAACTAAAACAATTGACAAAATGAAAGTTAACAAAGGTGCACACATTATTATTATTACATTAATAATTGAACGCATCAACCAGCCAGCGCCTATACCTCTTAGCTTGACGAATATAGCCAATAAGGGCATTCCAGTCCCTACCGTCTAAATAGCATATAATTTCATTTCTTGAAATATATATTTTCACTAACCACCAGAATACGGTAACATAAAACACTTACCAATGTTTATAGCGCTTTCGTGTATCTTGTACACATCTTCAGTAAATTAAAATTTATTACAAGTCACAATTTAAAACTTCCTGCTCCTACCATGGTAGATAAGGAATAGTCGATTCTTATATTTAAAACAGTCTTGCCAACTTAATCAGTTGATTGTCGTATTCAATCTGTGTGTTCATTAATTTTTCCCTGTTATTGTATTTATAAATATAATATTTCTCCAAAATTTCAATTTCATTTTGTTTGTTATTTATTTCTAATATTTCTAGATTATTTTTTATATTCGACATATTATGTTTATTTTTTATCATGTGTTCAGTTACATTGGAGAATTTTCGATTTCCTTTTTTATAGTTAGAATAGTGTTCTGTAAACCGTTTTTTAAAAGATCTGGTGGTTTTACCTATATATATTTCATTACATTCATTACATTTAATTTTATAAATTCCACATGAATTAAATTGATTATTTTCTTTTTCTTCATCATTTACATTTTTTGCCTTGATATTATGTTTTTGTAAAATAAATTTTATAGGAAACTGGGGTTTATATGCTATTTTGTATTTATTTTTATCGTATATATTGGTAATTTTATGTATTCTATGATTTATGTAATTATATGTAATGTATTTATTACCATTTTTGTTTATTTCTTCTTTATTGTTTAATGGTAATAGATGTGTTTTTTTCTGATTAATTTTATGTAAATATTTATTTATTAATCTGTTTATGAAAATATTATTGTAATCATTGTTTCGTGCTATTTCTTTAATGTAATTTATTTCTTTATTAAATCTTTCTTTATTGTTATATGTGTATATATATGCTCTGTGTATCATGTTATTGTATGTGTTTATTTTATGTATCCATGGGTGATTTGAAAATCTGTTTATTGTGTTATTTGTAACATGTGGTTTCCTATATATATCAGTTTCTATTATATTATTTATTATTTGTATTTTTATATCCAGGAAATTTATGTTTTTATCTTTTTCTACTTCACATGTAAATTTAAGTTTTTCATAGTAATTATTCAATTTTTTATTAATAATATTATGTTCACCCTTTATTTTTTCATTATAAATTACCAATATGTCATCTACATATCTTACCCAAAGTAAAATGTTGTGTGTGTGTGATATGTTATTTACAATTATATTTTCGAATTCTTGTATATAAATTTCTGATAGTATGGCAGATAATGGAGAACCCATAGCTAGTCCTTCTGTTTGATTATAAAATTTATTATTAAATGTAAAATAATTTTGGTTACAAATATTTCTGATTATTGTACATATTTTATTTATTATATTATCGTTTTCCCCATTACTTTTTAATTTCTTATTTATTATATTTAGTGTTTCTTTTATGGAACATAATCAACTCAAATAAGTTTATCCTTACTAATTCAAATGACAATAAGGAAAAAGTATGTAAGAATATAATAGTTGATACGGAATTAAATATTTATAAATTAGATGATAAAGATAAAGAATACACACGTAATAATATTATACATAATACCATAAAATTAATTGAAAACAAAAATAAAAATGGTGTAAATAAATTTATAAATAAAAAAGATGTTCTTAATGTTCAAGAAAAATTAGAAATGAATAAGGCAATCTTATTGCATTCCGATAAAACGAATACACCTACAATCATGTACATAAATGATTACAATAACAAAATAAACCAATTTATTAATAAAAACAATTATGTCGAAATAAAAGACCCAACACAAAAATATTTAAGAATAATAAAAACTTTAATTAATGACAATAGGGACATGTTAAACTACAATAATAATATTAAATATCATACAAGATTATATCCATACACACCTAAAGCCCCAATATTTACAGGATTACCAAAATTACATAAAAAAGAAATACCAATTAGACCTTTAATAAATTTTAAAACTGCACCTAATTACTTACTAGCTAAAACAATAGATAAAATTTTACGGCAGAAAATTAAATTAAATTACAAATACAATATTAAAAATGGTTACAATTTAATAGAAAAAATAAAAACAATAAAAGTAAATAAAGACACAAAGATGGTATCATTTGACATAGCTAACATGTATACAAATATACCCATAAAAGAAACACTAAATATAATAAATAAGAAATTAAAAAGTAATGGGGAAAACGATAATATAATAAATAAAATATGTACAATAATCAGAAATATTTGTAACCAAAATTATTTTACATTTAATAATAAATTTTATAATCAAACAGAAGGACTAGCTATGGGTTCTCCATTATCTGCCATACTATCAGAAATTTATATACAAGAATTCGAAAATATAATTGTAAATAACATATCACACACACACAACATTTTACTTTGGGTAAGATATGTAGATGACATATTGGTAATTTATAATGAAAAAATAAAGGGTGAACATAATATTATTAATAAAAAATTGAATAATTACTATGAAAAACTTAAATTTACATGTGAAGTAGAAAAAGATAAAAACATAAATTTCCTGGATATAAAAATACAAATAATAAATAATATAATAGAAACTGATATATATAGGAAACCACATGTTACAAATAACACAATAAACAGATTTTCAAATCACCCATGGATACATAAAATAAACACATACAATAACATGATACACAGAGCATATATATACACATATAACAATAAAGAAAGATTTAATAAAGAAATAAATTACATTAAAGAAATAGCACGAAACAATGATTACAATAATATTTTCATAAACAGATTAATAAATAAATATTTACATAAAATTAATCAGAAAAAAACACATCTATTACCATTAAACAATAAAGAAGAAATAAACAAAAATGGTAATAAATACATTACATATAATTACATAAATCATAGAATACATAAAATTACCAATATATACGATAAAAATAAATACAAAATAGCATATAAACCCCAGTTTCCTATAAAATTTATTTTACAAAAACATAATATCAAGGCAAAAAATGTAAATGATGAAGAAAAAGAAAATAATCAATTTAATTCATGTGGAATTTATAAAATTAAATGTAATGAATGTAATGAAATATATATAGGTAAAACCACCAGATCTTTTAAAAAACGGTTTACAGAACACTATTCTAACTATAAAAAAGGAAATCGAAAATTCTCCAATGTAACTGAACACATGATAAAAAATAAACATAATATGTCGAATATAAAAAATAATCTAGAAATATTAGAAATAAATAACAAACAAAATGAAATTGAAATTTTGGAGAAATATTATATTTATAAATACAATAACAGGGAAAAATTAATGAACACACAGATTGAATACGACAATCAACTGATTAAGTTGGCAAGACTGTTTTAAATATAAGAATCGACTATTCCTTATCTACCATGGTAGGAGCAGGAAGTTTTAAATTGTGACTTGTAATAAATTTTAATTTACTGAAGATGTGTACAAGATACACGAAAGCGCTATAAACATTGGTAAGTGTTTTATGTTACCGTATTCTGGTGGTTAGTGAAAATATATATTTCAATTTTAAATAATACGGCTGTTTAAAAATCCTACATAGGATGTTTAATAAAAAATAAATTTCATTTCTATGTAACCTACGGCACCCAAACCACTTTGTTCTTAGTTCATTCAGAACTGGGCAGACCCCAACAAAATGTTCCACTGTTTCCTTCTCTCGCAAGTTGCACAGGGAACAACACCGTCTCTCTTCTTCCCTGTGCGGCCCATTATTTAATCCCAGCTGACCTCCTCTAGCCCTAAAAATGATACTGATTGAGGCCCGATCATATTCATCAGAGATGTATGTTTTTTCACCCATATTAAATGTCAGTTGCTTATATAAAGTATTGTATTCAGCCCTCATTGCCCTCTCCATCCATTTTTTCTCGTGTTTTCCCTTATTTTCCCCAAAATGTAATTTAATTGCCCCCTCCAATCACCTCTATTAGAAGCAGACAGCTGACAATGAAATCTAGCCGCCAATTCTCGCCACCACTTAAACCACCCCACTTTACTTCAGCCAATTTTTTGGGCAACCTTCGAGCCGGCAACTCTTAACACTTTTAACACGTACTTAACGTGCAGTAAAAGTAAAAACTGCCACATCAAGTCCACGCCAGTTTCCAAATATATTACATAATTAGGCGTATTATTGGGAATTCCAAATATTTTTTTCAAAGCAAACCTTTGAAAGATTTCAAATTCATCCATATTTTCATACCTGGGCACCATATGCCACTATTGCCCGACATACTCCGTTAAAGACAGCCCATTTAGCGGAGATTGGAACTTTGTTCTGAGAGCAGAAATTACCCCAAAAACTGTTCAGAGCAAACTTGGTGGTGGTAATACTTTCTAAAGTGAAGGAGTCACCCCAAGAAGTCACATTGTGTATTCACTTAACTTGGGGTTATCCTTCTTCATAATGGGATCAAACCCAATTAGCCTGCACAATAAGAAAGCTAATCTTTAAGAAGAATCGAAAGACACTATTTCTGTTACCAAATTTAGACTTTGATTTCTTGACTTCCAGTTTGGGGCCACTTCCAGGTGAAACCAAAACTTCAAACTCAATGATTTCTGTATCTACTCTATGAGAAATCGAATGACAATATTTTTGTTTCCAAATTCTAACTGATTTTTTTGACTTTCGGTTTTGGTCCATTTTGGTCGAAACCTGAACGTTAAAACCCAACCCAGGCCCACTAATTTTTTGTGCAGATTATGAATCTGGAAACCATTTGTTGCTATCTCTTATAGTTTTGGACATCTGGATGTGATGGACGAAAATTGATGGATGACAATTTTAAAAATTGCTACCAATATACAATATTTACACAAATATAACTATCTAACACTTTAATAAAATCTATGTAAAATAACATAAAATGTATGTAGTTTTGATAGTGAAGTTTTTCAGTAACAACATAAGGACCAATTTTTATGATAG
Organism: Catonia carolina; assembly: GCA_035578175.1. Classification (NCBI taxonomy): domain Eukaryota; kingdom Metazoa; phylum Arthropoda; class Insecta; order Hemiptera; family Achilidae; genus Catonia; species Catonia carolina. Next base: position 123,061,074 of record JAQMRL010000001.1, on the reverse strand, counting down.
AAATAATACATTTCTTTAATATTGATCGGATGAGTTATAATATGTATGTCATACGGAAGTGGTATTTTTCAGTGCTAAATTATTTTATTAATATCTCATTTCATTTCATAGGAGTTGATTTTTCATATTTGTGATTATTTTCTACAGGCGATTTACAGATGCCGCTAAAGAAATGGTAGACTCTAAGAGTGAATATTCCCCATTATTAAAAGAACATGATAAGGAGTATTCAAAGCCAACTGAAGACAAAAATGAAAACGAAAAAGTAAAATCACAGACAGAAGAAAAAAATGAGAATACACAACAAGTAATTTCTAATTCTAAGTAATTTTGTTATAGGTAATAGTATTTGTAATATTATGTACATATTTAGAATAATTTATTAAAGTATTTTAAATCTTTCACTCAACTTTTTTATTTCACAAATGAATCTTTACTAAATACATTATATGTTACACTCAATAACTGAATAAATCAACTACAATGCATTGTGATCTCACTGGTTCATCCACTATGCAAGATAAGAATAGCCAAAAATCAAAATCTGTGGCATGTTTTTTTTTTGCATCCAGAAGACTCTAAAGGGAATATAGGACATGTCAAGATAACACTGATAAACGAAGTTTATCACCAATGATAAATTCATCACTTACCACAAAAAAATTGTTTCTGCTACTGCTTACTTCAGTAGGCTTGTCATGAACCCTGTTGAATCAAATATCATACAAAATTAAAAAGTCAAACACAATCATAACTTATCACTTACCAATAAGTTTTTCCCGCTACTGCTCAACTAAGTAAGGCTTTTCATGAATCTGGCTTGTCATGAATGGTTATTTTGATACGTGACCACAATGGGTTGTGATTTTGAGAAGCTTCACAAACATCTTCAATTCCTTTCTCATAGTCTTCACTATTTATATTAGAAACTTCCGCACTTTCATCCGATAAAATATCATCCTCTCAGCCATCTATCTGGAGTGCTCCATCGAAGTGGAGCACTTCTTGAAGCCGTGGCCAATACTGGCACTATATACCTTGCTGGAAGCAGTTTTTACCCACTCTCACATCAATCTTACTAAATTTCTTTTCTATTCTTCCTGTTAGTGTGTAGCATTTATCTTCTATTCTCATCCACTCCTTGTATAATTTTCTTAGATGGTCTTTAAATGGCTTATTGACTACGACATCCAAAACTTGGAGCTGGGAGGTCATTCCTTCTGGTATGATGACCAAGTCAGTATTAAGCCTTGGCAATTTTCCTTTAAATTTTTCAGTGAGATGCCATGAAAATGTTTGTCAATAGATAAACTAACCAAATAAAATAATGTTACAAAAAAATTGTAGAAGTTCACTTTAAACACTACGTACTAAACTACAATTACCACATACTGAACAATGGTACTAAAACAACGAAAAATTACAGATAGTAAAAACGCACTTTATCATACAAACTACCAAAGGCTACTAATACGGTAGGCCAATGCGGAAGGTTACCCTGTGGTGAGTATAGGAAGCCATGGGCTCTAGAATTGCCTATAACCCATTCTATAAACAAGACAGGTCTACGTTTCATTATGTTTTTCTTAGAAATCTTCCAAGAACGTAAATGACATCTCTCCTCTTTGAACAAATTGGGTTCTAGGCAGTCCTATAGCCCATTTTTTACCCACAAGACGGGTAATGATGTTTTTCTAAAACATTGTTTCAATAGATATCATTTAGTTTATCATATAAATGTCCATTCCCAGTACAATCATTAGTTACTACTTTTACTATAGACCTAACAATATTTTAAAATCTGTTATTTTTTTACATCTTCGTTATGGCTTATGTAAATATTCGAATATAAGGCGACCTTTAATTTTTAAGGAGAAATCTCGGGAAAAAACCTCGCCTTATATTCGGGTAAATACGGTATATAGTGTCATATACAACTATACATAAACTATAATGACCACACTATTGTTTTTTGTGTATACTTTTATTTTAGTTTTGTGGTGCCTATATAATCTATACAAGGTAACCAATTTTTGTTAACATGATTTAACCAAAATGTTTTTGTAAGGTATACATTCCAAAAACTTGTTCTTTGAACCATCCTCTTGCAGCTGATGTCTGACTTTAAAGATGCATAAAATATTGAATACGTTCAAGCTACCGCATAAAAATCTTTGCTTACATTTTATTTTTTATGATTATTCTGATGCATTAATGTATGCATATTCTGTAGATACTCTCATAATGACCGCCAGCAGCCTAAAACTGTAAAAGTGCAGTTGAATATAATTTGTTGTTTATTGTATTTTGTAAGTTTACAATTTTATTGCAATCTGTTCTGTGGTATTGGATAAAAGGAGAATAGAAATGTATGATTTTGTTTTTCAACTATAAGCCATAAAGAAGCCGACTGCAATCAAAAATTGAAAATTTTTATAAAGTTAAAATTATGTAATTTATTTTTAATTTTATTTTCCGTTAGTGTCACAGTAATTCTTTAGTATATGCTTAAGATTATTAGCATTAGAAAACAAGAGCTATTGTTAAAATCTGTTGACTTTTGACAACAGTAACAGTTCTAGCCGACTGCAATCAAAATTTGAAAATTTTTATAAAGTTAAAATTATCTAATTTATTTTAAATTTTATTTTCCGTTAGTGTCACAGTAATTCTTTAGTATATGCTTGAGATTATTAGCATTAGAAAACAAGAGCTATTGTTAAAATCTGTTGACTCTTGACAACAGTAACAGTTCTAATGTTGTTATTTTTTTGAATGCTGCAACTCATTTTGTGTGTGATTACAGATTGCATAATATTGTATCTTTATTTTATTATTAAACATAACCAGAGTTAGACTGGCACAATAAACACCTTGGCCTGCCTATAATGCGGGCCAAGGAAATTAGTGAAAATTATTTTTATTAGATTTAGTCTACTAATTGGAAAAAGTAATGTAGTGTGACAAGCCTATAGAAAATCTGTGCACATTTAAGTAGTTATTAATATTTTGTAATTTTATGGAACTTAATTTCTGAAATAATGTCTAAAGCATGAATTTCATAATTGCTAAGGGCAGTTAAAGGTTGCTTTATTTATATAAAACCAACATGTTAAATGTTCAGAAAAATTCTTTTATTCTCTGTAGATTTGTAGGTATATTTCCATAAAGTACATTTAGTCATTTTCATGAGTTCTTTGATAGTACCTATTTTGAAAAACTCCCCTATTTGTCAAAGTTTGCTACCATTCCTATATCAATTTTGAACAATTTTTTATGGGTGTAGTGATAATTTTACAAGAACTTGATTTGTGGGCTTAACAAATGAATTTGGTAACTCTGAAAAGTGTTTCTTCTAACATACATTATGTAAATAAATAAAAGAATTTGGTTAATTTATAATTTTATTCTTGAAATTTGTATATTTCATTTATTTCACTTTTTTATTTTATAATAGAAGAAATACTTTGAAGCCAAAAATATAAGTAAACTCTTAAAAACTTTACCTAAACTATTCTAGCCTCTAAAAACTATCTCATTTGTAGTATAAAGAGAATGTGGTTGGCTATTTGTTGAACCAATCCAGTGTAAAACGGTTACATTTCAGAAGAGTGATTTTTGCCTTCTCAAGATTGCATTAAAAATATAAATGTAATTATTTAAGTGATTAGTCAGCATCATAGCAGCAGAATCCATATTAATATAAGTTTTGAAAAACTTTTTATAATCACCTTTTACACTGCTTTCTCTTTCTTTTTCTTAACTTACGAGTACTTTTGCGGTGCGCACCACTTATCAGGTAATATCATAAAAGCTTTTAGAATTATTATGAAGAATGTATCTTCCTTTGTCAAAGTTTGAATTCAGACTCTAGAAGCTTTTATGATATTACCTGATAAAGCGATGCGCACCGCGAAAGTACTCGTAAGTAAGGAAAAAGAAAAAGACAGCAGTGTAAAGGTGATATTAAAAAGTTTTTTAAAACTCATTGTATTAAAAAAATGTTTTATGTTAAATCTTGCCTTAAATCTTATGTTAAATCTTGCTTGATTGTTAAATCTTATGTGCAAATCTTGAAGATGCGGAATTATGTTTTCATTTATAAAACACGTTAAATTTAGAAATAAATGAAATTTACAAGTCTCAAGCATAGTCACAAATACAGATTTACCAAAAATTTTCAGTTGTATTATTCATGTTGGTTGTTAAGTGTCAATATAGCTGTGTTTTGACTGCAGCTTTTAGTCATTAATTTTTTCATTCTGACTTTACGGTTTGGGTCTTATTGCTGCTCTCTGCTACAAAAAATATGAGGCAAGTCTGAAAAGTAAGTACTGTTTTGTTCTAATGCCACTGCAGTACTACCACTACTACTACATGCTAGTGCTACGCATGCTACTGCATGTGTGGTTACATTACTCATGTTTTGGTGGTTCATTGGCTCTTTACTGACTCCATAACAATTGATTTGCCTTGTATTTTCTGTTTCCTGTGATTGTGTACAATGTTTATTAAAACAATTGTTGAACCAGCTAACTATGAGATTCATTCTGTTATCCAGTTTTTGAACGCAAGGAATGTTAAGCCAGCCAAAATTCATTGGCATTCAATAAAGAGATTTACGGTGAAAATGCTGTGAGTGATGGAATGGTCCAAAAATGGGTTAGGCAGTTCAGTGAAGGATTGACAAATGTCCACAGCAAAGTACAGAGTGGGCAGTAGTGATGGGAAATAAAGCTATTTTTTGATAACGTGTTACTGAAAATGCCTGCTCAATAACAGGGTTCTATAACCTGTTAGTAAATTAACACTTATCGTCCAGCCTACAATACATGTAGTAGAATAATAGGTAATAAATAGCACGACACTTGCGGAATAGAAGTGAACTAAATTATTCACTAATAGGTAGATTTTTTTGTACAAAGGTTTATTGGGTATAGAAAATGGTAGTCAAAACAAACCATCCAGCAGCGACATCATGATTAGCTGGACGGTTTGTTTTGAGTATTAACTTGCTTTAATCCTACAGACACCAGATGCATAGCTGCTGACTTCTCGGCTCAGTGTACAATGTATAGTAACTATAGTGCCTTGCTGTGTATCCATGGAAGATTCACCATGACTGGCCACCCTTGTGTTCACGAAAAATTCCGTTTGGTTTGCCATGATTGTATTGTAGTGTACAGTAGTATTATATATTTCTAACCACCAGAATACGGTAACAGAAAACAGTTACTAATGTTTATAGCACTTTCGTGTATCTTGTACACATCTTTTTTTTTCTTTTTTTTTTCTTGTTTGACCTCAATGGATCACTCTAGCCAACTTTGTGGTTCGCTTCCCATGTACTTCATTGGCTCGCTGTTTTTGCCAATAGCTTCTTATGTTTTCAGATCTTGCTTTTCGTTGCTCGTCAGTCACCTGCACAATTCTAGCCACCTTGTCCACATTAAAACATTTTGCATTTAGAAACGCCCTTATCTTTGGTTTATTTGTCGCATCTTCAATCCTCAGTCCAACTTCGTCAAGATCCTCTTTAATTGCTGAGATGTATCTTCCACCAGATTTCACACTGATTCCTCTGGTTATAAGTTGTTTTAATAACTTATTCTCTGGCATTCTTAATATGTGAAAGAAATAAGAAATTCTGCACTTTTTCATTAGACTGACAATCGGTTCCACGACTTCATACACTGTTTCATTAGTGGGGATTCTCCACACACCATCCTTTTTGTAGTTCTTATTAATGCAAGTTCTAACAATTCTACGTTCTGTTTTAATTGTCTGATCACTTTTCCCTTCGTTTTTAATTCGTATTAAGGTTTCGCTACCATATAGTGCCTCTGGCAGAATCACAGTTCTATAGTGTCTCATCTTTGTGTTTGTAGAGAGACATTTTTTATTATATGTAGATTTAGTTAAAACATGAGCATTCCTCATTTTAAGTGCTCTGTTATTCCAAGAGAGTTTTTCTTTTAATTTATTATTTCGCCCAGATATTTAAATTTTTGCACTATTTTTATATTTTGGTTATTAATTTGAATTTTATTTATACATAGTGGATTCCAGTGCCATTATCTCCGTTTTTTCATATGAGATTTTTAGCCCGATCTTTCTTGAAACCTTTTCTAAACTTATTATTTGGTTTTTAACTTCTTCCATATTGTTTGCCAATAGGGCCAAATCATCGGCGAAGCCCAAACAGTTAGTCTTTATTGCTTTTTTTCCTTGGCCAACACTTACTTTTGGTGCATTTTCAGTAAACCATTTCTTCATAATAAAATCAAGGGCTATGTTAAACATAGCTTTAGTAAATTAAAATTCTTTAAAATCTTTTCACATCAAAATTTAAAACTTCCTACTTTTACAATGGTAGATAAGGAATTATAAGAAATTGAAGATTTGTACAAGATACACAAAATCGCTATAAACATTGGTAACTGTTTTCTGTTACCGTATTCTGGTGGTTAGAAATATATATTTCAATTTTATATAATACGGCTGTTTATAATCCTACATAGGATGTTTGATAAAATAATATAGTATAGTATATGAAACAGTCCTGTTTATCTTAACTTTGGGTCTACAAGAGATTAAGTGAGATTTGCCACCCTTTTGTTTGCATTAATAACAGAATTATAATGTAGTTAAACTTAAAAGTGGTGTTATTAGACGATAAGGTTATTGATAACTTCATTTTGTTGTAACAGTCTTATATGCTGATAAAACAATCCTTACTGTTACAACAGTCAGGCAAGTGTCATTAATACATTAGTTTATTACATGGCTTTGAATCATGGTGTTATAAAGTTAACAGCTAACTGGGTCTCCTGTTATCACAATAACTGGCTCAATCCAGTAACCATATTATTAATCCTGTTTTGTTAAATGAGCCCCATCACTAACAGGCAGTCTTCTGTTTTGAACGATGACTTAGTTAGGAAATTGGATGAGAAAATTTGTAAGAAAAAACACACGGTTTCACAAGTTTTGAGAATTGTTTTGCCAGGGTTTGTTGTTAGGTTATTGGAAGTTCTGTTTTCAATGGTTTGTTTCAGCTATCATCACTGGTGGCTGTTTCTTTCAGGAATTTTTGGATAAAATGGTCACCTGTTTAACATTTATATAAACTTTGTTGAAAAATAGTTATATTATGCTCTGTCATGTAAAAATTAAATTGGCTGAAAGAAATTTTTACTATTATTTTGCTAAAATGATACATTACAGACACACTCGAATATAAATATATAAGTTTCAAATGAAAAAATTTGTTTGTGAAAAGTTTAGTTTTTCTTACCATAGTACCCACCATTTGAGTTACTGACACGGACCTTTTTGATTGGTTGTGATAGTTCAGTAAATTATGGCAAGATCGGGCCAATTTTTACTCTATTTATAACATATTTTATTACTACAAAGGTGTAACCAACTCTGTGATATTTGCAACCCTTCTGAGGCAATTAGCCTCCAACCAGAATAAATTGGTAGCAATCCATAAATAACACAAAGGCGAAAAATGTTTATGCAGTGCCTTCTTCTTAACAGGGAGTTAAAATTGAAGTTCTAGCCAGTGTTTATTGAATGTAAAAATGTAATTTGTTAAATATGATGTAATAAATAACTATTTTTCATACTGTACCTTATCGATTATTTCTCTTAGTAGAGTCTTTCCACCAAACTTTCTTTTTATTCATCTGCGAACTTTCCGATGCAAGTGATTCAGCATCATCTGATACCTCTGAATCCGTATGATATACCATCAGGTCATGATCCTGTTCCATCTGACTGTTGTATACACTGACTGTAGCGTAATTAGAGTAATCACCATTTTTAGCAATTAGTTCAGAACAACAAGATGTTGCAAGAGTTGTCACTGCACTTATAACAACACATGCACCTATTATTATTGCTGCTGACATATTTTAATATACAGGCAATGGTAGAACCGAAATATTTACTTATGTCGATGTCCACAAAAATATAAAAAATTTCATTGTTTTTATATGTGAGGAAAAAATTTCATTGTTTGTGTTAGTGATTCATTAATACGGAAGCGAATAACAATCACGATAATTTAAAAATTGTGTCAAGTTTTCTCCATGTTTTTGTAATTGAAAAATTAAAAAGTAAAATTTCCAAGGTAACACAACTTTTGTATTTGATTGGTTTAATTATGCTTTTAGTTTGTACATTAATAAAATGTATCTTATATTTAGTACTTGATCTATTGTGTGACTTAACAGGGTTATTGATATTTATTTTCATTTTGGGTTCTTACTCTAATTAAAGTATTCTTACTTTACCTGTTGAGTAGCAGTATCTTTAATTTTGGAATATTGTTTTTTTTTAAGTGATGATGCCTATATAAGTCTTGCCTTGCGCATAGGTAATGAAATAAGGTGAAATACAGGTGAAAAATTGCCAAACCTGACCAGGAATCTGATCTGGGACCCCAACATAGAAGCCAGTTGCACTGACCGCAACATCAACAAAAATCTTTTACATGTCTAATTTTGTTTTATATCTTACTACATTATGATCTGTTCATACATGTCTAATGTTAAAACAATTTATTGTTTTCCTATGGAGAGCTTCTGTTTCTATTTCACATTTTTTTTACCTTTACATTTTAAGGACGAGATGAAACTGTCTGACACAAATTGTCTTGAGACAGAAACATCATAACTTTTGTTGTTGTAACCTTAAATGAATAAACAAATACCCAAAAAAAGAACTTTCTTTGTACAATTTTGCAATTTTATACTTTCGTTATTCCAACGAGCCGGCCTGTTGGTGTAGTGGTTGCGCAACTGGGTTCTACGCCAGGGTCCCAGGTTCAATTCCCAGTCAGGTCTGGCAGTTTTTCATCACACATTTTCATTATCATTCTCCACCATCTGCATTAGCAGAAATTGTAAAACAGTCAGACATAAAACAAAAAAATTCCTACTTTTTTAAAAAATTTAATTTAGAACTAGTTTATGTTCAAACTTATTCAAACATCACCTATACATAACATTGTGTGTCAATATAATATTATTGTCATGTAATTGTTTTTTTTTATTTTCCTGTATAGGCATTTAATAGTATATAATTAATTTTTATCTGTCATTTTTTGTTAATTAATATTATAACTGTTTAACGGACAATAATTTAATTGGTTTGTGAATATGTGGACTTTACACAATTAAGAATTATTATTCATTTGTATGAAACTTTTGATTATCGTCATTATAATTTATATTTAATTTTGCAAGACAATTTTTATGTATTTAACCAAAAAGTTTGTGTCAAATTTTCTTAAATTTTATCCTGCTTGGTAATTTAGGAGAAAATAATTTAAATTTATGATTCAGATAACTAAGTAAACAATAAATTTATTAAACTACACAATTTCAACTAAGCAATTCGTAAAACTATGTAAATAATATTACGTTTGATTGCTGTGATTACTAGCATCTGGATGGCAATCGTATGTGGAAAGCTGATTGACATGAACCAATGACAATCACATGTTTCGACGCATGCGCAGAGTTGAATGACTCGAGCTTGTTCACAATGAGACAAACACTTCCCTATTTCAAATGTCACGCCGGTGTGTGGCAGGTACATAACAACCCATGTCTACTTAGTTCTAAAGTCGGTCTCTGACAAAAATGACTTCTCTTGCCCTGTGTGCGGCTGGCCTAAAATATTTCTGAAAATTGTACAGTTTGGTCAAAAAACTGAGAAATTTTCTCACAGAGAGAGGGCCTAATAAAATATGAATATCTCAGCCCTAACTCATTTTTTGGGGTTAAAATTTATTTTATCTTAGAGAAATTCTAAATAATAGAGAAAGAAAAATGTGAAAATTGGTAATGTACGAATCCATATACAACCCTCCTGAAAGAAAAATATTTGTGTAAGACTAATGAATTGGTTGATTTACAGTCAGCCTAAAAGTAACCAGTCAGTCCTTGATTTGCCTGGCACACTCAAAGAATCTAAATACGTCGCATATATCTAGAACTGGTAGACAGTTCATGAATCTGCTCGCAATTTACCACCAATTCAAGTAGTGCATTATATTATTTTATGGCAATTTTTTCAATATTATTAAAAAACTAAAAGTTTATGCCAACAGAGTGTAAATTTTTATAAGTATTGAGCGTTCTACTGTATTTTACTTTAGTTAGGTACATTATTGAACAGAAATACTAAAAATAGAAGAAGCAAAAATTATCTTAGCTTGTACTTTTACTGTTCTTTAAACTGGAGAATTATATTGCAGAATTGTAAACCCAAATTTATTAAAATTGTGTTAATTAATAATAATTAGACTGGCCGCTTTCATGGCATTTTTTTTTTTTTTTTTTTTTTTTTTTTGCGCCCTGGAGACTCCAGGAGGAGTATAGGACATGTCGTCAGATATAACACCTGAAATACATATAAGAATCACACAATGTATCACTACTATCAAGAAAGAAATTCTTGTACGCTATAAAAAGTTTCACTGATCAAGTAATTTTTCAGATTTTTTTTAAAGGACTTCAAATCCTCACAACACTTTAAAGATTGGGGTAATTTATTTATGAATTTTCTCCCTGCATAAGTAGGTTTTTGTTCAAACAATTTTGTGGAGTGATTAGCCACATAATACTCATTCCTGTTTCTGGTGTTATGATTGTGAACATTGAAATTCTGCATAAAATTATTTTGCCTAACATACGTAATCACCTCAAAAATGTAGAGGGAGGGAACTGTAAGCAATTTAAGCTCCTTAAATAGTGGCCTGCATGAGGTTAGCTGGTTAGCTCCCACCATACACCTAATAGCTTTCTTTTGAATTTTAAAAACCCTATTCATATTACCCATGCTAGAATTACCCCATACTAAAATACCTTACCAGATATGAGACAGAATGAGGCCATGATAAGCTGCCATTAGTAATTTTTTATCATTTAATCTGGTGATTTGTTTTAGTGCAAATACCCCAGATGATATTTTACTACAAACTTGATTGATATAGAAGTCCCAAGACAAAGATCTATCTAGAGATACGCCCAGGAACTTCACTGTTTCTACATGCTCTAAACTATTATTATGAATAAATACATCCACTTCTCTACTTTCTTTAACGTTATGTTTATTTTTGAACTGCAAGTACTGACACTTTTTCCCATTAACTGTTAATAACATTTGATTCAAGAACTGCACTACGGACTCTATGTTAACATGTGTATTTACTTCAAGAGCATCTACCAGTGAACTGTTACTGATTACTGAAGTATCATCAGCAAACAACAAAGCTCTGCCATTAGGTATGACTTCTGGTAACCTATTAATGTACAATAGAAACAGAATTGGACCTAAAACTGACCCCTGTGGAACGCCTGCTTTGACTTCAAGCTTTCCAGATACAACTTTTGTAAGTTTCCCTCTAACAACCCTAGTTAACTCCACACACTGTAATCTATTAATAAGGTAAGATTGAAACCATTTCAACTCTACATCCCTAACGCCTAATGACTCTAGTGTTTTCAATAAAATTTCATGATCAACACAATCGAAAGCTTTACTCAGATCCAAAAACACTGCCAATGCTTTCTCCCCGGCGTCCAATATATCAACTACTTGCTCCACAAGTGAAACAATTGCAGTTTTAGTTGATCTACCTTTTTGGAAACCATGCTGATCCTCTGAGATGATTAGGTTTTCAGTCAAGAAACTGATTAACCTAATAAATACTACCTTTTCAAAAATTTTACTGATTGTGTTTAAAATACTTATGGGTCTATAATTTTCAACTAACTGGCTATCTCCATTCTTAAATATAGGCAATATTTTTGCCTCCTTCAGTTTGTTTGGAAATACACCTGCTTCAAGTGAGAAGTTAATCAAATGAAGGAGAGGAGTAATTAAAAGATGTTTACATTCTTTAACAATTATACTAGAAATCCCATCTAACCCACATGTTTTCTTACTTTTCAAACTATCAATAACTGATTCTAATTCCTCCCTTGAAACTAGGCTAAATAAGAATTGATTAACTACCTTGTTACCTTTTGGATCATAACATCCCACTGTTTCCCTAATCTGTTGTTTAAGTTTTAAAGCTACTTCCTGGTAATATTTGTTAAAATAATTACAAATTTCTATACCATTCTCTATAAGTTCATTGTTTTTGTTAACAATATTAGGTATGTCAGTAAAACTTTTGTTGCTAACTACACCTCGATTCTTATTAATTATTTCCCATATTGCTGAGTTTAGATTTGGTGAATTATGAAGAACTTCAGCAGTTTTTTTACATTTAGCTCTCTGGACTTCTCTGGCATAATGTTTTTTAATAGTTTTGTACCTTTGTTCATTAAAGGTAGTCCTATGTGAAAGAAAATCTGAGTATGCATCTCTAACTTCAGACCTCATTTGCAAAATTTCCCCTGTGACCCACTCATCTGTTTCACTGACAATATTTTTTACATCTTTCTTTTTAATTGGACAATTATTATTATAATGAAATTTTAATGTCTCAATAAAATTATGATATTTTTGATTAATGTCAGATGAATTGAAAACCGTCTTCCAATCCTCTTTGGATAAACTATGTAACAAACAATTAATATTCCCTTGGTCTTCCTGCCTAAATTCTTTAATATTTTTTTGATTTGGGACATGACTACCTAGATCCTGAATCTTTAATACTTGGTAGCCGTGATCAGAGAGCTCTGAACCCCTTAACCTAACCTGACAACTCTCCATATTTGTTAAAATATTATCTATTATGGTTTGTGAGTGAGTAGTAATTCTTGTATAACCTTTAACTTTTATATCAAGATTGTTCATCTCCACAATATCCCTAAACTCTTCAGCCATTTTATTTTCAACAGCAAGATTTACATTAAAATCACCCAAAACTACCACTTTTACGTATCGTTCTGTTAAAACTTCCAGTAGTTCACTGAACGATGAACAAAACTGACCCCAATCACCATTAGGGGATCTATAGACACCCACCACAACCATCTTTCCCCTCTTTTCTAACCTAACTTCTACCCCAGCCACTTCAATAACCATTTCCCGAGAAAACCGTTCTAGATAAGGTAAATTACAAGTGTCAAGTTTCTTACTTGAATTAGCTAATATACAAACCCCCCCCACTTTTGTGCATTTTCCTACAATATGAAGCAATAATAGAAAACCCTGAAAAGTTTATTAGTGACATCTCATTACATTTTAAACCGTGTTCAGTAAATACCACCATAGTGGCTAGTGCACTAGCCTACAAAGCAGAAGGTCCTGGGTTTGATTTCCACCTAGGGTCTGGAAATTTCAATATGTTAAAACACATCGTTTCAGTACCAAAACTCTCAGTAGTCGATAATGACCAAGCTGTTGATGCGACTCATTATAAACTAATAAAAACTAAAAACAAAAAAATAATCAGTCAGTTTTTTGTCTTTTTAATTCAAAGGTTTTATAATAATCTTCTCAGTTTAGGGTTTCACATTATTTACACATTGTGAATTTCCATTGTAGAGTGGACGTCAAATAAGCTTGCTGATTTTCTGAAGTGCGCAGAAAGTTTATTTTGGTAATGGTGCTTGTTACCTCAGCGAGTGGTGGGGGTCAGTGCTGTGATCAGAGTCACGTCGCTCTCGCAACATTATACAGTTATCAGCTAACCTGAAAGCATTAGTCTGTAATGTGTTGTATATGGTAGAACATACAACACAGGCGTCAAGTGTCGTATGCAATGTTTGCAATTGAATGTTTTTAACATCACTAATAGATGATAATTTTCATTGTTCAGCGCTTGTGATTTAATAGGCAGTTTGTGCTGAGGCATGAAACCTACTGACTGAATCCAAACTGTTCACGTAGCTACATCGGCAAACTTATTTGGTGTCTGCTCTACATCTTATGTATTCTTCATTAATAAATTTTCTTATATATTTTTTTTTATTAAATTCAGTCGTAGTTTTTTTGTGAATGAAGATTTCCCCAAGTTGAAGATGTCCTGGTTACATAATTGTGTACTGCACAAAATAGTTCTAGTATTTCCTGGGTAGCATAACCAAGGAAACTAAAACAAATTCTGAATGTAGAAATTTAATGACTGACAGTGAGAAATCAGCTTGACAACTATCCTATTAATGCTATTTCAAATTTTGTAAAATGGTCAGAATTTGTTAGGCAGTATGTAGTCTATTTATGATATAAATACATCTAAATAAATATATACAATCTGTGAAATATATCTGTTTACACTATAGTCTACTCCAATATACTAATGTACAATAAATTGTCTGTGGGGGGGTTTTGCACCCTTTACTTTTAAAGTTTCATTGAGGATATTTAACTATTTTCTGTAATTTTAAGCTGAATATGTAAAAATTTCAAACCGCCATTATCTACAAAAAAAACAAATATAGTTACTTTTCTTAAGTTTGTTAAAATGACAAATTAAGACATTTTAGAAAAATAGATTTATGTACCCTAAAAAACAAAAAATAAATTTTTTATGCAACTTTAATCTTCCTGAAAAAAATAGGAATCCTGGAAAATTTGTTCTAAAAAGTTGACAAGTTTTTTTTAAATGCTATCCAACTATAAAATAAACTTCCTACATAAAAATCCTACAAAGGATGTTTAATAAAATAAAAATAAAAAATAAAAATAAACTTCATATAGGATCATCATTTTACAAACCCTTGAACAATTCAAAATTGGTGAAAATTGTCAAAACATTTTTTGGAACTCATTGTAATATTTTATTTTTCAACCAGCTTTGTTGCTATTTTAGAAGGCTGTATTTTTTTTTTGAAAAACCTAAACTGTAGATTGCGGCCACTACTTCATGAATTGCATATAAACTGCTGAACTGATTATAAAAGTTTTTTGCTACAATTACCCTATATGGCTGTGACAACTCACGGCCGTTGAATAAGGGATAATCCCTTATTATCCCGTTAAATAATCCCTTATTCAACGGCCGTGGACTTAACTACGCCCACAGCTGTTATGTGAAAGAAGATTTTTTGGTTATTGAGCATTTATAAACATTTTTTTATCATATTGTCATTCTTTTACTTTTTTTAGTTTAATTTTAAGTCGCATCAATGTCTTGGTTATTAGAGACAACATTGGGTTTGAAATTGCATTCATTTTCAGGGCCTGGCCGGGAACCTAACCCGGGACCTCCGCTTTGCAATACAGCAGTTAACCACTGGGCCACGGAAGTGGCCTCTACATTTTTATTTAATGGTAAAACAGTTCATTAGCGTACACAGCACGCTGAATATCAGTGAAATACAGTAGAGTGCCTTAACCTTAACTGTAGACTGTGACCACTAATTCATGAATTACATATTAACTGCTGAACTGATTATAAAAGTTTTTTGCTATGTTTACCCTATATGGCTGTGACTCAACTACGCCCACAGGTGCAAATACAACCAGCAAATTTTTGAAGGCTATCTACAAAAGATAGTTTACCGCGCCACACCAGTCTTCTCCGAGGTTAGGCGACGTATTGGACACGGACTGAACTGGAGAGCAAGATCGGTAGTGAAGTCAACGAAACACACACAGCTATATAGAAGCACGCATGCGTGGCTAGTGCACGTCACTCCCTCCAGCTGAGAAGCCTATGACGTTTAGGCAGCCTTAATGCATGTGTTTTGTTTAGTTGTCTCTTTGGTTCGCCAGTGCAGAGGATTGTGTCATATCTGTTCGTTGTTTCCAGTTGATTTTGTTTATTGTTGTACGGGTGTGTTGGAAAATAAAAGTTAACCTCAATATCTGTTGTGAATTAAAATGTGTAACAAAGTACAATTTAGTGATTTCGCATAGTGTGACAATTCTCGTACTGTTATTACTACCAGTTAACATTTTACTGAGCAGGCGGTAAGTTTAAAAAAATCGAAGTTTAATGTATTATGGTACCTTTTCTTAAATGAATTTTTTCATACTAGAAAACAAAATTGTTAATTTTTTCCCTTGAATGTCAGTACTGTTTCAGGTACAGGTCTGTTATAGGGGTGAAACCGTATGACCAAGGAAGTTGAGATTATGAAAGAGATAAATTCACTCATGAATTCATAAAAGTTGGATTAATCTTCCGTTGTTGCTTATAGTTTAATTGTTTCGTTAAAATACTATTAGAGCAGCTTGGTTTTAACCATCTCTGAAAGTATTTTTAAGAATATCGTTCATAAATATTGATTGCGAATACTGTGGCGATTTACTGTCGACAGCTGGAGATTCTCAAGGACAATACAATAACCTGCTTATTGGTTTTATCATTTTAGTGGTGGAACTGTGGAATTGCGAAATGTAAACAAAAGTTCATAGGCTGAATCGTTGAAGCCAACTAATTCGTTTATTCTGATAATTTTTACAACTATACATTTTCTCTATTATCTACATTCAATGTTTAATTTTATGTTAACTCCAGCGATTATTTTTTGTATTTATACCCAAAATTTCACATAAACAGCTTTGTTAATTGGTGGCTGAAGTTCATTAAGAAACTGTTCTCTGATTTGTTAAAATTTCCAGACTAACCGGGAATCGAACCCAGGACCTTTCCTTTTTTATGACCTTCCGCTTTTTATCTAACTGTATGAGAAAATATATTATACAACTATGAAAATAGTATTTTTGTTTTGCTTTTAACAAAAGGTAACCGCTTTCTGTCGTACAATACCGAGCCTGTTATCAGGCAATTGGAGATGGTGATACGCAATTATTTCGGTTTTATTGTTAGTGAGTAGCACAAAGAAATTATGAGTCATTTTCCTAAACATCGTTATCTTTGTTGTGTTAATTCGTAATAACAGCTGTATAGTAATACTAATCACTGACGCAAGTTAATGAATATTTCCTAGCTCCAATGATTGCATTGTTTTATAAACGATATTTAACAGCACAGGGAATAGGTTAATGAAAAGAAAAAGAAATTGCGAATAGCCTCCGAAATTTTTACTGTGTGTCCCGAACACTACAAGAAACTTCTTCACACATTGTTGGTAGTTGACTTAGTAAACTTCAGCGAGACTTAGATCTAAGGCTTTCTACTAAAAATAACAGTTGCAGGGAAGGAAAATGGCAAAAAGGCAGAAAATACAGAAATCAGTAGGTATAAACAGTAATACAGTGGGCGCTACTTCAATACGGACTCATTTAAGAAAATAATAAGAAGGCGATTGGGAAAAGTGTTTCGTTGTTTCATTAAAGAATAAACGGTTACCGAATGAACTAAGTAATTTTTAAAAAAGTAACTGTTTACCAACAGATCTTTGGAAAAAATTTGATTAAAATACTTAGTTTAGTAAATAGTAAATTAACATTTTAAGGTTGGGTGGGTTCCGGAAAGATGAAATGGTAGGATCCTATTCTCGATGAATAGAGCTCTTGTTGGTGTTCCATAATATGTTTCCGATGAATTTTTTCTTCATAAAGGATTTCGCCCAAAACAGGCAGGTGGCATGTTAAATTATTTCCACTCTATCTGCTAGTTTCAGGGCTACAAAAATAGTACTGTTTCTTATCGCATGGTCAGCCAATTATATGACTGAAGCATTTAAAAGAACAGAAGAGTAGAGATGTAAAAAACCCTAGTTAAGTTGTCTTCTCTGAGAGTAATGAATTTCATTTATATACAGTCAGACCCTTTGGTGAATGAAATGGAGGTGTCATTTTGAGAGTGGAAAATATGTGCTTTTCAAAGGGCCTGGCGTGCTAATAAGCATACGTTTCCACTTACTGAGGAATGCAATTGTAAACCACCTCACTCCTTGTTTTACGTAGTAAAGCTTCTAGAGGTTCAAACCAGCCTTTCGGCTGATGACCTAAACAACAACAAAGGATTTCGGAGAGAAAAATTTCCGTAACATTTTGTAAAGTTCTATAATTCTCGAGAATGTGTCTATTGATGTAACTTCTCGCTGGCCGAACTAGTTTAATTATTTTATCTATTCGTAACATGTTTATATATTTTAAGTATTAAAATAAACATGGAAAACAGCACTACATAGCCTAGTTCAATATATTAGTATATTTTTTTAATTATCCGTTTTTTGGAATTGTCAGTAGGGTTATCTGAATTCTGAATGCACCTTTTACGGGTAATCACACTTTGGACGTTCTCGTACCGAGTTCAATAAAACATTCTATGCAAAAATTAAATCTTCTTGGTGCCACAAATTGAGTAAACAGTATCTTTTCGTAAAACCTTCAAAGAACCTTGTTCCAAAAAATCATTTATTTTTGATTAATTGGGAATTTGGAAAAAATAACGTGAGTGATGGCAAATCTGCCCGTCCAGAGCTACATTTGTATCAAAAGGTTGACCGGAATGAATCCAGTGGAAGCTGAGACCGAACTCGACCGAACAAACTCTTATCCTTTTTGATGTAGGCTTACATTTGACAGAATTTTTTTACAACAGTTGAATTTTTACGTAATCTGTATTGTAAACTTTGAAAGGGTGGGCAGATTTTAAAATAATTTTTTATACGTACCAAGTAAAATGTCGTAATGAAAGTGTCGTTCAAAAACATTACTCTATACACGTACAAAAGTTTTAATTATTTTTTTAACATTTAGTATGTATTAACACTAAAATTCTATATATTTCGGGAGTTTTTACTACAAGCCAAATAAAATTAACGATTGAAATTTAATGTGGAAAAATGAAATTGATTGAACACTTTAAATGAAGAAATAAATACGATTGAAGAGAAGTGTTTAATTTTAATGAGTTTGAATTTCTTTCTTGCTAGTTTCAGTATTCGGAAAAAGTCCTCAGTGTGTTAATCTCTTGTCATTACTATTGAACCGACTCTGTTTCAACCCGTTGGAGACAGGTTTTTCTAGTCTACTTTACGGTTATGCCCTTCGCATGCATGTAAAATGTTAGCAATAATTATACTCAACCGATTGCAGATATCAGCAGCTTTCAGGGTTATCAAAAAAATTATTTGTTTGTCAATTTGAAAGTTTTTGTCGAGCCTAGTCAAATAAAAGATTAGATCACTTATCTTATGATGGTTTTGTGTAATTTATCAGAATTATTTCATCTGAAGTAATGAATTTTGTTATGTACACAGTCGCTGTGGTGATTGAAGTGACAGCGTAGTTTAGCGTGTGGAAAAATATATGATATTTCAGAAAATCGGACGTACTGAAAATAGACGTACTTTTCAATCTAGTGTGGAAGGTCAGTTGTAAACAACCTCATCTTCTGGACTTAGTAAAAGAAAAAGTAAGTAGCCTAAAACTTTAAAGGAATTTTACCAGCTGTCTGGTTGTTGACTAATATATTATATTATATTAGTAGACTGTATGCAACAACACTATTAAATGTAAATTAATAAAAACTGCTACATTTTCTTAAATTGTAATAACGGTATTATATTTCAATTAAACTCTTTTGTAGATATTACATATACTATACTTTAGCTATACTTTTTAATTGTAATACGAAACCTTGTAACGTGTATTTTGTAGGTCATTTGATTTTTTTTTATAATTGTTTTATGAGTAGGCATAGTAACGCGCGGGAGAGTGTTTCCAACAATTACACGTGAAATTCCTCTACCACAGTAAGAAAATAACCTTTATTGTTCTCTACTGTAACCCTTGCCAGTTTTATATTTCTGAAGGCCTAAACTGTTACATTATTAATATTTTGTAAAGTGAATCATTTTAACCTTTATTAATAATAATAATAATAATAATAATATTGTGAATTATTACAAATTTTTAGGTTGAGGATTACCTAAACGTATTTACTGTTGATTGTTATTCATCCATTTATTATAGATAAATACATGAACGAATTTATTATTAACTTCGTTTTCCTGTTTTTACTCATGAGTAAGTGTTATATAATTAGAAATTATTCAAGAGCCGTGGTGATATTTACCAACATGGTTTTGTTCATCTGCTTCCTTGGTGATTTTACGATTCGGGTGCGTTTTATTTTTTCATGCCTTATTGTTATTTCATAAAGATAAGTGTGAAACGCTCCCACAACTTTCTCTTGCCAATGAAAATAATGAACATTATAACCTAATTTTAGAAATAAACAAAAAACTAACCTCAAAATACATAACTTTATTTTCATCATGAGCAAAATGAAAGCTAACCTTAGTTTGGCTTAATAATATGGAAAATCACTTTTTGAACGCTAAACTAGGCTTTGTAGAGAAAAATACTTAAAACAAAAGTTGTGTAGGCCTAGATATTTTAATTTCCTCTAAATTTTATTAAATGCATTTTTGTCGTAAAAAGGATACTACGGCCGAAATCTTAAAAAATCGATTGTTTTACAGATTTTCATTAAAAAAAACAGAAAATCACTAATTACCGCTTAACTAATCGTTATACAAAAAAATGTTTGAAATAAAAGTTGTAGATTTTTAAATTGTCTAAAACTGTTATTATAAACACTTTTGCGCTAAATCCTAAAAACCCCAATTTTTTCTACGTGAGAAGAGCCTCCCCAAGAATTTCAGCAGACATGGCGTCTACCCTATCTTGTTGAGCACAAAAAATTTAGTACATTAGGCGATTTATAAAATATCTTAGCTGAGTCGTTTTTGAGAAAATGGCAAAAAGTGAAAATGACACGAATAAACTACAATTTCCGGTTGACCGATTTTGATAAAATGTTTGTGTCGGGTCCTCTAGTGGTACCTAACGTAAATTTCAAGTTTCACACACACACACACACACACACACACACAGACCAATCGCTAAAACTCGTTTTTTGGGGTTCAAAGGGTCTGAAAACGTGTATCCGGTGAAAACTCGATTTAGAAAAATCGACATGAAAACAGTTTTCTTCCTACTTTCCTTCCTATATTCATGTAGGCAAGAGAAAGTAAAAACGTGTAGGAGATAGAATGATGTGTAGCCTACAAATTTTGGGTGAACCCACGGTTACTATACTAAAGTATAGTAAAGTAACCGAGGTTAAACCTATCTTGAAAAAAATTAAATAAGTATTATTAAGTTTTCATTTGTAACAGTCTTAAGCCAAAAGCTGGGATAAAATGTTCAACCGTTTACTCTCACTCAAATCCATAACAAGGTTGTAAGCAAAGATGTAATTTAGAATTTCAATTGTAGATTAGGTACCATTTAACCTGATTATGAAGTAAGGTGAGCCGGATTATGAGCCTCCAAAAACGATTCCGCGTACCAACACTACGTACTTACTACGTCAGTAGTCTGGCGGTTGTAGATACGCATAACGTAGGCCTATAGTTTTATTGAATAAATTTATCGTGGTTTAATGAGAGTAATGCATATAAAATATATTAATTTATCGAAGTGTGTTAAAGCTGTTAAACGTTTGTGTGTGTAAAAATATTATCCGAGCGGTGAAAGGGCCGGACAAGGGCAATTCAACCGTTTTCAATTAGTAAATCCTTTGCATCCCTAAGAACAGAATTATATTATTGTTTTGTCATTTCTCTCTTTTTACTTTCTCTTGCCAATTTGAATATATAGGAAGGAAGTATTGTTTTCATGTCAATTTTCGAAATCGAGTTTTCACCGGATCTACTCGTTTCCAGGCCCCCTGAACCCAAAAAACATGTTTTTAGCGATTGGTCTGTGTGTGTGTTTTTTTGCGCGTGTGTGCGTGCGTGCGTGTGAACAGAATATCTCAAGAACGGAACATCGCACGAACTTGAAACTTAAGTTACGTACCACTACCGGATCCGACACGAACATTTTCATCAAAATCGGTCAACCAGAAGTAGTAGTTTATTCGTGCCATTTTTCACTTTTTTGCGATTTTCTCAAAAACTTGTCCTCTGATTTTTACTTTCTCTTGCCTATATGAATATATAGGAAGGAAAGTATTGTTTTCATGTCGATTTTTTGAAATCGAGTTTTCACCGGATCTATACGTTTTCAGACCCCCTGAACCCAAAAAAACATGTTTTTAGCGATTGGTCTGTGTGTGTGTGTGTGTGTGTGTCTGTGTGTGAACAGAATATCTCAAGAACGGAACATCGTACGAACTTGAAACTTGAAACTTAAGTTACATACCACTACCGGACGCGACACGAACATTTTCATCAAAATCGGTCAACCGGAAGTAGTAGTTTATTCGTATAATTTTTCAGTTTTTGAGAAAATCGCAAAAAACTGAAAAAATCGCCTATTTTACTCAATTGCTTATTCTCTACAAGATAGGGTAGGCGCCATGTTTGCTGAAATTCTCGGTGAGGCTGTTTTCACGTAAAAACGTTGTTTTTTTAAGATTACGGCTTTAATATAAATTTTAGCGCAAAAACGTATATAATAAAAGTTGTAGAGAATTTAAAAACCTACAACTTCTGTTTCAAACATTTTTTTGTATAACGCTTAGTTTAGCGGTAATTTGCGATTTTCTGTTTATTTTTCTCACGAAAACGTGAGAAAAATCGATTTTTTTAACATTTCGGTCTTAGTATGCATTTTACGACAAAAGTTTATATAATTAAATTTATAGAAAATTAAAAGATCTACAACTTTTGTTTAGAGCATTTTTCTCTACAGAGCCTAGTTTAGCGTGAAAGCGTGATTTTCCGTATTTTTAAGCCAAACTGAGTTCGATTGTCATTTTGCGTCATTCACTCATGATTAAAATAAGGTTATGTTTTTGAGGTTAGTTTTTGTTCATTTCTAATATTTTATTACTAATATTAAATTATATTGTAAATTATTTGCATTGGCAAGAGAAAGTTGTGTGAGTGTTTCACACCAGTTTTTTTACTTTCTCTTGCCTATATGAATATACAGGGTGATTCATGAAGTTCTCCCCCCACTTCTACAGCACATTGTACTAGTAAAAATAATGAAAAAATGTTATATAAACATAGGTCCGAAAACGCTTCGTTAGCGAGTTACAGCTAGCGAAAGTTTCGCCTGGATTTCAGTTCACCAGGTGAAATGAGGTCTTCCTGGAATTGTGGTAAGGTAGATTAAGGGGCGAATTCAATCATTTCTTATGGTTTTTGATCTGATAAATTGAATAAAACAGGTCCCAGAACTGTAAGTTAAATAGTTTTTGAGAAAACCAGTGTCAAATGCAAAAAATGGAGTGAAAATCACATTTTTTCATCTTTGGGCAAGAATAACTTTGTTATTTCACCAAGAAACAGTTAAAAATTTTCAATAAAAAATGTAGAAAATTTTATTCTGAACAAACCGGTGTAAATAAAGTACACAGAAAGCGAATAGTTTTTGAGAAAACCAGTGTCAAATGCAAAAAAATGGAGTGAAAAAAACACATTTTTTCATTTTAGTTTTTCCGGTTAATTTTACTTTGTACTCTTATGAATAAAAACTCATTTAATCAAACATCTATTCGCTTTCTGTGTACTTAATTTACACCAGTTTGTTCAGAATAAAATTTTCTACATGTTTTATTGAAAAATTTTAACTGTTTCTTGGTGAAATAACACAGTTATCCTTGCCCAAAGATGAAAAAATAAGTTTTTCACTCCATTTTTTGCATTTGACACTGGTTTTCTTAAAAACTATTTAACTTACAGATCTGGGACCTGTTTTATTCAATTTATCAGATCAAAAACCATAAGAAATGATTGAATTTGCCCCTTAATCTACCTTACCACAATTCCAGGAAGACCTCATTTCACCTGGTGAACTGAAATCCAGGCGAAACTTTCGCTAGCTGTAACTCGCTAACGAAGCGTTTTCGGACCTATGTTTATATAACATTTTTTCATTATTTTTACTAGTACAATGTGCTGTAGAAGTGGGGGGAGAACTTCATGAATCACCCTGTATAGGAAGGAAAGTATTGTTTTCATGTCGATTTTAAGAAATCGAGTTTTAACCGGATCTATACGTTTTCCCAAAAAACATGTTTTTAGCGATTGGTCTGTGTGTGTGTGTGTGTGTGTGTGTGTGTGTGTGTGCTAAATATCTCAAGAACGGGACATCGTACGAACTTGAAACTTAAGTTACATACCACTACTGGACCCGACACGAACATTTTCATTAAAATCGGTCAACCGGAAGTAGCAGTTTATTCGTGTAATTTTTCACGTTTTTGCGATTTTTTCAAAAACTGGTCCTACGATTTTTTTAAAAATCGCCTGATTTACTCAATTTTTTATTCTCTACAAGATAGGGTAGGCGTTAATGTTTGCTGAAATTCTTGGTGAGGGTGTTTTTACGTAAAAATAGTGTTTTTTTTAAGATTACGGCTTTAATATGTATTATAGCCCAAAAATTTATATAATAAAAAATGTAGAGAATTTAAAATTCTACAACTTTTATTTGTAACATTTTTTTGTATAACGCTTAGTTTAGCGGTGATTAGCAATTTTTTGTTTTTTTCTCACGAAAACGTGTGAAAAATTGATTTTTTTTTAAGATTTCGGCCTTAGTATGCATTTTACGACAAAAGTGTATAAAATAAAATTTATAGAAAAAAAAAGATCTACAACTTTTATTTATAGCATTTTTTTGTACAGTGTCTAGTTTAGCGTGAAAGAGCGATTTTCCGTATTTTTAAGCCAAACAGGTCGATTTACATTTTCAGTCTTTCACTCATGATTAAAATAAGGTTATGTTTTTGAGGTTAGTTTTTTGTTTATTTCTAATATTTTATTAATAATGTTAGGTTTATTTTTAATTATTTGCATTGGCAAGAGAAAGTTGTGTGAGTGTTTCACACCAGATTAAGATCGCACGAACAACAATCACCAGAACAACATCGCACGAACTTGAAACTTAAGTTACGTACCACTACCGGATCCGACACGAACATTTTCATCAAAATCGGTCAACCAGAAGTAGTAGTTTATTCGTGCCATTTTTCACTTTTTTGCGATTTTCTCAAAAACTTGTCCTCTGATTTTTTTTATATCGCCTGGTTTACTAAATTTTTTATGCTCTACAAGATAGGGCAGGCGTCATGTTTGCTGAAATTCTTGGTGAGGCTGTTTTCACGTTAAAAAAACGTTTTTTAAGATTGCGGCTTCAATATGCATTTTAGCGCAAAAATTTAATGTATAATAAAAGTTGTAGAGAATTTAAAATCCTACAACTTTTATTTAAAACATTTTTTTGTATAACACTTATTTTAACTGTAATTAGCGATTTTCTGTTTTTTTTCTCACGAAAACGTGTGAAAAATCGATTTTTTTAAGATTTCGGCTTCAGTATGCATTTTACGACAAAAGTGTATATAATTAAATTTATAGAAAATTAAAAAATCTACAACTTTTATTAAGAGCTTTTTTGTCTACAGAGCCTAGTTTAGCGTGAAACAGTGATTTCCGTAGCCAAACTGAGGTTGATTTTTATTTTTTTAATGTTTTATTACTAGTGTTAGGTTATGTTGTTAATTATTTGCAATTGCAAGAGAAAGTTGTGCGAGTGTTTCACACCAAATTTTTTTTTTTTAATGCGGATATCTGTCGGTGGTCCTACGGTATACAGCTTTGTTTTTTTTCCCTTGATGTTTGATAGTTTTGCACTTGCTAATGCGGACAATGAAGTGTGATAGATGCCAATGAGTGATAAAAAAAATATCAAACTTGACCAGGAATCATACTCGGGATACCTGGCGTAGAAGCCAGTTAACCACAACACCACGGGCCGGTCATGTGGATTTGTTGTACAAAGTATGTGAATTTTATAAAAGCCAAGAAATATTATTTTGGCAATAAAAATCTTGTCTTTTCAACTTCAATCCTGCCATTTTAAAATACTATATAAAATTATTATATTCGTGATTAAATTGTTAAGATTTTTGACTACTTAACCGTTGAATTTAATCATTGTAATCATTTTGAGATTTAAACATCTCATTATAACCTCCTAGAGGGAGCCGGTTTTTATTTTCAATACAGTTTTCCTAGTATTGATTTAAAGATTCCTAATCTCTGAAATCTTCATATTTTATTAAACGGGTACATATAGGCCCTATACTATCTGCAATATTGAAACTCTTAAGAACGCTCCAGTGAACATAAAATTATTGACTAAATCGTTTGTGGTTTGGTAATGCAGTCTCGTTCGTTGTATTAGTTTGGCACAGACCTTATTTATGATGAAGTCCTCATTTTTATAATTGTGGATTTATATGAAGGACGATCATAGAAAGGTTTAACCGACGCAACTTATAGTAAATATCCAAAATCTGTTTGTTTTCATTTTCTGTTCGTGAAAAGAAAAAAACACGATTGGTTTCTAGTGACTGGGAAGGTCTATACTATGTTTTTTATAAATTATTCTCATCGATTTATAAGTTCCTTTGTGGTAAAACTTTCATTTTATTAACTGTATTTTGTATTACAGTTTTTATATTTAGCTGTAAACGGTGGTTTCTATTTTGACAGTTTGTCAAACTATCGTACAAATGCATCTGTAACGGATGTACTGTTATAATTCTATGCCAACATTACTTCTTTGAATTAGTGTACATACTAAATATATAAAGCTATATTTGAATGTATTACTTAAAGACGTTTAGCAGTGTGTTTTATTTCGTAAAACCTTTGAAAACCGAATAAAATAATTTAATAAATGTCTCTAAAACATACCGCTGGTTACACGTGTACACTATATACATTTTGAAGATACAACATAGAGTTATAATATCGCGTAGTCAGTAGACAATAAAAATCGTTTAGATTTTGTTCGTATAGATGAGAAACTGTTGTAATCAACAAAGTAATGTAACAAATGTTGAATTGAGCTAATTAATTTTATGGGTAATTTATAATCCTGAATTTTCAAAAATATCTGATGCGATCAGGTTAAAAATTAAATGTTTTTGTTTGGTTTAGTGTGGAATGATCCATAAATTTAATTAGCTAAATTAACAAAAAAAAAAAAATAAAATAACCTGACCGAATCAGTTATTTGAAAATTTTGAGAGTTATTCTTCCCAAGGATTTAAACACGAATATGTTTCTTGAAATTATTTATCTATTTCGAATTTTTAGTGATTAATTTTCAAATTTTTGAAAAATAATCATAATTTAAATTTCAGTACGTTCTAAGTGACTATTGTTGCTTCATTACCCACCGTGGTAAATAATAACAACTGAGTATATTTGGGCTTTTGGTCATCAGTCTCTCGACTGGTTTGATGGAGTTCTCCAAGATGTTCTATCTTGTTCAAGTTGTTTCATATCTACATACCTACAATACCCTACATTTTACATGGGGAAACATTAAATAAATAAAAGAAAATGTTGTTGATTCCGTGTAGTCTACTTGGATGTAACAAAAGTTGATTTAACTTCATCTCTTGGCAACAGTATTCAAACAAGGTTCAGAAATCTTGCAATGCCTTCTTTGTAAAGTTGAGACAGTAAGAGAAATAAGAAAAGTGGTTTTGGTTTTTAAGTGTCATCCTGTGTGTACGTGCTTTGCATAGAAGTTTTCTCTTGTACAAACTGGGTGTTCTTGTTTATTGGTTACATTAATCTTTAATCGGTCAACCTGACTTAAATAGACTTATAGAGTTGATTCAGATCGACCACCTGTTTTTAAATAGGTTTCTAGATTTTTATTTTTCACTTTATGTATGATTTTTTTTTATTTGTACATTATGATAATAAAAACACAGAACGAACATAATTTTTGTCTTAGCTATTTATGAAATGAAATGAACTTGAAAATAATAATTAAACTTTCAACATTATTTTTAACCTGTGTTTCCGTCGTTTTGAAACTACAAATTCCTTCGCGCGTTCCTGTGATAAATTCATTCTAGATATAACTTCTTAGAATGTCGACTCCATACTGAAGATTAGCTACTATTCTGGTAAATCACTTTCTATCATGAACCAACCTCAAAAGATAGACTTTTTAATAATGTACCTAGTGATACTTCTTGAGTATATTTATATCCTACTGGACGTCTGTTGCTAAATAAATTGTATTTTGCAGTAATGAGTTGAGTAATTCAGATATTTCTTCGAACACCCAAAATATTTAATTCAGTGTTTATTTAGGTCATCAGCCGGAAGGCTAGTTTGAACCTCTAGAGGTTTTGCTGAGTAAAACGAGGAGTGAGGTGGTTTACAATTGCCTCCTCACTGAGTGGAAAAGTAAACTAATCAGCATGCCAGGCTCTCTAAAAAGCATCTACTTTGCACCCTGCAAATTACACCTTCACTTCATTCACCACTGGCTCTGGCTGTTTAATGAAATTCATTACTTTCAGAGGAGATAAATATGATTGGGGTCGTTTACACCTCTACCTCTTCTGTTCTTAAATGATTTCAAGGCGTCATTTTTAAATGATTAAGTCAAGGCTGAACATGTGATAAGAAACAGAACTATTTTTTTAGCCCTTGAACTAACAGATTGAATGCAAAGAATTTAACACTCCACCTGGCTGTTATGGGCAGATTTAATTCAGTACGGAAGAGAAATAAAGACATTGTAACGGTTTATGCATTTGTCCTTGAGATGACTAAAAATTGACGATGTAATTGGTTAATTTACGATTCACCTTGATTAACCTAATTTTTGAAGATGTAGGCTGGATATCATCGGTCCTCAAGTATTAAACATTATAGCACTGTCAACGAGTGGGATATCAACCTTTTTTTCCTAAATGCAAGACGTTTTAGCCCACCTCAATAAAAACTCAATTTTAAACGAATAATAGTTATTTATAAACTTAAGTCGTAGCTTATTGATAAATATTAATTTATAATTTCAATATCACGCAAATGAAGGATAAATCCTGTAGTAAACGAATTTTTTAGGTTGGTTAAGCTGATTTAGAGATAGTCAAAGACGATTATTTGTCTCTCTGTCTGTAATAGTAAAGGTTAAACTAGTCTCCTTGTTTTTCCTGTATCTACTATACTATTATAGCAATAGAGGAAGTCGCCACTATTCATACATATTATTATTATTATTTGTAACTCACCAATGCGACTAACGACGACTATTAATACTTATTTATGTATTTTTAGATTTGAATCTTAAGCGATAATGAATACTTACAAGATTGAACAGTTTTTAGAGTTTAATAAATCTTGTTATGGAACAAGAAATAGTGTTCCGTAACAATGTTGTCGATTATGGAATACGATAGTGTTCCATACGCATCAAATTACGCCCACTCCACGTTTAATATTCGAGTTGTTTTATAAGTAAATAGCCATAAAACAAAAGTTTTATAGCAGTACGTATCATTTTCCTAGTGCACAGAGTGTGATATAATTTATACAACCGTTTTCAATTAGTAAATCCTTTGCATCCCTAAGAACAGAATTATATTATTGTTTTGTCATTTCTCTCTTTTTACTTTCTCTTGCCAATTTGAATATATAGGAAGGAAGTATTGTTTTCATGTCAATTTTCGAAATCGAGTTTTCACCGGATCTACTCGTTTCCAGGCCCCCTGAACCCAAAAAACATGTTTTTAGCGATTGGTCTGTGTGTGTGTTTTTTTGCGCGTGTGTGCGTGCGTGCGTGTGAACAGAATATCTCAAGAACGGAACATCGCACGAACTTGAAACTTAAGTTACGTACCACTACCGGATCCGACACGAACATTTTCATCAAAATCGGTCAACCAGAAGTAGTAGTTTATTCGTGCCATTTTTCACTTTTTTGCGATTTTCTCAAAAACTTGTCCTCTGATTTTTACTTTCTCTTGCCTATATGAATATATAGGAAGGAAAGTATTGTTTTCATGTCGATTTTTTGAAATCGAGTTTTCACCGGATCTATACGTTTTCAGACCCCCTGAACCCAAAAAAACATGTTTTTAGCGATTGGTCTGTGTGTGTGTGTGTGTGTGTGTCTGTGTGTGAACAGAATATCTCAAGAACGGAACATCGTACGAACTTGAAACTTGAAACTTAAGTTACATACCACTACCGGACGCGACACGAACATTTTCATCAAAATCGGTCAACCGGAAGTAGTAGTTTATTCGTATAATTTTTCAGTTTTTGAGAAAATCGCAAAAAACTGAAAAAATCGCCTATTTTACTCAATTGCTTATTCTCTACAAGATAGGGTAGGCGCCATGTTTGCTGAAATTCTCGGTGAGGCTGTTTTCACGTAAAAACGTTGTTTTTTTAAGATTACGGCTTTAATATAAATTTTAGCGCAAAAACGTATATAATAAAAGTTGTAGAGAATTTAAAAACCTACAACTTCTGTTTCAAACATTTTTTTGTATAACGCTTAGTTTAGCGGTAATTTGCGATTTTCTGTTTATTTTTCTCACGAAAACGTGAGAAAAATCGATTTTTTTAACATTTCGGTCTTAGTATGCATTTTACGACAAAAGTTTATATAATTAAATTTATAGAAAATTAAAAGATCTACAACTTTTGTTTAGAGCATTTTTCTCTACAGAGCCTAGTTTAGCGTGAAAGCGTGATTTTCCGTATTTTTAAGCCAAACTGAGTTCGATTGTCATTTTGCGTCATTCACTCATGATTAAAATAAGGTTATGTTTTTGAGGTTAGTTTTTGTTCATTTCTAATATTTTATTACTAATATTAAATTATATTGTAAATTATTTGCATTGGCAAGAGAAAGTTGTGTGAGTGTTTCACACCAGTTTTTTTACTTTCTCTTGCCTATATGAATATACAGGGTGATTCATGAAGTTCTCCCCCCACTTCTACAGCACATTGTACTAGTAAAAATAATGAAAAAATGTTATATAAACATAGGTCCGAAAACGCTTCGTTAGCGAGTTACAGCTAGCGAAAGTTTCGCCTGGATTTCAGTTCACCAGGTGAAATGAGGTCTTCCTGGAATTGTGGTAAGGTAGATTAAGGGGCGAATTCAATCATTTCTTATGGTTTTTGATCTGATAAATTGAATAAAACAGGTCCCAGAACTGTAAGTTAAATAGTTTTTGAGAAAACCAGTGTCAAATGCAAAAAATGGAGTGAAAATCACATTTTTTCATCTTTGGGCAAGAATAACTTTGTTATTTCACCAAGAAACAGTTAAAAATTTTCAATAAAAAATGTAGAAAATTTTATTCTGAACAAACCGGTGTAAATAAAGTACACAGAAAGCGAATAGTTTTTGAGAAAACCAGTGTCAAATGCAAAAAAATGGAGTGAAAAAAACACATTTTTTCATTTTAGTTTTTCCGGTTAATTTTACTTTGTACTCTTATGAATAAAAACTCATTTAATCAAACATCTATTCGCTTTCTGTGTACTTAATTTACACCAGTTTGTTCAGAATAAAATTTTCTACATGTTTTATTGAAAAATTTTAACTGTTTCTTGGTGAAATAACACAGTTATCCTTGCCCAAAGATGAAAAAATAAGTTTTTCACTCCATTTTTTGCATTTGACACTGGTTTTCTTAAAAACTATTTAACTTACAGATCTGGGACCTGTTTTATTCAATTTATCAGATCAAAAACCATAAGAAATGATTGAATTTGCCCCTTAATCTACCTTACCACAATTCCAGGAAGACCTCATTTCACCTGGTGAACTGAAATCCAGGCGAAACTTTCGCTAGCTGTAACTCGCTAACGAAGCGTTTTCGGACCTATGTTTATATAACATTTTTTCATTATTTTTACTAGTACAATGTGCTGTAGAAGTGGGGGGAGAACTTCATGAATCACCCTGTATAGGAAGGAAAGTATTGTTTTCATGTCGATTTTAAGAAATCGAGTTTTAACCGGATCTATACGTTTTCCCAAAAAACATGTTTTTAGCGATTGGTCTGTGTGTGTGTGTGTGTGTGTGTGTGTGTGTGTGTGCTAAATATCTCAAGAACGGGACATCGTACGAACTTGAAACTTAAGTTACATACCACTACTGGACCCGACACGAACATTTTCATTAAAATCGGTCAACCGGAAGTAGCAGTTTATTCGTGTAATTTTTCACGTTTTTGCGATTTTTTCAAAAACTGGTCCTACGATTTTTTTAAAAATCGCCTGATTTACTCAATTTTTTATTCTCTACAAGATAGGGTAGGCGTTAATGTTTGCTGAAATTCTTGGTGAGGGTGTTTTTACGTAAAAATAGTGTTTTTTTAAGATTACGGCTTTAATATGTATTATAGCCCAAAAATTTATATAATAAAAAATGTAGAGAATTTAAAATTCTACAACTTTTATTTGTAACATTTTTTTGTATAACGCTTAGTTTAGCGGTGATTAGCAATTTTTTGTTTTTTTCTCACGAAAACGTGTGAAAAATTGATTTTTTTTTAAGATTTCGGCCTTAGTATGCATTTTACGACAAAAGTGTATAAAATAAAATTTATAGAAAAAAAAAGATCTACAACTTTTATTTATAGCATTTTTTTGTACAGTGTCTAGTTTAGCGTGAAAGAGCGATTTTCCGTATTTTTAAGCCAAACAGGTCGATTTACATTTTCAGTCTTTCACTCATGATTAAAATAAGGTTATGTTTTTGAGGTTAGTTTTTTGTTTATTTCTAATATTTTATTAATAATGTTAGGTTTATTTTTAATTATTTGCATTGGCAAGAGAAAGTTGTGTGAGTGTTTCACACCAGATTAAGATCGCACGAACAACAATCACCAGAACAACATCGCACGAACTTGAAACTTAAGTTACGTACCACTACCGGATCCGACACGAACATTTTCATCAAAATCGGTCAACCAGAAGTAGTAGTTTATTCGTGCCATTTTTCACTTTTTTGCGATTTTCTCAAAAACTTGTCCTCTGATTTTTTTTATATCGCCTGGTTTACTAAATTTTTTATGCTCTACAAGATAGGGCAGGCGTCATGTTTGCTGAAATTCTTGGTGAGGCTGTTTTCACGTTAAAAAAACGTTTTTTAAGATTGCGGCTTCAATATGCATTTTAGCGCAAAAATTTAATGTATAATAAAAGTTGTAGAGAATTTAAAATCCTACAACTTTTATTTAAAACATTTTTTTGTATAACACTTATTTTAACTGTAATTAGCGATTTTCTGTTTTTTTTCTCACGAAAACGTGTGAAAAATCGATTTTTTTAAGATTTCGGCTTCAGTATGCATTTTACGACAAAAGTGTATATAATTAAATTTATAGAAAATTAAAAAATCTACAACTTTTATTAAGAGCTTTTTTGTCTACAGAGCCTAGTTTAGCGTGAAACAGTGATTTCCGTAGCCAAACTGAGGTTGATTTTTATTTTTTTAATGTTTTATTACTAGTGTTAGGTTATGTTGTTAATTATTTGCAATTGCAAGAGAAAGTTGTGCGAGTGTTTCACACCAAATTTTTTTTTTTTAATGCGGATATCTGTCGGTGGTCCTACGGTATACAGCTTTGTTTTTTTTCCCTTGATGTTTGATAGTTTTGCACTTGCTAATGCGGACAATGAAGTGTGATAGATGCCAATGAGTGATAAAAAAAATATCAAACTTGACCAGGAATCATACTCGGGATACCTGGCGTAGAAGCCAGTTAACCACAACACCACGGGCCGGTCATGTGGATTTGTTGTACAAAGTATGTGAATTTTATAAAAGCCAAGAAATATTATTTTGGCAATAAAAATCTTGTCTTTTCAACTTCAATCCTGCCATTTTAAAATACTATATAAAATTATTATATTCGTGATTAAATTGTTAAGATTTTTGACTACTTAACCGTTGAATTTAATCATTGTAATCATTTTGAGATTTAAACATCTCATTATAACCTCCTAGAGGGAGCCGGTTTTTATTTTCAATACAGTTTTCCTAGTATTGATTTAAAGATTCCTAATCTCTGAAATCTTCATATTTTATTAAACGGGTACATATAGGCCCTATACTATCTGCAATATTGAAACTCTTAAGAACGCTCCAGTGAACATAAAATTATTGACTAAATCGTTTGTGGTTTGGTAATGCAGTCTCGTTCGTTGTATTAGTTTGGCACAGACCTTATTTATGATGAAGTCCTCATTTTTATAATTGTGGATTTATATGAAGGACGATCATAGAAAGGTTTAACCGACGCAACTTATAGTAAATATCCAAAATCTGTTTGTTTTCATTTTCTGTTCGTGAAAAGAAAAAAACACGATTGGTTTCTAGTGACTGGGAAGGTCTATACTATGTTTTTTATAAATTATTCTCATCGATTTATAAGTTCCTTTGTGGTAAAACTTTCATTTTATTAACTGTATTTTGTATTACAGTTTTTATATTTAGCTGTAAACGGTGGTTTCTATTTTGACAGTTTGTCAAACTATCGTACAAATGCATCTGTAACGGATGTACTGTTATAATTCTATGCCAACATTACTTCTTTGAATTAGTGTACATACTAAATATATAAAGCTATATTTGAATGTATTACTTAAAGACGTTTAGCAGTGTGTTTTATTTCGTAAAACCTTTGAAAACCGAATAAAATAATTTAATAAATGTCTCTAAAACATACCGCTGGTTACACGTGTACACTATATACATTTTGAAGATACAACATAGAGTTATAATATCGCGTAGTCAGTAGACAATAAAAATCGTTTAGATTTTGTTCGTATAGATGAGAAACTGTTGTAATCAACAAAGTAATGTAACAAATGTTGAATTGAGCTAATTAATTTTATGGGTAATTTATAATCCTGAATTTTCAAAAATATCTGATGCGATCAGGTTAAAAATTAAATGTTTTTGTTTGGTTTAGTGTGGAATGATCCATAAATTTAATTAGCTAAATTAACAAAAAAAAAAAAATAAAATAACCTGACCGAATCAGTTATTTGAAAATTTTGAGAGTTATTCTTCCCAAGGATTTAAACACGAATATGTTTCTTGAAATTATTTATCTATTTCGAATTTTTAGTGATTAATTTTCAAATTTTTGAAAAATAATCATAATTTAAATTTCAGTACGTTCTAAGTGACTATTGTTGCTTCATTACCCACCGTGGTAAATAATAACAACTGAGTATATTTGGGCTTTTGGTCATCAGTCTCTCGACTGGTTTGATGGAGTTCTCCAAGATGTTCTATCTTGTTCAAGTTGTTTCATATCTACATACCTACAATACCCTACATTTTACATGGGGAAACATTAAATAAATAAAAGAAAATGTTGTTGATTCCGTGTAGTCTACTTGGATGTAACAAAAGTTGATTTAACTTCATCTCTTGGCAACAGTATTCAAACAAGGTTCAGAAATCTTGCAATGCCTTCTTTGTAAAGTTGAGACAGTAAGAGAAATAAGAAAAGTGGTTTTGGTTTTTAAGTGTCATCCTGTGTGTACGTGCTTTGCATAGAAGTTTTCTCTTGTACAAACTGGGTGTTCTTGTTTATTGGTTACATTAATCTTTAATCGGTCAACCTGACTTAAATAGACTTATAGAGTTGATTCAGATCGACCACCTGTTTTTAAATAGGTTTCTAGATTTTTATTTTTCACTTTATGTATGATTTTTTTTTATTTGTACATTATGATAATAAAAACACAGAACGAACATAATTTTTGTCTTAGCTATTTATGAAATGAAATGAACTTGAAAATAATAATTAAACTTTCAACATTATTTTTAACCTGTGTTTCCGTCGTTTTGAAACTACAAATTCCTTCGCGCGTTCCTGTGATAAATTCATTCTAGATATAACTTCTTAGAATGTCGACTCCATACTGAAGATTAGCTACTATTCTGGTAAATCACTTTCTATCATGAACCAACCTCAAAAGATAGACTTTTTAATAATGTACCTAGTGATACTTCTTGAGTATATTTATATCCTACTGGACGTCTGTTGCTAAATAAATTGTATTTTGCAGTAATGAGTTGAGTAATTCAGATATTTCTTCGAACACCCAAAATATTTAATTCAGTGTTTATTTAGGTCATCAGCCGGAAGGCTAGTTTGAACCTCTAGAGGTTTTGCTGAGTAAAACGAGGAGTGAGGTGGTTTACAATTGCCTCCTCACTGAGTGGAAAAGTAAACTAATCAGCATGCCAGGCTCTCTAAAAAGCATCTACTTTGCACCCTGCAAATTACACCTTCACTTCATTCACCACTGGCTCTGGCTGTTTAATGAAATTCATTACTTTCAGAGGAGATAAATATGATTGGGGTCGTTTACACCTCTACCTCTTCTGTTCTTAAATGATTTCAAGGCGTCATTTTTAAATGATTAAGTCAAGGCTGAACATGTGATAAGAAACAGAACTATTTTTTTAGCCCTTGAACTAACAGATTGAATGCAAAGAATTTAACACTCCACCTGGCTGTTATGGGCAGATTTAATTCAGTACGGAAGAGAAATAAAGACATTGTAACGGTTTATGCATTTGTCCTTGAGATGACTAAAAATTGACGATGTAATTGGTTAATTTACGATTCACCTTGATTAACCTAATTTTTGAAGATGTAGGCTGGATATCATCGGTCCTCAAGTATTAAACATTATAGCACTGTCAACGAGTGGGATATCAACCTTTTTTTCCTAAATGCAAGACGTTTTAGCCCACCTCAATAAAAACTCAATTTTAAACGAATAATAGTTATTTATAAACTTAAGTCGTAGCTTATTGATAAATATTAATTTATAATTTCAATATCACGCAAATGAAGGATAAATCCTGTAGTAAACGAATTTTTTAGGTTGGTTAAGCTGATTTAGAGATAGTCAAAGACGATTATTTGTCTCTCTGTCTGTAATAGTAAAGGTTAAACTAGT
Source organism: Catonia carolina (assembly GCA_035578175.1). Lineage (NCBI taxonomy): Eukaryota > Metazoa > Arthropoda > Insecta > Hemiptera > Achilidae > Catonia > Catonia carolina. The sequence continues at coordinate 123,024,430 of JAQMRL010000001.1, read as the reverse complement.
CTCCTTGTTTTTCCTGTATCTACTATACTATTATAGCAATAGAGGAAGTCGCCACTATTCATACATATTATTATTATTATTTGTAACTCACCAATGCGACTAACGACGACTATTAATACTTATTTATGTATTTTTAGATTTGAATCTTAAGCGATAATGAATACTTACAAGATTGAACAGTTTTTAGAGTTTAATAAATCTTGTTATGGAACAAGAAATAGTGTTCCGTAACAATGTTGTCGATTATGGAATACGATAGTGTTCCATACGCATCAAATTACGCCCACTCCACGTTTAATATTCGAGTTGTTTTATAAGTAAATAGCCATAAAACAAAAGTTTTATAGCAGTACGTATCATTTTCCTAGTGCACAGAGTGTGATATAATTTATCCTTGTAACATTAAAAATATTAAATACTGTATTTACAATTGTTTTCGTGTTTTAAAACTTTTTAATTCACTCTGGTTTTCTCGAATATGGTTTCTAATTTTCCTCTTAATTTTAATTTGAAACATTTTTATCTTTATTTTTATTTGTAAAAAGTAGGCTTTATGTACAGTACTGCTTGTTATTTGAAAACTATAAATAGGTGCATAGTTATTGCTAATACGTATGTGACATTCTTTATTAATCGCAAACTTAAAAAAACATGGGCTCTGTGATCGCGTATTTGCGATCACTGTGCAATCTAAGAACCCGTGGGAGTGCTAAACATGCGGTCGAGCCACCCGCGTTTGTAATTTGCGTCACTTAACCTATAAGTTATCAGTAAAGTTACCGGCATTATTTGATCCGGCGTCATGTGAAACCCGACTTGCCGGACTTGCTATTAAAATTATTTAAATTAGCATTATCCATGAAGATTCTTCTTATAACGATCGTCCTTGTCGCAAACCGGGACACATCATAAACTGATGCTTACAGCCCACTGTACGAAATTATTAGATGTTTAATTTATATATCTGATAGTAAAAGAAAACCGGGGCATATCAGAAACTGATACTTACAGACCACTGTATGAATTATTAGATGTTTACTTAATATATATATATATATATATATATATATATATATATATATATCCTGAGAAGAAGAGACCAAAATGCATAGTGCTTAACGTGATCCTTAGTCGGTCGATCAACGAATTAATAATATATATATATATATATACTTATATAGTATACATATCTGACAGTAAAAGAAAAACTATCGACAATTATGTTCCATCTGTCAAACAATGTTTATTGCTTTGAGATGATTTTGATTTTACGTTCGACTAAGTGGCACATTACTGTTATTACATTACAGACGATGAAGGGTGTTAGATGAACACGAGTGATGAAAAAATTCCAGACCTGACTGGTGATCGAACCTGAGACTCCTGGCGTAGAAGTCCGTTGCACTGACCACTATACCCCGGGCCGGCTTGTGCTTTGGGACGATCAGCGAATATGAGACTTGCACCTTTATTACCACGACTCCATTTTGACCAATAATAAAACACCGAATGAAAATCTAGATGCTGAAGAAAACGGATGTTCATAATTTATCTAGAACTATCAGTTGATTTGCCCACGGAGCCGTGGTCATTTCGTTAAGAGTTTGTACTCCAGTAAAAATAGGTTCCAGGGTGGACACATCAAAAAATGATTCAGGTCGTTAAGAACTAAAATTTAAAAATCAATAGTCAGTCGTTAAGTACTAATTATGTTCGTTTTAGGAAAATATCTTTGAAGGATTCTAAATCAATCATTCAAAACGAGATTCGAAAAAATTTTCAGTACTTGACGATCATCCGACAAGACTATCTGTGCATAGTTAGTACTTGTCGAATGTTCTTCATGTACTGAAGATTTTTGCGACACCTCGTGTTATATGATTGGTTTGATTTTTTTGCATAATATGGTATAGAAACATATAAAGTAGTTAATGGAAGTACTCAGACATATGTAAATAATAAAACTTTTATTTAACCATAAACTCGTACTAAGTATATGCCTCAGCTAAACGTAGATGCATAGGTGTTTAGAAGAACAGTACTATTTAAAATTTCCAATTTAGAAAAGGCTTTTAAAGAAAGGTTTACTAAAAACTGTTTGTAGTACAAAGTGTTAATAAAATACGTATAAATAACTTAAAACATTTCAACAGTCTTGGTTATTGTTTCCCAGTTAGTATTAGGCCATTTTTAGTGTTTCAAATGAAGCTTACATTCTTTGTTAATAACGTGAACGTGACTTATTTACTGTGACAGTATAAATGATACGTGATTATTGTTTTACAAGAAATTGGCGAATTGACTCACTTCATGTTTTCTGATTACAAAAATACTTTTGTGTCTTCCTTAAATAATGACGTGTAGTATTCTTACATTTCCCATCAATTAACTATATTTTACTGTTTAAGGCTAATTGATCTTATGATTTTTCCTCTTAAAGTGCCTTTCCGTTTTGGATGATGGGTAACTAAATATTTAAAACGCAAAATTTGATCCGATGTGTTTAATATGGGGATGGTGTTTACCCTTGTCATTTAAGGGAAAACTCTACCGTCTGTAGAGTTCTATCAGACGGATTTAGATAATTTCGTACATGGTTGTGAAGAAGACGATTTTGGGATTCTGCAAAAAATTAAAAATGGAATTTATAAAAGCCGTAACGATAATTTTGCAAAGGAAATAATACAATAATTGAATTAAGGTGTTGATTGTGTTGCTATACTGGCGTTGAGGTTGCAAAGTTCGAATCCTCTCAATGTAATTATTAGCCTACAGCAATAGGTTTGAAATTTTAAGAAATAAGTAAGAATTTTATAAATGAAACTACTACTGTATACGTACGAGGGGCATCGCTAAAAACCGTTTTGTTGTAAAATATTTATTCAAAAATTTATGTAAAAACGAAGTGATACAATCTTAAATACATAACTTATATTAGTGTTCAACACAGTCGCTTTATGAATTAAGACATAGGTCATAGCGATTCACCAGCTTCAATATACCCTCGTCATATTGTTCTGCCGTCAGTTCATTTAACCACTGATTCACAGCATCTTTAAGTTCATCATCACCTGCGAATTGCTTACCACCCAAAAATTCTTTCAATTTGCCTAGCAAATGGTAATCTGAAGGCGCTAAATCTTGACTGTACGGTTGGTGACTGAAAATTTCCCATCCAAATCTTCTCAGTAAATCGAGCGTCTTATCTGCCACATATAGACGTGCATTATCGTGCAAGAGTACGATGCCGTCGGTAAACAATCCACGGCGCCGATTTTGAATGGCACGTCGTAACTTGTGTAGGTTTTGCAGTAATATTCTGCATTTTTATAGTCGTTCCGCGTGGCCTAAAGTCAATCAACAGTATGCCAAATCTATCCCAAAAGACCTTGGCCGTCAATTTCCTTCTAAACGGCAGTGGCTTGATCTTTGTCGGTTTCGTTGGTGACTGAGGATGACGTCATTCACATGACTGCCGTTTTTCTGGCGTGTAATAGGAAATCCACGTTTCATCGCCGGTAACTATTGAATTAAGGAATCCATCACCATTTTCTCTGTAGCGCATCAGAAATTCCAACGCAGATCCCATTCTTATTTGTTGGTGATGTTCCGATAACACGTACGGCACTTAACGCGCACTAACCTATCTGACGTCTATATGGTCACGCACAATACGACCAGTACAGCTCTTGAAACATTAGGGAAACTAAGGGTCAATTCAGATATTGTCACGCGACGATTGTTTTTGAGATTTCTTCATCGATCTTTTTCAACAAGTCCTCGTCGATTATTGAGGGCCTCCCCGAACGTTCTTCATCATGCACAGTAACTCTCGTATTTCTGAACCTTTCACACCATTTTGGAAAATTTCTTTCATTCATTACATTATCACCGTTCACAGCGACCAACTGCCTATGAATTTCGACCGGTTTAACGTTTTGATGGTTTAAAAAACGTATCGTATCTGATTAATTTCAAAACGCATTAACACCAATCGTAAATAAAGCTACTACGCGACAACTGACAAGCAACAATGCAGTGTGTATATTACACGACTGGCCTTCCACTACACAGGTTAGCCAATCTCAAGACGAGAAATTTTCCAACGGTTTTTACTTTACAGATGTCTAAGTAGTCTCGTTTATTTAAATTTCTAAGCGATTTTAACGCATGCTTAGGGCTATAGCTTATGTTATAATTTTAACCAGCCACTTTCTTTCACGTTCTTGTGGTCCTTTTATCGTGATAATTTCCCTAAAGTGTTGAAAGTACAATAAATCTAGGCGGCCTATTAAAGTTTTGAAAAAAATTAAATTATAGATTTTATTTTGTTGCTACTCTTGTGCCAGAATTGAAAATTTCGGTTTGGCTCACAATCCTCATGCTTCTAAGCAGCCTACGTCTAATCTAAATTTCAGGCGAAACCTTTGTTAACACCATAAGCCCAAGTTTATCAAAACAACAGTTTATTCTAGGGATAGTTGTTTCACTCATGATTCATTGTATGCGTTTATTTGTACAGGCCAGCTATTATCATTTTTATAGGCGCTGATTTTGTAGGCACGTGCATTGAAAAATTCTGTTGATTTCTTCGATATACCTAAAAGGAATAGTATTACACAGGACTCCTTTGAAATTTCGAGTGTACACTTACTAAAAATTAAAATTTACTACGTTTTTAGTTTCTCTGTTATCTGATTAAAGATAATTTTTGGCATTAAAACCCTGTTCTTACACATTTGGTTGTTGGTTAAGGTTTTTTAATTTTGCTAGTAGTTTGCAATTATTATTATATGTCGATGGAAAAATTGATTTAATTGTTAGCCCTGCGATTTGTATTTATTTTTAGAATATTTTAGTTTATTATTACATCAAAACTTATGAACATATTACTTTTTGTTCGATCGAATGAATCTTATTGATGTAATTTGTGTAACTTTAGGCTATGTGTGGCCTGTTTCTTAATGAATGAGTGAGTCACTTAACTTCTTGAATTAGTTATGAATGCGTAATTGAAATCGTAGGAGAAGCTCTTTGGTACGTACATTAGTATTTAGTAGGCTAGATATAGAACAAGTAGGGCCTATACTACATTAGGCGTGGAACTAATTTCATAGTCGCTTGCTTAAAGTTATTCATGCTAATAATTGTTTTAAATTATAATAAAATGAATAATTCCGTCAACTGTCTTAGTTAAAGTTTGATTTAACTTAACTTTCTTACTTTGTTAGTTTGGTTTCTTGTATTTTATTTTGATTTTATGGTTTTGCTAGCTGTCCTGTATATTTGGCGAAAGGCTTGTTTGTTTCATGGTAAACATTTCTTATCAATAGAACAACTGACTTAATTATTGTAATTCAGCTGTCAACTGACTTCTAAATTACAATTGGTTATTCTTTGTTAATTTGTCTTGATTTCATTCTAAAATGATGTAACTAATTTTGTAGTTTAATTTTATCAGTAAACACTATAACTATTAAATAACTATTAAACTAGTTAACTATTAAATAATAACTATTAATATAGTTAACTATTAATAACTATTAAATTAGTTATTAAAAATTTGAACGTAGCTCTAAATTATTTTCTGTACCTTCTAAATTCGTTTGTTTTCTGTATAATTTGTGAAAAACACGTGTCTCTGCTTCTTATTAAAGTCGTTGAAGGGCTATTCAAAACATTGATACTGCGTGTAGTGAAGAAGCTTCAATATTTACATCAGTATTGTTAGCTAATTTGATTTTTTTTAGGTTTGGAATAATTTGACCATACGCCGGAGGAAGCTTTTGAGGATAAAAACATAAATGTGTAATTTTAAGTTCTTTTCACCTCACTTGCTATGTGTGCTAATTATTCACATTGAATTATCAGTTATTTCTAATTGAAACGACTTAATAAAAACAATGTTTAATTTACATTTTTTATAATTTTTTCTATTTTATTTGATTATTGTCAGGTCATAAAAATTGACGGCCGGCCGCATTGGCGCAGTTGGTAACGTGCTCGCCTCTCATCGTGCGGTCTTGGGTTCGAATCCCATTCAGGCATGGCATTTTTTCATACGTTAAAAAATATCATTTCATCCTTCACCGTCTGCATTAGCAGTAATTGCAGAACAGTCGGACGTTAAACAAAAAAAAATAAATAAATAAATAAAAAAAAATAAAAGTTGATATGATTAAAAAAACATTGGAGTTTAAATTTTTTCCCGAATTCGGAAGTTTAATAGCATTGGCCCTTGTGTATTTCCGTGAATGCACTCTGAATTCCACTAACCACATCTTACTAGTAATAGCGTATATTTCAGTTTATGGTCTGTGTTGTACTTTGTTTACTATTATGTAGGCTATATAAGATGTAAGTCTACGTCCTACACAGTATTATATAAATAATATTAGTACTTCTGATTCCCTTCTGTTGTAGTTGTCTGATGGTTTAGGGTCGGTTGGTAACTTCCAAAGAATTATTCTTTAGAAAACTTGTTTGTGCGTAAGGAAATAAAAACGAAGTTAATATTTTTTAATTTATTATTTTTGTAATGCAGGATTGGTGGTAAACCACAGTTTTCTGGAATTTTAATCTAGAAACATATCATTGATTCTAAAATTACATTTCCGTTTTATCAAAACGGAATTGAATAATATTATGTCGGAATATGGTGTTACCTATAAATAATTCATGTCCTCGTGAGTGGGTGCAGTAGTAAATTCTTTCTGATTATATTTTATCTGTATTCTAAAACTTACTATGTAGCTATAATTGTTTTTAAAAAAAATCTCGGCTTATGTAAGTTACGTCTGTACCTACTGCAGTAGAAATGGCGTCATGGGGTAATTTTTATTTCCAAATTTTATTTTTATGAATAACTATAACGTTTGTTTTAAATTAGTTTTTGAATGTTACTTATTTTCTTCAATCTGGTTACTACAATTTTGAAAATCGTAAACGTATGTTTTTGGTTTATTAATTTAGACGCGTTAACTGCTTTGGTTATTAGCAACTGAGGGTTATGGTACAGAATCGGTAGGTTTTAACGTAATTATAATAAATAATTTGCAGATCCTATCCGGTAATCGAATCTGAGACCTTCCGCTTTGCAATGTTCAGCACAACGCTCTAGCTACTGGACCACGGCTGTTTTTCAATTCGTATTTAAAAATAGATCAGTTAAATAATATAGATTTAAGTTAATAATTGGTTGTTTACAGCGTAGTTTAAACATTTCAATTGTTATTATAAAGTATTCATTTGCTGCTTTTATTTCATTAATGTAAAAAATATTTTGTTTGCTTTTGTGTTTATACTTTACTGTTAAATCAATAATCTGTGGATTTCTCTCTAAGTAATCTGTTAGACTAATTAGCAACCATTGTTTAAAATATAAAATAGATTGTAATATTATTGTCTAGGTAAAAAAAATTAATAAATAGTAAGCCTACTGCATTTTTTTATTGTCTTGGAGTAATTTACTGTTGTATTATGTAATCAATTCTAGCCTCATCGATTGATGACTCAGTTAGCTTAATTTTTCTTGATATCTTTATTAAATTGAAAGGGAACATAATTTTAAAATCCGTTTTTCTACTACACACTTGATAATATTAATAACTGACTTGAACACAAATGAATACTTAAAATGATCATTTTATGTTTGCCCACAATTTACTTGGTTGTATGTATATAGATCCGAGGAAGAAGAGGCGTAGGAAGAAGACGCATCTCCTGGCTGAGGAATCTTAGAGAATGGTTCAACTGTAGTTCATTGCAACTATTCAGAGCAGCAGCCAGCAAAGTGACCATAGCCATTATGATATCCAACCTCCGATAGGAGATGGAACTTTAAGAAGAAGATGTATATCGCCCAAAGTTATGGACGTAGAAATTAATGTAGGAAACGCTATTTTGGAAATACATTTTTTTAACAGTGTATTTATTTAGCAGTCAGTTAAATATTAAACACAAAAATTATAACAGTGTGTGAATTTAATAATGAAAGTACGTAGGCCTACACAAATACAACACTCAATTAGTGTGAATTAAAAAAATATAAAAACAAACGTAGTTTAAATTAAATTTTGATCTTGTTAAAAAAAGAGACGATGGTGAATACGATGATTAAGATAACTGATTGTCGGTTAAGTAAATCTAGTAGGTAAATCCAATATTTTGAACGTTTTAGCCTGTTAATATCGTTATTGCCAAGAAAATTGATTGCAGATGATTTTTTTTAAATTTTCCAGATGTTTAGTAATACGGGTTTTAATTTCATCTTTTAAAAAAGGGATGTTTAAGTCTTATGTATGATTCGTTGGTAACATACCATGGAGCTCCAGTGATCTATCACCAACATTTTGACTGAAATCTTTGTATCATGTCGAGGTTGGGTGTACTAGCTGTACCTCTTAACCGCACCCCGTATTTTCAGACAGGGTTTAATATAACTTTATATAACAAAACCTTATTTTCCAAAGGCAGTTGGGATCTTCTACATATGAGCCAAAATAATCTCCGTAATTTCAGACCAAGTTGTTTTCTTTTTGTTCATATGTGGTTTCGCCAGGGGAGTCTTCGGTCCAAATGCATACCTAAGTATTTAACTTCATAGTTTTTTGGAATCGGTTTACCATTTAAATAGACCACCGGACACGTTTAGTTGTTTAAAGTAAATGTGAAGATTTATTTATTTGTAAATATAAAATCTTATTTGTAAAAATTAGATAGGCCTATTATGTGTGCAGATATTAAAAATATATTATTATGACATAATTAATATTGTTACAAATTATAGAACTAGATCTAATTATTGAAAAGTAATTGACGTAATTTCTTTGTGTTCCATTGTGGGATTCTGACATCCATCGTAGGAAAATTTCTTTGTTTAATCCAATTAATTTAAGTTAAACTTTTTTACGTTCTTTTGCCCGTATGAATATACAAGAAGAAAAGTATTGTTTTCTTGTCGATTTTTTGAGTTCGAGTTTTCACCGGATATACACGTTTTCAAACCTCCTCAACCTCAAAAACATGTTTTTAGCGATTGGTCTGTGTGTGTGCGCGTACGCGCCCGCGCGTATGAACAAAATATCTAAAGAACGGAACATCCTACAAGTTAAAACTTAGAACTTAAGTTATGTACCACAAGAGAACTCGACAGGAACATTTTCATCAAAATCAGTCAACCGGAAGTAGTAGTTTGTTTGTGTAATTTTTCACTTTTTTGCAATTTTCTCGATGAAAAATATGTTTTCTTAAGATTTCAGCCTTAATATGTATTTTAGGGCAAAATAATATTGTAGTAAAAGTTGTGGACAATTTAAAAATCTACAACTTTTATTTCAAACATTTCTTTATCATGATTCATGAATCATAATGTCACCGCCACCCCTTCTAATTAATCATTTACTGTGTTGCCGGCCTTCAATACTTCTTCCGGCCTTTGTCGGCGCGATGGGCTCTTTAGCGGCGAAGCGACAAAGCCCTGTAGCGGCGCCCGACAAACCTTCCGGCTGCCTTTGTCATCAAGGCCAAGCCAGTCGCCGCTCTCTACAACAGCGCTCTTGGCAGCTATATAAAGAGCGCTGCACTGAGCCGGTTGAATCAATTCCAATCAAGACACCGAGGGATTCACTTCCACCAGACAGCAGACGAGACGTCCACCACCGCACACGGCTGCCGGACTCCAGCGAGAACTAATCGACGACCCCGCAAGAGAGAAGATGATACTTCCGCTCGCCGTCCCGTCACCGTAGGCCGTCGACCGGACCGTCATCGCCCGCTGACGCGAGCGATGCCCACAGCGGTCCCTCGATCGAGCCTTACGCCCACCGGACCCGACGAAGCAGCCATCGACGCACTACTTGCGAGGGAAGAAGATGACGTCTCCGCTGGACGACGACACGCCGCGTCGCCCAGCCTCCGACCGCCACGACGACTACGACAGACGACCACCGCTTAAACGGCCCTTTTCAGGGCCACCAAATTAATAAGGTTGCCACTTAATGTCGCCGTCCGGTGACAATAATTTTCATTTTTAGTTTTTCATATGAAAATCTGTAAAACATGAATTTTTTTAAGATTTCGGCCTTAGTATGATTTTTACGACAAAAGTGTTTACAACAGAATTTATAGAAAATTTAAAATCTACAAATTTTGTTTTAAGCATTTTTCTCTACAGATCCTAGTTTAGCGTGAAAGAGTGATTTTCCGCATTATTAAGCCAAACTAATGTTGATTTTTATTTTACATCATTCACTCATGATTAAAATAAGTTTGTTTTTTGAGGTTAGTTTTTTGTTTATTTCTAATGTATTATTATTTATAATTTTGGGTTATATTGTTCAATGTTTGCATTGGCAAGAGAAAGTCGTGTGAGCGTTCACATCAGATTTTTTTTTTTTTAAGTTAGGTTTCGTTGTGTCGAATCCATTTACCGTTTTGTCTAAAAAATTATTTTAGTTATGCAACTCAGTTTAAATCCTGTATGGCTTGTTGAAGTTAGTTTTGTTGTGGGACTAACAGCTATAAATAGTATACGTATATACCATTTTATGATATTGCTAAGCCAACCCTACACGTTTGGTTTCAGTTGAGGGTAAGTCGTCTGAGAGAGGATTTCCCTTTTTTGTATTAATAGATTAGCTGGAGCCACTTGACTGTTGACTCTTCATAACTATTTATTTTAATCTACAAACTCTTTAAACTAAATTTGTTTCACCATTAAATTGTGTCTTCTTTCAATTTAGCCTCATATTTTCAATAACGTGATAATATTAAATAACGTGCATAATTTTTGTTTTTTTTTCAGCACAAAATGTACGTGTATATAACGTTCATTAAAGTAAAGTATTATATTTTCAGTCAGTTGTTTTCTCGTGATATTCTTATCGCTTATTCCATTTGAATACGTTATTTTGTGTTGTCGATCATAAAATTTTTATTCATAGCACGTGGACTTAATTTTTATTACCAAAGTCTATTCTACGTAGTATATGTGGTCTGCAACTTACCGTTTGGTACGCGTTATTTTATATTTTTGCAATTTATATTTGTATTTCCATAGTTGGTGTTACCGTCAATAAAACATTCGAATATCACAGATTATAAACCAGTAATAACCAACCCAATCTACTTACACAAACTAAAGTAGTGAATTAAACAAATAATTTTTGATGAAAAGAATTTGGCTAGGGATAAAGAGAATAATAAACTGAAATTAAAAAAAATGACAGTGGATAAAAATATTCTGACCAAAATTTAATGTACTATCTAATTAATGTAAAATTAACATTTGTAAGTAATTGTTCGTAAGAAAACATAATGCAAACCAAAATCAAACTACAAGAACTATATATTAAAAACCTGGTGTAAAATACTCACACAACTTTCTCTTGCCAATGCAAACAATGAACAATATAATCTAACATTAGTAATAAAACATTAGAAATAAACAATAAAAAACTAACCTCAATAAACATAACCTAATTTTAATCATCAGTGAAAGACGCAAAATGAAAATCAAGTTTGGCTTAAAAATACGGAGAATCACTCTGTCACGCTAAACTAGGCTCTGTATAAAAAAAAAATTTTCTACGAGAGAACAGCCTCTCCAAGAATTTCAGCAGATATGCCGCCTACCCTATCTTGTAAAGCATAAAATGTTTAGTAAATGAGGCGATTGTTAAAAAAAAAGTAGGAGCGGTTTTTGAGAAAATCGCAAAAAAGTGAAAAATGACATGAATAAACTACTACTACTTCCGGTTTACCGATTTTGATGAAAATGTTCGTGTCGGGTCCGGTAGTAGTATCTAACTTATGTTTCAAGTTCGAACGATGTTCCGTTCATGAGATATTCTGTTCTCGTGCGCGCGCGCGCGCGCGCACACACACACACACACACAGACCATTTGCTAAAATCATGTTTTTTTTTGGATTCAGCGGGGTCTGAAAACGTGAAGATCCGGTGAGAAATCGACATGAAAACAATACTTCCTTCCTGTATATTTAAATAGGCAAGAGAAAGTAAAAATTAATATCAAAACTTGTAAGGGTTTTTGCTGGGTGGGGAGAGCTGAAGGTTTTATTTTCAGAGTTCCTAAACACATAATACCGTTTGCCATATTTCTGAAGGTCGATGTATTAGAACCTAAAAGTACGTGACAATGACTTATTAGCAATGTTTGGTCTATTTTTAGGTTAATGTTTTAATATAATGTGTATGCTTTTCTTCTTGACAAATTCGTTTGTTTTTACAAGTGGTTGGGTAGGGGGGGTTACCTCGTTGTACATCGCTATTTTTCCTATCAGTTTTCTAAACAGTATACGGTTGTATTTGCAGCTTTTTTACAGAGGCTCAAATCGTATAACAAAGTTTGTCGGAAAGAATAAATCGTATACTCGTAAAATCGCTCTAATACGACCACCCTCGGTTACAGACGATTTTGATATCTGTAGAGATTGGCACTTTAGAGAATTTGCCTTGGTTAGCAACAATCGATTATCGTAATTGGGGCCTGTATTCAAGGGTTATAAGGAATGTTGAAATAAAAGGTGGGATTTCAATTTCCCATTTTTACTTTCTCTTGCCTATATGAATATACGTATATAAGAAAGAAAGTATTGTTTTCATGTCGATTTTTCAAAATCGAGTTTTCACCGGATATACACGTTTTCAGACATCTTGAACCCAAAAAACATGTTTTTAGCGATTGGTCTGTGATCAAAATATCTCAAGAACGAAACATCGTAGAAGTTAAAACTTAAAACTTAAGTTAGGTACCACTAGAGAACTCGACATGAACATTTTCGTCAAAGTCTGTCAACAGGAAGTAGTTTATTCGTGTAATTTTTCACTTTCTTACAATTTTCTCAAAAACGGCTACGATTTTTTAAAAATCGCCTCATTTACTAAATTTTTTATGCTCCACAAGATAGGGTAGGCGCCATGTCTGCTAAAATTTGCGGGGGAGGTTGTTTTTTTGTAAAGAAGTTGTTTTTTTAAGATTGCAACTTTACTATGCATTTTAGCGCAAAAATGTAAGTAATAAAAGTTGTAGAAAATTTACAATCCTATAACATTTATTTTAAACGTTTTGTTTATAACGCTTAGTTTAGCGGTAATAAGCGATTTCTTGTTATCTTTCTCACGAAAACGTGTAAAAAAATCAATTTTAAGAAATCAACCTTAGTATGCATTTTACGTCAAAAGTGTAGTATATAATCAAATTTATAGGAAATTAAAATATCTACAACTTTTATTTAAAGCATTTTTCTCTACAGAGCCTAGTTTAACGTGAAAGAGTGATTTTCCGTAGATATGTTTAAGCCAAACTGCGGTTGATGTTTATTTTGCGTCTTTCACTCACGATTAAAATAAGGTTATGTTTTTTGTTCATTTTTAATGTTTTGTTACTAATGTTAGGTTATGTTGATCATTATTTGAATTGGCAAGAGGAACTCGTTTGCGTGTTTCACACCAGATTTTTATTTAAGTTGTAGAAACTAAGTAAAGGGACGAACTAAACGATCTAGTAGGAATTTTCGATAATATGAATAAACGTAAATATTGTGAAGATGTTTTAGGTAATATTCTTTCCAAATTAAACCATGCTGGGCTAGCTACTATTATAGTTTATCATCTAATGTTTAACAAATACGTGTTATTTACTTAGATATTTATCTCACTTCTGCTCTACCTACATGACGATCGCTTACAGTTTATAAAGCCAATATACGTGTTGCGAAAAATATTTTTACTGATCTATAGACTTAAAAATGTTTCTTCAAAATAGTAAAAAACTTAATTTTTTATGTTCCATTTTAGCATTAGCCGACATAGTTTTGAAATAACGCCCCTGTGGCAAGGGTAGTATTAGTAAATAATTTGCTTTTACAGGTTGGATTTTATACGTAAGCCTGGTTGTTGAATTATTTATGGAGCAATTGTAGAACTTTAGTATAATTTCGTATACTCTATAGTTTTAACTGTAGGTTTTCGTAACTTACATTTGTTATTGCGATGTTAATAAAATTTGTTAATAAGCGATTTTGCAATCGGTAACATTGGAATGAAAGTCTTGCTTATTACTTACTGTAGAGTCGACTTCTATGATAGAAAATCGTATTGGTGTAACGTGTTGGTGTTACAGATATGTGTGTAACATATTCTGTATAGATGATTTAAATTTAGTATTGTAAAATAAGATAAAGATTATATTATAAAATCTATAGTGCAGTAAATACAAAAATTGGCCTATGTTTTCCTTGTTCGTAAACCAACGCAAATTAATATTTTCATGTAAATGTCATATTGTCCACATTTGTTCAGTCAGTATGTTTTACTAACTGATTTGTGTAGGCCTGTAGGTGTAGAGTTACAAATACAGAGGAAGAAATACGGAAGATGTAACATGTACATTCAATAACAGCACTACAACGGCCGTGACTAAACACCTTGCCTTCGATAGAGAATTATGATAAAGCAGTTCATTTTATTGGTTTCATGTCTTTTGTCGGTTGATAACAAAGCGCCATGTTTTTGTCACGTTTTTTTTTTTACTTTTTCTTGTCTACATGAATATATAGGATGGAAAGTATTGTTTTCATGTCAATTTTTCGAAATCGAGTTTTCACCGGATATACAGATTTTACGACCCCTGAACCCAAAAACCATGTTTTAAGCGATTGGTCTGTGTGTGTGTGCGTGCGCGCGCGCACGCGTGTGTGAACAAAATATCACTAGAACGAAACAACGTATGAAGTTGAAACTTAAAACTTAAGTTAGGTACTACTAGAGGTCCTGACACCAACATTGTCAACAAATCGGTCAACCAGAAGTAGTAGTTATTCGTGTAATTTTTCACATTTTTCCGATTTTTTCAAAAACGGCTCCTACGATTTTTTAAAAAAAAATCGCCTCATTACTACATTTTTATGCTCTCCTCTACAAGATAGGGTATGCGCCATGTCTGCTGAAATTCAACGATTGCGGCCTTAACCTGCATTTTAGCTTAAAAGTGTCTATAATAAAAGTTGTAGACAATTTAAATACCTACAACTTTTATTCTTTTATGTGCTAATAATGCAATTCCCTAATTGTATTAATGGGTCCATTAAAAATTTTATAGTGGCATTAAAAATTGATTTTCCTACATTTTAACATGCCAACTGGATGGGTTTTATCTGTCTATGTAGAAAACTCGATTACGTAGTTTATGACATGAATTAATAGGTAAACTACCTAATAATACGATAGGCCTTTTACGCTGCCTGAATGAATCATACTACCGTATTGATGAGTCATATCTGATAGATGACATGTGCCTAGTCATTTATACACATTCCATAAATATGTAGGCCTATTCGACAAAAAGAAACTAAACGCACAAATTTTGTGAATTATTTACTGTTGAAGGTTAACCAAGATGAGTGAAACGACTGATTTTTTTAAATAAGTTTAATAGTCGTGTTGCATCATCACCAGCCTTGCGTTTGTTTGTTTGTTAATTTAAGCCTGTCAAACTTTTTGCATTATAAAGCCAGCATAGCGTTTTTTTGTGATGTTATGAAGCAGCCTTCGATTTACGATGAATATTTTGAAGTAATTAAATTTAAATTTTGACCGACAACGGATTCCTCTCTCACGTGGCACCTGATAACCGCTAGTACAACTTTGTATTATTGTACAACTTCGTACTTAACAGTACAAAGAACCAAAGCTCTCTCTATAGATAGACTTTTCTTCATGAAATTAATAATTTCATTTTTTTTATTCTATTTATGATACTTCAGAATTATTCCGCGCTATAAATTCATAGAAGAAATATGTTGTATCAAAAATTAATTTTAATGGGGTCAATGAAATATTTTAACTAGGGATTTCATAAAATCTAATCTACAAGTTGGTACTCAAAAAAGTACTGTGTACTCAACGAGAAAATTTGCTAGCCTACCTCCAATAAATAATATCGAAATAACAGTTGTTTAGAAATTTTAAAAGTTCAATACCGTGTTAGGGTATGTCCATAGTGCACCGCTTCTCGCTTCTCGCTTTATCGTGGCAGACTAGCGGGGGAAAAATGTTTGGAGAAATGTACACGTGTGGCCGTAGTGTGCCTGCCAGCCAGCTTTAACCGGCTCAAACCGCTTTTACCAGCGTTTACCGGAATGAATTATTGTTTCTTTTTCTCGCTTCTCGCTTCCCCTGCTCGATCAGTCCAGTGTACAATTTCCGACGCAGTGGTTGCTCTCTTGTTTTTCTTTTGTTTTCATCACATTGATATTAATAGGAAAGCCAAGATGGAAGTGGATAAAGACATTTTAATTTCGAAAGTGTTTTTAAATAGTGTAATATGGGACAAACGATTGAAGGGCCACGCAAACCGCAACACAGTGGACAAGGCATTTTTTAAGTTTCAAATGAACATTATCACTAGCTAATAAAACACACAACAGATCTTCACGTGATAGCTCCATGATGCCAACTGAGAAAAAGCGACACGTTCTCGTTTTCTCGCAACCGGTGCTCTATGACCACCACCGGCTACAATCGCGCAGGTTCACGAAGCGGGTAGAGTCTGCCGCGGTCAAACCGGTAAGAAAAAAGCGAGAAGCGGGTGCACTATGGACGTACCCTTGGAAATGAAAAGACTGATGAAAATGCTTGTAAAGGGGAAAAGTGATATGGATTCTCTGTGATAAGCTATACAATATTTTTTAATTGGTTGTTCTATGTCTTAGACATTTGTGGGGTCTTTCCTGTTATTCCCCCCCCCATCTGTGGATATTTCGTATGTAGGTAATCTTACTACAATATTTTTAATAATAAAAACGGGAAAAATATTTTAAAAAATCATCTACTATCAATATTTTTCAAGATAACGTTAAAGTTGTTCTTTTTCTTTTACAAGTTAACGTTGAACTATTTTATTGAAAGTTATTAAATTATTTAATATTTATTTTAATTTAATGATTCATTTATTTAATGGTGTCGTGTACTTAAGAGTTTATAATTCATTATTACATACAGTAACAATATTGAGAAAAAACAATGTACACAGTGATTATAAAAGAAATAGACAGTTTTAATAGCTTATAGAAAATTTTTTTTTAAAAGTTAAGGAAATTATTTACATGATTATATAGAAGAATTCATTAAGTTTTTATTGAAAATATTTACAGATGTTCAATGTGTACACCATTTGTAACACAACAGATATCAACACGGTAGTCGAATTCTTCCCACACACGATTAAGCATAATATGACGGTTAACTGTGGCAAGAGCATTTGTGATACGTTGTTTTAGACCATCGATATCTACAGGAAGCGGTGGTACAAAAACTTTGTCTTTTTCGTAACCCCATAAGAAAAAGTCGCAGGGCGTTAAGTCTGGACTACGAGGTGGCCACGGCGTACACACAATGTTTTCCTCACTTGCACGGCCGATCCATCGTCTAGGAAGACGTTCATCAAGATAATTTTTGACCTGTAAGTGCCAGTGAGGCGGAGCTCCATCTTCTACAAAAGTGAAGTTATCACTATCTTCCTGGAGTTGAGGCATTAACTATTTGGTTAACATGTCCAGATAAATTACTCCGGTTACTGACACTTCGTGAAAGAAGAACGGACCGTAAACCTTTTCACGAGACAATGCGCAAAAGACGTTTACTTTAGGGGAATCGCGTGTATGCTGTAAAGTTATTTTTGAATTTTCTGTGCCCCATATTCTAACATTATGTCTATTAACTTTTCCGCTAATGTGAAAATTACATTCATCACTGAAAATTAGGCGATTAAAGAATGCGTCGTCATTTTCAACCAATGTTGCATCTCCAGACAAAAATTTTTACGTACGACTTTATCACTGATATTTAAATTTTGTACTAACTGCAATTTATATGGTGTCCGTTTCCGCAGAATTTTTCACACAGTTGGGTGAGGAATTTGCAATTCTAAACTTGCTGATCTAGTTGATTTTCCTGGACTTCGTACATAACTATCACGAACACTATCAATTTGTTCTTCTGTTACAGAACGTCTTCCAGTTCTTTTCCTTTTACACAGACATCCACTATTTTCAAAATGTTTATGCTAGTCATAGATTGATTGCCTTGTTGGTGGTGGTTTACTGTATCTTGTTCTGAAATTACGTTGCACAACCGTAACCGAGTTTGTTTTGGGTAATTCAAGAACACAATAAGCTTTCTCCACGTGAGTAGCGGCCATTTTGCTAGACTGGTCACTGTAATTGTAATTGTAATTGATGTTGGTATACTATTGAATGGAGAACGAATCAACAACTTTAGATATGCCGATGATACTGTCATTTTTGCAGACACCTCACAGGGACTTCAACTGTTGATGAACAAAGTGGCTGAAGTTAGTGGGAAATATGGTCTGGAAGTCAACAGTACTAAAACAAAAGTCATGATAGTAAGCAAGCAGAAAATTGACAATCTACATTTCACTATTGATGGCAAAGTTGTAGAACAAGTACCAACATACGTTTACTTGGGCACAGTGTTAAATGAGCGGTGGGACCATTCTCAGGAAATAAAGGCCAGGATTGAAAAAGCCAGATCAGCGTTTAACCAAATGTCAAAACTGTTCAAGACACACAACTTGAACCTTGAATTGAAAATTAGACTACTTCGATGCTATGTATTTTCCATCTTGCTATATGGAGTAGAATCTTGGACTCTCAGTGAAGCAACAGCAAAGAAACTGGAGTCATTTGAGATGTGGACCTACAGAAGACTCCTGAGAATATCATGGACCGATAAAATATCCAATGAGAGAGTTTTTCAAAAACTAAATAAAAAGACTGAAATAATGTTCACAGTCAAAAGAAGAAAATTGGAATACCTAGGACACATCATGAGAAATGAAACTACATATAAGCTGCTGAAATGCATAGTGCAGGGGAAAGTGCATGGCAGGAGAGGCGTTGGGCGAAGGCGAATATCCTGGCTGAAAAATTTAAGGACATGGTTTTCGGTATCCACCCCTGAATTGTTTAAAGTGGCTGTCAACAAAATTAGCATTGCCAGAATGATTGCCAACATTCGGTAATGGATAGGCACTGGAAGAAGAGACGAAGAAGAAGGTCATTGTAACAGCAGCCAACAACAAAATGCTAGCAACAGTTGTACCAACAAACTTTAAAAAAATCCCTACAAACCTGTATCATATACTATATTCAAATACACAAGTTTGATGTTGAAGAACCTGTCGAAGTGTCGTTTATAATCACCCTGTATTTACTGTACCTATATTAAACCTTAACTTAATGAATATTGATGTAGGATTTTTTAAAATATTTTTTCCGTTTTTACCGTTAAAAATACTGTAAGATATACATAATATCACACAACTGTAAGATACAAAATATCCACAAAATGTGACAAATTTTGCTGGGGGAGTGGAATAACAGAAAAGACCCCTTTCTGACTTTATTATACTGCAAATTTCACTTTTCGGGTTTTGTTTTAAAATGGAGTAGCTAATTTGTTTTCTCTATGTTGGCTTAAATAATCAGAGCATTTAATATAAAACAAAATAGAATACAATAGTACCTACCTGTTATGAATTTTAAGTTTATGACAGAGCTACCAGATGCATTAATAAGATTTTTGTTGAGTCACACAGTTCTAGTTATTATTGTTCAGTATGAAAATTAAATATGGATCAAACAAACTTTCTGTATCAATGTTGTGCTGATATCTTAATATTGTAACTGTATTTATATTTGAATTAATATTCATAATTTGTATTGATCACTATACTTGCGTTAACATGCATATTGTTATGTATTAAAATGTTTCCTTCAGGTGTTTTTTAGTTTTTAAGTCACATCAATTTTGTGGTTATTAGCAACTATTTTGGATTATGAACACAGCGGGTTTTAATGAGTAATAATATTCAGATCCTAGTTGGAATCATACTGAGAACCTTCTTATTTAAATTCTATCACTCTGACCAATATCCCATGGAGGCGAATACCTTTAGGTTCTATACCAATGATCTGTTGCATCAAAGTTAATATCTGGTGCCTGCAAACAGTTAGTTTTCTAAGGCGTATAAACTCTGAACTATTCATTAAAACTTATGGTTTACCAATCAAGGTCATAGAAGTTCAAACAGTACAATATTACTAACAAGATGCATGAAATCATTATAAAATATAATATAATCCGTTAATTTATTTTTGAGTTGTTTTCTTTTAGAATAATAGTTTAAGAATAGTTTAGAATAAGAGACATTCAAGAATATTGTAGCCATCTAAGTGGTTTAGAGTATTTGATTATGCTGAACTGCTAAGAAAAACATTCTAGCTTAGCTTAGATTACTAGAAAATTTCAACTTGTTAATATCTCGGGTTGTTTTGAAGTTATTGTTTGAAAATAAACTACAGTACATTGTTTCACCATAATTTTTTTATCCCTAATGTGTTTATATTGCAATAAGTTCAGTTTAGAAGAATAAGCCACCCCATGACCACTTCTACAAAATCACTTATGGAGTCTTGTTAAGACTCAGGTCAATCATTCCTGAAGACTATGGTTAATTGAATCTCATCCATCAAAGTACACCATTAACCATTATCTAGTACTGGAATCCGTAAAAGTAACTGCACTAGGATTTGGACTACAGAACCTTTGTCTCAGAAAATTAGCTGACTCATGGTGATTATGTTACCACAAGACCAACCCACTAGGTTTTGTACTAATAAAAAAAACTTTTACTGTTAGGTTTCAAAACATTTATATTCTGATATTAAGATTTTATTTCTGCTTGTGATTCTTTAATCTAAGCCTTGAATGTAATATTTACGAATTATGTAATAAATATTAATATTGTATTATATTATTGTTACATACAGAATTTTGGTAGGTGGATAACGGCAAGTTTTTGTGAATGAGTTCAAATACTTGAACACGTTTTACTCGTTAAATGTTAGTCATTCAGATCTTATTGTTATCTTATCAGGAAGTTAATTGAAACATTTCGTGTGTCTTTTATAGTATAATAACAGACAAAATTTTAATAATTAGTTTTCATAATTGACAGTTTTAAAAAAATATTATTTTAGTGGCTGATTAGATAGTAAAATAGTGATCATTAATTGTGTTAAATAATGATTAATAGGTTTTTATGACTGAAGATAAATATTCTGCTCATTTGTGTCACTATTTTCTATATTTTTGATTTTCTGTTTTTTTTTCTGTATTGGTTTTACATTTGTAAAGATTGTTTGAATTTATTCTTCGTTCTAATAAATTATAGTAAGAAGTGATATTGTTTTTTTCAAAAAATACTTAACATTTCTTCGTCAATTTTATTGAATTTTCACTCATTAAAAAGCTTGTACAAATTAGTTTTGTGTGTGTGTATGTGTGTGCATGCATGTTCTGTATGAATGTGCATGAGTTTGTGTTCATGTTTATTTCTGTACATTGTGTCAAGATTTTTAGCTTAAAAAGATGAAAAGATCTTGATGAAATTTAGTAGGTGCAGTTTTTAAAGGGTGTCCTGTAGCAGTATTTATTTATTGCAAATATGATTTTGATGTAGATCTTTTGATAGTGGTAGTGTTATGTCACGGGACTGATCTTCACCTTGTTGTATATAAATGTTGTACTTAGTCCACTAATACATCCTGTTGTAAAAATATTCAATCTTTCACTGAACTGGTACAACTGTTGTGTTGTTTAGGTCATCAGCCGAAAAGCTGGTTTGAACCTTTAGGCCTAGAGGTTTTACTAAGTAAAACGAGGAGTGAGGTGGTTTACCATTGCCTTTCTCACTGAGTGGAAAAGTATGCTTATCAGTATTCTAGGCTCTCTGAAAATCACACATTTTCCACTCTGCAAATGACACCTTCACTTTATTCATCACAGGGTCTGGCTGTATAATGAAATTTGTTACTTTCAGCGAAGATAACTCTGATTAGTGTCTTTTACGCATCTACCTCTTCTGTTCTTAAATACGCCTAGTTCAGTCATAAAATTGGCTGACTAAGTGATAACAAACAGAACTATTTTATGTAGCCCTGGAACCAACAGAGTGAGTGCAATTAATTTAACACTCCACCTGCCCGTTATGGGTACTTTTAACTGTTCACTTGTTTTTATCTTCTTTTTACATAATCCTACTTTCTACTGAAATGTTTCAGCGAATCCACAATCATCAGAGTTCATACAGTTGAAGCTAACTTTTTTTAAACTTATTTAAATATTTTTAAAATTTTAAAAGAAACATCAGTAGAAAATAGGTTGTGTAAAAAAAGGAATAACAAGTAATGTAGCAGCTGTAACATGTCAGTAAAATATTGAATACATTTTAATAGGGTTGAATATTGACTTCAGGAAAAATAAAGATAAAGATTCATTTACCAACATTAATTTAAAATTTCTGTTCTAAAATTTAATTAATTTTGATTAGTAATAAAATGGGTTAATGCTACTAAACGTGGCATTTTGTATCCATAAATTATTATTATTATTATTATTATTATTATTATTTTACTTTCTCAACAGCTGGGACTGCTTTGTTAACTTATACAACAAGGGACATAATCAATGTTTTTTCTTCATTTTTAAAAGTTAATTTTTTTTTTAAATGTGAACATTACTATCAATTTGGTTTTCTGTTTGTATTGTGTATGTTTGCTTGATAACCTAAGTTTTTAATTTATTCAATAATAAATTATGAAAAATACTACTGTGAATTTTTATTGTAATGCATTATGATTGTTAATAGAACAACCCGTGATGTGGGGAATATTGTCATGAGAAGGGAAGATAAAAGGATGTTCTTTTGTGTTTTATCTTGCAGTTCATTTTGATATAAACTAATAATATTAAAACTACTGTATACCAGTTTGGTGATACTTTGGTAGGAATGAAAAATAAATATACATTATTACTGTTATTTTGTTGTCAGAAATGTTTGTTATTGTAAGTAAGGGTTTTGGTAATAGAGATATGTATTAAATAGATCAGATAAAGTTGCAGTTAATTAAGTCTAATTTAAGTTTAACTTGGTTAGTGTTAAAACATTTTGTACACTTGAGTCAGTAATATCATATTGCGTTCAATTTCTTTCTGTAATATTTTTTTTCATTTACAGCAAAAAAGTCTGTTTATAGAGGCTGCTCCACATATCAGAGTGCGTGGCTACAAACTTTATTATGAATTTTGAAACCTTTTACAATCATTGTTTTTATTCAGTTCAAACTTGCATCAACAGCTAGTTGATTCGCCACTAATGTGGGTTTGAACTTGTAGTAATTTTTCAGACTCGAGCCGGGAATCAAACTCAGGACATTGTACTTAGTCATTTTTTTATACACTTCTATAAGTAAAGCAAAAGTTAATGTTATCTTTCAACTTATTCTACCTTGTGTTTACTGTGTTAACCGATAAAGTAAAATGTATTGCACTTTTCTTGATCTTAAATTTATTGTAATATTTTTACTTTTTTGAGGGGGGCCTATCCTTTTTCTTTTGGGAATCTATTAATAGGAGAATGTAGTGACAAGTTGTTGGAAGTATTTATTAAGTTACATTAATGTTGTTGGGACATGATTATCTGGAATGCATTTATCAGAAGGTCCAGTTTATCTGAAACATGTTAAAAAAATTTTTTTTTTTTTGTTTCTTTGACTACTACAATAGTTTTACAACACTTAATAAAGGCTGAACAGACAATGCAGCATTAATAGATATATTTTCATTGCACTGACAAATCAATTAATGCTAAATCACATCATTTACTTGTTCCAAGCATTTAATTCTGTCTTTAATTTGTATTTTACTTTCTCATTTTAGTCAAATAATAAGAATATTAACTCCCACATAGTGTTCCTCAGGATTACATTGTTTTCATTAAAACATAATTTTCATCTTTTTGTTATAGAATATGTGAGTGAAGTAGAACACTGGCACATTCATTTTTACAGAACGAAGGACTAAGTCTTATAATTTTTAGACATGTGTTTATAATTAATAGGAAGTTGTGAAATTGATATTTTTATGAAATTTTTAAATTCCACTATAAATTTAAATCAAAAACCATTTTATTATAAAATTTCTATGAAGAGAGATTCTTTAATAAAATAAATATAAATTTTAAGTGTAATTTTAGTTTAAGATAAGTGTATATTACAGTTGTCGACTCACAATATCAGTTAAATATGGCTACTCATAAAAACCTTGAGAAACACCTTGGCTGGCTAAATAAAAATTTTGTTTGCCTAGTAGTATTTGGTCCATCAATATGGTTAACTGCATTCCTACTGTATGTCACTGTTATGTTATTGAGAGGTATATGTTATAAGTAATATAAGAGGTGTATGTGTTGTCTTTTATCTAAACTAAAGAAATAAATGCAATAATTTTATTTATTTTTTGTTACAGGACTGAAATCTTATTACAATGAATGTGCAGTCACTGAAAATGCAGTTGGCTGCTGCTGCATCAGGAGGGGGCAGAGAAGGATCTTGCAATAACAACAATAACAGTAATAATAATAGCAATAGTAGTAACAGTACTGTGAAAAACAGTAACAGCCATTATTCAAGGACTCATATACCAGTATCGTCATCAAGGACTAATCGTAGCAATAATATTAATAATAGTATGACTAGTAGTATCATAGCTGCACCAGTAAATAATAATTTTACGTTACCATCATCAAATGATAAATGGAAAACAAAATTTGAAGAAGAAGAAAAGAGAAGGAAAACATTGTTAGCACAAAACCAAAAATGTAAGTACATTTTTGTGTTCAATACACCTAAGGCAGGTGTTGCACTGAAGTAGCGTGGCAAACGTTCTCGCAAATGCAAAGTCACAAATGTTACTAGCTAATACATGCGATTAGTAACAAACATTAGCACCACCAACTGGAGTTGCAAGTATTACTAGTATCGCATCACCAAATGGTGTTATATCGTTCAAATGTGAATATGCTTAAGCAGTTTTTGTTTTTATTATTTATACTTCTGTGCGTAGTTACTTATTGACTAATAATAACATTATAGTAATTTGGGGCATTAGTAATGGAGACTAGTGCAGAGGATATTGTTGCGTTCCATTGGTTAAATTTAATTAATTCCAGTAAAATTAAAAATTACAATTCATATCACTCATGTTGAATGTAGAAGTAAATAAATATTTTAAAAACACTTCTAAAATGCCCACACTACAGACAGAAACACCAGTCAGACAAACAACACAAGTGGCTTAAATAGAACATGCGCTATTCATGAAGGAATGATTTTTGTGATTTGTAGCAAGGAAGTGGCGTGCTTCTTCATGTATCACTCTAGTGGAATTTAGTTATATTTGTTTCAGTGTAGTTACAAGGAATAGCATGGTCACGGTCGCAAAATTTGTGAATTAATGTGCCATGCTAGTCCCACGGTACTCTGGCAGAATTCCGGCCTAAAGCTTCTGATTAATTTTATTGTTAATTTTAATAATACTTAAATTACTGAGAATTTGAACCATAAGTTAAGAGATGAATCATTCAATTAAACTAATTCAGTATTATCAGTGTAGTATTTTTATACTACACTAGTGTTTTTTGCTGAAACATGTTGTTTTCTATGTACTTGGGAAGAAAATCCCATCTTGCTTTCTGGTGCTACACACATTACATTAAACTAAGAATGTATTGTAGTTGGGTCTCTTGTTATTTATATATGGTATGTGAGTATTAGTTTAAATGATAATACTAGGATGTTTACATACAAAGAACCAAGGGAATATTTAAAGAAAAAAATGTGTTACTAAAACCTTGGCTACAAATTTCATTTTAGTTATAATTATTGCCTGAATGCATGGTTTAAAGAGTGATGCATAATGAAAAATTTTTACTGTAATTCAGTTATTTGAAATCTGTCATTTTGTACTCGGATGAAGCTTAAAATTGTAGTCTATAATAACATATAAGGTAGGCACTAAATCTGATGTGTTGAAAATTGACGTAACTACCATTTGGTTAAAAATAATAAAATCCATGCTGATACTTTTGTCGGCAACAGCATTGGTACAAATATGTGCTAAATATTACTTACATTGTTTATCCTTCTAAGCTAGAGAAACAAGTTTTTCTTTTACAAGCACAAAATTACAATGTTTTGTCTAATTTCTGTTAATATAAGAGGAGTTCATACCGCATATCCCGCCAATGTTAAATCAGAAAAATTTGAGACCCATTATCTCAGTAATTAATATTTTAAAGCTGTAACTTTGAGGAATTATATATGAACACAAGAAGAGGCTAATGATCCTCAGACATTAAAATATAATGACTTCTAAAAAAGTTATGAATTGTTTTTGACGGGGCTAATAATTTTTAAATATTTTTTCATAAAATTCCACATGTACAATGCTGAAAGAGGATCCACAGTACCACTATAAGCTACTAAAGACACAGTAAAAAATTCATTTCTTTATGTTTTGCGGTTTCTGAGAAAACGGCTCTTGTAGGAAAAAGATGTTTACAAATTAAAATAAAAATTATTTAGATATAATAAACACAGAAATTACACCAGAAAAAAATGACTTTTCTCATATCAACCACTACAAAATCAGTTATAATATACAACCTATGTAAAAACATAACCTACAAATCCAATAGAAAACAAGGGAAAAATGACATCTTTCACAGCCTTTTTAGATTGTGTGGTTTCAGAGTAATAAATAAATAACTGTCTGAAAATTTCACTGTCCAAAATTCCGAACCTGCAGACTTATTATAAAAAAATGTTTAAAATATTTCTAAAGATCATAAATATGCATATATACCATTATACCAAATTAAACAAAAAATTCCAAAAATATATATTCAATAAAATTCAAAAAATTGATTATGGAATCAAATTTTCGGTATGAACTCCCCTTAAGTGTACTTTCTACCAGAAAATGAAAAATTAGCACCAAATTTCATAAACCCCTTTTATTTGTGTAGTGATTTCATGAAATCTTTACTTTCCTAATGAGTATCCTCCAACTATACCTGCTAATATATTACAATAATTGTTATCATAATTTGATTTTGTGTTAACAGTGTCAAGGGATCATGAAGAATTACAAAAAAAGTACAACAAAGTGCAAGATGATTTAAAAAATAAAACTAAGCAACTTAATGATAAAGAGCAAGAATTCACTCGTCTGCGCAAATGTAAGTTGTAACTTAAATTTGTTTCTGTAACTTAAGCCATAACTTAAAATATATCTCACGAAATACAAGTATGGCAAGTGTTTGTGTTTAAAAAAAGAAGGAACAGTTTTTCTGTGGAAGCAAAAATTGCAGTTAACATTATTATAGTCATACAGAAAAGGAATAAAAACTTACAAGAACTAAAATGTGTTTTCTGTTGTAAAACTACGGGATAAAGTTTTTCAACTGTTTTGGTTTTACGACAAGTGCTATTCTTCAGTACTTGAATTTATTTAATCTGCTTTTCTAACTTCAATGTATTTCCAGTGGTGGTACTTCAAAAATAAAGTAAAGAGTAATGTTCTTATCAGTGTTGTTGATTTATCAAACATTTGTTTGCAGAACTTTGTCCTCTCATAACATAAATTTAGTTTAGATGTGATGAAGCATATCATTAATTTACCAATATAATTTTTATAATATAACCTGTTTATCATGTTCAATAAGATCATAGCTATTAATTTTAAAACAATATTGATGCTTTATTACTCCTACGTTTTTGCTCTTGTAACATGAAATTGTATGAGTACGAGAGTTCTCTTATAATATTACTGATAAATGACAATCAATGAAAAGGTTATGTTTATGTCTTTAGCAGATAAAATTTAGTTGCAATGGTGTAATGTGTACTGTTTATTGGGTATCATTTACGAACTCACATTACACTTGTTTGTTGTTAGGTACTTAATGTTTTCACCCTTTTCCTCCTTTTTCTGTGCTGTTTAATATTTCTGTTTTCTGTTTCTATATTTCTGTTTGTTTTCTATTTTAATATTCTTTAGTTTTCTATTGTCAGATCAGCAATAAGCTCTGTAAACTATACAAATAAAGGTATTCTGTTACTCATTAAAAGGTAATTACAATGCTAACAATTCAGGAAGTCTAATTTATTACTCTGTTCATAGAAATTAAATTTCAGAAAATGATTTGTATTTTATATTGTGTCTACAGCTTTCATTATTTTCAAATCTCTTTACTGGATCAGTAATGGTTTTAACCATAAGATTTGAGTATACCATACAACAGTTATCTCTAAGATGTAAGTTATCTCTAACAGGTATCTCTAAAAAAAATGTAAAGCTATTATTTTGTTTAACCATTTTTTTATCTTAGATTGGTTAACACCAATTCTTTCTTTCAAAATTAAAAATGTTCTGTAGAGATATCATAGGAATGTTGCAAAAAACATCATAAGAAGTGTTGGATCCACTTAAACAAACAAAAAAAAACTCTTAAACTTTAAAATTTTCTTAAATTTAGTTAGTATAACTTAAACACCTATTTGATTTAAGAATCTTCCTTTCTGAAAAAAATCATTAAAAATCTAAATTCTATTGCAATATTATAATAACTTAGTTTAAATTATATTATGTATTTATAAGGTTATTTTGGTAGTTGAAAGAAAATGCTGCCAATCAGTGTACGACTGGAATATTGCAATGATAAATTTGAGAGTTTAGGGTATTTATGACAAAGATAATAGTACTGTTGGCAAACAATCTACTATCAGTTTAATCACCATCATGGATTTTAATTGAAAGAAATTACTGCCTTCACAGTACTTTTCCACTGATAATTATTGTTTAATATCTTCAGAATTTTAAAGGTGTAGATAGTGAGTCAGGAGGTTTGCATATGGATGGGCTGTGAGGAACGAAAGAGTAATCTGACAGTGCTGCCAACCTCAACAGTGAGGCACTATTATTTTACTGCCATGAAATTGAACAGTTTGTTAACCACATGTTGCCTTTTAATTAATATACTTCGTTGTGACTGACACTTTTTCCTCTTAAACCCCATTTCAGAAATTACGAAAATTCCATTTTTCACTAGGTGTCAAAAAAACTGTTGATGAAGAATTATCTTCTTCACGGTCTTTAACTTCTTCTTTATATTTTCAATTGTGGAAAGAGAAACATCACAGTAGGTAGCCGCTTGCTCATGGTTTTTGTTAAGAGGCAGGGAAAGGTATTTTTGTTTAGCTTCAACTTCACAACGTTTTATTACATTGCATGTTAGATTTCGTTCAGCACTGTGAACAGTTCAACTGCGTTTTCGAGAAACTGACATTTCCATTTACGGTAACCAACAGTTATTATTAGTACAGTTAACCTAAAAAGGTTCTGTGATATACTATATGTCCTCTGGGTGTAGTTTACATTGTTGTGTTGTTGAACTGATACCAAAGCAGTCACGCATGTGCACTGATGCTTTCCCCCCATTACCCCTCATTAAAGCCAAAGGCAAACTTGTGACTCAAGTACTATAAGTCATATCAATTCATTAAAAAAGAAGATTTATTTAGTTATAATTTAACTAGCTTCACAATTTTTCTGTCTTACAGTATCAGAAGCTCTTTGTAAAGAATATGATCAGATGAGAACACAATACAATTTGGAAGCAAATACCATGCAAAAAGCAATGAAACGAGCTTCCTTGGTGAGTTTACATACTAAATATTAAAATTAGTAGATAAGTTATTAGTACTATGTGATTTAATGAAGTATAAAGCAAACATATTATTACCCTTCTTAATTTCTCAGAGATATATTGTTTTGTAAAAGAATGCCTCTGTTCATAAGTGATGATGGTTCAGTGATTAGAGAGTTGACAAGAATTTACACCCCTGAACACTCACGGATCTCTCTGAATGACCACCATTCATTAAAAAGCCCTACTTAAACCAAAAAAAAGAAATAATGTGTGTGAACCTTCTGCACCAATGTTTACTAAGTGTGCAAAATACTTAGTTGTGAATTAAACACAGGTATGTGTACGTTGTGTTGGAATTATTAAATAACCAGAATAAGATAAAACATTGTACTTTGAACTAAATCTTCATGATGTCTTCATGAGGTGCTTAGTACTAGAAAACAGCGACCACTATTTGGTTTGCGTGTAAATGAGTCTTACCTTAATTACTGGTATATCATGTAAAAAAGAAATGTTTTGTTAAAAATATAAAACTGAAGTATATACTTCAGACTATGATCATGTTGGTGGTATTGAAACTGTTTGCTGTTTCATAGTTTTGTAATTTTAAGAGTTAATTGATCTGGAATCCGGTGTTTATATTTTAGCAGTATTCATGAGTACATTTACAATACATATGATTCCGTAAATGCCTAGTGCAGTGTTTAAAAGAAAATTATTTTGGTTTTTAAAGGTCAAAAGGAATGTTTTGTTTAAAAAACATAGGCCTTACTTTATATTAAATTTTATTTTTGCAAAATTAAAAAAACTTTAACCAGGTTTATTAGAAACCAATATTGTTAACAAAAAATATATTTATGAATCTCACAGCTTTAGCATGAGTTTATGTTTAGTCATGGGCTTGAGGCTGAGGATCCATGTGTGTTGTTTAGGTCATCAGCCGAAAGGCTGGTTTAAACCTCTAGAGGCTTACTAAGTAAAATGAAGTGAGGTGGTTTACTATTACCTTCCTCACTGAGTGGAAAAGTATGCTTATTAACATTCCGGGCCCTTTGAAAACCAGATTTCCTAAAAAGCAGGGAAGAGATTTCCCACCCTGTAAATGACACCTTCCTTCATTCACCACAGTCTGGCTGTACAATGAAATTCATTACTCTCGGAAGAGATAACTGATTGGTGTCTTTTATATCTCTACCTCTTCTGTTCTTAAATGCTTCAGTCATATAATCGACTGACCATGTGATAAAAAACAGAACTATTTTTTTGTAGCCACGGAACCAGCAGATCAAGTGCAAATAATTTAACACTTTACTTGCCTGGTTTGGACAATCAGGATCTTTACCTAATAAATTATATCAGGGTCTGATTAAAATCATTATGTGTAAATGTGCATAATGTGTAAACGAGTTTGGTATTTGGCATCTGAGTTTCTTTCCAATATAATGCTGAGTACAATGTGAGGTTATGAAGTCATTGCTGTGGATTTTCCATGTGTGAGAATAATGTCTGTAACAAGATATTAGTACTTATTTCATAGCTGGAGATATAACAGTAATACTCACTCATTGGTAATAAAGTTATCTACAGCTTCATTATCAACTATTTTGTGTGATAAGAACAGAGTACTCAGAAATTCATTACTCACTTACTCATTAAGTAATATGAATGGTAATAACTGATCATAAATAGCGTAACACATTGTGCTAGTTTTACTTGTTTCTTTTTTTATTGTAATTTGTTAAAATGAAATAAATCTTCAGTTTAATCTAATTTCTTAACTTTGTAGCTTTAGTACAGTATTATCAATCAGTGCAAACATACTATCATAATTTAACATATCAGTTGTCAAAAGTAAAAAAAATTGTCCTGACTGTCAAAATTATCATATCCTTTTTATCTTTAATTTAAAGTAACTATATATGATTGTAATTTCTCCTGTTATAAATAATTAATAAATCATGTCTTGTACAGTGCTGTAGACTGGTTATAAAATCCAGTTAAAAATAATACCTAATTAATCATCATCTGTCAAGGATTAGGATTAATGGCCTGTTCCGGCATCAATCTCTTTTAAGGTCTTCCCACGCCTCGTTTCTTTCCTACTGTTTATTAACTCATTTTTTTCCCTATTGTCCTGAGAATAGAACTGCTTGCAGTGCTGAATTTTGTCAGTTTTTTACTTACTACATCAGCTTTGTCATAGGAAATCCTGCACCCTAAATATTTAAAATCTCGAACGTTTTCTATAGTTCTGTTACAAAGTTTAATTTTTGAGCAAACTGGCCATCTTCCCTTCAATGCCATAATCTTTGATTTTTGCACTAATATTCTCATTCCAAACTCTGCACTTATATTGTGAACTTATAACATCTGCGTACAGCAATGAATTCAGGAATACATTATTACAAAGCTGAATGCTTGAGTCAGCTAGGTAACTCCAAATTGTTAAAATTTCATCAACATAAATATTAAATATGTCGTAGAGATTGGTCAGCCTTGTTGTACTCCTTTATTTATTTTCATTTTCTCTGTTTACTTGTTATTGCCAAAAGAATCACTATATCTGTTGTTATGTACTACTCACAATA
Organism: Catonia carolina; assembly: GCA_035578175.1. Classification (NCBI taxonomy): domain Eukaryota; kingdom Metazoa; phylum Arthropoda; class Insecta; order Hemiptera; family Achilidae; genus Catonia; species Catonia carolina. The sequence goes on along the minus strand of JAQMRL010000001.1, from coordinate 122,992,182 downwards.
GCAGCAACAAGATATTTTGGATAGCCCACCTCCAGCATTATACCCCAAAGACGCCTCATAGAACATTATCGTAATATACCTAATTAATATTTATATAAATGCAGGCTGCTGTCACAGTTTAAAACTGCATTGCATCCACCATGGAATTATAGTCCACTAAGCGAGATGTAACGATTTGTTACTGTAGGCAGTGAAGGCATTCAAAATGCTGCGAGGCCTGATAGCTTCCTGTTTTTTTCTTTCCTAAGACTTCAGTGCCATCTGAGTCTTTGTGGTTCTTTTCTGTCAGTGACTGTCTTGATAAGAAGATCCTTCCTTAGAAGATTTAATTTTTACTTTAGATAGATTTTAATTCATGTCCTTGTGTTATTAGTAGTTCTTAAACTGACTGAAATTTTTCTTGTTTGACCATGATGCGATTTGTATTTATTTGTTGCCTTCATTTTGTCTGTATTTCTTTAAAAAAGTGGAAGCTGGAATAATATTGACAAAATTATTTGCTTTGCCCGTAACAGGCTGGTGGAGTGTTAAATTATTTGGACTCGATCTGCTAGTTCCAGGGCTACAAAAAATAGTTCTGTTTCTTATTACATGGTCAGCCAATTATATGACTGAAGCATTTAAGAACAGAAAAAGTAGGGGTGTAAAAGACACTAGTCACAGTCATCTCCTCTGAGAGTAATAAATTTCATTATACGGCCAGACCTTGTGGTGAATGAAGTGAAGGTGTCATTTGCAGGGTGAAAAGAAGATGCTTTCAGAGGGCTTGGCATGCTGATAAGCATACGTTTCCAATCAGTGAGGAAGACCAGCCTTTCGGCTGATGACTTAAACAATAATTATTTGCTTTGCATATTAAAAACCATCAAAATTGTATTGTACCAAAGAATGTTAAACAATTTTTAACTATCAGCAGAAAAATTAAAATGAAATAAAAATCTTTTTTATCTCCAAACAAAGCTACGCATAGCTACACCTGTTCTGAACTCACATACTATATTTACATTCATTTTTTTCTTAGCTCTATCGGTGTCTCTCTTACCCTTTCAAGCATATCATCAGACTTCCAGAGGTATCTTTTGAGCTGATATTTTTCCATCTGCTGTCTGCAAACTTCACAATATTCTTTTTCTTTTAAATAAAATAAAAATCTCTTAATTAAAATAAGTTTATACGTTTAAGAAAAACAAAAATTCATTAGCAGACTGAGTGTTAGCACAACATATGATACAGTTAAAAGTTCCGCACATAAGACATATAGTTTTAAGTGTTATTTAAAATATTATGAAACTGGATTATCCACATAGAATATCTTATCTTAAACATATTATTTATAAATATATTATAATAAATATATATGGGTAAACATATTGATTACTCAACATACATTCTGCTTTAAAAATATCTTGTGTACCATTAAAAATTTGTATGTTAACTTACAATTAAAAAAAAAATCAAAATTAAAGAAAAACAATATTATTCCAAAGATGTGATGTTCGATCGAATAATTGAGAGGAATGGAAACATTCATGCAATGCAGAATAAAAATAAAAATAACATTAATTTTATGATAATATTTAAATAATTTAATTATAATTAAACAATATTGATGAGTACAAGATGCAAAATATTAACAATTTAAATTTTATATTATTTCTTTATAAAAACTTTATACATAACACTGCAGTTCTCCGCAGCTCAAAATACAAATTATTAAAATACCGTGCCTTTAATTAACTTTAAAATAAATAACTAAAATAATAACGTAAATACTTTTATATTCTATTAATTTTATTACACTTCACGCCAAACTGTATCGAAATCAAACTATAATCTATTGAAATTAACGTGGAACTCCATCTAAATCAAGCCATCATCTATCAATTAAAATTAACGACGAACTCCTTGAAAAAGTAAAATTGCCCTCTATATAAAAACTCGGTACTACCCTCTCTGTGTATGACGTCGGACCAATGTGAACCCTTCTTTTAACTTTCGAAGGTTTTATTTTCAGTTAAAAATTATAAGACACATGTAAGCAATTACCACACACAATACAAGTTAATATATGGTGTAGTGATTGCTTACTTAAACACCGACACATTAATTTTACATTTAATGGGTTATTGAGACAATTAACAGATTTCTCCCCACATAAATATTTACTAAAATTTTGCCGACACAAACATACATAAAAATGTATCACTATTATGTCAGTACCATTATTATATATTTATGAGCTAACGGTTACATTTAATTGATTGTTTTCTTTTACTTTTACAACGATTACTTTTAACGGATATTTAAAATAAACTATTTTCTTTGCTTTTATTAAATACATTAATTTATTAACAACATAATTAATCGCTAATTATGTGTGATACACTTGTGATTACATTTTGAATACTTCACCTCTTTCCTTTTTTAAAATTAAATTTTAAATATCAATTCATGAAAACTTGTAATTCTACATTTTTGTTTGATTCCGTTTTGTCAACACCATTAAATTTATTTTTTAACAAATTAAGACAACTGAATGCTTTTTTTAATATTTTCAGTGGTACAAAGAGAATAGAGAATTGAAGCGAAAGAGTACAATGCTAATAGATAAAGTAATGCAGTTATCTCCTGACTTAAATTTATTACAACAACTAGAACAAATGGCTGATGACCAGACTGATAATAAAACAGGGGAACAAGGAGGTGATGATATTGAAGAGTTAAATAAAACAATTCAAGGTAAAAAACGTGTTTTCTTTGTAGAATTTATTTTGGCATGTTAAGATAATATTAGATGCTTCTGACATTTAGTTTTCCTTTTGAATTGTATGTCACCGGATGGTGACATTATGTGGCTAACCTTATCATTTTGGTGGCCCTGAAAAGGGCCGTTTATGTGCGTGTGTCCGCCGAGGCAGACAGAAGTGTTTGATGGCCCTGAAAAGGGCCGATGTAAACCTTATTGAATTGGTCCTGAGAAGGACCGTTGTGCCGGTCTCAAAGGAGACCGGCGTAGGCAGCACCTGGCTGCGACGAGAAGCTGGGCGACACGGCGTGCGTCGTCCAGCGGAGACGTCATCTTCTTCCCTCGCGGTAGTGCGTCGATGGCTGCTTCGTCGGGTCCGGTGGGCGTAAGGCTCGGTCGAGGGACCGCTGTGGGCATCGCTCACATCAGCAGGCGATGACGGTCCGGTCGACGGCTTACGGTGACGGGTCGGCGAGCAGAAAAATCTTCTTCTCTGTTGTGGGGTCGTCGATTATTCTTCGCTGAAGTACAGCAGCCGTGTGCCGTGGTGGACGTCTCGTCTGCTGTCTGGTGGAAGTGAAGTCCTCAGAGTCTTGATCGGAATGAATCGACTCGGCTCAGTGCAGCGCTCTTTATATAGCTGCCGAGAGCACTGTTGTAGAGAGCGGCGACTGACTTGGCCTTGATGACAAAGGCCTTTGAGGTGTGCAGCCGAAAGCTTTGTCACTATGCCGTCAAAGGCCGGGAGAACTATTGAAGCCGGCAACACAGTTAATGATTAATTAGAAGGGGTGGCGGTGACATGTAATATCATTAAAACTAATAATAATAATAGTTTTGTATGTAAACTAAAATATTCCTGATGAAACATTTATTTTGCCTTGAGATATAATAAATTAAACCAATAGAAGACAAAATTGTGCGGTGATAAAATAATTTCGTATAAAAATTTCTATGAATTCGGTATGCATTAATATAGTAATTTTATTTAATTCATTAAGCAGTTTGGTATGTTTGCAACATTGCATTAATTTTTTTTTTTTAATTTAGGGTCATTTGAAACCATACAAAGCAAAATCATACTCTTTTATTAACCTTTATGATTGCGTACAATCTCAGCATATTCTCACTGCAGGGTTTCTTCTTTTATTTAACTATGCACTATTAAAATCTTTTGGAAGTACTAATATCATGTAGGTACTATTAAATGGTAATGTTCCATTAATATTGTTTGTGGTTTGCTCATTAGGTTTTTTTTATTTAGTACTTTAGTACTATTATAATTTTTAATCGGTTTCCTTTTGTTCGTGTATAAAAACAAATAAACTGAAATGTAGGTGAATCAGGTACTAAATTGTTGGTTGTAGTTTTATCTTTCTTCAAAGTTACACTTTTTTTACAATGTGTCTGTTCAAAAAATTCCTGAACTTTATTTGTAAAAAAAAATACTTGACTTACAGCTTTGGGGTCTGGATCCCCTTCAAAGTAATCTCCTTTCCAACGTATACACGTGTCCCATCAGTGTTTCCTTTTTCTGAAGCAATCATGGAATGCTTCTTCTGGAATGGCTTCCAGCAGCTCTGTCACATTCTTCTGAATCTCAGGAATCGTGGAAAATCTTTTTCCTTTGAGAGGTTCTTGAGTTTGGGGAACAAGAAGAAGTTACAGGGTACTAAATCAGGTCAGGTGAGTAGGGTGGGTGGGGAAGTACAGTAATCAAATAGCTGGCCAAAACTCTTGAGTTTGAGGGTTGAATGGGCTGGTGCGTTGTCGTGGTAGAAGAACCAGTCTCAGCTTCCCCGAAGTTCGGAACGTTTCCTTCGATTTTTTGACGTAGGTGTTTCACAAGCTCAATGTAGCAAGACTGGTCAACTGTAGAGCCTGGAGGAAGGTAGTCATAATGGAAAACCCCTCCGGCATCGCAAAAACAGCCAGCATGACCTTCACATTGGAGTGAACTTGACAAATTTTTTTGGATCTTGTAGAATCTTCACCCACCCATTGAGATGATTGACATTTTGTTTTGATGTCGTAGCTGTAGATCCATGATTCATCACCTGTTATGATGGCTGACAAAAACATTTCTCTGTCTTCAGCTCATTCAAAAAGATCTTGGCAAGTTTCAACATTATGTTGTTTCTGGTTTTTGGTCATCAGATGAGGCACACATTTTGTGGTGACTCAATGCATCTTCAACTTTTCAGTAAGAATTCCGTAGCATGAACCAATTGAAATATTGGCCTCTTTAGCAAGTTCTCGCACAGTCAAATATAGATTTGCATGCACCAAAGAATTGATTTTGGCTACATGATAGTTGTAGACCTCCCAAAACTATCATCATCATCCACTGATTGCTGACCATTTTTAAACTGTTTGAATCAATCATAACAAGACCTTCTTTTCATGGATTCATCACCATAAGCCTTGACAAGCAATTCATGAATTTCCGTGAAAGACTTTCTTAATTTCACGGCCCAACGCTGTTCACGCATGTCACTCTTTTTAAACTTTGACAAACGCATAGAACTCACCTTCATAAAAATAACTGTTTCTCCACAACTAAGCAAGATTTCAACTAACTACAAATTGGAGGTTACTCATGATGTTTCTATGAACACAAAAAGCCATGGCAGATCTCTGTGGAACTAACAGTAAGAGTGCTATAAAAAAATTAGGAAATTTTTGAATAGACCTCGTATATAATAACTTATCTGTAACATATTTTATACTCATGTTTATATAAAGTGTTCGAGAATTGGGATTGAAATACAGTAAAACCCTGCTTACCTGAACCTTGCTTATCCGAACTTTGCTCAACTGTGACTCGGCTTAACCAAGATGGATCCAATATTTTTTAAATTTTGTTATTGTAATTTTATTTCAATACTGTATATTTAAATTAAAATCAGTTGTAATTTTAATTTAAATATGTAGCACCGGTAAGGCACATAACAGTGTCCAATGAAATAAATTACATATACAAGGTTTCAGTAATCTTGGAATTTGGTTTTAAAATTTGTTTTAGGTTGCCTTAAGTTTTGTTGAACAGTGTGAGGAAGCTTTACCATCAGGATTACTTTTAATAAAACGATATCGTGATATTGCCGCAAAATAAACATTTTCTTCAAAAATCTCAGAAAAATATCTGTTAAAAATGTATCTCCTGTAAAAAATCTGTAAATACTTCACTGTAAATAATAAGATTATTTTGTTCTGTTGAAATTGTTTTCTTTTGTTTAGACATACTAATTAACAGTTGTAAAAACAATGTATATTTACTACTACTGTTTTTAAATTCAAAAGATTTAGCTTAGGTTACTTTCACACTGGTGAAACACGACCTTGACGTGATTAAAATGACAAGACCTCAACTCGACCAAAAAAATGAGTCTCATCATGCATGTTTGCACATCGAGGAGATGACCTCGACGCAACTGTTCAAGCTTTTCTTCAAATCCACCTGCAGTTTGAAAAATGTTAAGTGATGATGAAGATGTATTCATTGCTTATTACTAAAAAAGAACAAAACAGAAGAAAAGCAGCTGTTGGATGTCACCATATATAAGTAATAATCGTAATAGAGGAGTGTATGTGTGTGCCCAGGAACTCTCCTGTGATGAATTCAAATTTAAGTCTTGTTATCAGATGTCAAAATGAAGTTTCCAACTAGAATAAAAAAGGGTCCTAGAATTTTAAAAAAAGACATACTACAGGAGTAGTTTGTCTCCTGAGGAGCAAATTGCTTTTCAACTTCCAGCACAAAGGCTACTTGGGCTGTTTTGTCTTCCATGATTATAGGACTGGTCAAGTGGGAGTTAGACAAACTGAGTCGGATGCAACCAGTTTGATCGTGGTTGTGTTGAGATCGTACTGGTGGGAGAGCGAACTTATAAATAAACAGGCTAGGACTTGTATAAGACGTCTGGTCGAGGTCGTGTCGCGGTCAAGTATCACTGGTGGGAGAACACCTTTAGTGTGTTATCCGAAATCAGATCCGCCCCCTATATTTCAGTTAAGCAGGGTTTTATTGTAGAAACAAATGTCAGTCTGAAAGATCAACTAAATTATACAATTTCTTAAACTACCAATGACTCGTGCAAAACTGAACACATGTTTTCTACTAATTTTTTTTTAATCTGATGTGATAATATTTTTACTTTTAGAACTTAATAAAGAAGTGGCTCGCTTGCAAGCTGAATTAAATTCCGCTCGACTACAGGAATTTGAAGCTCAGGAACAAACAGTAGAATTGACTACTGTATTAGATGAGGAACAAATTTCAAGAAAAATGTTAGAAAGTGAGCTTCAGGTATGCATTTACTTAATGCCTTTATCATAATAAATCTATTTTAAAATTATTGGCTTCTACATTTTTTATTTAAATTTGTTAGCTGTTTATATTTACCTGTGTTAATTCATAATGAACAGTAAATGTTAAGGAAAGACAAGATAAAATGAAATTTAAATAAATTTTATTTTACGTTTTGTTAAATCAGCTTTTAAATGTTTTTAATTTAGTTTCTTCATTAAAATGGGTAGTCTGTAAAAATTATTTGGGGTGATACACCATTCATCTCTTGCAAAGTTCTGTAATTTGAGCTTTTCTATAGTTCTTCTCAAGCTTCTGAATCGTGTATAATATTAGATGCAAACACTGGAGCTGATAGCTTAATTTTCAAAAAGGGTTTTTAATTTTTTCAATTTAATTTTTAGATCATAAATTTTGGAATTTATTTCTGTGGCTGTTAATTAGTGGTTAAGACAATTTATTCAAACTTATGTTATGTTGGAAGCTGTGTTACAAATGAATAATTGAAGCAACCACAAATGAATATTTTACTCTGTTGTTTCCCACATAATTATCTATAAGGAAAAGTCTTCAAAAATGAAATGAATTTCTTTTTCAGTGTTTAAAAGTAATTGTGATGTATTCAAGTTAGACGTAAACCACCTTTATAAATTAAACCTTTACTTTATAAACCTTTTCTTTACAAAAGGTTCGTAAACCTTTTCTTTATAAATTTTTCATGTTTGATATGTTTATCCACTATATTGAAATTAACTTCATTTTTTGTAGAATGATTGTAACACGACTTGTACCTTACTTGTAAAATTGTAAGTAAAACTCAGTGGTGAAGACCACAGATCTACATCTTTATCTGTTCTCAAGATATCAGTAGGCTTAATTCCATTCATAGGCTCTGAAAAGTATCTGAATCTGAAAATCTAAAAAGTAGCCAAAATTACAAAACAAGTATGGAAGATAACACACAATATGTGTTTGTTGTAAAGGAACTCATTTATCCACTGTTGTAAGCCTTGACATGCTGATAAATGAGTAACTTTGTATGAAATTATGCAAAATATTTTCCAGGAATTAAGAAGAATGAAGAGCAATTTAAATGAAGTCACTAGGTTAGTAGCAGCTGAAGTAGCAGCATTAAGAGAACAATGCACTCACGATAGGCAGCTGGCTGAAAAATTCAAAGTCGATGCAGATAAGGTATGTGTTCATCATTTTGTATTGTATTTAAATTAAATATATTCTGTGAATTAATTATAGAAGTTAAAAATTTAAAAGATTGCCAATAGACCATCAAAAAAAATAGGTGAAACTTTTTAACTACTATAGTATTTACTACTGAATAGTTGAATAGATAGTGAGCTTGTTCACTATAAAGACAAACCTAAATTAGTTTAAATAACAAACTTCCAATTAGATTTTTGTAATTTTAAAAATTGACCTAATTGCTGTCAGTTGACTGCACAAGCTTTTGACTGCTAAGCTGAAGGTCCTGATCTCAATTCCTGGTTAGGATCTAAGCATTTTAAAATTGTACCTACTTATAATGTACCTGATCTTCTGAAATTAGTAACGAGCAGTTAATGTATTATTGAAAGAAAAATTGAAATTGGAAAGTGAGCTCAGCTTTGTTTTTTTTTCTGTATGATAATGTAGGCCTACTTACTGTTGTAATTTCTTTTGCAAGACAATTTTTGTATGTATGGTAATATGTTCTAGAGAGTATACTTTGCTTTGTTGTGTATCATCTGCCTTTCTTAAAAACTTTAGTAACTGAAACTAATCTTTTCAAAATACTTTCAATTAAACTAAATGAAAAGAAGGGTCTATTGGACATGTTTGAACTTAATAAGACTTTAAACTTCTTTGAGGATTGAATTTGAAATGTCATTTATTAAATAGATGTTTGTCTTTTTTAGGCTAAAAAAGAAAGAAATGTCTTGGCCCATCAAAGTCAGTTATTAATGTCAGAGATTGGGAGTGACGATAGATTGACAAGTGTTTTATTAGAAGTTGAAGAATTAATGTCTTGTTTGGAAGAAGAAAGACAAAGGCATTCGGCTGAAGTTCAACAGCTTCAAGAAAAACTTGAATTGTTGGAGAGTAATGATAGGCTAGAAATATTGGAACAGCGACTTAAACTGACTGAATCTGAATTAGTTTGTGCATTACAGCGGGCTGATCGTGCAGAACTACAAGGAACACAATTATCAGAAAGGAGTAAGACTTTTTTAAATGAATTTTTTGATAAGATATAGACCTTTAAATTGTAATTTTATCCGCAAGATGTAATGCTTCTTTTCATTTTATACATTTTACTTATTTTTTCTATATAGTATAGAGTTAAACTATATCGAGGGGAAATTAATTTAATTATAATACATTAAGTGTTAAAAATACATTTTAGCATTTTACTGCTGAATTTAAATTTCTTCAATGTGCCTATTGTTAAGATCTTTTATTTTATTTGTAGTAACAATGTTCTTATAGGTAACAATGAAGCAAAAATTGGGAAAATACATGAAAAAATGTGTTAAAATTGATGTCTGTATGAAGTGTACAGATATCTCTACTGTGGTTCCATGGGCCCCCGGCTAAAAGGAACCATAGACGAATATCCAGATTTTGTAACATTGCTATTCAAAGAGCCCAAACTACAATGGTTTAAAATAACTCTTTGATGTTTTACTCACATAAGAATGAGAATAACTTTCAGTTTTAATAAAATTTGAGTGGGATTCTTGCAGCATCAAAGAATCACTGTAATCAAACAACAGATTTAGTTTCAACTGCGTATTGTTAGTCTTCGTTTTAAGGTTTTACAGCTAGCAGCATATTACATTCCTGATTATATTAGATGGTTTATAGTATGAGTACAAATTATACTAGAGAAAACAATATAAAGTTTATAAACAATTTTTGTTTTTGTTGTCTTACATATAGGCCTAGAATTCAAATTATTGACACATACGTACTGTATGTGTTACAGTATACTTACAGTACACCATATTACATACAGTAACTGCTGGTTTATGAAGATATAGGTGGGATTCTCCTTTTGGACTTCAGAAAAATTCCAAATTATGCTAACAAATACAAAATATAAATTAGTATCATGTTTAAATTATACACTATATTGAATAGTGTGTGTTAATGCTACATAATGTAAAGCAAATAAAAATGGCATAGAAGAGTTATTGTAACACATGTTATAATTATATATAAATTGATAATGAATTTACTTTATCATGAACACAGTAGGTGATGTAAAGTCTATTGAAAAGGGGTTATTCCATTAGCCTCTGGTTATGCGCTATGTGATTTAGATCAGTTACTTTTATTGATTGTGTTTGATGTTCCCTGTTACAGTCTCAAAATTGGAATCACAGTTAGAGGAGGTTAAACAGCAAGAAATGCCACCAGTTCCTGTGGCACCGCCACCTCCTCCACCACCTCCTCCTCCCCCTCCACCACCAATGGATTCATTATCACCTTCACCATGCACTGTTAGACTTCGAACTAGTAACCCTAACAGCAGGCCTAGTAGTGATGGATCAGAAAGTGCAATAGTTGAGATGGCTAGTTTATTGGGGATATCAAGAAAACCAGTGAAACCATCACAAGGTAAACTTCTTTTATTTTTATTACATACTTTTTTATTACTGGAATCTGTTTTAAGTTTGAATTTTCTGAAACTTTGTAAACAATTTACTTGATTTTAATTACAGCGTTGTTTTTCTCCAGTTTTGCTTTTGTGTTATTTAGTAAGTTTCTTAAGCACTAAAAATGCTTTGTAAATGGAAAAAGACAGAAAGCCTTAGTGTGTGTGGAATTTCTGGTAATCTCTTACTAGAGAATGGTGAGGTTGGAATTGTGACTAGTACAAATAACTCAAGTTAATATATTTTTGTGTAAAGTAACAAGTGAGCAGGTAACCAGGACCCTTATGGTTCTGGGTAGAGCTGTTCTTCAACTAAATGCTATGCTCTGGGCTAGTAAAGTATAGATGAGGAGGAAACATTAATGTTTACATGTGTTTTGGAACCCATAACTACATTTGAGTAAATGTTCTGAGTAAAAGTCCTGGCAAATGAGTTTAACTAACAGACAAAGGCTGGAGGTCTTAGAGATAGACTGGTTACTAAGGTCGTGCTGTTTGTAGATTGGAGGAAGTGAGAAATTTAAAAAAAACAGGCAACAGACCAGTTCTCAGGATACATATAGTTGTATGGTATTAGCATGGGCAAAGAATGGCAGTAGACATATTGCCCCAAAGAGCATTCCGTTTCCGTCCAAAAAACTGAAGGAGAAGGATTGCTGTCAGATAACATGGATACAAAAAGTTCAAGATACTATGTTAGTGAGGGATCTCAGGGAGTAGGCACCTAGCCAGGGAGCTTAACATGGGGGGTTCAGTCCCCTCAAAAGAAAAAAAATTTACGGCCGGGCAAAAATGAAAATGAAAGAAAGTTTCTTCTATGTACTTGTTAGAAAAGTTTCATTCTATTTGACTAGCTTTCCAAGATGTCTTAAAAAGTAACATAGAAGTGATTAAAAATAATATGCATTTTTTAATAAGCTGAATGCCTTAATTAGTTTAATATACATAAAAAAATTTCCTAAGTTGACTGTAAGCTATGGTCCTGGCTGACGTGTTTTCTAACTGGCAAGAAAAAGCTTAGAATTTGTTACATCAGTTATTCCACATAAACTTGTGTGGTTGACAACTTGTACACTATAGAAACATGTGTTCAGGTCTGATACTCTTAGTAAATTAAGGCTTATTGTCATGTATGAAAAGATTGTGTAGTGTAGTGATACCACATCAAGTTATTGATCTTTTATATTGTTTCAGCTGCTCCAGCAATTGATGATATAATAAACCAAATCAAGGGTGGCCGATTTACATTAAAAGCTACTGAGGTAAACGTTTAATTCTATTCAATTTTATGTTCATAAATTTATTAGTTGTTAGATTACAGTTTAATAGACATTTTAGTCAGTCTTTGAAACAAAATGTTTGTGATTTAAAAAAAAACATATTTATGTGTGTATAACACGTGTTTTTCCTTAAAATTCTGTTTACATAATAAGGGCGTGCGTTATACATGAGCAGGTCTAATGATAAGAACCAGTAATATGGTATGTGATTTTTGTACACCTAATCGACTCTGTAAAAGACTGAAGTCTGAGTTGAATCAATTGGCTTCTCAATATCAATCTCTATTTTTCCCTCTCCGATAGCATATTTCTCCTCGTATGTATAAGAACAAAAGTCGTCTCTTTGGGAGACTTGTAGCCTTCTGTTTGAGTAAACATTTGTTGTCAGCAATCGTGTGCTTGATTGCACTATGAGAGTAAGCAACAAAGCATCAAAGATTACGGTTATCTCTCCAACTGGCAAGGCAGGTACAAGAATCTGAGATGTATAACCTTGAACTGTCGATTGATACAACAGTTTTCAGCAAAATGATTCATTTCCCCCATTGTAGAATTCATGGGTCATAACAGATAATACAGTTTATTCTTCCTGGAAACCCCCCCCCCCCAGTAAACAGAAAACCCCCTACCCATTCAGCTGGTGCTGCATTACTCAACATTACTGGGCTTTAATTCGTAATTGCTAGTTGGCTGGATTAATACTTAACGTGGTATAAAGTATGTATCCAAAAAAAAGGAAACCTAGCTAGTCAAGTTTATGCAAAAAAAAAAATTGTGGAGCTCTTCTGTGGCTACAGAAATTATTGAAATTCAAGCAAGGTGAAATGTTGAACGTGTTAACATTGATAATATAAAATTTGGTGCACACCATGGTTGGTTTGTTCATAGACGTAGTCTTTTGATTCAAAGACGAACCACTTTAATTCAACATTTACCTGAAAAATATGAAAATAAAATTATTGAGTTTCTTTGATTTGTCTTACATGTGAGGGATAAGAATAATTTTGATTTCCTGAAGTAAAGCTTAATCGAGGTATTATTGTTCGCGCCCAAGAGAAATTATGGATAGAGGAAATGTTAATTTTAGACTGGATCAAAACAGTGTGGAATCGAAGACCAGGTGCTTTGTTAAAGGAAAAATGTATTCGTCCTGGATAGTTTCAAAGTGCATTTAATTGAAACTGTAAAGGAAAAGGTAAAAGGTATGGTTACTGTTTTGGCAGTGATTCCAGGCGAATTAATATCTGTGTTTCAGCTTTTAGACGTGTCAGTTAATAAACCTTTTAAAAGCAGTTTTAGAAAACTTAACAACCTAAGTATTGGTCTTCTATGACATTTTATCAGTTAAAATTCAGTGCTCATACTTACTACTTGTACTAAGAACCGAAAAACCCTAGTCCAACAACTGAAGACTACACCTATGCGAACTAAAGACTGCAGATGAGATCTAGCCAATAACAGCGAAGGTGGGTGAGAGGTTGCCACTTCACGAGTAAATTGGAATTCCCTTAAGCGTGACATGAAATATTGCACTAAAATCTTTGGCCCAGTTTGCTATTTGATTCTTCAAATTGTGAATTAAAAGATTTCAAACACTTTGTGACATTTATGAAGATTGAATCCAAAACCTATAGTAACAAGCACTGTGGTACAGCGACAACACAGGGCGGCAACGCAGAATATGGTTGACAAGTCATTTGGCTCTGTGCTGTGTTTGAAGTCACTACACTCTGCCTTCATCTGCAGTCTTTAGCTCTTCAAGGTATAGTCAGTAAGTTTTGCTTTATCTTTTTGACCATATATGTAAGGGCTGTCCCATTGGTGTAGTGGTCATTGCACTTTGGTTGTTTGCCAGGGATTCCACCTTCATTAGAAGTCAGGTCTAGTATTTTTTTTTTATTACCTATTTCAATTTGCCAGCCTTCACTGCCTACAAGCAATAATGTATGAAACAGTTAAACATGATGCCAAGAAAAATTCTGTACATTGTGGGTATTGCAAAGCAGCTAAGACAGTTCAAAATTTGAGATTCTACTTTTTTATATTGTGTTCAGTTTTACTGATATTACAAGGGGTAAGAAAGTGTTCACAATTCTAGTCTCTGCTGCATGAATAAGTTTGCTTTGAGAAACTGGTTACAAAATGGTGGAAAATAATTTTAATGTTTTTTTTTATTTTTTTGGTTTTACGTTCGACTATTTTGCAAATTACCGCTAATGCAAATGATGAAGGGCAATAAACAAAAATGAATGTCAGACTTGACCAAAAATTGAACCCAGGACCCCTGGTGTAGAATCCAGTTGTGCTGACCACTACACCATGTGTAGCACTGGCCAATGTGAACATGTAATCAACTTTTGACTGGTAAAACTTTTGATGTGAATATTTATCATCATGGTATTAATGAAAAATTTTTATTTAGTTTGTGTATTTTTTTATATAGAAACAGGCAAAGACAGTGAAAACAGAAGAAATGCCTCCTGCTGTGCAAGAAATGATGAATGTTCTAGGTACTTTAAGACGACGACCAAAACATAAACAAGTTGACAGTAGCAGTACCAGCAATAATGGAACAAGTGGCAATGAAACTAAAAAGTCAACAGTAGCTCCTGCTGATATAGCATTATGAAATTACAATGTTTGAAAACTATTTTATTTTATTTTAAGTACCTTTGAATAGTTACATAATTTGTGTGATAAAAACCTAGACTGGAAACTAATTTTAATTCTTAAGAAAAACTTTTTTACTATAAAATTTAGAGGATTTATTGTATGCTATTGTAGTTAAGTAGTGTTTAATATCTTTCTGATTCAGAATTAAGTTATGCTATTGGAAGTGTTCTATGCATTTTTAGAATTACAAAAAAGTAATTTTACTTCCATCATAAAATATTACTAACATTGGTGCAACATGTATAACATTTTTTTTGTATTTTAAGCTTCAATTTGTTATTTGAAATTATACATTGTTAACAACTTGGTTTATGTTGACTTGTATTTGAATATGGCACCCAGTGTTGTTTGTTTTTGGCTGGCTGTCATCAGGTCACCTTAACAAATAGTTTGTTTGATCATTGTAATGCTTTTCTTAATTCATACCAGATAATTGATCGGGCTAACTCAAAATCCACTTCATTATTCCATCACATTTTCCCATCTTGCACAGGTGTTACTGCATTTGTAATCCGTAAAATGTAAGTTGCTTCAAATGAGTTTA
Organism: Catonia carolina; assembly: GCA_035578175.1. Taxonomy (NCBI): domain Eukaryota; kingdom Metazoa; phylum Arthropoda; class Insecta; order Hemiptera; family Achilidae; genus Catonia; species Catonia carolina. Next base: position 122,976,975 of record JAQMRL010000001.1, on the reverse strand, counting down.
TATGACTGAAAATGTTTAATAGTCTTAATATTATATTTTTGAAAAAAATAGTGTCTATCTAGATGATCATAATTTATTACATTGGTGAAGTAATTATGTAGTGAGCTGTTCGACTATAATGCTTTGTTTATAAATTGTGTTAGTTTTTGTATGTTGATTTTACATTGTAATACAATGTATGAAACTAGTTAACTTTTATTAATTATTATTTAAATGTACTTTTTTATTGAATATTTTGTAGAAAACAGATTACAAATAATTATTGTTTAGTGTTATATGTTTTTTCTATTGTTTTTCTATAACCCATATATCATTTGCAATTGCAAAATGATTTCCTGGTTTTTTTGGCATCTCTGTTGTTCCTTGTTCATCTTTCAAGTAAAATTTATTCACAACTAAGCTGGTGTCTCATGTATGGTGGTTTCATGTTCGTTACATGTTAGATTCAAGGTGGTAATAAAGTATTGTAAATAAACTTTATTGTCATGTAAAATAATGTACATAAAATATGATAAATCAAATTTATTTAAACCATATGTTGTATGATAAACCCTTTGTTCCTGTGTCCAATATATCGGACATCAAAACAACCTGTGTATGATTGGTAATTATAAATTTATTTTTCTATTTTGTTTTCTAATCAAATCGATTCTTAATTGTAGTTTTATTAAAATCAGTATATTTCAACCAGTTGCATAATATCCTAATTTTTTGTTAATCAAATGACACTTCAAGACATAAACAGTGTGTATAGGGCCTAACTTGCACGGCCCGGTATGTTTGTTTAAGTTGTGTCACGTAAATTTTTACAAAGTGTAAGTATAATTTTTTAATAAATACAAAAACAAACATCCATTTTCTAATGTTAGATTTGTGTTGGTTTTATCTGTCTACGAATCTTGTAATAAACAGGAGCTCGTGGAGAAATTCGCCTGATGATGTGATCCACTAGATCACAAGAATGCTCAATGACATTGGGATTTTAAAATAACTGCAGGTTGAACAAATTTACACTCTGGGGTAGGCCCTAATATTCAGATACATGGAGCAAAAGTCGACTTTTTATCGGGTCTTTGGCTGATGTGGGCTCAGTCAGATTTTTATCACAATTTAACGTCTGGTTCACAAATTGCAAGGAAAACCCTGTTTTTCCAATCTACATTAATAATAATGTTGATTTTAATTACTACCTTTCTTTGAGGTAGAATTTTGCTGATTACGTAGCATTTGATTGTAGACATTCAGATTTAATACTTATGGAATGTACCTTAGTTATGTACCTACACAATAAACTAGAGAAAAATTTGATAATAAAGGGTTTTTCTATTAAGTACTATAGCCATTAAGTTATTTCTATTTAAAGCTTGACTAAATGGATAGTTATTATGGTATGATCTGCTGAGACTGCGAAGATCAGGATCAGTACTAATTTGAAATTAATTCTATTCAGAATTTTTGTCGCTTGGGTAGGGCCAATTTTAGAAAATTGGCCCTGCACCTCCATGTTCTAAGACGGAAGATAACTTTAGAGGTTTTTGGAAACTCGTTTTGCAGACCACATTGTCAGCATTAAACTGTAAACTTTTCTCCTTTCTTCCATCCACCTGGTGCTCTGTTGGTTTTGCTATTTTTGGAAGCTTTTTTGTGTCCTTAATTAGTAGCCTGAATTTGGTAAGGTTCATTAAGTTTCCACACACTGCTAATGACAAAAGTTTTATTGCAAACTTCAACTACCAAAAGAAAACATGTAACTTGAAAAAACAAAAAAATGAAGCCAACTTTATTATGTTCATTTTTGATGTAGAATCCAATAAATGAGGTCGTACAATCAGATACAGTCTGCCCCCTAGGTTATATTTCTTTAAAGTTTTCAACAAGGGCTTCAGCAACCATCTAGGGTGTGCCATTGACATATTCACCTTAAGAAACCTATGTATACCGGTTTCTAATTGTTTCCCAGCATCTTCATGTTGGGGTTCCTCAGAGCGGATTAAAACAATACGAAATTTTTGGAGGCACCATATATGACTTAGTCATATTGTTGTAGATGTCGCCCTTCCTACACAATTTCCGACGTTTTGTATGCTCTAATAATTCCAAAACTGACCACTCACATTTTTCTCATTTAAGAGCACTGATTTTACTTATCTCAACCAGTCTAATTAATCACAATATCTGATGTAAACGTCAGATGTTTACATCTGATTTAACATAACCATGATCGCATCGACATGTTTTATCCGAAAGCTCCGCTCCTCAACATCTACCAGTCATTGGTTGTACAGGATGTTCAACCTTATCGCCATATTGTAATTCTCAGTTTCTAAGTGGTGAGTCTCGCACTCTACCTAGGCCTACCACTTTTTTTAATTTTCTTGTTTTTTTGGCTTAAAATCTGAACTTTTTAATAATTTGGTTTTACTAAATAGTTCAACAAGAGGTTTATTCATGTAAATATTATTGGATAGTATTTAGAGATTTGTTAATTTTTCTGAATGTTTTAAATGTAGAGTTTGAGCATTTAAAATATATTTTTCAGACACGTGTTCAGTAAACTAACTATAAAATTAACCAAAGACCACTTGCAGCTTAACACGTTTACTGCCAGTGACACCGATCGGTATTATTGTGTAATTCATTTCAATAAGTAATTGTAAGGTAAAAGTTATTAAAAAAAATTAAAATTTTAAAACAATAAAAATGAGTGGTAACCCGGGACCTTCGAATAGGAAACGTGACAATAATCAACCAGGACCGTCTCGAAAAACGACGCTGTACTAAAAATAAAACGTTTTTCAGTACAGATTCAGAAATTGAGGACTGTCTAGACTGGGAAGACAGTGCCTCTGAATTCGAATTTTGCAATTTTAATTTTTCAGACAGTGATTGTTCAGATGCTGAGGAGCTAAGTTCTTTTGAAATATTCAACAGCATAAACATAAATGTACATGATTTGACAAACTATAATCAAAATATTCTGGCTGCAAACAAATTCAAAGAAACAAACACGCCTATATCTGGAAATGCTACCACTGCTACTAATACCAGTACAACCAAGTTCGATACATGGTCACATACAGAGACAATGAAAACTGGTATAAACTTCCTTGGCAACCAGGAATTACTTGCTGAACTTACAGGTAATAGATCAATCGATTTTTTAAATCTCTTATTAGATAATGAATTTTTAGGAAATATTGTATGTGATAACTTTCCTCATGGTAATGGTAGTGCACTTCAATGGCAAGTATAATTTATGAAGAGTCCTACTCTTCTACTTCTACTTCTACTCTTCTTGTAAGGCTGTCCATCCCCAAAATTTTATTATTTCTCATTCTATCTCATCTTGATTTTTCTAAAATAATACTCTTGAGCTTCCTCTCTGCTGCTTGTATACTAATTGCCACCTTCCTCCCCTGTCCATGATTCCATTGCATAAATTAGTATCAGAGCAAAATATGGATGCCTGGCTCATGATGTTGTAGTCAATGAAGCTGGCCTCTGTGCCACAGATCTACTCCTATGCCCAGATTGGATTTCCAGTCAGATCTAGAATATTTTCATCACTCAGTTTTATCTATCACCTTTCACTCTTTGCATTAGCAGTATGCTAAACAGTCAGGCATAAAACCAAAAAATTAAAAAATGCATATGGGCTGAGCATTATGCAAATTTTTTTATGATAAGTAGGAAGTTTTAGATTGTCATGACAAACTGACAAAAGTGTGCATGCTTTGATGTTTTAATTTTGCAACTGAAGATTGATGGATACAATGACATCCGAAAGGACCGACAGACTTTTTTAATCTGGTGAGATTCATCTATTGTGTTTTTGGTGGTTTTATAAAGTAATATGATTATACCGAATGTTTACAATATAGAATTATTTCATAACATTTGTTTCAATATTGTCAAGGAATAAGCATTGAACAAATGTACTATTAAATTATTTTTTTTTTAAGACACAATGTTGAATTAAATCAACTTTTAGTGTAAAAACCAATTTTAATAAACCATTCTGAAATTTTGATCAATAGTTTTCCTTAAAAAAATGATCACTTTCAAACTTGTTACGTAATAAGTTCATTTTACCTATATACTTAATAGTTCTGTTAAGATATACAATAAAAAATTGAATTATTTTTAATAAATTATTTATTATTCTAGTATAAAGTTTCTTGAAAGTTTAATCATAGTAAAAGAGTTGAAGAGTATTGGAGGATTTATTGCAGGGTAACTTTAAATGAAGAAAAGAAAGTCCTATAAAACTGACAGTATGGTGTAAGTTTAGGGTAGAGCACATGGCAGTCATGGTGCAATTTTATTAAAGAGAGTACTTTAACATAAAGTTTTTTAACTACTTATCTCTGTTATATTATGAAAATTAACGTTTACTAAAATTATTGTTTAATATTATAATGATAACTTTCCTCATTACTTTTTAATATTAATTACACAAGAACTAAGTCTGATTTATTTGCTTGCATTTAATATAAATAATTGTGTACTTTCCAATATTATAAAAATTAAGTTGTTTAATTTTTAGTTTCACTAATTTTTAGCTTATGTAAAGAAGCTGTTTTGAGAAAAAAAACAGTAAAATTATTTTTTCCTCTTTCCTTCATAATTTTACAATTAATTAAAAGTTTCAAATACATTGTTATTGTTCTTGTACCTCCTAATTAAAATGTTTGATTAAAAAAATTACTGTTTCTTTTATTTGAGTTAAAGTTGTACAGTATCAACTACTTTGGTTATTAGTGACTGATATGGGTTATGATATGGAGTCAGTGGGGTTTAGTTTGTAATAATTCCAGGACTGTATTTGGAAGTTGAATCCAGGACATTTTTCTTTATTATATTTTTTGTATTGAAAGTTGTTTCATTTTTAACCATAGCAAGAAACGTACTAGCTTAAATTTTTTAGTATTTAGTATACACCTCTTGGCATAGTGGTTAGCACAACTGGCTTTTACGCTGGGGTTCTTGGTTCAATTCCTGGTCAGGTCTGACATTTTTTCATCACTCATTTTCATATATCATCATTCTCCACCATCTGCATTTTAGCAGAAATTGCAGAACAGTCAAACTTAAAACAATAAAAATTTTATTTTGATTTTGTCATCTAATTATTTATTTTGATGAAACAAAATTTAAGTACCTCATGTTGTAATTGGTACCATGCTTGTACATAGCAGAAAATCATGGTTTTAATCCCTAAATTAGACTATCAAATGAATATTTGTACAATATTTACCACTTTTAAAAACCCATTATAGTCGTTAAACAATAAAAAAATTATTGTAACTTGAACACTTGTTCATTTTGTACCAATCAATAAAAAAAATAAAAATAAAAGTTAATTAAAAAATAAAACAAAAATTTATAAATGTGGTAATGAAAATGAATGATAGTTGTTTTTATTGATAACCTATATTGAGTACGTAACTCCCTATACACTGCTCTTTACAGAAAACTACACGTAACTTCTCACGTAAACTTACATGTTGAAAGCACTACAACGATTGTACAAATACAACTAATTAGTACTGGAAACAGGAATTTTTTGACATTCGTAGTATTACCTTGTCAGTCATATTAATAGAGCAATGTGACCTGAGAATAGCTGAACATGTGTTGAAAGAGAAAGTAGGTAAAATATATTTTAAAAAAATGGTAAGATCTCTTTGATTTTCAGAAAGTTTGTTTAAATTTACATAATATGGAAATTTACATAATATTCGGAAAGTTTGATTTTGTCATTTACTTATTTATTTTAATGAAAAATAATTTAACTACCTCGTGTTGTAATTGGTACCATGCTCGTAGCAAGGTACATAGCAGAAAATCATGGTTTTGATCCCTAAATTAGATTATCGAATGAATATTTGTTCAGTATTTACCATTTTTAAAAACCGATTATAGTCATTAAACAATAAAAAAACTATTGTAACTAGAACACTTGTTAATTTTGTACCAACAAAAAAATAAAAGTTAATTAAAAAATAAAAATATGTAGCCTAAATGTACTAATGAAAATGAATGCTATTCAAAAATTTTGAAAAAAGGAAAGAGTAAATTATCTTTTACTATTATGTTGCAGAGCTATTATACTGTACCTGATACGTAACTGTTTAACAATAATAATATTTATAATACTGACAGATGAATTATCTTTCCAAATGACCGTACACCAAATACTTAAAATAAAAGTTGACTTCATTTTACCATTGCTAAACTTTTTTTTTTTAAATCTAAAAATTATGTCATGCCATGTAGCATGTAGCCCATGTTACTCAGAAGGTCTAAGCTTTCCAACAGTAAATGAATTTTTGAAATTGTTTGGATAGTTGCTGAGATTACCTCTTACAAACAAATGCTAATTTTTTATGATACAAGTAGGCTGTAGATAACTTGTAGCTTTACTGTGTAAGTATGTTTTATTCAGTTAACAGATTTTCTAAGTATTATTTACCTCGTAACAATATTTCACTGGGGATGTCTTTATGCAGCACCACTATTAAGAGGTCTATTTTAAATTCATTATTACAGTTCCTTTTTACATTTAGTTTATTTAAAGTTGCACTGTTGTATTATGATAATTTAAAAATGTATGGAATAGATCTTAATCATGTACAGTCTCCGTATTTGCAATCAAACTCAATAATTGTGAATTACAATTAGCATTTAAGTTAGCATTTGAATTAACTAAAAAAAAAACAACAGATAATAATTATATGACAGAATAATTCATATACATTTTTAAACATATACCTATTTGAATAAAATTTAAAAAATTCTTGTTTATTTACATAGGAATAGAAATAACTCACTATAAAATTGCAATAATTGTACAAAAAAGTGGTTTTTTTATATTTTATATTTAACTTATTTATTTAAGGTCACATCAGCAATGGGTCATTAGTGCTTACAATTGTGTAACAACTACTTACAAAACATTGATTAAAAAAAACAAAACTAATAATGATTAACAAAAATTATCAGGTTCAATAGGTACTGGGTAAACATTAAAAAAAATTAAACATTTTCAAAATAACAAACAAATTACAATAGGACAAAATAATTAACAGAAACTAAAAACAATATGCATGAAATAATAAAGAACTATACAAAAAAGAAAACCAAATAATAGAAACTAACATAGCAAACAATAAAATATTTAAAAAAAAAAGAAAATAATTTTTTAAATTTCAATATATTATAAAAAAAATCTATGGCGTTAAAAATCCCAAAAACATGCAATGAGCAGGTATGCTCAAATGAGGCAGTTGAACCCTGTTTTTTTTTATTTCGGTGGATTTAAAAAAATTCATTAATGTAATAATAGTAGCTATTTTTCAGTCTAACTTGAAGAATGCTATAAATATGGTTCAGTAGTAGAAACCATGCTTGACTACAAGATTTGTAGTTCTTGGTTCAATACTCAGTTAGCACAAAGAACATTTTCTCATAATTTAAACCTACAGCTACTGTTTAGTACCTATAGTGTTTGCTAACGATGAAGCAATTTGATACAATACTGATGATGTATTTACAGGCTTAATCCCTTTGGGATGTCCAGAGGGTACAAGGGAGGGCTACTTTAGTCAGTGCCTGCAGGTAGTCTTAATCCATTGTTCATATATCGGTGTTATGTAGCTGTGTTATGTCCCTATAGTTACCCAGCAGTTTTACTTACTCAATATTGAATTGTAACTTCTGGCCAGTTTAACATTCTTGGTAAAAGTATACTTAGATTAGGGCAGAGCTTGAACCAAAACATTTTCTATACATAAGCAACCAAGGACCATAGTTTTTATTATAATAAAGTTACACAAGACAAGTTGAGAAAGGTGTCAGCGTAATACCTTCTATCTCAACAGCAAACAATTACAACTGGTGTGACTGCAAAGTTTTATTATCAGACAGAAATTTATCTTATATTTTAGAAGTTCCCTATTGTAATAAACTGAGCAAAATGTATATTTACTTTTCCACCCTATTTATAATTAACGCATTTTTGATAAAATAAAAATGGTGGACTAATTTCTGTGTATCGGAGGTATAGTACACCATGTGCCATAATCAGGATTTTACAGGAGAGCCATTTAAAGTTTTAAAATTTAGTATATTGTTCATATTTCTTTCAGCTTTTTATTAACTCAAAATATTTTTACCGATACTTACTCATTTTAGTCTGCGCTAATTAATGTGTATTGAATAAAATGAAAATTGTTGTTTTCCACCTGGAAAATGGACATAGTGTTTTTTACTTCTGAATCTGCTTAGTTTTCCCTACACCATGTCCAAGTGAAATAAGTTAATGTCAGAGGAATTAAGTGTTAAATTTAGGAGTAAGGTAGAAATAGCTTGAAATATCATGTATTAAAATAAATACATAAATAAAAATTAAAAGAGATTATTAAAACACTAAAAATAAATAAATAATTTCACCATAAAATAATAAATTTAAAAAAAAGTAGGTTGGCTAATACAAAAAAATATGAAGAATGGTCACTTATCAATGCAAGATTCTCTGTTTTAATCAAATTAATGACTATTTTTTTTTAGTTTATTTAAAGTTACACCAACATCTTGGTTATTAGCAACTATTTTGGGTTAAGGAATGGTGGGTTTGAATGCGTAGTAATTTTCTAGACTCTATACGGGACAACTAGACCACGTAAGTGGCCTACATTTCTACAAGAATTGTTTTACAAGCATTCATTTATTATTGCGTCACCAGCGAGATTATTGGTGACCACCATAAAAGAAGTGCATCATTACACTAAGGTTACATTGTTTAAATAAAATTAAAAAAAAATAAACAATACAAAATACAAAACAAAACCGTACAAAACATAAAAGAAACTTTTACAGAAAAGTGATATTAACACAATATCCAAAGTATTTTTAATTATTTAAAAAATAGATTTTTATTTCACTCAAAAGTTTAGTTAGTAATATTATCCACCACAATTATGAAAATTCTTCATTTTTCTCCAGTAGACAATCTTCTGCATTATTTTCTAATTGGAGTTTTTTGTAAAACGCGTGACATTCTGTTGGTAAGAAACCACGAAGAGGTATTTATGATGTCAATATATTTCTTTACTGATATAGGTCCAGGATTATCTGTTACAGTAAAATCTCTCTATTGCGAAACTCTCTATAGCGGAAATCTCTCTTTAGCGGCATTATTTGCCGACCCCGACCCTTTTGTATACTACGATAATGTATTTAACTCTCGTTATAGCGGCAAAACAATATCTTCAGGATATGGATTTAGACGCCTATTTAGGGGCAGACAATGACTTAGCCACTTCAGCAGATGTTGGCAATGATGCAATAATCGAAAATGTCTTAGCCCAAAACAACGAGCAAGAAAGTGAATGACGATGAAATGGAAACAGAAATGTTGTCCCTTCAAGTAAACAAGCACTAGTAAAGTAGCACAAGTAAACAAGCTATTCTTGTTGTTTCAACGTACTGTCATTGCCAATATGTAAATGAAAATTTACAAGTTTTAAACATTGAAAATGAGATTGAAGACATGTTTTATGAATTGAAAACGAAACAAAATTTACAACTTATTTTACGAAATGAAATGTACTTCAGTCATTGTTTCCTTAATAACAAAAAAATATATACTGTACTGTGTATTTTTTTGTGTTTGTGTAGCCTATGTTTTAGGAGATTTTAATTGTATGTATCTTATGTTTATTACTGTTCAGTAAAAACCGAGTTTCAGTGCTAATTAATTTTAGGCTATCTATTATGGTATGTACTGTATGAATGATTATTGACAAAAGTTCAATACGAAAAGTGAAATTCTATTGTTAAACATTAGTAACACAACATCTAATAAAACCAATTTGTATCCAAATTTCTTGTTAAGTTAATAACCTACACTTTATGTAGGTAATTAATTTAAATATCTCACTGTATTGAAGTAATCTACTGTATTAAACATTCGTCATAAAGTTATCTATTCAGTAGTTTTTCAAAAACTTATTTCATGCACCATTTACATACGTATATAAGCTATTTTGTACAGAAAAATTAGTACTTTAACTTCCCTCCCACCATTAATTACTCGCTCTCTCTATAACGGAACTCTCTTTATAGCGGCGATATCTCATGGTCCCTTCAATTTCGCTATGGAGAGATTTTACTGTATTAACTATTTTTATTTCCTCAGGCATTTCAATGTTATCCTTTCTTGTGCTCCTTCCACAATAACTTAAAGTAATTTTCCTCCAAAAGGTTCACTTTGTAAAGGTATCCAATTTTTTCTTGGCTAACTTGTAGACAAACACTACGGAATAATAAAACTGGCTGCTTAGTAACATCAGATTTTCGAAAAATAAAATTGGAAATACGATTGTAGAGCCATTGTTTTGCCATCATTCCTTGGAGTACTTAGTTTTTTGCAAAACTCCAAGTGCAATTTATACAAGCCTGTAAGAGACAAATCTGGGACTGAATATGGCTCTTTTAGTTTTTTCTAGCAAGTAGTGACTCTCGTACGTTGGTGTTAAAGAGATGTGCTGAATATTATTATTTATAACTTCCTACAGGGTTTTGATTCTAGGCGTAGGTCTATTCCTTCCACATTGGTCTGACTGAATTATTCACTTGGTTCTTCTTTCTTAAATTTGGCAGTCTTTTCAGAGTTAGATATTTTAAGGGTGTTTATGAACGTGGTTTTACATACTCTTACTTCAGTTCCATGAATTCTTAATTGTATATTAAAGTATTTGTTCTCTCTTTGATCTCACCTTTGCTATGTTTCTTCCGTTTTGTTTCACCTGTATGCATGATCGAATGAACTGTTGTTTTACATCGTATTCTTTCTAACCATCCCAATACAAATCAAAAATAATTTTTCTGTAATTTTATAAAAGCTTTTCAAAACATTTCATTCGGGAATAGTAAGGTAGTTTCATGACTCTTGCACGACCTTCCCTGTTTGCTTATGGAACTTTGCCCTGATAGAAGTCTCTTTTTTCGTGGTTGCATTTCAATTTTTCTGGATCTCTTTGCCGTTTTCTACCTTCTTGCTTGATGTTAGCTTTTTTCACTACCGTATAAGATATTTTCTTTATTTATCTCCTTTGTCTCTACATTTACATCTTGAATAATTTCAGTTCCCTTCTGTCATTACTCATAATTTAGAGTTTATTATGTGGTTCTGAAGAAGAAACATTTGCGCGTTATACATAACCTTCATCTGCTGACGTGTCATCTGTCTCGCTACCACTACTACGTAAAAATAAGTCTTGATGCAATAAAATTATTTTATGTTGTCCTCCAGTTTGAAAACTATTGTCTACATAAATAGAGCAATTGACTTCTCCAGTTGAATTAGGTATGTCGTTGTTAATGGCTACTGCAGTACCTTCTTACCTTCAATACCATCATCATTACCACCACTACCATTGCTGGTTGCAGTACCTTCTTTGATTAGTCTGTAAATGAGTTGGGGGATTGGTAATAAAACTGATTGATACTCATGTTTGTAATAACAAATTCTGTTAAATAGGATTTTAAAAACAAAACGAAGAACTGAGGTGTGCGTGAGCCATGCTGTAGTAGCTGAACAGTCCGATGACCTCATCAGTTTATTCATTGCGTTGATAATATGACAGAGTCTAAAGAACTGCGCGAATGTAATGCACTAAAACGTTTATTTTTTGTAAGAATGAAGACATAAGTGGATATGGTGTTGTATAGTTCCATACTTTTTCAGAAGTCTAGAACACCATGTGCATATAGTACTATATATACCACAAACGAAAGAACCACATAGTGTAGTTTTAAGAAGCCTTATTTCTGTTGTTATTAGGATTTTAACATAGTTCAGTATACCACTGGAAAGAGCAGAAAAAGTTATATAACATAGTGTTAAAAACTCAATTTCGATAAAAATGGACATAGTGTAGTATACCTCCGACACACAGATTTTTGACTGTATGAGAAAACATTGAAAGCTGTTTCTTACTTGTGAACAAATACAATATTTCCTTAGAAAGCAAATATTTTTGTAATTTTATTTTGATAAAAATTACAAAGTTTCAAAAAATCAAAAAGCACCTTTGAATGTATTAAAAAATTATGTAAATTGGTTTGAAATTAGATTATGGTATATTGTATTAAACAGATTGCTTGAATTGAGAGGACATATACAAAATATCTTATTACAAAAATTGTGGCGTATTATGTTGCTTTTTACAAAAATTGGATAGACTGTATTTTGCAAATATGTAGGAGGAAAATATATGCCAACTCCATTTTTAAATTTTCTTTGGTTCATGCAAATCTCACTCACAATCTCCTTTAAATAACCTGTTTATAAGGGTAGTAGCGTATTGTATTGCATTTAGATTTGTAAAATTTTGCTATTTCCCATTTATTCTTGATTTTTATGTTAATTTGGGACATCTTCAGTATTTTGTTTAACATAACAATCCTTTCCACAATTGGTTCAGCAGCAGTAAAAAGAAACCATGACTAATACTGGGGTTGCTAGAAAACTACAATTTTCTTTGTAAGCTTCACTATAATATAGTAACTCGTTTGGTGTAGTGTGTAAATATAAAAATACTTCTTTTTTCTAAAAATCGAAATAAATTGTGGTTACTAGGAGTAAAAAAGTTTCAGCTATGAGTGATGAGAACAGTTGAATTTAGTGCTAGTATGAATAATTTATGATGTTTGAATGTTTGAATATTTTTATGTTTGAATCAGTCGTGTCATTGGTTTTACATGAGAATCACAACAGTATAGTTTTATACAGGATTAAATTAGATAAAATTTATTCAATTAGTTAAAAGATAAATATGTTCTAACAAGGAGAAAAATTGCTGCATGTTAGACAGATACTCTCTTACAACTTGAAAAACAACTGAGAAAACAACTTGAAAGGTAATTAAAAATATCGATAATTAAATAATTACGCAAGGAGATTTTTGTAATTTTTTCAAGGATTAAAGAAAAAATATAACACTTATTTGTGATGTTTAAATAAATATCAGTAAGCTACTTCACAAAAGTTACTAGTATGATATATCAATACTCTGCAATCAAAAAGAACATGTCTAATGGTATATGTAGTAAAAAAAAACATGCCAACCAAATAACTTTCCATTTCTGCAAATGCCATTCATACTTTACAAGAAATTTTAGAGAAATTCCTGTACAATTTATAATGGTGGGATGAAAATAAAATTTTATTAATTAAAAATTCTTATATTCTATTGTGTATGAAACAGAAAAAATGTGTTTGATCTCTTCTTATATTCAGTGGAAAAACTATTATTCTTTCATATTATTGTAGATTTCCACTTGGTTACTCAAGGGTTACAAAATGAGAAATTTTTGAAAGGAGTTAGAAAAATACTTTTGTACGTAATTCTTTTTGTTGAAAGAATAAAACCTGTTACATACATGGATTATGACAATTTATTTTTTACTTTAATTTATTATTAAAAAATGATTTTTATGAAAAATTATTTATTTTCAACTAATTTGTTACATTTTACTGACTTCGCATTTATGAGCATGGATATCAGAGAGTGTTGTGACACTTATCTCTAAGGCCCGTTTCAGGATCTGGGTAAAATAAATAATTTACACACTAAAGTTTAAAATTACAAGTATTTATTACAAACTAAAAATTACAATTAATAAAGTGTCTTAAATCCAAAAGTTAATTACAATTATTACAATTAAATTAATAATTACAATAAATAATGAAAATAAATAAACTTAACTTGCACTTAATTGAACTAAATACTACTTACAAATGGTACTAAATGTTAGAACACTAATTCACAGTACCGTTGACCTTCGCTAATGCACTGTTATGCACTATGCCATTCGCTCACTGAATCACAGACAAATCGAGAATCACTATAAACAAACCGTCTGTGTTTATATAGGTGAGCTTGGAAATTTTGAGAAGGACAGAGATTTTGAATATAATAATAAAAATACAAAATCCTTCTGACTGCTTCTGGATAAATCTTAACAAACTGTAAACAAATTAGGATTGAATAAAAGCTGTTACAAAAAGGCCGATTATCTAAATAGGTACTCGACTCTTTCACAATAGTCATACAAGAATAGGCAGGCCTACCTGTACTATACATAACCATTTTTTAGTACTCATAATATATTTAACTATTTCTTGGAAACCCTATATTTTATCAGTCTTATTATTTATGTTAACATTTTTAAAATCTTGGTCCTATTCAAAAATTCTTGAACACACATTCCCTCTGATATTGTCACAGTATATTAAATAGCAACAACCTGCGGTATTATTTATCAGTTGACAATCAAACTGATTCTTTTGCTCATCCGGTTGGTTGTCTTTATCATAAGGTTATCTGCCTTGAAGCAGATAACCTCATAACGTTACACCACTTTCGTCATTAACTTTTTCCGTTTCCACCAACATCTTAATTTATTGATAGCTCATATACTATTTCAAATAGTTTATAATTTGTTCTTTTTGACATCCTATTTTCGTTGTACCCTCTACTTATCCTTCTAACATAGTTTTAATTAAACCTTATTTTCTCATTATGTGTCATATTCAGTTAACTTACCTCTGCCAATTGGTTTCCATCAAATTTCTCTTCTCTTCCACTCATACTACTACAACACTGTATAAGATTATTAAAACCATTATAAAAATTTTTTATTCATATTATTTAAGTAGTTGGCTAACCTGCTAGTTTTGTTATAATAAATTCCCACAGTATTTTAGTATAACTGAAGGTTGGTTACCTATTATTACTAGGTAATAATTATTCAAGTTTTGACTATGAATATTATGGCTTTTAACGAGCCAAAACGAATTGACAGGTGGTTGTGTTTATGTTTTGGTCTATTAAAGTATGAAATATAAATAAAGACAGCTGGTTGAAATTAGATATTAAAAAATTATTTAACATTAATAAATTTAATAAACAAAAGTCTCGTTGCTAAGCAACTATGAAAAAGAAGGAGGATTTGTAAAATTATTTCTTCAGTGTGGGACTGAAAGTCAAGGGAAGCAGTAAGTCCTACATTCGTTCATTAATAATTACATTAATAATTATAAAATATATATATATATATTCAAAGAGATGTTGTCATTAGATTTTTAACATTCAAATCAATAAAAACCAATGAATTGATTTAACAGTATCAAGAACAGGAGCATTATTTTAGAATTACACTTAAACAGTGAAAGTTGTGATTGTAATTATGAAAATAAATATAATATAATCTTACAGGCTTTCCATTATTCATAGAAACAATTTATAAAACACTTCTCACATTCTATTAGATTTTATATTATTCTATGAGTCTGTTTTATTTTCTCTGATTGGTCTACATGACCTAATTTTAAAAGTTTCTTGCCTTTGTCTTTCCTTTTCCCTTTATGTCCATATACGTCATCCATAAAGCAGTAGGCCTACGCTGTAAACTCCAAACATAAAATTTAACTTAATATTTTTCATTTAAATTCTATCTTGTAACATAGTAAACCGTAATTGTTATTAAACCTTATTTTCCTATTCTATTCTTATTTCTATTGCTAACTGGTGTAACTTAAAAATTGAAAGCAACTTTCTACTGGCTGACTAGATTGTATTATGCATGTTTACAATCCTTGTAAATTCAATAAGTGGGTGATTGTGTTGTTAAGCAACTGGCTGGCTCTATTTGGTGAACTATCCTCTCATTGCTGAGTTATTTTAAAGTACGTGTGTATGATTTGTCATAAAAGTAATGTTGCTCACTAGTTGATCTATTGTGGAATTATGAACCATTTTGCCAATGGTCAACTCCCTATTGATATTGCAGAGACTACTATGA
Organism: Catonia carolina; assembly: GCA_035578175.1. Taxonomy (NCBI): domain Eukaryota; kingdom Metazoa; phylum Arthropoda; class Insecta; order Hemiptera; family Achilidae; genus Catonia; species Catonia carolina. Next base: position 122,961,102 of record JAQMRL010000001.1, on the reverse strand, counting down.
GTAGGTATGTATTGTATTTACTGCTTATATATTGCAGTTAAAGGAGGTTGTACTGATTAAGGTTAATAAATGTTGAAAAAAACATAACTTAGGAAAATAGTTTCAGTTTTGTTACTTATTTAAAATGCATTTTACAGTGTTCATAAATATATTCCTATCTAGGTCAAACTACAACATACTTTTAAATAACATGTACATAAATTCTTGTGTACATAAATTCATGGTTACACTCATAAATAGGTAACTTACACCACCCTGAGTGTATATGTTATACCAGTATAATAAAAGTGAGCACACCCAGTGGCATTGATGCACATTGAAGAAGAAAAGTAAAAAGAGGAGCAGATGAAATTTTATACTCTAACAGTAAAAAGAAAGTGCAGTATATGTAGCACTAAGAGAAGAAATAAGGTTCTTAGGCCAAATAAAATCTTGTGATGTGCTTCTGGTAGAGAGGTTTCAATAGAAAAAGAAAAGCTCAGTCGGTGGCTTAAAGTTTATGACACAAGAATAAAAAACGTGTGCTGTAAACGAGACCTGTGTTGACCAAAGTATACCCATTGAACTATGTTCAACCTTTTCTTACCGCACAGTTAGTCATTCTGTCCTTTTCTTTCCCTTGAGTAACATTGTAGCAGCAATGGCCTGTTTCACTCATACTTTTTCCATTTGGTTCATTTGTGATTTTTGTGTACTCTTATTTTCTAGATACTGTACCTTTGACCTTAAGCAACATTTCACCTCGAATAACTTACTAGGATAACTTATATAAATTTACTACAATATTTGTACAAGAGGTTTTGTTTGTTACTGCTGGGCATTGTTTAGGCACGTGTGTTGTTTTATTCATAACTATCACTTCAAAACTTGATTTGTTTTTATTGAACAAATTCGTGTTTTCGCAGTAATGCTTCACAATGGCAACTCCGGAATGAAATTGATTACCAATATCTTTGTTAATTTTTATAATTTTAAAGAATTTTTAAAACTTTTTAACAGTTCTACTATATTTTTCGCTGAAATTTGTTTCATGTATACTTTTATAAAATAAAATTAGAATACAAAAAGAGTTGAAAACTATGCCAACTCTATTAGGTCTGAATAAAACTACGTTTTCTCGTGTACATGAGTATTATGTACAAAAAATCAAAAATATTTCACAAAGATCACTCCACTTTTTAATTTCTAGCCAACAATTTCACGATGTTGGTTGCAATAATTGTAATAATAAGCATATTTTCAAAATCGTGGAAAACCACCTAAATTCAATTCACTGTGGAAATTCTCCTGTTGGATAAGTGATTCTTAAAATAGTTACGTAACATAAATTTAGTTCTGAGAAGAACACTAAAATCATATTTCACCACAAAAAAAATTGTTTTGTCAGTACATCCTATATATTTCCTTGATGCTGTACTTAAACATAAATATATTTATTGTTATGGTAACAATTTAAGATTTTATGTACACATCTCTTTTGCAACGAAATATAAAAAATATGAAATAATCAATCAAAAAAATTATTAAAAATAAAAGTTAACGTCTGCATTAAAGTGTATTTAATAGAAAGCAAACAAAATGAACTATTGCAAACTGCAAAAGTATAAAGTAGACTGTTTAGCAAATGTATAGTGGCTTTGTGTATGCATTGGGAAATTTACTGTAATTAAAATGGAATAAATCTAATAATAGATACAAAGTAATATTGAAATCAGTTGGGAAAACAGTGCAGTCAAAATTATTTCCTATTTGTAGTTACAATGAGATATCTGCTGCATATATCTCCTTTATGCAGTATATCAAAACCCTCAACAGGCTACTGCTTACAGAAAGTTATATGTTACAAGATCCGTTTTACACTGAATTATGCATCTCTCCATATCTAATGATAATCTGCATATAACTCAGTTTTAATGAAGATGATTTCACTAAAAACAATAGCTTTGTTTAACAATCCAATTTCTTTTTATTTTGCATTGAAATGGAAAAAATAATAAAATTTATTTACTGTTTTAAAATTTGGTAGTTAACTAAATTATTAAGTCTTCTCTGACACGATTCTTTCACTGATTTAAAATATTATTTATTTGAAAGTCAAATTCTTGCCTGTACCGTGACCTCCAGATTTTGGAACTAAGGGGACCAATCAAATGCATGAAACCATGAGTAAATGAGTATAACTTTGGGTGGCTTACTGTTATAAATAGTTATTCTCTTTTTCAGTAATTTGATATTTTCGTTAGGAAGTCTCCTCCACTAGTCACTTCACAGTCCAACCTCCAGCTTGGTCACTTCATTGATTTGAACCCAACTATGACCCAATTCAACCCAAAAACACGAAACACTTTATTCTCAGCTGGGTTAAAAATATGTGTGTTGCATTGATAAAAACTGTGTACCTTGTAGTGTAATAAATAGATTTGTCGATTAATAGTAGTTTGTTGGTACAGATGTTTTACAAAGTTGATAAAGAGATTTTAAATTTTAAAATAGGTGTTATAAACTAGTAGGATATTTTTATGTCAAGTGAATATTTTACAACACTACAGTAATTTCAGGATTCATACATTTTTTTGTGATTTATTGTGACTAGTCTAAGACTAATTTACAATTTTGTTCTAACTTTATTGATCTAAGTACTTAATCTAAAAAATTACCAACTAGTATTTAGTAAATTCTAAACGAATTTACAATTCAGTTGGCAGTTGTAAAGAGAAAAAAGAGCATGCAAAAAAAGACATGAATTCGATCTCAAGTTCAAAAAATTTTACAGGTTACTGGCTAAAAAATGAGCATTATCATATAAGTATGATTAGTAGATAGTAGATCTGCTTATAACAAACTACATTTTTTTGTATTCTAAAACACTGTTATTAATATTTACTATTAATTGATACTGATTATATTTTTGTCTTTACAGCATGTGAAATTAAGTACAAGTACAAGTATGTTAACTTTGTATTGTTCATTACAATAGTTCAAATGGTTTCACATGAAAAAGTCTTCTATTCAGATCTGCATTGCTGAGCAGCTGTGTAGCTTTGCCATTAACATGGTGAAGAAATCTGCCTTTATGACTCCAGACAAGTTTCAAAATTACCTCGTTTATGAAACCCACTTTCAAGACCTGGTGCAGATCGTCGTTCCTAACGTACCAGGGAGTGTTGGCAATACTTCTGAGAGCTTTGTTTTGGTATCTTTGTTAATTAATTGGTTTGATGCTTTTGTACGTCCCCAAAGCTGAACTCCATAGGTCCATATGGGTTTCAAAGTTTGCTTGTACATAAGGAATTTGTTGTAAGTAGATAATGCAGATTTTTTACCCAGTAACTGTAACGTTTCTTGAATTTCAGATCGAGTTCATGTCTTTTCTTATTTACATGTTCTTTCCAGTGAAGTTTTACATCGAGGGTCATGCCTCTAGATATTTAGTTGTGTTTGAATAGAAAATGTTTCTTTCATTAATATAAATAAGTAGTTTTTGAATTTTTTTATTAGTACAGTTTACGTAAACAGACGTTGATTCACTTAATTTTATTTTCCATTATTTTGGTCATGTTTGCACTTGATTTCAACATCTTGAAGCTTTAGAGTTGATTCTTCTTCAGTTGTACCGACGGTTAAAACACACGTATCATCCCCAAAAGTTGCCACTGTTCTGTCAGTAAATGTAGGGATATCACTAGTGTACAAAAGATGCAGAAGTGGTCCAATAACACTACCTTGTGGTACGCTACCTTTCATGGGTTTTAGTCCTGGATACGCATCCTCTTGTTTAACTCTAAAATAACGGTCTGTGATATAAAATTCGAGTATTTTACAGAACACCATGGAGAGTAGTTTTCTTATTTTGTATATCAGTTCTTTGCGCCAAACCTTATCAAAAGCCTGGGAAAAATCGACAAAGATTGCAAGATTCATAAAAAACAATATAAAATTAATTATTTACAAATTTTATTTTATACAAAGCAATTTCTGAAAGTATCCGACTGTTAAACCACAAACAAATGAATTTAACGCAATAAATAAATAAAATAAAAAGAAAGTAAACACATAAAAACCGAATAAACAATAAACATTATAGCGACAAGCTCTTAATTAATGCATACATTTTTAAGAACTCTTAAAACACATAAATACTAGAATTTTGTCAATTTCTTGTGCACTGACATATTTTACATTGCATTAAATTCATTTATTAATTAAAAATTTGCATACTCATCAATTTCAATTCAACCTATTCCAATAACAGCCGAACACATTTGACAATAATAAAATCTGAAATTTTCTAAAACCGACTTCTAACCTACCAATTAAAACAGCGCCGGACATTCAAGGTGGTGCTACTTCACATTCATTACACAGATGAAGTCAACGACAAAGTTCAAGAACTGGGCGTGTATAACCCTACAGTATGAAACTTCTTTAACATACGACATAGAATTACGAAGGGGCCTCCGTCCCTTTTTGGCAGATTTAGAACCGGCTTCTTATAACAAGGGTAGATTTTTATATTAATACCAGCTAAAGTACCCGTTCTTCGAACAGTAGTCTTGGTGCTGTGGACAGCCTGTTGGTGTAGCCTACCGAGTTCGGTCCCTGTCGGGTCTGATATTCGTTAATCATTTATTGTTATCTACCTCCTTTCAACGTTAGAATTAGCTTAATATTAATGAAAAAAAAATAATTGGACGTATTCATATTAACTCAATGACCTGTTGAGACGCTAACCTTAGCTTACGTTCATCAACAGATTCGGGCTTGCAAAATTGCGAGTGTCTTCCTCTGTTAGCCTCAAGACGAATAGAAAGAGCTTCAGAGCACTCATTTCTGCGAATAGAAGTCTGACGGACCTGTTGAGACGCTAATAGTAGCTCATGTTCTTCAACAGACTCGGCCTCGCATAGTTGTGAGTGTCTCTCCCTGTCAGCCTTCAGACGACTGGAACGGGCTTCAAAGCACTCACTTCTACGGACAGAAGCCTGGTGGACTCGTTGAGATAACAGTCATTATTCAAATTGTTCTACGGTTTCAATTTGGCGGGCATGACGAGAACCCTCTCGATTTGTTTTCAGCGTCGATGTAGTAGCTTACTAGCTCTCGTTAGCCTTGTTTAATTTTATAATTTTGGCACATCTTTTAACTTTGGTCAAGCATGACTTCTTCCGCAAAGGCATAATCTTCGAAATAAGAAAAAACCTACCGTTCGGAGTTAAGAGATATCTATAGAAAACGAACTAAATAAGAATACCAGTACTTGTAAAAACTTCAAAATCCAATGATAATAAATGGATTAAAATGACATAAACAAATTAAAAGAATCAAAACACAATATGTACAACAGTAATGTAATTAAATAATTGTTAACCAAGGCTGGGAACTCTAGACAGCCAGTTTTGTTTACTGGTGGTCTCGGGTATGTGTGTGAGCAAAACACAAACAGATTCAACAAAAATATTTTCACGTACATTAATTGTATTGTTTTACATAAATAAATAAATTTACTATTTATATAGAGCAACGAAAAATGATGTTTTGAAGATTTACTTACACAAATCTCTGTGTGTAATGTAACTGTAGGAAGTTTAATTTTTCGCTACAGAGCAATAAAAATTGCTGATATGATACCGTTTAATGAAATGTATATCACAATAAGAACACTCCACGATTTGACTACTACGGTGACTCATTCGTTTTTGACAATGTGACCGGAACGGTGTGTCGTGTGTGGAGGGTAGTGGTGGAAAGGGTAGGATAGGTAACAAAACGCGTAGGCATATGTTCATTGTTCTGTTTAATTTGTTTTTTAAAATATTGCTACGTTTATTTTTATAAAATTGGTAATATCTCCATTATTATGCATGAAAATGAAAAACTGTACATAATCAAACTTATTTGTCTTTAAAGATTTCCTAATATTGATTGTATAACATGTTTTGATACATTTACTTTTAACGGAGATTTTCGTAGTTTTTTGTTTACGCCTCCCTCTGAATTCCCCCACCCCTTTGAGATATTATAAAAATTTGTAGCTTATTTTCATTTCGATTATGTCCAGAGCCTAAATACGGAAATTTATTGAATTTGGTTCAGCAGTTCTTACGTAATGCCGTAACATACAAACAGACAGAAAACAGACAAAAATTCAGCTGAACTTATTTTTAGTGTTTACTTGGTAGATCTGGCGTAGAAACAAAATTTGGGGCATTTTTAAAAATTGTACAGACAAAATCATAATTTTATTTATCTAGATAAATTTTACAAACACCAAAATTCAATTCGTACCATCCTATCAGAAAAAAACAAAGTTATTCAACAAAGAAATGCCAACGGAACGGGCATTCAAGGGAATATACTACAATAGACCGGACGGTGATATCGATTCAAAATTTGGAAAAGACATTTCGGGACATCTTGAGGCCCCATTTCAGTTGTCACAAAATAAAACATTTTACAAAATATTTTACCTTGTCTGAAGTGACAAATGCAATCCAAAAACGCTAGAGTTCCAAAAAGGCTTCTGGCTGTGACCTAGTTACAGGTGAGGTGCTAAAGCAACTTCTAAAGAAAGGAATATTAATCTTGACTGACCTGTTAAACGCAATGTTGAGGATGGTCTGCGTTTGATCTCAATGGAAGGTTGTCCAGATCATAATAATCCTCAAGAAACCCACCGAAATTACGTCGCACAGCCTTCGTGACAATAAAATGTTAAAAAAGTACTTTTTGATCGTCTAAAACCTTTTCTCGAAGATAATATTTACCTGGATCTTCAATTCAGTTTTGGAAAATAAATTTACTATTATCAATTTCTGTTTAGGGTTCAATAAACCATACTTTCTCAAGAATGGTCTGCCTGGGTCTGTACAAGACTACACCTCATTTACACGTCATACACATCATCCGTATCTCATTGGTTCATCCGGTTGCTTATTGGTCTGAATAGAATAGATTGCAACGTACTCACATTAGGGATTAACACTATCAATTGTGCGCCGGCGTAAAACTTAATGACGCCGCAATTCTACCAATGAGTAGGCCTACTGCTGAGAGTAATGAGTTTGATTATCTACTGTTACGTAACTTAATACTTCATTAACGATTAATAAAATAATTTATTAACTACTTTTAAAAATAACCTTTAACATAAAACTGTGAGTTTGATGTACCTAGTAAATATCAAAAAAGATAGTAAATTCATAGTTCGAAAAAGATAGTGAAGATAGGCTACGGTAAACTGTATAACAACTGTTTTGTTGGTTTTCTCGCATGGAAGGATTAAAAGAGCGTTCTACAAAATTTGTTGGAAATAAAATTATTTCGTAACTTCTATTAAGTAGGCTACTTTTTGTCGTCAATTCCAACTCAAGCCTATAATTATTAAATAAAACCATTTTGATACAGTTTTAGAACCAGTTACAACATGAAATTATAGCGGCTAAAGTAGAAGTGTCGGACGAAAGTTTTATATACAAAAGCATGTATATGTTGTAGCATTTTAGTTATCTTCAAATTTCGTTTTGCCATTTTGCGGTAAAATGTTAAATGTTATGCATTAATTAGAAAAGAAACCGAATTTTAACGAAAGTATAATTTCTCATAAATCTTCCTAGGGAAACCACTTTTACACAATTTCACAATTTTTAGCTCAGTAATCATAGTAGCTGAGGGAAGTTTTACTAAAACTGTTTGAGCCATTTTTGAGGAAACTAAATTTTTGTATTTTGTGTAAAAGAGTAAATTAGCCAGTCCTTAATTTTGGGGCTATGTAGCTACTTTCAAATTAAAAATTCCCTCTGAGTTTGTTTGAGAAAACTTTAGTTACACACCATCACCTTGTATAGCTCTACAGCCCTTAGTGGGTTTTGGCTTCATCCACAATTTTATTCTCCAATCCTTTCTGGTAGTTGCTAGCGCTCTTCAGTTGTGTAGCACCATCCCCATTGATTCCAGTCCTCAACGTGCGCCAACCATTTCAATCTTTTGATATTTATTGAACGGACTATGTCTCTGCATTCAATAAGAGTATTCAGTTCCTCACTTTTACGATCTCTCCAGTCATTTCCTTGGCTAATCGGTTCAAAAATCTTCTTAAATTGTTTTTAACTTTCTCAACATTTTACAATTTGTTTTTGAAAAATCAGTGTTTTACAGCCATAGGTGAAAACTGGTGCGCAGAACACATGCACATTTTCATCTTGTGCTCCTACTCATCCTGAACACACACAAGTGCTAACACACACACACACACACGCACACACACACACACACAAGTCATATAAAAGAAATATATTTTATGGATCATGAAATCTGAAGTTTAGTTGAAATCCGAGTATCCAAATATTTATCCCATTGAAGTACGTTTCCAGTACAGGGTGTACTAATGTGTAGACTAATAATTTAGACTAGTGCGATAAATTAATATACTATTAAATTTTCTTTAATTAACCTACATTAAGTGAAGTTTAATGAAATCCCAGACCCAATGCTGTTTAAAATTAGAAAATGAAATATCAAATTTTTATGAATACCTACTTACCGGTTCAATCTTTTTCTATGTTTTTATCTGTTTTTGCTGTTTCAATTTAATACATTGTACGTTAACTTCTACTGTTTACTTATATTGTACGTTAAACACTACGAAAATCGGTTGTCTCCATTTCAAACAAAAATCAACGATGCGTGAAATTGCAATATAATAAATTTTCCATATATTTGAAAAAAGTAAAAAACGTGGGATCACTCGCGCAATCTTGTTTCTCTTTTTTGAAGCTAGTCAATAACAGTGGTTGGTTAGACACGTGCATACGGTAACGCACGAAACTACGCGGAAATATCCGAGACAGTAAGTGTGTAGTACGCCGATTTATAAACCTTTAGTCGCACGAGCGGAGCGTTACTAAACGTTGACCCTTAAGGGGATTTCGTTATGTTGAAATGTAATAACTGATTCATTAATAAATTAATTAACAATATCTGTCGCTTAAAATTGTGTGCCTAGATTTGTTTGTAAATTTCTTTTTGTTCGTTACGTGAAAATTGCGGAGTTGTAAAATAGTTGTTCCGATTGTTTTATCGTGTTTTCTATTTTTGCGTGAAAACTTAAACATTCTCATGGCTGAAGGCTGATACATTTTTTTTGATTAAGGAAACTACGTAAACTTTCTACAGGCTTATTTTTACAGGTAAGGTTCCTGAATGTCTGCTTCGTAAATTTTGTGTTTCGATTTTTACCTCGCGTATAACAGTTACTTCTTACTTATACTGTGGAAAATAATAACATTTTATGTTCCTGAATTTTTTATTACTTAAGTAGACTTGCAAAAATTTTATGATTTGATCTAAGTCGGTGTAAGTTTCTTACTACATACAGGAAAGGGTTTCATTATCTTTCAAATTCAAGGTTTAAAGAGGTACCAATTAGTCAAATTGGATTAACTACAGAGTCTAAGGTAAAAATGACACCGCCTATTTTTCCTTTGACCCGACACTCAGTATTACGAAAAATTGTTTTCCTTTAAAGCACTGCCAGTAATAAGAAGTTAATTAATTTGTCCTCTAAATTAACACATTAATTATCACTTATTTGTATTTAAATGTATTTAAATCGAGGAAATTCGAAATCTTGGTTGTCTACGGTAACTTTTCATCATAATCACCAACCAGCCCTTTGCGTCCCCTCATTGCTGTCCATTCTTATCTATTTTGAGCTCTCCGCATCTAGCGGTAACTATTACATTCATTATTTTAGAAAAATACTATTATTATATTATATAATTATTATTATATTACCTATTATTATTATTATTATTATTATATTACCTATTATTATTATATTATTATGCTATATTCATTATTGTTTGCTTCAGTATGTTTTACTGTGCGTCAGATAATCGTATTTTGATCGTTATAAAAAGAAGTTTTGTAACGACGGAGGTCGATCATTTCTATTAAATATTAATTATTGATTATGTAAAGGACTCTGCAAGCCAAACAATTTTAAATACAGATACAATTCATTCTTCTTGATTAGTTCTTGGAGCAGGATATTGCAGGGTTGCAGAACTGATTTACTGACCAATCGATAACTGGTAACATATTATCGTTAATTGAACCTACCAATTACAAATCGAACGAGCGGATTTGTTATTATGTTATGAAAGTTGTTCAACGTACTTCTATGAACTCCAATTAAGAATTGTTAGCTTTGTTTTATAAAATAAACCGCTACTCAAATAAAATATATTTTTTTTTTGATACAATATCTCTTAAATTTTAGTGTGAAAAGAATCGATAAAAGTAATAATAAATAATCACTAGTAGTTGATTGTGTATAAAATAATTACTGGTTTATTTCAACTACTATCTTTTTATTACTGCTACTACAGAAATTACTGATGAATCTTTTAACAATGATTAACTAAAAAGATTTAGTAAAGCTTTGAATGACTCGATAGATACCACAGCGGGAAGTTGTTCAATAGCTTATTTATAAATAGGTAGAAAAGTAAACTCATTACCTCCGGCGCGGCGGAGGTTGAAATCTAATGCTGTCTTTTATTTAATTAAAGCTCTTGCATGTGAGTTCCTTACTTTTTGTGCTATTGAAGACTAGTCCTTATTCTCGCAATTAAATTCTACTTTGTTTAGTCTGGGCTATGAGGATGAGTAGTATATCAAGTTGTAGACCTACGGAACATTTAATTATTTGTTAAGAATCTCAAATGTGTTGTAAAAGTAATTTATAGGCATTAAATCCACTATTAATTTTAATAATTTTTATTAATTTATTTACTAAAAAGGTTTGCAGATTCTTTGATCTTTGGTCTTTAATAAAGTTTAGAGATGCTACAATGTTTTAAAAAAGTAAAATATTTAATTTTATAATTACGATTCTTTGTGGTTGATGTATGGCAAACGCAACTAGTTTCTATGCCACGGGACCCGGCTTCGGTTCCTGGACAGGAGTGGTATTTTATCATCACTCATATTCATTTGTCACCCTATATTGTCTGTATTAACACTAATTTGTACAAAAAGTCGGCCGTAAATCAAAAACACAATTGCTTGAATATTAGGTCTAAGGTAAAACTAAGAAGCCTATTGAAAGAGAAAACTTTAAATTATTTGTTTGAGACTTTGCTGAGCTGAACCCATGAGCGTATGGAACAAGATTGAGTTGGTCACTGTACTTTGTTATTTTCCTAAAAAAAAACAACAATAACTTTGTAGTAACCAATTAAGTAGGCACAGTGTATTAGAAATAATTACTGATTTTTTGTTACCAATTTAGAAATTAAACATTTTATGAACATCAGTATGAAAGTTATTTAAATTAAAACTTTAACGAACCCTTGATTTCGGTAACAGTTCATAACAAAAAAATTTTCTATTTTTAAGTTAATTTATAAATGTTAACTTATTGAATATTTCAAGCTGAAATGGTTGAAATATAACGTTTTATTAATATTATTAACCTTTGTATTGTGATATGAATTAATTAAAATATGCACGCAATATTCTGAGTGCTTTAGCGAATAACTTTGTGGTTTGTATTACTTGAGTTCGTTAGGAACAACAAATAATTTTGCTTCTAGCAAAGCCAGTCGTCATCTTATTGTGTCGTTGTAAAGAGAGTTAAAGTTATATTTAGTTATTAATTTTAAAATATAATATACTTCCTCTAAAATCTTATGTAATCTTACAAAATAAAATACTAAATTGTAAAATAAAAGTTTAAAAACTACAAGAGTAGAGACAGAACTATTTCTTACATTTACTGCGCTTTTTACTTTAATTTCTTACTGATATACCTGTGATATTTATTGATAATAATATTTTCATATATTTGTAATGAAAATAATTTCAGCAGTTTTGAGCAAAAGCGTTTTGAGTTTTTGTTTCATTGAGACAAAACTTGAAACTACGAAAATTAACGACAAAACATGACTTTCAGAAGCTGAATAAACTACACTATATCATAGTTATTATAATTATATTAATATAATAATTACATAAATATATTTTTATTATTATATTTTAAATTCCTAATGTGTGTACGTTGCAATCTGTTCAATTCAACACAATAAGGAATCCCATGACCCAATGAGATGAGGATGATGTTTAGTCTTGTACAGACCCAGGCCAACCAATCCTGAGAGAGTATGGTCATGTAGTTTCAACTATCAAAGTACACCGGTAATCACTGTCTAATAGTCAAATCCGTAAAAAAGTAAACTTTTTCTAGGATTTGAACCAGGAACCTTTCTCCAAAAATCAGCTGTTAAATAGCTGAGTCGTGGCGACGCTTTACCTCTAGACCAACCGGTGGGTCATTATTATTAATTTATTTTATTATAATTAATTATAATTTGACACATGTTGAAAAACAATTAAACGATACCTTACGAACCTTGGTATGAAGCGTAGGCCTACAGTATTCTTTCATCGAAAATGAATACGTTTATTTTTTGCTCGGAAATATTATGAGAAAAAGAGAACTAATCAAAAACCGTCTTATTTCAGTTCTTTTGTCTCCTGTTCATTGTTCCTGTTCCTGTTCTTTGTCTCATCATGTCTTCGTTTCTTTCTTGTTTAGTGATGATGCGTAAATAATTCTTAGTTTATGCATAGGTAATACGAAGTGGTAAACAAATGAAAAAAATCCAGATCTGACTGGGAATCAAACCCTGGACTCGGTGTAAAAGCCTGTTGCGCTAACCACTGCACTATCTTTTTGTCATAAAAACTGGTGTTGGAGTTTAAGCAATAATTAATGTTATAACAAGGTATTAATTTCGACGATTACTGGTTCAAATAAAATGATCTCTGGTTTTTAATATCACATTAATAATATTTTAGAGTTAGTTGTACATGTTCCTCGTAAAATTTCAAATGATGACAACTTGTTATTTTTTCGGGTGTTGTTCGTGAACTAACAATAATCCCTAAACAATTTCTGTAAACGCAAGGTAATTTAACTGACTTCTTTTTTACTATAATAAATTATTAAGTAGCAAACTAATTAAAACACAATTAAACCGAGCATTTGACTGTGGGAATCGAAGAGCAGTAAAAGGGCAACATGTACTGAAGGACATTTAGTGTGGAATAGCTAAACGCCATTTGTTGTAATAAGGCTCCTGATGGACTGGAAAGTCCGTCAGGTGAATAATAGCATGCATGTTTAAACAGATTAGTGAGCGACCATCAGACTAAATTCCCATCATTTACTCTTTGCTACATAGATTTCTATCTACCCTACTTTTTTATAACAGTGGAAGTAATCACCTATGAATACAAAAATTAACATGAAAATGTTAAAATATGATTATTTTTAAGGCCTAAGTAAATAAATCGAAAAATAGTGTACTCTATTAACTATAATAGTATTGCGAGCACCGATAATAAAATAAACCTTATAGAATATTGAGACTTTTGATATAAAAACATTTTTTGAGAAAATTTGTGTGTACTTCAATCTTTCCGTCCGTTATGACAAAGAAAAATATTACTATCTTTTATGACAGAATTAAAAAAATCTGAACTACCTATAAGGTCACTCGATGTTCTTTGAGATATTGCCACCATTAAATTTGTAGAAGTATCTAAAATTTTAGAATTAGTTAATAAACTTGGTGTTTGAGATTGTTGAATGACGGCAGTTGTAGAATAAGACAAAAATTGTAGAATAAGGCTATATTAATTTTCTACAAAATTATTTATTTTTCAGAATCGATAGAAAGTTAGATAGAAACGGTAGAAACTACTCAGGTGAGACACCTATGTGTAGCGCCGAGTATGCTAGTTTTTTCTAAAAATTATCATTATTATTGAGAAGTCTTATGAAAAAAAAACTTTTTTTGCCGAATTGTAGTTTTGTAATGAGTAACTGAATTTATTATTTTGAGTTTGCTGTGATTTGGATTATTGTTGGATAAGCAATATTTCACTTGTGCATGCAATTACTCGTATTATCGAATTTTGTTGTAACTAAAATTGTAGCACATTTTTAAAACGTCTACTTTACTTACTAAATCAATATAATTACATATTGTTTTAAGGTTGTATTTATAATAATTAATTTGCCTGTGCTACGAAATTATGGACAATTTGTTTTTGATTTTATGTTCAATTACAACAGTACAAATTGCAGACAAGCAAGTACGATAATCTTTAGTACACAGTTAACAATTATGCCAAAGCAGACAGAATCACTACTTGTTGACATAAGTACGACCGTAATTGAAAAAAGATTTTATTCCGAGATTTAAAGCTAACGTTCCACATGGCATCTATTTATAACGACATTCCGTAGTCGTTTCAGTTTTGCAGTGAATATAAAAATAATTTGCAATGTTCTTTCTAATTATTTACTGTACTGATGCATAAATTTTAATTAAAAATTATCATATTCTATGTTAAATGGCAAATTGCAGTTTTGATGACAAAATATATTGATGGAGGCCTATCTCTAATGGGTTTGTTTCGAATTGACAACTACGAATTACAATTTAATTTCTCGTAGCGTTTTTTAATCCTTTCCTTTCAAGCGGTCATTCTTTGAGAATGTGCCTTAGTTCTTTCCACCGTCCATGTTATGCCAGAGTTTTTGGATGGCTTTGTTATTTAAAATAATTCCTTTATCCCTACTACTTTACTTCTTAATTTATTTTTATCTTGAGTTTTATCTTCCCTTATCGACTTCTCTGCCAAGTCTTTTTGAGTGTTTTTAAACCACGTGTTTTCCTTGTTTAATCAAATTTTTCATTGTTTTTCAAGTTAAAACTCCTTTTGGTGAGTCTTATGTCATTTATTCTAAAAATGTGTTTGTGCGGTGTAGCCAACGGTGTAGTTTTAGTGGACTGTATGCTGTAAAAATGAATAAATGTTTTATGTTGTTTAAAATTTTGTATAATTGTGTGTATAAATGTATATATTTTTTAGTAACTATGTGTAGTGGTGACTGTGTTAACAATGTGCTCGATATTTTTCTTATTATTTATAATATATATGAGCTCAATTTTGGAGCTGGACAAAAGTTTCCTTTTATTAATAAACAGCACATGTCCTTACCGTACGCGCGAAAGTCCCATCTGGCGAGACGGAATCGAATCGAATCGATAAAGAATAGGATAGGAGACCCATAATGGGCGATGTCGTGAAAGGATCACCTAACCGCTCGGGAAACAATGTTACAGAAATTTGCGTTTCTTTATTATAATTTCAAGGAAGGAGTTGCTGGAAAATTTACAAATATACAAAATTGTCGAGAAGGACCATACCCCTCCCCCATGAAGTACTAGCTACTTCATGAAGAAAGGCACGACCGCCTATCCACGGGACGGTGTCCGTAGAGCACGAAACTACTGCTCATGGTAGTTGAGAGACTCTCCTGATGTGTTCAAAGTTTCTTGGATGGTTTTAATCCCCACTCTCTTTCCTCATCCCAATTAGCGTCAATAATCATTCTCAGTATTCGTCTTTCAACTTTTTCCGGATCTTCTTACAAACGTTTGTTGTCCAAGTATAGATATCGCATGTTCAAGAATAGAGATCGTAAGTTTATAGTATGGATTTACCATAGCATAGTGTAGATATCTCATCTGTAGATCGTTTAGCTTTTATGTTAAATACGTAAATACAGTACAAACAATTTCGGTTATTGGAGTATCGCTTAAAGGAATATTTCGGTTATTGAAATAAATGCTTTGGGTCTCAAACCATTGCAATATAACTTGCAGACAAAACTTTCCGGTTTTAGGACTATGAAAAAAAATTCACTTCATGGAATACTCCTGGAAGTCAGTAAGCTTTTGAAGAGACAAGAACTCGTGATGGATAAGTGGAGAGGCAACACCAAGGCAAATATGAAAAAAAACGCTGCGGGGAAGAGTTTGCAGTTGACGAAGCACTACTAAAATAGTTTCAAGACAAACGCAAGTGTCATTAGTATATCTGTGGACTTGTGCTTGAGAAAAGCTAACAAAATAGCAAACAATTTAAATATCAAAGATTTTTAAGCTACGAGTGGATGGTTATCAAGGTGGAAGTCCAGAAACCAAATTTGTTTAAAAATACACACGGAGAGGCTACCGATGCGTCAAGAGAAAATGCAAATTCTTGGATAGCTGATGTTCTTCCAACAGTGCTTGAGAACTATGAATTATGCTGTATTTACATTTGTGATAAAACTGCACTCTATTATCGGGCTGCTTCAACTGGTTATCTTTGGTTTAAGTAAGAAAAGTTAACAAATGAACTATGCTTGGGCCATTCTGCATGGCGTTGTTTCGGTTAATGGAATAATTCACTCCGGCAAAACCCCTATTCCATTAACCGAAATTGACTATGTTAGGAAAGGAAAAATACACGAGCCAAGTATGCCTACAATAATCTATCTAATCGTTAAGAATATTAAATATATTACATAAAAAAATTTGATAAAATTTCAACTAATTGAATTTATTTAGAACTATAATTCAGTAAATCAAAATATTTTCATCAAACTCCTTTCAGTGGGTACGACAAATATGTTTTATAAATGGTATTAAATAAAAACACAAGAGAATGTGATTGTCATGTCAGCTCTGCGTAACAGGATTCAATACAAGCGAACAATTTAACAATTTCCTGGACATCCATTGCCGATCTGTCAAATTGAGACAAAAGACTGCATAAATGAAAAATGGAGAACATTTTTGTTCTGTTTGTGGTGAATAAATCTTGAAAAATCGTTATCACGGCTGATCGAATTTTTTATTCAGTTTACTAAACATGTTTGTACGTTAATAAAAATTGATTTTAACTTTGGTTTTTGTTTGCGTAGTACTTATTTCGTGTAAAATATTTTATAGTTTTGTATTTATTTTATAGATGTGTAATTAATTGGTAAATTATCACTCTTACGGAAAATAAGCGTGAGTACGTCATGAATTAGGAACCTCCTTCTTTTTCAGTTGAAAATTACAATCGTTATTGAATATTTTTGATATTTATTACAGTAATATAATTTACCACACGCAATTTACTTTCTATTCATTATTGTTATTGCGTATCTTATTAGTTTTATTTTGAATAAATGAATTTATAGTTTAAAAATAACTTTTATTTCCATCGTTTTTGAACATAAATTTATTCTATTGATAATTAGTCAAAAGCAGCTATTAGTAAGTAGGCCTACAGTAGGTTCAATTTATTGAGACAGTATTGTTTAAATAGGGAACGTATCAAGTGGATAAATAGGGAAATTTTTTGTTATTATCTATACTGCATTCGGTATTGGTAGAAGGATTCTTTTTTCATAATTTTGTAGATTACTATATCAGCTGTTTGACGTTAAAATCGATTTATTTATACTGCGTATTACAATAATTTGTAGCTACCATTAAAAAATATAGTTTAAATCGTTCTGAAGATTTTATTGTTAAATAAATATTAATAATGCAAAATACTTCATATCAGATAAGTAAATTTTACATTACATGTAACATTATACATGTACTATGTACTATGAATGACAGCAATAAAAATAAATATTAAAACCTTTAATAAAAATAATTTAAAAACTTGTAGAGGGAAATTTTTAATTTCAAACAGGGAAATTGTTTTAAAAAATAATCTAAAATTTCCCTCGGGGGGGGGGAGGAATTCATATCTTTATATATTATATGAAACAACTGAATTATGGCGTTAACATTTTATTTATTCATAAAGTTTTTTTATTATATTTATTATTTTTATTAGGAAATTTTTATTTTCCTCTCTAAAAATTTTAATATTTGACTATTAAAAATTGTATTAAACTAAGAAATAGTTGTTTGTTTTTATTTCTTATATGATTTTTAAAAATTGTGGTGGTTTTTGTTTTGTTTAAAGTTGCATCAACACCTCGGTTATTAGTGACTACGGTGGGTTTTTGAAATAGTAGGTTCTAATTTGTGAACCCGGGACCTCCACGTTGTAGGCTAGCTATTTTTATTATTATTTCTGTGATATGAGCCTTAAAAAAACACCAATGATACGTAAAGTTATTTTTATAGACGTTTTCATAGAATAAGCTATCTGAATATTACAACATATGCAAAAACACCAGATAATCAAATTTATTTAATTTGCATTAGCGTTTTTCTCGATTTTATTTCAATATATGTATTGAATATTTTAAAGTGAAGAGATGGGAATTTTAAAAGTAGGACACAAAAAAATACAGGAAGTCAGGGAATTCTGCTATCTAGGGAGTAAAATAACGAAGGATGGTAGAAGCACAAGTGATATCAAAAATAGAATTGCTCAAGATAGAAAAGCCTTTGAAAGGAAAACCAGCTTACTGACTACAAACATTGATTTACAGATTAGCAAAACTTTCTTAAAACACTATATTTGGAGTGTAGCATTATACGGGAGTGAAAAATGGGTGATAGGGGCTGTGATAGAAAGAGGATATAAGCTTCTGAAATGTGGTGTTATAGGAAAATGTTAAAGATTAGGTGAGTGGACAAGATAAGCAATTTAGAGGTTCTTAGGTGAGTGAATGAAAAAATAAGTATATATAAGCATCTTACCAGAAGAAGGGATAGGCTTGTAGGGAATATCTTAA
The DNA here is from genome assembly GCA_035578175.1 of Catonia carolina. Classification (NCBI taxonomy): domain Eukaryota; kingdom Metazoa; phylum Arthropoda; class Insecta; order Hemiptera; family Achilidae; genus Catonia; species Catonia carolina. Next base: position 122,942,504 of record JAQMRL010000001.1, on the reverse strand, counting down.
GATATACAGGTATTGGTCTATAAATAATGGAGGGTAATATTAAGGGAGTGAATTGTAGGGGGAGGCAAAGGTTAGAGTTTATAAAACAAATTACAAAAGATGTAGGGTGTTACAGGTATGTAGATATGAAACGACTCGTGCAGGATAGAACATCTTGGAGAACTGCATCAAACCAGTCGAGAGACTGATGACAAAAATAATGTATTAAATGACATAAAGAACAGCCAAATAAAAATTATGTACAACACTCACCTCAGAATATTAACATCAAGATATGTTTCGGCTCACTCGGAGAGATCTTCAGGATGAAACATCTTCACGATATCATACACAAAACATAAAAAACGTAAATATAATAAACTTACGTGATCGAAGACAACGTCAATAATATTCAGTGTTAGACTAGAAGTTGCAACTTGATTACACGCGACTATTCGGCCGAATACGAATATGGTTTAGTATACAGTAGTAGTAATTATGTTTTGTGTGCGATAACGTAAAGTAGTCTCATCTTGAAGATCTCTCCGAGTGAGACGAAACATATCTTGATGTTTACTATGAGGTGAGTGTTGTACATCATTTTTGTTTATTATGTCATTTATTACAGACAAACAAAGGAAATAGGCCTAATGTTTAATAAAATCATATAATATAATATATATAAGGGTGTGTGTGTTTTTTGTTAGTGCACCTTAAGGCGTTGTCATTTTCAAGGTTTTAAAGTTCATTAAAATTACATACATTTTTATAATGCGGTTATATGGTTTAACACGATTAAATTACAACGAAGTTTTTGTACAAAATATGCTGGTATGCTTTCTTGTTCACCCAATGATTGGTTGTGGATATTGAGATGGAGTCGTCTAGCTCTGTATAAAATATGTATAAAATAAAAAGTGAATTGATGAAATACAAACGCTGAATAATAGTCGAATACCTTGAATGTTTTGGTATTCAGGAATTGAAGTTATTTGATATTCAAAGCAATTTTTTAATATCGGTTGGCCTACATTATAGAATATTGCGTTATGGAAACAGAAAATAATATATGTCTTTAAAATATTAAACTAAACGTATTGGTGGAAAAAGGTTAACGATTTATTAAAAGTAAATTCATAAAAAAATGTTTTTTGTATAATAAGAATTACAACTTTACTGTGGCTGTGATTTGTATTTTAACTTTTTAGGTTTTAATTACTTTAATTGATTAATAGTATTATTTATAATTCTGATTTAGGAAAAGACATTCGATAATAGGCCTACGTACCCAGTCCGACACGTATAACCCATACGACGCTATAAAGTAAACAGTTCTGTTTTGCTGTGTTTATAGATGTTGCCCAAGGTTTTGATGAAGTATGGCATCGAGATCTCCTGTACAAAACTAAAACGCCCTACCGTAGGGCGATTTCGTCCAATTTTTAATAATACTTGCCAGACCTATATTTTCAAATTAAGTATGAATTTAATGTGTCCGCTTTGTGCCTGACACATTTGGTAGTACCACAAGCAAGACTTCAACTCATTTACGCGTCATACATAAATCATCCTCATCTCATTGGGTCATTGGTTTGCTTATTGTTATAAATTGAACAGATTGCAACTAGCACACATTAGAGATTAAAAAAAAATACATACAAAACACCGCTGAATGCTGTTGTGTTGTTTGCGCCGCTATCTTCCACAGTATAATTATAATAAATCTTGCCGCAGTTTACTAAAAATTTGGCTTATTATGAATAATTTTAAAATGTAAAATAAAAAAATGAATGTCGTTTTACAACGATAATAACATTTTATTAGTCCCAAAATAACAACATCAAAAAGGCATTTAAGCGCAGGCTACCTCGTTTTAACGTAATGTTTACTTTATCTGACAAAATAAACAAGGCGAATGTACTAAAATATTGCTTCACCAAGTTGAACACTAACAATAATTACATTAAACCTACTTAACGTTCTGTGAAAAATTAACATTGATTTATCTATTCTACTACAATATAAAATGTCTATAGTATTTTAAGCTTTGTATGTTGATAAATACAAAGGAATCTGATTTATCATTCATTTTTATTGTGTTTTAATATTTTGAAACTAAGCCATTGTAAAAGACAGCGTAATTTATCAAAATTCCATAAACATTCGACACTTTGATTATTTAAAGTTACACAAATTCTGGGAAATTATTACAAACCTAGACGCTTATTAACACAATATTAAATTGATATTGAACCTTCTAAAATGAACATGTATTAAAATATCTAAACCTAGGTTCGTTTGGGATCTGGATTAACAAATAATAAACATATAAAAACTTATTGCAATATGATTTTCGACAAAATTAATTAATTACAATAAATGATTAAACTAAGTCTACTAGCAAATACATTACATACATTAAAAAGATTACATAAAATAAATCAATTACAAAACTTACCTAAGCTTAAACCAACTTGGCTAACAGTAGATTACTGTACTATTAATACTGCAACAAATTCTTGATACCACCCGCAAGAACTAATTAACGTAACTCAGAACCGGTCCCTAACAAGATTATTTCGAACGGTCCGACACTTTCATTCGCAAGTTCACTATTGTCTGCCGACTACAACTGACTGCTTGTTTACCTGCGGTCTGTTAGTTATCTAGCACCTACGAACAATTACAAGATGCGGATAAAAGCTCCGTTATTCTCGAACTCCGGAGAAGGAATACAAATTAAAACAAACATTTCTACTACCACCTCATTCATCACAATTCATTATCCTTGTTCAACACACTCCTACCCTTACAATACTCAATTTCTTAAAAATGAAGGCAACCTATACACAAATAAACAACCTATTATTGAATAAACAACATATTTCATTAACTACTTCTAGACTAATCTCGAACAGTGTTACAATATTAGTCCTAGATAATATTTTTATGTCTGTTATTTACATAGTTTTTAGAATTTCAGACCTGTCAAGATCAATTTATATAATATGGCGTTGTTATTACGGTTTTGTATTTTGATTTATGTATTTCTGTCATGCATTAAATATTAAACTTCATTTATTCTCGAAAAGTCTTGTTATTGTAGTTTACTATTACACTGAAATTTACTATATTATATAAAATACTCTATTTTTTATGGTTCATCTGTAAATTTCGATGTAGGTACTAATACACAATTTTGCATTATAAATTTGGACGAAATATTTTTCAACTCTTAACATTTAGCATTAATTTTCACTTGCTTTTCAACTTCATCAAACAAGTTGAAAATTTCTGTCGGGCCGTTGGTGTACTGGTCAGGGTAACTGACTTCTGTGCCCAGTGTCCCAGGTTCATTTTCGGCTAGGTCTAGCAATTTCTCATCACTCATTTTCATCTATCGTCTTTTACTGTCGGCATTAGCCTTAATGTGGATAAAAGTCGGATGTAAATCACAAAAAGAAGAAAAACAGCTGAAAATTAAAATTGTCGTAACAACAGTTAATTTGTTTGGAATACCTGATTAATATTATTTTATAGTTTTAAGAAATTCATTTATTTTTAATGGTAAGTTTATACACGTAATTTCAAGCCAAGTGTTGTTTATTAGCCTAAATAAAATTTAGTTATATGATCGTAATTTTTTTTAAATTGCTAGACGTTAGAACATGGTAATGAAACAACAATGAGCAACCTTTAAATGCAAATGTAATCATCTTAATTTAGTAAAAACATTTTGTTAGAATCCGAAATACTGATGTTTGCAGTAATATAAAATAGGTTCCTTATCGCTTCATAGTGTCTGATTTGATCTAATCAGTCAATGATTTATTTTAGTGTTGTTATTACCATATTTTAAATAAAGAATACGTATGAAAGTTTTTAAATTCGATTCTCCAGGTGATATTTTTACTGCACGGTTATTTAAAAGAACAGTAAAATTTCGATATTAAAAAACTGTCAGGTCTACTGTTCTAAAACCACTTCTTTTTTATTTATTACACATAAGTCAAATATATAGTTTTACTTAGCTTAGGCTACGTAGAACTTGAAAAACCACAAATGTTTCCACTTAATTTACCTTTTCACAAGTTCACTACGGCTTTATTTCACTCTTTGCCCAGAAATCATGCCGGAATATTTGCTATAACTCGCTAACGAAGCTTTTTCGGACCTAAGTTTATATAACATTTTTTATTACTTTTACTTGTAGTAAAAGTGCACTGTTTTTATTTGTCTTTTTTAATCTGGTATTATAAAAATATTTTAGCAAAAAATTTGATATTTCAAACACCCTCGCTTACCACACTATACGACTATTCAAGCGTATGTAAGAGTCAAGTGAATATGGATTCTGTGGTAAAATGCAGGCCGAAAAATGTCTCTTTTTGAGCCGATGTCATTGACCCATTTCTACAGTTATTTATATGACAAATGTTATAATATGAAGCACGGAATTTTGTAAACACGTACATATAGAAACAAATTATAAAAGATAATATTAGAACATTTTAGTTCCATTGTGAAGAATGTCTGAAAATAAGCTATTCTACGAATTTCGGAGCGTTTATTCCCTTTTGTAGGTCATATTCAATTCAACCGGTTTTGCTATAATAGCAGCATTGAATAATTTACCTACCTTTACCATTCAAGCTTTCAAACGCGGTATAACTCTATTTTTAAATGAGAGACGGCCTTTACACGGTTTTCTTCAAACAACCGGGATTGAGTGGTATCCCAACATTCACAAATCAGTAGAAAATTTCCCACTAACCTAATTGTGTTTCTAAAGAGCTTACATTCTACCTTATACATTCAGCTACAAATTAACTATAATGTTTGCTGGTGTGCGCTTACATTGACCTTCACTCTTACACAAACTCTTGAGTATTTACACACTCGTCATCTAACGACCGTATATTGGTTATCCGGCTTATAAAATTAAAGTGTGTACATTCCTGAAAATACCACCAATGAAATACACAGGAAAATGTTTCTTTCAACACATGTTTTTTCTGTATTTTGTGGTATTTATGTTAAAGAAAAATCGTTATTATTGTTATTATTATTATTATAATTTTTGTATGAAGTATTGTTTCTGTAAAGATGGATTGTGAATTTTGTTGAGGTTATCCAGTTTTAGAGGTTATAAATTTATTTTGGCTTTTCGCGCTTATAAATTTCGGCTGTTGGATATTATTTAAGTTTGTTCGGTTAATGACTGTATTAATACAACGATTATGGTAAAGGCAGTGGATTTTTAAACATAGCGGTAAATAATCAGCTGTGTTTTGTTTACTGTTTGTTCTTTTGAGTTTATCTGATAAGACATTACTCTTATTATTATCTGTCCTGTGGAGCGTTCCGTTTATCCACTATAGTACCACTGAAAATTAGAGGCACCTGACTGTACATCTATAGGTTTGTTGTGTTGTCATTGTTTTGAAAGGTAGTGCCATTCGTTTTCGGTCGGACTATGGAATAATTTTTAAATTAATGAATGGTATTGTAAATTTTTCAATTCCTAATATGTGTACGTTGCAATCTGTTCAATTCAGAACAATAAGCAACCCCATGGCCCAATGAGATGAGGATGATGTGTATGACGTGTAAATGAGGTGTAGTCTTGTACAGGTATTGTAAATGAATGAATGAATAATATGTAGTATTATAATTAAATGTGTACTATATCGTAGTTGCGCCGTGATAATAAACAAAAAAAATATATATATAGGTACTAAATAAAGAATTAAAAATAAATAATAAAAAATTTAAAATTTAAACTATGGCTGGTAGTCTTGACAAATGTAAGACTTGTAATAAGCAATTCTATGGTAAACAGAAATACCTATCCTGCAAGGAATGCAAATTAAGAATTCACTGCACTTGTCTTAAATTAAGTAGTGCTGAGATAGCAATTTATATTGCGAATTGTAATTTTAAATGCGACAATTGCGCAAAAATGCGCAGATCAATTAATGACGACACCCCGATTAAAACTAATAATAGGGTAGTAATTGATAATAATGTACCAAATGATGACATAGTAGATGACAACGATGTTTACGATATACCTTTAAGCAGAATTGATGCACGTGAGACGGATGCCTTCTTTGGTGAGACGCTTAACGCCGGAATGAGTGACAAAAATGGGATGCAAACAGTACACTTTCCTATGACTCAAATGAATTTGATACAGTCTGGTTTGGATAGGCTTGAGAATCTGTTTAAATATAAATTTGATGAGGTGGTACAGGTTTTAAGAGATGAGTTAACTAACGTTAAAGCTGAGCTAGTATCAATGAAAACGGAGAACGTTATACTTCACGAAAAGATTGACAACTTTCATTGTAATTGCTGTGCTGGGTTGATGAATGTGAGAGAAAATAGAGGAGAGACTTCTCTACTGATGAGAGGAGATTCAGCGGGGCCGGAAAAAGATGCCACCAACAGTAATCGTAAGAGACGCAGATGGTGCGACAAATTGTCGACCGATGGTGACTTTGAAGTTTCTCCAACGGTGGCTGGTGTGTCTACTGTTCAGTTATTGGAGGAGATCGAAGGAACTGGCGGTGATTCTGCTGAGTCGAGTTTGCCTTGGAAGGTTATAACTGGAAGAAAGAAGGTAGTGAAGAGTACGGACTTTGCATCTGTTCATGATACAGCGGTGAAGGTCGGCGGATCTAAACATGACGGAACGAAGGGGAAGAAATCTACGATTGGTTCTAGTACGAGTAATACTCATCTAGTACGTAAAAGAGCACGAGCATTGTTCGTCAGTCGGTTTAGGGATGGTACGGAATCTGAGGAAATTGTGTCCATGATCAGGACAGCAGCGCACGTTGAAACTAAGTGTACTAAGCTTAAGACCAAGTTTAAGGGTGGATATAGTTCATTTCATGTGGAGGTCTGCCAGGAGGATTATGAGGCTGTTAAAAATCCGGCCATTTGGCCCAGGGGAATATTGGTTTCACCTTTCTTCGGATCGCTGAGAAATGAACAGATTTATAATTTTAAAGAAGATTCAAGTTCAGCATCGAGGGAGGCCGATGATAATCAAGTGAATAGTGATGGCAAATAAAAATTTAAGTATTATATATCAAAACGTTAGAGGGTTGAGGACCAAAGAAACTGAATTCTATGCCTCCGTCGCCGGCTCCAAGCACCAGGTTATAGCAGTAACAGAATCTTCTTTTTGTGACTATTCCCTAACAAAGGATTATTTTCCGGATACATATCACGTCTTTAGAGCCGATCGAGATTTTGAGCGTTCCGGTAAAAGGAGAGGGGGTGGATCACTGATAGCTGTGACTTGTGATCTTCAGACATGTAGACGTGCCGATTTGGAAGTTGTTGAGGAGTGTGTTTAGGTTGAGGTCAAGGCATTGGACGGTATTGATTTCCTTCTGGGAAACCACTATTTCTCGCCGGATACAAACCCACGAGTCATAGCAGAATATCTCAGGAGTCTCGAGGAAAAACTCGATGTTTGTCAGTACAGGATAATAATGTTAGGCGATTTCAATATCCCTGGTGTGAATTGGGAGTACAATACCATCGTAGCTAACTTAAACTTTTACGCTAAGAAGAAGGCGGCTTCTATGTTTGAAGTTTTGCAAAATATGAGTCTTTATCAGGTAAATCAGCACAGACCATCTGGAAGGAAGTCAATTCTTGATCTGGTGATAGTAAATATTGACGTTGTTGTGAGGCCTGAGGAGGATTTTCTAGTTAAACCGGATGCTCCCCATGATCCGCTTTCGATTTCGGTTCCGTATTTGGCTGCCGTCAAACGACAAGGTACTGGTATTACGTACAATTTTAATAAGGGTGATTACTTTGGCTTATTTGAGGCGATTAAGGATCAAGACTGGGAAAGTGTTTTTACGGCTGATAATGTTCACAAAGCTGTAGAAGTATTTACAGACGAGACTCACTCCGTCATGAATAAGTTTATACCAAGGAGACCCGGGAGATCTTTGAGATTTCCTCGCTGGTTTTCTATGGAACTGATCTCTTGTCTGAAATCTAAGAACAGAATGCACAATCATTACAAAAGGACGGGTAAACAGCGATACTATGACAAGTTTTCCGTGTTGAGAAAAAAAGCTAAGGCCCTGCTCAGCCGTGATAAAAAGAGAAATGCTTGGTCTGTTGAAGCTAGAGTGGCGGAAAAACCTCAAGAGTTTTTCCGTTTTGTTGGATCATTTTTAAAAGAGTCTAAAGGTGTGAGACCGGTTGTAGTTGATGGCAAGACAATAACTGACGCTCCTGAGATCGCTGAGCGGTTTGCAGAATATTTTGAGTCGGTTTATCAGCCGGCTACGACCCCGATCGTTGACATTCTGGAAGAGGATTGCGGAGGGGGAAATCATAAGATTCCTTGTATATCAGTTGAGGACGTCATTGCTGCGATAGGCACGATGAAGCCCAGATCTGCTGCTGGAGTAGATGGTATACCAGCTTTCATTATTAAGGGGATTGCGTGCTTAATTGCTCCAGTTTTGGTTAGGCTGTTTAATTGGATCTTAACGTGTGGGGAATTTCCCAACCTTTGGAAGAGAGCACTTGTAACACCAGTGCCGAAGAAAGGCGATCGTCACGACCTGAAGAATTATCGTCCCATTTCGGTACATTGCGTTTTTTCAAGGGTTTTCGAGCGGATTATACATAGTCATCTTTATGGTAGGCTAAAAGATAACATTGTGCCTAATCAGCATGGGTTCATCAGAGGAAGATCAACTACTACGAATCTAATGCAAATGATGGATTTTGCGGCTCCTCTCGTCGAGATGGCTAACCAGATTGACTGCGTGTACTTTGACTTTAAAAAAGCTTTTGACACAGTGTCACACGATGTTTTATTGAAAAAATTAAGGGATATGAGTGTTGGCAGCAGTCTTCTTAAATGGTTGCAGTCGTATCTTCATGAGCGAAGTTTTGTAGTGAAGGTTGGAGGTAGAGTGTCGGATGAACATCTGGCTACTTCAGGAGTTCCTCAGGGTTCGATTCTCGGTCCTTTACTTTTTGTATGTTTCGTCAACGATATTGTTTGTAATATTAAATCAAATATTTATATGTACGCAGATGATTTGAAAGTTTGTGCCACATCCAACAACGCAGCTGAGTGCAGTGTACTTCAGAGAGATATTGATTTAATACAGCTATGGTCACTGCAAAACAGGCTCTATTTAAACTTAACTAAAACTTTCGTTATAACTTATTCAAGAAAAACGATGAGCTATGTACACAAGTATATTCTTGGCCATAACGAAATCATAAGAAAGACCAGCACCACGGACCTTGGTGTGTTGTTTGACTCCAAGCTATTATTCCGTGAGCAAGTAGCTTCAATAGCTGCAAAAGCTCGAAGGAATTTAGGACTCATAGCTTGGATTAGTCGTGATTTCAAATTTGAGAAGACAGTACTTAGACTTTATAAGAGCCTTGTGCGTCCCGTCCTCGAGTATTGTTCGACGGTGTGGAACTATAGAAGGGACGTCACAGAAAAGGAACTAGAGAGGGTGCAGAAAAGACTAATTTATAAGTTGGAATGTAGATCTGGGAGAAAATTTGATGGCTATGCGGATGCCCTCTCATTCTACGGGCTTCAGAGTCTGAGCACGCGACGTAGAGTGATGGAAGTACTTTACATTTACAACATTCTGCACTCTCGAGTTGAAGTTCCGGATATCTCGAAGATTTTTCTGAGAGTACCTGGCACAGCTTTAAGAAGTTTTAGGTTGTTTGCTGGAGCTACAAAAAGTAAAATAGCTCCAATCAATAGATGTATAGCTACAGCCAATGAAATAAATGGAGAGGTAGATCTATTTCACAGAGATAGCAAAATTAAAGAAAAACTGTACAGGATACTGTGAAGGAAGGCTGTAAATACTGCGTGATCTTTATGTTATTTTATGTGTTATTTGTGTCTATGTGGTGTATGTTAAGCTCAGCGGCTGACTGTTTTTTAGAAAAGAAAGAATGACTACGTTAAGTTGTAATGATGCGGTATACTAAGGCGAAATTATCTTGCTGTTCTACTGTACCACCTCGCATCCTTGCGACCAGCCATAGTAGTGGGTGGAGACGGCGGGGTGTAGGGGAGTTTGGGCCCCCCCCCCAAAAAAAAAAAAAAAAAAATTATATTGAAAAATATAAAACTTGAGGGGTTATTCATGAAGGACTCAAATTTAATGAATTATCGGATATTATTAGAGACAGATTTTTTGATAATTTGTGCTGACTTACAGTATATAAATGGACATGTATAGAACAGATTATTTAATTAATGTTATAACGGTTACAATATTAACATGTATCTGTTTCTATTGCAATAAAATGAAACCTTAGTCTTTAGTGAGCAATTAATATAGAACAATTCATTTTTAACTAATTGTTTTAGTACTTGGTTTTGATTTTGAATTAACATTATTATGGCATAAACTACATGTACTATTAATTAACAAATGGTTTGAAGTAAATTAGTTCTGTTGATTAATTTATATTAAAATAACTGAAATAGATTTACTTATACATTGTAATGAATTGCAAATAATTCATTTAAATTGCCATCATTAATTTTCTCTTTGGTTATTATAAACTGTATTTAACCACGTGGAAGTTCGAATTGACCCATAAAAATAATCACATTTTTCTGGTAATAGTGTGTAGTTCTTTTCATAATTTTTGTCTGCAGTTTTCCTAATGACACTAAAAGAAACATTAAGTTTAGGCAATAAAAAGGAGTTTTACGATGTAAGAAGGATATTACGACGTATGTTGTAATTACAGAGTCATTAACGAAAATATTTTTTCTTGTTATGTATTTTCATCTCAATTCCTGCTTTTCTCCTCTACCAATAGGCCTATTCATAGAATATTAAATTCTACAAAACATATTTAAAAAATAAGACTATTAGAGAAATGTTATTTCCGACAATAAACAACCCTACTATTTGTTTCTCGTAATCTGATTCGTTAAATTTTACTTTATAATAAATTGCAATTTATCGATTGCGACATTTCACACTGATTATTTTTTTATTTATATTATGATACTTGTAAATACACAAATATTTATTTATCTTCATGATTTTACAACTCAAAAGTAAACAGCTGGTACGGCTGTTATCATTTTAAAATGAAATGAATTTACGTCAGGAGTGTCATAGTACTGACAGTTTGTTATCATGACTACGTTCCATAATGAAAAAGTTTCATTCTAAGTTAAACAGTTATTCCGAGCTAAGGATTTTCTGTTGCGAATAATATGCAAAAAATTAAGGTTATTAGTATTTTATTTATTTATTTTAATAAAAAGAATGGAAATTCATTTAATTAATTATTAAAAAATAGTTCGCATTAAGTCTAGAATCGACTAAACTCAGAAATGATATCAATTTCTTCTCCAGTTTAGTATAATGTCAGAGTAGTACGATTTGTTATAAAACAACAATACATGACGTCAAATTACGAACAACTGACTTTATTCAACGTTACAGCACAAACTGTCAAACAAGACTCCTCATGTATTGACTAGTGCAATGGCCATCAGCTATTGTTCAAGGTCCGTTTAAAATTTTGATGAGACTGCCACGGTCCGACCAACATTTTACTTTGCCCTACCTAGCCAACTGTAAAAATTTAGACATGATAATCATGCTTAATTTTAATACTAACTGTTGATTTTGAAAAGGTTTGAGCAACGAAATGTAACAACAGTTTCAAACTACTGTAGGTCCATGTACAGAAGTTACAGTTTTTTAATATTTTTACTAGTGGCTTTCAGCCTAAATGCGGCCGTAAACGTGTCCAGCGAGCATCAACTTTTTTCAGAGAAACATGGGTATAAGTTATGATCATCAGGTGCTCTCAGTATGCACACAGTCTAAAATGTAAACAATTTTACAGTACACACGAAAATAGGATTTACATACAAGAAAAAATATTCTCTAGATCTCGTGGTGGCAAAAACTGAGTCGGTGGTCCGGACGCAAACCACGGTCCACCAGTTGGTAACTACTGGACTATAGATAGAAAACTATCTAAAGAACCTTCGCGCAAGTGTGATAAAAATGTCACCCTACTTTTACATTTACATTTGTATAAATGAACTGTGCGGACCCGCCGCAACCGATATTATTGAGAGATGTCTACGTCTTTGTGATATACTTATTTTGGAGGAACGGATCAGTGCATATCATAATCTTCTGTACGTCGCTACTTTCCACTGTTTAAAACTAATGGGGTAATAGATAAAGTTATGTAAGCGATTATCGTCGATGATGTTCATTTTAAGAAATATCCGGGAATACATGGAAAGCTTATATCTCATAATAATTTATCACATATAGTTACTTTCATTCTGCATTTTGTAGAAACGTTTTTTTATGCAACACACTTGCTGTCAGTAGTACACTATAACTTAACGAACTGATTTGACTGCAGATGAAGGCGGAGCATAGTGACCTAGATCACAGCACAGAGCCAATTGACTTCCGTTAATCGTATTCTGCGTTGTCACGTTGTGGTCCCGCTGTGGGTGACAGCCTAACAAGAAGTCAGCTAGTGTTCGGTGGAATAGAGTATGACTAAGCGAAGGGGCAACCTCACATCCGACCTTGCCTGTTATTGGCTAGATCTCATCTCCAGTATTTAGTTCGTTGGGGGTGTAGACGAACTGCTGTCAACTGATCCCTTCCACTGGCAGGCTGTGCGTGAGAAAAATAATGTGAGGATCCATCATTTTTGCTCTCTCTGCGCAGTAGAGTTCATTTTAAGGAAGTTCTTTTTCTTGTGCACGCATTATAGTACACAACTATTAAATAGTTGTGTACTTATTAAATAGTTGTTTATAAGTTGCTAATCTAGCCTTCTAGAAAGTTCCAAACAGAGTGTTACTCATAATTCAAAACAGTTAACACAGTATAAACAACAGCATTAATTTTAAAATGCAGTAATATAAAAAAATATGTCGTACGTTAATTAATAAATAAACTTATTTAATATAAAAAAATGGACAAAAATATAAAACTTTTAGCACAAAAATATTCAATTTAAGCACGTTCTTTGGGAAGTATCGTAAATATTCGTTAATTTTATGTTATTGAAAACCTTTCAAGTTTAGAAATATAGTTTAGATTACAAATTGAAAACATACTTTCAGAAATGAAGACCAATCAATCCTAAATTCATATAATTCGGTGGTTATTTATTGTGCGGCGCAGTGTTAATAACAGATTATGACATTTGCCCTGTCATCCAGTTTACTGACAAAATTGATCACTATTCTAACTAGTGGCCGTCGTCGTATCAAAAACTAACACAACTAGGCCTATAGGATAAATGTCTATATTTATAGTATACAATAGAGTATTTTAAAATTGAAAATGGAAAAAAATTATGAAATCAGAAAATTTTTTAGTGATTTATTTAGGCTATTTTTTATTTAAGTCTCTTTGTTTTTATAAACCCTATAAATTTTAACAATATATATCTACTAATTTAATACTTGCAATCTATCGGTTTTTAATATTAAAAAAATCTGGTGTGAAACAGTCACACAACTTTCTATTGCCAATGCAAATAAATACCAATATATCCCATAACTAGTAATGAAGCATTAGAAATAAACAAAAAACTAACCTCAATAAACATAACCTAATTTTAATCATGAGTGAAAGACACAAAATGAAAATCAACCTCAGTTTGGCTTAAAAATACGGAAAATCACTCCTTCACGCTAAACTAGGCTCTGTAGAGAAAAATGCTATAACTAAAAGTTGTAGATCGTTTAATTTTGTCGTAAAATGCATACCTACTAAGAGTGAAGTCTTAAAAAAACAGAAAATTTCTAATTACCGCTAAACTAAGCGTTATACAAAAAATTGTTAGAAATAAAAGTTGTAGTCTTTTAAATTCTCTACAACTTTTGTTATATTTTTTTTCCGTAAAATGCATATTAAAAAACAATATTTTTACGAGAAAAAAGCCTCCCCAAGAATTTCAGCAGACGTGGCGCCCACGCTTCAATCAGTTATGAGCATAACAAATGTAGTAAATGAGGCGATTTATAAAAATCGTAGCAGCCGTTTTTGAGAAAATTGCATAAAAGTGAAAAATGACACGAATAAACTACTACTTCCGGTTGACAGATTTTTATGAAAATAATCGTGTCGGGTCCAGTAGTAGTATCTAAATTAAGTTTCAAGTTTCAATTTCATTCGATGTTCCGTTCTTGCGATATTCTGTTCACACACACACAAACACACGCGCACACACACACACACACACACACACACACACACACACACACACCAATCGCTAAAAACATGTTTTTGGAGTTCAGGGGGTCTGTAAACGTGTAGATCCGGTGAAAACTCGATTTCGAAAACCGACATGAAAACAATACTTTCTTTCCTATTTGTTCATATATTCAAGAGAAAGTAATAATTTATACTCTAAGATAGATCAGTGATAATCTTTTGTGACAAATGCTCTAATTAAAAATTTATGGAAAGTTCAATTCGACTTGTTACAATAAGTCTAAAAACTTCAATCAGTTATGTATTTCGAAATTTTAGTATCAAAAAACTAATGTAAATTCTAAGGTTTTTTTATTAGCCTGTTAAACCGTAGCTACTCATTAAACGGGTGTTTTTCATTTACAAAGACTTTTATACTATACACAGCTATGAATAAACGTGTGTTCTTTCACGCTTTTTGTGCTGGATTATGCTGTGATATATGACCAGTACGATACACACAACGCCTACTAACCGTTTCCGTGAGGTTATGAATTATTTATTACTTCTGTCTGGTTCATTTTTACTGTAATCTTAGGATGAAAATGTTACGTTGTGTTGGTTATTTCGATTTTTTTTGATAATAAAATATTTAAAATAAAATATACATAAATTATTATGGTTGTCGTTTATAGAATGACAGGATATTTCTACTTATTGATCGTAATTATTTCCAGGTTTATATTTAATTTAGGATTACAGAATAAACCTGGTAATCAGATCAAATGAAATTAAAAGTCATTCGGACAGTTGTTTAATCGATTAATGTGGAAATAAATCTATCTTTATACAAACAATCGGTTTGTAGGAGCAGCGCTGTTAATATAGGCCTAATAGTAATTTTTTTTCAAAAGTATTTTTTTAATATAAATAGCCTTTCTGTAGGTAACTTACACTAAATTTTATTTACATATGCATTTATTTCAACTTTTAAATTTATGTATGGGGTGAGAAATCAACCTATTCAACTATGGTTTCCTAAGTTCTAGGATTGGTCAGTAAAGTGTCTTTTTCCAAACATCAGTTTTCATCTAGAATAAAAGTATCAGAATGCGAGTTAAATTTAAATTTAAGAAAATTTAATGTTATCATTTCCTTCGATTGCTACCTAGCGGCACTGAGAGGAATTTTTGTAATTCAGCTTGAAACTGTACGATGTTCCGTATATTTTTATAATTTTGGAAAAGCAGTTGTAGGATTTGGGGGAAAATAAAAAATGACTTTGTATTAGCGTATTTGCCAATCTGTGTAAATGAATGAAATATTTGTTTCTTGCACTGTAGTTGTAGATTCGTTTCTGGAAGTATCCGTATTTTGTGCGCCTGTATAGCCGAGCTTGTTTCCGAGAGTAAAATTGTCAAAAGTCTAGCACTTGAAAACAATTGATCAATTGCACAGAATAATAAAATGGGTGGTAATTTAACCACCCACTTAGTCATTAAAATAACTTAATTAATAATGAAACTTAATTATGTCCGTTAATGTAATTAACTACGTATTGTTCTACGTATTTAAATTAATTAACTTATTAAACTTAAATTTTAATTTTAATTTTATCTTAAAATTCAAGAAACTATAATTTATAAAACGTAAACGCATATACAACAATACTTCGTTTATCCGGATGTCCGGATTATCCGGACTTATCTGGATCGGGAAAATTTAATTTATTCATATAAACGTGATATTCCACGTGCAGTATTTAAACAAAACTAAATACTAAACTAACTAGATACTAAACTAGATACAGGTGCATTGTACACTGTATAAACTGTACAGTATTGCACTCTTATCAAATTTTAAATATTCAAAGTGTACTGTCCACCATGAATTGTTAAATTAATAGTGCCTTAAGGTGCGGTTTCGTTTGTGCGATCGTCGCATGCGATTACTGCATGCAGTAATCGCATACGACTGACGCATAGGTTGGGTAGTTTCGTTTGTGCAGTGGAACGTGCGATCCAACTGCACGTCCGGGTTAACCGAAACCCGAGTTATCGGAAACGTCAAAAAATACTCAGTATTTTAAATGTAATTTTTCAACAAATAACTGTAATGAAAACAATAAAAAGTAAATACTGTAAATTGTATTTCTGTACCAAAATACTGTTTAAGCAAACTGAACTGTGAAAGTACATAAAGTATGTCTACATGACATTCAGCACTGCAGACAGGATTTTTACCGATAACATGAGTATTTTCCTTGGAGCAGTAGCCTACTACTAGGCCTACTGTTTATTTTGGCTACAACACCTTTGCTACAAACAGTCAATTAGTTGCCTACTGTATTGTGGTTGAATGGGTACGGTAGTGTCTTGGCCTTAATGTAGTTTTCATTTCGTTTTGTGGCTAATTAGTGATACATACTGGTAGTGGAAGTGAAATGATATTTAAAAAAGTCGTGTAAACGTAAACGCGTGGTCAATATCATTGAAGCAACGCCCACTGATGTACTTAAACGTTGATGCAGTTAAACGTTGGCGGGGCATTTCGGTAAAAAAACGAATGGAAAATAAAAACAAAAACAAATTTTTCACTTTTCAAAAAAGAAATAAAATGTACGGAACATTTTGACAATTAAATCGTACGAATAAAAATTTTAGGACATAGTAATATTTTTTTTTTACAATAAAACACAATTTTCTTGTTATTTAAAAAACCCGGCTTATCCGAAATCGGCTCACGCCAATTATTTCGGATTAGCGGGAGTTTACTGTATCTATTAGACAATGAAAGCAAGTTTGAAGAATCAAATAGTTGTACTTTTTCTGCAGCTAACTCAATGAGTTTTGGGTCATCGTCTTTGGAAAACTCATTTTCAACTTCCAGACGCATGCGACTGCTGCAGGTGACTGGTTCCTAAAGCAGTCGATGCAGTCGATGCATGCGATCTCTTGCGTCGTACGCATAAACGGAACCACTTCTTAAGAAGTCCATTTGATGAGTAATGGCAGTGACGCATGCAGCGGCTGCACGCAGTAATTGCATGCAACGATCGCACAAACAAAACCGCACCTTTGCACGTTACAAAGACCACGCGTATGTTACTATACTTCACTATTGTAGTGTTTCTGTCCAAAGAAGTACTATTAATTTTCATCCTTAATGTGTCTACGTTGCAATTTGTTCCATTCTGAAAAATAAGCAACCCCATAACCCAATGATATGACGTTGACGTGTTTGGCGTGTAAATGAGGTGTAATATTGTACAGACCCAGGCCGACCATTCCTGAGACAGTATGGTTAATTGAAACCCAACCATCAAAGTACGCCGGTAACCTCTGTCTAGTGTTAAAATCCGTATAAAAGTAACTACCTGTACTAGGATTTGAACCAGGAACCTTCGTCTCCGAAAATCAGCTGTTAAGCTGCTGACTTGCGGCGACGACTTTACATCTAAACCAACCCGTAGTTAGTATTAATAAACGGTTATTTTTCCCATTACATTTTGTCTTTGTCGACTATCTATTGTTTTCAGTTTATCCAGATTTTCGATTATCCTGATCGTTTCCGGTCCAAATTAGTTCGGATAAACGAGGTTGACTTGTATTTTTAACAAACATTTATTAAGTAGGCTACGTATAAGTGACTTTAACAAATACGTTTAAATCTGTTTTAACGTAAGAAAAGTAAAATAAATAGTAAATGCGTTCTTTAGGTTTAACGTTTGTGATTGAACAAAAGATGAACAGATGGATACTGTGATTTATACGATAAATACGAAGTTAGAATATTAATTTTTGAACGTCCTACTTCTGAAATTTTTTTAGCGGTGAAATAGATTTTCACTAACGTATAAAGAAAAGATGTTCTTATTCAAATAATTCATAAAAAACTATAAAGTAATTCCAATTCTTAGAAAACCGATTACTCAATGTTTGTTACTTTTATATTAATATAAAAATGTAAGTATACTCGTAACACTTAAAATATGAAACGAAGAAATTTTGTTTTCAATTCACATAAAGGTTAAATTTGTTGAATTTATGAAAAGCTTTTGTGTAGGGTTCGAGTGCTTTAGATAAATAAATTTATCTACTATTAATTAACTTAATGTTACGGCAAAATTAATTAAAAGTTATAATGTGTGGGCAGAGTTTGAAGGAAAAGAGGTTAGACTTGAGGGTTGTGTACTAGTGTGTGTAGGCTATATGCATGTATATGTACATAAATTTGTACGTGTGTTCTTGTATATATATGAATAGGGCAGAGGTTATACTCAGAATCGATTTAAAAACTGGGTGAAGGAAAAATAGGGAGGATCGATAATAAACTGATGGAAATGAGACAGAGCTAACACACTCCAAGTCTATTTCCATTAATAAAGCTACATTTTATACCGTCGCCTGTAGTAGAGTAGTTTGTGGCTACATAAACTTATTTTTCAGCCTGTTATTTTAACATTGTGAGGGTGAATATAAAATGCGATAAAATATCTAAAATTACTTAATTCATCTTTTCTATAGTTTCCGTTTAGTTTTATAATCAATACCATCGTAGACTTCGTGTATTTTTTATAATAGTTATTCATGTAATGGGATTAAAGTGTTTACACTATGCAGGTTTCATTGTTGTTTTCCAAGTTAAATCAATGACAGTAATAATAAAATGAATAATTATTATAATACTATCTTTGTGTACTTAAATATGTTAGTCTTTTAATATTATAGTAGTAACATTTTTGTGACAAGTTTTGTTAAATTATGTTTACGATCAGACTAGTATTTTGTAGTTTGTTTACAAAAACATAATAGTAAAGTTATTTTTATTTTAAATATATTTTATAAATTTGTAACATAAGCGTATATGAAGTTTTAATCTATCCACTCGTAAAATTAAAAATCTACAAAATATTCTTGCATTATCATTAACCCCTTTTTATTGGAAAAATATTTTTCAGTGTAATGAAATCTTCATAATTTTTAGGAATAAGAGCAGAATAGATTACGTTGATACCATCCTTTAATATTCACATTAAAATAATCTTTTGATTTTCTTAAATATTTCTATGCCCCTGATCCTTTTTTGTATTATTTCGTATGTTTAAATAATTCTTAAGTGTACCTAATAATAATTAGCAATGTAATACAAACATGTAGTATAAATGGTTATAATAGCTGCGTTGTTGTCTCACGTCTGGAAATGCAAGAAAATACTTTGTAAACCATGTTGTAAATTTTAAAAATGTTTGCTTATAATGTGATATTATAATAAATATCATATCATATAACTATCATATCATATCACATAAGTAAATTCGATATAACTATCGAAAATTCTTTAACGAAATAATATGGATTAAAATATTTGACGCAAATTTATACAATAAGTAGAACCTACACATTTTTCACAGACAACCTGAGTTCGTTTTAAAAACATTTTCTTACGTAAAACATGTATTGATTAAAACATCCAACGATTCAACTACTTCTTACAAATCTACCTGTTCTGTTCTTAAATGATTCAGTCATTTAATTGGCTGACTATGTGATAAGAAACAGAAACAGAAAATAAAATATTCTTAAATGTAATAAAGTTATCGCTTCAATAGAAATCCGGAAGGTCTTAAAATAAGTAGGCTAGGCTATGTTGTTGTTTAGGTCATCAGCCGAACGGCTGGTGAAAGGCTGGTACCTGTAGAGGTTTTACTAAGTAAAACGAGGAGTGAGGTGGTTTACAATTACCTTCCTCACTGAGTGGAAAAGTACGGTTATCAGCATGCCAGGCTCTCTGAAAAGCACAGATTTTTCACTCTGGAAATGACACCTTCACTTTATTCACCACAGGGTATAGCTATATAATGAAATTCATTACTTTCAGAGGAGATAACTCTGATTAGTGTCTTTTGCACCTCTACCTGTTCTGTTCTTAAATTATTCAGTCATTTAATTGGCTGACTATGTGATAAGAAACAGAACTATTTATTTTAGCCCTGCAATAAACAGATTGAGTATGAAGAGTACAAAAAACGACAAATAATACGTGTATTAAATCTAAAATACAAAAAAACGGCAAAGTATAAAGCTAAACAGATTTTGATTGTGATTCAAATATAATACACATTACGTTTTCTCAAATTATTGCCAAAATATTCATTGTAAGTTACAGTGAGTTTTTATGAGATTAAAAGTGTAAAGGGTGTAAAGTTGTACAGGTGTAGGTAAATTTTACTCATTTGTAAATGGCCATTTCTGTACATTTTTAAGAGCTGAACTGTCTCATTATTTTATATTTTGTTTTCGCTTAAAAAAATACATATCTTTGTAAACAGTTTTAATTAGGTTGACAGATATTTTTAAAAATGTTTTTTAATACTTAAGTAATTCTACAGAAAATAAAAAAATAATACAAAATATAATATTAAAATACAATACAATGCAACTATTACAACCATATAAAACACTTAATACACGAAATAAAAAATTGATATCTTTTATGTGTAAAACATACTAGAATATATATTGGCTTCGTGGACTATCTACGTTTAGCTTCAGTTTCAAACACATTCAGAACTTTTCCTAGAGTGTTCACGGCAAATACAATAAAACATTAGCAGTACGTAGTGTTAAATCTCTGTTTGAGTGAAGACAGACGCTGTAGTACTTTGTGGGTATCTGACCGTCTTCGTTCATGTTAGTTGTCTCTTCAGTCGTGTCCACAGCTTCATTATGTACTGCCTCAATGAGTGTTTCATCCTGACATTTTTCTCAAATCTTTTTCGTTGGATACTCTCTGTTATTTCTTCGTATAAAGACAAATTAAATGTAACTCGATTCTAGGATCCGCCCAAGACTATGCAAGTTATGAGCAAACATCACATATACATTGTTCGAAGCGATGTTCACCATATTAAGAATGAAACATGAAGGGCACCACTAGTTTTTTGACCCCGTGTTTTTTGTTCTGACTCGTCTGGTCAAAACTATTGACTCGGCCTTATGTTTTATTATATAATCATTCAATAAAACTTCGTTTGTTAATTTTTTTAAAAAGTTAATAACTATTTACGGTCAGTTCTGTACTTTAAGTATCTAAGTAAACTAGTAACAACATTTTGTTGAAGACGCGGATATCCAGCGACATTCCTTATAATATCATCTACAACCATTGCTTTTTGTATTATTCATTTTTTGAATTTAAATATAGAATTTTATGACGCTCATTTCTTAAATGTCTGGACAAAGAGTTCCTTTCTCCAGCCAATGTAATTGGAGTTATTTAAATTAATGAACAATACACTTGATATAGTACTTCTTATATAGTTCTTATATATTGATATAGTTCTTCATTCAAAAAACACCAACAACTTTCTTTTAATACAGCAAAATCTTTAATCTACTCTAAATTAGAATATTGATTACATGAGTTTTTGTTTTATGTTATAATTGAAGGAAATCCCTTAATGTGGAACCTTTGCGAATGTAAGGGTAAGAACATACAGAAAGCAACGCGACGCGTTGCAATAGGCCACGATATGATCAAAACAAAGTAAATATATTGGACAAAACACACTAGAAGCGACGCGACGCGTAGCAGTTCCTCACAATCTAGTTTGTTTTCTTCGAGCGATGGAAAGTGATGGATGTGGAGCTACTTATAATGAAGGTGTACTCAAGAGCTGCCATTTGGAAAAGTGTACGGAAGAGTCATAAGAACCGAAGAGTTATTGAAAAGTTGTAGGAAGAAGTAGCTGTTGTTCTAATGACAACAATAAGCAAAATGTGTTACATATTTAAATTACCTAATGGTGTTAGTATTTAAATATACCTAATGGTCACAACTAGTCTTTCCTCTGCGATAATTGGTTTTCTCCAGTTTTTTTTTGTTACTTTAAGTTATACGAAACTTTACTAAGAATATAATCAAATGTTGCTACTGACATCCTTATGTATTAAAAGAACCCAACTCATTACTCCTCAAGACGGGAAACAAAAATGGTGATATTCATCAAACAAGTATCTTTGTTCACTAACCTCATTAACCTATTGTACACGTCATCTTCCCTCTAAACTTTTCCACTTCAAATAATTATTTTTACAGAGACAAAGTTTCAGTCCTACCTTCGACAGAGCCATTTTTACAATGATCGTGTCGCCTCGCATTGCTGTCTGTATGTTCTACCAATCACTTACAAGCGCGCCACGTCGCATCGCAACGCGTCGCGTCCCTGTCTGTATGTTCTTACCCTATTCATGTTTGTCCTGTCGCTTTAAAATAATTCCGTAGAATATCTTAGTTCAGTCGACGAGTGCCGTTTGAATTGTCGACGGGTAAGATGGCTAGGTGATTGGTGTGTGATTCAAGTTTTCTTTGGTGTTATATACTGTATTTGTTTATTTTTTTAACTGTAGGAATGTGTGAAATCTCTGTGTAATATGTTATTCATTATGAACCTAAGTGATTTTGTGATTGTCCTGAGTAGTTTCGATTGGAACCTTTACGGTTTCTGATGTTGGAATGGCTTGCCGGACCCCATAGTTGGATTCCATACGTCCAAAAAATAAATGTACAGTAAATTACAAAATAGAAAATTACTTTTGAAAAATCAAAACAATTCAATTTAATAGGTAGTACTTGAAAGCTTTTTTAAATTATACGTTTATGTACTTTTCTGTAAATACTTCAGGCTACAAAAATATTCAAAGTTGAATTGCAAGCGTCTTATTGACAGAGGATGGTAGATTCATGTCGGAAAATTTCTGCATATTATTAAATTTACACTTACACGCATATGCCCCTCAGTCGTACGCGATGATCGTCAGTGGGTTAAATCGATAAGTAATTTATCCATATTCGATGATTATCAAACGTTTACAGTAAAATGAATTAAAAAAACTTTACAATTACGTTCTTAAAAACCTCTACCAAGTTTCAAAAAGTTAATCTATTAGTTTACTTTTTGCGCCTCCGTATACAAGAACAGACAGTTGAATTAAACATCAAATCCTACCTCCATTTCGTGGATAAAACGTGATAATTATTTGATGAACTTTGAAAAATAACAAATTTCTTTTAAGCATTTATTAAGGTATAAGAATGCTTTGTTAAAACTTTTATAGTCTTGTTACATTATTGCAATAATTTTATTTACAAATTTTGACGAGTAAAATTATTTATTAATTCAAATTTGTTTCCAATTATTCATAAAAATGAAATATAATACTTTCGACGGGTTAAACGTATTTTGTAAGTCATTCTTAAGTAATTTATTAGTCACTGGAAAAGTAAGTTAAGATGTTGTTAAAATGAAAACCTTGTGAATAAATAACGACAAATTTTAGACTGAAAATCTATAGAAAGTGAAGTGTGGATAGAATCAAAGAAAAGTGGTTTATTTATTTGAAAAGGCCGAATATTAAAATACAGCCTGAATTATTTATGACTATTGATTCTACAAATGACAGTTGTAAAAACCTATGAACTTTATTTCCTTTCTGTCTACATAAAGAACACTCCTCTTTTTATTTTGTCACATAAAATTTAGTTTTCACTCCAGAAAAATGTCTATAGGTGAAACACTTCTATTTTAATTACTTTTTTTTAATAAAGGCGAGTTCATACGGCAACAAAATAAATAAACGTTTTTATATTATATAACAAGTAAACATTAAATTTTTTAAGTGTTAGGATTATTTCATGTCTAAAACAAAAATTATTCAGTAATACATGTATAAACTTTAGCAATTATCTACATCAGAAATAAATTTCGGCAATTGTAAAATTGCCGGAATCGGAATTCGGAAATTGTGAAATTGTGGTGTTCACTAACTTATAAAAAGGCCTAAACAAAACTTTTACATAATTACGTGGCATTATTCAGGCTATTATTTACTTTTGGTTTTAGTCTATTGAATCCTTCAGACCCTTGTAGGGAATCGAATCCGGAACGTTTGCGGTTTAGCACGCTATTGCGCTAACACACTTGTGGAAGCCTGAGATTGTTAAACTGCATTAATATCAGGTTAATAAATTATAAACACTGTTGTGTGGTTTTTCTTATTAACAATATACGTTTCCAAATTTTTATCATTCTAAATAATTTTATTATAAAACCCAATTCCTAAACTTTTACACCGTATAAAAGGTTCTTAGAAATGTTGTAATTTTATAATTTTCTCATGGATTTGCAGCAATTAATTTAGAAAATTAAGAGTGCGTAATTAGTAATGTAAATTACCCAAGGATTGCAAACAACAAAGCCACTCTACACATTTCAATATAATATTAAGAAACTACGCCGTAATTCACTTTTTATTAATTAGGCCTAGTTAGTTGGGTATTTATTATACTCCTGATAATTCGTTTATTTTGCATTTCAAAACGAATTTGTGCAAATTTATAACGATTCATGTTAATAATACATGAATATGAACTGATGTCGATAAAATTTAAATTAGTACTCTTAGCAGTGTAATTATATGTATACATTTAAAAAGTTAAATACGTAATGTTTACATTTGTTTAACGTTACCACAAACAAAAAAACAATATTAACAAAAATTTATTTTCCGTATTAGATGGGTGAGTCATTTAAAAATTGTTAGCAGAACAATAATGCCTGATAGGGCAGAAATTAATCCTTTCTTGTAACTAGTTGGATAGACAAATTTTACCACAAAAAGTTACATTTAATACGTAAATTTAGATTTTCATTGTAAATTAGGTATGCATTTTTATGATTTCTGTAAAGGAATGCGGAAATAAATAAATTTGATGTTCCAGATAACAGGTGCTCTATTGTACGAGTTATAACATGGTTTGTATACGCCGCGTCCTAGTTGCACGTCACTGCCATCTAGCAGAAGTTTTTAGTTTTACTCAAATTTAGAGAGATCATAAAATTTAACAAAATTACTCAATTTGGGCGCAGCATTTGGTTCATATTTTTTTACATTCTATCTAGCGTAAACAAATTAAACAGCGATTTCAGTTCATTTGAAGGATAACAGCTGGTCACTATACCAAGTTAGTCGCAAAACTGGTGTTACTTAACTATTTAGGGCTAACGTCTACTGTCTGACTAACTAGCTCAGTCAGTCAATTTTTGAACCAGCCCGATTTGAAAGCCAAAAATGCCAAATTACAAGAATAATTTTGCATATTTGGATAATTTTACATAAAATGGTGTTTCTTAAGACTTACTTCTAACGCCCCTTTTTATATTAGGAAACAATCGCTCCACAACGACTTACACCTTCTGGGCTTAGAAGACCTGTATCGACTTTAACTTAATCTCTACTGCTTCTCCAAAAATCTTGACACTATAAGTACAGATTAGTTGCAAAAGGATTTAGTAAATAAACATTTTGGAATGAAGGTTTAATCTTTATCGAGGGTTAACTAAGCAGGAGAGACGTAGCTTCTAGTGGCAGTTAAGTCGTAAACTTTTTGTACGCAGATGATCCTTCCAAATTAGATGTCTGTCGTGCCACAAACCAAGATATTGTATGACTCGGCTGGGGGATGTGAAAGTTATTCAGCACCAAAGGTGGACACGTTTGACTTCGTAAGGTGAATGTAACTTATGTTGATTTTTTTGGGTTCATCAGTACTCCATTGGCTAATACTGTATTAGTATACGACGTCGCAGCGTAACTTGGAAGCGGATTTTTCCTTTCAAAGAATTGCCGTGCCATCAGCAAAAGTCGCGGTTACTGATGTGTTCAAAATGGGCTTATCCGATGTACCATTATCTAAGATCATTATATTATTTAATAGTGAAGTGGTTAATAAAAAGTTGATAAATGCGAGAATGGTTTTAATACAAAACACAAAATAAATTTCAAAAACTCATCCAAGCGTTTCTTTTGAACAAAGCAATGAAATTACCAAGATATGCCTTTCCATTATCCATTAAGATGTTATTTGATGACATGATATTCAGCCGATTTTGACGACATGATATTACATTTCTAAGTCTCTACCTTACAGTAATTGTCGTCGCGGTTTTGCCGAGGTCGCAAACATTGTGAAATACCAATATCTTTTAGACTTTCTTGCAAGATGAGTTTTCATCTTGTTGCTCTATTACATTGATTTTAACAGTTTTTATTAAAACGCGGATCTACAAACAGGGTGAAAAATATAGGGTTAGTGTAGCAGCATCTAATTTTAAAACCTCTTAAACAATAGAAAAAGTTTTCATGGTGTGTAAAAATGTGTCTAGACGAATTACGATATAATGCTTAAAAAATTGCAGTTACGAAACATTTATCTAATTTTATTGTCCTGATGTTTAAATAATTATTTAAGGAAATTTTATTGACTTTTTAATTGATATTAAAAGTCTTCATCTTCTTCTCGCAATCAAGGATTAGGCTTCCGCCTGTTCCGACTCACTACAGTGACAGACTATTGAATTGTTGCCATCTGTTGCGTGGTCTCCCAAAATCTCTCTTTCCTGCCGGTCTGTTTTCCAAAACACTGAGGGGAAGCCTTCCCTCAAGCATTATCTCTACGTGCTCCTTCCATTGAATTCGATATTCTGAAATTTTCCCATTCAGGTAGTAAACATCCAGTTCCATTTGTATGTCCTCATATATTTGTTAAAACTTTAATTACATGGCATCAATATGAAGATCAGCTGTGTTGCTAAGTTGAAAGCTGTCTTATTGTTAGCAAAGGAGTCCAAACAGACAGTATATATAAACTGATGATGTCACTCGTAGCAGAATAATCATGAACTGTAGTAGGCCTATATAATTTCTATTTTGAATTTGCTATCAGCATCGGCACGAACAAAATTTCATAATTTATTTTGTTCAATTCTAGTTTGACTACTGTACTATAATTGATGCAACACACAAACAGAAAGATGTGTTTGTAACAACGGAGCGTATTTATCAATAATTTATTATTTAATTTGGACCAAAATATTTCGAATTGCGATACTGTCATGATGGCTGTCATAAGGACTCGATGGCCACTTGAAATACAAAATGCGAAATCCGTATTGATAACAAGATGTACGTTTTACACAACCCTTCTCGCTTTCTCTTTTTCTTTATTGCGCGCGAACACAAACACACCCAACTACATATTATATACTTTTTATTCTACTACATAATGTACTGTATTGTCATTCAGAAATAATGAATTTTAATAATATCTTATTCAGAAAACTGGAAATAAATTACAAATTTTTTCCCCATTTAGGATAATCGTAATTGTTTTTGTTAATTCAGGTGAAATTGCTTGGGACAAAGTAAAGATTATATGGACTTAGGTATATTAAGTCTTTTAAACTGGTTAAGAATATATCTCTTCAATCTAGATAGCATGTGTTTTATGCGAGTCTAGAGTACTGTAGAATATTCTCACGATACTTATGGATAGTCTGTCACTGGGACAAGAAAAGCTTAGGATCAGAAGCGAATACTAACAGACCTTTACTGTGCTATCCTTTCAAATTGATTTTGCATTAACTGTGCTAAAGAACCCTTGATATTCCTTCATCTTCAATATCCAACCATTTATACCACAAAATATCCTTATCCGGTTATAAACTCATCACTCTTACTCAAGACATGTAATTACGTAACCTATTTGAATAATCCCTGGGAAATTAAAATTTTCATAATATATTTTTAATCTCTATATATTGACAAACTATTCTGTGGGTGAATAAATCGGAGCATATATATTTATTTAGATATTTCATTCAATTACTTCTTAGGGGACAAAATATTCCGTAATTTATAGAAAACATAAAATGTTTAAGTAAAATAAATTACGCATTAATCTAAAATTAATTTTTTTACGCCTGAAAATTTATAAAGAAAAAAACACCATACTACTACCCTTATAAACGGCAGAAATAATATTTTTCAATAAGTTATTTAGTATTTTAAATAAGCAACCCAAAAACGAAAATCCATTAAAATGAAAAAAATACAAATTCTCGGGTTAGTAAGATTTAACAATTTAAAAATTCATCAAAATTAGCCCAACTTGTTTAGGCCTACTTGTTTAGTTCCGTAGTTTCGTGTCTCTTATCCAAAAGTCAGTAATAGCTACTTTCTTTCAGAATTAACTCTTATTGAACTAAAACTCTCCCAAAATATATTAATTTCATTTTTTCCATGAAAACATATGGGTGTGTAGGAGTATTTGTTTAGTAGAGGCTTACGTGAGAGAGCAAATAGGATAGTCAGTGAGTGTCAAAACTATCAGACGACAGTCATATTAATACATTTTATGGTTTATGTTGTTATTTCTAATTTAATCCATTTCAATGTAGGTATGTAATTGTAATATTAATGTAATTCTTTTGTTTTTTCAAAAAGTAAAGTATAAATTTCTATCAACGGTATTGTAATTTTCTTATTCCGGTGGATGAAATTTTCTTTAGTAATGGCTATGGCTGACAGTTATTCCGTTAAATAAGTTTTTGCTATAAACGTTATAATTATCATAATTATTACCAAATTTACTTATAATCTACATCTTACGAAATATAAGCCAAACTATTTCTTTAGTTACGTCTCATAATCTTTTAATTCATTGTTGTCATGTTTATTGTATGAAATTAAACATTAAGCCTCAGTTAGTGGTTCGGATGGATTATTTTTAGACTCGTTATTAGTATCCATTGTGGTATTTATTGAACAGTTCGATAGATATTTTTCAAATTATTTCACATAAAAGAAGTAGATGAAATGTGTTCACTGGAAAGGTATTAATGAACGAACAACGCCAATGGTTTTGGCTTAAAATATATGGAATACCTCATAATTTTTTTAAGGCCAATTGGCTTTAAAATACATAAATTAATGTATGGGAAAAACATTTTAATTCAATATTAATAATCGTCCTCTAAATTGCTGATACAGGAAACTGGGAACAATTGTACATTGATTATATGGCCTATTTAGATAACATTTTCAAGAATACGTAAATGTATGGTATATCGAGTGTTGTATATAAATTAATGAAATTTTATATGCCTCTTTTCCCAGTAAATCCTTGTAAAGGCCAGATAAAGTAGGGGGTTTTAGTTTCTTTGGGCAATAAAAAAATTAATTGCTCTTTAGCAGAACAGGAAAAATAAATAATTTTAATTCAGAATATAAAACTTTGAGTAAGAAGAAGATCCTAGTTTTGTTAACAAAACCAATGAAACTAAATCCAATGAATTTATTTATGTGATAATTTTTCTTTCATTTATTCGATACAAATTAACGTAATCCATTAGCTAAAAATAATTTGGTCTGTTATCTTGGTAACATATGAAAATTTTGATCATACATATGCAAAATTCTCGACTAAATTATTTACGCAATTTATGTGGAAGTTAAACTATAGAGTAAGGTTACGCCTGTCAGAAAGTCAATTAGCGGTACAGGCAAATGTTGTTTGAAATTTGTACGGAGACTGACTAGTAACCTCTTCATTGAACAGCACAATGCTATTTGCTATCCGCGTCTGCTATTTTGTACTATATTTAGATTACACACGTACTGACTTCATGTTTACTCATTCCCAATCAGTCGATCTCTCTCTCTCTCTCAACACCAGGTTGCGAAGAGTCGGATCTAGTAATGGTCTTTACTTTTACGCACCTAACAATTTATCCATTCCATGTGAATCTCACACATTACTGGAAGAATATTGTAATTAGATTTTGTCGGGTTTTGATTGAGGTTCAACGAAAACGTGTTGAAAAGGTTTTAACATTGTGTTCATCTTATTTTTAAAAGAGGTAAAACCTAAGTAACAACCAACTTCTAATAAAATCAGAAATATCTGGAGGTTGTCATCTGAAAGGTTTAAAAGTGAGTCTTATTGCAACATATTAAGGATAATATAGCTTTCATGTTGCCCATAACTGGTAGGTGGATTGTTCAATTATTTTCACTCGATCTTCTAGTTCCAGGGCTACAATAATAATTCTGGTGTTTATCACATGGTCAGCCAATTATATGACTGAATCATTTAAGAACATAAGAGGTAGGGGAGTAAACGACACTAGTCAGAGTTAGCTCCTCTGGGAGTGAATTTCATTATACAGCCAGACCTTGTGGTAAATGAAGTGAAGGTGTAATTTGCTGGGTGGAAAGTAGATGCTTTTTGGAGGGCCTGGCATAGTTGTAAGCATACTTTTATACTCAGTAAGAAAGGCAATCGTAACCCACCTCATTCCTCGTTTCACTTATTGAAGCCTCTAGCGGTTCAAACCAGTTTTCGGCTGAAGACCTAAACACCAACAAACGGGCTTCATGAAAGATTTTTTAAAATACATATTTGAGACACTTATCAAAAAAGGTTCATACATTTAATTAAATGGTGCAAAAAAGTAATTGGGAAATATCGTGAAAACCCATTATAATACCAATTCTTGTGTAAAATTGGAGCCTAGCAACTTAATTTATAACTCAGGGTAAACACAAATGGAAATGAAATAAATACAGGTGGAAACCTGATATAAAGAATGGTCAGTGCAAAATTTGCTTATATGCCAGAGGCCTCGGGTTTGATTCCCGGCCAGATCTGGAACATTTAATCTTTATTTTTTTATCATTTCGTATTCCTACGCACAACTCGAAGTTTTATGCATCCATAATAATGAAGTAAAAAAGAAAATAGTGTTTAAAATTCTGGAAATTTTTGTTAAATATACTTATCATTTAAGATCCAAATTCAACGACAGTTTTGAAGTCAAAGATAGTTTAGTATTTTGAGTAACGACTCAAATGATTGAGGTCACAAAATTTGAAGTTGTGGTGTACTTGCATAAGTGCTCTTTATTACAAAAGTTTTATCATTAAAAGCGCTTGCTGTAGATTTACTTTGGAACTGCGTTGGATAAAACATCACAATCAGTCGAATGATTATAAAACCCAAAGTTTTTTGAATATTCACGAAAATTTAGTACGGTGTGTCGTATCATTTATTTTTATGTGTAGTGATTGCCTGATTACATTTATAACCCTGTAACGCGCTGTCACCCTTCTTTACTGCCTTTCCGTTTTCATTACTCACTCTTATAATGTTATCAAAAATTTTATGTAAAATTGGAAGAGCGAAGTAATTAAAACGTTTCCTTCCTGACAGGAAAATCTTTTATTTTCTCCACTTTCAGTGAAATTCAACATGTATATTGGATGTGTGCTATTAGAAAGTGGAATTCTATTATACTGATCAGTCATAATGTATTGGTTATGCTAAAAATATTACTCGGTTGCCTAAATATTTTTAAAAATATTACAGGTACAGTGATTTTTTATCCCTGTTACCCAACTGTTAATGTCTGGTAAATGTTTCTAAGAAAGGGAAATTTTGTTTTGTGACACGAAGTTGGTAGCCCTATTCAACCGGTATAGATACGGCAGTGTGAGTTGATTCTCCTTAAGCTGTGTAAAATTTTGTGCCGTTTCCGGTCGTGTTACTAACAGAATGTCTTTTATCCTAGAACAACGCGTTTTCATACTTGAACAATATTTCGCTACAAAATCGTACGTGAGTGTAAAAGAATCATTTCAAATTAAACTTTTGGTGTTCCTCCATCAGAAAAAATATCAATTTCTGGGCTAACAAACCGATTTTGAGAGACAGGTAGTGTTTGCGACAAAAAAAGTAGTGGTCAACCAACTCTCTTGACAGATGACGTTTTAGAGAATGTGAAAACAAGATTGCTCAATTCTCCACGGAAAAATTTACGAAAACTTTCCTCGCAAGTTGGTTTATCATATTCGAGTGTTCAGAAAGCTGCTAAAAAATTTAATTTGTATTCATATCGCATACGATTAGTCCAAGAGCTTCAGTCTCCAGATTTAAACAAGCGATTGTTCCAGGCTAAAAGACATTCTGTCCGTAACACGACCGGAAACGCCACAAAATTTTACACAGCTCAAGGAGAATCAACTCACACTGCCGTATCTATATCGGTTGAGTAGGCCTACCAACTTCGCGTTACAAAACAAAATTTCCCTTTCTTAGAAAAAAAATACCAGACAATAACAATTGGGTAACAGGACTAAAAAAATCACTCCGTTGTATGAGTGTAATTATACAACACCTCATTCACACGTCATACATATCAACCTCATCTCATTGGTTAATGGAGATGCTGATTGTTTTTAAATTGAACAGATTTTAATGCACACATATTAGGGATTTAGAAAACAAAAAAGAAATTATGTCAGAATATTACAAGTCCGATATATTAAAAATGACGGTAAAGGTATTGTTTAGGACTGTAACTTCCATATTGTTGAAAATTTATCAGTAAACCAAATAAATTGTATAATGTACATTTTTGTTGTTTAAAAATTATTAATTTTAAAATAGGAGGAAGGCCAAATTGCATTGTTTTCTTATGAATGACACGCTATGCTAGACAAGTCTCTTGCAAAACAGAAACAGAGTTATCTACCTAAATCACAAACATCAAGCCACAACCGAAACCACCAAGATTCTAGTACGCTTCAGCTGAAAATTTCAGCGCTCTCCTATTTACCGACTGGCTAGGAGGTTTAGTTATATCCTGGAAACTAGGGTTGAGTGTATAACCGTT
Organism: Catonia carolina; assembly: GCA_035578175.1. NCBI lineage: Eukaryota > Metazoa > Arthropoda > Insecta > Hemiptera > Achilidae > Catonia > Catonia carolina. The sequence goes on along the minus strand of JAQMRL010000001.1, from coordinate 122,909,705 downwards.
CTGTTTTCTCTGACGCATTTTGATGTCACGCTACAGATATGCTTAAATTAACTTAAAGTTCAGTGGAATGTAAATTTAGAAGAAAAAGCACTAAAATAAAATAATTTTTTATAAAATGTATTTATAAAAAAATCAATTTATTGTACTTTTTAAACACATAGTCGACCGTGACCTTTCGTAGTGTCTTCCTGGAGGGGTTACCGTTTTATATTACTCACAAGTCATTGTGGTCACAAATCTAACTTATTGGTACAAACAAAATTAAATAAAATTATTTATCAAAATTATTTTAATAAAAATAAAAATGAAAAAATATTAAAATATTACTTATCTGATTTTTATATTGTTTATTAATAGAAAATGTAGTCAAATTTTTTAAACTTAACGCAGAATTCTCCGAAAGATAAAGAGAAAGTTAGGTATACTGTAATTAGTTGTAACTGTTTTACTTCAAAAGATTTATCGTATAATTTTTTCCTAATCAATTAGTAAAAGACATATTTTTAATGAAGTAAAGAACATTTTTCATAATTATATATAAATAACACAGTCACTTTCCAACTAAGTTATTATTTTCACGCTGTCATGAAATAATTAGGCACACGGTAATTCTCAGCAACACCTTTCCGTATTCAGTAAAGATAATGTTGGCATTTACAAAGGAGTCCAGACTATCGTTAATATATTGAATTAAGGATTCGATCCGATGGCATTCATAAAAAAAAGTTAACGTAAATAATTACTAAGAGACATATTGTTATTTCTAAAGTAGACACATGAAGAATTAAGAATTAGAAGTAATGTATTACTAACAAAATAAAAACATTGGTTACTTAAATGTAGAAACCGATCAATGGTTTATCAAACGAAAACTGTATACTTATAAATTACATTCTTTTTTAACCATTGAAAACTCATTTAACTGTAAAAGCAAACTTCGAGGGAAAATCAACCAGTTATTCAATTTTTAGCTTAGTTTTTTACTACAGTAGATGTAAGCTTTACTTTCATCAAAGCTTGATCGGCAACGTTGTTTAAAAATTAGTTTTTTCTAAAAAATCAGAATTTTTATTCTAACTAATGACATTTGAAAAATGGATTTGAGCGCTCTTAGATTTGAATAAATATCAATTTGAAGATTGCATTTGGGCAGATTTCAATCAGTGAGTATACTTATTAATAGATTGATTATTAACAAGAGAGGTTCTTTTAAGAATAAACTTTTTCGTACAATGTTGAAGTGTTCATTTTTTTGTAATGTTCATAAAATTAGCCTACATTCCTCATATTATTAATAATTCCTAATACAATTTAATAATAAATAAATTAATTAATTAATAATTATAAATATAATTATAAAGTAATAAGTATAAATTAATTAGGTAATATACTTAATAATAATTCGTATTATTAATTAATTCCTCTTATTATTAATGGCTATGATTTATATTCCGTAAAAATTGTTTTTGGTCTTATTTATTGTTCGGATTATAATATAGTACATGACAGAGCGTAGTACAGGTTTTTCTGTAGTTTTTACGTCCGACTGTTTTGCATAGATGAAAATGAGTGATGGGAATATAACATACCTGATTAGGAATCGAACGTAGGACCCATAGCGTAGAAACCAGTTGCACTGACCACTATACCCCGGGGTTTTACAAGTAGAAAATATGAAAATATTTTGTTAGTGTAATTAAAGTGGTAAGTTGTTAGCTTATGGACAACCAAAGTTTAAAAAATTCTCTTCAGTAGGGTTGAAGTGGTATCAAAAACAACACTCAGAAAATTTTCTTATAAGCCGAGGCAATAAAAAATAAGAAATAACTACGTAGAATAAACAATTAAATAAAAGAAAAGTAATATTGAAAGGCAACTTACGATTTTAGTGAACTTTGATATCAGTGGCATTGCATTGAATTCTCAAATTTCGATTCTTTTTGTGTCAAAAAATGTATTTTTTGTTTGTTCGGAGAATAGTATAAAATACTGAATAAAATCTTGTTTTATTCATTCGTATCGTCAAAGGACCTGGATGAATTATTTTTAATAAAATTTGTTGGCTTTTTTATTTTTCATTTTATTTGAAATGTTTGTTTAAGGTAGTAAATCCAGCCTTCTCTAGGGAAATGTATTTATTTTCTCATTTTCCTACTTATGATGTAATATTATAGAAAAATGGTAAAGAATGGAAACGTGCTCAATTTATATTTTTCTTCTTTTCTGTAGCGTGATTATCATTTATTATATGTTGACTGCACCAATCCAGAACTCGTTTAGATTAACTTTTGGTTGACAATGATCTAGTGTAACTTAATAGCGCAATAGCAAATAACTAGTCAATGTGCCAATACGGTTTTATTTAAAAATAAACTGCATAAATTTACATAGAAAATATAAATAAACTGAGACATTCTGACTGATCAACTAGGTTTGCTGATTTGCTGGTTATAAATTTTTACGTATATGATAAAATACAAAAAAAAAAATACCGGTAAAGTTACTACACGTCTGTAGACCAGGCAAAAAAAACAAGAAACCTTGTTGCAAATTTCAAGAATGACCATCTATTTTGGTAGAAAAGAGCAATTATGAAAAAACTGTATTTTGATTTTTCAATATAACTTTTAAACTTAATAAAAAGTTTGCGAATTGGATTGTTTTAAAGTAAAACAAAACTTAGTTCTGTGTTAAGAGGAGCACAGATGTTTTCACTGAAAAGAAAAACTTCCCGTTGCTTATAAGTAGCCTACTAACACTAAATAGAAGAGTCTGGTTGATTGAAAGTTGTTATTAATAATAGAATAAGTTCATCCAACGATAAGATAAGTGAATGAAAAGGAATTAATTTAGAAGAAAATTTAATTTTCTGAAGTTAGGTACCTATTGTTTTTTTGATTGATTAATTAGATACTTTTATTTTATGTACTGTAAAAATATATGTCGCGAATTTGTGATTAATTGAAATTGCTTGTGTAAGGATTTATATTAATATTTTCGATAAAATGATTTAATAAAAACTCCTTCTTGTAGTAACTTTAACAGTTGATCAAGAATGCTAACTTTAGTTAGAATGCAGTTTATCAATAATTTGTATCTATATATTTAAAATGAAAAATTGCTTCTAATGTAACCTACTTTATACGGAAATTCTATTAACTCCTAAATACAGAGTTCTACCATACGTATTTTTATAATTTTTACATGGTTTTAAAGAATATTATTTACTGACATGCCTAAACGTTCTATACTTAAAATTCATGCTAATATGAGCTTCATTTTACGAAATTAAAAATAGTAAACTTCGTTTACAACGTAGCGGTAATAGAACGTAATGTAATGCGGTTCTCCTACATTTGCCCCCTCCATAGCCATATTCCATAAGCATTCAGGATATGTTGTGTCATTTTGCTTCTCATCTCACAACACGCTCAGTCGGTATTAGACATTGTGTTAACGTTGTTTTATTTAAAGTTTTAGTTTATAAACATCTTTTCAGGACTGGCTTTAGTAATTACTTACCGTTCTTCTAAGACCGGTTAAGTTTGTTGTTAACTTAAATCATATTTTATTTAACGATAGTGTTGAAGCCCAAAAATATTGTGCGAATTTATTCGTTTGGGTCCACTATGCTAGTTACTTTTTAGATCCTGTAATGCGTTGTAGGTTAAAACCAAAGAAATAATAGTAGCCTAAAGGAATGATTTAGCGACTATATGAGGCCTAATGACGGGCAATAGAGACTCAAAGTTACGCAAATTCAACAATGGAGTTGGCAAACATATTCCTTTATTAAAATATAGTTTCTGTTTAAAGTGACGGTGAGAATTTAAAAATACTAAGATTTACGAGTAGTTGTAAATTTGACCTTCATTTGATTAAAAAAAATTCCACAAGTCTGATGGTTTCTCGAAACCTCTTTTGACTCTATTTCAATGTGTACTAACTACAAGAGAAAACATTTTGCAATATTAAGCGGTGCCACACCCATACTTATAAAATGATTCAAAATTCAGTTGGGTGATGTCTATAGGGTTTCCCATATCGTAATTCTTTAAATAAAAATAGTAGTTTACCACTTAACTGAAAATTGAACATTAAAGACAAAATAAACACGTTAATTTTCCAAAAAAAAGCAAAGGAAATGGATAAAGATGGTGGCATGAAAAAGTCTGAAGAAGTTTTAATGTACCTCTCGCACATCAGAAAAGTGCACCTTAAACAGTAGTTACCTGCATTTTCTTGATCTGCATTTCTATTCATAGTTTCATGCTGGTAAGGAAGTAAGTAAAGCGTATCGACATTTTTATTTTCACAAATTCTTTCTTGAATTAATTACATAGTACTTAATAGATTTCTACTCTCATATACAACTTTAGAAAAACCAACCAAATAAGCACAAGTTAATGGAAAAATGGTTCTGAGTAAAACTTTTTTTTACATAATTCTTTACGTAGAAGTATATATTTTATAACTATTTGTAACGGGTCTTTTGCTGTACAATTTATTGCTATTGAAAACACCATTTTTCTTTATTAAATATGTCTTCATCTCTCTGACAACGCTTTGCGGTTCTAAAGTGCCATTATTTTAGTAATTATTTTCTAAGACTTTCTTTGCTTTGGTCAATGCATACTTAATTTTCTGAGAAAGATTACTTTTGTCGATAAGTTGAAATGACCGTTAATATTGATTTTTATGGAATTCACAACTGGAAAAAACTTACTTTACTGTTTTCAAAACCTTTATTAATTCAGTCTAGAATATTATTAACTGACAAATACTTCGATAATTACTTTTTGTAACTGCCACGTCACTTCTGAGCTCAATCCAGCTAGGAAGCCCATTTTGTAAACGTATTTTTGCATTTTGTTTCGAAACAGTTTTTTCGAAAAGTATGTTTTTACAAATTTTAGATAAATTTTTGTGTTGTTAATTTTTTACAATTTTAACGTACTTTTATTGTAATTACAACTAATACTTAAATTTTTTTTAAATTTTTAGTTACAAAAGAATTGTATTTTCGTAAAATAACAATACTGCATCGGTTTCATGGTAAAACATTTTTATATTATTCCTGGAATTTTATGGAACAATTTTAAAACATGTAATTTAATTAAACTTACCGGTACTGGATAGATAATACGGTTTGTGGATTGTACACAGAAATGAAGGAATTCAATCTAAAAATACAAATATTGAACCATTGCATTTGTAAATATTTGAAGAAATATAGTTTGTACGATGGAAAATGAGGTATTACGTTAACGGTACTGCACAGGCAAAGTGGCAGAAGTATTAGTAATATTAAATTTATTATAAGAAAGTTTGTTAAAATTATAATTTCTTCGTTCTTAAGGAAAGTTATATTATGTAGGAAAACTACTTGAGGCTTTCATTTTGGTTTACGTACGTTTTAAGCTTATGAAAACTTGTACAGTAAACCACAGTTGTACCACTATGTATTCAAAAGCAAACGAGTATTGTTCATTTGTTTTGAAACACCATTAAAGCGACACCGTATGAAAGTACGATCCCAGTAATATACGAGGTAGTAGTGTGGTATATAGTGTTCTATATAATGTTTGAGTACGCATCTTGACCTTTGACATTATAGTTTTTATTGTTGAAGTATTTTTCACATAACTACTTAAAGGGTTTTCATGTCTTATTAATTGGGAGTAAAGTTTTATACTTGTAAAACTAAAATATCCATGAATTTTAGAAACTATAATAATTATTTTATTTAAATATTCTGGGGAAAAAATAAAAAAGTTTCCGGACAGACCTGCTTTTGCATAAAAGTATTTGCATTAAACCTAGAGGGTAATACTTTTTTATATTACAGAAAAATCTACAATTTATTCTTAAGCAGAATAATGTGAAAATGAATTTTCTTTGTTGTGTGTCATGATCTAAGAAAATCTCCCCGTTAAGGAACTTCTTGGATTTAATTTATGTGTTGTCTTGCCGCTTTAAAATGAGTCCGTAGGATGTTTTCGTTTTAGTCGGCGAGTGTCGGATGAATTGTCTAAAAGTGAGAATGGAGGTGATTCGTGTTTTATTGAAGTATTCTCTGGTATTTTTACTAAATGTGTTTATTTTTTGTTGTAGGTAATATAAAGTTTAATTATCATTGTATTGCGCAAATGTTTATTTGTACACATATCAGAGTGCGTGCCTTATTGATATTCAAACTCGAACAACACAATTAATAATAATAAAATTAATTAATTAAGGTAAGAACTATTACAAGTATCTCAATCTATCGTACTAATTTATCTTGAACAGGAGAAACATTTTATTTTCGTCACACGAAAATAAAATGTTCCTAAAATGTATAAATGTGAGGATTATTTTTGGCGATGGTGGGTGTAAATATTACTTAAATGCTTTCGAAGAACAATACTCAGTAGTAAGACTGCCACGGGTAATATTTTAATTTTTTCAAGATGTCTCTACATCATCTTCTGTGAAGCTTGCGTGGATGATTACCGAGTAAATGGGATAATAGAGATTTCGTAATAGTCGGTTTTTAATTTTCAGGAAATTTACGTTTAAAACATCTATAAGATTGAAGAATGATGTCGCTATCTTAATATACAACCGTACGAATAATACAACCGTACGAGTATAAACTTACACTAAACAGCATGTTTTAAAAGTTCAATATACTGTTTTATCAACATTAAAGGTTGAAGTAAATCTTTCTCGTTGAACCGTATACTACTACACGGAAAATATGATTTCTTTTTAATAACTTGTGTAACAATAAATCGGGTAGTTACAAGGTTAGTGACCATGTTAAAAATAAGATTAATTACCTACGTTAAAGTTTCTACCAATGCGGCAACACTAAAAACAGATTAAAGCTTAGTAATTAATGTTGCGTGGTAAAAGCCACTTTTTAAAAAACGAAATCTGATTTAATCAATTTAATAAATGTAAGAGAATTACCCACACGTCCATACAACCACACTCTTCTTGTGTTCAGAGATTTACTTGCTTATTTTTATCCTGAAATACATTTTCATTAATCTTGTACAGAAAAATACTTGATAGACATCAGAAATTGACAATCTACTAGATTTTACAACAATGATAAGCAGTGAATGATTTCATTAACATTATAACATTTAAACTTCTCATGTCATATTTCAATACAGTTTGAATACCAAAAAATTAGCCAACTATACTTAACGAAAGCTGACCGTGGAAAAAGCATCCCCCTCATAAATTATACTTTTTAATCATAAATTTTATGATTCTCTTCAGTCACACCCCGGACTGCCCATAACAGACAGGTGGAGTGTTTGCAGGGCTAAAATAAATAGTTTCTTATCACATGGTCAGCCAATTAAATGACTGAATCATTTAAGAACAGAAGAGGTAGAGGTGTAAAAGACACTAATCAGAGTTATCTCCTCTGAAAGTAATGAGTTTCATTGTACAGCCAACACCCTGTGGTGAATGAAGTGAAGGTATCGTTTACAGAGTTGAAAATATGTGCTTTTCAGAGGGCCCGGCATGCTGATAAGCGTACTTTCCCACTCAGTGAGGAAGACAATGGTAAACCACCTCACTTCTCGTTTTACTTAGTAAAACCTCTAGAGGTTCAAACCAGCCTTTCGGATGTTGACCTAAACAACAACAACACACCCCGGAAGCATATTTTGCTTCTATTAGGTTCTAATAAATGCATTAACACGAAGGAAAATACCAATGAAAATTTACATGCGCAGAGTGTAAACGTGTAGTAAGTTTAATTACTTATTTTAGATTAATGAACATTTCATTTTTGATACTGCTTAAGTGAAAACTCGAAACCAAGCAACTGAAAATGGTGACTGATGTTAAAAATCCTTGACTTTTTTATCCCAAGTACGGGGTATTTTTGAAGGATGGGTTGAGTATTAACCCAGGCTCACTGACCAAGAGACTGGTTATGCTGCCACTAAAACACAGTACTTTATAAAAGTAGTAGAATGATTGTGACTGAATATAATTTACTTTGCTGTTGCGAAATATAAAATTGGAATAATCTCCATAACTATGCGAGAAAATTAAAAATGTCCCATAACATAACTTATTTGCCTTTACACGCTTCAAACTTTGGCCAGATTAAATTTCTTGATACGACGACTAACAACGGATATACTCATAGCTTCTTTTTCATCTTTTTCTTTGAAATTCCTAATCATCGGCGATATTAAAACATTTTAGCCTATGTTTATCCAAATAATGTCTGAAACCTAAATAACGAACTTTTTAGGTTGAGTTGTGTTTGTGTAATACCGTTACGGAAAAAGAGTTAAATAGATAAAAAAATAAACAAAAATGCAGCTGAACTTATTGTATGTTTACTTTGTACATTAATTTTAGAACCAATATTTGGGGATATTTTGAAAAGTTGTACAGACAAAATCACAATTTTATTTACATAGTTATATCACTTAAATAAAACACATTTTACAGGAATGAAATAGTAGTAATAAAAAGGTTGGTAAATTTTCTAGAATAATATTTTGTCATATGATTTATTGCTAACTGTACATACCGCGTAGTAAAAACTCCAAGATTAAAAGCTACTATATTACGGATTCATAGTCGTTTTTTAAAGGACGCTGTATCGTATGAACTGCATAGAAATCTTTCGAATTAAATAAAAATATTTACTTACAAATAAAATATTTATTGTACCGTTATTTAAACGTTCCCTAAGAATATAATCCAAGTGAGCTTACAACTGAACACATTAATTAAATAAACTGCAAGATTGGAACTGGAACACTAAAACCTTAAAAACAATAGGCTTGCTAAAGCAGACACTGGAATAGTACAGTTTATTCAAATATTGTTTTTCTTCTAACAAGTTCCCGTGTGTCCTGAAAATGCACGAAACAAAATATCAAAAGATTTGACATTACTTTGAAATCTGTAGTAAGAGAACTAATTTCTAAGGTCACTAACCTTGTAACTACCCGATTTATTGTTACACAAGTTATTAAAAAAAAATCATATTTTCCCTGCAGTAGTATACGGTTCAACGAGTAAGCTTTACTTCAACGTTTAATGTTGAAAAAACAGTATATTGAACTTTTAAAACATGCTGTTTAGTGTAAGTTCATACTCGTATGGTTGTATATTAAACGGCGATAAGCGTACTTATCCGGAACAAGTACGAGCATATTCCTGTTAATTTTGTAATGTCTATCATGTACGTACGAAAATAATTATTGGATAAGATATTTAAATACCTTTTAGCACTAAACAGTTGAATCAGAAAATAGTTTTTAATATTAGAACCTTACTTACAAAACGACTCACTTATACCATAAGATAGCGACATCTTTCGTCAATCTTATAGATGTTTTAAACGTAAACGTCCTGTAAATGAAAACCGACTGTTACGAAATCTCTAATATCCCATTTACTCGGTAATCATCCATGATGATTACCATGATGATTATCTTCACAGAAGAAGATGTAGAGACATCTTAAACAAAATTAAAATATTACCCGTGGCAGTCTTACTACTGAGTATCGTTCTTCGAAAGCATTTAAGTAATATTTACACCCACCATCGCAAAAATAATCCTCACATTTAGACCTACTTTTTTGTATGGTAAATAACATTAATAAGGTAAATAAAACGAAATAAAAACAGGACTACAAGTCGATGGACTATCGCTTTTGCTTTTCAACTGCGCACTAGAATTTATAATGCGAGATTGGCACAAACTGAATCCTAAAAACATCAGAATAGGATGGGAAAAGATAGTATCGGATTGAACTGTCTAGGATTCGCGGACGGTCTGACCTTACTGGCAGAGAGTGCTAAGGAAACTCGACACCAGATAGAATCCTTAGAACAATCAGCAGGTGAATTTGGATTAAAAATGTCTTATGAAAAAACTAAAATGATGGCTAAAAAGACACTCTGCATAAATTCAGTACACATAAACGGAAACCAAGTAGAACTAGTTCAATCGTTTAAATATCTAGGCAAATACAGTACACACAACAATAAAGAAAACATAACGTGGGAAGAGAGGCTGAAAAAATTATCTAAATCACAACAAATAACCAAAAACCTATACACCTTAAGACAGAATTTTAAATAAGATGATTAGAGAAGTCTTTGGAGCATTGGCGCAAAATGTCAAAGTAGACATGATCGAATTTGGATTAACTTTCGATGATTTAGAAAACAAAACAGAAAAATTAAAGATCTTAATATATAAGAAAATAGATTTGAAACAAAACCAGATGAAAGAACAAACCCAAGCAGGAAGAAACCGGTCGTTTCAGAGGAAGTTCGGCGAGCAAGATCAGCCCGAATGCCCTTATACTGGCAAGACATCGAGCTAAAGAATATGAAAAGAAAGAAGCTTTCTAAATTCGACTAAAGTGATCCATTGTGGTCATAAAAGACAAAAAAAGTTAATAAAGTACAAAATAAATTTCTTTGTAACGATTTGATTTATTGAAGGAACAATAAAAATATAAATTAATAATTAACACAATAATTAAACATCCAATTAATTAATTAAATCAATCAATTTAATATATAATCAAATGGTTATCTAACTAAATATTCACTTTTTCAATCAACATTAAATTAAATAATCGATTTTAGGAATAATTCTATTTTAATAGTGATTCATTTCAAGTACATTCATCTAACTATTAAAATAGAAGAAAAAATGATACTACCAAACTACCAATTCGAATTTCGTCTAGGATTTCACCGCAAAACAAACAGAATAATTTATAACATCAACCTATCTCTTGAAAAAAATCGGCTTTACATTTATTTAGTCCTTACATTATTCCAATACATTATTCCTAGTCATTCTACTAGCTTTCAGTAAAATTTGGTGATTTGGTTTGCTCTTTAAGCTAAAACATAACCGCATCATTTGATCTTAAAATCGTAAAATTAAGTAACCAACGGATACTTTACATTAAAATTTTCATTAAAGCGCAAACATCCATTCGACTTGTAGTGTACAAACCCTCAACACTCATCACATTTTGTACTTCACTACACTACCAACAATTAATTAATTAAATTAAACCACAATAATTAAATAAAATAATTAAATTCATTAAATAAAATAATAAAATAAATTAAATAATTAAACCAAATTAATTAAACCAAAAAATAAATTCAATGTGTCTCTGCAAGGAGATTACTTTACGCATGAGGTAATTTAAAATAAAAAAATTACTAATGTCCTAGGCTTTTCTACAAAGTCTACATTAATTGTGGAAATAAGAAATGTTAGCTGCTTTTAACAAAACCACGATATTTTAAGTTTTCAATAATTTTGCTCGTTGTTTAGAAAATATATTTACCTAGTAAAATATTATTATTATTATTATTATTATTATTATTATTATTATTATTACAGTGGGTCCTCGACTTACGAACATTCAACTTACGAACATCTGGAGATACGAACGCCAGAAACTATTTTTTTTATCACTTGATATTATTTGGAATGTGATTACAACAAAGTTTCCAAACAATGTTTAGAGCGGTCAATGAGTTTAGAGCTGTCATGTGTTACAAAATTATTTTGGAAGAAAAGAAACTTGTACAGTTCAAACATCCATTCAAAACTTGTTTCAAACAAAGCCAAAGCTGTAAATATTGTAAAACCATCTTCAATATGTTTTAAATTTTTATGAAATGTTTACTTTTTATTTTATATTTTTTCTATTTTTTATTTTTAATGGTCTTTTCTTTCTGTATAAAGTATTCAATGTATTTATGTGTTAACTGTATTCAGTTGCTAAAAGTATATACAGTATGTATTAAGTTACTATAAGTACATATTAAAAATAATTAAAAAGGTTTAAAGAATTTTATCTTTATTTAGTTGCTGATTACTATTTCACTAAGTATGCTAGTTTTTGTACGTTATGAAAAGCAATCAGGTCGCTAGTGTCCACTACGAAATCTACTGACGTGTATTCCGACTTACGAACAAATCAACTTGCGAACACTCGGCCGGTACGCATTATGTTCGTGAGTTGAGCCGCCCCTGTATTATTATTATTATTATTATTATTATTATTAGCGTATTCTCCCTTAAAGGAAGGCGATAAGCAAACTGAATCATTTTTTTCTTGTTGTTCTTTTTGTCCACCCAGTACTCTCGCATCCGTTTTGAGAAAGCCTGTTTCCTTTCTTCTGACCACTTTGGCCTGTGCTGCTTCTGCTTTGGCTGCTCTGGCTCCATCTCCCATCTGTCCACCCTGTTCCTAAATATTTTCCTATCTACGATGTCTTGTACTGTTATTTTCGCTTTCCTGAGATCTTTATAGATTTCACTTATCCACGGTGGCATTTTTTTGAGAGACGTTGTATACTCCAATATTTTTCTTGTTAGCCTGTTCCTCTGGCAACCGCTTTATGTGTCCAAAGAATTTCATACGTCTCCTTCTAATGTCAGCTTCTACATTTGAGAATTTTTCTACGGTCTGGTTTGGTTGTAATCTGAACCCGTTTTCCCGTTTGCCTAGCACCAAGGATCTTTCGGATTATTTTCCTTTATTCTTTTTTTTATGTCTTCCAGGTTGTGTTTCTTATTTAATGTTAGTGTCTCACTTGCACATACAGGAAAGCGGGTTTGACAACTGTGTTGTAGTGGCGGATCTTGGTGTTTCTTGACATCGACTTCTTGTTATATAAGTTCTGTATCATCCCCAGTGCTCTTTTTGTTTTTTGTAGCCTGTTAACCTGCGATATCTCCTCTGCTCCTGTGGGCTCTATAAATTTACCTAGATATTTGAAGTGTGGCTTTCTGTTAATAATACCATATTTTGTGTTCAATGTTTCAATATTGATTCTATTGCCAATAAACTCAGTCTTTTCAAAAGAAATTTGGAGCCCCACTTTTTCTGCACACTCTTTTAATGTCTCAATCTGCTTGACCGCTGTCTGTTCATCTTCAGCTACTATTGCCAAGTCATCTGCAAACGCGAGGTAAGGTATGTGTAACTTAGTGTTGCCGGTTCCAAGTGTGATTGGTTTCCAGAGGTTTTCTTCGCGGAGTTTGTTCTCCCATTCTTCCATAACCTTGTCTAATACAATATTGAAGAGCAGTGGCGACAGTCCATCTCCTTGTCTCACGCCGGTATTTATGTCAAAAGGTCCCGAGATCTCTCCCATGAATTTCACTTTAGATTTGGTGCGTGTTAGTGTTTGTTCTACGAGACGTCTTGTTTTGTGGTCTAGCCCTTTTTCTTCTAATATTTGGAAAAGTGATTGGCGGTCCATCGAGTCATACGCTTTTCTGAAATCTACAAAAGTGCATATTACAGGCTTGCATCTTATTGCTTTCATTTTTATTATTGTTCTCAGGTTGAAAATTTGTTCTGCACAAGATCTACTTGGTCTAAATCCGGATTGGTAATCAGATAGTTTTGGCTCTATTTGTTCTTGTGCTCTTTTCAAGAGACAGGAAGAGAAAATTTTGTATGTTACTGGTAAGAGAGAGATTCCTCTGTAGTTATTTACATCTGCTTTGTCCCCTTTCTTGTGTAGAGGATGAATAAGGGCAATTTTCCACTCATCTGGAACTTGTTCTGTTTGTCATATTTCCTGTATAATTTGTGTTATTTCTTCCAGTGCTTTTGGCCCTAAATTTTTCAAAAATTCAGCCACAATCCCATCCTCTCCTGACGCTTTGTTATTTCTCAGTTTCTGTATGTGTAACTGTATTTCTTCTTTTGATGGTGGAGAAGAGTTTTGTTGTATGTTTCCTGCTTGTACTTTCTGGAATCTTTCTTTTGGTTCAGGGCAGTTTAGTAGTTATTCAAAATATGTGGCCAGGTCTTGACAATTTTCTTTGTTCGGTAAAGCCAACTTGCCATTTGATTTTCGAAAGCACAAATTTTGTGGTACATATCCTTTGACCTGGGTGGCAAATATTTTGTAGAAGTCATGTGTGTTGTGCTTCTTGAAGTTGGTTTCTATTGATTCTAGCTGTTCATGTATGTACCTTCTTTTGACCTGTCTTAATACCTTGGATGTATGTTTTCGTTTTTTGAGGAAGTTCTCATGTGTTGTTTCTGTTTTGCAACCGTTATAGTCTTGATATGCTTTTTTGCTTTTTTCAAGTGCATTCTCACACTCTTCATTCCACCATGGATGTTTCGGTTTCCTTTTTAGAAGGATTTCCTCTTTGGCTATCTTGATAATTTTTGTTTAAAATTCTTGCCAAATACCTGCAGGTATTTTATCCCACTTTTCTTGTAGTTTACATTCTTATATCCTTTGAACATCAAATTTTGGTATAGTGGGTGTTTTTTTGTTGTATTTTCTCCTCGGTGTGAATTTGACTTTAATTCGTGTCAGAAAATGATCAGAATCTATATTAGACCCACGTCGCACTTAAACATCATGTACTTCTTTTTGATAGTCGTACGATATGGCAATGTGGTCGATTTGGAATTCTCCTAGGTGTTGTATGGGAGATCGCCAGGCTTTTTTGTTTTTTGGGATTTTTCATTTTTGAAGTTGACATTATTCTAAGATTGTTTTGTCTGCAAAGGTCTATCAATCTCATGCCATTTTTGTTGGTAAATTTGTGTGCAGGGTATCTTCCAACAGTGTTCCTGTATCTTCCCTCCTTGCCAATTTGTGCGTTGATATATATATTATTAGAATATATTTTTTATGTATTAAAAAACTGGGACCCTGGTTTGTTACACGACTATGTTAAACGTGTAACCTAAAATAGATTGTCCAAGAAAAAAATATAATATTCGAAATATATATTTAAGTTTACTATTTTGGCAATGTTTTAGTTAATATTATTTATTTATTTATTATTGCTAATAACAAGTACAATGAATCTTATCCTATCTTATTTCCTAATACCCGCATAGGTCTAGCCTGTGCGCAGGTATGAGTTGGTATATTTTATTTATTCTATTATATTAATAGCTTTTTATATCTACACTAAATTTACATGAAAGAAAATAAACAAAAATTTACAAAAAAAAAAACATAAACAAAATTTTCTAACGTAAATATACAAAAAAATGATAGTATAAAAAATAAAAATAAAAATAAAAGGTCATGTAATGGCAAAGGATGAAGCAGACTTTCGATGACGATGTTAACAAAAAAATTTTTAGTGACTCAAGAGAAAGAGCAATTAATTTGAATACATAGAATTAATTAAATCTCAGCCTGCTCTCTCCCTAAATTAATCAGCCAGTTGATTACTTTTCTTTTGTATATTTGAGGAGTTACATCTATTTCGGATAGCCTCTGGTAAATTAAGGTATGTGATTGAGGCTATATAATGTGCTGCAGTGCTGTTAATGGTTTTATGCAACCTAGGGGCTTGATATAAAATACGGGTTACAGCTCTGGTATGATAATGTCAGCTAAGGAATGAAAAACTATATTATGCATTCACAGTTAGTAATAATTTTTTCAGAATATAACAATGCTGCAATCGTTCCGTTTCAAAAATAAATACACAGCTTTCCAACTGATATTCGTTTTATATGGTTCCTATCCTAGGCCAGATTCACCAAATAAATCAGTAGTAGTTTGTACATTCCACAATCTAGGGCCAATATGTTGTTATAGTACTAATATGTTTAGCACTTATGAGCACCCTGCTTTTATGTACTTTTAATTAACGACTTTCTCTCTCTTTCATCTGCTTTATTTGTCCTTCAGTTATTCTTTTAGTGGAGTAAAATTAAATTTCTTAAAATATCTCTTATCCAGCAAGCTTTTTATGGCCACTTTAACTTTTATCTTTCACTTCCACTTTCTGTTTTGGTGCACGGCTAGTTAATCTAACTTTAAAACATCTACTCTATAATCTCGCATTTCATTCTCTTCAGAATAATAACTCATCTTTACTGCATACAGAATCCAATTTAAGTCAAAAATTCCGTCAATTGGGAACATTAGTGAAAATGTTAACCAAAAATTTTAAAAATAAATCCAAACACAAATTCTCAAGCTTTTTTAATTTTCTGGTTTCTCAAAACTACCTACACAAATGTCTGACCATAACAAATGATCACACATGTTTTACTTTCTCTTGCCAATATGAATATATAGGAAGGAAAGTATTTTTTTCATGTAGAGTTTTTGAAATCGAGTTTTAACCGGATCTACACGTTTTCAGACCCCCTGAACCCAAAAACATGTTTTTAGCGATTGGTCTGTGTGTCTGTGTGTGAACAGAATATATTAAGAACGAAACATCGTACGAACTTGAAACTTGAAACTTAAGTTAGATACCACTAAATGACCCGATACGAACATTTTCATAAAAATCGGTCAACCGGAAGTAGTAGTTTATTTGCGTAATTTTTCACTTTTTTACGATTTTCTCAAAAACGGCTCCTACGAATTTTTAAAAAATCGCCTCATATACTACATTTTTATGCTCTACAAGACAGGATAGGCGCCATAGGATAGGTGCTGATAGGTGAATAGGATAGGATAGGTGCTGAAATTCTAAGAGAGGCTGTTTTCACGTAAAAAAATTGGTTTTTTTTCAGATTGCGACTTTAATATGCACTTAAGCGCAAAAATTTATATAACAAAAAATGTAGAGAATTTAAAATTCCACATTTTTATCTAAAACATTTTTTCTATAATGCTTAGTTTATCAGTAAATAGCAATTTTCTGTTTTTTCTCACGAAATCGTGTAAAAATCGATTTTTTAATATTTTAGCCTTATTATGCATATTACAACAAAAAAGGATAATCAAATTTACAAGAAATTAAAAGATCTACAACTTTTATTTAGAGCATTTTTCTCTACAGAGTCTAGTTTAACGTGAAAGGGTGATTTTTCGTATTTTTAAGCTAAACTGTGGTTGATTTTCATTTTGCGTCTTTCACTCATGATTAAAATAAGGTTATGGTTTTTGAGGATAGTTTATTTCTAATGTTTTAATACGAATTTTATGTTATATTGGTCATCATTTGCGTTGGCAAGAGAAAGTTGTGTGAGTGTTCCATACCAGATTTTTTTGTCTTACGACCACACTAAAGCTATTGCAAAATTTTATGTGAAGTTCACATCTATTATTTTATCTGATTGGTGCGATACAGGTAAAATGATCTCAATTTTATAAAGTAAACATGTCTGATTATCAACAAAATTTTTATGCAGTGCTTCTCTGATATATACATTGAAACTCGTTTACTATTTTCTCCAAAAATTAAAATTTTTAATCGGTTAAGAAAACTAAAAACTCACATTTCTTTAGAAAATATAAGGAACGCCGTTAATTGATGAAAATTTAAAAAAACTTTTTTTTAGTGTATAAAATCATATAAATTTTGATACACAAATTTGAAAAAACTGAAACATTTTCGGAATTGAAATTTTATGATAATCATCAGTAAACCCCTCTGTCTCGTGTGAATTATTGAAATTTAGTAGAATATGGCATAAAATTTCACATTTTGTAGTCCGAAGAGTCTGTGTTAAAAGTAAATGTTGCTATAATGCCTTTTTGCAATTCTCGAGATGATTAAGTACTAGATAGGGTAATAATTTAGTTTGTAATGAAATCTTTATAGACAGTTTAGTCATTTAGTTAACAAAGAGCTTCACGATGATGATCTAACTAACTGTTAACATAAACTACGGAGTTTGATTGTTAGATTACAATATAATTACTTTTATACATAATCTGCTACAAGTTGTATAAGTAATATTCTAAGTTTTACAAATCTGGTCTGTATAAGTTATTGTAATGTATAACCATGAAAATAACAACTTTAGTTCAACTAACAATAGACGCTGAAAAAGATTGTTGGTGGATATTATAGATAACCAGTGTATATACTGTCGCCGACCGGGACCGACGACACGTGGTGAAACCTTGCGTGTTAGTTTGGTGGCCTGGAAAAAGACCGTTTTAATGGTTGAGGGTGTTGAAAAGGACCGTTTGGGTTTTTGAGGTGGCCCTGAACAGGGCCGTTATTAGTGGTCGGAAGCGGCGAGCCGGCGAGGTGGAAGCGGAGCCCGAAGAGTGACGGCTCAGCTACCGGGTTTAGGCCTAACCTTCCCTCAGTGGCAGTTGGATCTTCACTGGAGCGTGACAATGGTGGCCCCCAGAGCCCCACAGTGTCGGGTTAGCGTAGGGCGTCTGCTGATAGCGCGGCCGAGGCGGTTCTCCCTGGGTCGGCGAAGGCACACCGGTGCGAGAATGTGCGTCCGCCATCGGTAACGTAGACTAGGGATCGTGCGTCTGGTATCGTCTGGGCTCTTCTTCTTCGGTTGGGAGCTCTTTTTCCTTGTTCTTCTCCAGTTGAGAGTTGATTAGTGGAGGGGAGGCACTACTGGCTTTGCACGTCTGCAGCGCTCCGCGCAGCAGGCAGGTACTGGGACCGTCTGCAGGCGCTAATATTGGTAGGGCAGTCGGCGACAATATGAACATAATGTTTGTTTTAATTTAGACTATAAATTCGCGAATTTATGTATAGTTTAAGTTAATCTGCTATTGTAAAAGTAAACCATAAGAAAAATTTCGTCCAGATTCAATCTGTCTTAATTTAGTTGCAGCATAACCCCACTAATCCGTCATAAGAGGAACCACGAGCACGGTCGGAAGGCAATTCTGTTCAATTTACCAGAGGAACAACATTATTTACGTAAACCAGTGATCCAAAATTAGGTTTCAACTTAACATATTGAATATATATTAAGTTGTCGTTCACATATTTCAAAATTACATAAAACAAAATAAATTCTAAGTTCAATGATATATAGGCTACTTTTTAATAATGATTTAGTTGTAATTATCGTAAGAAATATTGAAGTGAGTTCTGTTTAAAGCATTTACTAAAACAGTATGCAGTTATTTATAAATGACGGAAAAAGCGTGGACTGTTCGTTTGTTTAGTCATTACAAAACCGTGAACGTAGAGAACAGAGTAAACAGCTTGGAAAACTAATTTTCAAAACGCATCAGCATACGATTTATTTTGTAAATGTGTAACTTTGTCACACAAATATGTAAAACAAAGCCCTTGTATTTTTTAACGTCAATAGCCTATGTTGAATTATGCCTTGGATGATGAATCACTAACAAGTACAGGGATGACTGCAACGGGGCGGCCAAACAACAATCTCTGTTAAGCCATAGTTGGGTCCAAAAAGGAGTTGGACCATCAGAGATCGGATTAGCAGGTTCATTATTTACCTACATATAGATATGGTTAAGTTTTTAATGACACCCATTAAATCATTTTGAATATATGTAACTTATCACTTAGGTGATATATAGGTTAACAATATTTTAATCTGAAATAGTATATTATGAAAAATATGGGAATTGTTAATTAATTAATTAATTAATTAATGAAATATGACACTTATCTGTATTATAAGTAAAAATCTGGTGTGAAACACTCACACAACTTTCTCTTGCCAATGCAAATAATTAACAATAAACCTAACATTAGTATTAAAACATTAGAAATGAACAAAAACTAACCTCAAAAACATTACCTTATTTTAATCATGAGTGAATGACGCAAAATGACAATCGAACTCAGTTTGGCTTAAAAATACGGAAAATCACGCTTTCACGCTAAACTAGGCTCTGTAGAGAAAAATGCTCTAAACAAAAGTTGTAGATCTTTTAATTTTCTATAACTTTTATTATATACACTTTTGTCGTAAAATGCATACTAAGACCGAAATGTTAAAAAAATCGATTTTTCTCACGTTTTCGTGAGAAAAAAACAGAAAATCGCAAATTACCGCTAAACTAAGCGTTATACAAAAAAATGTTTGAAACAAAAGTTGTAGGTTTTTAAATTCTCTACAACTTTTATTATATAAGTTTTTGCGCTAAAATTTATATTAAAGCCGTAATCTTAAAAAAACAACGTTTTTACGTGAAAACAGCCTCACCGAGAATTTCAGCAGACATGGCGCCTACCCTATCTTGTAGAGAATAAAAAATTGAGTAAAATAGGCGATTTTAAAAAAAATCGTAGGACCAGTTTCTGAGAAAATCGCAAAAAACTGAAAAATTATACGAATAAACTATTTATTTATTTATTCCGGTTGACCGATTTTGATGAAAATGTTCGTGTCGCGTCCGGTAGTGGTATGTAACTTAAGTTTCAAGTTTCAAGTACGTACGATGTTCCGTTCTTGAGATATTCTGTTCACACACACACACACACACACAGACACACACACACACACACACACACACAGACACACACACAGACCAATCGCTAAAAACATGTTTTTTGGATTCAGGGGGTCTGAAAACGTATAGATCCGGTGAAAACTCGATTTCGAAAAATCGACATGAAAACAATACTTTCCTTCCTATATATTCATATAGGCAAGAGAAAGTAAAAATGTAATGATATAGAAACATAATATTATACAGTTATTAGTTGTAGTTTTATTATTCGATAATTAAATGTTTTCGGCCTTTGGCCTAGAAAATTAACTGCTCTTCAAGCTAATGCGATATGGTAACTTTTCTTTTCTTATCCCTTATAAATCACATTTTTCTTAACAATGATAACGTTCAGTGAACTAATGTTCTTAAACTGTTTAACTAAAAGTCCTTTATGTTTTATTTTATATTTATAATGATTTTCAAAATATCTTCTATAACTAAAATAACTTATTTCATTAGAATGTCAAAATAAAATAAAGTAATTACAAATATCGACTTATAAATCATTTCAGCTCTACTGTTACTAGTACTATACGTATTTATTTTTATATAAACGATTTTTTAAGCAATTAATTCAAAATTTGTAAAATGATTTTGTACATGCCACAACACAAATCACATTGTAATTACTAGTTTTATTAATTAATAATGCATGCAGACACTTTTACTTGATCACGATATTTAAATACGATAAAATTTTCTAAGTGAAAAAGTAAATCTGAATTTAGATTGGTTGCTCATGTCGAAGTTTAAATTAGGGTGTAATGCCCAATCGTTAAGATGGGACTGCTTGCTTCCCTTTCATTCCATCTTACCTCAGAAGGCCTTGAACCGAGGAGCCAAGTGTACGTAGTTACTCAAGCGATAGGTACGTAGTGCGGTGCAGTCTAGCAATAGGAGCAACCTGCTATTTACAGAAACTGTACTTATACTGCGTTTAGCCTCTTCTATCCAACAAGTCGTAACATTATCCCATATTCATATTGCAATATACACGTACGTAACAGAGTTTGGTTTCTCCATAATTCCTACATCTTTGCTCTTTGATGTAGCACTCTCATGCATTTGCGTGCTGTTAACTTTTGTCAATATTTTTACCTTCATATATTCAAATGTAATACAAGTTTAAAAAGAATCTTCACTAAGTTATTACGTATCATATTGAACTGCTATTCAGAATCATTTTATCAAACAAAAATAAAGTACATTACATCTTGATTAAAAATGATAGACGTTGATTCTGGTAGAATATTTTTTTTGTTTATAATGATTTTATTTACCATCAGTTACAAATAACTATATGTGTAATATTTAAACGTATCATGAAAAGAGAAGCAAAACGGTGATGGCTCTGCTTAAACAGTACTATAATTGAAGCTTTAATGTAACAGAATAGTTATAAAATTATGTTCATTAAAGTTAGTTAAGAAAAAACATGTTGTTTAGGTCAACAGCCAAAAGGTTGGTTTGAACCTCTAGAGGTTCAACTCCTCGTTTCACTACGTAAAACGAGGAGTGAGGTGGTTTACCAATGCCTTCCTCACAGAGTAAAAAAGTAGCCTATGCTTATCAGCATGCCAAGCCCTCTGAAAAGCACCCTGCAAATGACACCTTCACTTCATTTACCACAGGGTCTGGCTGTATAATGAAATTCTTTACTTTCAGAGAAGATAACTCTGACTAGTGTCTTTTACACCTCTACCTCTTCTGTTCTTAAATAGTTCAGTCATATAATTGGCTGACCACGTGATAAGAAACAGAACTATTTTATGTAGCCCTGCAACTAGCAGATTGAGTGCAAATAATTTAACACTCCACCTGCCTGTTATGAGCGATAAAGAAAAAATATAATGAATTTATAACAGTAGAGAAATTAAGTAATATTTTAACAAAATGGTTTAAGATTATAGTATAGTACATTAATAAAATAAAATGGAAGATTTGTTACGCTATTAAATTTTTTTTTAATTACTTATAAGACTAGAACATGTTTTTTAAAACGACTGGTTCTTTGACTATTATTCAAAATGTTTATTCTTGAACTATTTTGATAAGTATTTAAACGTACTTCATACACTATTATGAACTTGTGTTATCAACTACCTGTGTGTACCTGAACTATGTATACCTGTTGGCTATTATGTTCAGTTTATTTGTAGTTGTGATTACAAATGTATTTGCAACAAGAAATATAAATATATATGTATATAGTTTTTTCATTTTGTTTTATTTTGCAATTGTAAAAGTACAACCTGCAAAAAGGTTTGCATTTTGTGTCAATAAAAAAACCGCTTTAATGGCTTTGAGGAGAACACCATCCAGTTGTAGCTCTCCAGATAATGAAAAATGTTTTAAATTTAAATTTTATATTTTTGTAAACGTAATTATTGTTAGAGTCATGTTAATGTGTCATGTCTCTACTCCATCGGCGTTTCAGTTGTCTTTGTGGTATTTCTGGTACGTCTGGAGAATTCATGTTGCATATTCGTATTAAGGAATTATTATGATTTTGAAGTTTGTCTCTGAACCTACGGTATAATTTTAGAAATGTGTCGTTAACGTAACGAACACGCAGGTCATTGTGCAGTGTTCTGTTGGATATGTAAATTGGGCAGTTAGTAATGAGTCGCAAGAATTTACTTTCGAAACATTGTATTCATGAAATGACCGATGGCTTTGCTGCAGCATAAATCTGACTACCATACATCCAGATCGGTTGAAGCATCGCCTCATAAAGAAATATATTAATGAAGAAATTTACAGGTAAATAGAATGGTGGATATCATAGATAAGTTATGCGTTTATTTTAGGCCATGCGCTAGACCTAGTAATTTGTTTAAGTACAACTAACAGACCTAGCGCTCGAAAACTGTTGGATATTTATAAACTGATCCGTTGGTAAAGTAGACTAAAGCGCATTGCCATTTTACGTTATATGACTGGGAAATAAACATGACCGCCAACCATCGGGTCGTTCTCTTCCTATGTTACGGTGGATTTAAGGGGTGTTGTTAGCTATAAAGGGGTCTCGGATTTAAACATTTTTTGTTTATTTTTCTTTGCGTAATTTTTTTTTTGAATTATTTGTAATTACGATTGAGTTGTACCTATATTTCACGTAAATTTTCTCTATTGTTGGTAGTTAATAAAAGTTATTTTGTGTAACTAAAAAAGAGTGTTTTCTTAAGTCCCTTATCCACTATTTAATTTAAATTAATTAATTAATTATTATAGGCTTTTTGTTGACAATAAGTAATGTAAGATCGAATGTGGAAAGTTAGAAAACCGACATGTTTCTTTCAGTTAAGTATCTCGGAGTTTTCACAATTGAAGATTGAGTTTCATAAACTTAGCTAATATCATGTTGAGTAACGTGTAGCTTGTGCACACAAGCTATATTGTGTACACAAATGCTTTAAAAATATAAAGTTTTGAAAGTGTTCTTAAATATCCATTTAGAAATTTTAGAACCCTAAAATACCTAAATATAATGAATGCAAGTAATAATAACTAATGAGATAAACCTTACATGAGTAAACAGGGAACGTAAAGCTACTCATTGTTAATTTTCATATTAACAGTATATCTCTCTTTTTAAATTTATATTTTTGTTTTCATTCCACTGTTTTTAGAATTTGCGATTTTTGATTATACTTCATT
Source organism: Catonia carolina (assembly GCA_035578175.1). NCBI lineage: Eukaryota > Metazoa > Arthropoda > Insecta > Hemiptera > Achilidae > Catonia > Catonia carolina. The sequence continues at coordinate 122,885,827 of JAQMRL010000001.1, read as the reverse complement.
CTAGATTGAATTTATGTGTCGATTCTAGTTAGTACCATGTGAATAAAATTTGATCGTATATAAATTAACACTCATCTACCAAGAATAAAAATCTCAGATATTTTGACTGTCATATTTAAATATTAAACTATCATATTTTATAAAAGTAAAGCGACAGTATATTTTGAACCACAGATTTTTCATTCGTGACTTACTTTTTTATACTGTAATGAGAAAATCTCACCAATTTATATTCATACACATTAAAAGCAGTCGTTTCTGATTATGTTTTACATCTTTTTCAACTTTCTACTTTTTCCATTAATGTCTGTTCAGTGGTGTATTCTTGAAAGATTCGGAATCGAATTCGGGACTTTCAACTTAAAAGTCTGGTACACTACTAACTGAGCCATCACTACTGTTTTTAATTTTATTACGTTACAAAATGTGTGGTACAAAATTTAATTTGTTATCGAACATTACTTAAACACAGTTAATTATAGGAAAGAAGTATTACTCGTTGATTAATTATATTTTTTCTCATCAGAGCCTTTCAGATAATGAAATTACACGGTACAATCAATTAAAATTGGAGAACTCTTATCTTTAAAAGGTCTGACAGATGGTGTTTTGAGAAAAATAAAGCTTGATGTGTAGTAGGTATCAACTCTCTTCCTTTGATAACCTCACATCTTGTTTTACTTAACACTGATTTAGACTACCGTTACTATAACTGCCCCTTCACCCTTTAAACAGGATAGGCCTTTCTGCTAGTCGATCAATGTCTGACGCACTCTGCCCTGTAAACTGGAGTTTTGGCTGAAAACAGCACTCAAAATGAACGATGTAGGTCGGCATAATGCGTGTTATATCTAACTTCATCGCTACTGTCTAAATTTACGTTAAGTTCAGTTACTCTTAGTTATAAAATATATCTTTATTAAATTTTGTATTAGTAATTCGACGTATATTGAAAACAAATAGACCGTATTAAGAAACTTTACTCTTAAAATTTATTTTAAAGCATAAAGTGGTTAAACGTTTATAGAATATTAGTAATTGGAGAAAACGTCAGGGCGGTCTAATAATAAGCATGCAGTAAACACTGTTAATTACTGAAATAAATTAGATTTATTTTTGCACAATTTTTAAGGGAAACCATAAATAATCAAATATTAGCAACAAATGAAATTAAAAGAAACTGAAAGGATAAAAACATTTGAAACACAAATCATAAAATGACATTTAAAATATTATTTACAATAAAGGAAAACAAAACTTAAATTTGTTTTCTTTCTTAATTTTAGTTATAATTTTGTTCGTCCATGTGTATTTTTAGAATATTTTTAAAACTTATGACATATTCTCAATTTATATTCTATTTAAATTTTAGTACCAATTCTTATTATTAATGCTATTTATAGTATCATTACACAAGAACTAAATATAACTTGAATGGAAAATTTACTTTTTTGTAACAATTTTACACTTTCGAGTATAAATCTTTACGCATGGTTAGATTCATGAATTGTGGAGGTAAACAGGACTGACAAATAGCATTATGAATAGTAATCACAGTTTATTCATTTACTTGCTGTCTGCTTAAAATACGGGAGAACACAGTAAACTCCGTGTTAGAGTTAAGTTATGATGAGTTATACTTTTGTATAAATTATAACTAATTAAGTTTCAACATAAGAAGATTTCTGACTTCAAATTAGCTCCTCTTTCGTAGCTGCTTGTCTGTTTATTTTGATAAGTACTTGCAAAGTATATTTAGGATAATTTTATTATCCTTTACTGTTTATTTTAAATGTAATATAAACGAGATTGAGTAATCAGTTAAAATTAAGCTATTTAATTTTTTCATAAGATATTAATAAATTTGTGCTTGTACAAGCTTATTATTTCCCATACGCCAATAAAAAAAATCATTGGAAAAACATTGCAAATCAGGCATTAATAAATTTCTTAAATAAAATGTCAATTTAAACCAAAAACTGAAAGCTTTTGAATAGTTTAATAATTTAATTATCATGGAAACTTTACATTAATAAATTCAGTATAAGTTACGGATAGGCTACTACGAAATCCCTTTGTTATTTCACTGTTGTGTTTAGACATTTGTTTAATGAAGAAACGAAAATTACCGATACTAAACTAATTACTTTATTTTTTGTACAATCATTCTAAAATACTAAAAATTATATAAAATCATTTAATGATGAATAATTTACGTACAGTTATACATAATTGTTTAATTAAATAGACTAGGGTTCAACAAAGATTAAGTAAAAATGTAATATACAAGTAATTGGATTAGAAACAGTTAAGCTGAAGCTTACAGGATAAACAGGAAAGGAACAGAGATTTCGCAATATAAGCCTAAATCCTAGGCAATACGTTTCTCTGTGTCTACGGCCTTTATTCGACAGGAGTAGGAGGTATCGTTCTATACAGATTAGAGAAAATACCCTGTCTGGGTGCGTCTCTTTCCACTATTATAAATAAAAAAAGCATACTCGAATCTAACAACTGGCTTCATTTATTTCTTCTGGTTACTGCACACTATTCTGTTTACCATTAACGTTTAGTTTCACTGTGATTGTTATTTATTTAAATCCTTACCAAATTTGTGTAATGTAAGTAACTCGAATAGACAAACTAGATAAAATTGATTTATCTTCTGATAGATGCACAACGGGTTTTTAATTTAAAAATATTATCCGTAGTATGAGTTTAGAAAAAGTTCATTTTGTTCATTGAAATTCGGTACCTTTTAGTTTATTTAAAGTCTCTCCATCATTTACCAAACGTTATGAGGCGATTAAGGAGGAAGTCGAGCAGGAATTTTCTGTTTTAGGAATAAGTGGTATTTAATAAGAAAATGGATTATCATAAATAAGTGAGAATTGAGGAAGAAAGAGGACAAGCGACTATTGGCTAAGGAAATGGATGCGTGGCGCAGAAACTGTAGAATTTATCGACTGACAAATGAAACAATAAGAAGGAAAATAGGAGCTACACGTTATTATTGATTTATTATTTGGAGGGAAGAAGACTGAAGTGTTATAGCCATGTTATGAGAATGGAGGAGTGTAGATGACTTAGAAGATTGTGAGAATGGAGTTCGCATTAAAGAAGAAAGCGGGAACAGCTATAGTTACTTGAGTCACGAGTTTGCCTTTGTTTGCAACAAGGGGTAAAGGGGGAAAAGCATCAGTGTACATGCGTGACTGCTTTAATTTCAGTACAAGAAACACAACAACTTATATTATACCCAGAACATATACAGTATATTGTGGAACCTTTTGTAAGTTAACTGTACCAATATAGCTGTTTGTTACTGTAAACAGAAATGTCAGTTTCTCAAAAACGTGGGCAGGCTATTCACAGTGCTGAACGAAATCTAATATGCAGTGTAATAATTTTGTGAAGTTGAAGCTAAACAAAAATGCCTTTCCCTGCTTCTTAAATAAAGCCACGAGCGAGTGGCTAACTACTGTGATGTTTATCTTTCCACAATTCGTAAAATAAAGAAGGAAATTAAAGATTTGAAGAAGCTATTCTTCAACAGTTTTGTCGACACCTGGTAAAAAACGGAAGTGGTTAGGTAGATACTAGTTTGACTGATGTGAAGACGCCAGTGACAGCGATTGTAAAGAAAGCGACTCATTCGTAAAACTATGTTCCAATGGAATAAGATAGCTGGTAATTACAGTAAATCAAACATTTGTAGTCATGTAATTAAGCTATAGATAATTACAGGTCACATTTATTTCTTATAACGTTTATGAAGAAAACATTTTCTCGGTATAAACCACAGCTTACAAAATGTATGTAGAAATTTCACGGTAGTGAAATGTACGAGTAGTGTCTAAATGTTGGGGTTGGCAGCACTGTTAAATTTTCATTTCCCTTCCTCACAGCCCATCCATATGCAAAAGGCAATTTCGTGACTTCAGGATCTATACCAAGAGAATGGATGATGGGAGTGATGTAGGTGATAGCGAGATGGAAAAGAAGATGACGGTTGGCGTGATAGAAAGCTGTTGAGGATGTAAGAGACAGCATGTTTAAGCTGCAGAAATCCCGCCTTAACATAAACAAAACATATAAACAAATGAATAAAAATAATTAATAAAATCTAGACCAGTGAATGAAAGGTGCTCATCATGCAAATTCTTTCACCATTCATCATATTGACTGGTTGCTTACGCATAACAGTTGTAAATTTTACTAATTTCGTTTTAATTCCTAATGCACGTACGCTATCTGTTTAATTTAAGAATAATAGGCTAACTTATGACCCAATGAGATGAGGACGATATGTATGAAGTGTTAATGAGGTGTAGTCTTGTACAAACTCAGGCTGACCATTCCTGTGATAGTATGGTTAATTGAACTCCAACTATCAAAGTACACCGGTAATCACTGTCTAGTATTGAAATCTATGTAAAAGTAGGAACTATCTTTACAAGGATTTAAACCATAGAAAGGAATCGCTAATGAAGTTAAAATTAAATTATTTCAATGAAATCCAGTGATTGTCTTGTATTTAATATGAGCAACACAAGTTACATTGTATTTTTATATCAAATAATAACTTATTATAAAAAATTCTAGTCTGCAGTTTTGTAAAATTTTATAGGTTTTTTCAATTTAGACGTAAGTGCCGCAAATTGTTTCTGTAGCAGTTAAGAAACAACAGTTTATACTGTAATTGACAGAAATTGACAGTGCGTAAATAAATACTTGCATGTTTATTCTTAAAACACTCATCACCATTTATATCAAAATAATTGTTGTATTACTCAAACAGCACGCTTGCGTTACTAAATTTTCGAAGAAAAACTCTGGGTGAATTTAATAGAATATTAAATAATAAAAGTAATTGTTTTCCAATTTTGGTGACTGATTAAGAAGATTTTCTGGCATGAAATAATCTAACAATAAATTTTTATAAGTTATATTATGTTGGTAATGTAATTTCTGTTTTCTTGTTCAACTTAAATTTTATTTTGTTGTTAACTAGAACTAAGGGCGTAAAAGTGAGTAAAAAGTAAATATTTATTATGGATACAAAACCCACATTTATCTGAAAAAATTTTTATCTAAAGAAATTTTCAGATAGTTATGACAAAGTTAATATATGTTTTAGTGTCTCTTGTTTACAGTAATAGAAACGATAGTTACCAGTAATAAGCTCCACGTTTCGAAATTACAAATTTTCATTCTACAGAACAGAAAATGTGTTACAAAAACCAACACAAATTTTTTTAATAATTCAATTGTTGGTTTTTTTAAAATAAATTGTTTCAAAATATATACCGGACATACTCGTAAATGTGTTTTGTTAATTAAAATTTCTGGAAGCAGATAATTAGTTTTTCTTCTACGGTTGCGGTGACAGAACGATAAAAAACATTTCTCGGTTTTAATTTTTCCAGAGAGACTGTTCCATTTACTTGTACAACATGTTATAAGTAATTAAAACATCAGTGAAAATGGACTCCACTACAAGATAAAAGCAGAAAGATCCGAGTTTATAAATCACAATGGGGCTGTTACATCTAAACTAAAACTCTTGTATGTACTCTTTTAACTAAAATACTCCTAAACTACAAATAAATACAACAGACGGTTCAGTTTTTTATAACTGTTTGTGTAACCAAATAATTGTGTTTCACTACCACACATCAACCGCCCATCGTGAAACACTGGCCGCGAAAATACAGTTACTCACGTTCCTTTTAAGCAATTAACTTGATTTATAGTTAGAAGATAGTACAGCTGTTGAAATTGCTACAATGTTTCACACCTTGGTAGCTATTTGATTATATTTTGTTCCAATTTGATGCAGTTACTTCATACTTTAACTCCATATTCCAGTATTCATGGGAAATAAATTTACAGTAGATTTTATTTCGAAATACTTTGCTTAGAATCAGATCTTTTTCCCGGCCGTCCTTGATTAATACGGAATACGTTTTCATAGGACATTAATACGTTCTATTTGTTAGATCACATCTGTTATAAATCACAATGGGGCTGTGTATTGACCTTTTTTAATTTCAAGTTTTTGTTAACCAACAGTCTGTTAAAATAAATTTACTTTCTTATAATCTATCGATCGTTAATTAATTTTTAACACGGAATATTTGAATATTATCTAGCCGGCTAGTAACTAACGCTGAAAATGTTTCAACTATCGCATCTTCTTTAGTTTACAAGCAATCGTATCTTACACAACATTTTTATCATCTCGATGTAGTCTGCGCTTTAATGAATATAATAAGTTAATATTTTTACATTCATTTACTGCATTGACGCTAAATATATTTTATTTCGAAATAAATAACTGATTGTTAAGAATTCCGATAATGTAAGTCTAATAAATGAAACAATTTTTTTATGACAGCTGTTTCTCTTTGTTTACAAACGTGTATTTTTGTAATAATGGAGAGATTTAATTAATTTACTGCGAGTGATTAAACACGTGGTGAGTTGATATCATTGTTTTTGTGTTTATTATTATTGTATTTCTTTAGGCATAAATTTGTCTTTTGTGGGCTTTTCAAGATTTCGGTGCATTTTTGCACTGAAATTACATAACCTTCATGATGGCTTCTGAGTACAAGAACCGTCATGGCACACGGAATCCAACGTTTAGTTCAACCCTTACGGCATCTTCACCTACTACTAACACAAATTCTCAGTCCAATATCAAAAGTTACGCGAATGCTACGAAGTCTCACTTGTTTCCAACAAAGGAACAAGCAATAATTATAGACGCTATCGACGGTATTTCAGTTAAAGAGTACGTCACTTCGAATATCCGTTTTGTCTCACGTATCTCTAAAAATAGAATTTGCATGTACCTTACCACTGCGGAACTAGTAACTCAAATCACCGAAAACAACTCAACCATCTCGATCGGTAGCAACACGCTTACTATCAGGCCACTTCTAACGAAGTTCAAGCGAATTATCATTTCAAATGCTTGTCCAATTATACCACACTCAGTTCTCGAAAAAGAGCTCCTAAATTTAAATGTTAGGTTAGGCTCTAAAATAACCTTTTTACGAGCTGGAATGAATGACCCTGGCTTTTCTCACATTATGAGCTTCAGACGACAAGTTTACGTTCATCTAGAAGATGCCGATAAAATACCCGAGAGTGTAAAAAACGATTACGATGGCACAACGTACTGGCTTTATCTATCTACGGATTCAATATCCTGCTTTGTATGTAAATCCCACGGACACGCGGCAAAGTATTGCCCAGAAAATCCTGCTGAGAACAACATCGTCCTTGAAACGGAAGCCGCACGTACTGATAACGTAATGTTTGAAAATATAGCGGAACAAAATCTTCAAGAAGTAAACCCAATCAACGAAAATAATTCTGAAAACGACAGCGTGAGAGTCGATCAGGGTCAGGCACTGCATGACGCTGAAATTACGATTATACATGCCAACGATGACAGTAACAAGGATCTTCCAGTCCCGGTGCGAAGCCAATCAGGCTGCCCGACAAATTTATATGTACAATCCAAAACTGAAAAGCGTCCTTTCTCGTCGTCGAGTTCGACAACAAAATCACAAATTGGAAGCAATGACATACCCAATGAAGGAAATTCCTGGTCGGAAGTGAAAGTGAGTCACCAGAAGAAGAAAATCAAGAAGAACACTGTAGATGAAAAATCTATTGACGAACAACTTGCTCCTGTTAAGGAGCTTTTGTCGCAAACTAATAATAAATTCCCCTTGGACTACATCAGACTGAAAAGCCTTCTCGAAAGAACAAAAGGTGTATCAAATATCATTGACATTGTAAAAGAATATTCTACCGATGTTCCAGGACTAATAGGACTACTGACTACAATATATCCCCTTCTCTCTGAAAGAGCCATTAAAGTAAGAATTACAAAAATCAAGAAAAAATTACAAATTTTTACTTACGACAAAGATGCTGGAAACTCCAATCCAAGTGATTGCGACAGTTTTGCTGACGGAGAAGACTCACAAAGTATTTCTTAATGGGGAGTATTTTGCAGTGGAATGTTAATGGGTTCTCACCGCAATTGGAAAATTTACAAATTCTATTACATGATCTGAGATCAGCTATTGTCTGTCTTCAAGAGACTAATTTCAAAAACGACTATTGTTCAAAATTAAAGCATTATAAACATTTTTTCAAAAACAGAAGGGACACTGAGCGTGCTAGTGGTGGTGTAGCAACTTACGTCAACAATAAATATCCGTGTGAAAGTATTCCCCTGCAAACCGATGTCGAAGCTTGTGCTGTATCTGTCGCCTTGCCAAGCGGGTTTATTACTATCTGTAATATCTATCTCCCAAATTCTTATAAATTTTGTCTTCTAGAGTTAAAATATTTGATTGGCCAACTTCCACCACCATTTATAATATTAGGTGATTTTAATTCTCATAGTACGTTATGGGGTTCCAGCAAAACAGATAGCCGAGGGATAATTATAGAAAAATTACTTGAGGACCCGAACATCTGCATTTTAAATAAACCTCAACATACCCATTTCAGTGTTGCACATAGTACGTACAGTTCAATAGATCTAACTATTTGCAGTTCTCAAGTCATTCATCTTTTCGATTGGTCAGTTTCTGAAGATCTGTATGGAAGTGACCACTTTTATATTAATATCAATATTAACCATCGAAATAACTTAATATCTTCTTTCCATCAGCCAAGATGGAATTTTCTGAAGGCTGACTGGTAGAAATTTAAATTGTCAGTATCAAATAGCACCCGACATATTAGTTGCTTACAAACTTGTCAAGATGTTAATCATACAGTTGAAGAATTTGTGAACATTTTACTTGACGCTGCTGATTGCGCGGTGCCTAAAATAGACAACAGGAACATAGTTAGGCATGTTCCGTGGTGGAATAGCCAGTGCAAGGAAGCTCAAAAAGCATATAAAACGGCTTTTAATCGTTTCAAGCGTCAATCAACATTCTACAACCAATTAATTTTTAAGAAATTACGAGCGAAAGCCAGAAGAATATTTAAGGAAAATAAAAAATTATCTTGGATCAATTTTGTATCGTCGATATCTAATAAGACTACTACATCTGATGCTTGGTCTAAAATTAAGAAAATGAAACAATCGAATGAAATAATTTTAGTAAATCCAGTAAACTATGTTGTTTATGAACCACTAAAAGTAGCAGATATACTCGCCGATAAATTTGTTAGTAATTCCTGTGACTCCAATTACTGTGCCATCTTTCAAAAAATTAAGGAAGAATCGGATATCAAGATGGATCTCATTTTACAGCAGAACACTTCCTCAAATCCAGATTTGAACGATTCTATTTCATATGATGAACTTGTGTCTGTTTTGCGACAAACTAAAAATTCTAGTGCTGGCCCTGATGGAATTTATAATACCTTTCTGAAGAACTTGCCGGAAAGGGGAATACAACTCTTCAAAAAAATTATAAATAATGTCTGGTGTTCAGATAATATTCCAGAAAAATGGAGGCAAGCAATTGTTGTTCCAATCCGTAAACCAAATAATGACAGTAGTAAAGGGGATAGTTACAGACCTATATCGCTTACATGTACGATGTGTAAAATTTTAGAAAAGGTAGTCAATAAACGTCTTCTTTGGTATCTACAACATATCAATTTTTTATCACCTTATCAAAGTGCTTTTAGAAAATATCGCTCTACCAGTGATCATCTAGTTAATATTGAAGCTAAAAAGTGTGATGCTTTTGTGAAGAATGAGCATCTTATAGCAGTCAGTTTAGATATAGAAAAGGCGTCGACATGGTGTGGCGAGACAGAATTGTTCGTATTCTATTAGATATCGGCGTCAATGGACGAATGCTGAACTTCATAGCCAATTTTCTTAAAACTAGATACATCTGTGTAAGGGTTAACGGAACCTTCTCAAAAACATTACAGATAGAAAATGGAGTTCCACAAGGATCTGTTCTAAGTGTAACTCTGTTTTTAATTGCAATAAATGGTTTAATTCTGTCAATTTTGAAACCTATAGTCACGCTGGCTTATGCTGATGATATCACTTTACTTTGTAGTGGCAAAAATATCCAGACCACACAAAAATTAATGCAACAGACTTTAAATGATTTAACCACTCGCATCCACTACTGGTTTCTCTTTTTCAAAGACTAAGAGCAAGTACATAGTGTTCTCTAGAAATGTGCGATCTCACTTTAGTTCAACTTTGACTATTGGTTCTTTCCAAATAAAACGATGCAAAGAAATAAAAATTCTGGGTCTAATATTTGACGAAAGGCTTACATGGAGACCACAAATACACAAACTTAAAGCGGATTGCATGCAAAGAATGAATGTAATAAAATCCATAGCGTCTAGCAACTGGGGATCAGATAAGAAGACTTTGCTTAATACTTACCAGGCACTAATACGATCAAAACTGGACTATGGTGCGCTGGTTTATAACGTAGCAACGATCAGTACTCTCAAACTATTAGACTCTGTTCATTATGCCGGTCTTAGACTAGCTATAGGGGCATACCGTACAAGCCCAGTAACAAGTATTCTGTCAGAATCCGGTGAGATGCCTCTTGATCTCAGAAGAGAAAAACTGAGTTTATCTTATGTACTCAAAATTGCCTCGTCTTTAGATAGCCCTTCGAGAGATAACGTTTTTACAGGTCGGTACACAAATTTATATCAAACTCGCAATTCCTTGCCGAAGCCTCTGCGCGTAAGAATATCAAAATTTTTCACAAATATTCGTTCTTTACCGCCAACTATCATCCCATCAACTTTATATGAAGACCCACCTTGGCTGATGAAAAATCCTATTGTAGATCTAAGCCTAACAATATACAAGAAGCATGAAACAAATCCTACTATCTTTTATACTCTCTGTCTTGAATACGTAAATAAATTTGAAAGTTTTGAGAAAATTTACACTGATGGCTCAAAAACGTCTGCTGGAAGCGGGTGTGCCGAGGTAATGTTAAATAAAGAGTCTTTATTTAAATTACAAGATTGTTCCTCAGTATTCTTTTGTGAGGCATATGCAATAAAAAAAGCATTTGAAGCCATAGCTTTATCCGATCGTAAAAAATTTGTGATCTTGTCAGATTCAAGAAGTGTTTTAGATTCCCTTAGGAGTATCGAACAGGATGAACCGATACTTCAAGAGATCATTAACGTCAACCACAAAATAACTAACAACGACAAAACAATAGTTCTTCTGTGGATTCCTTCCCACCTAGGTATCAAAGGGAACGAGACAGCCGATCGAGCAGCCAAACGCGCCACTATATGCTCCAATAGAATAAACAAGTCTTCCCATCGAGATCTGCAAAAAATGTTCAGACCCAAATTTGAAATGATTTGGAACGAGTGGTGGAAGACTTTAAGGACTAACCTACACACAGTACGGACTGACATTCGAGACTTACAACCAGAAATTTTTAAAAACAGACTTGACCAAGTGACTCTTACACGACTACGAATTGGTCACACTAAACTGACACACAGTCACCTCATGGCGAAACAAGACTCTGTTTGCTGCAAACACTGCAACACAAAATTAACTGTCAAACATATTCTTGTGGAATGTCCTACCTTGAACACTATAAGGAAACAATTTCACTTACCGGAAAATTACAAAGACTGCGTTAACCACACACAGTACACAAAGACACTGGACTTTATACAATTTTTTAATATTCAAAGACAATTTTAGTGCAAATAAAAGTGCAATCCATACAAAATAATTTATAATTTAAAAGTGTAAGATACATCTGTTAAAGTGTAAATTTTTTTCTAACTGAAAAACATCATTGTAAACCTACGGTGTTATAACCTTATGTTATAAAATTAGTGTTTTTTATGTAATGGGGTCGCTAAAAACATAGAATGTTGATGCGACCATAATAAACCAATTATAAAAAAAAAAAAAAAAAAAAATTATGTATTATAGAAAATATTGCTTTTTCTTTCTTTCAACATCCGAATATTTCTCGTAAAAGAGTTAATACTTGCAGTAAAGAACGACACGTAAATGAATGATAAAAATATATTAAAGAAATAGATATTTTAAGGAAGCAAATCTGTATGATTTTATACATATCTAATTGTGTAATTTACTGGACATAATTACTTACACTATATTGTAGTCTCATTTTCAGATATTTAACTGAAATTTTCAACTTTAACTATACGATGCGACGGTAAAATTCTTTTGACAATTAACGTTAAATTTTACTTTACTTTCAGCTTACGACTAACAACTTGGCTATATGTAGTACCGAATATCTTCTACTTTTGCCAAACGAAAGTAATGCAGCGTCGTGGCATGTAGGTTAGTAGACGACTATTTCAAAAATATTATGTGTGTGCAGAAAGTGTTGAACTATAACGTAGCTACACATCTGTTTAATTAACTTTCGATCGACATGAAACCTCCTCTCCAAAATCTTTATCTACAGAACCCTCTAGCGACCTGTCGGGATGTGTACTGTATAGTAAATTTGATACAAATGTAACATTACTGTGTCCGCTCTTTGGAGTAGTAGAAGCAATAAAATCCTTTACGACGATTGTAAATTTTGACAGTAAATAAACTAACGGTGTAATTATGGAGTACGTTTCCTGATCGAATAAATAACCATCCAAATCAACTGACCGTGATTTAGCTTTAGCAACTTATACAATGGAGTGAACTCTAAAGCGAAAATTGTGAAGAAACTCTTGATCTGAAGGGCAAAACAACCATAATATCTACTGGAGAAAGTAAATTCTGTTACCGCTTTTGGCAATTAAATTCCCCCAATGCACGTTAAAATACTTTTACTATCACACGGAAATTGTGTTGCTCAGTGTACAATATCGTACCCAAATAAATCCTGTAAATAAAAGTTCTAAACCTCCAGGAATAATCTTATAGAAACCCAATTGCCAATATAAAAATACTAAAATTTAATTCAGTTGGCAAAGAAATAATCCTGTATATACTCTTGATAAGCTGCAAACAGAAAACATTATTGGTTAAAAAGTGAATAAACGTTGCGGTTGTAAACCATTAAACGACGACAGCTAATAAAGTATTCGGTTTATTCAGCTTTTGATCTATTCACTGCCAAACGCAATCGTTTAATGTGGCTTTACATCAAAGTTTATCCGATTTTACGTTCAACTTGGACTTAAACAACTTTTCATGATGCGAAATGGTGAAATATGAGATTATGTGAAATACCATTTCAGTAGGCATTAACTTTTTGTTTTTCAATACTCAGCGGGAACTCATTTTAAATTAAATCATACGCTGTATAAAATTTATTGAAAGAATTTGTTTGTGTTTTCTTATTTTTGTGTCATTTTATTTTAACACTTGGTTTTCTTTTATACCTTTATTTTAATGATTACCAAAATATTTTATAATCATAGCGCCAATGAATCTAAATGAGCAATCTCACATTAAATTCTTGCAGATTACATTATTCTATACTTACCTTTCTTTTCATTTATTTTTTTTACCAGTTAATAATTATATTTACTGCACTTGGAACTTCACCGTACAATCACAAACAGTACACAACATAAATCAGTAAAATGAAAAATAAATTTTATTGAAAAATAAAAGTTTCAGAGTTAATATCATGTTAAATTGATAGGTTTTATTAGTTACGTTTTAGAAGTAGAATAATGGAGTAATAATTTAATTTTTCTGCTGTGCGTAATTTGTTTTTAGAAGGAAACGTTTTGACGTTTAATGAAATTTTTATTTAATGATATACTTATAATCTAATTAAATATTAATTTTTGTACATATATTTCCCTGTAAAAGCTGAAATAAAATTTTAAATTGAAAATTGTTTGCTTTAAAAAGTAAATGAACGTAATTATTTCCAATTAAAATCATCAAAGAAAAATATTCAGTTGGTTACGACATAAACCTTTTATTACAATCTCAGTAAGTAAATAAAAACTAGTTCTAGGTAAAACGTTAATTGTAGAACTTAGATCATTTTTAAACCAGTCTGGATGTACCGGGCAGAGCTTTGAGATACGGCTAGCAAGAGTAATGACGGAATCATAGATAGTTGTCAGAACAAAATTATTAGAAGTATGGTGAATGCGGCATGGATTGTAAAGAATAGAAAAATACATGAATATGTGGCTGTAAACCTAGTTAGAGACAAAATTTACAGGTTAAAAGCAGTGTATAGTCAACGACCGGGGCCGACGACACGTGTTGAAACCTTGCTTGTGAAGTGAAGTATGTGCAGCCCTGAAAAAGGCGGGACGTGTTTTGCTGTTGGCCCTGAAAAGGGCCGTTGTTAGTGGTCGGAAGCACTAAGCTGGCGTGTTGCAAGCAAAGCCCGAAGAGTGGTGGCTCAGCTACCGGGTTCAGGCCTAGCCTTCCCTCCATGGCAGTTGGGTTCCCACTGCAGCGTAACAGTGGCGGCCCATAGAGCCCCGTAGTGACGGGTTGGCGTAGGCCGTCAGCCGATAAAGCGGCCGAGGCGGTTCTCTCCGGGTCGGCGAAGGCTGACCGGTGCGAGAATGTCCGTCTGCGACCGGTAGCGTAGACCAAGGATAACGCGTCCGGTCTCGGCTGGGCTCTTCTTCTTCGGTCGGGAGCTCTTCTTCCTTCTTTCTTGTCCTTCTTCCTTCCGGACCTGGATTGCGAGTGTGCCTCGTGGTTCAGCGTGGCTTCTTAAATACCCTTCCGGCGAGTCCACTTCATAGTGGTGGGGAGGCACTGCTAGCTGCGCGTCTGTTGCGCTCCCAGTGGCAGGGAGGTTCTGGGACCGTCTCCAGACGCTGATAATGGTGGGGGGCGTTGGCGACAGTATCAACATTGTCTAAATTGCCATGAAAACGTACTTGATATTAACCAATTAGACAATAGTAACGAGATTAGACCCCTTAGAAAAAGTCTTGTTTTAGACTTGCAGTTTTCATTTATTTCTCTATTTGTAGTTGTATAAATTATTTTTATTGTATTTCATCTAAAAAGAAGTATGTGGTATAGTCTTCACTTATTTTTGTTTTTGTTGAAGTCGGACTAAACTAAATTCCACCTCATGTAAACTTATTTTCACCCCCAACGGAAAAAGAAGTGCGTTATAAGTTCAACGCGTGTATCTGTGTATCTTTCTTAGACACCGTAGCTGTCAAACGGATGGACCAATTTTGATTTAGTTGTTTTTGTTTGAAAGGGGATTTGATTGAGAGTATTTTTAGCTAAGATTCTTCAAAACCATTGAACTAGAAGCAGTAGTATAGTTGTGCGATTTTCTAAGATACGGTTCCTACTATTTTTTTAAAAATCGCCTTGTTTACTACATTTCTTATTACAACCAGTCGCACGAAAGACACAGCCTACCGGTTTAAAAAATTTACACATCTCAAAGTAGATCCCACTATACATTGTGGTATAATTCTTAAAAAATTGCTAAATTGGAAAACACTCATCCAGAGCAAAAGGAAACAGCTAAGCACAAAGTTCAAGCAGTTTAATTGGGTACTATTTAAATTAGAACTCTCAATCTTAACATCAAATTTTTAATTTACTAAGCAATTTTTAAACTAATTTGGACGTATGGAATCTAATTTTGGGGGTCAACAAGTCACCCCAAATTGAAGTCTTGCAAAATATTCCAATGTAAATAACTCATGAAATTACACAGAATCAATTTTGTACGTAACGAACAACATATTACACAAAGATTTACACATCCCTACAGTTCAACAGGAAATCAACTTTTACAGTACAAAATACCAAAGAATACTTCAATAACACACGAATCACATCACCATCTCACTCTTTCACAATTCAAACAACAATCGCTGACTGAAATGAAAACATTCTACAGACTTATTTTAAAGCGACAAGACAGCACATAAATTAAAGCTACAAAGTTCCTTCATGTGAGGGGGCCGGGTTCCTTCAACCATGGCATATAACAAAGAAAACTTAAATACTCATTATTCTATTCAAAAATATTGTAGATTTTGCTGGAATGAAAAATATTCAGAATATGTGTAAAATATAGTTCTGCTTAAGTGTTTCATTCTTTTCTATGGCCCTTCAAATGAATTTCAAACTGTACACATTCCTATCCTTTTTCCAATATTGACGTGTTGCGCATGAACAAGTATTCGTGGAAATATACATATTTGTTTCTATTGTGAACATTTAGTTAGAAAAATCGCTAATTATTGCTAGATGGTAACATTTAATAATTATACTTTATGGTAGATGTGTAAAATGTGAAAAAATTGAACTTGTTTAAATAGTACAGGAACAACCCTGTTGTTGTTAAAGCTGATAGCAAGCTCCGCTGTAGAGCTTAGATACAATTTTTAGCTAGGGTTTAGGATGTGCACATAGTCTCACCACACAAATTGTTCTTTACCCTAGGTAGTTAAAATTGATTAATTAGTAGGTGTCGTAATTAGAATATTGTTTATTAATTTATCAATAGACATAACCACAGAACCTTCCTGAATGTATTTTGAACATAAGTCCATTTTATGATGCCAATCGAATAATAATGATGGTGTGTTAAGTAATCAAACAACAATATTGAAAAAGAGTTATTTAAAAAGAATTTATTATTATCCCTATGATTTTATATAGCTTTGGTAAATCAATCCGAAAATAAACTTAATTAAATAAAAACGCTTAGGAACGTAGGGATCATATATATGAGCCAGTTAAAATAAAGAGACTCAATCACTCCAGGCAGTCTTTATTTTATTGGATACCGTAGAGTGGAATTAAAATAAATGTCATTATTAATAGTAGGTTTTATGTAGTAAATCATTACTAGTAGTATCTAACTAAACGTAATTAAGTTATTTGGTTAGAAACTGGTATGTTTATGTGACCGAATACTACCGTAAATCGTTTACCCCTTAGGACACACGCCTCATCAAATGACTGAAACTTTATTTGTGCAGATGTAAACGGGAAGCACTATCATGATCACTAGGCAAAAAATATTTCACAAAATATACTATGATCAACAAAGATAATACAATGACTTAAGTTAATTAGCCTACATATTTTGGGAAACGAATAAAACAAAAATAATATTATACCCTTACCCGAAAAGTTTTCTTTGTCCCATTTCTGAGATAAATATTTAAGACCAAGTAAGGCCATTTATTTCAATAAGATCAACTGAATGGTATTTCTAAAGCCCTCTAGATTTAGCGAAAGAAATGAGAACAATCTCATACTCCCACGTATTGCATAAACGCAGTTGGAATTTCGATAGACATGTATACCCGCATTTCCTTTATATCTCAAATCGAGAAATATACTTTGATTTTAATCTAAAATAAATTTAGATTACCATACTTTACTTTACCCGGATTTACACTACCATGAGAATCTGAGTTGGTTTTATTTCTTTCGGATGAAATATTTTTAAGGTATTTTATTCATTTATTTGGAATTAATATTATTTAATGGAAACTTCATGTATTTCACCTTTTCTAAGTAGCTACACAAAATCCCTAAATCCCTTCTGTTACTTATTGCTTTTTATTTTCATAACACTAGAATTATTAATATCATATATTATTTTATTAAACATTATTTTTCTTTTGTTTGCATACACAACATATATGATAATATACTCGTATAATGAACAGACAAAGTAATTGACAGACATTAAGTAATTGACCATTGTCAATTACTTAATTATTAAAACAACCATGCCGCGCGCGATTATTCGATATTTCGGTATTTATATTGTCAAGAAAAAGTCATATGAGTGTTTCACACCGGATTTTTTTCAATTAAGTATATTTAAATACATTGAAATATTCTGATTCGTCCGCAGGATTATCATTTTATTGAGGTATTAAAGTAATCGGTGAGCACTAAAATAAAATTTAATCAACTGTTAGAATTATGGTTACGCAAAGGTGTTTTATTTAGTTTCCATCGTAATTTTCAAAATATTACGTTGATAAAAAATAAAAATTATGTAATATAGTAAAATAAAAATAAAAATTCATGTTTTCGTGCCACACTCTATTTCACCCTTATCGAATAATCAATTACCGGGAATCATATAACGGAATGAAAAGTAACTATAGACAACGACAGAAATATGTTAGTAACTGCAGAGCTTTAAGAAAAGAATATGTAAAACTTTATTAATTAATTTTTTTATAAATGGTGAGATAATATTATTAGCAAGATATCGCTTTAGAAAATTAGAGTCGTATTAAAAATGCTAGAGTGAGACGGCAATAGGTTTTTAAATACAAGAAGAATTTACGTATAACTTCTTGTTTCTGTATTTTCAAGTTATTAGAGTGAAAACCTATTGAGTAATACAATCTTATTAGTGCTTGTGTTGAATTGAGTTCTAGGTTTTGTATTTGGAAGACGGAAGGGGATTTCTACTGTTGGTTCAGTCATTGTGAAAAGTTAGCTACCCTTCAGTTCAAAATGAACTTTCGTCTAATTTATGAGCAACCTACTGCTGTGTTATAAATTTTCTAAACAAGAAAGTCGGTCTTTTATGTACGTAAAACCTGTGTTGATATCTTGTGCTGTTCTGAATTCACTTTACTAAAACTAGTTAAAACTTGTTCAGCAATGTGCAGCAAGCCTTTTATCTTAATAATATACTATGTGGTGTCCCACTTAGGGTACTCGGGTAAAACTCAGTTTAACATACCAAACTACTTATGAAAAATCTCAGAACTTTTTCGATTATTGTGCCAGGTTATTTTCAATTATATTTTTTAATGCATTTCTATTCAATTCATATACTTATTTACCCTGTATATTTTTGGAAAATAGTTTTTATTTTTATCAAACAATTACTATACAAAAAAACTACTTTGTGGATCATGTAATGTTACAAACTAGAATAAGTCAAAGGCTTTGTAGTTGTAATCAGTTTTTGAAAAAACTTTTTCCTAAAATATTTTCAAGTTGGAACTCGTATGCATAACACTTTACATTAACGAATTAAAAGTATAAAGTAATTCTTCGGTGTACACAAACTACAATGTATGCAAACACAACTAACCAAATTTGGTAGCATTGTTCCTTGGTGGCATTATCGTGACTTTTCTAATTAAGTGTTTTTCTTTACGGCATGACCCATTTAATTTGAGGCTTTTGCTGTAAAAAGTAAATTCCTACACTACAATAGCCATGTGAATTGTTCCACTCTCGTAGCACACAAACAAACTTTATTTATGATAATACATGTTCATATTCTGATAGATTGTGTGCTTCAAGTAAATAATAAATCATTACACAATAATTTTTTTGATATAAATTGAAAACGTTATTCTGTTCAATAGTTTGAAGTGATACTGTAATACATAATAACGTATATTTGCGCGTCTGCGAGTATGTATTAATTTAATGGGTATGACAGCAGAAAGATGTCGAATGTTATAGTTCCGACCTACACATCTTTCAAACTCAATTAAATTTATTGTATTAAAGAATTTATTATTGTAAAAAGAGTTCCTGAAATTTTATATAACATTGGAAGAAGTTTTTTAATATAGTTTTAAAACTGTTCAAACACTCACGTACGTCTTTAAGAAAAATTAAAAGACACATATTTTACAAAATTATATCGGTAATTTATTTTGTTTTATGTTCAATCCAGGCGTTATGGAAGTTTAAACATTATTTTTACTCTTGATCTTTAGCTGATGAGAGCACTCATAGTTGTTATTTTAGAAAAATTGTTAAAAACATGTGTTACGTTCAGAAAAGTATCCCGCATTATGGATCTGCAGAATTCTACTTAATATTATCTTCATGAATATTCATTACAGTATCCTCGAATGCTACATAAACCATGAAAATCACTGAAATCAGTCTACTATCAATACGACAGGATGGGAAAACATTTTTAATTCTTTTGTTTTACTACTCCCATATTCACCAATACAATTGAAAATTACGGTTTTGAATTTAGAGCGTAAACTTTAGTGCATAAAAATTCAAGCTGTAAAATTAATTACAACAGTATAAGTATTATGTAATAGAAATGCAATTACAAAAATATGGATGGTACAGTTTCAAAGGTTTAAATTACATCATAATTAGGTTAAAAATTCACATTTCGTATGTTTGAGTTAACATAGAAACACTAGACTTAAAACGGATGCGCAAACTCATAAAAGTGTAAGCTCTGCAATGTGTAAGTGTCACCATGTAAAGGATAAATCACGAACAACTCCCTATGTTCTTTAATGAATTTTAATGAATATCAAAGTGAATTTATATTCTGTGTTCTTCTGTTCTACTTTTTAGTTGGAATATATGCTGGTTCTTTACTTGCATATTTTATTAATTTTTTGTAATTTTCTTACAAGTTTAAATTACTTATATTATTGTGTCTATATTACTTGGTTATAACATGGGAATTCTTCTAACAGAATATTGTTTTAATCAACTGAAAATAAACCAAATATTTCAAACACACATAGACAATTTTACTAATTTACATACAAAGACAATTGACCGCATAAATACGAGTGTCCAATCTCAACTAATGATCTCCCTGTTAACAGACGACTGAAACGAAGGTGGAATAAGGATCTTCTCCGACCACCACAAAAAAATACATTTCAATTTAACTTGTCATACTTGTTTCATTTCATAAAAAAAGAATTAAAAAAAATAAAATCATTTCATTAGAAAAAAAATCATCCATCATAGTTTAAATCATTATTATTCAAAATATTGATATCACGTTCATTGTAAAATTTCACGCCGAAATCGGTCTCTGGATCGATTCACATTAACGCCACATTCCCGCCATTCCTCATTGATTTCACCTCATTTACTAGTTGTGCTTTACAAAATTGTACAGTTGTATATAAAAAATATAAAGTTGAAGCCAAAAAAAAAAATTATATATATTGCAAACAGGAATTCCATCTGCTTTGACACGCCCGATGGAACTTTTTATAAATATTGTAATAGTGACAATAGTAGGCCGATGAAAGGATCCTTTTGAATAGGTTGCTATAGGTTTGCCTCGGAATAGGCGGCCAGACCTTGTTAAATAGGTATCCTCTGGGAGTTGTGCCTATTATTATTTCTATATGATGTCTTATTTATTTACGTTCTTTCTTTTATTCGTTAGATTGTTCTAGCTAAAATATGGAGTTACAATATCAATTTTTAATTTTTGTATTTTCAATGATTGTTAAAAAATTGTATTATAAAAATCGGAACGCTCCGTTGATTTAAGTCAGTTAAGTGTTCGAAAGGTTTCATCAGTCGTTCATCAGTGTCAAAAACTGGTTTCGACCGTGACTAGGAAACAGAGTGGTATTGTTTTTCTTATTTTGTGTGCGGTATAGGTAAGGGTTCATTCATAGTTTATTTGTTTATAAATAGCCACTTTTTGTGGTTAAGTTTAGTTTAAGCTTAAAGCTTGTAATAACATTTTCTAATCAATCTAGTGTAATTTAATTGTAATTTACTAGTAGTCTAAAAGTAATAATTTATTGTAGCTTACTAATGCTAACAAAGCTAATTTATCATTTATGACCATTTTATTATTAATAACCAGATATATGTAAAAAAAAAACAGAATTAAGCGTTACATTATGTTTGTTACATTTACACGTTTCTAGAGATTTGGATCAAAAGTTTTAAGATGAATAATTCGTAGAAATTATTTTCTAGTATCAATAATTATTAAAATACTTTTTATATTAATAGAGAAAACAATTAGAAGAGGCTGACACATGCATGTAGCGATTTTTGTTTTAACCTACCCCATAATACCGGGTGAATGGTATGATTAACAGTAATACAGTACTATCAAACAGGTTCTGTTTATAACTGTGTTAAAATAATAAATAAGAAAA
The DNA here is from genome assembly GCA_035578175.1 of Catonia carolina. NCBI lineage: Eukaryota > Metazoa > Arthropoda > Insecta > Hemiptera > Achilidae > Catonia > Catonia carolina. The sequence continues at coordinate 122,863,963 of JAQMRL010000001.1, read as the reverse complement.
AGATTTAATTCAGTCAAGCTATTCTTTCACCGATTAGATTTTTTGATGCAGGTACGAGAATCAAGAATTTGCAAAGACCATTTCAATGTTGAAATGTGTATTCAGTGATTTGTGCATTGAATTATAAGTAGGCCTACTGCCGTAAATTCTGTCTATTTTAGTTACGATCACATGTTATTTGCGTTCAAACAAACTAACTTATTCGAAGTAACATTGTATTCAGTTTTCAGTTTACAGAAGGTATTGCCGACTTGAATATTAATTTATTGTATGACATATACATTTCACATGTGTGTTTGCTATTTTAACCAATATTTTTTAATATATACGTAAACATTTATATACTAAATAATAAAACGAATAAGCCGTTTTTTTTGTACTTTATTTTCTGCTGAAAGAGATCCAAAAAACATTAGTAAAACGTTTCAAATCTTTCGTAATGAAGTACTTAATCTGGTTTGTCTTTCTGGAAATTATATAGCTGCATGCCACAGTAACTTTTCACTGTAATTTTCCTTTACATTACGCAATTAATTTCAGTAGGGAGAATCAAAAATAAATTATCAGTTTTAACGCATACTTTTTTTGTTTTTGAGGAAGAGGTCATTAGAGATTGCTAGGAGGTTGAACGAACACTGGGAAGGGAATTCTTTTACTAGAAACTAAAATAAGAGTACCAAAAAACCTTTATTATATGATTTTACCTTAGTAGAATAATATTTTCGTACGTCAGACATTACAAAAAATATGGTATCCTTTCGGTGTCATAAGATCTAGGTCTTATGTGCCTAAGCCTTCTTTAATTTACGTTTTAAGACTTTTTAAAATGACCTTATTGTTGAGTGTGTATGTGTTGTTGTTGTTTAGGTCAACAGCTGAAAAGCTGGTTTGAACCTCTAGAGGTTTTACTACGCAAAAACGAGGAGTAAGGTGGTTTACCAGTGCCTTTTTCACAGAGTTGAAACAGTATGCTTATTAGCATGCCAGGCCCTACGATAAACACCCACTTTCCACCCTGAAAATCACACCTTCCCTTCATTCACTTAAGGGTCTGGCTGTATATTGAAATTCAATACTCTCAGAAGAGATAACACTGACTAGTGTCTTTTACAACTCTACCTCTTCTGTTCTTAAATACTCAGTCATATGGCTGGCTACATGATAAGGAACAGAACTTATTTTTGTAGCCCTGAATCAAACAGATCGAGTGTAATTAATTTAACACTTCACCTGCCCGTTATGAGCAATGAGTGTTTATAAATACGTGATTAAACCAGGCTAATATAGCTGGGTCACCGCATCCTTTGTGAAGAAGGATAATTAATTTTTTACTACTGGAACTATAAATAGGTAGAATAAAATAAAATAAATTGTTTAGAAGATAAACCAATTGATACAAAATTAGTATTTGTATAAATTCTGCGTTCAGTCGGTGCAAAACTTAAATCCTCCAATTAAAGCCTGCTTACTCTAGAAAAATACGGTCTACTGTTATAAAAGATTCATAGTGGAATTTTTTTCTTTGAAATATATTAACAAACCTAATTTCAGATTTGAGAGGTCATGCGCACAGTAAATGCTGTTGATGTTTAATACCTCACTAAGAACTCACGTCAACTAGCTGATTCAACTAGCTGGTTTGTAGAAATTACTCAGATTCGTAAAAAATGTAAAAAACTGCGCAGAATGTCAGTTAAAATTTAAGTATTACATACAATGTACAATCGGAACAGGCTAAAAAAAAATTTAATCATTTACTAACTACAGTATGCAACTTAACGGTTTTAAATATATCTGTGTTAAATTTTTCCTGCCCACTATTCGTTTTTACCGGATAAGTATAATGTTTACTGGTTAGATTTTAAATCTTTACGTGTATTGCCTTTCTTGTCTCAAGACAATAAATACTAACTAAGTGTGTGTACTTTCGTAAATGTCAATTTAGAACTTACAATTTTTAACACCGTATTCACCATCATTATGGTTGATTGAGCGACAGAAAACCTGCCAAAGCAGAAAGTCACCAAAGATGGGAAAGTCGGATCAACTTATTCCATTATGAGTCATTACTATTTGTTAATTTTATTGTATGAAGCTGGTGAGTTTAACGTGCAATAATTTTCACACCGTAATTGGAAATTAAACCCAGGCCTTCTAAATTTCAATGCAGCCTAGACTAGCGCTGTACCAACTGGTCACAAAGGTGGCCCGAAGGGTATTTTCATTGACCCCATTTTTATAATACTAGTATTTTATTTTTAACGTTGAAGTTTTCATGCTGTGTTTGAACAATTACAAATCTTTAGTTGCTACGTTGTTGGTATGCAGTTGAAATGTGAAATTTTTGTACACGTAACAAAAACATCTTTATATGGGTAGAATATAGGAAATTTGTACTACATAAAGAAACATAAGTCGTTCAGTATAGCTCTGTGCTTAAGACGTTATATAAAACCACTTGAATTTTTTCAAAGACCTTTAGATTATACTGTTTTATATAAGATTATAAGAAAATAGTAACAGCAAGGTACACTATTTTTGGGTACAATGAAAAAATCTTATTCGATTCCACAAAAAATAAAGTGAATTAAATGAAAATTTCTACATGGAAATAAACATTTTGTTTTTAAATAACACGTTGTTCGATCTTTTGAAAACAACTGTTATTATTACAACGTGATCAGTCTTTTTTATTATTAAATAATTGAATCATTTGGTTACAACAAATGAAAAGCAATTCAAATGGGAATAAAGAACGTACGTGTGATATGAAAAATCAATTACTTTTTTGTTCTATAGAGAAATGAGAGGTGGCGCATGTTTGCTTAATGCTTCATAAAACAATTTCCGCTTGTAAAAGAAATACAATAGTTATATTTTTGTGAAACTATTAACGCTTATTATTACTTACGGGTTATATAACTTTTCTATAACACAAACTAACAAAATTTTCAATCTTGAATAATAGTCTAAGTATATAAACAGAATGATTACATGAAACACGCATGTAAATAGGAAGTGTAAAGCTTAAGAAAGTAGGCGCAAATAGCTGCACAGTCTTCTACCTGAACGTTCAAATTACCCCCTCATCTGAAAGTACTTCTTTATAAATCCTTACTTCGATCAATGTGGATGTACGAGTACCAGATCTATGCCTCCGCTAAACCCTCTATTTTAGTTTTGCTACAACGTTTCTAACCAAAATGCTGAGGACAGTTGTAAACACCTCATCATACGTCCCCAAACATACACTCCCCACATGTCTTGACAACCCTTAAAAGTTGAACCACCAGGTATAACATCAAAATTATAAAATAATAACTCATCAATCTGTGTTCTAAGTTGTCCACATTTACCAGGTTACCCCAATTATCTTTCTGCAATTAGTAGAGCAAAGAATTTAATAATAGATTTTCCGATCATCTGATTTATTTTTTCACAGTTAACATAACAATATCAAGCTTGTAATTTTAAACATTCTCTTCTTTTGCTCTTACTACCGACAAGGAGCATTTTTAGTCAATTCCATTTCAGCTTTTTCAGATTTTTTTTACACGAAATGCTTTCATTCCTCAGATATTTACTTTCTTACTTCTCGAAAAACCTTTTTGTACTTCTGATGTGTTTTTAAACTTGCGATCTCAGTTTTTTATTTTTCGGAATTTCTAGATTAGTTTTATTTTTTAGGTTTTCCAAAGTTTTATTTCATTCTTTCAACCTTTTTCAATTCCTCTATCCAGTAATTTGGCATTATTTGATCCCATGAATTTTTTAAGTTTTTTCTCATTACTCTGTTTTCAGAGGTCTTTTAAACATTCTCGTCATAGATTTTTTTGTTAATTTAACATCCTATTTTGCAACACAACAGCCAAAGTTTTCAGGCAATCGATACCACATTTTAAAGCGAAGGTCTTGCCAATGAGTTGTGTTCTCTAATTTGTTAAATTAATTTAAAGTAGATTGTAAACATAATTATTGGTAGGGCAAAGCTGCACAGTTGTAAATTTAAATAATTAGAATAAAAAATAGTATTACGTAAAATAGTTTAATTCATTATTTATTAGGACTTACAAAAGCGGTGGATAATGAGCTCGTAATGTAGATTCAAGAGAGGGGTTCTGTGTAATCGTTTAGTATATCTTTTGTGAAAAGAAGCATTAGCGTTAATATGCCCTTGGGATATCGCTGTCTTCGATAAAAAGGACTACACAGCTAAGGATAGATAACGTTTGGAACTCCTGACAGTATGGCCTTTACTGGAAAGAAATATATATAGAGAACTAAGAACTAAGGAAACACATCATTTTCCGTATTACTACCAATCCGAGAAACTGTAAGTAAATATAAATTGGTATAAAAATTAGAGTTGTAAACAATTAAAATATAAAGTAACCTTCACTGTTTATTTTGCAATATAAACTCTTAAAGAATATATTATTCTCAAAATGTTTATACGTCAGTGACTATTGGTATAAAATTAAACGATGATATGATGAAATTTGTTTAGACTTCAGTTGAGATAAATTAGTCGGCTTCAGAAAATCATGTACTATATTCTTGTTTCATGTTTTGTTTTTCTTGTAAAAACCAAAACAGATAAGATGATAGATTTTCGGTGGAATGTCGTAGTACAGTCTTTTGATGGTATTTGAAATTTTCACTTTACTTTGTGGTTTGATGTATTCCTCTTTTCATCCTTAGCAGAAAGTGGTTCTAGAGAGGAATTTTGTGTCTCTGCATTGGAATATTTGACTTGTTACTATATAAAAAATGCAAGTAGTAGAAGATACAAACGCTACTCTCTACACACACCAGGGTTTATGAATTTTAAGCATAAATAATAATATTGTCAAACAATTTATTTTAAATATGATGCGTACGTTTGTTTATAACGCTGAACTAGAATAATAATTTTTAATACTAGATTTTCATTTTTGTTACAAACAATTAAGTATTTCTGAACTGATAGTAGAATCATTAGACAATGTTAGAATTGGGAAATTTTTATAGTTCAAAAAATTTAGTGTTTCAGTAGTTGCTAGCTTTGAACTGTATTTATAAAAAATTATTACAAAAAAATTAATTACATCGTCTCGTTAAAATTAGTTATCTCTGGCAATATCGTAATTTTATGCTTTTTGTGGGAATATTCTAGTAATTAATTGTCATTTTTTTATAAAGCTATATTAAGAGCTAATTTGAACACTGTAAATAAAATGTATAATATTTTAGAATATTTTGTTTACGACTAAATATTATTCAACCAGTAAATACGATCGTGATATATATTTTAAAATGATATCATAGGCGTGAAAGGGGTAGGGCCCGCATTGATGCCTAACCAAGAATTGTTATTAAAAATATTCTGAATTTTGAATAAACGTATTTAATTAAATTAGAAGTAGTCTATCCAGACAATTTTATCCGGCTTGTAGGATTGTCAGATGTACGATAGAAAGTGAACGTACAAGTAGGTTATCGTATGTAACATTCATTTAAAAAATGTTTGGAAGTAGAGAGATTCACGAGGTTCAGTAACTTAGGAGTGACAACGTAGTAATTTCGTGGATCAACAAGCCTAGTTGTTCCATTTAGTATGTGTAAAAAGATTTAATTTAATTTTTGCTTTAAATTTTATTTTGATGTGTGAGTAAAATGAACTTACTATTGAATGGATTTTATGTTACTTTGAATAAACTGATTGTAAGAATGCTGAATGATCTGCTAGTTGAAAATTATATTTTCTGATGAAACACCTTAGGTTACGTCTAAAATATATGAAACAGATTAATAGTCACTGAGTTTTAACTGCTTCCAAGATTATTGGGGTACTTCTGATTCATTTGTTTTGTCAATCTCTGTAGGTATAGAGAGGTACTAATGAACTTCATCAGATACACTTGAAGATACATCTCAGTACTTTGTTTTAAAACCCTTGGATTATCTGGTTGTTACTTTTGTCCCACAGTTACTTAGCGTCAAATAGTTGGATGTTGTGTATTCTAACAGGCTTTAACAAAATTATGATAATAATAATTTATTCTCTAAAGATGAGGTGCTTCTTTCAGCAGCTAAACCATCTTAGGTAACTTCACGTTAAACTCTTCCCATTAGTCTTCAAATCTTTCTTTTAAGAGATTATTCTATCTTACTGCAAAACAAAGTATTTGGCACGTTTTTACACCTTAGGTTATTTCGTCCGTTATTTTTCGGTAAGTTCGTTATTTTTTCCCGCACTGTAAAATAATATTTCTTACAGAGTTTGTAGTATTCATATCTTTTAAATGTTCGTTGTATTCTTAAGTATATGTCAGCTGTTATTTCTGTGAAAATTTACAAGCTAAAATATTACCCCTGTTGGTTTAACATATATTTACAAAAATAATTAAAACTGGCTTATTAAGTAAATTGAAGAAAAGTTTCTTTTCGCAAATTTTGAGTTAAAATATTATAGTAATACTTGTTTCTTATGAAGTAGCTGATTTATAAAACAATTTACCTAATCCTGAGAAAGGATCCATCTCAAATGTTGCAACTACTTGTAGTACAAGATTAATAACACTACCATATTATTGTTAAAATATTAGATAATGTTTAAAATAAAACAGTGCGAGAGCTAGTCATAATATATTTTAAAAGTTATTTAATTTTAAATCTACAAAGGGTTCAATTAATCATTAATCAAATAAGAAAATTGTGTAAAAAAAGTGAAGCGAAAGAGAAGGTGCTTAGCAAAGGAGACCCATCGTCTGTGAAAAGGTAAGCAGCGTGTTCAGGGTGGGAGATTGTGTGAGAACACTACGTAAATAATGAACACGTCTAATTTAAGTAAGTCCGTTCATCGAGCTTGCGTGTAAGATGAAAGAAAATACAAGAAAATTGTACATGCGTGTCAGTTGCTAATTCTAAATGATTATCCACACGTTGTACTATTTATTCGAACTCGTTGCTGTTCACATGGGAGACCGTGTGTAAATACTGTTAACAGTCTGTATACTTTTTTACTTTGAGTTACACTGTGAATTGTGATTAATTTTACTTAACATACGAGTATTTTAGTAGTAGGTAGGCTATGTATAATCGTAGTACGAGTAGTACGTATAATCATACATCATAATAATCATACAAATTATAATAATCATAATTATATCACAATAGGCTAATTACGTATTTTGGTAGATACCAGGTAAATTCTGCAAACAATAGTTGTTTTCTTCAAAAACTAAAACGTCCATAGAAGAGCCCTATACATTATAATAGGCCTAGAAAGAACAAATCGATACAAAAAAAAATTTAGAACTACTAGTAATTACATAATATAGAGAACTGATTCTATAGAGTGAAGGAATAAACATCACGGAGCGATTTCTCACCAAAAACGTGCACCCTATAAAATTGTTCTACGTGGCGTAGCTAAAATTCTAGGATGGAGAGCAATAGAAATGGAAGTTACGTTTACATTCTATTCTCTTACGTTCATTACATAATTTTCGACTGAATTCTATACTCCTTCTTTCCTAAATGATGAAAATTACCAGTGGTACAAAAATTTCCCATATATTATTCTTTTTTTAAACCTATATGGATTTTCAGCTCCCAAATGTATGGTTCAACCGAAGATTTTAATTTACATTGCATTCAGACGTTCCAGTCAAAACAATTAAGCATTAGCCTACTAAGGCTTATAATAACCCTTTTACGTTAGTAACAAAACCTTACACACAGATTTGTAAATACTTTTTATCCCAAATTTGATTAAACATCTGTACAGACGCTTTCACAAGTCACAAGAACACGATAACTCACTTATACGTTCGCTTTTCATCTTTTGTCTACCTGACAATTCCACAAGATGCCTAGAAAGACGCTGAAGTACCTGCTAACTAAGTAAATAAATTTTACTCAAAATTCAGAAGAATTACAATTACAATTCTTGCGGAGGCAACAATAGGAGCCCTACTCCTCTCATGCCTATCGTATTATTTTAACACAATCATCATCCTCGCATTTACTAATTGTATAATTTTTACCGTCGTAAATAAAAAAGAGAAAAATTGGTTTAATAGTCCTTGACTTATTTATTCACTGACTGAAAAAGCAGAATTACTTTGTTTTATTATAGATAGTTTTCCTTTTTTCCAGATACATCCTTCTTCTTTAAGTACCATGCCCGACTATCGGACGTTGGCAATCATATTGGCTACCATCACTTTATTCACTGCAACTCGGAATAGCTCAGTGGATGTTTTGTGGTACCACTCACGGAGGTTTCGTAGCCAAGACGTCCTTCTTCGTCCCGGTCCTCTCCCTCCGGCAATTTTACCCTGTATCACAAGATGCAGAAGGTTATATTTTCCTGGGTGTCTCATCACGTGGCCAAAATATTCGAGCTTACGTGTTTTTATTGTTCTGATTATGTCTGTACTCTTTTTCATTCTCTGTAGGACCTCTTCATTTCTTACTCGGTCCACCCAACTTATTCGGAGAATTATTCTGTAGACCCACATTTCAAAAGCCTCCAGCCTCCTCATTAAAGTAGTCGTCAGCGTCCATCTCTCCGCACCATATAACAAAGCGGAGAATATGTAACAGCGTGTTAATCTGATTTTTGTTTTAAGGTGATTCCTCTGTCACATAGAATTCTCTTCAATTTAAAGAAGGCGGTCCTGGCTTTTTCAATACGGATCTTTATTTCCTTACTCATGTCCCATTTGTCGTTGACACTGGCGCCCAGATAAGTGATGTTTTCAACTCTTTTTAGCCTTATACCGTATGCGTTGATTTGTACAGGTTGTAATGTTCCCTTGCTAACTACCATAAGTTTGGTTTTTGAAGCGTTGAGCTTTAGACCATATTTGTCACAAGCTGAGGTTACCCTGTTTACGAGTGTTTGTAATTCCTCTTGGCTTGCCGCAATTAAGACCGTGTCATCCGCGTATCTTAAATTATTGATGTATCTTCCATTTACTCGAATGCCGCAGTCCACTTCATCCAAGGCCTCCTTGAATATGTATTCGGAGTAGATATTAAAAATTAAAGGAGACAGGATGCATCCTTGTCGCACTCCCCGTTGTATCTCCACTTCGTCTGATATATTCTGGCCAACTCTGATGTTCGCGCGCTGGTGCCAGTAAAGATTCGCGATAATTCTCAGGTCCTTGTCGTCAATTCCCACCTGCTGTAGTATTGTGATCATTTCTTCGTGTCTTACCCTAACGAAGGCCTTCTCGAAATCTATAAAACACAAAAAGACTGGCTGTTGCACATCTCTGCATCTCTGTACCAAGACCTGAAGACTAAATAATGCTTCTCTGGTTCCGAGGCTGTTGCGAAATCCAAATTGTGTTTCACTTAGCTGATCTTCTATTTTGTTATACATTCTACTATTTAATATTCGCAGGAAAAGTTTCAACACGTGGCTCATCAGGCTGATAGTGCGATGATCGCTACACTGTTTTGCACTCGTCCCTTTCGGTATCATCACAAATGTTGATAACAGCCAATCTGTGGGTATGTTTCCTGAGTCGTATATTTTGTTACAGAGGTTCAGAAGATGATGCTTGCCATTGTTTTCCAACATTTTGATTATTTCATTAGGTATACCGTCTGGTCCCGTTGCCTTCCTGTTTTTCGATAGCTTTGTAGCTTGTTCAAGTTCCTCTAATGTTATTTTTGGTCCAGACGTCGTATTTTCTAATAATATTTCTGTCCTTTCATCACCAAACAACTCGCTAATATATTCTTTCCATCTTTCCAGTTTATCGCCTTCATTGATGATGATGTTGCCCTCTTTATCCACTAAGTTATTTGCCGACGATCTGTATGTTCCGATTATTTCTTTGACGTTTTTGAACAAGTTGAACGTATCGTTCTTTTTCTGTAATTCCTCCACTTCTGAGCATTTGTTACTATACCATGATTCTTGTGCCGCCCGTATTTTCCTCCTAATTTCCGTGTTGATTCTTTTATAACTCTCGGCATCACTGTTTTTGTATTTTCTTCTATCGTCCATCAACCCTAAAATTTCCTCTGTCATCCACTGTTGTCTCGTTTTTTTGACCGTTTTGATACTTTTTGTAGCCTCCTGTATTATATCTTTGATCTGTTTCCAATGTTCTTCATGGTTCTGTATATTTGGATCTATGGCTTGAAATCTGTTTTCTAGGTCTTTTATGATTGTTTGTCGGCTGTCTCGGATCAGGTCGGTATCCAATTTGTAAGTCTGTTACTGTCTTATGGTTTTCTTAAGTCTGAGTTTCACCTCGCTTATCAACAGGGTGTGGTCTGAGGGAACATCCGCTCCAGGTAACGTTTTCGTTGACTTAACGGCGTTTCGATATCGTTGCTTTATAATTACGAAGTCAATTTGGTTTCTTACAATGTTCCTTTGAGTGTCTGCAGGTGCTTTCCAGGTATACAGTCTCCTCAGTGGCAGCTTAAAGAAGGTGTTTGTTACGCACAAATTATTCTCCTTACAGAATTCTATCAAGCGATTCCCTCGCTCGTTACGTTGGCCAAAGTCTCCAACGATGTTGTCTTCTCTTCCTTTGCCCACTTTGGCATTGAAATCCCCCATTATAATAGTGATATCTTTATTTTTCATTCGATCTATTACACTCTTGATGTCAGCATAAAATTTCTCGAACTCCTCCTCGTCGCTGTCCGCTGTTGGAGCATAAACCTGTATGAGGTTGATATCCACTGGTTTCGCAATTAATTGCATCGCGATTCGGATCGGATGTGTGACACACCGATTTGACACATCCACGTAACTCTTTGCGGATGATAAATCCTACCCCATTTCGGTGGAAGGTGCCATCTTCTCCTGAGTAGTACACCTCGTGATTGTCTATACTGCACCTGCCGGACCCCGACCATCGCATCTCGCTGATGCCCAAAATTGCTATATTTAACCTTTTCATCTCTCTTATCACATTGTGTGTTTTCCCAGGTTCATATAGGCTCCGTACATTCCATGTACCCATTCTAAATCCCATTTTCGCATTCATTCCTTTTTTCGTGTCACAGGGGTTTCGCTCGATAACGACCTGGGAGGCCCTGTTTAGTCGCCCTCCCCTGCCGGATCTTGGTATCCGAGTTCCATGATCAGTAATCCTTTTCCCATCATATGTCAATGCCATTATGATTTCACTAGGGATATCCTTGCGAATCTTTAATATGGTAGTCATCCCGTGGCTTTCCATATCCATATGCCGTTGGTTACTTATTGTAACTCCTCCGCCTTTACGGTCGATTTTTTCAGCCCTAGGACAATAGGGTGCCCTTGCCCTTTTCAACTCTTCCACCCGTAGCTGTTGGTCGAAAAGGGGTATTACTTATACCGGTAAGCGTTCGGTGACTTTAGACTAACCCTAAAATCTGGGCTGCCACTTCCGCCATTCAAGCCGTTTCTGGAGACACTCTCCTTCGCCATGTCTGCCGTTGTGGTCTTCACCCGTATCCCTGGGCAGGGGTCCGTGTTATACCCCACAGAACTGGGTCCCTACCTGAACTTGGCCACCTATTCACTCCGGCCTACTTGAGTGAGAGGTGCCCACCCCCGCGACTTGGACGCGCCAGGTAAGAATTCTTCATGTGGGTATCAGAGAAGGGAGCTCTGACTCCCCATGAGGCGGGTTAATGAGCAAGTTTGGTCCATGCCCAAAGGCTCCAGATACATACAAACACTCAAAGTTGTGAGAATTTATATTACTAGATAAAAATGTTATCTTATATTTAATATAAGCGCTGAGATGATATTGCTGATACAAGTGGCTGGCTTCACCAGATAGGATGAAAGAAAGAATTTGGGTGGATATTAGAGGTGAATTATTGGATCTTCAGCCTTTAATAATTGACAAAGTTACGGATCATAGAAAGAGGTGGTGTGATCATACCATTCTTGCATATAGATGTAAGAATGTAACGAGAATTCGCTATTTGAAGATTAATACATATCGCAGAGTAGAAGAAATTTGGAACGGCCGATGAAATGTTGGAAGTAAATTTCTAAGAGGGAAGACGTAATAAGATTTTACCGTGAAATTGTGAGAAAAAAGAAGGAGAAGAATATAAGACACTAAACTCTTCACAACATATGCCATTAAAAATAAATGTGCAACATATTTTTAGTCTAGACTACTGCTACTAGTTTTCGTATACACTAAAATAAATAGTTCTAAAAATAGTTTAAAAAACAGACTAGAATAAACATTTATGTTTTTTATCACATGGTCACCCAATTAAATGCCTGAATCATTTAAGAACAAAAGAGGTAGAGGTGTAAAAGACACTAATCATAGTTGTCTTCTCTGAAAGTAATGAATTACATTATACAGCAGGGCCCTGTGGTGAATGAAGTAAAGATGTCATTTGCAGAGTGGAAAATATGTGCTTTTCAAAGGGCCCGGCATTTTGATAAGCGTACTTTTCTATTCAGTGAGAAAGGCAAGTGTAAACCATAGGACTCCTCGTTTTACATAGTAAAACCTCTACCGGTTCAAACCAGCCTTTTGGCTGATGACCTAACCAACTACTGAATATAAAAAAAAATTGAATTAAGGAATTTTTAGAAAATTAATATTTATTATTATACACCTATTTACGGCTATTTGTTAAAACATTCAATAAACCTCTACCACCACAGTTTTTTGATGAACGTAAATAACCATTAGATAAATATTATGTTCATTTCAGTTCGCTATCCTTCATTGAAAATAATATTTTATAATATCATTACTAACCTCGTTATTGTAGTTTCAATCTATTCCCAAGTTATTTGGCGTTGGGATATTATTTTAGGTTATGATATTATTCCGGAATAAATATATACGGAAAGTAGTGCAGGCACGCAATGAAATAAAGTAGGTAGTATAATGTTAAATGAGTGGAAGGGAGGCACGATGCTTTTAAGAGTTCTTAGGAGCAAACTAAACTCTTTTCCCGCTATTTTGTATATACAATTATTTTATGTGACTACCATTTTTTTGTAATATTTTACTTTCCGTAATTATACTTTTTTTAAATTCAAAATTGTTTCTAATATTTCTCGAGAAAACTCTTAGTAGAAACTTAGTAGAATTGATAATGATTATTATTTAGTTGTAATATTAAGACGTAAGTACTGTAAATTGTTTAATTTAATAACGGCAAAACAATTCTTAAAGAGGAGATTCAAATCATCTGTTTAACTGTTTAGATTGCAATAAAATTTGATGTAATGCCTTCTGTTCCTTGAAGAATGTCAATTTAAACATACACGTTAGTCAGTGTTGTTTGTTGTTGGCTTATAAGGCCAACTTGTCTGTTTTTTTATTTATTTATTTTAGTCGCATCAACTTCTTTGGTCATTGTCGACTACGGTGGATTATGTTACTGTAACTCCACAGTTCCAGACCCTGGCCAAGAATCGAACCCGGGACTTCCGCGTGTTATGCTAAAGCTATAACCACTACGCTACAGAGGCGGTTCTTAATTGTTCCGGTTTAGTGTTATTGCATCAGAACAGAGATGATCGTTTTAGTTTTTCTGAACTGTTTGCATTTAGCTCGTAGTGCATATTGCCTTGTACTCTTCAAAAGAGCAGAGTACAACGTAAATGAAAAATTAGCCTTGTACGGTAACCAGAAAATTTTTACCTTGTTCTTAATTTGCGTTCTGTATTCAATTAAAATAACTGAAGCCTACAAAAAGTTGAAAAACTAATCCAAAACTAAAGTTGTTGTAATAGGCCCACATACTCTCATATTTGACGCGTATATTTCCATTTTTGGTTTGTTTTTCAATCTTCAGAAAATGTTTTGAAAAAGTTAGTTTACTTAATTATAACATGTTGTTGTTTAGGTCATCAGCCGAAAGGCTGGTTTAAACCTCTAGAAATTTTACTAAGTAAAATGAGGAGTGAGGTGTTTTACCTTTGCCTTCCTCACTGAATGGAAAAGTAAGCTTATCAGCATGCCGGGCCCTCTGAAAAGCACATATTTTCTACTCTGCAAATGACACCTTCACTTCATTCACCATAGGGTCTGGCTGTATAATGAAATTCATTACTTTCAGAGGAGATAACTCTGATTAGTGTCTTTTAAACCTCTACCTCTTCTGTTCTTAAATGATTCAGCCATTTAATTGGCTGACCATGTGATAAGAAACAGAACTATTTATTTTAGCCCTGCAATGAACAGATTGAGTGTAAATAATATGACACTCCAACTGTCTGTTATGGGCATGATAATAACATATGACTTAAAATAAACATTTCAGTTAATTTTTTTTTCCTTTTTTATTTTTTATTCTTAATGTGTACACATTGGAATCTGTTCAATTTAGAACAATAAGCAACCCTATGATTCAATGAGATGAGGATGAGTTGTATGATGTGTAAATGAGGTAATCTTGTACAGAATCAAACCGACCATTCCTGAAAGAGTATGGTTAATTAAACCCCAACCATTGAAGTACACCGGTAACCACTGCCTAGTATTCAAATCCGTATAAAAGTAATTACCTTTACTAGGATTTGAACCAGGAAACTTCGTCTCCGAAAATCAGTTGTTTAACAGCTGACTAGCGGCGACGACTTTACCCCTAGACCAGCCCGGTGGGTTTCAGTTTACTTAAGACAGATTTATCTAAGGCAGCGAATTTGTGTATTCAGTCTAATTAGTAACATGTTCATACTGACATTAGTTAATCTAATTATCCATCCAGTAATGTTCAGAGAAAACTGAAGCTAATTACGGAGCAAATTTTGTATATGTGATATAATTTGTATGTTAACTTTATATGTTACTGAGTAATCTGATGATTTTTTGTTTTCGTGGTCGTTAGATTTAAGGTACAATTTTGTTTTAGTATTTGTCTGTAAAAAACATCATGATGCACGTCATACGCATGAAATAGCCTATTTGATTTACGGCAGAGATAATATAATTTTCACGAGAATAATAACCCTGCTAAGTTAAAAAATTTTGATAGCCTCAAGCCAAACATCAATTTGTTTGTAAAGATGCCTTGTAATGTTCTTCATATTAACTTAATGATTGCAGCACAGCCAATTTTGTACTTTATATAATTTAACTTGAAAATACCGTAAAACGGTAATTTTAAAATTCCTTGCCTAGTTTGTACGTCTTGTAAATTGGGGTTTCTTAAGTTTCCACTTGGTGGTAAGGTTTCTTTTAGATTCCGAACATATGTGTGTTAGCGTAGTTTTGAATCAAATTATTAATTCATCGTCGTGCTAAAAGATGAATATGGAGACACACAATTTTTCTTACAACGTTAAATCTAAATAAATACTTTTTTTGTTTAAAAACGTTTATTATTGGTTGAGTTTTTGACCGCTTTATAGAAAAGAGACTTTAGTCAATTGGTAACGCTCAAGTACAATATTTTTATTTACTTATTGCACTCAATTAAATTAACGCTAACAAAAATGTAATAATTTTTAGGAGTATTTTTTATTATTGATTTTAATTTGTTCCTACTGACGGTGTAAGTCACGTCATTGCGTCAAATTTATTAATCATTACAATCCTCTAACTCATCGCATGATTGTTTTTGTAGTTAGCTGTTCTCTTTGTATCGTGATTCTTATTTACAATAGAATTCATATCTTGACATTAATTTATGATATAAATAACTTTTGAAATGAAATCTTAAACATTGTATTTTTTTTTACAGACTTAGAATTTGACTATTTGAAGAAACCGTACTTATTTGTTTCTGAAATTAATGCAGGAATTTTATAAATAAAACTTTTAATTACATGCACTATTGAAGGTTTGTAGGTCAAGTATAAATCCTTGCAGTAAGTCCTTGTGTTTACCAGTTTAAATATCTTTCATAAAATCGTTTCTGGTTGTTAGATAAGACTGTTAATTTATCTTCTCTTGGGAAATTTATCACAGTTTATGTCACTTAGTGACTCAAACAGTGTAGACATTTATAATTTATTTAGGTATTAGTAACAGTAGCATTATTTTAAATGTACCTATTTGTTTATATATTTTAAAGATTGAAACAATATTGAAAATATCTGATGTGTTTGCTACGAGCGGGTCATATTACAACATATTTCACTACAGTAAATTTGAGTTCAGTAAAGCTATTGAGATGAGCTAACAAATATTATGTAGTAAACTTCGAAACATAAATTAACTTGTAATAATTTTTAAATTATATGTTCATTAACATTTAAAATGTAAGAAAAAAAATGTTAGTCAGGGATAGATTTTTTCAATCATTAACAAGATAGATTTACACGTTATTCCAATGACATTTTGATCATCTAACCTCAAAAACCATACAAACAAATAGACAGTAAACATATCTCGTTGAATTTCATATTTATGCTTATCAAAAAGGAAACATAAACTTTCTTAAATCAATATTTTTTTCTAAAAGAGTTTGTATTTTCACCGTTGTTGTACTATAACAACAGGAAGGTTACAACATAACTTTTTTTTCTTTATTAACATTTTTATGAAAATACATACTACGTTAATAAATGTGTAGTAAGATTAGTCATTCTTTTAAAATTCTTTGATGTAACAATAAATATTTCAGTTATTGGTAGTGATTAACTGATCTAGACGTAACTTTAATAGGATGTATATTCTAATAATTAACTCAGTGTTTTAGCTCTTTTCTCATTTTTGGTTGCGTTTCTAAAATTAGATTTCTTACGACTTCGTTGAATGAATTTGTAGACTGACTTGTTTGTTTATTAAATTTTTTAAATTTTACTTTATTTATTTACTTTTTGTAGATTACGTAAGCGCATGTGATTTGCTGAGAGAAACCGTAAATTTCAAGCCTCTTTAGTTTAAGTTCTATTTGAAGTGGCAAAGCAAAATAATTTAAGTGTTTTTGGCTAATAATGCAAGTTTATTATTTGTAAAATATAGTTAGAAAATAAATTTACTGTATTTAGGTAAGTAGGTACAAAGTACTTTCTATACAATAATATTAAGTTGATTCGGAAATAAAATACATTATCGTGTGAGCTATAATTGTCGTGACTTAAATATTAGAGGTGAAAGAATGTTTTGCCATGATAAGTATGTCTATTAATATCTCGTAATGAATAATACTACAAAACACGAAATATAGAAATAACTAAAGAATACCGTAAATAATAAAAATACAGTCCGGGTGAGTTGTAAGTAGTTGATTGGTTTTTTAAAATGTATTAGAAGATACAAATTCCGTTTCCAAAATTGAAATTCAAAATGCAAGTTTTTCCAGTATTCGGAAGTATTTCAAAGTCTTGACCGACTTCAAAAGAAGAAAACCTTATAATCAGGTTTTCAGATATGAGTTTTTACCATTATAATTATATTAGTTAAGATAACTTCATGAAATATTTGTTATGGTATTAAAAAGAAGTTTGTGTGTTCTAAAATGATGTATTAGAAACTTTAAAAAATTTATCTCAGTTTACATTTTTAGAAATTTACACCAAAATTAGTAGACTGCTTAAAATTACATAAAATTTTCAATATTTTCATTCTAAGCTACAACTAATGTATTATAAATATGGCTCGTATTATATAATATATTCAACAAAATGGTTGTATCATAATTGCAATTAATTATATTTTGTAGTTTATAGCAGTAATAACATTGTCGTAAACTATATTTTCCTTTCATGTTTCTTGTAATATTACTTGTCCAATATTTACAGTAACAAACTTTATGGTCGTGTTTTTAGCACGATAGTGCTGTGTTGATTATTTGTTAATAAGCCGTCATTGGAATTGTTTTAAATTCTGCTTTATTTAATTACGGAAGTGATTTGCAAAAAGAATTTTATAAATATTTACAAAAATTTACTAGGTAGCAAGTAACAATATTTCGTATCATTTTTGTAGTAAAGGCTTCGTTTTGCTATTGCAACCATGAGTTGAATTAAATATTATTTTAATATCTACGTACTTGATATGTTGATTGGGTGATTGTGATGTGGCGCTCATGAGCGAGTTGCACAAAAGAGCTCTTTTACTAGCTCTTTTATTTTGAATGATCAGCACACCAGCACACTGAACATTTTTACCCACGCAGTAGCTACACTTTCCACCCATTGTGAAATTTTATAGGTGTATTGGAAAGTAAACAATCTCTGCTTCTGCAAGAAATCCGTATGCAGGGTGTACAAGATGGTTAGGGCAAAGTGGTCATTTTCCTTTATACTACAACAACCTAGAAGACAAGTGGTGGTCAAGCAATTCCAGTAATATATTGGCAGAGTAGCACACTAAATAGTATAGACACTTGTTTTTTGAATGATTACTTTTACTCATATATACTATAACAACCTAAAAAAAATCTATTGGAGAAATGGTCATTGCATTAATTAGAAAAATGAACGCATAAGAGATGAAATATTATTTGTGTGTGGAAATGCATAATGTTAAGGTATTCGCAAACACTACGCAATGTGTGCAAAGTGGTGAGCGAAAGTCACATAATACTCACTATTTGCTTATTTACTATAATTCAGTGATATGCTTGAATCTTCGCCCATAACAGTCAGGTGGAGTGTTAAATTATTTGCACTCGATTTGCTAGTTCCAGGGCTACAAAAAAAGTTCTGTTTCTTATCACGTGGCCAGCCAATTATACAACTGAACTATTTAAGAACAGAAGAGGTAGAGGTGTAAAAGACACTAGTCAGAGTTATCTCCTCTGAAAGTAATGAATTTTATTATACAGCCAGACCCTGTGGTAAATGAAGTGAAGGATTCATTTGCAGGGTGCAGAGTAAATCCTTTTAGGAGGGCCTGGTATGCTGATAAGCGTTCTCTTTCAACTCAGTGAGAAAGGCATGGTAAGTTACCTCACTCCTCGTTTTACTTAGTAAAACCTCTAGTTGTTCAAACCAGCCTTTCGACTGTTGACCTAAAGAACAAAAACAACAATGCTTGAATCTACTAGCTCACTTCCGCTTTTGTTGTTAACCCCAATCGTTTAATTGAACGGCACCCTTTGTGCCATTAATGTCACTCATGTGAGCGGAGTGGGGATGTGCTAGCTCACCTTCTATTGTGTTATTCGATAACAATACGTACTAACTAATTTTCATGATGCTATCAACTTTTCTCAGTTATGATACTTGATCTTCCCTTTCCTTTCTTATCTAGTGTCTTATTATCAAATTTACTAAAAAAAAATTTCTCATAACCTATCCGATATTTTTTGCCTTTCTTCTTTTCAAGCTTGCAACGTTCTCAGTTTTTTTATTGTTCTGTTTCATAGTAATATTTCATTGTTCATTTTTTCTTCAGTCCAGGTGATTCGTTTTATTCGCCTCCATAACCACATTTTTCTCATCATTTTACATCCATGTAGTAAAAACCTATAGGTAAACATTTCCACTAATTGTTCTTAATTGACGTTTATATTTTTTTGTTAATTAGCTACTTGTTTAGCTAAAGCTAAACTACAGTTCATTACAATGAACTGTACAATGTGTACTGTGAAATGTTCACTCTATTTGTTTTTTATTTGTGTTGTCATCAGTATCTTCTTAGATAA
Organism: Catonia carolina; assembly: GCA_035578175.1. Taxonomy (NCBI): domain Eukaryota; kingdom Metazoa; phylum Arthropoda; class Insecta; order Hemiptera; family Achilidae; genus Catonia; species Catonia carolina. The sequence goes on along the minus strand of JAQMRL010000001.1, from coordinate 122,844,427 downwards.
CAGTATTAGCTTACTCCTTCAATTCTTCAAATTTTAATTATTAATTTACGTATTCATCAAAACAGTATCATAGTAATACTTATCACTTTACATCCTACTGTTAAAAAAATACTGAAGTAAAATTATATTGTAACAGGAATGAAGAAAGGATGAGATTCCTCACGAAGATTCGAGAACTCTATTCATAAACATAGTTAAGAAATAATAAAATAACAATAACTTACACAATAGATCAGTTTTGTAAATGACAGTCGTAACAATAAAAGTGGGTCTATTCATTCATAAGGGTTGAATAACTATCATAAAGTTTAGGTATTGTGTGTTATAAAAAGGGTATTTTTATAAAGTTGTTTACGTTTTCTATTTACAATAGTTGACCTATTAACAAAAGGGATTTTTCTAGCATTCATTAATAAAGAGTTATTATTTTTGTACTTGAGTAGATTTCTCTAAATTGTTCTCGAACGATCTTTGTGAATGGTAATAAAAGGACGACCCGTGCGGCGGTCGAGTCAGTATTCGTGTGATCTTTGCCGAAGAGTGACGGGTGTGTATTACAGGTTATACATCCGAGTATCGTATCCGTGCAAGATTGTTATACCGTTTCTTTGTTGTATGTGTATTGTAAAGTTGTTAATGTGTAGTTCTGTGAATTCAGTTTGTGTTGTATGTTAGTGTAATTTATAAAAGTGATTGTAAGTAGGCTTAGTACGTTGTAAGTTATTTATTGTTTATCTAGCTTAAGTGAATCATTAAATAATTTATTGTGTTATTTAATTATAATTAGTTTAATCATTATTTTGTAATCTTTTAGTCTAATAAATATTTGTAATTTGTAAACTTTAGCGTATTAATTATTTAATAACCTAGATCCCGAAACGAACCTTAGCAATAAGTGTCACAATATGTTCTAAATTTTTCCTGTTGAAACCAGGTAAAGGATGAATATAAAAATCTGCACTGGACACTGAATCCAAAATAGATACCGATTAAAGTTACAAACACGAAACCGCAAAGGATGAGGAAGGATATTAGAGAGGAGGAGTGAAGGAAAGAATAAGAATGAGTCAGGTCGTGTTATTTATTATAAAAATATTTAAATCACCTTGGAAAAACAGTACGAGTATTAAAAACAAGAAATAACACATAACTGTTAACAATGAGTATAAAAGAAACATAATGTAATGTGTATCTTTTATAAAAAAAAAAGAAAAATGTTACATATAGTGTCATAAATAATATTGAATTTGCTTTAAAAAATAATAATAATAGATAATGTTATTTTCTTATTAAAAAATGCTTATAAACAAGCATCTTACAATATTAAATTTCATGTCGTATCTTCTGCACGGAAGAAAACTTGTTCTAACTGCTGCAATATAAATACATTATTATTGTAGTTTCTTTTTTGTTTTCCCTGGTAATTTTCAACTTGACTATTTTTAGCGTAAACTAGATTTTATTATTTTTACATTTTGGCTTGTGTTCATATTTATAGCGCAAGTTTAAGATTTTGTTGAAATAAATAATTTCTGTTTTTAACAATCACAATGGTTTCCGTTAATGTCTGAGAAATAATAGAACAAACATTCTGAAAATAATCATTCAGTTTATTCCAATTCTTAAAAATACTGCAATACATTTTGAAGACAATACAACATAGTAGTTGTTTTTGTACTGATTAATTTGTTTTTTGGCTTTATTTAAGAAAAATAAACTACAACTGTGTAACAGTTCAACACAACCAGCAGTTATAATGTCAGTAGTTTTGTATAATTGCCTTGATGTCACTTGTGTGAGGTAGTCACCTGGCGGCAGCCCTTCAAGACTATTCACTTTTGTGAATCGCCTTTTTCATTCCATTGCCTTTTCAGTCTTCTAGGTAGGTTGTGTGGTAGGTGAGGAGCAGACGATGACTGAATTTGTGGATTTGTGTGATAGTGCAGTTTGCTATGAAAACTTCTGTATAGTTTCTTTTATATTTCGTCTACCGTTTTGATGTTAAGGTCTCTATGTAATGTTTTGTTTCTAACATATGTTGGACAGCCTGTGATGATGCATAAAGTTTTGTTCTGGAATGTCTGAATACATTTTATGTTAAATACTCTAGCTGATCCGTAGATCACTGACTCGTAGGTCCAAATAGGAGGAAGAAGTACCTTGTAACAGTTAAGTTTCTAAATAATTGGAAGAGGAGATTTATGGTGAATAAAACTGTAGAGGAATTTTAACTGCGCATTTAGAGATTGCCTTTTAAGTCAGGTATGTGATGTCCATGTCAGTCTTCTGTCTAGTGTCAGTCCTAAGTGTTTCACTGAGAATTTTTTGTAGGATCTGACTCAATTAATTAAAAAAATACAAAATAACTGAAGCTATATTAAAAAAATTGACACGATAAATATTTATTATTCATTGAAAGATTTTATTTTAATACAATAATTATTATACGTATTATTATTATTATTATTATTATACGTTTACAAAATAAAATAAATTTTTCTTAATATAATTTTCAATGTAAAAGACTCCTTTAAATCTAAGAAACGCGTTTTACCCAAAAGCTACCTGAATCGACTGGTCAGTATGTGGTAGGATGATAGTAAAGATGTGAGCCATCTAAAAAGTCTAATAAGTAGAATGTGTTTTACTTTCTTAAAATTGTGTATGCCTAGTGATAGATAATTTCCACTTGGTATACATATTAACCTAATTAAAAAGCCGGATCAGAATCGATATCTGAGACACGATGAACACTCACATCGACAACCTGTCTGTTTCTTATTTGTGTTACAATAATAAATTTTTGGTTGGATATCTCTTGCCGCTCAGGTGTCCTTTGTAGCATTATAAATGTACAAAATGATAATAACCATGTTTTCATAACATAACTGTTATTGATAATTATATAAACATTTATAATTAAATTCTTACATTGTGTAAATTATTAATTTGGCTATTTATAATAAAAATCTTATTTCTAAATTATTAAATCAATTAACTTAATAATCTCAGCTAATAATTAAAAATCAAGTGTTAATTTAGTGATGGAAGTTTATATGTTTAAATGAATCTAAAGAGTGTTTAAAAAATACAAAAAAACATTCATTAAAATTTTAAAATAAAGAAATATTAAGAAATATCTACGCAGATCATCAAATAAGTTTAAAAGACATATTTACAACACAAATTTATATTTTATTTGAAAGTTTTAAAAATTTATCAAACAAAAAGTAATTATATAAGTGAATGCATATTTGATTTGGAGTGCTGTTCTTTTGTTTTATTTTGATTGTCATTTGTTTTGTGTTAAAGAAGTTACAATTAAATATTAAATGTTACAACTTGCGGATGTCCTCTTTTGAAAGAAAGTACTATTTTGTATCATTAGATTATTGAAACTTACGAAAACCCGCAATAAACATGAATTTTATGAATTTTTATCATCTGTTGCGTCACCATAAAGGCCTAAACAGGAATAGGAATTATCCAGACTTGCGCATTTAAATCTCCATATATTAGATTAGCATATTTAATTACCAATTTCTGGAAGTTTTCAGAAAACACCCCGAACTCTTCGATCGTTTTTCCTTCATGAGCATAGGCAGCTATGAAGGTGATATTTCCTCTCACATCAGGTAACCAAAAATAATAAAATTCTGTGAAAAATATATTAGTAGTTATTAATTTTATTCTCAAATTTTTCGTTATGTTTAATGCTATGCTTTACTTGTACTATGGGTTTATATAATTTTTTTCAATATAATCCATTAAACAATTCTCCGAGTACTTGTTTCCCTGCAGCATTTTCTTTGTTTCGTCAATAAATTCCACATCTATTCGTTTTTCCCTCAAACTACTGGCTATTTCATGTTCTCTATTTGCAATCATCCTAACATTCAATGTGCCGATTATCAATTGTTCCGCAATCCACCTCTTTGTTTCTTTTTTTACAATAGCAGTCCAGTTCTTTACCGTTAGTCACTGTCGTTTTTCCGAGGTTTTTTTGGTTTCTGCCAGTAATTTAAAAATCCCCTGGCCTCGTTACGAACGCTGGGCAGGTTAAGCTTGGTTTCGCCACCTTACTGTATCCAAACATTCAGGACAGTTTAATTCAAGTTGTCTCTCTAGGCTCTTCCGCTCCCTCTACTGTTGGAAAAATCTGCCTCTTCCCGATACAGAGCCGAAGAAACATAGTAAGGTTTACTGTGAATTAATGATAGTCTAGTTTTATTTTACTGATTTGGGAAATATATAATTCTGTAATTAGTCCTCAGTACATCATGTATATAAAGTAGGTAGTTAAATCCGTTATGTTAGTAGGTAACACATTATGTATCTCTATTAGTTTACAGAGTGGATGAAATAAAAATTTCACAATTCTTTCATAATTTCTTTTGTATGATCTAATGTAATTCAATATCCACTGATTCTTTTTCCGTTCTATCTTACTGACTGTGTCAATAAACTGCAGCTCGATTATATAGTTGTATTTGTTCTTTATGCAATATTTAAAACAAACTATACTACATGCAGTGGTTTTATTGAGATGTTTTACGTAATCAAATGATTCTAAACGCTTTCAATTCCTAAAAAAGATTTAACGACAATAATTTTAATACTTAACTTTCGTGATCGAATTAAATTTATTTAATGAAAGTTATATTAAACTTTTTTTAACCTTTGGTGTCGTGGTCAACGCAACTGGCTTCTATGCCAGAGGCCCCGGGTCGAATTCCGATCATGTCTCTTTTTTAATTTGTTTATCACCTCATATCATTTTACCTACACGCAAGCTATAGCTTTTTTAGACATCATCAATCAATAAAAATTAATAATTATTTTCTTAACACCACTGAAAGTTAAGTATCTACTACGTAAAGATTACAAAATGAGCGACTTGATTAGAGTTGGTATAGAAAATATCTTAGGTAGTGATTGTGCTTCACTTTACTTTAGTGTAACTGATTATATTAGAAGCTTCAAAGAAAACTAAAATTAATTAACTTATTAATTAGTGTGGTATGTAATTTGTACAAATAAAATAGTACAAAATTGATAAAACAGTTTAAAAATACGAAATATATTTAAAAATTAGCTAGTAATTATTAAGAGAGAAATTATACTATTCTATGCTTTTGTATAGTTTGTATTTAATTTTAATTATCGTTATTTTTCAGGTAATAACAGCTGAATCTGAATTCACTGTCCCATCACTTTTTCATAAACAGAGCGGTGAAAGGTAAAAATTTAACTAATCATTATTAATAATAAATGTAGGCCTACTATTAGAATATGATCATTAATTACTACCAATTTAAAAAAATATGTCTAATCAAATTTCCGCGCTTGTCTTCTGTTTTATTTATGTATTTTGTGTTAGTGTAAATTTTAATTCCATCTATTCTTCTAAAAACGTGACAACAAAATGAAATTAGTAACCAGTACTAAATTTGTAAAATTAATAAATATTAACAACATTTGTTTCGACCATTTTACGAAACGTCTGCATTGTTTAGGGTAAAATAAAATCACTAAGTATATTTATTTAACAAATTCTTATATTCAACAAAAATTTACGTTTAATATCGCGTATATTTTAAAAATTTATGACCGATTAGTGATTCTAAAATCGCTTGAAATAATGAAAGACATACTAACTGATTCCTTTGATAGTGATTTTAAATATGGATGAAAATGGAGGGACAGTGTCTTTGCAACGTAGTTTTGTTCGTTGGTACATCCTTTCTGCATTAAAATATTAATCGCTTCTTTTTTCTAGGTAAAAATGATATGTTTTTTATCCCTTTGAAACTGATTGATTTTGTTTGTTTGCTTATTGTTATTCTGTTTTATGTTTCAGAGAGTACAAATCATTATTACTTGTATTACTTAACATAAGGGTTTCATATTAGTACTATTTCCATTCAATGAAATTTTTTATAGATTTTTATTTTTTACCTGATTAAGATGTTTAAAACTATTAGTAAATTAATGATGTGTCTTAGTATATTTGTAGCTGCTTGATCATCAGTGACTACTCTGAAGTATGTAAAAGAGGTTTGTAACGTGTAATCATTTCCGAATGTTAGTTGGTATTCGAATCTGGTACCTTACGCTTCACACTCTTGCACGCTAAATAGTGCCCCATACAGGCAGACAATCAGTGTAAAAACTACCTAGTTCTGTATAAGCTAAAAATATACTAATTTAATTAATCAAATTCGATTTTGAATTAAAAATATAGGTAATAAATAATGTACAGGAATTCATTAGTGGAAAATTATAAAAATCCTGCTTCTCATTCAAAGAATCTATAAAACTATATAACCATGTGACTGATTATTATAAATCATGTAACGTGATTATTATATGCACGTGACAAACTGCATTTTCTACTGGATGGTATATTAGGTATCGGCAGTATTTATCATTAGAATATTTCATTATCAATTAAAAAATCTAAAAGGAGACGTGAAAAGAAAATTCACCTAAATCCATGCTAAAATTTGAAGAAAATAACACGGACGTGAAGAATGGTATAATTTTACTTTGAAAATGAAGCTTTCATCAATAACTTATGTAATATTGATAGTATATATAGCTTAACCGACATAAATGAATTTATAACCACCTATAATTCCTGTTTTAGCTGGTAATTCATCCAAAATCAATCATTTATTTTTAAAAAATTCTTTCATTTTTACACAGATATAAAGAAAAATCTGACAGTCAATTTCATATTGGAAGGGAAACGGATAAAAAGTCTGTACATTGTAGTAAGAAACAACTGATTACATAGATTAATAATCCCTATGACAACACTAAGCTTTACATTTACTTTAAATTTTTCTATTAAATTTCTCTGTAAGAAACATTAAGATTAATAGTTCTTCCAATATTGTTGAAGTGATTTTTAGGTTCAATTGAACGGTGAAACAATCAATCAAAATTAGTATTTGTATTTAATCGTAACTTATAGCTTGCGAATAAAAAGTTAAATTAAATTACAAATTACTATTACAGTACACTTACAAGTAATTTTGTAACAACCAAACAAATATTACAATTTTACATGAAAGAAAATTTACGTTTATTGATTTAGAGAATACCAGATATGAATAACAAGTATTATTTTTGTGATAACATGTCTCTAATGAAGTAGTCTATGGTGTAAGCTTAAACTGTACCAGAAATTTAGAACATACTATTATAATATTCTACATGAAAGGGAGAGCAGACTGCCTTGTTCCTACGTCGGTTTTGTAATGTATTTTTATTCATTTTTCACTTTCTCAAATATATTTACTAACAAGGTAAATTTACATTTTATAAGATGGTATTCCGCAAAAACAATTGACATAGAGTTTAAAAGTCCTTTTTCTCCACATCTAGAAAGTTTTGATGAATCGGCTTCCTGAACTTTTTGGACTTGCTAGTGTGGTAAAACTCTGAATAGAAAGACTTTTTGGATATTTCCTTGAAAAATTCATAATGAAATAAAATTGGCTTCATGAAGCTTGTTTTTCCGAAAAAATATTAACTTAAACAGTGTTTGACAGTTGAAGTTAATTTTTTTTTGTTACAACCAACCCTTGTGGTTAACACCTCAACAGTACGATTCATTATTATAAAATAATAAGATAGCGACACACTGAAGAACAAAAGACCTTATTTAACTTAACAGTGCAAGTTCTTGAATTAGACTCGTCGTGGATTGACTAGCGCACACATATTTATAGTTTGTTCAACTAGGCCTCTAACATGTTCGAAGCAGTTAACAATACAAACAACAATATAAACATCAAAGTGTGTGAGTGCGGTTACACATAAATATGACACATACCAAGACTTATAATACAAAAAATTAGAAGAAAGTGTAATATTTATACTCCTTTATCTGAATATAAGAAGAAATATCTAGCAGTTGAGTCAAATATTTATATAAGGTAACTTTATATAGCTGCAGAACAGACCGGAGTAGCTAATTAATTTTCGATCTACCAGGCTCGAGGAGGAAGCCTTGTATAATTTACAACCTTCTGAGTAGTTATGTAGCCTATGTAAGGAATTCAAAAGCTTATGAAATGAATAATTACTAAATAAATGAATTATATCAGATTGCATTTCTGTTGCTTAGGAAGAATTATTAAATTTTATTAAATTGTAATTTAAGTAGAAAGATAGATAGCAAGAGGAAGCCCGGTAGGAGAAGAATATCCTGGCTTGGGAACTTGCGAACCTGGTTTGGTAGGAGCTCCATGCAATTGTTCCAGTTGGCAGCGGATAAAGTCAAAATAGCCATGATGGTCGCCCACATCCGTAGCGGATAGACACTCAAAGAAGAAGAATTTAAGTAGAGTATTAGTAATTTATAATTTGAAGGTTCATGCATAATGTTGGACGTATTATCGGAAAATTCTCCTAGAAGAATGAAATACATTTAAATACATTCATAGCAGTTGAAAATGTCAAAGAAAATTTATTATTAATGTGATATTATAAACTTAATGAGAGCTGGTAACCCATATAATTCCTTTTTTTGTCTGGCATACTTAGCTGTAGCTTACTTGTGCGTGCGCGTATGCCAATATGTCTGTTTCATTTGTTGTTGCCTGGTAACAGTTTGTGTTGTTATTCTTGCTGATGTTATGTGCTGTAGATTACGTCGATACCAGTTCAGTTTTCCACTTTTTCTTGTGTGTAGTAGTAGAATTGGAGAGGTTTGAGGCAACTTAACACTTTTGTAAATAATTCTTTTGCTAAATAATCGGATGGTCGTTTTCTCTTTATAATCTAATAATTTTGAACAATTTTATTGTCATTTTCCCTTCCTAAATAAAACATGTGCCACACCTTTATTCCTTATCAGACAATACATGCATTTTAATGAAACACTTAATGTAATCACTTTTAGCTGTAAATAAAATAAACAAAAGCGATATTTAAATATATCTGTTAAATTAATATGTTAGTGCATGTTTTAAAATTTACTTACCGTTTGTATGCTAATTTTAATTTAAAGCTTTTGGTCTAGCCGTTTTAACCAACCGATATGGTACGTTAGTTTACATGTTTACTTTATTCTAAATTACTCTGATTCAATTACAACTGTGGTAAAGTTTACACTACTCGACAACTAGCGCAAATGTACAAATATAGTTCGTTTTTGCTCATCAAGTCTTTGCGTCATGAACACCTTCCTCTCTTCCAAGGGAAAACGTAACCTCCTTCAGCGAGAAATTCATTTTAAGATTATTTTAATTATTTTTGTCAAAATGAAAATCCTCAGCTAAATAAATCTTTCTTTTAGTCCATTTTGAATAACTCTCAAAATGTCTACGAAAAATTAAGATGCCTTCTTTCTAAAATCCCTTACGTATCGGAGGTCGGAAATTATCATAATGCGAACCTTATTTGCTGCTGCACGGAATAATTCCGTATTGCAACAAACCAATCTCTCAGTTCTTCAACTAGGATGCCGGACGTCTTCTGACAACATTTCGCTTGCCCTTTATCTTCCACTGCATGATTAATTGTAAGATGTGATATCTAGGACCTCTAAACAGATGTCCAAGATATTGAATTTTTCTCTTCTTCACTGTCTCAACCAACTCACATTCTTTGCCCATTTTATCAAGCACATCTCTATTTTTTATTCTATCTGTCCACGGAATGCACTAAATCCTGCGGTAGCACCACATCTCAAATGCTTATATCTTCTCAAAATGGATCTTTTTGAGTGTCCACACCTCCATCCCATACAACAGAACAGTGAAGACATAACATCACAGCATTCTCATTCTGAGCTCAATGCCAAGATCCCGACTACACAGCTATTTTTTTAGTGACACAAATGACAATCTCGCCATTTCTATCCTTGATCTTATTTCATTCGTTTGCTCTCCTGTCTATTCTATCGATGCCTATTATTTTAAAAATTATATATTTATTGTTTAGGCCTGTTATTATTTAATTTTGTAATAATACTACCAGTACTCAATTATTTTCCAAGTCTAGTATCTAAACATCTGTTCTGGATAAGATAATTAATACTAGGAGCTAGGCACGTTCTAATAACCCATGTAAACTAAACCTCCTAGAATAAAGTTATGTTCTAGACAACAGCCTCATAGGCAGAGATCATCAGCCCATACAAAATATAGCAAGTGCTAACCAAGTTGCCGACTACTGTAGTATCTTTGTTTTGACTTGTTCGAAAGTATTTTTTTTTCCAATTTATATTTAGCATGGTTTAAAGAGTCTTCAATACTGAATAAATCAGCATGTTTCATTGTGCATTCTATGACGAATTATATGCATCTGATTGATTCTATACATGCTCAATGAAATAAATTTGATCAACAGTTCCCCAAAAAAAAAAAAATAGTAACCAGGGACATTCTTTCGTTTTAGGTGAATAGGTTTTGTTTGGATAGAAGTTCAGAATGAGAGCTAATGAAAACGGTATGCTATTATAAACATGAAATTCACATTTTAAATGTAATAGTTTAAATATCATTTGTCGTACACGATAAGCCCATTTTTTACCTACTCCAACGCATATCATTTTTATTAAATCATAATTAAGAATCCGTCTGTTATACGCGTACTATATTACACACGTTTCATATTTAATTCTGAATGACAAATTCTACTGTCTTTATTAAATTCCGCACTCATTTTAGTCGGTTGAGCAAAATTTTGATACGAAGAAATATAAGCTTAGTTTTTAGGTTTAATTTTTAACAGATTTCTGATATCAATGTTTCATTTATTTTTTCCGCGAGAATCGATATTAGCCAAGAACAGATTAGTCAGATTTTACACAAACCTTTATTAAATAAATTCATTCACACATTCATGAAGAAATGTTTACTTTATGGAATTTAAGTAATGTTGTTGATTGTAAACATAAATGAAAGTATTGTATTAGAAATAGCCTACAACGTGACTTTTTGGTCAGAGGTTATTTCAAATTAACCTTTCTCATGGGTTATTCTAAACTTTATCCCTTTGTACTTAGTTTTCGTGCCTCTTTTAAAATTTATTCAAGATTATTAATTTTTATTTCCTTAAATAAGTAATTTAATTTTACATTGTTCTAATATTTATAGATAGAAAAAGTAAAACTAAAAATTCATTACTTTCAGGAAAAAATTCTTTTCAATTTAATTTCAACATGACTGTGATTTATTGTTTTCTCTAGAGGTAAATCTGCAAATTTTTCTTCCTCTCAATATTAAATAGACTCTTTTAACTAATCGTGGTAGAAACTTAAACCGTGACTTTTCTTAAAAATACAGTTTCTTATATAAAATAGAATTAAATCTCAGTTTAAAAGATTTCTTATTGTACTCTCAGTGGAGTATTTACCACAAAGTCCCTCGTCCGAAAATAATACTAAGTTTAGTATCTCGTTTTCTGTAAGTACTTATCAATTCAACAAACATTTTATTCTAATGAATAAAAGGTTTTTCATCATCATGAAATTCAAGATTGGTGTAAAATAATAATTTTGTTATAACTACCCGGTTCAATATGGTCGGCTGCATAAACAGCATACATTGTGAAAAAGAAAATAATATGAAATATATTTGTATTATAAAAAGAAAAATAAATAGATGTGTATTATTTAAATGGTTTAACCGATAACTTACTTTTCTGAAAAGTCCATTTCACATTATTTTAATAGCATAGTATAGGACCAAATACTGACACTAAATGAATAATTATTATTCTAAATATTCATAGTGTGAATTAATCAGAGTAACAATTGAAATTATTCGTGATTGTTTGCTCTGCATTTTTAAACGTCACTTGTATTTTAGTAAATAAATAGATGAACCAACCTACGCATTATTTTTGATGTCAAAGTATTTTTTTTCATTGTACGTTTCATGTAGGTCACATCAGTCAATAGGTTACGAACAATAGCATGGAATTATCTTAAGTGAAATTTTTTGTCATTAAATTTAACATTTAAGCAGGAATAATACTAATCAAATAAGTAACGATTAAATTTATTGAATAATTTACGTGTCCTATTTCCTTTTCTCTACAGTATTGTATATTATGTAGGTGGTGAAAAGAAAATTGTTTAAGTGAAGAATTTTTATAAAAATTTTATTTAGTAGATCTATAAACTGTCTTTTTAGACAATTCTAGAAAGATTCAGAAGATTTAATAAAATTATTTATTAATATGTATATATATACAATTTTTTATTATAATATAAAAATTTATAGTTATTAATAGGTTAAATTTATATATAGGCTAATATAACAATTTATAGTTGGTAGAAATTGAGAAAATCCAGGAAAAAATTCAAATAGGAAAACTTTCGCCTCTGTGTTTTAGAGAGCTATATTAAGCTGAAATGAAAGTTCTCAAATTCCGTTCACAGCAAGGATCTGAAAAATTACAACAAGTTAAAACCTACTTATACTGCACCATGTTACATCGTATTCACTGATGACTAAGTTTATGGGGATTAAAGAAAATAAATTGCCCACAAATAAAAAAAATAGTGGAAAATAAAAACACACGGTTTTTTGTTTTCTAAATAGCTTATAAAATAAACTATTTTATAACTATAGCAGGAAAAATCGGCCTCAAAATTTCATTTGAAAAAACCAAAGTAATGGCAACAGACCCGCTACGTATAGACAAGGTCCAAATTAACGACCAATATATAAAACTCGTAGATTCCTTTTAATACTTGGGAGAAATAATCACTTACAACAACAAAAAAAGGAAGCATGGGAGAAAAGAACCAAGAAACTACCAACTTCACAACTTACGACCAAAGAAACCTACAATAAAAAATGCCTATCAATCAAAACCAAAATATAACACTACTAAACAGTCGTACAACCAAAGATAACGTATGGGTGCAAAACTTTATTCAAATTAAACCAGGAAAACAGAATAGATAAAATCCAAAAACTTAAAGGAGGATCCTTAGGACCTGCAACGGAAAGAGACACAAAGTAGATGGAGAATGGAGATTACTACCAAATGAACAGGTCCACCAGGAGACCGAATTGGTAATAAATAGGCTGAGGAAAAAGAAAATATCTTTCTTTGAACTTATAATCAGAACACCAAAAGATAGAATCACAAACCAAATAGTCAGAAAACTCTACCAGATAAAGACAGAAGTAATGTGATAAGAGAAATCAAGAAAGATATGGAAGACTTAAGCATCATCTTCGATAATCTAGAAAATAAAACTGAACAGCTAAAACTATTAAAAGATAAAAATATTAGATTCCAAGGAAAGGTATATAAAAGAGGAAGCAGGAAAGTGATTTTTCGGAAGCAGAAAGGCAAAGAAGATCTGCCAGAATGAAATAATAATGGAGGAAAATCAAAAAAAAAGAACCAGAAGAGAGTGCCCAGAAACTTACTCAAGTGATCTATTGTGGTCTCAAAAAAAGCGTATTAATACTCAGCAATAATTATCGTAATAATAACTGGATGATATTCTAGAATAGAATTGGAATAGATATTCCAGAATTGCAAAATAATATCCGGAGTAGCATTTATAGTTCTGTAAATGTAGCGTTTTCACTAGTGGAGTGATCTAAACAAAGATTAACGGTGGAGTAGACTTAGGTATAAACAAAAATGTTTTATGAACAGCTAAAAACCGTGAATAAAAAAAAAATAAATGTTAAAAGAGACTTAGTATAATATAAAAATTGTGAAACAAAAATTTGTACGTAAGATTAACCACTAATATTTCTTCATTGAGTTACACAACTTTGATTTACTATTGTAAGTTTAATTATACAGCAGTGCGTAGATATTTTATTTTCATTATAACAGAAATAAAATAAATGTCGTTACGGGCACGTACAATTCCAATGGTTGTAAGAAAAATAAACATAAAAAATGAATATCATGTTTTTGCCAAGTACAATAGTAGGCTATAATATTTATTTACGTAGATTATTGTGTTTTTTATTCATAAATTGAGGTGAATTCTGAAGCTTGTATATAATAGATTATTTTGAAGAAAAGAATTATTTTATATTCAGACAAGGCCCATTCATGAATCAATATTGATTAAGTTGTACAAGTCTCAGAATCGCCCAGCAAAGTTTAATATTTATGAAAACGAGACAGTATTAGAAATGGTATTCTTTATTTAACGTACTGTAATTTCTGTTACGCCTGATTGGTTTATGTCTACCTTACTTGCAGTATTCATATACTTTCAACGGTAATAATTCTACTATTATACTCGTAGTTTTTATTACAAGTTGTGTATACTCCTAAATTATTAAAGACTATGATGGATGACAGAACGCTATACACAATAGATGGAGTATGTAGGTTATTACCAAATTTGGGCATTGCAAGTTTCTTCTCACTTGACAGAATGCGAACTGTAAAGTATTTTCTCTGTGTAGAAAGTTGTTTTCTTCGGGTTATCAGTGAAATGTAATGCTCATTTCAAGGATTGAATGTTAATTTAGCTATAATCGGATATGATACTTCAATTTTCGGAAATTACGAAAGTCTAAATACGCAATTCGTAAAGTAAAAAGTATATTTTTGTTTGAAGTGATAATTTCACTGTAGCTCGATAGCCAAACTTATGCATATTTTGGGTGTTTTCCATTATTACCATATCATGAAAACTGACAAAGGCCTGCAGAAGTCAGTTTCGAGCAACCTCAAATACATTTTCTTCAATTAGGCGAGATAGCTGATAGATCATTATTATGGTACGGGAAAAAGCTAATTATATCCACGGGATTTAAACAGGGTTTTGGATGTTGTGGAAGTTAAATCAACCACACAAAAAATATCATTTACTTGAAAAGTGATTTAAACAGAAAAAACAAAAAACAAATAATATGTAATAACGGTACAAGCATGAAAACATAACCGGTTTCTCCTTACATTCATGGGTGCACATATGTGGAAATTGCGTACATATATTCTCTCTAACACAATCAAATGTTAAGTAAAAGTAAAATAATGACTTTCCTAAGTGAGTAAAATAAAGGACGTACTCTGAAGGTGCTTTTTCAGTTTTTCCATCCATAAAGTAAAAGTTCATTTAGGCCAATAGCTAAATTAAAATACCAAACCCGTGTCGTGAGAATTTGATTTCACCCACTATCCTAAATAAAATTATTATTTTGAGTAAAATATTTTCTGTTTACAATTCGAGGATTAAAAAAAATTTGAATAGTGCTCGAATTCGGTAATTTTCCAATAACTCGTGTATTTTTAAAACTCTTGACGAGAATTGAACTCACGATTCCTGCTTCGCACTATAACAGTAGAATTAAAATGCTGTTGAAAAATGTGTACTTTTGAATGATTCTAGATGAAGATAAATTGACTATAAGTGTAATTCGTGGTGCATACAGTCTTTTTGGGAAGGTACAGCTTGGTCAATATACTTAAATCTTAGCTTATTCATGTAAGCCAAATTTATTCTTGAATGACCCAAAATGACGTTGTACAATTATGGTTAAAGGTATTTTGGAAACAAAGCTGTTCTTCCGAAATCATTAAAATATTTTAAAAAACTATATCTTGTTATTTGCCTACTCTGTAGTTCAATATTAGTAATTCTTTTGGTATAATTTGTTGGTAGAAAATGTGAAAGCTCCCACCCAACATACCGACAGAAGTTATGAATCAAAAATATATCTGGTTAAAGGATACATGTGACTAATTCACTGTTAAAATAGTTTTAACTAATTCCTCACAATTATATTGTTTTTTCTTGTTCTATAACTATTCCCTCCTATAGTAAAAATATTTCAGTATTACTTTATACACAACCACCTAATTTAATGGATACTTGCTGCTAAGTTTTCCTTACTGGTGTTAATTTGAACCGAGACAATAAGCTGTGTTTGTTCTTCTATGTTTGTCAGTTGGTCGTAATTCGAAGTTACTTACCCAATGGAAATTTCTAACTAATTTTAAAGAGATATTATACCCGCTGACTGAATGAGCTAGCCCAAAGACCAGAATAAAAATAAAAAAGTAGTTAAAAATCCTTAAAATTCTAAGTTCTGAATTTCATGATTTGTTATGCTAAACATAACTAATATTAGCTGCCTCCGTAGCGTAATGCTTACAACGCTGAGGTCCCGGGTTTGATTCTCCACTAGGGTCTGGAAATTTTCACAGGTCAAAATTCAATGTTCTAGATACATAACCCATTTTAGTATAATAACTAAGCAATTGATGCGACTTTAAAAAAAGTTATAAAAAACTAATAATTAAAAGTTTTTGGGGGTTTTATTGCCTTTATTTATAACTAATATTGAAAATTATCACGTACAGCAAAAAAAATATTTAAATTTAAGTTTTTTATGTCTTGTTCTTGTCTTGATTGATGAAATCACCCAGTGCCAACCTTTAACTCTGTTTCATGCGAGATCTTTTTCCCGTATTGCTTTAACCTACTTGTGTAAGATTATATTGTGGTGGGTAAGGTTGTACTGACATTTACAAGTCTGGATTTGAGTGATTTCTTAATGGTGAATGAAAACTAGTATTAATATGTCAATGGTCGTGTACATTCTAAGTCTATGTTGAGGTTACGATGTGTTATATCTGTAGCTTTTCTATATCAGTCGTGAAATAAACTCAAAGCCCCCACAGTAAAGGAAAATATGATTAGAAACGAGTTTGTTTTCATTTTTCTATTACATTTTTGATGTATTACAACAACTCTTTTAAAAAGAAACTTAGCAATAGTACTATAAAAATATAATAGTCACTATACTAATAACTTAGTAATAGTTATTGTGTACTATATAATAGTTTCCTTTCATAAAGGCTATTAATGTAATGACATTTTTTATGACAGAAGAAGTGAAAATTTATATTGAATCAAAATTAGGTGTCCTTACGTGATTTTATAATTTTTAATAAGCAGAACATACTAAAATATTTATTGCTCTTCATCATTGTAGAGACGTTACATAGAGGTAAGCTTGTCAAATAAGTGTGCAATGACTACTTGCAACTGATGAAATTCTAAAAATTTCACTTGCCATTATTGAAATTACACTGCTGAATAATTCCTCTAATAAAATTAATCATGCTAATTTAATTAGATATTAATTTATGTGAATTAACTGCAACATATATTATTTGCAACTTTAAGATAAATGTATTTTAGCTTTCAACAACAAACATGTATTTCATTGCTGGTACATTGGTTAATTCACATATTCATTTCCAAATCTATTTCAGTAGTAATAATAATCCATTATTTATTCTTTTTTAAATTAAAACAGTTCGATTGAATTAAATTAATGAAATAAACATGTAACGTGTACTATTGCATAGAGAGGAATGAGAGGTTTGAAATGAATTCATTATGATTAGTGAGCAGTTTGATGAATGATGAACATATTATGCAATAACATTTACTCGTACTGTTTAATAGTGATTGATAACTGTGACTTTCAATTTTCCTTTCCCTCGCTCGTAACACTTCTCCCACATTTTCCATCCCTTTACCATTTTGCTCCTTTCTTCCTCATTCGCTCTCGCATTGGCTGGTGTGATTGATTATGCGCAGTTCACTTAACTTCTTTTAAATTCCATTTTTAACGTTTTTGTCATTTGAATTAAGTTCTGTCTTTAACTGCCTAATTTTTACCGAAACTTAATATTACTTTTAAAACCAGTAAACGATACAACTTTATTTTTTTAGTTTGCCAATCTTTCCTCTACAATGGTTCAATAAATTACAATTTTACTCTATATAGTTCTTAACTAAATTTATATTTAAATAAATGGTACGCCATATCGTACTAACTTTCTCTTACATCTTTTTTGCATATTCACAACAATTCCGTTGTGAATAATTTTAAATATTACAATATTTGATTTTATTATAAGATTTATAGTCAAGGAAATTTAAAAAAAAACGCAATTTTAATGTTTATTTCTAGATTCTTTCGGTCATTTAATTATGATAAAATGTTTACTACTAGTTCCGTCAACATCACGGGCTTATTGCTGGTCTCAGAAGCGTTACAAGTATCATAGAACCAACCTCTGTAATTCAAGGTTTTTTATATAACGTAATGAAATAAGGCGAATCTTTTCAATTTATATACCGAACTATAAAAAGTAATCAAAAGGGCGCTTGTCAGTCACTCATATGGCGAATAGACTACAGTGGACGAGATAAATAGAATATAATTTATTAAGAAAAATACAATATGTATTGCAAAAAAACTGATATACCAAATGTCTTAGAAAAATGAATGCACATTTTAAACGGATATATTAATTTTTGAAGAAAACTCTTCCAGCTTGGTAACCTACATCAGCTGATAATTTAATACAGCTGTTTTTTAATAATTTAACTCAGTCATAATTTCTCTCATTCAGTATGAGATAAACATGGATGACGTTCAATTGTTATTTGGTCAACGTAAGAGGGTTTTAAAGTGTTACTAGAAGACTGAAAATGTTCAAGAGGTACACAGATAACAGCAAATAGAATTTCGAACCCAACCACTTACAAGAATAACAATTACTATGCTTCATGACAAGTTGTGACAAGACACATGTGACTGTGAGAAACGTGAACAAGGAACGGTCTGGGTGGAGAAAAACCTCTAATGAAGAAGTAATGAAAATGTCAATATGGTTATGCAGATATTTATACAGTATCCTCATATAAATCTCTCACACATTGCTTTCGTTAGACTGGAATTAAAAAAGATAGTGTTCATAGAATTTTAAAGGCTAATAAGTGGAGACCAAAAAAGACAACGGAAAAGTGTACTTTCAGCAAGATATAGAAAAAGAATAGAAAAATAATCTATGTAACATTGACTTTTGAGCATATAGTCCTACTATTTTATATATTTAGTCTCTTTTTGTGGAATACAATAGCACTGAACTTTCTGTGTCAGAGAATAACGTTTCAATTTAAACTGAATTTTCAAAATCTTATAAGAATTTTATAAGGTGTGAGTCTCATTGGAATGCTAGTATTGTTCACTTATATGAAACTTTTATGCGTAAGACTTTACGATATAAACTGTTGAATGAAATAAAATATTTGTCATAATATTTACCGTTACTCGTTACATTTTTATCAGTTTTTAGTTATGTAAAAACTATTTTTTTTGTATGAGATATTTTAAAGAGAAAAATTAGTTGTGCATTGTTCATTCGTTTAGAACTGAACTAAAAATATTTGTCATAATATTTACCGTTATTCGTTTTATTTTTATCAGTTTTTAGTTACTTAAAAACTCATAATATTTACCGTTATTTGTTGTATTTTTATCAGTTTTTGATTACTTAAAACTATTCTTTTTGTATGAAATCTTAAAGAAAAAAATTAGTTATGCATTGTTCATTCGTTTAGAACTGAACCAACATAACACAACATAAGGTAGTTGGTTCAACATAACCGTCTAGATTAGAACTAATGTGCAAATCAGTTGGATGTAAACCAAAAAGAACTAAAAATAAGGTGTAAGTGCAGTTAGACGTAATCTTACTGTTCACAATAAATAAGAGAAAAGTACATTATGTGAAACGTCCTATAGTATACCGCTGTTTACTTTGCTTCTGTAGAAATACAAGAAATACTTATACTGTGTGTACAGTCAAAACATCATTCATGTTGCGATATGTGGTGCTCAAACAGATCACGCACTACGTAGAGCGTATATCTTCACTGTTCGGATAGGCTGTATAAATTGTGGTATATTCTGTTCACTTACGCTCTAGAGTTATTGTTAAAAAGAGTTTAACTCTGCATAACAGTAACTCTAGTGTGTCTAATGTAAGTTACTGCCTCTAACAGTAACTTTCGAAATGTTGCCATCACTTTAGTCTTACTGTATATTATTTTCAAATTACGAACGGTCATGATGTCATTTCGATAGTATTACATCATTTTACTCTAATGACCAAAAAAGGAACTTGTAACGTTATCCGTTGCCTAGTGCAAAATGACAACCGCAGATAACACTAGGCACCAGATTATACACTAGAAAATAAATGTAACCTGATTTTATGAAAGACAAAATGAAAAAAGTTTAATAAACAAAAGAATAATGAATTACGATTTTACATAAATAATTTTTACAAAATTTGACCTTAATACCTTATTTAATATTTAATTGGTGGCACACAAAATTAAATAAATAAACTAAACTAATTAAAGAGTTTAAATTTGCCCAATATTTTATTGTGGTATTTGAAATTTTTAATTGGTAAAGTGTTCTTTGAATAAATGTAGTTTGAAATTGTATTTACGTATCTTGACAGAAATTAAATTAAAATTGTTAATCTTGAATTTTATAAATTAAATTTTGAAATGTTTGAATTTTTAAACTCTCAGAGCATTTAAAAATTGTTCATAAATAAAGGTAATATTATAATGATTTTCGTTTTTGTAGTAATCGTGTAATTTGTTGATAAACTCAGCTTGTCAATGTAAATTGTCAGTGTTAGTAAATTAAATTTTTATTCCTGCAAGCATAAACTTCTGTAATTTAAGTTTTATCTTCAATAACTAAAAATAAACCTTAATAGTCCTACTCTCCAGGGTTTATACTGTTTGGCTAATAATAAATCAAATCAAAGATAAACTTGAAGATTTAGGGACATTTATTTTTATAACAACCAACAATACACCTCTCACGTTGACCGCTTGCCTAAGAATGAGACACTGTATTGTATACGTTTTCGTACATTATTCATTTCTTAATGATGTAAACTATGTTTCTTGTTGTTTAATTTTAATTAGTATTTGTAAGTTCGATAAAAGATTTATTTAATGAACTACTATTTTTAGTTTTAAAACTCCAAAAGAGTAACCTTTTAATAATATTAATTATTTAAATGTTTTTTCAAGAAACATTATCGATTGATTGATATAAAATATTATCTAACAATGACGAAAATTGTTTTAACTGCATTTTAACACTTTTTAATTTTTTATTGTTGAAATTATTCATAAACTTACATTTATTCACCTAAGAAGAAAATATATTGATTGCATTGCTACAAACTAAATAAAAATAACGTAATAAAACTATATTAACAACCCCAACAGTTTTATAATTTTTAAAAAAATTACGATTCAAAATTTGTTGCATGTGTAATATTAAAAATATTGATTAGTGATATAGTGCACAAAATCATATTGACACAAGAGGAAATAAACGTATAAATATAAAAAAAAGAAAAAAACTAGCTGTACACAATAGTTCTATTGTGCAGACCTAATTAAAGAATAAATTAGTCTACATCATATTTAAACGACTGTACAGAATTGATGAGCGATAAAGTGTTGAGCTTATCTCATTCACTACGCAGCAGACTCCAGCCGTCAGACAAGCTCCACTGGACGAGCAGCACGCTACAATATTTTTTCATAAGAACAGTTTATATGTGGTTACTAAAGTAACATAACATTATTACAGCAGAATGGAAATGGTTCCACGTCACCCCGTAAACATAAGTAATGAGCGGTAAAGAGTAATGTGGAAATGCAAAGTTTCAAGAAAATTGTAAGAACTGATTAGGTATTGATCTACAATAACGAAGAAAAATCAATATTAATTTAACTTTTAACAAATATAAGTAACAAATCTTTGTTTTAAAAATTAAAAATATCCTAAAGTAATAAAAGATATCATTGTATTAAAAGACGAGCTATTTAATTTTTCCCGAAGTAAATATTTGTCCGTTTTGAAAATGGTTACGTTTAATATATCACTGATACTTTTAAATGCGACATTAATTACATTATTATTTGTCTGCTGTACAATTAATTTTGACGCAAGTTACATTTAAGTAATTTTTCAGAGATAAAAATTATGTTTGGAATGACAGCACTGCTGGACAGCTTGAACCATGCGTCCTAGGAGTAGCTGCCAGTTAAATCTGTTATTGCTGCAGCTAACTTAAACAAAGACAGGTTGGACAGACCGTTCATTATTCATCTAGCCTTTATTACCTACCTTTATTACTTACCTTTTCGTTGTTATAGTTAGTATCAGTTTATTTCTTTCAATTATTCAATGATTCATTCGTTTAATGCATCATAGTATAATTAACGTATCTCCAACTTTACCCAAAATTTGAATTAATATTTCATTTCGGTTGTACTTTAATAATTTAAACGTTTGATGAAAGTGTTAAGTGAGACTGAATTACTTCACTACAATTCCATCACCGAAAAACTTTAATTCAAGTTTAAAATTTATCGACTATAATATGATTTTATTATTGAATATTACACACAATTATAAATTATTCATTATGGTTTGTTTAAGAAGTAGAGCATTCTAGCAATCAATAGGTCACATGTATATTTTTCATGAGGAATTAAATGAAAAATTAAAATAAAACTGTAGAACAATTGTGTTTACAAAATCACTATCTCAAAAAGGTAGACAAAAGAGACTAAAATACGAAGGAGCTCGATAAAGGAATATGAAAAGAAGAATTGCCACTTCCTCTGTATCTGGAAAATAATAAAAACTTATTACGGAACAAGTAAGACGCAGAGGAAAATACGGCATACAAACTACTGTGTACTTTAAACTTGAGGATTACAGCTATGCAAAATAAACTTCATAATATGTTTGCTGTTTTTCTTTTATTCAATAGTACACACAGACAAAGTGTACGGACTTATTATTCTTTAAATTTATTTAAGAACTTCAGATGTTTTACCGAAATGGCATTTTCTCTTTACAATAAAAATAAAATAACCTGGTTTTATATTTCTATGTTTTTACGCCTAAAGGTATAAAAAATTCATATACAGGGTTATTATAAATGAAATAAACACTTTCGACAGCTTCTTAAACATCAATCTGGTGTATTTGAATATAGTAAATGATATAGGTTTGTAATGAATTTTTAAAATTTATGTTGGTACAACTGTTGCTAGCATTTTGTTGTTGGCTGCTGTTGCAACGACCAGTCTAGCAAAATGGCCGCTACTCAAGTGGAGAAAGCTTATTGTGTTCTTGAATTAGCCAAAACAAACTCGGTTACGGTTGTGCAACGTCATTTCAGAACAAGTAACGGTAAACCACCACCAACAAGGCAGTCAATCTATGACTGGTATAAACAATTTGAAAACAGTGAATGTCTGTGTAAAAAGAAAGATTACTGGAAGACCTTCTGTTACAGAAGAACAAATTGATAGTGTTCGTGATGTTTATGTGCGAAGTTCAGAAATATCAACTAGATCAGCAAGTTTGAATTGCAAATTCATCAACCGACTGTGTGGAAAATTATGCGGAAATGTTTGAAAATGACACCTTATAAATTACAGTTAGTACAAAGTTTAAGTACCAGTGATAAAGTTGTACGTAAAAATTTGCGTCTGGAGATGCAACATTGTGTTGAAAATGACTACGCTTTCTTTAATCGCCTAATTTTCAGTGATGAATGTAATTTTGTCATTAGTGGAAAAGTTAATAGACGTAATGTTAGAATATGGGACACAGAAAACCCAAAAATAACTTTACAGCATACACGCGATTCCCCTAAAGTAAACGTCTTTTGCGCATTATCTCGTGAAAAGATTTACGGGCCGTTCTTCTTTCACAAATTGTCAGTAACCGGAGTAATTTATCTGGCCATGTTGACCGAATGGTTAATGCCTCAACTCCAGGAAGATAGTGATAACTTCATTTTTGTACGAGATGGAGCTTCGCCTCACTGGCACTTAAAAATCAGAAATTATCTTGATGAACGTCTTCCTAGACGATGGATCCGCCGTGAAGTGAGGAAAATATTGTGTTTACACCGTGGCCACCTCGTAGTCCAGACTTAACGTCCTGCGACTTTTTCTTATGGGTTATGTAAAATACAAAGTTTTTGTACCACCGCTTCTTGTAGATATCGATGATCTAAAACAACGTGTTGCAAATGCTCTTGCCACAGTTGACCGTCATATGCTTAATCGTGTGAGGGAAGAATTCGACTACCGTGTTGATACATGTGTTACAAGTGCGAAACTGTTGTGTTACAAGTGGTGCACACATTGAACATCTGTAAATATTTTCAATAAAAACTTAATGAATTCTTCTGTATAATCATGTAAGTAACTACCTTAACTTTTCAAAAATTAATTTTCTATAAGCTATTGAAACTGTCTATTTCATTTATAATCACGCTGTATATATAAATCATACAAAACATTTATAAAAAATGTATTTAGACTATAATAAATAAAAAATCATAATATGATATTTTACAATTCCATACGGCAAAGTTCCTTTTATATGAAATGTGTAATGAAGGACATTCAACATAAGATGTAGTAAGTTGACTTCGAAGAAGGGTAGCAACTCTACCATTGTACAATATTCCCTACAGAAAAATGCAGAACCATCACTGTTTGACTGTCTTGCTCGTGGAAACTTATTGTCTAACTTCCCGATTACACACAGATGTAATATTCGGCAAATTTGTCCTTATGTAAAACATAGGAAAAATCTTTTTATAGAAAGCCTTCTCAAATAGCTACAGTTGCAAAGATTGGTATGTGTATTCGCTCAACTGTATCTAAATGAATTAGAGGCTAGAAGTTTGGCCAGTTTTGTCTAAAACGCATAAACTTTAAATCAATAAATACTTCTATGTACTTTCCTAAAAAAGTTATAAATCTGAAAATCTTATTTATCAATTGTAAAATGAGTATAGAAAAACAAGTGGGCAGTAGAACTGAGAAAACAACAAACTTTTGCTTTGATACACTTTTTTAGAACTATATAAGCCCATAAGCAGTACACGTATTGTTAATGGGGGAAATAAATTCATAAATGGCGAATAAGTAAAATTGATTAAACAATAAATAATTAATTAAACAAATAGAAGTACTTTTTGTTTTATAGTACCTTTGTTGTATAAATTTCCGGTTGTTGCAAAATAGAGTATTTGCACAAATTATATGAGTGAAATCAAATAAAAAATCAATTATTTAGAATTTTATTTCTTGCAGGTTTTAGTATAAAAGAATTTTCTTCAGTTCAAATGTGCAGTGATTTCTTTTACAGTACGATAACTAAATCTTAGTGAAAAAGTTATTTTTATGTAGGCACGTCGTAAAGAAACATCTTACGTTTTGTGGAAAAGTCGCTCTAAATGGTTACATTTTCATATGAAACAGTAAATAAATTTATGATTTTGTATACGAGTTTATATAATCGTATTTATATTTTCTTAAATAAAAATGTGACTAAAACTTAAAACGTTGAACAATTTCTTGTAATTTTCAATAACGTTTCATTTTTCTTTTGTACTTACTTACTTTTATATTTTTATACTAAGTTTAGTTTTAGCACATAATAGAACATTACTTTGTATGCAATGGTAAACTAATAACTTAGTTTCAACAGGAGTTTTATATTTTTATGTTAAGAGAATTCGTTGTTTGTAGAAGTTTTTAGTTAATCTAGAAAATAATGAAAGTCGAATAATAATTATTGTTTACTAAATTTGAAACTGCGTTTGGAAACTAAATTTATAAATAAGTACTTTATGAATCAATTTCTTATTTCTGTATTTAAAAACAAACATTCTAGTCAGTTAATAATGACCGCTATAACCAATTACCCTCTTATGTTTGATTATTGACTGTGGAAGTTACTGAAAAGGTAAAATTTAACTAAAAATAAAAAGAGGAACTGAAAAAACTCGTGACAGTTTTATTATTGATAAAAAATATTAAATGCAGTTTCATTTAATTTAAAGTGCATTTCGATATTCAAAACGAAGTACATTGCTTATTTGCTTGGGTTGGCATGGCAACACGACAAATTGTAACAAACTTTGTGTGTGTGTTTCATCTTCACTTGATAGCATGTATTTCAAAACTAATGAAATTATATTACGAAGTAATTGAGTTTAAATGGGTTATGTAATGCTATCGGTGTAGACCTCCTCTAACTTTACAATCACACCATTAATTCAGTTCAAAACATTGTTTCACTCGGAGTAAATTAATTAGATTTAGGAGAGAAATGCACTGACAAGTGGGTGACGTTTATGGTTTTCTTGAATAATTTATATAGTGCACAGTTATCAAGCAGTGCAATCAATTGAACGGAAAAGTATAAAACAGTAAATAAAAAATAACTAATTTAAGAAAACCCTCAATGAAGGAAAATATTTAAGTATAGGTACTACTATTGAACAACAAACCTTTTTAAAACAGGTTACACAAATACAAGTCAAAATTTTAATTTTTTTCTGCAATATTAAAACCGCTTCAAAAAACAGATAATAAAATTTTACTTTTTGTGTAGGTTTGGGTATACAAGCCGTAAGACAATTTTAATATATGTTACTTTTTATAAATGGGTTACTTTTTTAGTGTATATTTTTTATATGTTACTTTTTGTGTGGAAACATTGATTTTAATATTGTTTGTAATTTTTTCTTAGTTTAAGGGGTAGTTTTTAACTCTAGTTTAAAAATGTTTCTGTATTTGGGGGGGGGGATAATTATGTTGATGAGAACCCAATTAATTTCGTTTCTCTTGGATTACGTGATAATAAATAAATTTACGAATACCAAAGTGTAATTTTATAACAACTTTTAAGAATAAATCATATCGTAGCAATTTTTTTTAACAACAATTCTATTAAAATCCAGCCACAAAAAATATACCAGCTTTCAGAACTATTAGATTCAGTTATTACACAAAAATTTATCTACTGCTAAAACTGAGACTTTCTATCTATAAATATATTTTAGAGCCTATTTGGTCATATTCTTGTCAAATATGTGGTTCCTCAGCTAATAGCAATTTGATCCGTTTACAAGCAGCTCAATCTAAGGTACTCAGGATTATCACCAACTCTCCTAGGTACGTAGTAACGAGACCTTACAAAACCATTTACGAATCCGTTACGTTGCTAACATTGATTTCACAAAAAACTTGTCAAACATTAAACACAACTTGTTTTAATTTAAGGAATGCATGCACGACACCCGCCTGTTA
This sequence comes from Catonia carolina, assembly GCA_035578175.1. Classification (NCBI taxonomy): domain Eukaryota; kingdom Metazoa; phylum Arthropoda; class Insecta; order Hemiptera; family Achilidae; genus Catonia; species Catonia carolina. The sequence goes on along the minus strand of JAQMRL010000001.1, from coordinate 122,817,429 downwards.
TTCCCCAAGTGAGATTAAAAAGAAAATAGAAGAGAAAAATTATAATTCAGAATCAATCCTAAATAATAACACATAATTTTATAATAAACTTCAGTACACATAGAGACACCTAAAAATATCAAACGACTCTTAAGTGATCAGCTTCTTAATCATTCAAGCAATATTGTTAAATTAACCAGAACGTTTGTAAGTAATCTTTGTAACAGGAATTAATATGTTAAAATATTGTCACACTGGCAATTTATGAACTATTTATTCCAAACATCATTTAGGCCTAAACGTTAGTTGTTTTTAATTAAGTATTCCAACAAATTTTGATAAGAACCAAATAACTAAAATAGTTGGAAAAGAACATTTTGCAAATTTAAATGCATAACAAAACTCGTACAATTTAAAAACTAAAGAATATTAGACTTTATACAAATAAATTCATAAAAATTTATTAAGATGTTGGTTCACTTAAAATCATTTGCAACAGCGTACAGACTGCATTTCACATAAAACAATTATTAAATTGGTATTATTGTTCACATTTAATTTCTCCAAATTATAGCTAGAATATTCACTATCAAAACAATTGTACATGAGAGAGGTTGAACAATTATACCATATTAACAATAGAACGAGAAAATCAAATTACAAGCTGAGTAATATTGGTCAGTAATTTGATTAGAACACGGTACGTATTGGGTTCTCGAATAGTCTACAATGAGCTTACGCAATCTCATTTCTCTTCCCACACGGCTTGAAATCTGTCTACCGAAATTTCACTTTTGGTAATATTATCGCAGTGAATATTACGATTTTTAATCTAGGCTTTTGATTTGCTACAATGAAGATAAATGTAACTTACATAATATTTTTTAAATTACAGAATGTGAATCCCAAACCCTTTTTAATTCATTCGTTCTTCGTTTTACTAACGTATTTTCTATTGTACATCATAAGTTAAAAAACTGTAAAACTGCAAAAATTTTTGAAATCAGAGAGTTGATTTTTCTACATTTATGAATATTTAATGTCAGATATTGAAGGATTAACCCTTTATAGAGCAGTACTACGGGGAAAAATATACATGTTGTAAAAATGTAATTTGGTTTTACAGGAACTTGAATAATGTACTTCTAGCGCCAGAACAGTAAGATATTTCTTTTTTTATTTTGAGCCCTGGTAAGTATAGGCTACTTACCAAGGAATGTTTATTGAAACGGGAATCACATAATATTTAGTGGTAAGAATGCTTATTAAAACAACTTGTAACTCTATATAACAAAAAAATGTGTCGAATAACTTATCTTAACTTTATATTAGCATGAATTCTTGCTTTCTCATAAAAAAACTGGAATTTTCCAAGCACTGTACAAAAGTAACAACAAAACAACATGGTAGCGTATGCTGGTATGAATCCTTACCATAATCGTGCAACTCACAAAGCAAATGGTTGCTGCACGCTAATTTCAATATGTGGATAGCCTATTTACCAGTGAACATCTATAAAACCATAAAATGCCAATAGGGTTCAACTGCAGAGCTTATTCTTAAAAAAATGACCTTATTGTCAGTGGTAAGTATACCTACCACAGATCAGCAAAGGGTTAAAAAGTACCTACCTATCTGTATCTGTATTGTATTATTGTATTATTGCATACGGTAACGTTCTAAATAAATGACGAAAGACTACACTTTATACTATGAATGATTTGGATCATTTATTCACAACCTGGAGACGTTGCCTTGTTGCTGTGACCATGCATTCGTTTCAGAAACGGTTCGGTTTTGTGACCAAGAGATGATTTCGCTCTAAACGAATTCAATTGAAAATAAATGATTATAAGAGAAATCCGTTAGTCTTACAGTAAAAATCTAAGAAAAACCCTCAGAAAGAGACATGTTTAAGTAAGAAAAAAAAATGAGACGGCTAAACGGGTGGTCTGAAGGAAACATTCTATTGCTATTAAAGAAATCAATAAAATTAAATTTCTCTATCTCTTTTCCTCTTTCATTTCATTTGCACTGTGCTTTTGTCTTTGTCTACCATTCCTTCTCGCTTATTCTGTTTATTGCTATCTATTCTTTGGAAAGTATTGTGTGGCATGTGCATACAACTACAAGCAAAGGGAACGTTCTAGTTTTCGTATAACCGTTGTACACATGCACAGAAATCTCTCGTAGACTATACACGTACAGAATTCACATACTTAAGAAAGTCCTTTTCGGGATCTTGGCTGATGTAATACGTAGACATATGACTATAGGCTATGTACTAAAAAAAACTACCTAGAGTTAAATTAGTGGAATTACTTTGCTACTGCTAATGTAAATTAAGTAAACGATTATTTTACAAAATAAAGCACATTATAAAAAACAAGCACACTTTTCTTACCTCATTCTGTAGACTCGTTTATTTTATATTTTTTCATTTCAGTGTAAATCTACTGGAAAAACTTTCTCTAATGTACTTAACCCAAAGTTTCGCCTTTTTTATTTTTATTACATCTGGACTTCTTCTTATACTTTCCTATGTATGTAAAATTACGAATTGCTCTAAAATTGTGTAGCAAAAATAATGAATCTCATGATAGTTTGTTACCTTGTTTAGTCTACTAAAGGCAAGAAACTGTGAGTCAGTTTAATAAAAGCCAATGATTCAGTTGGCTACAATATAATGTTAAATGAATAAAAAATGTACTTAATTATAGGTTTAAGATACGTTTCATCAAAATTGCATCCACTTTAAATTTCCCTTTATTATTCATTAGTCTTAATGGTTTTTTGATATAGTAGATTAGAATGAGTTTTTAGGAAAAACTGACGAAGAAAACCACTTGTATTAGTTATTAATAAAATATTGATACAAAATTAATTAATAAGCAAAATTTAAAGCTCAAGTTTTCTACACTTTAATATTAGTACTTAATCTAGTTTTTAATAAAAATGTATAGAACAGTGCTTAGTTCATTTTTAAAATTTGATCAAGTTTCTTTTATAAAATCTTTATGAGACTGTCACGGTCCGGCCAACTTTTTACGTAGGCCTACCTTGCCGAATGCAAATATTTAGATATGGCAATTTTGCTAAATTATAATAATAACTGTTGATTTCGAAAAGGTTTTAGCAATAAAATATTAGAACTGTTTCAAACTACCATAGTCCAGTGTAGAAAAATTTTAGATTTTGTATTTTGGCGCTGTCACGAGATGCTTTCAGTCTGATAATGACCTTATGAACTTGTCCAGCGAGAATTTACTCTCTTCAGAGAAACTTGGGTATGTATGTTGTGCTGACATCACCAGTTGCTCTAAGCATGCATACGGCCTAAACGTAAAAATTCACATCACACTCAAAAATAAGATCTGCATACAAAAAAAGTATTCTCTAGAGTTCGTGGTCCACCAAATTGAGTCAGCGGTCTGCCAGTTGGTGACCATTGACATAGTAAAACATAACCTGTTTTGAAAAACTAATTAAAAAATTATTTTAGTTAAAGTTTTATTTTAAACGTTTAATACTTTTTGAGAACGAATTATTTTCTAATGAAGTGCTGGTTCTAAAAAGTACATTCGATATTGTTTTTTTCTCTTTTGTGGTATACTATAATGTATTAACATTAAAATTTACGGAAGCCTCCTTGTTACTACAGTCGGACCTCCATACATCGAAACTCCATATATCGATGTATAAAAATTTTGATAAAGAAAACCGCCGCTTTTTTCATTATGACTGCTACTTATATTACGTTAAATTACTCGACCGTAACCATATTGCCTAAGAAACAGTATTTGTTTGCAATAAAGTTTGTTTTATTGTAAAGACGGATGTGCAAGGCAATTGTTCACAAAAAGAACAACTTTTCTCTTTTGGTTAGGTGTGTTTTGTCTTGTAAACTCCCCAGTCAAGACTTAGACTCCCCAGTCAAAAAAATCGTGTTTATTTTAGCGATTGGTCTGTGTGTGTGTGTGTGTGTGTGCACGCGCGCGCGTGTGTGTCTGTGTGTGAACAAACTATTTCAAGAACGGAACATCGTACGGATTTGATACTTGAAACTTAAGGTAAGTGATTTAGAGGACCCGGCAAGAACATTTTCGTCAAAATCGGTCAGCCGGAAGTAGTAGTTCATTCATATCATTTTTCACTTTTTTCCGATTTCTCAAAAACGGCTCCTACGATTTTTTCAAAAATCGCCTCATTTATTACATTTTTTTATTTCTAGAAGATAGGATAGACCATGTCTTCTGAAATTCTTGTGGCGGCTGTTCTCTCGTAGAAAAAAATGGTTTCCTTTTAAGATTGCGGCCTTAAAATGCGTTATAGGGAAAAAGTGTAAAATGTAATTAAAGTTGTAGATAATTTAAAAATCTACAACTTTTATTTTGAACATTTCCTTGTATAATGCTTAGTTTAGCGGCAATTAGTGATTTTTGTTTTGTTTTATATGAAAATCTGTAAAAATTACTTTTTTTAAGATTTCGGGCTTAGTATGCATTTTACAACAAAAGTGTATATCATAAATTTATACGAAATTAGAAGAACTACAACTTTTATTTTATAAATTATTTTCTACAGAGTCTAGTTTAGGGTCAACGAGTGATTTTCCGTATTATTAAGCCAAACTAAGATGAGTTTTCATTTTTTTCATCATTCAATCATGATTAAAATTAGGTTATATTTTTGAGGTTAGTTATGTTGCTTATTTCTAAAGTTTTATTAATGTTAGGCTATATTGTTCATTATTTGTATTGGCAAGAGAAAGTTTCGTGAGTATTTCACATCATATTTTTTAATTTAATCTGTTAGCGTATCGACCGCTTCAATTAATAGTCCCATAATACGAATACGTTAAGTTGTGAAATATTATCACAAAAAAATTTAAAAAAATAAATTTTTTATACCTTATTGAAATTGTTTTTAAAATATTGTAAAAACACAATGTAATAATACATGCAATAATACATACAATGTATACATCTAAATTCTGAAACTGATATTATTTCAGGAACTATATTATTTTTAGTGTATGTAATTACACGTAATACAGTTGCATGTGTAAAATATTTTAAGTTTTATTGTAATGGCAGTCTCGTTTTGATCAGCGCCACTGGATTCTATGCCCATGTATTCGGCGTCCAATTTCCCGTTAGATCTGGCATTTTTACATCTTCTCTTAAGTCAAGGCTTATATGAGTATCACCACCCTGTAAAAGAAAAAAATCAAGAAAAGAGTACAGAAATAACTGGATACAAATTAAGCTTAAAATAAAGAGAGTGAGTAAAGCAATGAGATGCAATCATCGCAGCTAATGTCTTTAAATGGAATTTTTCCTTTCACGTGCTTTGTCTGAAGCACCTTAACTACCAAGCTATAACCGTATAAGAATAATTAAATTCATTTTGTTTTTTATAAAGTGAGTTATGCAATCAACATGGGTAAAGAAAAATTAATAAAACTTTTTTCTGCGTTTATTATGTCATTTGGTATAAACAATCTTGTAATTTGTTCTACAAAGAGAATATTTTTTGTGAATTTTTTGGTGCTTTAGCTACAAGTACATTTCCCCTAAAAGTAATAACACTCTAAGTAAATGGATTTACTAAAACATCATTTTAAATGAATATATTTATTTGTAATAGGCTATTTAATAATTAGAAGTATCATGAACGTAACTCATATTATAAAGGCTAAATTTATCGGTTCATTGTTTTGTTTAACTGATGTTTAATATATAGTACGCTATCATGGATAATAGTACTATTCCTGAATCATAATAGTTAAATTCGAGTGCATTATACTAGAGCTAATCAATATTTCAGTCACCTGAATGTAGAGGGTCTTAATTGAAACTGAGAACAAAGAAGCACTTCTATACCTATAAGAGGAATGTGTTAATTACCGTCAATTCTAGTCAACCCTTCTACTAATACGAGCATGTGACGTAGTAGTTCTACAGATTGTACTAGACCTAGTCCGGTTCTTTGTGTCAAACTTTCTGCATGTCGTAATAGTAATTTTTTAGTTTCAATCAATTAAATAAATTTAAAATTTAATTTCAGTCTAATGTTCTTTAATGAATTGAAATCAAACTTATTTAAACCTAGATAATTTAAATATTATAAGGGATAATTTGTGTTTTGATAAATTTTTACTTTCTCTTGCCTAAATGAATATGTAGGAAAGAAAGTATTGTTTTCATGTCGATTTTTTGAAATCGGGTTTTCACCAGATCTACACGTTTTCAGACCCCCTGAACCCAAACAAACATGTTTTTAGCGATTGGTCTGTGTGTGTGTGTGTGTGTGTATGCGTGTGTGTGTGTGTGTGTGTGTGTGAACAGAATATCGTAAGAACGGAACATCGTACGAACTTGAAACTTGACTTAAGTTAGACACTACTACTGGACCCGACACGAAAATTTTCATCAAAATCGGTCAAACGGAAGTAGTAGTTTATTCGTTAGTTAATTCTCGTAATTTTTCACTTTTTTACGATTTTCTCAAAAAAAGCTTCTACAATTTTTTTAAAAATCGCCTCATTTAATACATTTTTTCTGCTTTACAAGATAGGATGGGCGTCATGTTTGCTGAAATTCTTGGAAAGGCTGTTTTCACGTTAAATTTTTTTTTTAAGATTGCAGCTTTAATATGCATTTTAGCGAACAATTGTATAAATAAAAGTTGTAGAAAATTAAAATTCCTACATTTATTTCAAACATTGTTTAGTATAACGCTCAGTTTAGCAGTAATTAGCAATTTTCTGTTTTTTTCTCACGAAACGTGTAAAAAATAGATTTTTTTTAAGATTTCAGCCTAAGCATGCATTTTACGACAAAAGTGTATATAATAAAATTTATAGGAAATCAATAGAACTACAACTTTTATTTGTTAGCGTTTTTCTCTACAGAGTCTAGTTTAGCGTGAATGAGTGATTTTAAGTATTTTTAAGCCAAACTAAGGTTGATTTTTATTTTGCGTCTTTCACTCGATGATTATAATGATGTTATGTTTATTGAGGTTAGTTTTTTGTTTATCTCTAATGTTTTATTACTAATGTTAAGTTATACTGTTCAATATTTGCATTGACAAGAGAAAGTTGTGTGAGTGTTTCACACCAAATTTTTTTTTTTTTTTGTAATCCCTAATGTGTGTACGTTGCAATCTGCTCAATTCAGAACAATAAGCAACCCCATGACCCAATGAGATAAGGATGATGTGTATGACGTGTAAATGAGGTGTAGTCTTGTACAGACTCAGGTCGACCATTCCTGAGAGAGTATGGTTAATTGAACCCCAACCATCAAAGTACACCGGCAACCACTGTCTAGCATTCAAATCCGTATAAAAGTAACTACCTTTACTAGGATTTGAACCATGAACCTTCGTCTCCAAAAATCAGCTGTTAAACAGATGATTTTGGCAACGACTTTACCTCTAGACCAACCCGGTGGGTTAAACCAAATTTTTAATAAACAAAAACTGTTGAGAGTTATCACAAAAATTTTGTTTAAAACTGTGCAATATTTGGGTTCAGACACATTAGAACGAATGTAAATATTCACATAATAAGTTAACTAACTAATATCAGCTTTTATAGAATTACTCACATATAACATAGTTCAGATATTTACGCGTTTTCAAACTCGTCTTTGCATTTATAATTTTATCAAGGTGGTTGTTCAGGGAAAATGCAGTCGCATGTGTTTGTTGGTTGAAGCTGCGTTTAACTAATTCTAAAGTTTTTAACCGGTTGGTGCTAAATTTTTTGTCCGATTCGTCTTTGTAGTTGCGCATCAATAGAAGTGCAACTTACGTTTTGGGGGAATACAAGTTTTTAAAGCTATTTCATCTGACGTTGTCTCCAATGTGTGTACGTTGAAATCTGTTCAATTCAGAACATATTCTATTACTATTATTATTATTTATTATTATCATTATTTTTTTTATTTTAGTTTTTTTTATTTATTATTATTATTATTATTTTATTATTTATTGTTATTATTATTATTTAGAATATATTCTTGTACAGACCCCGGTTGACCATTTTTTAGAGAGTTGTTGTTTAGGTCAACAGCCGAAAAGCTGGGTTAAACCTCTAGAGGTTTTACGAGTATTAAGTTAAAACGGGTAGTGGCGTGATTTACTAATTTATTTATTGCCTTCCTCACTGAGTTAAAAGAGTATGCTTATCAGCATGCCAGGCCTTCCCAAAAGCACCCACTTTCCACCCTGCAAATGACACCTTCACTTTATTCACCAAAGGGTCTGGCTGTATAGTAAAATTCATTATTCTCAGAGGAGATAACTCTTACTAGTGTCATTTACACTTCTACCTGTTCTGTTCTTAAATAGTACTCTTTAGAGAGTATAGTTAATTTGAACCCCAACCATCAAAGTACACCGGTAACCGCGGTCTTGTATCCAAGTTACTACCTTTACTAGGATTTGAACCAGGAACGTTCGTCTCCAAAAACAGGTGTTAAACAACAGCTGACTCGCAGCGACTACTTTACCTCTATACCAACCCGGTACTTCAATAGACGCGTGTATTTTTATTTTGAACGGGTGTTTTAATATGGTTTCATTTTAAAGAATTCTAACTAATTAAATAATTAAAAGTTCAATTTGTACAGAGTAAGAGCAGAATCATACAGTGAACGTGAGAAAACTTTACCTTACAAACTATGCTTAGTTAAGAGGAATGCTGAATACTATAGAAGAATACTGCAGAAATACTATAGGAATGCTGAATACTATCTTTCAAAGGGAGATAATTGTCATAACTATAAGAATTCTTTTTTAAAACCAATTTTTTCTTTTAAATTTTAAATATTTTGCTAGATATTGGTTACTAGTGCACTCTGATGGTGAGGGCTAAATTAACCATACATTCTCAGGAATGATAGGGCTACGTCTGCACAAGATTACACCTCATTTAAAGTACACGTCATAAATAACATCCTCATCTCATTGGGTCATGGGGTTGCTTATTGTCGTAAATTAATCAGATTGCAACCTACACAGATTAGGGTTTAAAAAGAAAGAGACACATATGTAAACACATTTGATGAGTTTTGCATATTTTTTTATCTATTTATTAGTCTAATGTTCTATGAATTTCTAGCCATTGCAGTCCACCGAGAAAAGATTTCTGAGGCTACTTTAAATTTCATCTTCATACGGACGAGCTTTGTGTTTCGATACCCAGAAAGTGCCGTAACATATCCGTAATATGTTTATTTAATTAAAACCAATGCTATAAAAATGTCAGTTTGTTTTAAAAATTCAATGGATATTGAACTGGACTACACTAAATAGTTTTCTTATACTTCAGGATGAGTATGAGTCAGAAAATTAAGATATAATATTTTAATTTTAGTAGAGAATGTCGAAAAATATATTTAAATAGTTTTGTTAAAATTGATATACAACTTAACTTGTAGTATAACAATGTCCACATAATATTTCATCCCACAATAAACTCAGGTGAGAAGAGCAATATGTTTGTTTTATAACTTACATTATTACTGCAGTGTACTTTCATACTTCCATAAACTGAACATACGGGTTTTTGTTTAATACAAAATTTAATAGTTAGTTATGAGCAAGTTATTTTTATTTCATAAAAAGGGTTCTAGTATAAGATTTAGCAATATCAGTATGTAATACTTATAGAAGTTTTTGGTTCTGAATTCTATTACGTGTCACTTTCAGTCTCATCGGAAATTAAACCTTCCAGTTCATCCTGGAAATTGAACCGCACGTTTATGGCGACAGTATTCTGCATGTGTCAGAAATCCAATTCATTTAATTACTGTCATTTTGATGAAATTTGTAATTTCCGTTGGGTGTTTAAACAAGGGCAATCCATATTTGAAAATTGTAATTCACTAAACTTATATTTGCTAATGCTATTATTCACTAAACTAAAACTATAATGGATTATAAAGTAATGTATCGACTCTCGAGACAAAAATACTTGATACCTGGATTTAATTTATTAGTCGTAATAACTAATTTGTAGTGCAATCAATCCGTTAAACTAACTGGGGTCATTGATTAACAGATCACATCTGTCCTATTATTATGTAGGTATTATTATGATTAGCTGTTATGTTTAATTAAGATCACTTACGCCTGTTAATTCTAAATTAATGATTTTGGGGTTTACTTTATTCGTAAATTAATAATTACGTCTGGTTGTATAAATCAAACTGGAATTAATTGACTTGGCTCTCCATGGATTTTATATACATGAGATTTACTAAAGAATTTATATTACGTAAATACTCATGTAAGTTAAATTTTTCTTACGTTTATTCCTAATTTGTAAAGTTCTGGTAAACATTGTTGAAATCAAAATGAATCACGTTTGTCGTAGTTTTCTGTGATTTACTTTCCTCCTTAAAATAAGGGTTTCACAATCGGGCAGAAGACCAAAAAAATGTTCATTACTCAATTTTTATTTTTATTGTTTATACTCACTTGAATTTTCAGTTAGTAGCCTAGTTATTTTCAGTTATAGCCTAGACAGTTAGTAGCCTATTTTATAGCTTACAAAAAAATAAGAAAAACAGGTAGAAATAATTTAATAACGAAAATCCCTACAATTGATTCTTACGTTCTCAAACACTTTAAAACCCATTGTTATCACCAATAATTAAATATACTTTGTTTTTACGTAAAATAATATAAGTTATAAAATATTTTGGATAGAAAATTAGAGGATTATGCTGATGCACAGAACGCAAGATGGAGACTGACGAGGCATTCGTTAGGAGTGGCCATGGAAAACTGAGCGAAAACCTTAACTACAGCAGTCAGACAATATTCTAAAACTAATCGACCAGAAACTAATTCTTAATAATTATTTACAATGTCAATATTCATTATTCATTTTATTATGAGTGATTATTTATTAAACGGGTCGCACTTTCATTTACGAAAATATAATTATGACAGAACAATTTGATACATATTTTTGGGTAAGTTTGTTTCTCGTAAGTTATTTATTTACGACTGTAAAGTTTATACAACTAGTAAATGCTATGATTACGATTGTGTTAAAATGACATGATAGGCCCGAGAGGCGTACGACAACCGTTAAATCTTTTTCAAGAATTGTTATTGCAAATTTTCTGCATTTTGAATAAAAAATTATTTAATTTACGTATTTACAAAAAAAGCAGGTATAAAAATGCTCGAGTGTCTTTTTAGGCGTCTTGCGGGATTGTCAGATAGATGTAAGATGGAAAGCAAAAGTACAAAGGTGTTATCATGTTGTTGTGACTTGTGAAAGCGTTTGTAGAGGTGTTGGACGAAATATTTTACTTATTTTTTATTTATTATTGTTAAAAACAAGTACAATGAATCTTATCCTAACTTATTTCCTAATACCCGCATAGGTCTAGCCTGTGCGCGGGTATGAGTTGGTTTATCTAACTTATTCTGTTACCTATAATAATAGCACTTTATATCTACACTAAATTATTTACGTAAAATAAAAGAAACAAAAATTTACAAAAAAAACCATTCAACAAAAATATTGGGCGAAAGGTATGTGAAAATCGGTGTGTAAGGTTTTGTTACTAACGTAAGGGTGTTTGTATTTATAGTATTATTACTAAAAGCGTAATTAAATTGACTGGGATGCCTCAATGCAGGCATAAGTCTCAACATAAATTTTAGATTATATTAAGTGGAACATAATTGTTTGACTTAATACAGTATTTATTATTTACATTTTAATAAATGGTATTTAAATTTTTAGATATATGATATTAAATTTTAAAGAGTACGAATAATAATAATAGTCAACTATAACTCATTATAATTATTTCATATTTATTATAGTAGTCACATATTTTACTGTAGTTATTATTATTAATTTTATTATTATTATAAGTATATTGAGTTTTATTAATTTATAACCTTACATGCTGGTGGGGTGTTCCTCTAACACTCCACCTCACAAGCAGGTAGAGTGTTAAATCAATTGCACTCGATCTGTTGGTTCCAGGGCTACAAAATTGTTCTGGTTTTTATCACATAGTGAACCAATTATATGACTGAACTCTTTAAGAACAGAAGAGGTAGAGGTGTAAAAGACACTAGTCAGAGTTATCTCCTCTGATAGTAATGAATTTCACTATACAACCAGACCCTGTGGTGAATGAAGTGAAGGTGTCATTTGCAGGATGGAAAGTGAACGCTTTTCGGAGGGTCTGGCATGCTAATAAGCTTACTCTTTCAACTCAGTGAGAAATACAATAGTAAACCACCTCACTCCTCGTTTTTACTTATTAAAATCTCTAGAGGTTCAAACCAGCCTTTCGGCTGTTGACCTAAACAGCAGCAACCTTACATAGCTATAATATGATATATTTAGTGTATTATGAATTATTTAGGGTTAAGTGAGTAGTATTCATAGTGTACTATATTTAGTATGCAATCTAAATTTAAGATAATTGTAGGTAAACTTAGAACAATAGCCTACATTATGTAATAATTATAGAATTATACCAATAAAAAGGGTTTATGGCCAAATAAATCAATAAATTAATAAATTTAACGGAAAATATGCAAAGCAGTTGTTGTTTTATTTTATGAGGTAGCAAATAAATTATTTTCAAAAAAATAATGTGTTGTTTAGGTCATCAGCCGAAAGGCTGGTTTGAACCTCTAGATATTTTACTAAGTAAAACGAGGAGTGAGGTGGTTTACCATGCCTATCTCACTGAGTGTAAAAGTAGCCTAAGCTTATCAGCATGCTAGGCTCTTCGAAAAGCACGCACGTACACACACACACACACACACGCGCGCGCGCGCGAGCGAATACATACAAAATAACATTGTACTTCAATTTAGAGAAATGTTCAGCTCAAGAAAAAAGGAAATATCGGAAAAAAATTCGGCATTTCAAAGTCATATAAAAAAGTCTGAGTAAGTAATGGAAAGGATATTGTGTGTTGGGTCGAATACCAATGAGAGGACGATATTGGCGACTAAATATGACAAAAATTACAAAACTTGATAGTGAAAATTGGTTTCTTTTAGAAGTTATCTTAATGACTACTGTACAGCAAATTGAAGAATAAAAATTAATATTCCGTGAAATGAACTGTAATTTTTTAGTTTCTTATTGGTACAATAACGAGCTTATTTAGAAACTACTAAAACGTAACTTTTATGGAGGTACTCTATTTTTTATAGAAAACTTAATTCAAGCATTGGTGTTTATCAAACGGCATAATTTTCACCAATTAAGGGTAATAGGTAATGTAAAAAATATAACAAACCTGAAAAATTAAAAACCGAAAATGTAATGTATTTAAAATTTGTTAAGAACTGCTGGATTTTGTGTTTGTATTTTTACAAAGAAAACGCAACCCGTAAGATGAGACACCCGTCAAGGTTGAAAATAATATTTATATTTGTTGGAAGTTCCTGAACAAAAACTGATAAGAAAAACAGATAAAAACGAACATGAGAGTAACACGAAGATAACCAAGTATTTAGAGTATTTATCGTATCTTGAAAAGAATAAAATAGAATATTCGTACCTTGTGATTTTCTTAGCATGAAATTTCTACCCTTTACAAGATAAGGCAGGTTGGATCAATGCAACGAAGAGGAATACTAAGCAAGTGGTATTGCAAATATTAAATTTAAAGAGAAAATTAAGGAAATTAGCCGATCGTTATCGGTTAACTTCAACTTCAGAAAACCCATCAGTTTATGATAAGGTTGGCAGTTATTATGCATTTATTGCAAATGAAAACTTTATTCGCATCTTGTTTCTCAGCAATACTTACTCTTACGAAAACATTTATCGTTTTTCTTTCAAAAGAACACTCTTTAGTTTATTTATAATAGATTTTGAACTAGATCGAATAATTGTGCATGACCCTATAAATTTCATTAAATTCTGTACACTCATATACTGTAATTTATTTTATATTTAAATATAAGTTGGAAATCAAAATAAGAATTTTACGTTAACTTTAAAACATTTTCGTTTCATTATATTTTACTGATATAATAAATTATAAATAGAAATTCCGCTAACGACAATGATAGTAGGCCTGTATGTATTTCAGTACATAATTTTGTACAAGTTTTCTTTATTTTAAATTTTGGTAGTGTTTTTCCTAAAAAAAATACATTATTAGTCATAAATTTCATACTTAACTGTGATTATTGTCATTAACATAAAATTATTTTGTGTTTCGTTAGCTATAGCGGTAAAGAGAACGAAAAGTTAAAAATCGTTTTGAGAAAGTAATCCATTTAAAGTAATCCATAAATTCAAAGATTATTATTTATTGAAATATATTACGTGTAAATATTTAGTATCATTAGTTACATGGCACATAGTTTATTACTTTTAGATGTTGTTTTGTACACAAACACACGTTTTAATCTAAAGAGGTTAACACCATATGACTGTCTTTTAATACTGTTTAGAAGAAAAGAGCATCTACAAAAATAGATTGAACTGCTGGGTGCTAAAAGTGGAAGTAGTATGATCAAACTGTGGTTGTTAAATGAGTTTGTTTTCTTATAAATAAAACTGTTTAACTCTGAACTCTCCGTAATGCTAGTTCTATTGGCTCAAGGTATATGCAGTGAGGAGGAACATGTGTGGAAACTTTGTGGTCTGTACGCTGGTTATAGCATTGTTATTACAAAGCAAATATTGTGAATAAACTATACGTAAAATATATTTTCATTGTTTTTTTATTTACATTTCCGTCAATTCTTCATATTTACTCGATAAACCTTAATCAATTCATATTTTACGTATTGTGGATTTTCGTGGGTGTAAAATTTGAAGAAAAATAAAAAATTTATTTTTATTTTTATGAGTCATTTTTATATTTGTAGTGTTTCGTATTGCCAACAAATCGTTTTTTTATTGTACAGTACAAATTTAAAGAAACTTTATTTACGTAATTATAAACAATTACAACAACTAATTTGTTCTTTCCTTTGTGAGGAATCTATTGATTATTCCAATAAAAAAACATGAGTCCCATTTTCTAGATTAAATGACGCTTTTCCCTAACTCTACGAGTATTATTCCAGAAACCGATGTATACACGTGGTAGATGAATTACAGTCGTAAACTTCTGATCTACGTTTGACCGACCGTTCATCTTGATCGTAAGAAAAGCATTAAGTTTAAGCAATACAGAACGTAAAAACAGTAAAGTAATGACTTTTAAAGGTCTGGTTCCTCTTAGGTCAAAAATTATCATTAATAAACAACCAATTGAGCAAGACAGTGAATTTCATTTCCTTTTATGTAATACCTAACTCATTGTTTGGATAATTTTATGTCAATGGTGAGATTGTGTGTCTCAATAGAATAAATGGTGCACTTATGAGAACGTTCACGATCAACGTAAGACAAGACACGTTCTTCAGATTTCATAGTGTGGTTTGTGTTCCTGGTTGCCTGCTTGAAACCTGGACAATGGCAGCTATTCACAGTAAGAGACTGCACAGTAGAGAAGAGGCCCATGAGATTTGTGGTGGGTTATTTCAGACTTGATAGACTACGAAGCGCCAATGTTAGAGATTAGCTATAGGTTACTTTACTAGTGAGAAGAATAGATGGTTACAGAGGGTGGTCGTTGGGTACAACCCGTGAGGGAGGCGGAGCTTGTGAATGCCAAGAAAAAGATGAAAGGACGTATGATCCTAAAAGTTGAATAGCAGAACAGACCATTTATCTAGTACTTGACGATGAGAAGATGAATGCAGTAGATGGTTTTTAACCTCTAAATTCACCGAGTTAATAATCGCCAGAAATAATATTGGTGTCACTGTTAAATTTTCCAAAACTGCAGTCATTAAACATATCACTATAATTTAAAAAAAATACCCTGTTTTAGAGTGAACGTTAATCCTTCTAGTAAATTTATGGTATAGTGACTTCCACATTGAAAGTTTATGAATAGCTCTAAAGCTAAATTTCAGATTGGAAAAAATAAATTCTAGTATTTATTTATTTATTAATAACTTACCTAATATGC
The DNA here is from genome assembly GCA_035578175.1 of Catonia carolina. NCBI lineage: Eukaryota > Metazoa > Arthropoda > Insecta > Hemiptera > Achilidae > Catonia > Catonia carolina. Next base: position 122,801,401 of record JAQMRL010000001.1, on the reverse strand, counting down.
GTACGTTGCAATCTGTTCAATTTAGAACAATGTGCAACCCCATGACCCAATGAGGTGAGGATGATGTGTACGACATGTAAATCAGGTTTAGTCTTGTACAGACTCAGGCCGACCATTACTGGTAGATATGGTTAGTTGAACCCCAACCATAAAAGTACAACGGTAACCACTGTCTAGTATTCAAATCCGTACTAAAGTAACTACCTTAACTAGGATTCGTCTGCTTTAGCAGAAATTGCTGTACAGTCAGACGTAAAACCAAAAACAAAAAAAATTAACGAGGATTTTAACCTTCGTCTCCGCTAATCACTGTTAACCAGCTGACTTGTTGCGACGACTTTACCTCTAGACCAAGCCAGTGTATCTCAAGTAAATAAATATTATTTTTTTTAAATTTCAAATAACTTATATTTTTTGTTTTATTTTGTATCTGACTGTTTTGCAATTGCTGCTAACGCAGACGGTTAGAAGGATGATACATGAAAATGAGTAATGAAAAAATTCCAGACCTGACCGGGAAACAAACCCGGGATCCCGGCATAGAAGCCAGTCGCGCTAAAAACTATGCCAACGAGCCTGCCCTAACTGTTTTAAGAAGAGGTATTAAAATTTTTTAAGTGGCTACTAATATATCGTTGGAAATTATAGTTAAACAACAGAATTAGGACTTTTTGTCGGTGGAAAAGTTTATTAGCTTAAGTTTATGTACTGTGAACACCGCCACGCAGCACTTTAAAGGAAATGTGGGGTTGCACAATTCAGTAAAAATTATTGTAGTTTCTTTAGGGAAATTAGTAAATAACAGGATAATTTACAACGTAATAGTGTGCCCGATAATTTAACACGCAACTTCTGAATTACTATCCAGACTATTATTAGTGCCCCAAATTATCTGTTGGTTTTGTTTGTAAGTGTTAGAAAGTTTTGATTGTTGAATATTTTCTAAGTTAGGGTTTGAAGTTCTATTCTAAGAGTTTTCTACATTTACATACTATTTCGATCATGTTACTATAATATCTTTATTCAATCGTCTGTTATTTCTCTGTGTTAATGTTTTATTAGAACAGTGATTAATTTATTACACATCGTCGTACCTAATCAGTGTTTCCTGACCTCTTTCAAATACTGTAGCTAAGAATAGTCCCAGAACAAGTATATTTGAGCACTAATACGTTCGTGCATATTAAATGAACGTAGTAAAGTGTTAGGCTTAGGTTTATATTTTACGACAAAACGATCTTAAATAAATCGTACCAAAAAATTTGTGTTGTCTGATAAAGTCAAATTTTCACGCAACATTTAAGCAAAACGTATCAAATCTCTTTAGTGATTAATTCATATTACTTTGCTTACAAAAGAACTTAGGCAACTAGAAGCAAAGTGTTTACATTTCGGCTATGAATAAATTAATTTTGCCATTCATAAAGATTACCACGTTTAGTAGGAGATGTTTGCTATAATTTCAGACTCAAGAAAATTTTTCGCTCAATTTATTTTCAAGACAAGCGTTATAAGAAACACCAACTCTGAAATAGCTAAATCATATGCAAATTGTCTCTAAGATGGCGCAAGCGCGAAGAGTATTATTATATATTACCCTCAGTACTTATTGGCATAGTTTTGTTTTCTAAGTTTTTATAGCTTAAATTCAATAAAAAGAATAAATTATTACCATTATAATTATTTTGATTATCAGTCGTTTTATAATAAATGAGGTAGGCAAGCATATCCAAGCATGTTGGACTATATAGGATTTACATAAGAAATTTTAAACTATTTTTTGATGTTGATACGAGCAATGGTTTTTGCGTCACACCAGTATAAAGCATGTGTAGAATTCGCATGCATTCCAAACTCTCTTTTAATCTCTCAGCTTTGTCACTGACAGTTTAATTATTATCCGATATCACTATTGTTGTTTTCCGAATTAAATATTTTTCCCATATTTTCCGGATGGTTTGTTGTTTTGCAAATTTGCTAATTTTTCTTTTTTTTATTATAATCTGCATATTCATTGGTACTCTGCGAGCCATTGCCACGAATACGTTTTTTTCGAATAATGATGCGGATAAATTTACTGCCAAAGAAAACATAAAACGTAATGTTATTAAAATATTTACATTGTGTAAGTTAAAATATAATATTGTAAAGTAGTTATAGTAATAAAATAAAAGTTACATATATGTATATATTTATTTTTTTCTCTATATTACAGATATAAAGATATAATCTTAAAGTTTTTTTTAAAAAATTGCTATTGTTATTAAAATTAAAATATAGGTAGGTAATATTAATATTTTATGTAAAATGTAATTGAATTTATCATTTATTTTATGTTGTTTTTTTTAAATTCTGTTTAACGCAATTTTTGTAACCTATTTAACTGTAGTAGTTATGAGAATTTAAGTGATTTAATTTTTTTTCTCTATACTCCTATGCGCGGACAGAACTCTTTGTGAAGAAGAGTTTTTGCATATAAGTATATTTAGTTTAAAATATTGTACATAGCTTAGTGTAGTAATGAATTGCAATTTTACTAAATAAAATAAAAAAAAAATAATGCTTTAAGTGCTATATTGCGAATAATAAATATGTGCTAGTGTTAGTTAAAAACCATCGAATTTTTCAAATAATTGTACTAAAACACCTTATGTAATAATGGAACTCCACTATTATGTATTTGTTGTGAACAATGTTCACTTTCTAGACTATGTAAGTCTAGATAGAAGGAAAGTGATACGGTTCGGGGTGTCATTCATTGAAGTTACAGCCTGCTTTACAAAATATATATTGTACAATATATATACATTATATTTATACATTACATACAATATATTTATACAATAAAAATGCTTCATTAAAACACTTTTTATTGTTAGAAAACAAACCATTAAATGAAGATCCTAAATTTTGCTTATATTTTCGGCGACCACAATTCCCGTAATACTATAAATTCTTGTCTCAAAATCAAACACCAGCAGTTTTAGTTTATTAAATTTTTGCTTAAATGATGATTAAAATAAGATTACGCGTTTAGTAATAATGGTAAGAGACTTTTAAAATAAATTATTTTAACAAATGCTTGGTAAAATCGTGTGATAAAAACCAAATACGCTGCCTTCTTAGCGTAGTGGCTAGCGCGCTAGTCTACAGAGCAGCAGAAGGTCCTGGGTTTGATACACGGTTAGATTCTAAAAATTTTAAAACGTTAAATCCCACCGTTGCAGTACCAAAAATCCCAGTAGTCGCTAAAGCCCAAGCTGTCGATGCGAATTTATAAACGAAAATAACTACAACAAAAAATTATGAAATAAATTTGAACAGATTTGCTAAAAATTTCGAAACATAATTTTTAAGAATAAGTAGAACATTAGTAATAATAATTAACAGAAAAAAGAACGCTCCTTGTTTAAAACGTATACCTAAGCAAACGGGTTTCTAAAGAAAAACTTGAAGGTATTTTTGTAGATTTCATTATTTTTCTGGTTGAAATATGATAAATAGTAATGTGAGTAATTTATTTTAGAAAAAAGTTTATGTTTTTTGTTGGTGAAGCTTTCAAAACTGCAATTAAAAAAACGTGTAATCCTCATAGAAAATTCCTTTTAAAAGCCCGTGAAAATTGTTATAATTGGATATTTCATTTTAAAAATCAGATTGGTAAAAAACTTGGCAGCTATCCATTTCAGTTGAGTTATTTTTGGCTTATTAATATCGTTTTAAATGGTTTATAACGAGGTAATTGAAATTGTTATTGTTTCATTCTGAACGACAATATTATTGTTTGTTCATAAAATAAAGTACAAAAAAGTTGTATTTTAAAAAGGGCAGCCTTTTAACTTCGAATTGCAGTCTTTGTTAATATTATTCTGAAGCATTTACAAAAGGACAATGCAGATAATGACAAATTCTAATTTATGTTTAGGAAAATTTGGTTTTTCTTAGACTTAAATTTTTGACTTTGGTTCATTATTTAGCCTATTTATTTAAATATTAGTTTCAATATTCCTCATCTTTTGTGCTTCTGATAAAATAAAATAATTAGTTTGACATGCAGCAACAGTAAACTTGTTTGTAGCAATGCAATATGCTTTAGTATTTGTAAAAAATATTTAAAGTTTCATTACTTAGACTACTACAAATTATGTGGATATTCTTTGAAAAGCTAACATATTCTCGAAACTTACAAATTTTTATATTAAACGTTGATAACAACTTAAAAGAAAGTAGATAAAAATATTACTATTAAATGGAACTAGATTTCACTGAAACTAAACCACAGTTTAAAATAATAATGATACAAATCACAATTTGATGCTATGAGAAAGTATTGTTAGATGTTTTGTCGGTGCTGATACTTCAAGCGAAACTATCTATCAGGGAATTAGTAATGAAGATATTAAATATATTTTAAGTTAAACTGTAACTAAACTAGAGTATGAAGATATGAAATATATTTTAAGTTAAACTGTAACTAAACTAGAGTATGAAGATATGAAATGTATTTTAAGTTAAACTGTAATTAAACTAGAGTAATAATCGTGCACAGTATTAAACTCAAAATGAGTCTGCAAAACGAGATACTAACTGAAGAATGGAAAAAATATAGTAAATAATGTATCAAAATTAGAATAGTTGGGCAACGCCATTAATGATTGAAATAAGAAAAACCTGGTGTGACACACTCATAGACTTTTTCCTGCCAATAAAAAAATATATAACCAATGTAAACAAATAACCTATGTTTAATCGTATAAAACAATTTAATATGAAAAAACATAACCTAATTTTAATTATGAATGAATGAAAAAATGAAAATTAACCTCTGTAAACTTAAAAATATAGAACATCACCCAGAATATAATTGTCGCTAAACTAGGCTCTTTAGAGAAAAATACTTAAAATAAAAGTTGTAGATTTTAAAATTTTTACAATTTTTATTAAATACACTCATCTTAAAAAGCATACTGAGGCTGCAATCTCAAAAAATACTAATTTTTTACAGACTCTAATGAAAAAATAAAGCATAAAATCAGTAGGCCTAATTGCCGCTAACCTAAGGGTTGGACAAAAAATGCTGGAAATAAAAATCGTAGATTTTTAAATATTCTACAACTTTATACAATTTGTTGTAAAATGGTCGGAATTTTGGAAAATCAAAAATTATGGACTAATTTTATAAATACTAAGGCTGGAATTTTGAAAAATCTAATTTTTTAGACTGATAGAAAAGAAATTCACTAATTATGAAGAAAGTTTACCAATTTAAACTTAAAATAAAATATAAACTTATTAAATATTTTTATTTAATATTATTATTTATTTTCCGGCATCGACTATTTACCTCCTCGGCGGACATTTGTATTGATATAATATAATATCTATCTATATAAATGAAATTCAATGTATGTGTGTGGGTGTATGTATGTGTGGATGTTCTCCTCTATCTCCTAAATTACTGAACCGATTTTTATGCAGTTTTTTATGTTGTAACTATGATGCCGGTTCAGGTTTTAGGCTATTGAAACCCTTAAATAGTTAGCCTTAAAGGGTTGAAAATAATGTTTATATTCTATATTAAGGCTTTTATGAAGTTTTTTTTTTAACATTAAGAATTATTTACAAACAGTTTAACAAAAACTTTCAGTAAATGTTGTGATAATGAATATAACTTGAAGAAGACAGCACTCAGCAGCGTTGCTTCCGTGTGATCGTTTGGTTATAAGTTATGAAGGGTTTATTCTTAATCCTGATGACGTAGATTTTTTTTTACGGATGAAGTGAATGAAGGTGTGAAAAGGAGTGAATGAAGACGTGATACTGATGATCTGTGTAATTGATGATTGGAAATTTATTAGATGATTAGTTGTAGATTAATGAGAGCTATCAAGATTTAGTTCATTAAGAAATAAGAGTTGACCATCCGCAATATAACTTTGTGTTTTTAATTTTAAAAAGATGGTTAAACATTTTTGATCAGGTGAAACGAAATGGAAGATCTAATATTCTCGCCTTCTTGAGTCTTTGATTTTCAATATTGTCATCGAGAAGATTTATAGCCAAATGATTAGAATGAGTGTCCAACTTGGTTAAATACTTTTCACTCCGGCTGCTAATTTCTTCTCTCACCGTAGGTATGCCCAGGTCATGATGAGTACTTCATTAGGCACATACCAAGGTGCACAGCATATAAGGCGAAGAAACTTTTTTTTATCTAACTTTTAGGAAGTTAGATAAAAAAAATGCTTGCAGTGAAATCTACCGAATATTTTGTGAACTATGTAGAAAAACATTGAGCCGTGTTCGAGGTTATGTTTTTGTTGATGTGCGTGTACTTTGTCGTTATTTTAAGTAAGCATTAATTTAAATAAAACAAATTAATTTCACATTTTTCATTAACTACATGTTTTTTTTTAATATTCCCGGTTTAATATTTGCCGGCGGCGTAGCAACGCACGCTGGGTACCACTAGTAAATATATAATATTTATATATATATATATATATATATATCGTACGAGTATGGCAAAATATTTTGAAAACAAGGGAAATTTCAAGATATATGCATTTATGTGAACCTCACTCGAATACAAAATACTATTTATGATGAATAAAAAATTTTGTCTACCATTTTGAATCTATAATCTTGATTAATTTTTTTTTTTTTTTTTAATAGGAAGATGGTCAAATGACACATGATTTTAATGCGAAATTTTACGAAAATTTGAGTGGTTAAAACCTCACATCGATATCTTACACGAGTAGGAAGATATTTGCCTTTCTTTACATTTCAGCATCACGATTCAACTGAAGTCATGAGATTTCGATGTGGACTTTTTGCCATTAAAACTGTCTTGAAATTTTGCATTGAAGTTATGTGACGCATGACTACCTTCCAGTTTAAAAAAAATTAAGTTACATTGAAGATTGCGGATCCATGATGGCGGATAACATTTTTTATTAATCATAAAATAATATTTTATATTCGAGTGAGGTTTAGGGCTACATTTGAATAGGGGTATCTTGAAATTTTCCTTACATTCGAAATGTTAAGCCGTTCTCGGAGTTTTCACCCATCCTAAGTAATTCACATAACATTCAAGAAGGTGTTACTAAAAAATGTTAAGAAAGGCGAATATCTTCCAATCCGTGCGAGATATCGATGTGGGGTTTTTACTATTCAAATTATCTTGAAATTTCACATTTAAATAATGTGTTGCATGACCACCTCCCATTTTAAAATTATAAAGTTACATTCAAGACGGCAGAAAAAAAGTTTTTGATTCATCATAAAATAGTATTTTGTATTCGAGTAAGGTTCACATCTGCATAGATCTTGAGATTTTCCTTACATTCGAAATATTTTGCCGTACTCGGACTTTTGGGACACCCAAAAGTATAGTAGAACAGTAACTGTCAAATTTAATGAGATATTTATTTAGAATGCTGAATAACTTGTCGAATTTTCTTGAGCGTAATATAATAACCTAAGTCTCAGTGTTTGCTCTTTCCTTAATTTTTTTTGAAAAATTGTTACGATACGTAACAAAGCCAGCTGTTAATAACCGCTATTTATTGTAACAAATTCTAAATTCATAATTTCATTGTAAATGAAAATCTTCTATTTAAAAATACAAACGAATCGGATATTTTTATTTAAACTCAACTCGCCAACTCTATTAAAACTGATTTCATTCACTACAAACAATTAGAACAATTTTATTTTAATTAAACTTGAATTTTCAATATAGTAATTGTTAAATCATTTATTGTTTTCTAAAATAAATTTCTATATAATGAAATTAAAGTTTTTAGATAATTAAAATTAAACAGTTCAGCACTTCATAACAAAGCAGTTAATAAATAAAGGAACCTTCACTTTCATTTTTGTGAATGTACAATCAACATAAAAATTACATTTTTGAAAATCATGCTGTAATTACGTTAAATTTATAACTGAAGTTAAACAGTTCTAATGAGATATGAAACATTTCAATCATTTCTCGAGTAATAAATTTTCCACCGTTAAATAAATAAATAACGTGTTTTCAGAAACGAGCTATTTTAAATTTACCGTGAAAACAGTAGATGGTAGTGCAGGTTATGTATTAAAATATTCATCTCAGGGATTTTCTACGTGTTCTTCATGATAAAAATGTACAGTTGTTTTTAGAATACTTTACAAAGTGTACTTGTTCGTAAGGATTTCAAAAGGATGTTTTAAAGTAAAAAGATTTATAAAAAATCTTTTTAGTTTTTTAACCTATAATATTTTTTAGAAAACCCAAAGGACTTTGGTTATAAGTCTAGTTCTTTAAATTTTTTGATACGTACGATATATAAAGGGTGTTATGCTTTCTGCACTTTTCTGTATTTCTTTGAAGTAAACATTATTTGCTTCCGTCTAAAATTGCATTTTCGTGTTTCGTATAATTTTTATAACTTTTTAGCATTACACTGGTTAAATTTAATTTGCTATATTTTCTTAACATATCTAACATTTTAAGGAAAAAAGAAAAGTTATCTTCTTCCCCTGATTTTTATTCCTCATAAAAATTGTAAAAACCAATAAAATTTAGCAATTAAGGTTCTAGATTTTACCCACGCGACGTTTTTGGCAACACGTAAGAAATTGAAGATTTTTAATTATATAAAAGTCTCAGTTTAAACTATTTAAATTTAAAATATTCAACAAATGTGTATAATTTTTTAATCCTGTTCATCAATTTGTAAACCAAAATGTTATCATGTATTTGATGGATGATGGCTGATAGAAATTCTGTAACTACAATATTAATATTTTGTTTTTTTCTAGATTATTTAAACTCACATCGACAGCTTGGACATTAGTGACTACTGTGGGTTTACGTATTGCAAAGGTGGTTTTTAACGTGTTAAAATTTTCAGACCTTAGCCGGGAATCGAACCTGGCTTAGATTCCTTAGTCTAAAGAACTGTAACAAATGGGGCGCAGGTTTAAGTATCAGTAAGGTAACAAAGCTTCTTTTCACTTCAAACTAAGTTTAAAGTTGTTGGCAGAATAATGGTATAAAATTTTATTTATTAAAATAAACGGTGATGAAAACCGATTTTTATTTAGATAATTTTTTCATAAAATCTATAATTTGAGAGAAAGTTATACATGATCAGTGTTTGTCTCAAGACTTACGGTATATATTTCGTAAAGAATTTTGGAGTCATAGATGTATAAACTTTCTTCATTATTGACTTACACTATGAACTTTGTCAGTCTTAAAAATAAATTAGGGATACAGTTTCTGTCTAACCAACTAATAAGAAACTTCCTCTTCGTTAAGGTAAGTACATGTTACCTTTCAGGAATCCCCTCTGACGACTAAAGTGACAGAGGAAGCGTGACGTGAATCTTAAAAGTACGTAAGAGTTAAAGCAAATGCTGCTCTCCTAAGCTTAAATTAAGTTTATATAAAACACTGCAATTCAATTACTTTGACCTTTACATGATTCTCCTTTCTGTAAACTATTTTACTAAAGTAGACTTTCAATGACCACACAAGGTACTCAAGATTGTATTGATAGGTACTTTCGTACTTAAGGAAGTATAAAGGTGCAGGGAGCGTAAATTAAGTTTAACGCTATTTTGCATCTACTTATTTGTAAGTATTACAATAACAGTAAAAAATCTTTTGCGAATTAATAAAAATTAATAAATAGAAAATTATTATACGAAGTTATAACTAAGAAACTACTTTTTCTTCATAACAAAAATTCGTTTTTTGTATTTTATCGGTTATTCTGCGTTATCGAAAAATGCAGAGAACGTTTTCACCGTTTTACCGGCGATTTTGACTCACTTTCGTCTTATATTTAACCAAGATTACCTCGTGGTATTTGTTAACAGTGCCTTGCAGTCGCTTCCCCAACCAGTGTTCCTCAAACTTCCCATAGCACCACTCACCCAGATGACTTACTCTGCTGACCAGAAGGCCATAATGTAACGTTTTTTATTCCTAATGTTTGTACGTTGCAATCTGTTCAATTTAGAATAATATGCAACCCAACGACCCAATGACATGAGGATGACATGTAAATGTAATCAAACTTTAACGGTCATCACTGTAGTGCAATAGTTTAGAGCATAACTATATATAGTCCGATTCACGAAAGAAAACACCTTTCTTTAAAGAGCAATATCTTTTGAACCGTTGTATGTGCAAACAATTACAAAACATTAAATTAAAACTTGTTTTATTGTTGGTTACAGGATATAGGTATACATTAATATTTTCGGAAATTAATTGTGTATTAAATACAACGAATTATGCATAAAAAGTACTCTGTTTTTAAAAGCTTTTCCAGTATACCCAATTTCAAGGTACTAATACTTTTTTTACGGGTACTTTAAAATGTATGTAGCTACTAAATATTATAAAATAAATGTTTCTACGGGTAATGCATATTTTTACTTTATTTTAGGCGACTGGTTTTAAAATGGCGGCTGTTTAAAAAAAAAGTTATTTCGTCTACCAGTAACGATACGGAAATAATTTTTGTACTGACGGTTACATATTAACAACAGAATTTGAAAACGTGACATGATTTTTCATTATGAATGTGTTTTACGCGGGGATGAAGTTGTTAATATGTAACCGGCAGTACAAAAATTATTTCCGTATCATTACTGGTAGCCGAAATAACAACACTTTCAAACGGCCGCCATTTTAAAATTAGTCACTGAAAACTAAAACAAAAATATGCATTACACGAAGAAACCTTTATTTTTTAATACGTAGTTAGTCATATGCAATTTAAAGCACCCGTAAACAATGTAGAAGGGTCTACCTTGAAGTTGGACATACTGGAAAGTGGTTAAAAACAGGGTACTTTTTATGCGTAATTCGTTGTATTTAATAAACTATTGATTTCCGAAAGTATTAATGTATGTCCTGTAACCAACAATAAAACAAGCTTTAATTTGATGAATTGTAATTGTATTTACATCCAACGATTCAAAAGATATTGCTTTTTAAAGACAGGTGTTTTGTTTTGTGAATCGGACTATAGTTTAGGTTGAACTACAATGCTAAGGTTACATGTTTCTAGCCGGAACCTGAAAAGATATTCGATAAAACTTTCTAATAAGATAACTATAAGACACTGTGTTTGCTAATGAACAAACAGTCAATGCAATTCTGAATAAATTAAAGAACTGTTAGTATCAAATTGCAATAATTGTGATAAAATTCACAATAATATTTTTAGAGTTCCTCGTACAATTATGTTATGTTTCTGAAACAACGAGAAAAATATTTTTTTGTTAGTCTCCCAAAACTCCTGTCCCTTTGTGGAATTAATTAAAACTGTTTTTAAAAAAATTAAAGTAAGTAGTTTCTGAGAAATAACGCGCACTGTAATCGATGTGTACAGTACGAGATGCAAGACACAATTGAACTACTGCGGCTCTTATACGCACGCGTGCCTAATGTCGGTCTGGCTGGAACATTCATACAATCTGACAACGCTGAAAAACGTTCTGATTGGTCTAAACGCGTGGAACAGCAGAGCTCATCAACCGTGAAAAGCATTATAGTGCGAGATATTACGGTAAGTCTATTATTTAATACACAACAATTTGTTTTGTCGTTTTCTGTTATTAACAGAAAATATTCTGTTTATTTTTAAATTTTTTATAATTTCTTATGAAACTTTGTTAGATTAACAGAAAGACTACCGAAAATGGGTTTTATAATGGGTTTTTTATACATTTTTATGTAAATTATTAACAAATAGCATGACCAACGTTGTTAATTATAACGTCGAGTTTAATATATAACTTAATTCAAAATTATTTCGTAAAAAAAAGAATAAAACTATGTTTGATTAAAATGATTTTTTAATTAAAATACATTTCTGAAGCAGCTTTTTCTAACTTATGAAAATAACGTCTTGATTAATTATAACTACAGTGAAAACGAAAGAGTTGTAGAAAGAGATTGTAATATTGTTTTGCAACCTACTTTCAGATTTAATCAGCTATAACAAATATTAATATGGAACTCATGTAGTTTCAACTCTATTTTCAAAGCAATACCTAAACATGAGCTCAGTATTTCAGAGCAAATATTAATTAAATATGAATTATAAAGTACATTGGTCCGCATTTTAATGCTTCTTTACATAACATTCAACTCCATTTGTACTCAAAAGTGTGCTGAAGAAAAAAATAAGTACAATGATATTGTTTAATTTTTTTTAGCAATAATGAAGTTGATACGATTTAATGAGTATGTATATCTTCATGGTAAAATGTGTTTAGTAAAACCTTTAAAGTATTTCACATTCCCAGTAAGAATCATTCCAGTTTTTGAAATTGTAGTTTAAAATAGTTATTAAGCAATCAATTGTGCGAATATATTCACAGATAAATTTAAGTTTGTAGTATCTAGGTGTTATTACAGTGAAACCACCATGAAACTAATTTAAAATTAAATTCAAAATGTCACAACGTTATTTGTTGGATAGAGGTAGTAACAACTAGAAATCCCAGCCTAAATATTTTAAAAACAATTTTTCTTACAGTATGATGATTTAAGTATGCTGCTACAGACTTTCTCTTGCCTATATAGGAAGGAATGTATTTTTTATGTCAATTTTTCAAAATCGAGTTTTCACCGGATATACAAGTTTTTAGACCACTTGAACCCAAAAAAAATATTTCTAGCCATTGGTCTGTGTGTGTGTTTGTGTCTGTGTTTAAATAGAATATCTCAAGAACAAAACATAGTACAAAGTTGAAACTTGTAAGATATTAGGCCGGCCGCGTTGGCGATGTTGGTAACGTGCTCGCCTCTCATCACGCGGTCTTGGGTTCGAATCCCACTCGGGCATGGCATTTTTTCATACGTTACAAAAATTTCATTTCATCCTTCACCGTCTGCATTAGCAGCAATTTGCAAAACAGTCGGACGTTAAACCAAAAAAAAAAAAAAAAAGATTAAACTTAGGTTATGTTTTTCGGTTTTTTTTCTAATGTTTTATTTCTAACTTTAAGTTATATTGGTCATTATTTACAGTGGTAAGAGAAAGTCGTGTGAGTGTTTCACACCAGATTTCTTTTTAACAATGATATTATAAAAATAACTAAGCCAGTGTCACCGTCACCCCTTCGATTAAGTACTGTACTGCCGGCTATCAAAGTTTCCAACGTAGCGATAGCGGAAGCCGCCAATAGTTCGGAGAGGGGTAGTAGACTTGTGGCGGCGTACCAACAGAGGCCTTCGTCATCGAGCCAGTAACCGCCTCCTACCACAAAGCTCTCGGCGACTACAAAAAGAGCGCTCAACTGAGCCAAGAGATTCCATTCCGATCCAGACAGCAGACAAGACGTCCACCACGGCTCACGGCTACAGGACTCCGCTGTGGCATTGCCTGCTAACGCGAGCGATGCCCACAGCGGTCCCTCGACCGAGCTTTACGACCACCAGATCCAAAAAAGCAGCCACCGACGCACTACTGCGAGGGAAGAAGATGATGTCTCCACTGGACGACGACACGCCGTATCGCCGTTCCGTTTTAACGTGTAAAAATTCCAGACCCAAGCTGGAAATAAAACCCGAAATCTTGTGTTTTGGGGTGTGTAGTGTTTAGATCTAACCACTGAGCCACGGAGGTGGCCCTGTATTACATTTCTTCCACAGAATCTCTTTACAACACCCTCTTAAATAATGAATGGACTATTTTTTTATATTACTTTATTGCTTTAATTTTTTGCCCCTAATTGACCAGTACCAATCACGTTACAATTACAATTTTCATGGCTACTTTTAATCCTTCGCAAGTAAGCAATTATTTTTTTAGAGTGTGCCATCTTTCCTGATAGAATCCGCGGTATGCAATATTTCGTGGGCGTCTTTGATATCTGAAATTTCTTACTCGTACTATTTTACATCTGATTATACATCTGAGTTTGAGAAGAAAGCTATAATGAGTTCTTAAACTACCATAATGCAAACATTTATTTCAACTAGTTCAACAGATAGTCATTTACTACACAAAGTTAAAGTGTAGGAAAACTACAGGTAAGGTACCTGTAGTTCGGTGAAAATAAACAGTATCTTCTGACATGCCTTTTCTGGAAAAAACAACAACCTACGTATCCGAATCCATTTATGACAAACCGTTTTGCAATTTCTGCTGCTTCTGTATGTTATTATTTTCAAGTTATCCAACATTGTCAACGGTTCTTTACTGTACTGGCAATTTTAAAAATTCCTTTTCTATTATCTGTCATAGAAACCTAAAAAATCCCGAGATTTACTACAATATGTATTTTTATTGGAACTTTTGGAGTAATGAATTTCAAACTAAAAGTTTTTATCTCTGTCCTTAATTTTAAAGATTCGATAAAACTGAAATTTCTTGAAACGACATTTGATTTAAACGTATTGCCGATAAAATGTTTCTAATCAAATCAGAGGTCAATAAATTACATCATATGAGACTAGCGTACTCAGACTCCTCTCGTAAAAGTTAACAACGCAGTATTAATAAATAAAAATACTGAAACGATTATCTTTTCAGTTTATTTAAAGTTGCATCATCTGTTTAGTTATAATCAAGCAATATAAAAATTATTTGTGTTTGTTATGGGTTGCAGTGCGGAATAAGAGGATTTGAGCATTTAATAACTTTTAGACCGTAGTCGGAATTCGAATCCGTGACTTTCCGCTTTGAAGGGTGCAGCGTATTATAGCACTCTAACCACTGGACCATGGAGACGGCCTGATAAATTTTATTTAGTTTTCTAAAAATTTTCTTTTTTTTTATTATCAAAACTGTTTTAATTTAATAAGAACCCACCCAACTTGACTGCTATATAAATTTTAGCGTGAGATGAATTCAAATAGGGGTACCCAAACAGAGCGTATTTCTTAAAACACAGGGATGCTTTCCTGTATTATGTTTTTCGAAGGGAATGAATGCGACTGTCCTTGATGTACCTAATTGTGCGGTAGAGCATCATGCAGTATTCTCTCGGTATATTACTTGGCGGTTACTCATCTAACGTGACCGTGGCATCCGTCGACATGAGTGATAAGGGAAGTTAGAGCCCTACAGGCTTTAATCCAAACTTTGTGGTTTGGATTTGGCCTCTTCGTGGCAGGGTTGACCTAGGAAATAACTTATCTATTAATCCAGTGTGCTACTGTTATATAAGCAATAAAACCTTCCACGACGATTTCAAACTCCCGACTGTAAAGGAACTAACTACGTCCTTCTATAGTAAATTTCACGAACGACAAGATAAACATCCTAACCAACTAGCCGTGACCTACCTATAGGGAACTCCACAACTTATCGACGTCTAAAGCGGAAATAGAGTGGAGATCCCTTGATCTGAATAACGGACAACACCATAGTTCTAAATGGAAGATTTACAACTGGGAACTTCTTATGAAAGTTAAATTCCCTACCACCCGTTAAATATTAAATACTATACAAGGAAATTTTGCAGATCATTGTACATTACGTAATAAAAATTAGAAACAAAAACCTAATGCGGAATAAGGGCAATTATCAGCAGACCCAGGAGTGGTAGTAGCGGTAGGACCAATATTAATTTCGGCTGGTCTCCATGTAAATTCGCTTGCTAAACCGATTTTACTTAAGGCGAGACTGTATGATGGTTTTAACTGAAAATTTCGAATCTCGGTTCTTTATGTTTTCCAATAGTTCAGACCGAGATCAACCACAAAAACATTAAATTACGTGAAAAAATTATTTTAATGAAAAAATGAAGTTTTTAGGAGGTTTACCCAGAAAAATTGTCGTGTCATCCAGAACGAATATTTTTCATAATTTTATACCGATCGTTTTAGAGCAAAGGGAATTTTAGTTTTTAAATATCGGCATTACTGTTCTTAATACTCGCAGCTGTTGGTTCAGCTTTCTAACCGAATGTTTATAAGAAATTTACTTGTTTGTGTACATTTTGTTTTTGATTTATGCCTTTTTTGTGTTTTTCCCGTTCCCGTAAATTTAGATTTTTAACATTTAGGTACATTTTTCTCGGAAACCATTAAATGTACCAGGCTAAAATTTTTACCAGTTACTTATCTTGTACATTCACATATTCCGGTACTTTTATGACTTCCTCAAAAGCTATAGAAATTATTTATATGTAAAATACCGTAAAAAAATTTGTAAAATTTTTATGTTATTCCTTATTCTGTTTTAACTTTATAATTTAACGGATTAATTTGCGGAAATGTCAGTAGCTCGAGCAACGCGACAACTACAAGTAAGTGAAGTTTCATTTTCTTATCGTTTACCGATTTGGTGAAAAATGTACCTAAAATTAGCAAATTGAACATGGGTGGTATACAAAGTACAGTCTTCCCTTAAGTCAATAAAATATCCCTTCTTCCGACTAGTTATGTAGTCTTGCTTGGGGCCTTAATAGTTGTTTAAAAAAAAAATTATTTATTTATACGTCAAAAAATTTACTTATTAATAAAAAGAACGACGTAATTTTTAGTAAATTATTTGGCGCTTAACTAAAAAATGAAATTTACTTTGTAACAGTCGTAATATTTTACTGTTCCGTAAACTGTGTTTTACTTCACTGCAAAATGGGTAGTAGTATTAAAGCACCGGTGAATTTGTGGTTCATATTAATACTCACCTTAGGTAAGCCTAATAATAAATTCCATCAGCTATCATGAAGGAACAGAATATTTCAAAATTAGGCTCAGTTATAGATCTACTATGTTGTGGTAAAAGTTATTTGCTTATGTTCTGTGCGGTGTTGTAACCACTTGAGAGATGATAGAATAACAGTACCGTTCGTATTATGAATAATAAAAGTGACTGAAAATACTTTGTAAACATTTTTATGACTGATAGGTAGATATTATCCATCTAATACTGTGAAGAGTTCTAGGCTGTATTTACTTTTTTTATGAATATTAATATAAATAACTTGACGGTCATATTTTATTTTGTATCGATTTATTGAGTTTTAAGGTGAGCATTTCTTTTCGTGGGTTTTCATAACATTTATTAGGTTTCAATAACAAACGAATTGACCATGAATATATCTGAGGTAAAAAAATATTTATTGTAAATTTTTCACAAATTCTAAAAGGTCTGAATATATCACTTTTTGTTGTTTCATTATTGAAGTTTTTATTTAAAGGTTGTCTGTAGTATGCCAATGCAATCAAAAATAAGTGGGTGAATGATGCAATTAAAAATATGAGTAAAGTCTGCCTTAAATTTTTATCAATTTGGGTATTATTACAAAAATATCAATAATAATAATTATAATAATAATATAAATGTCGTGTTATAACATGACAATTATTTTAAATAGTGTTATCTACAATGTGTCATATGAAATGTTTTTTTTTCACTACCTATTATTTTTTAGTCATTAGAACTGTACAGCTCTGCACAAACAATAAATATTTTCACTATTTATTATCCTATTATTCACTTTATTTAGTATTATTTTTAGAATCAGTGGATCCTTATTGACGTTTAACTTTAGACCGGGAAGAGAAGAGGCTAACTTTAGGTTTTCAATGTGTAATACCGGAGGAAGGAAGATATATTGTCGCCGACCGGGGCCGACGACACGTGGCAAAACCTTGCTTGCAACATTGGTGGCCATAAAAAGGGCCCTTTAATTGGTTTGGGGTTCTGAGAAGGACCGTTTGAATTTTTGCATGTAGAGAGCAGAGCCCGAACAGTGACGGCTCAGCTACTAGGTTCAGGCCTATCTCTCCCTCAGCGGCAGTTGGGTCTCCACTGCTGCTTGACAGTGGTGGCACCCAGAGTCCCGCAGTGTCGGGTCGGCGTAGGCCGTCGGCTGATAGTGCGGCCGAGGTGGTTCTCTCTGGTCTCGTGCTAAACTCTATCTTCACCGTGGTAGCATCAGGCACGCACGGGCTTCTTTCGGCGGCCGGGTAGGAGAAAGCTGGCCGGTGCGGAAATGTGTGTCGGCCACCGTTAGCTTCGACCAGGGGTGGTCCGTTTGGTCTCGGCTGGACTCTTCATTTTTCTTGATAGCTTCCTTCTTTCTTGTTCTCCGTTCGGGAGTTGGATGCCAAATGCGACTCGCAGTTTAGTGCTGCTGCTTAAATCCTCCTCCGGCGAGTCCACTTTATGGTGGAGGGGAGGCATTAATGGCTGCACGTCGGTAGCGCTCCCCGCAGCAGGCAGATCTGAGGCCGTCTGCAAGCGCTGATAATGGTGGGGCAGTCAAAACATATATATCATTTTATAGGGCGATGTCCGATGATAAGGGACATGTGACTTAGATGGTTTGGAAGGCGGCTACTGGAAGTGGGTTTGGTGACTGAGATCTTGAATCGGCGAGGTTGGAAGACTTTGGCAGTAAGGTCCGAACTGCATTAACATACAGAGATTTTTTTGTTAGGAAATTTAATTGTTAGGAGAATTTAAAGGTGTGCGTGCCGAGGTACCTCTGTGTGTATGAGCGTGCACACGTTTTATGTTAGTATATTTCTCGTTAGTATTATGGGGGTGGTATCTTGCATACTTCATATGATATACAATTTATCATTATGACTTTTGAAAGTTATAATAGGCAAAAGAATCATCTTTAATAACTAATCAATTTGCATGCAATTTGTGGGTAAATATTTATTAATGATACGTGATTTGATTAATACTGTATAATATACGAGGTATGGCTAATAAATAATGAGACTGACGGTGTAAAAATTTTATTTTTATTTTATACATAATCACTTATTGTCACCTTCAATATACACTCCTTCTCAATAAGTGATTATGTATAAAATAAAAATAACATTTTTTACTACGTCAGTTACGTTATTTAATAGCACACCTCGTATTGTGAAGATTAAACGGTATGGATAGTTATATGTTTTATAGTGATAAGTTGTATTAATTATTTGGTTTGATAAGGTGGGTGTTTTTGTGCGTGCGCGCTTGTGTGTTTAAGATGCGAATAGGCATATGATCCGGAGGGACTATTGAATGGACTGAACATATTTCTTCGGTACTATTGATGATCTAATTTGTATTTTTGTTCAAGCAGCCACATTGTGTACCTGTTTTATAATAGTAGAAAAATCTATGTTTCTGTAAACGATTTATTTTAATTATTCAAGAAATATATTTATTAGTTTCATGTAATTTACGTATGCTTTTGCCTACAATGTTACCACGAATCAATTAATAATAGTACAGTGTAGTAAAAGTTTAAGGAAATAGTTAAATTTATTAGGTAATTTAGGCGTATCTACTTTTGCTGAATTTCAGAGATTTAGAATTTGAACTTAGCTGTTGAATGAATAAGAAATAATGATAAACTGAGACAGTATACAATTTTATAATCCTGTTGTTTGGTTCTTTTTTAAAATCACTTTATTTAAAATCACATCAAATACCAGGTTTTTAGTGATTTTTAGAAGGTTATTATACTTGCTAATTTATTTCGTTAAATTTAAGTTCTTTTTCTTTTGAAAAGAGTTCATAGCCTATTATTATTATTATTATTATTATTATTATTATTATTATTGCAACTGTTGGATTGTTTCACTTAGGCCGATGTAGAAAATGGTACGATGTGTGTGAAGTATTAATTTTTTTTCTAATATAAGAGATCCATTTGGCTAGATCGTTTAAGAAATTTTGTTTTGCATTTCAACGTCATTCGTTTTTAAATAAAAAAGTATTATAGTAAGGTGAAAATTCACCTTACGGTGAGATAAAAATTACTATTTTCTCTAAAAATTATCGTCTCTTATTAAGTTATTTATAGTACAATTCTTTACTATTTCGTTAAGGTTTCTAATGGTAATTATAATATTATAATATTAATGGTATATAATTATATAATATTTTATAGTTTCATAACAAAAAATTAAAATCCAAAAATATAACAGAAAATTCATCAAATAACGTTAATGGGAATCATTTTCTTCTATTAAAGTTTAACGTTGAACATTCTGTTTATATTCCACTTTTCAGACATCTTGTTATAACGGTCTTGTTAGACAAAAGGAAAAATAATTATAAAAAGAAAATCATACGCCGTATAGAACAGTGCATTATACAGGAATCTATTTTTCGTACAGAAGATTGTAAAATATGATACACTTTCTAACGTTTTTGTTAATAAATAATTCTTTTAATCTTAGAGTGTGTACTTTGAGTGCGTGTAGTGCGAGTAGTAATTGTGTTCGTTTTTGGTTCAAAGCACGGGTAAAAGCAACTGAGTTAGTTGCAGTCAGTGAAAGGATGTTTGGTCTTCATTATGAATTTAAGACGCTCAACATGACATATTCAGAATACTGTTTCAGTAGATCTCTAAAACAGCGAACTACGGTGATGTGGTACGGGGTGACAAAGAGCTATGAAGAGGTTGTTTTTTAGTTGAAGTAGCGCGTAGAACCTGAGTGTTGCCGATGGGGTTATCTCTCTTGCTCCAATCACTCTCATTGCTTCTCACTCTCGATTTTTTTCTTTTATATACTTCTATTGAGATATTCTTTATGTAAAGCCTACAATTTTCAAAACTTCTAAACGCTGATACCTGAAGAAAGCGGCGACCCGTTATATATAACCTTTCATCCAAAATTGATTTAATCGGTCATTTATAATTCTCTTCATTTTCACAGTTATTTATTTACTGCAGTTTTCAAGACAAACTATTATTAATATTAAGTACTTACTACGTATTTAAAAAAAATTTATTTTACTGCCTAGTCAAAAAATAGTTATGTTAACATAACTATGTAGACTATAAAACTAGATAGTTATTGAAACCCTCCAAACTAAGAAGTTACAAATTATTTAATGCATTATCTACAACTGACTACAATTTTTCATCACGTCAATGATCGTCATCAGTATTTTTGTAGATTGTATTGTTTGGGTCATCAGCCGAAAGGCTGGTTTTAACCTGTAGAGGTTTTACTTAGTAAAACGAGGAGTGTGGTGGATTACCATTGCCTTCCTCACTGAGTGAAAAAGGACTCTCATCAGAATACCGGCCCCTCTCAAAAGCACATATTTTCCACTCTGCAAATGACACAATCACTTTATTCACTACAGGGTCTGGCTGTATATTGAAATTCATTACTTTTAGAGTAGATAACTCTGATTATTGTCTTTTACACCTCTACCTCTTCTGTTCTTAAATGATACAGTCTTTTCATTGACTGACCACGTGAAAAGAAACAGAGCTATTTATTTTAGCCCTGCAACAAACAGATTGAGGGTAAATAATTTGACACTCCAACTGTCTGTTATGGCAGACTTTTTGGTAGATTTTTGTAGATAATACTACAGTTGACGGAAAACTGAAATGAACTGATAAATTTTCACGAATTAAAAAACGCGTTGGTATATCAGGCGTAAAAATATGTTAAGAATATGTTATATAAAGTTGTGCTGTTGTATAGATCATCAGCTGAAAGGCTGGTTTGAACCTCTCCAGAGGCTTTACTAAGTAAAACGAGGAGTGAGGTGGTTTAGAAATTGCTTTTTTCACTGAGTGGAAAAGTATGCTTATGCCAGGTCCTCTGTAAAGCATCTTTTTTCATCCTAAATGATACCTTCACTTCATACATCTTAAGGTCTGGTGGTTATACGGGTGTATAACCACCTCTACCTCTTCTGTTCTTGAACGCTTCAATCATATAATTGGCTGACCATGTGATAAGAAACCGAAATATTAAATACAGAACTAGCAATGCCAATAATTGAACATTCCATCTGCCTGTTATGGGCAAGTTATATAAAGTAAAATTATTTAAAATTTCAATATTTTCTTAAGATTGCCTTAAATTTTTTTTTAAGAGCAGTTGACAGAGTAAACGTTATTTTCTCTAATCTGTGGTCGTTTATAGTTTAAAAATCTAAGAATATCTATTCAGAAAAAAATTTGAGCAATTATCATAAATAAAGTAATATTAGTTTTTAGTTAAATTTTTTATGATCATAATTTGGTGTTCATGAGGATAACCAGTATCATAAGAGCAGAAAATATTTAGGCTAAGTTTATGTGATTCTGATTTGATTTCTAAATCCTAGTAAATTTATATTTTTGACATATTTCTCATTCACCATATTTGTTTCTATTAATACAATGTTTAAGCACTCATAAACAATCAGCATAATTTGGAAAGTTGTTTCCTTTTTTAGCAGTCAAGTAGTAGAAGACATTTTAATAACAAGAAACTGAGTGCTCTTATAGAGCTTATTTCTAACATAATGCATTACATTTTTCTAACAAACTCTACCTGCATTTTAAAAAGTGAAGGGAAGTATTTAATGAAATTGTAGTCGTAGATTTAGTAAACAGATACTTTTAAAAATGTAAGCCTCAAATAAGAACTTAGATAATACAATATAAATAATAAAGCATCGTTTCAAAAGAACGATGTGAGGAAATAAAAGTTTACAGTCTGTACGAAATGAGAAAAATAGCCGGTTTTACCTTATTTTTCAAGAGTTAGAAATTAGATTACATTGGATTGTTTCGGAGGAAGAACGTAAAAAGAGCAAGGTCAAGAAAACATGTAAGAGAGTAAGCCAGCGTAAGGAATAAGAATCCTCGCCTGAACTGACCGCAGGAGAGATGCATGCACAGTTTATAACCAAGGTATTTTATTTTCCTTAGATTGAAGTAGTGGTTCTTTAAAGAGAAAGAATAATGAGATAAGAGTTGAAGAAACATACAATGTAAGCCTTTCCTTTAGTAGTTCTTTTCTAATTCATTCTGTTGAACATTGCTTATTCCTTCAATCCTTATTTATTTGTGGTTTTAGTATCAGTGTTGAATAAAATTAATTTTGGACAACAAAATTTGCTTTGCATAAAATTTATATTTAAGTAACAAATCAATTTTGTTCATAAAAGTTAACTTCAAGTATCATTAATTTTTTTTAGTTGGTTTTGGTTTAAAAATACAACATTACTTTAGGGAATAAGGGAATTGTATTTAGTAAATGACAGTAACAATAAGGTTGTTTGTTACTGTAAATAATTTTTGAATCCATAACGTTTTAACCCATTACAGAAAGGTGGAGCGTTAGTAATTTTTTACTCGATCTGCTAGTTCTAGGGGTACAAAAGGTAGTTGTGTTTCTCATCACACGGTCAGCCAATTGTATGACTGAAGCATTTAACAAGAGAAGAGTGTTGTTGTTTAGGTCAACAGCTGAAAGGCTGGTTTGAACCTCTTGAGGTTTTACTAAGTAAAACGAGGAAAGAGGTGGTTTACCAATGCCTTCCTCACTGAGTGGAAAAGTACGCTTATCAGCATGCCGGGCCCTCTGAAAAGCACATATTTTCCACTCTGTAAATTACACCTTCACTTCATTCACCACAGGGTCTGGCTGTACAATGAAATTCATTACTTTCAGAGGAGATAACTCTGATTAGTGTCTTTTACACCTCTACCTCTTCTGTTCTTAAATGATTCAGTCATTTAATTGGCTGACCATGTGATAAGAAACAGAACTATTTATTTTAGCCCTGCAACGAACAGATTGAGTGTAAATAATTTGACACTCCACCTGTCTGTTATGGGCAGAAGAGAAGAGGTAGAGTTGTAATAGACACTAATCAGTGTTATCTCCTCTGAGAGTAAAGAATTTCATTACACAGGCAGACCCTGTGGTAAATGAAGTGTAGGTGTCAATTGCAGGGTGGAAAGAATGTGGTTTTCAGAGGGTCTGGCATGCTGATAAGTAAAATTTTCCACTCAGTGAGAAAGGCAATTATAAACCACTTCTTTCTTCATTTTACTTAGTAAAATCTCTAGAGGTTGAAACCAGCTCTTTTGCTGATGATCTAAACAACACAAAACGTTTTAAGTGTTTTGTGTGCGTGTTAGAAATAAATGTAGCGATATTTTTGTATTTTGGTAAATTTAGTTTTAGAAAATGAGAGTACAGTATGTCCAAACTCAATTGGCGCATCAACTCGAATAGCTGTACAAGTGCAAGGTGTTTCCTAAGACCACAGACTGTTTAAAAATTTTATCCTTCCGATCAAAAAAATAAATAAACAATTTTCTCACTTTCTGTCAGTGTTCATGAGTTATCTTGCACATGTTGGTGAGGGACGAAGAGAGGTATGATCCCAACTTTAGCTTTGCGCGCCAGCTCAGTTTGGACAACTGTACCAATATGGAAACACTGATTCTTAAAATGTAACAGTATCTTTTGGGTTATATCCCAAATAATAATTGTAATCGTTACAAAAATGAATAGTTATTAGGATCGCTTTTGTGTTAACGGTTCAGGTAGTTTACGGTTGAAAAACTTGTTCGTTAGTCTAAGGCAAGTTGCAATAAATATATAAGAAAAACGTATAAATTTCCATGTTTCTAGGAACGCCACAAGATTCATCTCAGCTAGTAATATGTAGTCCTTTTAATGCTTGAGTATTTAATTTTTTTTATACATATACGCAATTATTATAAAAGTACTTCACTTACTTTTTAAGCTAGAATAAATTCCATGAATTTTGATATTTGAAATAGTATAACTGTATAATCTGTGAGTAGAAAACTAAAACGAGAATGTATCAAAATATCTTTACTAATCTGAGTAACATATTATGTAAATATATTGTTGAAACTTCCTGTGCTAATGAAACATTAAATCTACTAATTGAAACGTAATCAACCTAAACTTGCGAACACTAATACTACACTATTCACTTAATATACTTATATAACGATCGTGTTTAGTTGAAAGTTGTTTATAGGTTAATTGGTTTTCAACAGAAAATATTTACACTATAAAAGTGACAGGGGTTTAGTCAAATTTCTATGAAATATAATCACACAATAAATAAATATTTTAGTGATAGTCTATGTATCCTCACAGGTAGATTTATGTTCCCTGGAAAGTATACGTATGTATTAATTTGAGTGAGAGTTTAATTTAACCTAAAAGTTTCTTAGAAATTTTAGTTGATTCCCATAAAATTTGTCATTTTGATTCAACTTTTACCTGTCTCTTGCTCTTTATGAATATGTAAGAAAGAATGGTACTGTTATTGATTTTTCGAAATCAAGTTTTCACCGGAAATTCACATTTTCAGGTCTTCTGAACCTAAAAAGAAACTAAAAAACATGTTTTTAACAATTGGTCAGTACGTTCTTATTGAAATCAGTGAAAATTGGGTATTCTTTAAGATTGCGGCTTTAGTAGTCAACGACAAAAGTGTCCAAATTCAATAATTATAATAATATTATAAAAATGTGGCAAAAGTGTTAAAAGTGTATACAATAAAAGTTAAAGAAAATTAAAAACCTACAATTCTTATTTCAAGCACATTTTTCTACAGATCCTAGTTTAGCGTGGAGTAGTGATTTTAAATGTTTAAGTCCTGCTACAGAGGTTGATTTTCATTTAGCGTCATTCACTCATGCTTATTATTAGATTATTGTTTAGGTCAATAGCTGAAAGGCTGGTTTGAACCTCTAGAGGTTTCATTAAGTAAAACGAGGAGTGAGGTGTTTGCCTTGCCCTCCTCACTGATTACAAAAAGGCCTGTACTTATCAGCATGCCAGACCCCCCGAAAAGAATCTTCTCTACACCTTGCAAATGACACCTTCACTTCATTCACCACAGGGTCTGGCTGTTTAATGAAATTCATTACTCTCAAAGGAGAAAACTCCGACTAGTGTCTTTTACACCTCTACCTCTTCTGTTATTAAATGCTTTAGTCAATTGGCTGACCACGTGGTAAGAAACATAACTGTTTTTAGTAGCCCTAGAACTAGAAGATCGAGTGCAAATAACTTAACACTCCACCTGCCTGTAATAGGCATTATTAGGTTATGTTTTTCACTAATAATTGTTTGCTAATTAAATTGTAAATTATTAAATAATTTAATTTAGTTCTAATTAAATTGTAAATTATTTACTAATGATTAAAGGTAGGCTATATTTTTCATTATTTGAAAAGAGTAAGTCGTGCAAGTGTTACAGATCAGATTTTTTTGAAATATTGGAATTCAGGAGCTATAGATCGGGAAGGTTAGAAACCTGTGTGAAATAAACGTTAGCTTTTTGACCTTCACGTCATTATATATGACGTACAGTTACGTAAAGTCCGAAGTTCACGCAGTTTGTAAAGGTGTTCTTTGCAGTCTTATAATTTTTATCTGTAATTAATTATCAATTAAGACTATTTAAATGCGTTTCTGGGATATATCTTCTAGTACGTGATACAATAGTTAGTAGTTTCTTAAAGATTCATCTCTTTTTTCCGTAATACTAATGTATTCTCCAAGATATCTCAAATATATTTCTACTGATAGCTTTTGTAGAAAGGCTCTCTGTTATTGTGATTAAGGTCTGATATTAATAATATTAATGATACTAATATAGTTTAATATTAATATTGTAATATTAGATCTCATATTGTGATTAATGACTTAGTTATTCAGTAGTTGTTTGTTAGAGGAACGAATTATAAATTTTTATAAGAAAGAAAGAATTTCAGAAAATAGATGTAAATGAGAAAATTAGTTAATATCACAAAAATTGGATAGAACATTTTTAACAAAAGAAGGAAAACAGTTTTTGAAAACGGGTCTGGGATATAGGGCTGACGGGAGAAGAAGCTTTGTAAGACCTCTATAACAGTTCGAGTAATTTATATTAAACACAGCTTTCTAATAAAAATAAAACATTCGGCGCTGGAACAGGCTGTATAGCCTATGCATCCGAAGACGAAAAGAAAGAAGAAATATTGTTTTTTTTTTAAATTTTTGTCCACAATTAGCATCCATATTCTTGTGAGTATTATAGATATAAAAGGTAAGTTATTTTGGTTCTGAACGTCAAAATGAAGGGTGGGTTGTCTTGAAGATTTAAGTTTTTGTGTTTAGCCTGATAATTAACATACCCTCATACGGAATATTATATTATTAAAAATTACTTTAGTTGTATGTAATGTGGGCAACAAAACTATGGAACCGGAGCACAGGTGTAAAATATGTTTATTTTCTTCGGTGAATTAAAACGAATACTTACCTATTTAATTCAAAGGAAAATTCTCATTCATAACACTGCTTACTCATCCAATACATTCAGTAACATTTGCACCTTCCACAAATGCCAGAAAAGCTACCTTGTTTCACGTAACATTTGTATTTTATATCGATATAAATATTCTTTTTTAGTCAGTAATTTAAATTCAAGTCTTCGAATGTAAAATAACTATTTCATTACTGAAGCAGTTTGATGTATTAAACGGTCCGGTATTCTTAATCTGATTATCAGCTTTACTAATTTAGCTGAAGCATGTCAATTCAAACTTGCAGAAGACGAAATTGAATTAAACCTTACTATAAGCAACTCCTTCAACCTCTTCAGCGGTAAAATAAAGTTAGCATTCCACTTGATGAACTTAGAGAACAACTCTCCAAAATAGTCATTAGATGCGTGTATTTTGTAAAGATCCTGAACGTCATTTAAGAAAAGGAGTTAAAAACAAATAGTTTAGAACGCTGTAGAGAAAATTAACCCGTAGTTATGCTAATAAAATGTTTTAATATTTGTAAATTAAGATATGTGATTTCACTCAAAGCTCGGTTAAGAAACAACGAGAAATACAGCTAAATTAAAGTTCGTTCCGTCAAAAAATTGTTTTATCTTTTATTGAAAAACCAAATGTGTATTTGGCTTGGAGCTGACATCATCATTTTACTAGCTTTAAAAGATATGGTAGGCCTACAAGGTTTACTGACAAAAGTGTTATTGGTAACAACTGTACTGGTAAAAATAACTACTGTCTGTCTGTAACTTGATGTCCTCCCGCAGAGAGAAGCAGAATCAGCCCGCTACTAGCCTTCTTAATAACACTTCATTATACCAATTCCAGTGTACTAGTTAGTAGTAGTACATAATGAAATTTTATTGGGAAGGCTAGTAGTGCGCTGATTTTACTCGGCTCTGCGAGAGGCCATCAAGTTATAGACAGACAGTAGTTCGGTGTAATAAAAATATAGGGCCTACTGGTCATCTTCGTTGCCTATCTTGTAGAACGCTAGAATCAGCTGACAGTTCCGAATCCAATTCCCTGCTAAGGTTCTTATGCTGTTTACGCTGATCAAACTCATAGTTACTGACTTTTTATAAAAAGTTCTGATCCCAATTATGTCTGAATATTCCGTATAGAGGTTTCCTTAAAGAGTAAACATTGTTACGAAATGAATAAAAGTTGTGTAAGAACCGTCTTGAAGGAGAATCTCCGTGCAGTAATGCAAGGCACCTCATTCAGTTAAAGACAAAGAATATGCAATGGATGTCTGATTTTTACCCCAATCCCCAATGATTGTGTATTTTTCAGGCGTTTTAGTAAAACATATTTTTAGTGATATTATCGTGCATTGTGCGATGTCACATACAATATAATATTTCCGAAAAAAATTGATAATTCTTAACAGGGTTAAATACAACACTTAGCTCTTTTATCATGTACCTACTTATAACGTTGTGAAAAAAGCTTATCGAATATTTCCACTCTTTGAAACTGGTTCATCCTTTTATTTTAAAAAAGTGGATGTTACTGTTATTACATTTTGTTGTTATGCGGTAGTATTATGTATAATCTATAGGAGACAGTGTAAGAAAGAACGTTCTGTTTATACAAACAGGGAAACTAACTTTACGAATGAAATTTATTATATCAATAGATTATTGAAGTTAAAATAAATTGCTTTAGAAACATCGGTTTGAAGCCACACGATTAAGTATTTCATGTATATGGTAAAATAGTTTGCTATTCAATTGAATGCCGATGGTAGAAATTCAGGTAGCCATAGAAACATCATTGCTCTTCCAATTATATAGGGTATAGTGTAAGCAGGTCGTTCCAGATTCCATTCCAAAAAGGCCTATCGGAGGAATTTAATTGACGCACGTAGTAGGTCTTCCAGTCCGTATCCGAATCCACTCGAGTGTAAATTTCTAGATTATAATGTTTGAGGGAAGTACTTAATCTGCTTTATAATTCATATAGTTTAACTAGTGTGTGAAAATAGTGAACTCAAAAACCTTAATTTAATTTACATAATTAAGTTGTTAAAAACAAGTTTGTAGCTAAAGTATATAAACAAACTTTAAAAACTTTTATTAGTTTCAAAGAAAGAAAAAGTAAATTTCAGAAAAAACTACAACTTTGAAGCAATTCCAGATCCCGCACACGGCTCACGTATTACAAGATTAAAATAACCTTCTGTTGGAAGGAACGAATCCAAAAATTGAGACAGCTATAAATTGGGAAACCTTACGATTATTGCTTTCTAATTAGTTGGGTAGATTCTAATCAAAGAAAACTATGAAAAATTCGTACCCAAGATATGTACTTTATGTGAGTCATGGAGTGTTGGAAACTTTTCCACCAGATAGAAAGAAATTAATATTTTAGTTTACATATTTAACATCCCAAAAGTAATCATAATTTATAACTGTGATTAGTTAATTTTGTTTACTTGATATAATGTGTATCGTAATAATAGACCAAAAATTAATTTATATTTGTATTTTTTAAAAATTTTGCTTGGTTTAAAGATAGATATTGTAATGAGGATGTGTCCGCGTCAATCAAAAAATCGGAGTGGCTTAATGCGTTATATTTTATTGAACTATAAAACGAATGTTTTACCGGTTTTATTTCGGCCAGTTCTAGAAATTGATAAAACTTAATTCACTGTACTGTACCGAAATCTGATATAGTCGCTAACAACTAAGCGATTGTAGTGATTTTATAAATAGTAACTACGTAATAAATAAAATGGATTTGAAATAGTTGACATTTATATTTCAGTGCTTTAGTACTATAGTTCAATTTTATTCCTAAGGAGATTCGAAAGGTTAATAGTTTAAAAATAAATAAAGTTTCGTGTGATTGCATGATAAATTTGGTTTTACAGACAAGATTGGATTTTGTATAAGAAATCGGAAAGCCAGTTTATTATTAGTATGTTGTGTTGGTCGAAGAGACGCGACGTGATTTCATTACATCTTATTTCATATTGCAGAACGTTTTTATCCTTCCCGAATCCAAACACACCCTTACCCTACAGCCAAAGTATATCTATCGTTCATTCGAGTGCTCCACGTAAGCCACTCATTTTATTTATCCCAATACTTTTCAAAATTTTTATTAAGGATATTATATTTCAAATGGTACTTATTCGAATACAATTTTATAATAGCGTTTTAAAGGCAAGTAAGGAAATATAAAACAAATACAAAGTCTATTTACTTAGTTTTTAAAGTATATCACGTAAAACTTTTTATTTATATATTAAAAACCATACTAGCCGACTCCGTTACGTTCAGCACCCTAGGCTACAACTCGGTTGTCCCGGCTACGGTTCGATTCCCAGCTACGGTCTGGAAATTATTAAAAGCGAAAACCCGACGTTTCATTACAAACCCAAATGTAGTTGCTAATAACCAAGCTGCTGATCCGACTTTAAATAAACCAGAAAACCATTAAAATTTTAGCAAAATACACATTACATTCACAATTTACCTTAAGTCCAGCATAATATTTCTTGTAATATTTTGAGGTACAACATAGGCCTACGTGTACACATACACATGTAACTGCACATTTTTACCTTATTATTCACTTGACCATAATGTATTATGTTTATTTTACTTAATTATATTTATTTTGTTTAATTTATTGTAGTGTATGTTCATATTTCTCAACATATTTTAAGTTTTTAATTTGAACCTATTGGTACTTTCCGGAAGGTTTTGTTTAGATTAAATTTTAACATTCAATTGCATATAGTCTCACACCATCTAAATATTTTAAACAAAAAAGCCTAGGCTTATAAAATTAAAATTTAACACAATTTCTTTCTTTTTAAATACAGCATAAACGCATAAATACATGTA
Source organism: Catonia carolina (assembly GCA_035578175.1). NCBI lineage: Eukaryota > Metazoa > Arthropoda > Insecta > Hemiptera > Achilidae > Catonia > Catonia carolina. The sequence continues at coordinate 122,770,478 of JAQMRL010000001.1, read as the reverse complement.
GCTTCAAAATATACTTTTATCGTATTTTGAAACTAATACTAACTAAAATAAAATACTATTTTATATAATAAATTTTACTAACCTTTTTTAAGCTACCTTTATTTTTTAATTAATCACTTACACGTGTTTCGGTGTATCCACCATCATCAGAGTATATTGTAGAATGACAGTATGATACATAGAGGGTTTATACGTATAGAATATTACAGTGGTAGTAGGCATAGAGCGTTTTATTATATAAAAGATAAAAAAAGTATTGAAAAATGAAATAAGGATAATAAAATTCATTTTATTTATTTATTTATTTATTGCAACTAGTCTTAAACAAACGAACAATTTTATTCAAACTTAAACTACCTAATAAGACAATAAAACCAAATGGATACTCTTTTTTTCTAACAATAACAATTATTTAATATATAACTCTAATGCTACTCTTACTTTTGAAGATTAGTATTTCCTATTCCTATTCTTATTTTGTATATTAAATTTACCTAAGTAGACTACAGCTTTGTAGTTAATCTTACTAATTATTACACATTTACATAATCATGAAGAAAAAAACTAAATTTGTAACTGATTCATAAAATTTGTAAGAAATAAACAAAATACGTTTATGGAACAACTATATATCAGTTATCTTAGTTTCTAAATAGGCTACACATTTTTTATTTTCAAACTTATCATACTATTATTATTTTCTGAAATAAAACATTCTTATTTTCTGAAGAAAAAAAAAATTCTTACAATATTAAACAAAACATAAGATTTTACAACTGACTTACAGGATAATTTATTACGATTGATTATTATATAATGATTGCAAAATAGACTAATATAAGATTTCCGAAATCAAACCAATTCGAAGGTTTTCTGGCGCTTAAGTCTTCTCATTATGTCTGAGTTATCGCTAATATTCTCATTATTATGAAATTCGAGAATAAACATTTTTCTTTGGTTTTCCACCTTAGTTTATTCACAGCTGCAATGATTTGGAACTCTTTTGTTTTATGACCATCCACAATATCTTGCACGACGATTAACAAAGTAAATGTAATTTCTTTGCCATTGACCGTTCCTAGTTGTTTTCATAGGTGTGGCCATGTATTTCATTTTGGCGCAGCTGTCGCATGATATCCCTGTATTTTTCACCATCTACAGGGTTAAATTTGAATTTGTCTCCTTCCAAGAAAGAAACTCGATAAGCTCCTACTGCATTCTTTCCAAGAATGTTTTGTAGTTAATAAAACAAAATAAAATTATAAAAAATAAGATTCATAGCATATACAAATGAGTATAATGAAAAAGAAATAAATACAATAATAAGAAAAATTAAGAACAAGCACTATTTTAAAAATAACTTAAGAACAACCCTTACACTAGATAATCAAAAAATCAAAAACAAATTATATCATTCAAATACAATAAAACAATTACAATTAAGTCATATAAGAGGTTGAATAAATTTTATAAAGTAATATACAAATGTAATAATAAGAAACTACTATCTTCAAACTTACTGTGACACTTATCGCTAAGGTCCGTTTCGCGATCTAGGTTTTTAGATAATTAATACACTAAAGTTTGCAATTACAAATATTTATTACACTTAAAGGTTTACAAAATAAATAAAAAACTAATTAAAATGAGTTATTACAATAAATAACTTAATAACTTACTTAGCACTACTTACAATCACTTTTATAGACTACACATACAAAATGACACTGAATACACAAAAACTGAATTTAATACAGATCACATTAACTTTCTACAATACACACACAAAGACAGTGTTACAATCGTTGATCAACACAATGCTCGGTACGCGCCTGCCTACGTCCGATAGACACTCGTCAAAGATCAAACGATATACTGACTGGACCGCGCTCGGGGGTCTCTTTATATACTCATTCACAAAGATCATTCCAGAAAAAGCAGAGTACAAAAAATAACCCTATATTAATGAGTGCTAGAAAAATCCGTTGTAAACAAGTCAACAATAGGTATTTATGTAAATAGAATAAAAGTCGTGACGGGTCCCATTCATAACAGTTGTACAACAAACAATACCCGACCTTTTATCCTATACAATAGCGCGCAGTCCTATTGTCATTTATTGTTGCTATTGTGTTATTGTTATTTTTGTCTTATTATTCCTTTCTTACTATTTTTATCTACTCTGTAGCATTTCATGAATGAAATATGGAACCTTCGCGAACCATCTTTTCGATTTTGTCACAATACTTTGCAATAAAATAAATAAACACTAAATAACAAAAAGGGTGTATATAAAATAAATTGTGGTAATGAGGATTGTACCAAATTTTACATTGGTATGACTAGTCGTAATTTTTAAGTGAGGTATAATGCATATGAAAAAGGGATGAAATGTAACTACATTATATCAAATATACCAATCATATAAAAGAGGAGGAACATAAATTTGGTAAAATAGACAAACAGTTCAGTACAATAGAGCAGTGTAGTAAACAAAGTAAGAAATAAGATTGAAAAATTTGAGATGTTCCGTATTTATAATTATTTAAAACAGCAAAAGCAGGACATTTAAAATGAACAAATCAAATTTAATAATGAAGTGATATTGACTGCTGCTGCTATCTGTAGTAAATAATATTAACTATTATTTTTATTCAAAAACCCTATTAATTGGCCAGTATTTGACTGGTAACTCATCGGAGTTACTGTCAAATCTTGCAGATCTCCACCCCCTTTTTATGGCTGTATTTACGTAGTGAAATTTTACATACTACTGTAATTTTTACATTTTACATTTGACAATTTTCATTAATGCCAATAACTCCACTGTATTAAAACACATTTCTTAATTTTTCAAAATTTTTGGGTCATCCCACTTCGCCAAAATCAATGTAATGTGTTTCAAATGGGCCCCGTCATTTTCCCGCGCTTTTTCTATGGAATAAAATTACATTCTGATATTATGAGAAATGATAAAATATAGGAATTTGATTTAAATCAATTTTATTCAAACGACTGAAGATGTAACATCTTCTATAAATTTTTAATACATTTTAGTTTCAAACGGTATAATATACTCTGATAATGGTGGATCCACTGAAACACGTGTAACTGATAAATAAAATATAAATACAGCTTAAAAAAGTTAATGAAATTTATTATATAAAATATTATTGATTTCAAGCTGCAGGATGCATTATTAGGATTTGTTTCTAAAATAAAATATTTGGAAATATTGATTTAAAAAGAGGACTGTGCGTAAGTATTCGTTTTTCATGTTTGTTAGGTCTATGATTCTAATATTACGTATTTGATTGACATAATGTTATAATATTAATTTAAAATAATATTATTTTAAAATAATAATAATTTAAAATATGTTTCAGAATATTCATTTAATATTCTAAAAATTATGAGGTATAAAATAATAGTAAGAGCTGGTTCGTGGTTATATTGGACAAATAAAGAACTGTAATAAAAATTTAAAATTTAATATTGATAGGTAATTATTAAATTATTTTTATTATTGTTGGTCCATAGAATGGTATAAAACTCTCTCTGAAAGAGATGCAGAATTCTCTCCGAATTTAAAAACTGCTGAAACTCTACCGTTCAGGTGAATTTTAGTATGAACAGGTGAACCTTAGTTTGGCGTGAGCTCATTTAGAATGAGTACGTTCGACTGGTCAGGAGTTCCTAATTCAGTTCATAGTCAAGTTTATAACTCTTACTAGTCCCCATTCACCATTCATTTTAGCATTAATATGCAAAAACAGCTACAATGCCAAGAAAAAACAATGTTTTCGTGTAATACATTAACAGTAAAATAAATAAGTAATGAAATAATTCCAAAATTATCCGGATTAGAAACTAGCTTGGGGCTATAGCTTAACAATAAGTAAGTAATTTAATAAACCAATTTGAAAATTATATTAAATGTTTTGGGAATTTTTAATGCTATAAACTATATTTCAAAACATGTTCCTGATAATCAACACAAAAAAATATTTGATTATTGTATGTAAAGCTTAGAAGTGTTATGGATAGTTGCAGTTGGTGCAGTACATCAGCACTTTAGATTTTATTAGATTCATCGCTTTCCGATTACTTAGTAAAAACAAATATTTTTAATTAAACCAACTATAGTTTATTTTGTATGTTAGTGTCAAAGTGCTTAGATGCATACAAAATACATCTGTATGCACACTCTTGTACATAAAAGATATTACTGTATGGAAACCATTGTCTCAATCGAGTATTTTGATAAGTGTATGGTGGTCGGTGTATACTGTGAAGCAAACATGGATTACAAACATAAACACCTATGATATTGGTAGCTAACGATGCAATATTGTTCAATGAAAATTCTTTAAAAGTTGATTGACGAGGTCAGTCGCTGGCACCTAAGTTTGTTATCCCAATATTTATGTTTTATAAGTGTGACCTAATTAATTTCCCACTACATTATCGACTATATGCCAATAAATGATTATTTGTTTTTATTAGCAAATCCAAGCGAGAGACTACAGGAATTTAATAAAATATTAAAAAGCATTTTCTCTTCTGCGCAATACGGAATAAACAATTAAAGAGTTATGCATTTATTTTTATAAAAATGTTCACTATACTTCACACCAACATTGATTGAATCACTTCCAAAAAAAAAATATTATAAATTTCGTGCAAATCGTGTCTAGAAGCAACTTACACGTGAATGATTTGAAAATTATTGGGAAGTTAGATGCAAATGTTACGAATTAGAGACAAATTTTTTTTGTTCCAAAAATATAATTGAATTTTGTCACTAAATAATGAGATACATGAAAAATTGTACTTCATTTCACAATTAAATAGCGTTATTTTAGAAAAAAAAATAATCTGGATGATATTTTATAAGAAAACTGGTTAGTAAAGTGAACAGCTGTGTTCAATTTACTACTTAAAATTTTTCAGTAGTTTAATTTATTAAAACTATTTTTATTGGTAACCGACATGTTTTCCTAGGTGGATACATGTCTCCAAAATCTTAAAAAGTAAATACAAAGAAGGTTGTGTGCTTTAAGTTTGGGTACGTAACAAAAGTTATCAAGAGAAAAGTCTTATAACAAAAAAGAGCATTACTATAATATTTTAGAAATAGTTTTGTCTATTAGCTGTAAGATGAATGTTTCTCACTTTATTTGTCTTCACTTCATAAATGTCTTCATAGCTTCATCAAAATTTCAGCAATGGTATGCGACTATTGGGTAATATTAGAATTGCAGATGGTTCCTTCTAATTAGTTTATCACAGCAATCGTGTATTTTAATTCGATAATAAATATAATAAAAGTTCTTCAAAATTAAATAGGGGGTAAGCGAATGGTTAAGTGACTCTTGTGTTTTTTGTTTAGTGCATTATCCGATCTGTTTTGATCTTTTTGAAAGTACTTATGTGTTGCTAATAACAAAAATTATGCTACCTATAATGTAAATGTTACTTGCTAATTGTTCGTTTAAAGCTTTTAGTAGTATTTTGGCAATGTTCACCCCATTTATACACAAGGTAGGTATTATCGTTATTGACAGGTATCTCTTTTTCTGATACTAAACCGTGAATATTGTATAACAATGGATTTTTTATGATTAACGAAAAGTATCTCTAATACGATACCATTGCAGAAATTAATATCTTTTCCTATGTTCTCTTGCTAATATGCCAGAAAGTACGCGAGAGGATTCATTTTTTCAAACGTTAACGAGGACCAAAGAATCTTTTTTCAAAATTTCTTTTGTAAGAACATCTTAATTTGAGGAGCAGTGTTTTTGAATAAGCTATGGAGGTTTGCTTTTGAGGGAATTCAATGAGTCTAGTAGGGAATGAATTCTTCACGTCAATTTAATACCTTTAGAATTAAAATGAACAAATCAACTCGGTTCTCTCTTTGTTGTATTTTTATTCATTAAATTAAATTTCAGTAACACATTGACAAAAATGACATTATTTAATTTTTTCTGAGTGTATGTTTATTATTGAAAACTAAAAATATTAAAGTAGACAAATGTAGTTATTTGATAAGATCTTGAATAAACAAACCTAAGGACAATTGAATTATTATAGGACATTAGAAAAATTGTCTTCGCGATCATAAACAGTAATTGTATTGTACTACTGACCATTTAAATAGGTTCATTATAATACTTAGTATTGTAACCAACATGGCTAAGCAGGAGAATTGACGTACGGATCGGAAATGGGGGCATTGTTGTTGTAGATACAGTATTTTTAAATAACTGTTTTTCAAGTTTATGTTATTCCGTGCAGAATTAAACTCATAGTAAAACCCTTTCCAAAGCTTTCCAGTCACGCGAACATAGTAGCATAACACACTTACACACCCACACACACCCACACACACACACACACACACATACACACACACACACATTCACGCACATGCTTTCCTTTTGTTCAATACAATTTGCACTGTTTTATCTATCTTGACTGTGTCTGGTCTCCAGTTACAGTGGACGTTTACTTGCGTGAATGTAAATTATGCGTAAAGTTGAAAGCATGAATTTTAACTTTTTAAACCGTCTGAATTTCTATTCTCTTTTATTTTAAATAGAAAATAAAAATAATAAAATTAGGTTATAGGGGAACTGTTTTTGTTACATTTGCATATGTATATGTACTGAAACGATTTATTATTTAATGTTGGCATTAAATTTTTATCCAAGGAATGGTTATGATGGTTATAATGTTTGTAAATTAGGGTTTTGCGTCATGGAATATTGCCAACGCTAAACATCTTTTTATTTATTAGCGTTGGCCTATTTTAGATTAAAAATGGTGTAATTGAATTTCACCATAAAACTTATTTTATTCTCTTAACTATTTTGTTATAACGTATAAACTGGGAAACAAAAAAATTATAACAATTTTTTTTTCTCGTTTGTTCTAACAAAAATATTTCATTATAAACAGAAAATTGTTATGATTCCAGTAGATTGAAAATACATGCCATTGTTTGTATATTCAAATAAATCGTTAGTTTCAAGTAAAAGTTAATTTATGATTAACTTGCTTAAAGATAATCTTTATTAGAAATTAGAAATTTAATAATTTCGATAAGGAATTTTATTACTGCAGATCAGAAAGTAAGTTTTTGGCACTTCATACCTGTCATACGCCACAAAATTTATATATATTTTTGGTTTGTTTTACCATAGTAAAAATGAAAACTAAAGTTTTACCATTAGTTTAAAAATTACTTAAAATGGAAACCAGCCTTTCAGTGAGCCTGCCCATTCTTAATATTTTCTAAAAGTTGAAATTTTAAACAAAAGATTTTTGTTCAAAAAAAAAGAATTGCATAAAAAATTCAATAACTTTTTGAGATATCCAAGATTCTGTTAAGTTTAGGTGTTAAAATAACTAGGTAACTAGTTTCTTAGTTAACAAAAACCTAACTTTTTCTAGAGCTTTGGAAAAATTAATCTATAATCGAATTAAGCCCTACATCAAATTCTACAACAATTGTGTGCGTTTTGGACAATATATGAATAGAAATGTTTTTTATATTTTAAATATTTACTTTAAGCAGGAATTCACTACAATATTGGTATAAATTAACCGACCAAACTCATTTTTTAAAATTAAAAAGTAAACATCAGAATTTGTTAATAAGTAGCCCTAAAACGGTAATGCGATATTATGAGGCTATTTCTTACTCTAATTTTGGTAAAATGTAGGCTTGTTATAAGTTTATAATTACAACTGAAGCTTATTATTGAAAATTATTATTGCCATTTTAAATTTTTACTTTCTCTTGCCTATATGAATATATAGGAAGGAAAGCATTGTTTGCATGTCGATTTTCGAAACCGAGTTTTCACCGGATCTACACGTTTTCAGACCCCCTGAACCCAAACAAACATGTTTTAGCGATTGGTCTGTGTGTGTGTGTGTGTGTGTGTGTGTGTGTGTGTTTGGCAATAGGGCTATTGGGGGACATTGGTATTGATTTTCATTGACGTACTGAGGACTAAAAACGGACTGAGGACACACACATGGTCCTCGGAACGTAAAACGTTGAAATTCGGCTTCTACGGCCTCCTACGATTCAGAAAAGTATATATTTTTAAGAAAAAAAAAATGTCCCCTGTTAGTATGGTGTGCAGGGACAGTTAGTTCCAAGTGTGTCTCCCACGTAGCGCTGACACTTGAGAGTCATACACACCAAAGACACAAGTTCTTGTTCTAAACCGCATAACCGAGGACTCTCGAGCCATTCTCAAAGTTAACAAAAAATTCAAAATAAGTCCTCAGTTGAACCGTCTGTTACAACCGTACAATGTAGCCTTGTGTGTATTAGCAGTACACTGATGCCAAGTTTCATACACACATTGTATTGCCTTAAGTCGTATAAGTGAGGACTCACGAGCCATTCTCATAGTTAACAAAAAATTCAAAATAAGTCCTCAGTTGAACCGTCTGTTACAACCGTACAATGTAGCCTTGTGTGTATTAGCAGTACACTGATGCCAAGTTTCGTACAACACTGTTAGTCTGTAATGTATACAGGAGAAGCATAATGTTCTGTCTTTGCAAATCACTTCATTCAGAATAGTGGGAACTGTTGGCGCATTTGTATTTCCCTTTTGTTTTATCGGTATTATAATTGTAAACTTACCATATTGTTTATTGCTCTACCTATTGTTTTTTTTTTTGTGATTCAAACGATTCCTAAATTTGTGATTAAACTATTCTACGGCGTGTAAGTACTAATCAAAGCGTACATAGTACGGATTTTAAAGTACTTTAATTAATTGTAGCACCCTAAATCGCTTTGATTAATACTTACTAAAACATTGTTGCCTTATTTGGTTTTAATTTATAATTAATAAAACATAATGTAATTTAGCTTCTACAGAAAGGAAGTAAAATATACGGTTCGTTTCGAGTTTAGCGGATATTTACAGTTGTCCCATTGCGTAAGATCAGCTTATTTTCCTTCTGCAACCCACATTCTTAAATGATTAGAGACATTCTGTTTTGCCAAACTACAAAGTTTATTGTGAATTGAAATAAACTAAATAATAGTACGTAAAGTTTAATATGAATTATGGTACAAAGACTTATTTTGAAGTGAAACGTAAAATTTACATAATTTCTATACCAGTTCAATAGGTATAATAAAATTATTATTAAGAACCCTACAAATTATTAAATATTAATATTATTAACTAGCATACATACCCCGCGCGGCTTCGCACGGGAAACATGTTTAGGCCTAATGTACAATAACAAAATATAACTGTAAATAAAATAGCAATAATGTAAATAACAAATTGTAACAAAAATTAGCTGCTAGTCGACTGTATACTCCAAAAACACGCGCGCGCGCGCGCACACACACACATATACAGGGCGTTCTGAAAAAGGTCCAAGAATTCAAGGCGTGATTCACCACAACAAAAGAAGAAAAAAAGTTCAAATTAACGTAGGTCCAAAAATCATCAGTTACCGAGTTATACAGGGTGAAAGATTTCGTCAGAATTTCAGTTACTCCGTTGAAACGAAGCCCTATAGATATTTGTTGGGCGTTAAATTAGGCATAAATTTTACCGTATCGTATGTAAAATGAACAGAAAAATTGAACAAAACAGGTTTCAGACCTGTAGCTGCAGTAATTTTTAAGATATCTGATGAAATACGCAAAACTTGGTCCCGAAAAACAAGTTTCTTTTAGGTTTGAAGCAGATGAACTTTGTTAAATGGATAATAAACTCAAGAAATTCTTATACAAAACTTGTAGAGAATTTAAATCCGAAGAGAATGATGTAAATAAGTCAATAATAGACAAACGTTATTTTAAAAAAAATTATTTTTTAATTAAATAAAAAAAACGTTTTATTTAAAACATATGATATAACAAAAAATACATTGTTGTAAATAATCTAAATAAATATTACAAATTAATTTTTTTTAATTCCTAATATGTGTCCGTTGCAATCTGTTCAATTCAGAACAATAAGCAACCCCATGACCCAATGAGATGAGGATGATGTGTATGAAGTGTAAATGAGGTGTAGTCTTGTACAGACCCAGGTCGACCACTCCTGAGAGAGTATGGTTTATTGAACCCCAACCATCAAAGTACACCGGCAGCCACTGTCTAGTATTCAAATTCGTATAAAAGTAACTACCTTTACTAGGATTTGAACCAGGAACCTTCGTCTCCGAAAATCAGCTGTTGATAAACAGCTGATTTTGGCGACGATTTTACCTCTAGACCAACCCGGTGGGTCAAATATTACAAGCAGTTATTTTTCCATTCCTCATTAAGTAAATATCTGTACTGTAATACAAGTTAGTGTGCTGTTGCAGTTAATTTTTGATGCAGAAAACATCTCATTCACCATGGCGGGTAATATGAATATTATTTACACTAAAAGTGAGATGGCAGATATGCATTTAATGTACGGTCCCGCACGTTGCAACAGTCTAGAGGCTAGACGCCTCTATCAGGAACATTTTCTTAATAGACAGTTACCGTCTCACAAAATGTTTTCTTCCATTCATAGAAGGTTAAGAGAGACAGGAACCTTACAACCAAAAAAAGTTGGTAGATCAGGATGGCCACGTACAACGTGTACAGCCGAATTGGATGAAATAGAGAATCATCCTGGAAGAAGTAAGAGAGCTATGGATTTCGGTGTTAGTCATTCAATTGTCTGAAAGGTTTTGCATGAGCAGCAGTTGCATTCCTGTCACTATCAAAAGGTTCAGGCTCTTATGCCTAAAGATTACTTTCCCCGTGTTCAGCTATGCCAATGGCTTATCGAAAGGTGCACCAGTCCAAATTTCTTAAGCAACATTTTTTTTACTGATGAAGCAAAATTTTCAAGATTGGCTATTGTTAACATCCACAATACTCACATGTGGCCAATTGAAAACTCACGTGCTATTTCAGAGAACCGTCACCAATATCAGTTTTCTGTAAACGTATGGGCTGCTATTCTGGGTGACAAAATTTTTATACATTTTTTACCTGCTACGCTCAATGGCGAAAATTATTTACATTTATTGATTAATAATCTGCACGAGTTACTCGAAGATGTGCCTCTAAACACACGCAACAAAATGAGGTTTATACAGGATGGGGCTCCGGCTCATTACATATTACGAGTTAAAGAATTTCTAAATGAAGCATACCCTAACAGATGGATTGGACGAGGAGCCCTAGTAGCATGGCCTGCAAGGTCACCTGACCTCAATCCTCTAGACTTTTCTCATGGGGACATTTAAAGTCGCTTGTCTACGACTCGCCTGTGGATACCAAAGAAGAGTTGCTCACAAGGATTATTAATGGGATTCAGAGGATACGTGAGACACCTGGGATCTTAGAAAGAGTTTACCAGTCCATGAGAAAACGGCTGGATGCTTGTATTTTGAACATCTATTGTGACGTGGTTATTTTTTATGGCAACTGTTACTTTTTTGATGTATGAAAATTTATAGTTGTTAAAAATGTTTACTTGATAAAAATAAACAGTAAGTAACTAATTAATTTATTTTAATACATGTATTTTCTTTTAAGTACATTAATTAAGTTAATAGAGAGTTTAACAGATTTTGTCTTTTAAATCTTGTGGTTCCTAGTTTTATGTCCTTTAAAAGATGTAACATGAAATGAAAATAAAATTCTGTAACGAAGGGCAAACATCAGAGGGCTATACACGAATGTAGTAGACTTATGTACGTTGGATGAAACACAGTCGCGAATGCTTGTATTAAAAAATTACAATTAAAATTCGCGGGAAGGTCATTACAAGGTCATCTTCTTTCTCTGATCGCTACCAAATGCCGATGTGTGGGTTGCTACAATTAAAGTAGGCCTACTCAAAACAATGGTGTAGAACTATGGTCCACGGTTTGTAGCCTGGAGGCAATTTTATAATGGCAATTTGCGTGTGTCCTCGGTGAGATGGAAGAAATACAAGGTCCTCAGATAGTGAATGAAAATTATTTTTAACAGATTTTCGGTGTGTGTCTTCACTTCGATGGCTAAATACTATGGTCCTCGGTTTGTAGCCGGGAATGCAATTCGTGTGTGTCCTCGGTGAGATGGAAGAAGTACAAGGTCCTCTAACAGTGAATGAAAATCATTTTAACGGTTTTTCGGTGTGTGTCCTCACTGCGATGGCTAAATACTATGGTCCTCAGATAGTGAATGAAAATCATTTTTAACGGTTTTTGGTGTGTGTCCTCACTTAGATGGCCAAATACTATAGTCCTCAGATAGTGAATGAAAATCATTTTTAACGGTTTTTTGGTGTGTGTCCTCACTTCGATGGCTAAATACTATGGTCCTCAAATAGTGAATGAAAATCATTTTTAACAGTTTTTTGTGTGTGTCCTCACTTCGATGACTAAATGTTATGGTCCTCAGATGGTATGGTAGTTTCAAAAAACTTAAAAAGTTGCGATAGCTCAAAATTTGACTATTCGGGACGCATAAAAAAATTTTTACAACACAGTGATGCATATATTTTCCAGAAAAACTGATTAATTAATGATGTCCTCGGAACGTGTGGTTCGGACTTTTGACCTCGGAACGTACCCGGGGAAAACCTGTGTGTGTGTGTGTGTGTGTTTGTGTGCGCGTGTGTGTGTATGTGCGTGTGCGTATGAGAGTGTGTGTGTGAACAGAATATCTCAAGAACGAAACATCGTACGAACTTTAAACTTGAAACTTAAGTTACATACCACTATCGGACCCGACACGAACATTTTCATCAAAATCGGTCAACCGGAAGTAGTAGTTTATTCGTGTAATTTTTTACTTTTTTGCGATTTTCTCAAAAACTGGTCCTACGATTTTTTTTTAAATCGACTGGTTTACTAAAATTTTTATGCTCTACAGGATAGGGTAGGTGCCATGTTTGCTGAAATTCTTGGTGAGGCTGTTTTTACGTAAAACAATGGTTTTTTAAGATTGCGGCTTTAATATGCATTTAAGCGCAAAAATTTATATAGTAAAAGTTGTAGACAATTTAGAATTCTACAACTTTTATTTCAAACATTTTTTGTATAACGCTTAGTTTAGCGGTAATTAGCGATTTTCTATTTTTTCTCACGAAAACGTGTGAAAAATCGATTTTTTAAAATTTCGGCCTTTGTATGTAGTACTTTAAGACAAAATTGTATAATCAAATTTATAGGAAATTAAAAGATCTACAAATTTTATTGGTAGAATTTTGTCTACAGAGCCTAGTTTAGCGTGAAAGAGTGATTTTCCGTATTTTTAAGGCAAACAGGTTGATTTTCATTTTGCGTCTTTCACTCATGATTAAAATAAGGTTATGTTTTTTGAGGTTAGTTTTGTTGTTTATTTCTAATGTTTTATTACTAATGTTAGGTTATATTGGTCATTATTTGCATTGGCAAGAGAAAGTCGCGTGAGTGTTTCACACCAAATTTTTTAAAATGTTTTGTGGTTTTATCAGAATTTAAATAAATGCTATTTTTTAGTTTCTTAAATCTAGTCTACGAATGTTTTTAATATTTACTTCATATTTGCAACAACATTGAATAGATACGAGTAATATTTCGTTTGTGTAGATATTACGTATACACATAATTTCAATAACAAAAGAATTACAGAAACCACAAGTATAACAAAGCAGGCAGTTAAACCAATAGTGATTTTGCCGTACTATGAATATAAAACCATTCTACACACCGAAGCACATATGCGTAACCCTTAAGTTCACCAATGGTAGTAGTGTAAGTTTTCCCATGACACCAGTAATGTGACCGCAAACTTAACCGAATGGTTGAACAGCTGTGTCAGCTCGAATAAGAACTTGTGTATCGTAAAGTTTTGCTTCTTTATTTCTGTCGTAGCTGACCGCATCATATGGGTTATACTACTATCAAATGGTTGTAGTACAGTGCCGATAAACCAATAAACCAATTAGAAACTAAACAAATGGTGCGGCTTACACCGGTTGCCCAAATTAATAGGCTTATTTTGTAATTTTTTACTTTCTCTTGCCTATGAGAATATTGTAAGAAAGAAGGTAGGCCTATTGTTTTCATGTCGATTTTTCAAAATCGAGTTTTCACCAGATCTACTCGTTTCCAGACCCCTTGAACCCAAAAAACATGTTTTAATGATTAGTCTGTGTGAATGCGCGCGCGCGCGTGTGTGAACAGAATATCTCAAAAACAGAACATCGTATGAACCTGAAACTTAAGTTAGATACTACTAGAGGACCCGACACGAACATTTTATCAAAATCGGTCAACTGGAGGTAGTAGTTTATTCATGTCATGGTTCACTTTTTTGAGATTTTCTCAGAAAACGGCTCCTATGATTTTTTTAAAATCACCTCATTTACTACATTTTTTATGCTCTGCAAAATAGGATAGGCGATATGTCTGCTGAAATTCTTGGGGAGGCTGTTTTCTCGTAAAAAAACTGTTTTTTTTTTAAATTGTGGGTTTAACATGCATTAAGGCGTAACAATGTATAATGAAGGTTGTAGAAAATTTAAAATCCTACAAAGTTTATTCCATAATGCTTAGTTTAGCGGTAATTAGCGATTTTATGTTTTATTTCTCAAGAAATCTTGTAAAAAAAAATCTTTTTTTTAAGATTTCAGCCTTGGTATGCATTTTACGACAAAATTATTTGTAGAAATTGTAGAAAATTAAGAGATCTACAACTTTTACTTAGAGAATTTTTCGCTACAGAGTTTAGTTTAGCGTGAAAAAGTGATTTTCCGTAATTAAGCCAAACTGAGGTTGATTTTCATTTTGCATCTTTCACTTTTGATTAAAATGAGGTTATGATTAATGAGGTTAGATTTTTGTTAATTTCTAATGTTTTATTACTAATGTTAGGTTATATTGTTAATTGTTTGCATTGGCAAGAGAAAGTCGTTTGAGTGTTTCATACCAGATTTTATTTTAAAGTTAAGTGTAGTTGTATTTATAACAAAGTAGTTTTGTTATTTTGGCGTTATCAATCTATATGTTTTAGTCCTTCCAGAAACTCTGAGAAAGTCAATTATGAAAGCTGGAAATATACACTTATTAACGAGTATTAGTTCATCATTTGTTTGTGCCAATGTTACTACGCAGAAGTAGTCATTACACAAAATTACATTCTTCAAATAAAATATTCATTTTACTTAAAAGGTTTTAATTTTGAAAGTAATTTCCTTTTTAAATTTCATTGTACAATCGGAACAAAAAGTTTTTAATATAACATGATGACAGTCATTCTTGCAGTACACGAAGACCTTGCTAGGGTGAATGCAATATTTCAACACCAATTAAACCTCATGCAAGGCTGGAAGATAATATTGGTTTTGAATACAGTTGAAACAAAAAGTTCATATCTTAAATTTACAATTACTCAATTTACAAATTTCACACACAGACAAAGCTAAATATTTCGAATTACTTCTAGACACACGTCTAAATTGGAGAACACACATTCAGCAGAAACGGAATCGGTTACTTTTTTGCTACTTAGACCTAAGTCGATATTATCAATTAAAAAAAAAGTTTAATATACAAAACCGTTCGTAGATTCAGCCTGGACCTTATATACAATTATGGGGTGTACCAAAAACTCAAGTATCCAAATTATTCAGTGTTTTCAGTTAAAGATTTTTAGAGATATCACAACTGCGCCTTGGTACACAAAAGAAGCCGCATTTACAAAAATCAGTTTCTTTTAACAGTCAAAGTAAAACTTTAGAATCTTTGTGTAACGTACAAAAAAAACTACTTGAACCTCACCAAAATTACTTGTTCAGCAGTTTATTGAACAATCGTGATACAATACCATCCTTTTAAAATTGTTAAGACTAAGATATCCTACATATTTAATTGTTTATTAATTTAAATTATTACTTTAATTTTTAAACTTTATTTATAAAAAATATCAGTGTGAATTGTATATTTTTAAGGCATGTTCACTGAAAGCTACCTTTTTATGATAACTATTTTTTGACTCAGATTGTTGTTCTGTAGAGAACAGATTAGAGATAAATCTGCTAATAAAAAATGTACGATGTGCTCGCAACAATTCCTAGAATATTTTGTTTACGTCTTAGAATTTTTAATGTAGTTTTCCATGCCAATCGTTAAGTAATTTTTAACTCTTTAAACTGTTAATGTACAGTTTGCCTGTTGGTGTAAAACGTTTCTGTCATAGTGTTCAGTAAAGTGTGTTGCAAAATCATAATGTCGCTAGTGAAATACTTTATACTGTTACTATTTTATGGCTATATCATTTGAATTGAAACAATTTCTAACCGGGTTAAATAGAGGTAATAAAATAAATTGAAAAGATATCCTTTTAGGTATTGCCAGTTAGCCTAAATTGAAATCAGTAAGCGTTGATCAGTACGATGAGTCTTTGGTTAGAAAGCCGATGTGAAAAGTAACTCAATTGGCTCGCTCAATCAATTTAGAACCCCTGACAAAATATCGATAACAAACGGATGTCAATAAAGTAACATCCACGTAATCTTTTACACTAGTAAATGTTATAAGCCTACCTCCAATTAGGTTCACAACAATATTTTTCAAAGATTGCCTGCGTATATAATTTTAAAGTTGTTTGATTTAAAGTAGAATCAGTTACAGGTTTTCAATGTTAGAAGTACTCCACCTACCAAAAAATTGCATATGTAATTTTTATTCTTAGTTCTGATTCTAATCAGTGTAAAATCACTTTTAAATTTGTAAACTATCATGTGTTTATTAACCACTACGAAACTGACAATAAAATGAATGGACTTTGAATGCATTATATTTATTTTTGCATATATGTTATTATTACCGTTATTTGAATGATAATACCCATGTTTACTCATTCCTTTATTTAAATTCTCATGTTAGGTGTGAGGAATGCGTTTGTTCGTGGTATTATTGAAACCACAACGTGGATGCAGTTAAGTTAATGCATCTTTAATATAAATGTAAATGTGCTGCAATAACTAACAAATTTATCAATCATCCATGACAACATTCAGAGAGATTGTATGAGAATTAGATTTGCATGTGATGTGTAACTAACCTGTTACGTAGAGCAAGCACTAAGTTAATTCACTTTATTATTGCTTTTCAGAGTCACAATGACGGATGTAACACTAATTGAAAATGTATGTTACCTTATCTTTCTTTTTGTGCACAACAATGTTGAAGTAAAATAATAATAAAACTATTTTCTATTATAAAACGTTTCTTCAGATGTACGATATTACAATATCATTATTTGAGTTGGTAAATATTATAATACATTTTCCACTGAAATTGCATTCATGTTGTAGCGTGGTTGTTTGAAAATAGATACAGAATTGGTTTGGTCATTTTACAATTGAATATTATGTCTATAATGTTTGTTTGATATCTTTATTACCGTTTTTTATACTTTAATGGCAGTTCGGTATTTTAAACGTATTTACATTCTGTATCTCACCCGGGGCTTTGTCTTCTACTTCAAAAAGAGTGCTATTTATCGTATCCAATATATTTTTTTATAAAGTAACAATTTAATGTTGAACAGCTGAGTGGGTGAAGAAACTGTATATAAAGTTTTAAAAACTGAATTTGTGATTGATGAAAGTGTACTGTGTTTATTAGTTACGTAGATGGCTTATAATATTTAAGAAAATATTTACTAGTAAATGAAGGAATCATCTATTATTTAATTATACGTTTTTTAATATGTAAAAGTATCAACATCATTTGGCACTCTATTTTTACAGAAAGCAAGATATCTTTTTTAGAATAATAACAGTTAACTTAATAAACATCTCGTTCAGCCAAAAGTATTGCGCATCTTTTTACGCTCTCTTGAGAAACTTTGTCGTGTATTTATCAAGTAACGTTCATTCTTTTCTCAGTAAAACAGTGAACAATATAATTTCTTGTAAATTAAGATCTTGTGTACGTAAGAAAAAAAAAGTAATGTTGACAAGTAACTTTAAAAATGAAGTTTGAAGAACTTTTAATTGCGTAACGTACATTTTCATCATTTTTATAAAGGTGTAGTTTTATGGTGGTAGCAAAATCAAAGGTACCAAACAATTCACAAAAAATAAGAGCTTTAAAACCTTAATAATATTTCTCTCAAAAACCACATTTTATGCATAACACTTTCATCCTCTAAGCTCTTCATTTCTAGATGAACCAAATATTAATAATTTGCTTACTCAAGTCCACTATATACTGTACGGAATTGTCTGTAAAAATAATTTTTAATAAATGTTTTTAAATAAAAAGTATTAATAAAATTTAATTTTTCTAAGTAAGTTTTGCTGAATGAAAAATTATCATTTCACTAAATTACTGTAGAAAATTTTATTAAACCACATTATTAATCCAGTCGCATAGAGTAGGCCTTATGTCTATTTTTTATAGTGTAATCTCGTAAATCTTACATGAAATACCATCTCTATTAAGTTATACCCTTTGAACTCTTAGTTTAATGCATATCTCAATATGTTAGTACATCTATCACTATAACTGTATCCAAACAAAAGTAGGGAACGTAGTAAAAACATAAATTTAAATAAGTCTACATAAAAATGTGTCTGCTACATAGAGAAAATTCTCGATTATCTTCTTGTGGGGAGTAAGTGAACCTCAAATTTACACCAATTTTGTCGCAAAAAATACTTCAATATTAGCCAGTTACTCTGTAGAGATTATTTAACAATTATTCATTCTTATTCAAAAATCAAAGTAGCAAACGTAATAATTCATTTCCACTTACAATTACTATCCAAGTCAAAATTTAGTTTTTAAAATTAATTTTTTGAACAATTATATAAAGTATCACATGCAATTTACGTTTTTTAAACAAAATATTTCACCTGTAGTAAAAATATTTGAGCCAAATTAGGACTACTGATAATTATCGCTAATCACTGAACTACAGGCTGAGGTTGTCCAAGAAAGCAGCATTCAACGTTTGTGAATGAAAAGTATTCGTTGTGAATTTTGTTACAAAGGGACTACTAGTGAAACTACTGCGAGGTATTTTGGTGTTGCGATTTTCCTACTCTGCGAAAACATTATTTATAACGTATGTCTCGTTCCTCCTTTAAAGGAGAGTGTAAAATTGTCTAGTTATGTAATATTATCTAATGTACAGACTTTTCTGTAGAGTAAATCGTTAACATAGTTTTTTTTAATTTATAACAAAAATTATGATTTGGCGAAAAAGTAAGAACATATTCATGAGGAGTAATAGGCCTACGCAAAGAAAATAGAACGCTCTTGGAATAATCTGGAGTTTACTGTGAATACTTTTACATGAGAATTATCTGTGTTAATTAAAGCCCAAAAATGATTCTAGAGTTAACGAGACATGTAAAAAATTCCCTATTTAATAGAAAATTAATCAACCCTTACTGTTATTAATGTAATAATTTGGTTGTTCAAAATGTGTCGTGAAAAAAACAGTGGTCCAAAAAACTAGAGACCTCAGTAATTATTCTCTTGTACATTGTACTTACATATTTAGACATCTTGTCGGCACTATATTTAACTTTTGATGTTATAATAATATCTTTTGATCAGAGAAGTGTTCAGAAATGAGTCTGATCAGAGACTACTTTGATAAATAGAATACGCTTGTCTAAATCACGATTCTAAGGATATTTCGCTTCATTGATGTATTAATAATTAATGAGAACACAAAGCAAACGATGGGAAAATGAAGCACAAGATTTTTGATCTCTCTCTACAATTTTTTAAAAATTTTGAAAACATATTTTCTATCTGCTCAAATTAAAATCAATAAATTAGTTATGACAAACATAAAAGACGATCAATATAGCTGTGCCAACATGATGATATGATGAGATTTGTCGTCGGTGTAAAGTTATATTTTTTAAGTTTATTTAGGCCTACTTATGAACATTAAAATCATAAATTTTAGATGTAATTCGCATTGTAATTTCTTACTTTCAATATTATATATTATTTGATAGTTCATGATCTGAAATTTCACTGAAGAATACGTTAATACAAAACCATTTTATAAAAAAAACACGTTATAAAACATTCGTTTTACAGTAACAATAGCGCAAGTAAAACGTGATAACCTGAATAATATTTGTTCCACAAACTCAAGAAATTGTCAGCCGTTAACTTTAGCTGTCATGACACCAATCTAACGTGTAATAAATTTTCTACCGAAAAAATAGAATATCGATGAACGATGACATTTCCCTGAATGTACTTCGTTCATTCAAAATAGATTATTTTAACATTACTGTTTTTATGACGTTATAAAAAGACTAAGCATGGCCATAATATACTAAATATTTCTGTTAAATATTCAACTGCCTTAAAAATAGCTTTTCTTCATTAAAATACTTTTTCTTGTTCAATAGCTTATCATAGAACATGAAATATGTTGTGTAATTAAGAAGTCTAAAAGAGCTAGCCTGTTTCTGTGTAATACTAATACACAATTAGTTAAGTAACAAAGTACCTGACTAGGTTATATTCAATTTTAGAAACTTTAAATTTTAAATTTTAAGCTATTTAACTTGAATTCGTTGTTTGGAACTATACATTTATGAGATCAAAACGAAACATTTTTTGACAAAAACGAGATGTAATTTTATAAATTAAAATTATAATCATTTGCCACAATTTTTTATTCACAAAACAAACAAATTAAATGATTACTGAAAACCGTACTTTTAGATAAAATCACACTAATCAAAAATACGTAAACATTACAAATTTTGAAGAATCAAATTTTTAACAGGCCACAATAAGAGATCATTTCCTCTTCAATCTTTGGTGTAATAATGCTTTCTGCGAGTAATATTTTTCACTAGGTGACGGATTTGATAAGAGAATCATTTTTGAATCTCTTACACAAACATTTGGCAAAGTCCACTACAAATGATATTAAATCGTTAATTTGATATTATAAAAGTTAGGTTTGACATACAGTACGTTGGCAGAATAATCAAAATACCCATTTTATTGTCGGGCCAATAGCGAAAATTTCCAGAACATCTGAATTAATTTATTTCATTTAAAACTTTACAGCCTCCTCGGATATTCCTTTTAGGGCTAATATAAATACACTATGTAAATTGCATTGTTTTTAATCATTTTTACATTATTTTAAGAACTTTAGCTGATAAGTTGAGTTATGAGAACAATAATATACTTTAATTTAAAAAAAAGAGATCGTTAATAGAGAAATTAACTATTGCCTACTCTAGAACGCAAATATTAATGCCGCAATATAACTTATTAATGATAATAGCTCCATGTAACAATTGATTTATTTAATGTTTACTGTTTGGCATTTATATTATGTTGTTTAAAACAATACTTTTCAGCTAACTATATAGTCACAATGAAAATAAATATAATAATGAATAGGCTCATTTATGTAGTTGTTAATTAAAGTCTGGGCTGAGCAATAGTGTAGGTAATTGTTTCGTCCCATTTGTAACATTCAGGTATTTGTATGTTGTGTTATGAATATAAATCATTTGAGACCACTATTGTTGGAAAATTTGTATTTATGCTTGCTGAATTGGATTCATGGTTATATTTATCTAGCTTAATGCAATAGTTTATTGACAGTAAAAGTACAAAGATGAACAATTACCTTCTCCTTATCAATTAAATGGGGCTAAAATGTTATGCAAAGATAGAGGCCTCACAGTCGATTCCTAAAGCAAGTTGTAAAAATTGTCACAACTTTCACTGTTACAATTCTTTGCCCGCCGTAATCGTAGCGAATGAAATTACTAACTAAATCCGATAAAATAAAACATTATTTTATTATAGACTGATTGGTAATCAGTTTTTCAAAAGTAACGAATAATGTCTGCAACGATCCAGGACTAAGGTAATTTTTGACGAAAATTTTACCAGCTGTATTTTTGTACTTCCAAATTAAAGTCAATTTATAAGAAAAAAAATGGTACAAAAACAATAAACACTTCGATTACTATCACTTCCAGGTGATTCCATTTTATACAGCAGTTAAAAAAGCCATGTAGAGAATACAGTTTTTCGAACAGTATATTAATTTTGATCAAAAACAACCTTAGTAAAACGACCATGGGATTTTTGTATAAAACAAGATAGACTATGGTTGTTTTGCAAAACTAGTTAATTTTTAACACTTTGTATTAATGTGACTATAGGTGTTTTTGCTATAATAATTAATACATATATGGACGCAAGGGTGCACTACAAGATGGCATGCATATTCAAAATTGGCGTTTGTTGGACTATGGTTGTTTTTACTAAAACCTCTTCACATGCTTTCTCTTGAATGTCGACATTTGAAAAATAGAGATGTATGATTATTTTATATTATTGTACAAGTTCATAATTCTCTTATTATATGAACGTTCATGAAACATTTCTGCATCTTTTAAATGTTGTGCTTTATTACAAATAGAAATCCCTGTGCCTTTATGTGTATCATTTTGTGGTGATGAGAGATGTACGTGTATACAGATGTACCTGCATTTTAATAAATGTTTTAAAAACAATCGTTTAAAATATACACGTACTGTTGATTAGTTGATTATTAAGCGGTAATATACAGTAATCCCTCGTTATCCGCGGGGGTTACGTTCCGGAGGGTTACCGCGGTTCGTAAAACCGCGGATGATACCTTATGTGAACGAAAAGATGGGGGTTAGGTTCTAGAGGTAAAGTCCTGTAGTCGTTTTCAGTGTTTAACAGTTTTAGGAACATTTTACCTCTATTATAATCTACGAATATTTAATAAATAAGTACGCATAAAAAATTTAAGTTGCTTTAAAATAGTCAGTTATGGCTCTTCGCTTCTTCTTCTTTTCAAACTCCTTGTGGACATCTTCGTATGGTATCGTCAGCTCCTGAGTCCCCTTTTGAATTGAAGGGCTCTTTCCATGACGGGATCCGTCTCCAACAAGTGATCAGCGAGCGGCGTTACCATGCTGAGGATCTCGTTGATGGTTTGGGAAGAAATGCTTGGCTTCGTTTCAGGATCGTCAAACAAAGAACTGTACGTACGTACGAAGAAGTTAGACTAACACATGAAAGAAAACGTACGGAGAAATTACAGTATGGTGCCTGGGCGTACGTATAGAGGTTGGAATCGGGTTGTACTAGCGGGGCCCGGTACCCGGTGACGCGCTCACTACGTACAGTACGCGGCAATCTAGCTTGGCTCATGGAGGTCATCGCCACACTAGTGTGTGAGTCAACATGATACGGACGCCAAAACATTTATTCAAACACATGTTTTCAAAATTGTATGACTTCCCTACATGTACGGTGCACAAAAGGTGAGAAAACGTACGTAATTTAAGGTTTTAGGCCCACGGACAAAGTCCGCAGATAACCGAAACCCGCGGATGCTAAACCCGCGGATACCAAGGGATTACTGTAATCATTTTCATTGCAAATAAAATTTTTAAAATCATACAGAAGGATAAACTTGCCAGCGATTTGTAAATTAATTGTTGGTATGAAAGGTTTGAATAGTGTTATTTTTGGAATGAACTTCAGTACAGGTGGATAAATGCAAATATAACAATAAATTCCTTATTCCAATAAACTTTACATTGGGAAATGGGTAAGTGATGTAATTTATTTAGCACCCATATATTTCGAGAAGAGTGACTTTTGATAAATCAAACGCTGAATAAAATGATGTTCCACTAATTACTTTACACTATCAGATTACCATATATTTTATAATCTAAATGTTTATAACGGTTTTATTCTGTGTTTTGTAAAGAGGTAGGATACATTGTGATAAGGGTTATGTACCATTTTATATTTACAAGAACGAACACGCATGTATTATATTTATGCATATGCATGTCTAAGTAACAAAATATAACAGCGCAAAATATTAATTATGTAATTTATCCAGTATGCACTTATGCATGACGTGTTACTGCACGCCATTCTTACCCCTGACCAGACTACACCGCGTATTCAACAGTTGTTTTTTCGATCCACCTGTTGTGACGCTTCTGCTTCATGGTTTTTGCCACTTTCATCTGATTTGTACTTTCCGTCAAAATTTATCTGATAATTTCTAACATAAAGAAGCAGGTTTAATTATTTAGTCTAAGTTCTCTAAAACGATTACGAAACGAGTGAGATTTTTAATTTGAATTTTATGAAAAAGAAAGATTTATAAAAACTTATGTACGTTTTAGTAAACGTAAAAAACTAACTGATTGTTATACCATTATTGTAATTAAAAAAGACCCCGTTCTAATCAAATTATCAAATATAACATTTTAAATCACTCAATTCCAAAGAATATAAAAATATTAGTAATTTATCGAATGCCTACTATTATCAATATGAGCACGAATATTTAGTACTGAAGTAATAACCTCCTTGTTTTGTCACGGGATAGGTTGTACTGTAAATGTTGTTACAGAAAAGTTGACGTCTAACAAAAAGCAAGGTTATGTATTGTTTATTGTTCATTAACGTAATTGGATGAACAGAAATATTCTATGTCAAAATTAAATGATATCTAGTTCAACAATCGGTCCAATTGTAGTAAATGGTATTAATTAATTTAATAGGGTATACCGTACAATTTTAAATGTTAATTTAGAAGAAATCTGTTCTAGTAAATATACTTGGAGGAAAGTCATGTGACTAAATAATTGCTGAGTTAATAATTTATTAAATTCAGAAAAGAAATAACATCCTGGAAGAAAATTATCTTTTTATAAAGGACACATGTATTATTTCCAAAACATGGACTTACCTTACGTAGAACAGAAATTCCTAAAAATGTGCAATTAACTTCTTAATATGTTATTTTAAAATATGCATCGAATTACATTATTTTTTTTTTTTGTTTAATCTGTTCTGGTTTATAATATTTTACCCGTCTAAAATATAAATTGTATTAATGTATTTAAAACGTAAAATCTGGTCAAATATATTTTTACATTTCTCCAATTCATTTTACATATTTTTTTATTTAAAAAAAATATTTATTATTTTGTTCATTATATGGAGATTCTGTTTCCCCTGAAATACAGGGCGTTTTATAATGTACTTCGGGGTTACGAAAATTTAGTAACTTATAAAACGCACTTAAACACTACTTATACAAATGAAACTCAAGTACTGTACGAAAGAGCACATCAAATAGTTTTTTCCACATATTCTGGGCAGCTAGCTAACCGTTTCCTCACCAGGGGTAGACAGTAAAGAAAATAGCTGCCACGGGAAGTGAGAAATCGTTTTGTGTGTTAGAGTTTCACGTGTCAAAGTCAGTAATTACTGTGGAACGTGCGTTTCGGTTGAAATTTAAAAAGGATCCATTAAGTGACAATTCAGTTCGTGCATGGTATAAACAATTCAGTGAGACTGGTTGCTTGTGCAAGCCAAAATCAACTTGTCGTCCATCAACCTCAGATGTCAACGTTGAACGTGTGCGTGAAAGTTTTATTTGCAGCCCGTCAAAATCCACTGCGTCTGCAGGCAGAGAATTAGGAATCCCGAAAACAACGGTGTAAAGAGTTCTCCGTAACCGTTTATTATTTAAACCGTACCATCTTCAATTAATGCAGCATCTATCTGATTGAGATAAAACAAGTCAGCGCTGGATAGAACGCGCGTCTGAACAAGACCAAGACATTATTCTGTGGCCACCAAGATCACCGGACCTCACGCCATGTGACTTCTTTCTCTGGAGTTATGTTAAAGACAAGGTGTTTATCCCATCAATGCCGAAGGGTATCGTTGAGCTGAAGGTTCGCATAATCAATGCAATCAACTCTATCGAAAGGGACATGTCTTTGCGTCTTTGGCAAGACCTAGACTTTTATGTTGATGTGTGCCGTGTCACCAAAGCCACATTGAACATTTATAAATGTTTAAAAATAACTGTTTGAGTTCCTGTATCGGCCCGTACAACTTTCATTTAGGTAAGTGAAATAGTTTTTTGTGCTAAATTTTCGTAACCCCGAAGAACATTATGAAACGCCCTGTACAACGTTCTACCGAACGTATTTAAAAAATAAAATTACGTGGTTGTTAAGAAGGCGCTGTAAGAACTCTTCAAAAAACCCGAAAATGAAAATCGGTAAATGCCATAACGAGATTTTGTGAAGTAAGTTTTGTAAGTAATTAAGTAATTAAGTTAAGTAAGTAATTGAATGAAAGTTACGATGCCACTATTCTGGTGGTGACGTTCAGTTTGTTTTGAAGCGTCGTTATAGTGATAGTAATTGTTTATGTAGGTATAATTTTATTTCATACTTAACACTAATACAAAACATCACAAAATACGACTATATATTTTATTGAAATTGTACAATTGGTTGTTAAGAATAATTAGGCTAATTCAAACGTGTCAGTTAGTATAAGTAATTTTACGTACATAAGTAAATTTTTTGACAATTTCATTTATAATATAAAAATAAATAAAATAATAATATAGAAATATAATGTCTTTTATATGTTAAAATATGTAAATGATATAGGTAATTTAATTATAAAATTACGTAAGACTTAAATAATATACAAATCAGAATTGCGCAGTGTATAACAATCAATGATTAAACGGTGTTTCGTGAACGCTGTACAGTAACTCATTTCAGATTAAACCGCACTCTGTTTTGTTGAGGATTTACGGTAAAGAAAGGTAGAATAATATTTGATTACAAATTAAACCAGTACTATTCAATAATGGGATTGTCTAGTTGCTATTGTTTGTAGTGTAAACGGGACAGTAAATTGTAATTGATATCGTTCTTGTGAACTGTTCTTGTTTAAAGCTAGGAAGTGTATAATTCGATAACGTGCGGCAACTTATGCAACCCCAAATTCACAGATTACAATTGGTTTAAATGGTTAAATGGTTTAAATGGTTTAAATGATAAACCAAATTAGTTTTATCTTTTAAACCAGAGCCGGTTGGACAGCTTAAATTCTTATTCCATGATTGTAAGAATATTTGTGTAGTCTACACACAAAGTTTTAATTACTCTTGACCTATATGAATATTGGGGAGGGAAAGTAAGATTGTTTTCATGTCAATTTTTCAAAATCGAGTTTTTGCGAGATATTCAAGTTTTCAAATCCTTTAAATTAAGAAAACATATTTATTGTGATTGGTCTGTGTGAACAAACTATCTAAAGAAAGGCAAAGCGCACAAAGTTGAAACTTGGAACTTAAGTTAGATATCATTACGTAACCCGAAAACGAAATTTTCATCAAAATCGGTTCAAAGGAACCGGTAGTTTATTCGTGCGAATTTCTGAAAAATGGGCTCCTACGATTTTTAAAAATCACCGCATGAACTACATTTTTATATGCTCCACAAAGTAGAGTAAGTGCCATGTCTGCTGAAATTCTTGCAGAGGTTGTGCTCTCATAGAAAACAATGAGTTTTTAAGATCTTCTTTCTGAGATGTGAAATCATAGGCTCCCACCTGTTCCAACACACAAAAGCGGCAAACTATTGAATTACTGCCATTTCTTGCGTGGCCTTCCAACATCTCTCATCCACTCAGGTCTGTATTCCAAAATATTGAGGATCCGTCCCTCAGACATGTACTCCCTCTCTATGTGCTCCATCCAGCAATTTCGATATTCTGTAAACTTCCCTTTCAGGTTGTAAACATACAGTTCTGTTCTTATGTTCTCATTTCTTAGTTTGTCTTTACAATTGCAACCCATTTTTCTTTGCAGGAATTGCATCTCTGGCGCCTGTACTCTACTCTCTTGTGGTCTGGTACTCACTTGTATAAAGTAGGACTGGGGGAGTTATCACCTTGTAAAATGTTATCTAAGTTTCTTTTCTTGTTTTTCTGCCTGCGGTTCTACTAATATTGCTGCACACTGCTTGGAATTTTCCAACTTTCTTCTCTTCATCCAAATCTATCAAACCTAATGTCGCATTCTAAATAATTGCATTGTAATACTTGTTCAAGCACCACATCATCTACCACAATTTTAGACCTGGTAGGATATTTACGCGTAAATGCCATTACCATTGACTTTTTTATGGAAACCGTAAAATTCATATTTTAAGACATACACCGATCTCGGACGCTCATCCTCACTCTCTTGAACAAACCACAAATCGTCCGCAAATAGTAGGCCTAAATCATTCAGGTAAAAATCATTGTTCAGCCTAATTTCCGAACATGCCTTGTTTTTCAAATGGCGGGAAATGTGTTACATATATACGAGGTGTGGCTAATAACTAACGAGACTGACGTTGTAAAAACATTTATTTTAATTTTATACACAATCACTTATTGTCACCTTTAACATATACTCTTTCTCTATCCCTACAACGCTTCATGCGAATTTTCCATTGTTGGAAACAGTGCTGGAAGTCATCTTCTGTCAGCTTTTTCAGGACACGTGCCGCTTTCTCTTTTACAGCTTCCACAGACTCTAATCTTGTCCCTTTTAATTCAGATTTCACCTTAGAGAACAGGTATAAGATAACAACATGTGAAGAAACGTGGTTTTTACTTATGATCCGGAAACGAAGCGCCAATCCGTGCACTGAATGAGCCAAACTTCACCGAGAGCGAAAAAAGCTCAATTAAGCAAGTCAAAATTTAAAGCAATGATGATTGTTTTTTAATATCCATGGGATTGTGTACCTTCACTGGGTTCCTGAAGGTCAAACAATTAATCAATATTACTGCCTTGAAGTACTTTCTAAACTACGTCAAAGAGTAAGGAAAAAACGCCCCTAAATGTGGAAGGACAAATCATAGGTTCTCCTCCAAGGCAATGCGCCAGCTCATTCCGCGTTATCTGTCAAGAGGTTGCCAGCTAAGTACAGCATCTCAGTTTTAGAACATCCCCCTTATTCACCAGATCTTGCACCATGTGACTTCTGCCTGTTCGCTAAAGTGAAACCTACATTAAAAGGGACAAGATTTGAGTCTGTGGAAGCTGTAAAAGAGCAAGCGGCACGTGTCCTGAAGGAGCTGAGAGAAGATGACTTCCAGCACTGTTTCCACAGTGAAAAATGCGCATGGAGCGTTGTAGGGATAGAGAAGGAGTGTATACTGAAGGTGACAATAAGTGATTATGTATAAAATAGAAATAAAATTTCTTACTTCAGTCTCGTTATTTAATAGCCACACCTCCTACGTTAAATAAAGTGGGTGTAAACTGCACCCTTGTCTCACTCCTTTCTAGATCTTCTTTTTTCAGTATATTTTCACTCGTATTTACCAATATTTGCGTACTGTTGTATTAACTTTTAGTCACATTCATTGATAGATGAATAAGATATCTTCTTTCCTCTAAAATCTGCCGAAGAATGTTTCGATCAACTTTATCCAACCCGTTTTTAAAGTATATAAAAGTCATTTGCTTCACTAGATTAAATTCTCGTCTTATATATATTATTCGCTTTACTTAAAAGATGTTATCAGAGCATGGACGACCCGTTTTAAATCTATTTTGTTCTTCATGCAGCAGTGCTTCAGTGATGCTCTTCAACCGGTTTATTTATTATTTTGGAATATATTTTATAACCTTTATTCAACAAGGCGATACACCCGCAGTTCTGAGAGTCATTCCGCTTTCCTTTTGTGAAAAGAGAAATCACTTCTCTTTTGTTGCATGTCACTGGGATCTTGAAATGATTCCAACATTCATTCAATTTATTTTAAGACTGAACCAGTTCATTCGACATCGGGTGTCGACAAAAAAAACTTTCTCTTGTTTAAAATTGCGATATAAGTATGAATTTAATGACAAAATTGTATAAAATCAAAGTTATAGGAGATTAAAATATACCTATACACAACTTTTATTTAAGAATCGTTCTCTACTGAGTCCAATTGAGAGGCAACTACAGATTTTCAGTAATTTAAATCAAACAAAGGTTGATTTTTATTTTGTGTCATTCACTGATGATTAAATTTGTTTTTTTCCATTTTACATTGTTTACTAATGATTAAACATAAGTTATATGGTTAATTATTTACATTGACAAGAGAAAGTCGTGCAAGTGTTTCACACCAGATTTTTATAAATTATACAATATCGTGAAAGAAATAGTACTTTTCAGTCCACTGTTCATGAAGTAATCGTAATTGACAGAGCCAACTTGTCTCGAAAGGAAATCAAAGTTCATCCGTCAATTTAGGTGTTAAAGTGTCATATTTACTGAAAGTGAGATAGCCACAGATTCAAAAAACTGGGATCAAGAACAAAATAAAAAAACTTTATTATTAAGTTAAAAAATGATTAATGATCGAAATTTTTCGGTCCCATATCAATTTATACGGTATACGGAATTGCACATCTAATGACGTGTTGTGTATAAGAATAAATAAATGTGTAGGTATTTTTTACTCTTACCAATCTTCTTCTTCTTCTTCTTCTTCTTCTGCCTTTCAAGGATTAAGCATCTGCCTGTTCCGAACCTTTCAAATCTGCACATCTCCTCCTCGTTCTCTCTTGCCTTCCGGCTTATACTCTTACCAATGATATTTTAATTTTAAATGGATCATATAGAACATAGAACATTTTTCTTTCAGTTTAAAAAAATCAATGTAATTTCATTTCAACAAAAATATTTCAGCTACTTCATTTTTTGCAAATAAACAGTTTAAATCCGTAAAGAATTTTTATTCTTTAATTCGTAAAAAACTAGTTAGATAACTAGTTAGTTAGTTAGTTAGGTAAGTTGTTGCGACGTCACTTATGTATAGAAAAGGTGAAAAAAGTAGTCGTGAACAAAATGTGATAGGTTAATTGTGTAAACTAAAAACAGATTGTTGAATTGTTAACAAAGGAATACGTCTTTTGTTTTCGTAGAAGCTTGAGTGAGGAGTAAAAATCTAGAAGTAGAACCACGCGAATAAAATGATCTTCATAGGAATGGAGAGAATTGCAATAACATACTTACGTCTTTTAATAATATATTATGTAAAATCAGGCAAAAAACGAGTACAACCAATAAAGTATAAAAATTAGGTGAATGGTGGGATCAGATCATCTTGCTTAATTTTTGTGACTTTGTGTAGCTTTTTTGCCATTTCTCCCATTCCAAGCCTCTCCGTCCATCCAACCCGCATTCAGGTCTCTACTAGCCAACACAATCAGTACTTCACTTATCCATTGCTTTCCTGGGGAATAAATGTTTTCCTTTTATCCCTTGGGGTCCAGTTACACACCTTGCTGAGCCACCTGCCTCTATTTATCTGACGAAGGTGCCCATACCAAACACAGTATCTTTTGTGTTAAATTAAACACAGTGTTAGGTATTCATGCTTCATGCAGACCATTATTTACAAAACTTAAATTGCTCATTTTCTTCACTCATAATTTTGTAAGTTATAACATATGTTAGTACGTTAAGCAACATACTGTTTTACAGAATTTGTTTTAATCTCCGGAATAATAATTTTCAATAAGCAGGTGTATGATAGTACAAAAACCAGTAGTGCTGACAAATACACCTACGTCCTGATCTTGTATTTTTGAGTTTTATTATGTAAATTTTGTTTGTAAGATGTGACTTGTGACTTCTAATTTTTACAAAGCAAATTTTTCTAACTACGGTAGAGACTCACTGAGAAATGTTCCAAGAGATGTTACTTATGCCCAGTTAATGATTTCAGCAAATATGCTAATTAAACGAGTCTAATTAAAATAAATACGTGAAACGTGAACATAAGTTGAAATTCTACTACCCATATCTACACGAACATAATCTCTTTCTATCTCTCTATCCTGCAGAAAGATCCGTGG
Organism: Catonia carolina; assembly: GCA_035578175.1. Taxonomy (NCBI): domain Eukaryota; kingdom Metazoa; phylum Arthropoda; class Insecta; order Hemiptera; family Achilidae; genus Catonia; species Catonia carolina. The sequence continues at coordinate 122,738,698 of JAQMRL010000001.1, read as the reverse complement.
AAACACAAAATTATTCTTGTTCCTATGTGTTATTGTTGTAGTATTCCTCAGTAATTGTAAAGAATTTTTTGTTTCAGGTACCTACATCAACTTTTACGTGTGTAATGTTTCGTAGTAAGTAAGCAAAATAAACTTCACTATTTCTTTTACAATAGTTAAGCAAATATTTAATCTCTTCCAATTGTTTCAATTAACTCCTTTTTTAACATTCCAGGTTTATTTAAATATTGAAACTATTATTCAATTCATCTAGCGGCGATTTACACAAGTAATTAAGTCGGGTATAGGTGTTCTAGCGCATAGATGCAGATGAAATTTACCTTTTTATGATGATAAATAGCTGCAATTTTAGTTTACGTTTAATGTTAAACAGAAATTATTAATACGGTAGAGAGGTTTCTATACAAACTCCGTCAGCTGCATTGCGCTAATGAAGAGAAGAATAAAAGAGTACGTATACCTAGAGGAAATTTACGTCTTACTCTCCGCAAATTATATTTACCCAGCAAAAGAGTATCTTCTCTAATTATGGTGCACTAAAACCATAATCATTAACGTTTTAATTACAATTTTTTACTCCTTTAAATCTCAACAAGTCTGTACCGCATTGTTTGTCTTTATCTTCATTTTACAATACGGGAATATAAAAGTCATGAATTTTTTTTATGAAAATAGTGCCCTAGTTATTAAAGTGTATTATTACCTTCAGAAACAAGGTTTTTTAATTCTTTTCTAGACAGAATTACTGAAACAAACTGAATATAGAAGATTAAAATATTATTATGACAGGTGATGAAGGTAGGACTAAAAATTATCGATGAATTTGTTGTGTAGGAAATTATACTGCGTTTTAGTTAAATTTAAACAACGATGAGATCGGTGTTGTTTATAATGTATTAATGAAAGGAAGTATTCTTCTGTACAAAAACACCTCTCATTAACCACAGTTGTTTGTTTTGAAGGTAGCCAGGAAACTCTGTAACACCGCAGAACTATTTCCGTTATGTATGTCCTTCCTCTTCCTCTCTTTTCCGTTAGACTAGCTTAGTAAATCCATTCTTTTTGACAATTTTGACTAGCTTCGTGTTATAAAAATGTGTTTTAATTCATGTAATAAATCGAAGTTTATGTATTTGTTAATCGTATGCACGGTTTCTTACCTGTATACTCTTACAGATGTTTGAAAACAACGTTTAGTTACAGCCGAATTTTGTATTGTGAATTCGCTCTTTTTTATCAATACGGTATGCTAAAATGTTTTATTTTTCATTAGAAAGCTGTAATTAAAATGAATGACTCATCATTGTTGAGTCCAAGCTTTTTCTTCCCTCAAGCATGCATAACAACCTGTTTTGGAGTTCGGTATGATTTCATTTTTGAAGATACTCCATCCATTTATTCTAATTATATTATAGATAAATACGTAGATAAATGAATTTTATACGATAATAACTCATTCTAGCACTTTCACTTGTTATCTCTTTCCGTATCGATAAAAAATATTTTTTTTGTCATCAGTCTCTCGACTGGTTTGATGCAGTTCTCCAAGCTGTTCTATCTTGCGCAAGTCGTTTCATATCTACATACCTGTAACACCCCACATCTTTTGTAATTTGCTTTATATATTCTAATCTTTGCCTCCCTCTACAATTTACTCCCTCAATATTACCCTCCATTATTGATAGCCCAATACCTGGATGTCTTAGGATATGCCCCACTAGCCTATCCCTTCTTTTGGTAAGATGCTTCCATATACTTCTTATAAAAAATATATTTTTGAATTCTGTTTATCAGTGTAGATGCTATCGTTTCCATGTTCTCTGAAAATGATGTATTCTTTGTCAAACTCAAGCTTTCCATCAAAACTAATTTGGTATCCCAAGTAATTGAATGTTCTTACCTGATAAATTTCTCAATTTTTTCTAGTTTATAATGGTGCTCCTTTAGTACCGCAATGATTATAGTTAGAAACAATCAATGGTTTTATTGAAATGAATAATACTCTGACTTACATCTTTGTAAGCTTAATATTTTTTTATGTTAATTTTTTACTGTTTGACAAACGGAAGGACCAACTTGAAAAGAAATTTTTCTCGTAAATTTTTAATAAATGGTAATCTTCAATAAAACGCGTAAGAGTAACAAGATACGTATTATGTTAATATCATGATATTTTACATTAAAACGTTATACATAAAACTAAAAATGATTATTTCTTATAATTCAAGCGTAATAAGAGGTTTACTATATTTGATCTAATACTTTATTTTTTTATTAATTTTTTTCTATTACGTTACTGGAATTCGTCTGAATTTCAATTCAATACACGATTTCATCAGCGAGAATATTGCTACTCTTGATGTATGTTTACCTGCAGTTGACAGCAAATAATGTGGCCAAAAACGGAATAATAATTAAAATATTCAACTGCGTACAATTATTTTATGCAAATATTTATATATGAGAATGAAGATGTGTATAGGTAGACCTAATTGTTTTTGTGTCTTGCAAATTTACCAAGGTTTTTGGAGATTCTAATAATCTCTTGATCAAAAACTTTTGCACAAAATTTAATACATGTGAATTTTCATAATGACTTACAACTTACATGACAAGTGTTCAGCTCATTAAACAATAGGTTTTTCTAAATTTGAAAATATTTTTAAAACTTCTCTATGAACTGTAAGAAGACCATCTGAAAATTGGTTTATATTTTGAAAGTTGATTTTATGAATATCAACATTAGTTACTGACGTATAAATGTAAAATTTACGTTTTAATTTTTGTACGTAAGGTTGGTTGTTCTACTTAACTGACAATTAAGCTTGTTTAAATAGTGCTGAATTGTGATTCTCTTTAACAACCAAACTGACGGTAAAGTACTTTTATAGGCTGCCGCAAAATTAGGAGGGCCTGTAGAAGGAGTTTTTAAATAGGGGAGAAACACTTAAACAAAAACCGTATCAGTATTTTATATCTACTAAGTGAAGTATAATGGCACAAAACATACTTACTGAAAATCCTATGCTAAACAACATTTAGCGTAATTGTTAGTGAAAGAAGGAATTTAAACAAATTTTATGATAAGATTTCAGGGTCCGTAAACAACGAATAACATCAAAGAAAATTTTCTTGGAAAAATTGGAACAATAAAGTAACTGAGGGTGTTCCTTATTTATAACGGTTTATAACATGTGTTAGTAATTTATAGAGAAGGTGGTCAATATCTATAAAGGGATTAAAATTCAATTCGCGGACAAGATGAGGGAATGTTCATTTTAAAAGGCTTGCATTTACACGCTGTACTTTTAGAGTAGTAATTTTTCCCATGCATCGGTGAAATGAATTTAATATAATAAGAAAGAAAAGTGTCAAAACGTGACAAAAATGAGTTTCTCAACCTTTCTAACTTTGACCTGTCTGGCAATAAAGCCGTCACAAAAGTTAATTCCATTACGGGAGTTCTATAAATTGAGCATAATATTGAAAGGAAAAAATATCTAAAAGAAGTATTCAGTTTTATTTATAGTATTAAAATGTTGGTAGATACTTGTATACTATTTCATATTTATGAATATTTTATAACATGTTTGATAAATAAAAGCACACCGTATTATTGCATCTTAATTAATTTTGCGGTCAATGCATCTTGTTCAGCGCTAGAAGCGTTTGCTTCTGTTCTGAACTTTTTCCATTAAAATCTACGTAGTCAAGTTGATCTTACTTTCACGACCTTTATAATCTTTTTACCCACTTCATTATTATTACAGATGTTAAAAGATCTAACGCGTTAAGTTTTTTTTCTTGTTAGTTTTTGCCTAGTTTTCAAGCGAATTTCTTACATCCTTTTTTAATTCATTATTTAGCTAATTATACATTATAAAAATAATTTCATTCATTATAAGATATGATCTACAAAATATTTTTTATGAAAATTATGTAATGTCCTGCCATGATTATACTGCAATTTTATAATGTTGCAGTGATTACTTATTAACGTACATAACAAATAAAACTGACCATAATAATACAAGTTTATACTGAATAACACTTGTCATTTTTGGGATCTATACATTTTTTTGTTTCAAAACATCAGAGGTCATTAGCGACTAGTTTCCTGTTCTATATTTTTATGAAAAACCCGGTACCACAGCCAATAAGCTAGCTTAAAACTAAAATTTTATTCTAACGTGAACGTTAAAGAAGAACTCAAAAGAAATTTACTCAGAAATGCTAAACCGTGTACACATTAGTTAAATAGGCAATTGTAGGTCTAATTAAAACTGGATATTGTTATTGGACTAGAAACAATGTTCTAGTCCAATAATTCAATGTCACATAAAAAAGCAGTTATGTGACAGAAAGAAATTTATGAATTTCATAAAAATCCAACATCATTATTTTCAAAGTTAATACTTGGTTATAACGAACCAGAAATAAATACTAGAAATACTAAAGCTATCATGTTTTTTTCTACAACTCATATCATTAACATGAATGAGATCGACTGTATAAAACCGCTTCTGTTTATTTCTGTAATCGATATTATAAAAGTAATATTAAATTACTATTCTTCTCGCCTTTTGGGAGAGAGAAAGAGAGATTGTAAAGGTGATGAGGAAATGAGAGATAGGAAAGTGAGGGTAAAGAAGTAGTAAAAGTAAAAGGAAGATTGGTAAAGTAGTGAGGGAGAATGAGAGAGGGTGGGAGAAAAGAGGAGAGGGTGAGAAGAAAAGGGATGAATAGGGGGGAAAAGAAAAGAGGAAAATGAGAGAGAGAGAGTGGTGAAGTTACAAGGAGGAGAGGTGAGGGATGAAGTCGCCGAGGGAAGAGGTAGAGTGGTGAAGTAAGAGATGAAGAGGTAAGAGTAGTAAGGAATGTAGGGGTAGAGGTAGGGAGAGGCAGGAGCAGGCTGAAATGAGAGAGAACGGAAAAGAGAGAGTAAGCGGGTAAAAATTAAGGTGAAGAGGTTAAATACAGTGGCTGGTAGAAAAGAGGGAAGGTGGGAAAAAGAGAGAAAAAAGGTAAGGGTGGGAGGTGTATAGGGGGAGAGAGATTAATTTTCAATTGTGCCTAATACTTATTTTTTTATTCTATTTATTTTTTATTTATTTATTTGTTTTTATTAAATTTATTTTTATACTACTTTTCTGTTGTAAAGTTACATAGAGGTTGGTTGCAATAACAGATCTCCAGCATTGCTCTCAACTCGTGATCTATTAACCGCTTTTCTAACTCTTAATGTATCAACATTATTTTTTATCTATTAACTTAACAGTTATTCTAAGAACAATATGAAATAAAAAATGGATCGAAATTTTTTGTAACTGTGGTAAATTCGTTTAACTGTTGGAAGAATGGTTTTTTAATCTAGTGTATCAAATTATTGCTTCATTATAAGAAACTGTACTGCCTAATAACCATATCAGCCCTTGACGCCCAAATATACTGATAAAAATAAGTTAATTACCTTTCATGACGAATAATAAATTTTCTTTAAATGTTTGCGTAATAAAACAATGACGGAGACATCCACTATTATCACTATATATTAAGACTATAATATTTGTCATTAAGTTATAATGCAAAGTTCTAAAATAAATTAATAAACGTGGCTAAAGGTAGTTCTATATATTTAATAAATATGTCAAAGAGTAGTAGGCCTACATTAAAACTCGAAACAAAATTCTATTAGGAAAGGAAAAACTAAGTGCAGCAATAATGACGTTGAGCATTTCATATGATACAGTGGTATATGAAATCCACGATCAAACATAAAAATAAAATTACTCATACGTTAAACTAAGATTTTAAAAGAGAATGTTATAACATGGGGAACCCTATTTCGTTTCATTAGTTTACGGTAGAATCCTAAGTGGAATTTTATGATCAGATTGAATGAGTTCAGTCTGTATGGTAGCTTATTCTCTTAAAAGAAAATTTACTCAATTTTATTGATATTGCTTTATCGAGGATTCTATTAGAAAGAAATTGTGTCCGTTCCATTAAATTATAATGATTGCTCAACTAGGTCATATTTTTTCCGAGTAAATATTTTTTTGTATCCCGATAATTTAATAAATATTTATCTTCTAAACCAAAGCATTTTCTGTTGCATCATAACTGTCTTTTTTTTAAATGTTTCTTGAAGTTATCTAGATTGAATTATATTAAATTACTTTTAAAAAATATCATATTTTCTATTTAACTTTCATCTGTATTTCTCATTAAATTTTTATGATAATTAATTTATATAAATCATTTAGTCTAATCTAATTTACATAGAAGATGTAAAACAGGTCACTTCATTCAAAATTCTTTGTTTTTTTCTCAGTTGCAAACATAAATTATTTTTAATGTTAATTTAATATACTTTTTCAGATACCTATAAAATTTATATATCTGAAATTTTAAGAACAAAATTAATATATTGATTTTAACAGAATTTGGGATTTGACATGCATTCCAGCATTCCATACTCCATCTTATTACCGTTGTCAGTACAGATCCCAATACACCTAAAGTTATAAATCTGATGCATACAATTAGATCTGATATTGTAAGATACAGTTAATTTAACCTTATATTGTCATGTAAGTAAAACCTAAAATAAAGTTATTCTGGTTTATTTTGAGGAGTTAATTTTTCTTAAAAATGATAAATTTTCTGTAAAACCAAAAAAAAGATTGTGTATTTCTGATCTCACATAGAAACTTTGAAAGGTTCTCCCCTATTACAAGCTGAAACTATCTTAACATACAAAATATCTAGATATGTTCAATTTGTGACAGTACATATTGAGTGTTCGTTATCTGTAAGTTAGATTATTAAGTTATTGTAAGATCACGTTCTTCAACTAGTTTAAATAAATAAAAATAAATAATTTTATGGATTTTAATTAATAAAAGAAACATAAATATGTACGTATATAGGGTGTATTTGCTTAAATTTTGAAAAATTTTTAAAACCTAAAATAAATTTTACGTAATATCTCGTCAGTATTTCTCCAAGTCCAGTTCTATGTCGTTCTTGGGTTAATCAGAAGAATATTTTGCACGTACGCAATAAAATATAATAAGAACACTAAATTATACTTTCTTCATTGCAAAAATATCTCCATTTTTTAAAAAATAATTAGCAGATATATATTTTGTATTTTTCATGTGTGAAGAAACCTCTCAATAACAAAACTTTGTCGTCCATTATGTTCTGTGTTACCTGTTCATATTATTTATAAAATGTGTATGTCTTCGTTCTTATCTGCAGATGTCATCTAATTTGACCAATAGTGAGATAGTCTGATTATTCGTTTGCAATATGTCTTTTTGGTATTTTTTAGTAGGCGTTAATTTTCTGTTTGAATGCAGCTTATTATGTTTAAATCTCTTTGTAGTATGTTGTTTGTAATGTAAAAAGGTTTGTATGTTGGAGTGGCTTGCTGTACCCGGCTACTAGATCTCATGAGTCCATATGGGGGTAGATAGTTTTATAGTATAGTACTTTAATTTTGAATATAAGTAGTGGGCATTTTACTAGTATCCATGAAAATTGTTTAAATGTTTAGTTAACTTGATTCCTAATGTTCTTCGTATGTGTTTTCTAACTCAGTCTTTGACAAGATATATACTAAGGTATTTTGCTTAATATGCTTTAAGTATCTGTGTAATAATGTAAACTGGTAGGCATATTATGTCTGTTGTGAGTGCAAGTGATACGAGTGTACGTTTTGTATACATCAACCACATAAAGCTGCATTTTCAAGGTATTTTTTAAATAATTAAAATCTAAAATAACCATTACGTTTATCATTACAAGAATTTGAGATATATTACTTTCTCTTGCCTATATAAATATATACGAATTTTTTACTTATTATTTTTTGGTTTAACGTCTGACTGTTCTGCAATAATTATATAAAAACGAAAGTATTGTTTTCATGTCAATTTTTCAAAATCGAGTTTTCACCGGATCTACACATTTTCAGACCCTTGAGCCCAAAAAACATGTTTTTAGCGATTGGTCTGTGTGTGTGTGGGTGGGTGTGTGTGTGCGTGTGTACAGAATATCTCAAGAGCCGAATATCGTACGAACTTTAAACTTGAACCTTAAGTTAGATACCACTAGAGGACCCTACAAGAACATTTTCATCTAAATCGGTCAACCGGAAGTAGTAGTTTGTTCGTGTCATTTTTCACTTTTTGCGATTTTTTCAAACTGGCTCCTATAATTTTTTAAAAATCGCCCCCTTTACTACAATTTTTATGCTTTATAAGATAGGGGAAGCGCCATGTCTGCTGAAATTCTTAGGAAAGCTGCTTTTTCGTAAAAAAATTGTTTTTTAAGATTGTGGCCTTAATGTACATATTTTTTTTCTCTTTAATTCTTTATTGACAACTGTAAAACGTTACAACAAGCAAATGTGATGATTATCATAATAATGTAAATGACATGATAGGCATGAGAGGGGTAGGGCCCCCATTGGTGCCTCCCCAAGAATGAAATTTGTATATCAAATTAGCAGGTCTCTACTCCAGCGTCTTTTAAGGCGTCTAAGGGGATTATCAAGTAAATGGACGGAGGAAAGTGAACGCACCAGGGGGTTCTCGTGTTCATGTGGTTTGTCGTGAAAGCGTTTTTATAGGTATTCAATGGAATTTTGTACAAGTGGTGTTTTCAAATCTGTATGTAAGGTTTTGTTGCTAACGTAAAGAGGTGCGTTTGCTATAAGGCGTAATGTTTTTGACTGGAATGCTTGAATTCGTTGCAAGTTAGAGGGTTTAGTTGAACCGTAAATTTGGGGTCCGTAGGTCCAAATAGGTTTCAAAAGAGAACAATGTATGTGTAACTTTTGTGCCATTGGTAATGTTGATCGTTTGTGAAGTAGGGAATATAGAAGTTTAAGTCGGGAATTCAATAATAAACGTTTCCGTTTGATATGTGTGCTCCAAGTTAGTCGTTTATCAAAAGTCAGACCGAGATACTTGACCGTATCTGTCTTTGTGAGAGGTTCATTGTCTATGTATATTGGTGGGCAATCACCATGACGGAGTGTGAAAGTTACGTGAAAGGATTTTGTCGTATTAAGTTTTATTTTCCATGTTTTACACCATTCGTGTATAAGATTGAGATGATGTTGGAGTGTAAGTGAAGCGTGTATAGAGTTTTGGTCTCGAGCTAATATCGCTGTGTCGTCAGCGTAGGTAGCAGTTAGGGTCTGGGGTAGGGTCGGTAGGTCTGAAGTGTATGCAGAATAGAGAAGTGGGGCTAAAATAGAGCCCTGAGGCACGCCGGCTAAGACAAGAAAGAAATTTGAAATGTACATATGAAATGTAGATATTAGCGCAACAATGTCTATATTAAAAGTTGTAGAGAATTTAAAATCCTACAACTTTTATTTCAAACATTTTTTGTATAACACTTATTTTAGTGGTAATTAGCGATTTTCTGTTTTTTTCCAGGAAAATGTGTAAAAAAATTGATTTTTTAAGATTTCAGCCTTAGTATGCATTTAACGACAAAAATGTATTAGGCCTATAATTAAATTTGTAGGAAATTAACATATTCTACAACTTTTATACAAAGCATTTTTCTCTACAGAGTCTAGTTTAGCGTGAAAGGAGTGATTTTCCATATTTTTAAGCCAAACTGAGGTTAGGTTTTTGAGGTAGTTTTTTTGTTTATTTCTAATGTTTTATTACTTTTGTTAGATTATATTGTTCATTATTTGTAGTGGCAAGAGAAAGTCGTGTAAATTTTTCACACCAGATTTTTAAGAAATTATATTTGTGTACTTACAATTCATAACCACGTGTTTATAATAATTTAAAATGACATGGACTATCACTTTAAGGAGAATATTACTCAACAGTAAACCTCCCACGGGTTACATGTAAATTTATCTGGCTTACGCTTATCTCTACTCCAACGAATAAAAAGACTCTTTCAGGTGTATGGTATTTAACTTTCAGTTAAGTACCAACGGTATAATTATACAATATTTGTTACGGAAAAATTTAGGTTTCACCAGAAATACAACATGCTATTGTTGTTGAGGATACTTGATTGGTTAAAGAAACTGAGATCCAGTTTTTCATAAATATGCCGTTACACTAAATAAGTCATTAATTACGTTTTCTTTCAAAACCATTTTCTCACAACTTTGCAGGTAATTAGTAGTAATTTTAAAATAAAACATAATCTTTCAAAACAAAACCTAAACGATTTTATACGTTTCTTAGCTTCGTATTTATTAATATTTCTATTTATTACGTTATTGTAAATTTGTTCCACAATTTGTAATACTGATCTTGTTTAGTCTGGTTTCATTATTTTATGAAATTTATTTTCTGAGTGATGGATATGTACCCACTAGCCCGATTTTAATCTAAAAGTCTTGGAATTATCTTTTATCTGGGTTACCATACTTCAGCTGAAAAGATTTAATTTTATTGCGACAGACACCGTTCTCGTTTTTCCTGTAATCCTGTATTACAGTAGCAAGGACCAATTTGTTTTCATGACACAACAGATAATGGATAATGGATAATGGATAATGGTAATGGATACGTTTGTCTTATTTTGTATTGTCAGTAACAATATTCTTTTTGTAATTTATATATTCTTTCGAGTAAATACTATCTGCACAGACTCGACACCGAGCTATTCTGTTGTCACAAAACAACAATTTAATACCTTCACTTATAGAAACATACAGTGTAAATTAATTTCACTTGATATTCCTTCTACATACTGACATTAACATTTCAAGAAGTTCACATTATTGTTTCTAGCCCATTTAATTCAACTTAGGGGTGTTACGTATAGCTTATACTGTGTCCAAGAGTTTAATTTGGTTAAATTATTACTGAAATACTGAATACAATAAGTCGTAATTTGATTTTTTGGTTCAATTAGACATACGGTTTCAAGAATAGTCGGCCTGAGCCTGTACAAGACTACACCTCACCTACACTTTATGCATAATTATCATCCTCTTCTCATTGGGTCATGGAGTTGTTTATTGTTCTTAAATTGAACAGATTTCAGAGTACACACATTAGGGATTAAAATAGAAGTTTAAAGCAGTATTATAGAAGAGAAAGCTATGTAGATTGAAGTGTTGTTCCTATGAAACTGAAACATTGGTATTATACCATCGAGTCTGTGAAGATAATAATAAAATACGAGTTCCTTTACTTCTGTCGCGTATTTGTTATAAGGTAGAAAATGTATTAAAGATTGAGCAGATTTCATGTACAATATATTGTATTATGATGGCATCGATATTTTGTATTAAGTTTTCATTACATACTGTATAATATTTTGGAATAACAAACATACAAAAATTAATCACAATACGTTCCTTCCCTATTAAATTAATGAAGGGAAAGATATAGTAAAGAATCTTTGAAAGGTTTTAAGTAAGCTTAATTTTCGTATTTTTGATTGCAGTATTACGTAGGCTATCATGATAATTTTGATCGATGTTTTTTAGCTAAATCTTTAGTTTGAGCATTGTTGTTCAGTTATTTTAATTGTCAAATAATTTTAACTACTTAAAATAGAGAAATAAAACTATGATTTTTAATAACAGGAATGGGTTATCAATCGAATCTAAAGTTGACGATATTTTTTTAGAGAGAAACATTAGAATTTGGGCTAAAACAAGGATAAAGCAAGTATTTTATCCGGACATTTAATAAACTTACGAGTAGGCTATATTACAGCCTTTCTGCTCAAACAGGGTACAATAGACGATGACGGAGAAGAAACAATTCTAAATATTTCATGTCTGATGGCTTTACTGCTACATGATGTAATCAAAATTTAAAAAAAAATAAAACTTAAAGTTAAATATTAAACCTAAAAAAGAAACTGGAACTGGTTCTTAACACCGAAGAGATTTTAAAATAATTACCTGAAAAAAGTTTTTCAGACTTTTTAGTGCTGTCCTAAGAACAGGCTACTTTTGAGATCAATGGAAGATTGCAAAAATAACTGTTATAAAAACCTAGAAAATCAGTTCAATACATCTCTTTGTACCATCCCAAAAGTTTTTTGGCAATGATATCAAAATTACTAAAAATTTTAATTTAAAACGTTTAATTCCTGTTGTCGATCATCGAAATCTAATTGCAAATTATCAATTCGGTTTTCGTTCAGAACATAGTACTGGTGAGCACATTAATTACTTTATAAATAATATTATAAATACTGCTCTGCAATGTAGCACTTCTTGAACTAAGTCAAGCGTGCTACAAAGTCTTACTTTGCAAACTGAAATAAGTATTACCTTGCTAGCTGCACGAAATAATCAAATCGTTTTTGTCGAACAGATAACACACGGAACAGATTTCACTGTAGCTTTCAATGAATAAATGTCAGATTTGTGCTCTGTAAGTGCTGAAATATCACAAGGAAATGTATTGCTAAATTTTATACGTTTATTTACGACAGATCATCCAAATATCGATTATGATTCAGTGGAAATAGCGATATTTGCAGGTGGTATAGCGGTGCAGTTGATTCACAAAGACCTAGTTGTAGCTTTCAAAATCTTTAAGACAGACTGAATTTAATTTATAAACTGCAACATAAGTAGCGCATGAGAACGAACGGAAAAAGTGTATCTACCATTTCGTTGTAACGTGACGTTCACCATGAGAAACAAAACATGTGTTCCGATTACTTTCAAAGGAAAACGTATACCGCAGTCCGAGAGCGCCAAGTTCTTAAGACTGCATCTTGACGACTTACATAGACAACCCATTTTCAGACAAAACTTAATTAAATTAATTTAAAATTTAAGCAAATAGTTTTGCTATTAAGAAAACATTCGCAGCGGTATTACACAATAAATTGTTAATTTACACGACATAATTTTATAAACCTATAAAATGGGTAAAGGCTACGACATACAGCTTTGGTGGGAATGTGAAAATCATGCAGCGTTTACAATTCAAACTGTTCTGGTCTGTAAATGAAGATGTGTTAACAAAAAAAAACATCCTTAGAGGCTTCAGCATACCGTATATTCAGGTTGAAGTAAAAACATTCTCGGCAAAATATTTAAAAAAATGTAAAACCACTCTAACATCCTGGTCTTTCTTCTTGGGCAACTTTAACACAATAACAAGACAACTAAAACGTAAACACCCGACGGACTCGTTTAAATTATTTAATTTTTCTTTTAAATACCATAATCTAAATGAAAAATGAAAATAACAAGAACAAGACAATTTAAAATGTAAGTACGTTATTACATAACAATTTTTCTTTAAGGTAACTCCATAGTGAATCGCCTTTTCATGACATTATTTTTTATACTTTTTATATCGGCTTTGTTCCTTGTCGAACAAATCGTCCATTTTAGTATTTAACAAAAGACTGTTGGAAAGTTTCTAAAACACTCTATTTGGGAGTTTTTAGAATGCTAACTTAGCAGTCTGTATAAATAAATCCACTAGTAAATTAATTATGAGCCTTGCTCGAGATTTTGTGCTTAAGTTAAATACAGGTTTTTCGTCGCTCAGAGTTTGGTATATTGTTACTGTATTTATTTTTTAGTAACGAATAGAATATGTGTGACATAATTATTATTCAGGTAAATCGAAAGTTGTTAGGTATCAAAATATTTAGGTAAACCGCTCGGATCACAGAAATTAAATTAATTGCTGTCACCGCATGGCGACATTAAGTGGCAAACCTTATCTGTTTGGTGGCCCTGAAAAGGACCGTTTATGTGTGTGTCCGTCGGGGCGGACAGAAGTGGCTGATGGCCCTAAAAAGGGCCGGTTAAAACCTTAATAAATTGGTCCTGAGAAGGACCGTTGTGCTGGTCACGAAGGAGACCGGCGTAGGCAGCCCGTGGCTGTGGCTGTTGCGGCGGTGACAGCGACGGCTGCTGCGTTGCTGGCTGCTGCAAGTCCCAGAGCATCTTTCTTCTTTTCTCGTGGATGTAGTCGGTCGATCTTCGACGGAGATGTAGAGCGTAATCACATGCGGGTCAGTGCACTGCGCTTATATAACTACTGAGAGCGCTGTGGTAGGAGGCGGTAACTCGCTCGGTCTTGGCAACAAAGCCCTCTGTCGGAACGCAGCCGAAAGGTTTGTCAGTGCGCCACTAAAGGGTTTGTCGGTACGCCGCCAAAGAACCTACCGCGCCGATAAGGGCCGGAAGAAGTATTGAAGGCCGGCAACTCAGTAAATGACTAATTAGAAGGGGTGGCGGTGAAATTACCATGAATAATACGAATAATACTCGTAATTTAAATAATATGAATTTAAATACATTGACAAATGTATTGACCGTGCCCATAACAAACAAGTAGAGTGTTTATTTGTTTGCACTCGATCTGCTAGTTCTAGGGCTACAAAAAATATTTTTGTTTTTTAACATATGGTCAGCCAGTTATATGACTGAAACATTTAGGAACAGAAGAGGTAGAGGTGTAAAAGACACTAGTCAGAGTTATCTGCTCTGAGAGTGATGCATTTCACTATACAGCCAGTTTCTGTGGTTAACAAAGTGAAGGTGTTACTTACAGGGCGCCTGGCATGCTAATAAACATACTCTTTCAACTTAGTAAGGAAGGCATAGTAAACCACCTCATTCCTCGTTTTTACTCAGTAAAGCCTCTAGAGGTTTAAACTAGCATTTCGGCTGTTGACCTAAACACCCGTTGATAAAAATATAATTTTTAATTTTTTAATCCGTATTAAAACCAGTGTAGACTTAGGGAATTCAACTTTGGGGAACTGCCCCTTTGATCATATAAATTATTGGAGCGTTTTCAGACAAGAACTATCAGAGACAATTTAAAGTTCCTTGGTACGTCAGTAACAAAATGTGTCTATGCTGTCATACCAGTGAAGTAAGAAAATAATAAAAATATTCAATGAAAGATGTCTGTCATAATAGGCGTTATGACCATCCCAATTATTCGACTCTAAATCATTTAGATAACAATAACATCGATTTTGGTATAATCGAGCAACATAACATACTCAATGTGCCGTACTTGTAGACATTTTTAGAATATGTGCGTGTATATCAAGCATTCTTGAATGTGGGTGTGAGATTTTCAACTTTCAATAAACGCTAATAAGATAATTACTTCTTGTTCTGAATTTAAGAACATATCTTAATGTTGCAGTTTCGTGGTTAATAAATACGTTTTAAATACAGGTTAATTATTTAAACTAAGTTATTTAACAGCATAGAAAACATAAATATACGAGCGAGATTTAAACATTCAGTTTTTATATCCGCTTAACAATTATTTAAATTTCACTTACTATTAGTCTGTGGTTGTATTACTCGAACATCATTTTATGGTTTACTACACATTCAGGAACACAAATACGAATTTCTATATTAATCCGGTTTGCCTTGGATAATTTGTTTAAATTCTGAATTATCCTAACTTTTATAGTTACAGTTCAGTTATTTTTAAAAAAACTCATACCAGCATATTGCACTCTTGTAAAAGTATGTATGCAAAACTATTGACCTATATACCCTGGAATTATAGCGGTAAGCACTCAGATCTGTTCGTTTGAGTGGTTATTTCGTTTTTATTATATAAAATAATACTCAGTGAACAAAAAGTTCAAAATAAGTTCAAAACTGGTCGATAACTCGTTCATTACTATAACTTATAACCAAACTAACCTATAGTGAATTATACCATCGGTACCTTCTAATATCAGAACACCAACTCACTTTTACCCTGCCATTATTTTGTTTCTTAACATATTAGAAACAAATTGCTAAATATCATGAAAGCAATTAAAACATTCCGTTTGCATATTTATCGGTATCCAATTATGGTTTGTATCATTAATCAGAGTTGACTGTACATAAGATAACAAATACAGAAAATTTTATGTATTCAAAAAAAAAAAATTAGACTCGTATTGCCGATAACGTCAATCAATATTGACTTATAAAAAGTCATGAAATGGTAGTAAATAACTAATACTGATATCGCTTAATGTTGTACTTCTCACGTTTACAATTTATTCCAGTAGTTTCTTTCTTAATTAATCTGCCAAAAGGGTAGAAAAATAAATGACGTTACCAACACATACACTCACAACCTGTCGTAGCAGGAAACATTCTTTTTTCAATGAGTATTAAGCAATTTAACGTCTTTTAATCCCGAGTAAAGCATTGTTACAAAAAAATATATTTAATTTTATCAGTTACATTTCTGGTACTACTGCACTAGTTTGATCTAGAGACCTTTACAAGTACACTCTGAACCGAAGGACTGAACAGGATGTTCAGCCGAGCGTTTGAGAACACGTTCTTGAGTGTTCTGTACACCGTAGCCTCCGAGTTGTCGTTGAAAGTCATTTTTATTTCACCACACTCTACCCTGCACTCAGGTGTGTGCTCAGTTGTGACCCTTTCACAAGCGTGCGTTGAAACGCAGTTACCACGTTATGAACTGCTTGTCTGAGTGGCATGTGTCATTTTGAAATTTTCAATGCTCTAGGAACACTCCAGTTTAGTTTAAAAATGTGTACCACTCGGGGAAGAAATCGCCTTCGTAGTCGCACAATTGCAGCTACAGTATTTTATGTAATTACTGATTATATTCAAAAGGAATCATTGAATTTTAGAGTGTGTGTTAAAACAGAGGGAATAATTAAATCACATGCCACTGCTGAATGAACTTCTGGAGAACTATCCTGACAGCAGCAAAAGTTGTTTAACAATGGATGTTATATCGTTCAATGTGTTATTAAACTTAGTGAAAAGTAGTATAGAGACAGTGATGAGAAAATGTATATCACTAGAGAAACGCTTAACTGCTACACTACGGTTTTTAGCCACTGGCCGTTCTTTTGATAATTTGAAATTTTAAAGTACTGGAATATCACCAACATCACTTAGCAGAATAATATGTTACAATATCAACTATACAGGTCCCCAGACCTGACTCTTCTTGATTACGTTTTTGGGTTACCTGAAGCATAAACTTTGCAAAATAAAACCTGTAGGCCTATTTATATTAACAAATTGAAAGTAAGAACAATTGAAAAATCTGCTCGTGACATCACCAGATAAAAGAAAATATAAAGGAATATCACTTGAGTTTGGCATACTACCAAGCTGCAGAAGGGAAGCATTTTGAATATTTTATTGTAGAATTGTATGTTTGCAACAATTATTTTATTAGAAAGTTACGATCAGAAACATTTATATAAAATGTTAAAATAAATATTGTAATTTAACATAAACAGACGATAGGAGGAGGGGTCTAAGTGTTGAAGAATTCTTCAATATTAATGGCGTTTTTTGTTGCAGTAAAAGACATAGTACTGCAAAAAAGTCACTATAATAGTACCTAATAACGTAAATAATAGTATCAGTTGACATAGCCGGAGAATTTTTTTTTTGTGTTGGTAAATTATTAATTATTCTTTAATATCATCAATTTTATATCACTATTTACAGTTCGTTATTAGATGCATTATGACTGTAAAATGCAATAAAATTGTTCATAACGCGTGTTTTACCTCGTTTTACTAGTGATACGATTTTCCGTCATTCCAGCTTTGTTACCTATAACTCAATAACAAAAACATAAACCAAAAAAAGAGTTTCTTAATAATTCTTTATCTTGAAATTTTACATTGAAATCGTAGGTAATACGTTAACTTTGCTATTAAAAAAATAAATAATTAGAATCAGTCTGGGGGATCCATGATAAAAATTTGAACCCACCATAATGCTACTTCTTGGAAGTACGTAGACCCACATGTTTTTTCTGCCTTAAAACACCTCTCAGATGTAATGTAAAGCTGTTCCCATTCTTAAATATCACTCTGTGAATTATTATATTACAGCGTACTTGTACAGTCTACCTATATTATAAATTTTACTCATTTTTTATATGTAAGCAAATCTTACTTATGTTAACATGTAATATTCTTCTGGGATGGAAGATTCAAAATTAAAATACTAACACATACCACCTCCTACCATGTTGAAATTCAAGCCACGCAAACCAAAAAAAGCTGCAAGAATTATTGAACAAATTGGAAAGTTGTCTAAAAGTGTAGTTTTTCTTTGATATATTTAAGGTTGTAAACTTTCTTTAAACTAGTTTTGAAAATTACTATTTTGAACTGGCTTTTAGAACTAAAATAATTTCCGATTAAATCGTGTGTTCATAATACACAAATGGACGATTTTCAATTTTCCGGTTGAATACGAGCGAAGAAAGTAATTTTAAATGAGTCACGAATCCTCTAAACTTCTTGTTTATTTTTTATTTATTTTTTTATTTTTCATTTAATTGTTGTTACAAATACCTACCATTTTATTTTAACATTTTTTTTTTACCCTCCGCGTCCTTAATTCAATTTTAATGAAAGTATTCGGAGCGAAATACTGAATTTTATTCTTTTAGTGTATCTCAGTGATAAAATGATAAACTCTATTATCATATTGTCAGTTTCTGTAAGCAGTATTTATTTAGTTAGATTAGAAAATAAACTATTTAAACTTTTTTCAGAATTATGTTTTCTTGAATTTTGCTTTTACTCTGTTAAATACTAAGATGAATAATAAATTACAGATGAAAGTATTGATATTTTACAGTTTCAGCAATTTCTTAAGCAAATGTTTTGCTGTACCGTACGAATTTACAATAACGTTTTACGTATCATCCAGACCCTAGATGGGAACGAAAACCATTGAATTTGTTTCAGTTTTCGTACGTGCTGCTGGCCAAGACACCGGAACGGCCTCACTAAATCAGTCGGCCCAATTTAACTTCGTATTCGTAGAAGTAAATAATTGCATTCAAAATTTATTTCTAACTTTGTACAATAGATAATAATAACAGTTCAACATTTTTCTATTAAATCTTTTTATAACAATTTTTTCCTGAAAATTCAGTACCTATCTCCGTTATTATAATATTATATCAATTGACTAATACGATGCTAAACGTTCCAAAATTAATTAATTTTTGGGGTTTCCAGTTATCACTAAGTCCTACAATTGGCCAAGAAGAATGCTTGTCTAGAGGCGTTTTAAACAGCTTTCCTGAGAACCCACTATTGCCTTAGTGTACTGCTTTTTTATGATAGTTGTCGAGTAATTAAAATTGATCGTACATCAACTTGTTTAGTTATTTAGCGACGTCAGTTTCGTTTGGTATTTGTAAAACTTTATATCATTAGATTCGTGCTGTAAAAGGTGCATTACTTATATTATGTTGAAATTAAATTGCAGTTTAGAATTTATGTGCAAAGACAAGAGGTTTAATAAAGGAAACGTAAGTATATGACAACGGACGAAATTAAGATTAGCCATAAGTTAATTATCAATAAGAATAAATTTCAATTTATATAACTTTGTTGTTGTTCAGGTTATAAGCCAAAAGGCATGTTTGAACCTGTATAGGCTTTACTAAGTAAAACGAGGAATAAGGTGGTTTACTATTGTCTTCCTCACTGAGTGGAAAAGTACGGTTATCAGCATGTCGGGCCCTTTTGAAAGCACATATTTTTCTCTCTGTAAATAACACTTTCACTTCATTCACGACAGGGTCTGGCTGTATAATGAAATTCATTACCTACTTTCAGAGGAGACAACTCTGATTAGCGTCTTTTGCACCTCTACCTCTTCTGCTCTTAAATGATTCAGTCATTTGATTCGTTGACCATGTGATATGAAAATGAATTATTTATTTTAGCCCTGCAACTAACAGATTCACTGTAAATTTGATAATCCACCTGTCTGTTATGGGCAATATAGAACTATATAAAACCAAATCGGAAATAAATAAAGATTATTATTAAGAAATTAAAATTGAAAACTAAGGTTAACAACATAATATCTGTCAATCCGAATTATTGTATTTCACCTATTGCTACTTGCAAATTGTAAATTACAAAATAAAAATTAGTTTTAGCCTAGCCAAATGACACCTTAGTCTCTCGTAATGCTTTCTGGTTTCCTACCTTCATCATAAGTCCCACGTTTACACGCAAAAGTGTAGTATTAATTAGATCCCATCGTATTGTCATATATGAAATTTTTAATAACCTAAAATTGAAAAAATATATTACAATAATTTAAATAAATGTTTCCGTGATAAAGGTCAGGGTTGGTTAAATTTTGTATTAACCTCATTACATAAAAATACAGAAAAACAAAATACTAACACACAAACGCACATTCGCGTGTTGTTCATGCAATTCTGTTTGTTTTATAATGGAAAAATTAAAGCTATCATCGTCATATATTTAATGGTTCATTGTTATTGGTTCACGTTTGTGTGTTAGTTGAAGAAAGGGGAATACGAAAGTGGCTCCACGTTTTATAAATATTTAATAGTATTGTTTCATGTGCTAAATCGACTTAATCACGTGGTTCCTATTTCGTGGGTTGTAGAGGGGGTAAATCGACTTGCAGTTCAATGAGTGAAGTTATTCCTTAAAGAATAGATTCAGAAAATGTTCGCCAAACCAAATTAAGAATTTAGATGACGTTGACATCATTATCAATGTTCAGTTGAACGATTTTGCTACTTCTACGGATTTTATTGAAAAAATAAACATTCAAAACTGGAGTTTGCCGTTCAGGTTGTTTACCATTACGCATTGTCAACTATTAATACTGTTGTCAACTGCCAGAGTAGTTATCGATCAACCGAACTATGTCAATAGTAGGACTACGGTTTCTCTAATATGAATAAACCGTACGTCCAGAAAACTATCGTGTTCTATATAACTTAAATTTGTGTATTTTGGTCAGACAATAAGATAATATCGTGGTTTAGTGGTCAGTGCTATCAGCGCTCCGATTTCAATTTCCGGTCAGCCTGGCAGTCTTATAGCCATCATTTTCATCCATCATAATTCACCGCCTGCTTTAGCTAATGCTAATAGACAGTAATGGAAGCCAGATTCTTGCACAAAGTGTGTGAGAAAGTCGGACGTAAAACCTAAAAAAGAAGAACAAAATTTGTGTCGTAATACTGCGAAATATCCTCTCAAAAATTAATTTCAACTTATTTATTCACTTTTAATGATATACACTGTTTTTTCATTATCAGTCACTTCAATATGTTATGTTTTGTAATTTTATCGTTTATACCTATACGAGAAAAAAATTCATTTTGATATTGTTTCGAGTTATATTGTTTCTACATTCACATTTAATAATGCATATACCAAATAACAACATTGCTGACCAAGGTTATCCAAAATTAAGCCAAAGAAGAAACATTTGGCAACTACACCTTCCTTTAGTATTAGAAATAATTTTTCTTTAAGTAAAATTGCAAATAAAGTTGTCCGGTGTTGGCCATTAAAAATGTATTAAAACTGTATAATTTCAAAAAAACAGTCTGTCATACTAACCATAAAGTTGATAACCATTCCTGTTTATCATTGTTTTGAATTAATCTGAGATAAAAGAATCGCGTTGATTTGAAAATACTTACAAAAAAAATATATAAAAACTTAACTATCCAAAATCACCATTAGATAAATTTTGTAGAATTCTAGTCAAAAATAAGATCTGGCTTTTGCAATCACATTTAAAAACTGTAAATCTGTCATGTGTTGTAAGTAAACATCTCTGTGGTGGTTATAGAAAAGTATACTTTTCTTACTTATACACACGGTGACACATAATTTTTTAAAAACTTAATATTCGTATTAATCCATGTTAACTTCATAGCTGTAATTTTTTTTAAAGTACAATATAATCTAAACTTTGAGACTCAGTTGTAAAAGCTAACTTACAAAAGTTTTTGTGACTATATGACACCTCTTTGTGGTACTGTGTGATTTGTGTTAGTCGCCAATAAAACGACAGGAATAGATTTTTTTTAATACCAGTACAATACAAACAAATGTATAGGAAGTTTGAAAATTCTATGTAATTTATTTATTACCTTTCCAAACGGCAGAAAATTACAATTGACTGGAACAACTTACACTAATGCATTATCAGTAGAACCCATTTACAATTAACTGGAAGTTGTATGGTAGGATTTTAGCAATTACGAGGTTCCACTGACATCCATGAAAATCCAATTTGGGTTTTAGCGTTGAGTTACCATTATTTCGATCATATTATAGTAGGTATAACAAATAAAACATATATTATTTACACACAAATGTAATTGATTTATATGGCTGATTGGCACAAGCTGCGTATAGTGTGTGTGTGTGTGTGTGTGTGTGTGTGTGTGTGTGTCGCACTTAATACTAATTTATAACCGTTCTACGAGTGGGCTGATGTCGAAATAGGTACAGTAGATAATAATATATTAGTTTATAACTTTTCTGGTTTCACACTACGTTTTTATATACATATTAATAATACTGGTAGTCTACTGTTGTTCTGAATTAAATATATTTGCGAAAGTACATAAATAATATTTTTTAGGGCTACTACAGCGCTTTTTATTCATTAGAAGAAAGTAAAATTCAAGTCATTTGTTTTTATAGTTGTCACTTTAAGTATATTTACACGTACCTGTTTTTAGAAGTTAGAGATTAGTGATGAGTGACTAAGTAAATTAACTTAGTGAGTCAATGAGGGGTTTAAAATTTATTTATTCAGATAATTAAACAAACTCGCAACATTAAATAATTTGATTTGTTTTGAAACATTTCTTATATCGAAATAATATACCTTTTCAAAGGACAAAATTCAGTAATGTAGGCTTACCATATTTATATCATTTTGCAAGATTGTGGTTATTAAGGTTAACGGGGTTAAAAATTTTGAACAAAAGGTTTTTTAAGCAGTAGTCTTTATTTCAAAACCCAGTTGCTGTTTATTTCTATGATGTATCTTACAATTACAACATTTGTTCTCATGTATCCGTCGTTAAATCTTTGTACATTAATTAGAATTTTTAAACCACTTTTACGCCTGGAATTTCCTCAATTATTACGTTTTTGTTTACTTGTTTACTATAAGTTGTACTGAATTTTGACATAATACAGTCAAGGAAAGTAATTCTTTTTATATAAATAGTCATTACTCGCTTACTCGAACACCTAACCTAAAAATTTTTACGTGCAACTTTTAGAGACTTAACGATAAGCTTAACTATTTACATTTTAATCACCTCCACTTAACAGGTAAAAAGTTGATGTCAAGTCTTAAGTCGCATGCATGTAATACTTCTAATACTTCTTTATCATTTCAGTGATTTTTGTAAACCCAATCTTATCGCAACCGCTCAGAAGCCTACGCGCAGCGCACGTGCAACTGCTAGTTCCCAGATAAGTGTTTTTTTTCTTTGTTTATGTAACGTCGCATCAACTACAGTGATCATTAGCGATGACGTTGGGTTGTAACTGTGAAGGATGAAATAATTTTTTGTAACGTATGAAAATATTCCGTGCCTGAGTGAGATTCGAACCCAAGACCGCATGATCAGAGGCGAGCACGTTACCAACTACGCTAATGTGGCCGGAACAAATAAGTCTTACATTAAAAAATAAGCTGGATTAGTTTGTCTACAATATAGTAACCCAAATCTGGAATTAAGGCGCACAGCCAATTTATGGTCGTTATATTCGTTCGGTTAAAACGGTTTTTATAAATGGTCCTTCTAAATAATTCCGTATAAACTTTTATTGAATACCGAATTCACTTGCGTTACCTCGGCAATCTAACTCTTTTTGTTAATACGAAATTTTAACGAATTTGTTGTATTTTCGTTCAAGAGCATGAATTGTACTCGATTGCGTCAGGTAAATGAGATGTATATTTTGTTTCTCTCTGACCAAGATTCATAAACGGTTTTATATCTTGGTACTCTTGGTAATCGTAGATAATTCTCCAACCCTGTGCTTTTTTTACTGTGGAACGCCCACCCGGCGCTATAGATCCTTTTGTCCCCACCAAACCTCACAACGTCCTCTAGTGTAGATGTGACATGGCACGCGACGTCCTTTTGCTCATGCATAAATTACAATTCAATTTCAAAGCCGTTGCATTTCTATTTCCATTCTATCATAATAAATAATACATTTTGTAAAACTTGATTCAGGAATATTGCTTATAACAAGTAGTTAAAGGGATGGTGTATCAGTTCATAGAGAAACTAGTCATGCACTTCAAAACTACATGTTTTACAAAATGAAATATGAATTCGTCGTAAATAAATTTATGTTTTCAATTTTAAATCCGTTTCTTATTTATCATTTCAGTCCTAAATAAATTCTGTCGTGTTGTTACCCTTAAACGATTTGATCACGATATTTCCTTTAACGATAAACAAGACCTTTTTCTGGTTTTAACTTGAACTTGAACCTTTTGTTTCGTGTTTTTCCCCATTTGTGGTTATGTTTTCTGGTCGGGTATAATTTTCATAATTTTTGTTTCTAAGATTTTGAAATATTTTATCATGACTTTGAAAGACAGAATACTAGTCAAACCATATAACAAATTATGAACGATTTTTATAGTTTGAGTAAAAGTACTGCTATTTATTGCTGTCTCTCAGCGTGTTTTCTGTTGCTTACCATGTTACTAATAAGAAAAACGGGTCAAAAATTTTATTTTCAATTTAGCTGTTGTTTAAAGGTACACCAGAAATTTAAAAAATGTATTTTGTGCGTCTTCAACTGATATCTTGAAAACTGAATTGAAAACCACTCTGCAAGATATTCATCTAAACGAAAATATGAGTTATTAAATGTATAATGTTTGAGAGATGTTTTTGAATAACCTACTCTTCGTACTCATAGTCTATACGTCAATATCTATCACTATAAAATTCCCGTGTTACGTTATTACCAAAAATTTGTGTTGTTTTGTTCATCAGCCGAAAGGCTGGTTTGAACCTGTATAGGTTTTACTAAGTAAACGAGGAGTGAGGTGATTTACAATTGCCTTCCTCACTGAGAAGAAAAGTACACTTATCAACATGCCGGGTTTTCTGAAAAGCACATATTTTCCACTCTGTAAATGACACCTTCACTTTTCTCACCACAGGTTATGGCTGTATAGTGAAATTCATTACTTTCAGAGGAGATAATTCTGATAAGTGTCTTTTACACCTCTACCTCTTCTGTTCTTAAATAATTCAGTCATTTGATTGGTTGACCCTGTAATAAAAAAACAGAACTATTTATTTTATCCTTGAAACGAACAGATTGAGTGTAAATAATTTTACACTCCACCTGTCTGTTATAGGCAGACCCAAAATTTCACTCGATATTAAAAGGTTACTATCACAATAAATGAGATTATATCAAATACGTTTTTACCAAAGAAAACATAATTTTCGGAAATTTTTGATGTTTCCAGGTTTTTATAAAACTATATCTTAAACAAAAATACAAAACCGAGTAATAAGTAATGAACATGATGTATTAAAAGTATTTACCAGACGTCAAAAAACTGCTTATATTATTATAGCTAGTTGCTTGTTAACAGCTAACCAACATTTTATCCGATTTATATTACACAGAATATTTATAACAAATAGTACTGCTAATAAATATATAACACAGCAACATGAATTAGCACATTACCTAAGGAAACCTTTTAATTACTTCCTGTTACTAAATAATAATACTCTATTATGTAGAGAATTATTGAAACTTTGAAAGTATTTTTGTACGTTTTATTACAAATTATGTAATAATTTTTCTTAACTTTCCATAAACCTTTCTCTTTAACGATTAATTTTAAGCCGGCTCACAAGAGCATCAACCTTCCCTCGTCGTCTTTCTTGCTACTTTTCAAAACTTTATTGTTCTAAAGATTTAATTTAATTTCTGAAGATTAAATTAAAACCTTCTTCTGATTTACCGGCAACCAGCCTCCTATGAGGTACTGGAGGTAATTTCATTTTTAATAGAGCCTAAATGTAAATTTACTGATATAATTTACCTCTCTTTAAAAAGTGTTATACAACGTGTTTTTAACATAGCAGATTTAACTTATTATTAAAACAAAATATTGTAGTTTATATAATAAATCGAAATGTATTGGTTGATTAAATTTATGTCTTTGGCTCCGACCAACGTGTCTAAATATTAGCGCTACTCCATAAGGAACAATACCTTAACTTTATCTTTTGTTGTTTGAAATAATACTTTTGTAATTTATCTCTTGAACTGGTTCCCAAAGACTTGTTGGCAACTGTTTTGGCTAAATCAATAAAATATGGTATTACCCAGTGATTAAACCAGCTTCATCGATTAATTCAGGTTTCTTCACCGCGGGAGAAAACAAACAGTATAAATGAAATATTTTTTTCAAACGAACTCGCTTGATGCTGTTTTCGATAGTTCTCAAGATATGAATTAAGAAAAATTTAATTCATATGATATGTTGATGAGATATGAATTTTCTAATTTATATCATTTTCATTTTCAAAGGTAAAGGTGTCTGCTGTAACTAAATGGAGACTTTAATCCTGTATAGGGCCTACATACGATATTTCTTTAGAAAGACACGAAATGATAAAAGTACTTTAAAACTTAAAAGGACAACTTATAAAATACAGAAATACTTTGAAACGTTTGTAGTTTGTTTAGACCTGCTGATGCATGTATACCTAGAAAATAAATAAAAATTATTTATTAAACCTACTGACCAAATATATATACACTAATCCTCCTAAATTGCTGTAAATGTAGTGACATGAAAATGGTACAATAAAGCAATAAAGAGTGCTATCTGTACAGTCTACTGTGTGTTTCACTGTTGTCTAGGAGATTGATTGTTTCTATTCCTATGGTTTTCCAGTTGTATTTGGTAACTGTTGTGAATTTTCTGTATTTCTACGTGCACAGTAGGAGTGTTCGTATCTCTGTGTTCTATAGTGTTGGATAACTGTGGTATTTTTGATTTATTTTTGGCTGAAACTTTTAAACTATGTTAATTTTTTGTGACATGCTGTATCCTAGACTTTTATATCTCATAAATCAGTAGTTTATTTTGAGCTGACAGTAGATTTTTAGAAGGTTCAGAAGGTTTCAGTAAAAGGTTTGATAGAAGGATCAGAAGGTTTTCGAATACAGCTGCCGGTATTTGAAATTTAACTGGTTTCCTTTATTACTATTATAAGTCGTTCACGTTGGACGCCCGTCTAGGTGACGGGAAGATATTTCGCAGTATTGGATTGTGAAATGTGTAATTTGTTAAAAACATTGGTGGTCATATTTCCCGTTTAAGTGTAAATGTGATCTGAAGACTTTTTGTTCATTTGTTTTCATACGCCACTTATTGTGTACGCTGTCTGTGCTGCTGTAAGCGTTGAGATGCAATTTGTGGTCTTCACGTATAGCGTGATGAGTCGTCGGAGGTTGTAGCTACTGTAATGTTGTCATTTTGTGAAAGATCAGAAGCGTATATATAATACAAAATAGGTATAAGCTAATAACCATGATAATTACAATAATATTTTAGTATTTACAGTATTTCTTAAAGTACTACAATTGTAACGACTATAAGTTAAATGTGGAAAATGTTTCTAATTTTATAATGTTTTTTTAACGATTACTTATTGTACACGAATTTAAAAATGAAATTACTCGTATGATTACAGTGTTTCAATATTTTTAAGTTTTAGATGTTCCATACTCAGTTCGTCCTCGTTGATTTATGAAAATATGTATTCAGTCTGAATACGATATATATACGAATCCCAGAGTCTTATCTGTAGTTCGTTCAATACATCCCATTATTTATGGGAAACTTCATACAATTCCCGCTTAAATAAAAATTGATAAGATATATGATTTATTATAGGATTTTATGCGCTGACATTTTGACGGAAATGATATTTTCATCCGTGCCATCACCTGCTATGTATTAAAATTATATTAACCGTGTTGCAAAGTAGTAAAATTTGAACACAGTAACGATTTAGAATTGCTATTTCATATACTAATAAAATAACAAACAAAATTCAGCATATTATACAAATTTGTCGTAGAAAATGTATCATAGACACAGCAATGTGAACAATACATATAAGTATTTTTATGAGTACCTTCCCATTTGTGTAATATATATAATCAAATATTCATGAGGATTTTATCTGTTAGATGATAAGGTGTTTTATTAGAAAATTTACGGCCATTAATATTCATTCTTCTATAAACTTATCTTTCCTTCTTCCGTATGTTTACAGATTCGTATTAATACAAGTATTTGTAAATAATAAAACAAGAAGCACATATGTGAAGTTACAAGCTTTAAATAAGCTCATAAAGCTACATGGTCTGAATAAATGATAAATCTTAATTTAGATCGATCTTGTTAGGAGTATCATCCATAATGACGTCTACATACTTGTAACAGTAATTCCAAATTCATTTGTGAATATCATTAGATGTATTTAGTTTCCATTCATCGGCTTATGTTTCCATTTATGAGATTAATTGTAACTATTTCTCACATACAACTTTAATTTATATTGTTAAGAACTATTAGACAAAAATTACGGTAGAAATAAAAGTTAATTTCATTCATAGATATTATCTATGCCTCTTAAAAAATCACCAGGTTATGACCTCATTACAGCTGAAGTATTACGGGAATTGCCAAGGAAAGGTGTCTTACTCTTGACAAACATATTCAATGCTGTCTTGAGGACTGCTTCTTTTCCCGTTCAGTGGAAAATGGCGGTAATAAAAATGATTCACAAGCCAGGGAAGCCTCCTCAGGATCCAACTTCTTATAGACCTATTAGTTTATTACCAGTTTGTTCGAAAATTTTTGAACAACTCTTACTGAAAAGATTACTTCCTCTTGTGGAGAGAGAATCCGTTCTCCCCGATCACCAGTTTGGCTTTAGATCTGAACATTCAACTACTCATCAACTCCACAGAGTTGTTGATTTTCTGGCCGCTGCCTTAGAAAATAAGCAGTACGCTTGTGCTCTGTTTTTTGATATATGCCAAGCTTTCGATAGGGTGTGGATAGATGGGCTTCTGAGTAAGCTCCGATTTTTACCGTACACCTATTTTCATATTTTGCAATCATTCCTTATTGACAGATTTTTTACGGTATCGGTACGATCCTCCCAGTCCGACTACCTCCCTATCAAGGCAGGAGTACCTCAAGGATCAGTTTTGGCTCCCTTGCTGTTTTCTATTTTCATTTCGGATATACCACAAATTCCTACTACTTTGCTTGCAACATTTGCTGACGATACTGTTGTTCTTTCATCCTCTGATGACCATGTCCATGCTGCAAACGACATCCAGTATCACCTTGACATTCTAGAAGTATGGTTTAGAAGATGGCGTATAAAAATTAATACCACCAAAACTTACCAAATGACCTTCACCCTGCGTCGAGAAACGTGTCCGCAATTATTTTTATCCAACCAACCTCTTCCACAAGCAAACAATGTTCGGTACCTTGGCTTATATTTAGATAGACGGTTGACTTGGAACGTACACGTCAACCATAAGCGACAATTACTAAATAACAGACTGAAGCAGTTATACAGACTATTAGCCAAACGGTCAAAACTACCCATGACTTCAAAACTCGACGTACAAGGCGATGCTTCAACCGATCTGGATGTATGGTAGTCAGATTTATGGTGCAGCAAAGCCATCGGTCATTTCACGCATACAACGTTTCCAAAGTAAATTCTTGCGACTCATTACTAACTGCCCGAGTTACGTGTCCAACAGAACACTGCACGATGACCTACGCGTCCCTTACGTTAACGACACATTTTTAAAATTATACCGCAGGTTCAGAGAAAAACTTCAAAATCATAATAATCCCTTAATATGCAACATGAATTCTCCAGACCTACCAGGAGTACCACAAAGACGACTGAAACGCCGATGGAGTAGAGACATGACACACTAACACGACTCTAATACAAACGTGTACAAAAATATGAAATTAAAATTTAACACATTTTTCATTATCTGGAGAGCTACCACTGGGTGGTGTCCTCCTCAAAGCCATTAACGCGTTTTTTTTTGTAATTGACACAAGATGTAAACCTTTTTGCTGGTTGTATGTTTACAGTTGCAAAATAAAACAAAGTGAAAAAAAAAAAAAAAAAAATTCATTCACTTGTTAGCTAGGATATGCTATGCGTACATTGACAATAAAACGCTCATACAATAGCCAGAATTATGTACATTAAGAGAACACTACAACATAAGACGAAATAAGAAAACTCATACTACAGGACATTATAATGAACTAAGGCTAAAGTATTCATAATATTTTTTTACCTCACAGACTTTCATATACACAAAGTATTTTAATAATGAATTGCAGTTATTTTGATATAACTGTGGTCGCTAATGACTTCGTTGTTGAAACAATCTTAAATAATTAAATATAAAAAATAATATCTTATTACAATTAGGATATTTATACAACTCAAATTAATTTTTCTTTAATGATTAATTTTCAACTGTTTAAATATTACGATAGCCGTGAGAGGGTAGGGTACCCCATTGATGCTTCCGCAGGACGTGTGATTAAAAAAAACTTCTGAATAACAATATTATTCAGAAAGTTTATTTCATTAAATTAACAAGTCTCTACTCCAGCAACCTTTAAAATGCCTTGCAGGATTGTTTGGTAATTGTAAGATAGGAATTGAACGTACCGTAATTTATCGTATTCTTAAGACTTGAGAAAGCGTTTGTATAAGTGTTCTATGGAATTGCGGAGGAAAGATATTTGTAAGTTTATGTAAAATGTTATATTTCTAACATAAAGGGGTGTTTTTACTACAAAATATTGCATAATGTTTTTTTACTGAACTGCCTTAATTCGTATTAAATGATTAGAATATTTAGTTGAACCGTAAATTTGGAAACCGTAATTTCATATAGGTCAAATAAGAACAATAGGCTACAGAACTATGCATCATTTTTGTGTCACTGGTAATGTTCATCGTGTTTGAAGTAAAGGATATAAAAGTTTAAGCCTAATATAGTAATAAACTTTTTTGCAATTAAATATTTTTAGCAATTAATTTGGCAATTGCATTCATAATCTTATATACTTAAACTACTTATAGAGATAAACTTATATTTATTTACCTAATAGAAATCGAAATGTTTTGAAATTGCTTTTATGTAATATCAAAATCTTTTAAATTGAACCAATCGCTTACTAGGGCATTTGTGCTGTAAGTGATAGGACCGTAATACAGTACGGAAGGTGGTGTAATGTATTTTATAAGGGTTGGCCGGGAGTTAAACCTAATACCTTTGGCTTATTATTACAGTCGTTCTGCTACCGTGTCAGCTAGCTAATCATTGGATTTGTTCATATTTTTACTTTCTCTTGTCTATATGAATGTAATATATTCATATATTATATTCCTTCCTATATTATAGGAAGGAAAGTATTGTTTTATGTCGATTTTTCAAAATCGAGTTTTCACCGGAACTGAACCCGAAAATCATGTTTTTAATATTATATTTTGGGGTGTGTGAATAAATTGAGTGATTTAAATCAATACATTTATTTATCAAAGATATCATATATTTTGTAATTTAATAAAATAGGTACATTTATAGTTTTTAGCGACCCCATTCTATAAAAAAAAACAAGTCATATAATACAGGATTACAATAATGTGCGTTATGTTGGAAATAATGATTAGCAATGGACGATTCATTATCTTACATTGTTTACATTATTTTATACGGATTGCATTTTTTACTAAACGTGTCTTTGAATATTTATCATTTTTATAAATTCTAGTGTTTTTGTGTAGTGTAATTATTGTTTTAGCGGTTGCCGTTAATTTTATCTTGAATTATTGGTTCATATTGATCAATATCATTAAGGAATCTAAAGATTTTCTTGAATCTGTCAAGACCACAAATTTTTTACAATTGAAAAAAATTAGGACTTCATTAAAAAAATACTGAAGAACATCTTGTAATTTGATGATATTTTCTTTATTTAAAATTACCACAGCACACCCATTTCCAGAAGACGTTTTTCAGCCATCAGTGTAAATTTTCTCAAAACTTTCAAAATTAGTTCAATAGACTATTATATATTTTCTCAAAACTTAGAAGACAAAAAGTAGAAAAGATGGTTGAATTTGCTTTAAGTTTTCTTGTATTTTTTAGGCATAAATCTACAACAGGATTATCAAACAAGACCCACCTTGGTCGATGAAAAATCTTGGTTTTTGTTCATTTTATTACTATTTAGCGATTTTTTATTTTTTTCATCAGCTTAGAAATCATATCAATTTCTTATTAAATTTCATGTTAATTTATTAAATTATACTAATTATGACTACAGCTGTAAAATATAAAGTAGCAGGCCTAACAATAGGTCACAGTTTAGTTGTTTCATTGAGCATTAAAGTTGTGTATCTTAGTGCATACCTAATATTGTATTATAAGTCATTTTTCTAGAGCTGACACCACATAATATTTACATGAACGGAATGACTCATATTTTATTGCAATTTTAATTAACTTCAATTTTTTTAAATTAAAAGCATTAGCACCAAAGTGGACATAATGTAAATTTCGTATCTCTAATATCGCAAAATGTATTGCATCATGAGTAATAAAAAAAGTGGAATAAATAACAAACTTGTATATCGTTGTCCGTCCAGTTTTAGTGGAAAACAGGTAGTATTGCAATACTAAATCACAACCAACATACTGGAGCTGCAATTTGGTCTACTTCTCATTCTACGGTAAAAATATTCTCGTATCTATTCAAGTCAGAAATTGTTTATATGGTATCATTTGTCCAATTTAAAGTAGCCTACATCCAACCGTTCCGGAAACAAATTGCGAACAGGAGCAAAACAGATTACTCTTTCTTTCACTACGAACACTCCCTGCTCTTCCTTAAAATCCACTCCGGAGACATTCTCACACATTCCCGTTTTGCACTTAGTTACATAGTTTTAAATTAACCTCAAATGAAAAGTATGTTTTATGCGTCTTTAAACCTTTAGTTATTCAAATAGAGTTTACAAAAGAAAACTATTTTTTGGGTGGTCGTCTTCATGTAGGAAACTGAACTTCAAGCGTAAGTTCAGATTTCATATCCGGCTACTTACATAAATGCACATATGTTAAATTCCATTATTAATATTTTATAAACCATTTGATTCTCTATTAATTAAGTAAAAAATACGATTTGTGATAATTAAGTGTATAACTTTTTTGGGATTTTATTCTGAAATATTGATATTGAAAACCCCTCATGCATTTGTGATTTTTTTCACGATTTGCAAGAAAGATAGTGTAAACATCCTTTAAAATAAAATAAAACACAAAATTATTATTCAGAATTTTGAAATAAATTACCAAAAAGTACGTCCCAACAAAAAAGTAAATTCCTGTTACAACGTGACAATCGGCTTGACTACATTTGTTTCCAACAATAACGAATTACTGGCCGACGGACGCTAACAGATAACACGATCTACTTGATTTCTCAACGTCCGTTAGAATAATTATTTAACCTCATTTGTTGAGTTTCATAATTATTAGCGTCTAACAAATCTTAAATGTAGTACTCCGTCAACTTGTATGTCAGGCAAAAAAATACTAAATATAATTTAGTTAGTATGTTAATCTCAAAACAGATATACTATTTATTTAGTATATAAATTATTTATTTATTGTTAGTTATTATATAACTACATATTTTTAACGATATAATATAATTTTCAAACATATGTAGTAGGTATGAACTTTATTATTTTTAATTTAGGTAATTATATATTTTTATATATTTTTTAGGAACATAATGCATTTAAAATAAATGTAGCTTCAATGTGAAAAAATATAATTTGTATAAAATTTCTTTCTTTCTTCGAAGGCATGTTAAATAATAATAATTTAAAAATTATATGAAAACTTTTAGAGCATATTGCTTAAATATTGTGATATAAGTAAAGAATAAATCGAGATATGTTGTGCTACAAGTAATATAAAATATTTCCCAATCAAAATACAGGCCTACCTGAATTTTTATTATTTTAGATAGTTTTGTGAAGTGGATTTATAAATATATTTATTTCATAAACTTAGCGATATACTTTATATAGTTTCCACACTTAACCATCCAAATTCTATACTATACAGTGAACATAACCTCCTCAATTTTTGTGCAATGCTCCACGCACCAATGAATACTATGGTGCACTTTCCAGAGTATCGACATCAAACATTCAAAATGACTATTAAATGTATACGAAGTATGTTTATGCGTACGATTTTATCTGTATACATTATTAAAACTTTAATATATTTCGTTTTCACAAACAATTGTGATGGTTACCAACTCAAATTCTGCTTACCGTAGTTCACATATAATTACTTTTGTAAGTGCCCCTAAAGGAAACAAAATATTTTTTTTTGAAGGTATTTTGACTGGTACATCTAATTTAAAAAGTATTTCACCTGTAAATAATTCATATTCATAGCAAACAGACAAAGAAAGCTGAGCATGAAGGTAATATATTATATATTACCTAATAAAAAAGAAAGGATAATCATTTGTAAAAGAATTCATTTCACAAAGAAACACAAGTAACAAAATGTGTAATAACAGTACAAAAGAGCTAGTGTGAAATAGTGTACTAACGTGCTGAATAGTGTAGCTACTACTTGCTCTATACATTATACAACGAATAATAATTATAAAAAAGCCACTGGCACGTAAAGGAAACCTTTAAATATCTTCTACGCTTTATACATGTTTCATTCATTAGTTGGGACGATACAACAATATACGTAATGATAATAAGGAAACGACTTCTTTACTATAAAAGCATCAGTTTGATGAAAAATCTTCCTCCATTTCTATAAAAATCTCGTTACTATCACCAATGTAATGAATTGGAGCGTCGAAAGCTACTTCTATGAAAACAAAACTCATTTTAATAACGTAGTAGGATATGAGGTACAGATAAAAAATTTCACATTTCAAGCAAGCCAGATACAGTAAAATCTCTCTATAGCGGAATTGAAGGGACCATGAGATACCGCCGCTATAAAGAGAGTTCCGTTATAGAGAGAGCGAGTAATTAACGGTGGGAGGGAAGAGTTGGAGTACTAATTTGTCTGTACAAAATAACTTATATATGTATGTAAATGGTGCATGGAATAAGTTTTTGAAAAACTACTGAATAGATAACTTTAGGGCCTATGACGAATGTTTAATACAGTAGATTACTTCAATACAGTGAGATATTTAAATTAATTACCTACATAAAGTGTAGGTTATTAACTTAACAAGAAATTTGGATACAAACTGGTTTACTAGATGTTGTGTTACTAATGTTTAACAATATAAT
The DNA here is from genome assembly GCA_035578175.1 of Catonia carolina. Classification (NCBI taxonomy): domain Eukaryota; kingdom Metazoa; phylum Arthropoda; class Insecta; order Hemiptera; family Achilidae; genus Catonia; species Catonia carolina. The sequence goes on along the minus strand of JAQMRL010000001.1, from coordinate 122,703,401 downwards.
TTCACTTTTCGTATTGAACTTTTTTCAATAATCATTCATACAGTACATACCGTAATAGATAGCCTAAAATTAATTAGCACTGAACTCGGTTTTTACTGAACAGTAATAAACATAGGATACATACAATTAAAATCTCGTAAAACATAGGCTACACAAATACAAAAAAATACACAGTATATACAGTATAGTACAGTATATTTTTACAAAAAAGTACACAGTATATACAGTATAGTACAGTATAGTACAGTATATTTTTACAAAAAAATACACAGTATATACAGTATAGTACAGTATATATTTTTTGTTATTAAGGAAACAATAATTGTGAAGTACATATTTTCATTTCGTAAAATAAGTTGTAAATTTTGTTTCGTTTTCAATTCATAAAACATGTCTTCAATCTTATTTTCAGTGTTTAAAACTTGTAAATTTTCATTTACATATTGGCAATGACAGTACGTGGAAACAACAAGAATAGCGTCTAGTGCCTGTTTACTTGAAGGGACAACATTTCTGTTTCCATTTCATCGTCATTCACTTTCTTGCTCGTTGTTTTGGGCTAAGACATTTTCGATTATTGCATCATTGCCAACATCTGCTGATGTGGCTAAGTCATTGTCTGCCCCTAGGCATAGCCGTCTAAATCCATATCCTGAAGATATTGTTTTGCCGCTATAGAGAGATTTTTGTGCCGCTATAACGAGAGTTAAATACATTATCGTAGTATACGAAAGGGTCAAGATCGGCAAATAATGCCGCTAAAGAGAGATTTCCGCTATATAGAGTTCCGCAATAGAGAGATTTTACTGTATTAGTATTGTTATTAAGAACTAATGTTACATAATTATTATAAATATATTATACTGTTCAATATTACCTATACTATAATATTTTTATAATAGCTCAGTTAATAATGATCTTGTACTATTGATTGAATTAACTTTTTAAGTGTCACCGCCACCCCTTCTAATTAATCATTTACTGTGTTGCCGACCTTCAATACTTCTTCCGGCTTTTGTCGGCGTGGAGGCCCTTTAGCGGCGAAGCGACAAACCTTTCGGCTGTCTTCCGATAGAAGGCTTTGCTGCCAAAGCCGAGCGACTCACCGCCCCCTACCACAGCGCTCTCAGTATCTATGAAAGCGCAGTGCATTGAGCCGCTTGTCATTATGCTCTACAACTCCGACGAAGATCGACCGACTACATCCACGAGGTAAAGAAAATCAAAAAAAAATAAAAGAAAGGAGAGAATGCTCTGGGACTTGCAGCAGCCAGCAACGCAGCAGCCGTCGCCGCAGCTCTCGCATCCGCCGCCGCCGCAGCAGTCGCAGCCACGCGCTGCCTACGCTGTTCTCCTTCAAGACCAGCACAACGGTCCTTCTCAAAACCAATTTATTAAGATTTTAACCGGCCCTTATCAGGGCCATCAACCTGAGCCACGGCTCTCGTCGCAACCACGCGCTGCCTAAGCCGGTATTTTTCGAGACCAGAACAACGGTCCTTCTCAGAACCAATTCAATAAGGTTTACATCGGCCCTTTTCAGGGCCATCAAACAGCTCTACCCGCCCCGGTGGACACACACCTAAACGGCCCTTTTCAGGGCCACCAAACAAATAAGGTTAGCCACTTAATGTCGCCATCCGGTGACATAAGTTAAGTTAAATAAATATATTTCCCAGGTCAATCGTTCAGTTCGAAACATTTTATTTTGCATACTTAAATAATTCCTTTTCGTAACGAATATCCACTAAAATAAATTCTATGTAAATAAAGAAGTGAAAAAATTTTTGTAGTGTGTGTGTGCATGAAGTGGAAGAATTCAATATATATGGAGACGTGTGAATAAATATCAGTTTTCGCCCAAGAATCGAGTACAGACTTCGTTATCGCAATGAGAATGTTACTTGAGACTGAAGTTCTAACGGACCAATTTGACTTCTCGTTAATGTTACTGGAGGAAAGTTCCCTGATGGTACTAATGTAGAAAACTAGATTACTAATTAGGCTACTAAGAATGAATCAGCCAATTTAACAAGAGTCAACAAATTGAATTCATTTTTAGGAATTTATCAAACGACAGTTAGTTTAAATTCTGTATACAAAATTAATTTTGTATTTTATTTTCTTTAATTCATCTGGATTATTTACGACGAACGTGATGTATGATATAAAATGAGCGTATGATATAAATTTCATTAGGGTTCTATACGTTGGTTTTACCACGGAAATGAAATAGATAAATATGTATTTAGTCTGTACAGTACAACAAAATCTTGTCTATTTATTGAATTGAATAGTGTATTTTGAGTAAGTATGAAAATATGAAAAGACATACACAATATTGTAATATAAGAAACATGGGAGTATTTACCGAGAAAGAACAATTCTAAAAAAAACTGCAGTTGGTACATCAAATGCAATTTTATCAAATTTATTACCTCTGTTAAAATAGCTTCGTGCATTCTAAATCGCTAATACAAAATTCATTCCCGTACTCGAGTCCCTTCAAACCATAATTTCTGACATCCCAGCCGACCTCTTTCTGAGTTTATTCCCGACAGATTTAATACAACTGACACATATCATATGTCTGCTTATATTCACGGTATCTAACAGGCTCCCATGAGATATTATTTCAATAAATCAAAACAAATTCTCTGCTTTCTCAAATTTAATAACAAAGTTGAAAATAACATAGGGCAACAATCCGTAGTACTATTTTCTTTTGGACTTCAAATAATGCTCATATTTATTTTTAGACCTTCAAGAAAAACTATGAATTTTTCACAAGGTTGTTACCGAATGTGGGAACTGATAATAATTTAGATATTACGTACGTTTATATAAAATGTCATAAGTGTGGTTTTATATTTATATTAATTTTGATATTTAACTTTGTATTGCAAAACAAATGTTACAATTTAAAGCAGTGACATAAATTTTATGAAGGCTTTTCAAAATTATTTAGTGATCCTACGAACATTTTTGTTGGACATGAGTTTTTAAGTTTGAAGTAAATGACGATTTGGACAGAAACTGAGTTTTGATAATCCCAGTATGATATAGCATACAAATTACAATTTGATGTAATTATACTTTTTACTGATATCAATTTCACAAATTTTGTAATTTTCAATATACGGAATAGTATTTAAATTTCCCAGACCTTCCGGAACCTGACTATATGCCTCAGCTTTACTGGATAAGAATACCAACAGGAGTACGCAATATGGTGGTTATTATTACTATTAAATAATTTTACAGAAAATCTGGTAACATATTTATCTGATGTACAAACTAATTAAGAACTATGTCACTGTGATTCGGTTATTGTTTATTAGAGTTTTAGCTTCAAAGATAACGTAACGTTTATGCGGGTATGAAATAAATTCAAAATAGGTTACACGATAGCACTGAACAGATTGTAAAACTTTGCAGTGAAGCTTTTCATTGCCATTGTATGGCCTGTCATTGGTACTGGCACAGAAAATGTTTATTACCGATTTCTTTTATGTATTAATTTTATTATTAGGTTCTTTTATCTTTATTAATATTAGTAGATTGCAACAATTTACTTTTAATTAGTTAGTTATTGATATGTTTGTCGGTATAAGGTACAATAGTATTGCAACTATGTGTTCACCATTTCAGATTTACAGTAATAATATTTAGTTTTTAGTCATGCTGGGCATTAGAAAGTACCAGCTTTAATGTTAATAATCCATTTTTTTGTATTTTTTACTGAAATACATTTTACAAACTATAACTTAATAATAATTTGTTTAAACTTTAACAGAAAAGAAATACTCCATTTCCCCAATAATGACTTCGTTGTCGTTTTACAATACTTTTCCCTTTAATTTTTTTTACAGAAGCTATCGTCAAACAACGTAGTTAAGACAACTAATATTGTTTTTTTTAATAAATGTACACAAACTAAATAGCATTAAAAAAAGTAAACCATAATTATTTTAATTATTTCACATCCTTAAAAATTGATCAGTGATGAAAAATATATAATTTATAAACTTAGTTAAGAAAATTCACAATTTCATCAAAAGGTTTATTTCATCAGAAGGGTCAATTTCATCAGAAAACATTTAGTTGAATGAAAAACCTTTTTTTCTAGTATTTTTACACGAAATTTGTGTAAGTAAATCATTAGTTTTGCTAGCTTTCTTACTTTTTGTTAGCTTTGTTGGTTTTGTTAGCTTTCTGTTAAAAAAAATCACTAAGTTGTATTTTATCAAATTCTTGTAAATTTGAGACTTATGGTATTTAAATACGAGTATTAACCACTTTAGTGTGATAGAATAAAGCAGTACAGTATTTAAAAAAGTACATTAACATAAATAGTAATATAGCAGCTGTAGAAAATAATAATTATGTGTAACAGCTTATTTCATAAACAAGGTCAAAAGCCGTATAAAAGTATGAATAAACTAACATTTTTTGACGTTACTGGTTTTTTATAATTAGGCTAATAAATCTATATTGCATTCCTTGTTTACCAGAAGAAGACAATGTTTCACTATAATTTTACGAAAGAGATAGTTTTTTAATTATTATTTTTAACTGGTGGTTAAAATCCTAGTAAAGGTAGTTACTTTTATTACGGATTTCAATACTAGAGAGTGGTTACCGGTGTACTTTTATGGTTCGGGTTCAATTAACCGTACTCTCACAAGGATGGTCAGCCTGAGTCTGTACAAGACTACACTTCCTTTACACGTCATTCATGTCATCCTCTTTTCATTGGGTCTTGGGGTTGCTTATTTTTCATAGACTGATCAGGTGCTTAACGTACACAAAATAGGCATTTAAAATAAAATAATCTATTTCATTAACATAATAAAATTGTTTGTAAAAGAGTCTGAAACGGATATACAGAAATATAATACGAATGAATGGAAAATAGGGTTATTTGAAATAGAATTAAAAAGTACGGTTACATCTAGTAAAACGATTACAAAGAATTTATAAATTTAAGAGGACGGTTTCGAGGCAAGGTTGAGATTTGAATACTTTATCAAACAGCAAGTGTAATATTGAACATGGTGCACTGTTGTACATGCGATGAGGTAGCAGTTAAACACGTGTCAGTAGTATACGCTAACAAAACAAAATGGAAGGAAACATATAAAACGTTTCAGGTTTAACCACAAAAGAGAATCTTAGTACATTCCTAAAATATTCAAAGAAGTTAATTGGTATGTTGTTTAAAAATTTATTCGGTACGTTCGAAGTTTTGTGTAAACTGGAATACACAGTCACATAAGTAAATTCGTAGTAGTTATATGAGACCTCCAACAAAATTAAAATAATTTTTATCATAAACAAATGGAATCACACTGTTGAATTTACACCATCAGGACACATTAAAGACATTTCCAAAAAACCACTAAAAATAAAATCCGTTTAAAATTACAAACATTTTGTAAAAATGATAATCATGCGTACATTTCAGATGTCCCTATAAATATTACAACCCTTATGTGACAAAACAGATTATCTGATCACTAAGAATTTCCGTACGTCGAAATCTTGGTAGGCCTAATACTTTGCTTTTTTAAAATTCTTCATTTAAAATATTATTTACTTAATTTTGATATTTTAAAGTGTTTACGATTCAACATTTTTATGTTGTAGTCTGTTATACCTATTGTATTGTAGTCTGTTATACCTATGTCTGTTATACCTACACGTTAGATGAAAATTATTACAAGTAATTTTACCAACACAAAAAATCATATTATTATTATTACAGGTTTTAATTTGGTACTATTGAACAACTTATTTTTTACGTTAATTTTTGACAGTTGTAGAAATTCTTGTAAGAATAAAATATAGATATATTTCATACAAAAAGATAAATTATTTTATTTTAATACATTTATGTTTAATTTTTTCGTAGATATTTGTATAACAGTACTTTTTTAGGTTAAAGAAATTAACAATGTACGCAAGTAAACATGTAAACTAAATTTAGAAAAGTAGCTTAAAAGAATACAATAAATATCTTGTTTCAGATATTTATGAAAAATTTGAAAATGAAGACGCGATTTTATGACTTGTAACTGATTAAACCTCAAATTGGATCAAGCGAATATACTCGTATTAAAACAGTAACTTCATTTTTAACCTAATGAAAACATAATTCAAACTATAAACGTAAGTCCAAAGAATAAAATATTAGTCGTATACATAATTATAATGCTAACTAAGCATTATTCAAAGATACGATACTTTGGAGATCTCGAAAATACTTAGTGCTAGTATTTGAGAGACTATTTATTACTTCACTAAGCAATGTAATAAGAAATCAGAGCAGTAAATGCAACGTAAACTAAACTGCACTTACAAAATTGTTAAATACTCTCTTTTATAAGATATAAAATTTACAATGTACTCAAATCAAACATATATTGCACAAACCCTAGTTAAAGTGACATTTTAACCCTGGCCTTTTTCACCACAACTGTTTTTAAAAGTGTAGCTTTTTGGTAGAGAAAGGTTTTTGTCTGGTCTTAAAATGGTTAATATAACTGACATGTTCTCGCTTATTGGAAACGTTTTTATTTTGTTTGTTCTGAAATTTTAAAGTATCCCTGTTTAAATGCGTTTCAGAGATGAACATGACATCTAAATCATTTAAATATAAGAAACACTTGAGTTCCGAGATAATGTTGTGCTAAACCGTCAAGGTCTACAATGCTGTGTTTAATGAGTGATAAATAAATTAATAAATTTAGTGCAGTTTTAATGTCGTCTCCAAGTTTATTCCGACATTGTGTTTATTGTAGTAAATTTCAAATCTCCAGGTCGATTGCTTATTGAACCGTCCGATTTTTGTTAAGGGGTTCGTGTGGTTGTGTATTCATTTCGAGATGTATGTCTTGAAGTAGTATTTTGGACCGCAATTTTAACACATGATAAGGAATTAAAGTTGTGAAGCAAACGGGAATCACATGGAAAACTTTCAATTTTTCCTAAATCGCCAGTTGATCACTTCATCAACTGGTAGTTCGTTCCTCCTTGCCGAATATTTACGTCAGTGTTTTTTCTATAAATTTGGCAACCGTTAAAGTTGTCAGAGTGTGATTGGGCACTTTATTTGTACATTTTGTTGTTGTTAAATTTTCGCGTTTTCACTATCTATTGGTTTCAGCTCAGCGCATGAGTCGGTACAAGACTGTACCTCATTTACACAATATACATCCTCATCATGTCATCCTCATCTCATTGGATCATGGGGTCGTTTATTGATCTTAAATTGAAAACATTGCTACGTAAACACATTGGAGATTAGAAACAAATTTTTCTCCAGTTGCAAAATTCCATTTTAGTAAGCTGTTTAAAGCTTTGAAAGCGTTAGAAATTTGGAGTGATTCGTATTTATTTATATTTTCTAATTAATAAGTGCAACCTATTCATGTGTTTGCAATTTCATTCAATAGTTAAGTTTATTTATTTATATTTTATCATTGATTACAAAAATACTTTTGGATTTAATTTCAGTAATTACCATCGATTTCGGCATCATCCACTACCAGTGCTTCGAATCTATCGGACATTTTTAAAATTCTTTTGATACCACATTTACTTTATTTTCATTCATGTTTGAAGTTGTATTACGCTTATGAGTTTTACTCAAACTATTTTCAACTGTAGTTTTATTTTCATTTAAACCTTCTGTTTCTATTTCCATGTCAATTTCATAGAAGTTACCAATCGAAGGCGGTCTTTTCCAGGAGTTCTTGTTACTGAATTCTAACATAGAATTTTATGTTATATTTTCATTATTCATTACATAACCAAAGAATTCTAAATTTGAAAAATACGGTAAAAAATATTGATAACTAGATTATTATGCTTGTTGGTTTGATATAGGTAACAGGTGCTACAATGATAGTCGCTGGCGCGAAGTAGACGGCCGCTTCTTCTTTATTTCCCGCCCTAGCAAAATCACATGATAGCAAAATTATTTTAAGCACATCAATTTTATTTGAAACTGCAAATTCATAAAAATTCACGGTAAATAGAAGAGATCTCTTCTACTTAAAATCCATTTGTGAGTGACATGGTAAATCCACCACGCTTCATTAGAAGATTAAAAACAATATGGAGCAGAGATCGTCTTTAATTTTAGCTGCATTGTTTATGTATGGGTACCTAGTCGAAAAAGACAAATGTGAATAAATATTAGATGTAGTTTTTAAAATATGCTTTCTTACTATTGGTAACTCTTCTTCAAAAATATGAACTTTTTGTTGTTTTAATTTTTTCATACTTTAGTTTATTTTTCCAGTTCATTGTTATTCCAAATTTTACATTGCTGAATGTTGTATTTTATATTCGTGTAAATTTTAATGTAATATCAATGCTCTCCTATCTTTTGGTTGTCCTGTATAGTACTGTTAAAGATTTAAAACAAAAGTTTAAAAAAAACGTAAACACGAGTACAAAAAAAAAACAAAATAAACAACTACGTTTCTTTGTACACAAAATCATCAACAGAAATAAAGTAAAATTGAAACCACTCACAATATACAATTTTATTATTTATTTATTTATTTGAGGTTGTATCGACTAAGAGGTCATGGGTACATGTAGTATAAAATTTCCAAAGAAGACATAAACAAACACAAATTAGGTCATATATAAAATTATTATGAAAAATTAGGTAGATTCAATTAAAATTTAGACAACAGGAAAGTAAAACATAGAATGACACAATGAAAAATAACATATGCGATTTTACAACATTATATAAAATTTTATATTCATATATTGTACTGCTTTGCTGTTTTATGATTAAGGTAAACAGTTTTTGTACAATTTGATATTTATACTTTTACTCCTTGCAAAATTGAACGATGCAAAACACGACTTCTTTAAACAAACAGATGATTATGATACTGATACTTTTATATTATGCAATTGGTACTTTTTAAGAACTATTTACGAACAGTTTAACAAAACCTTTCAGTAAATGTGTTAAAAATGTTAGAATATGTCTTGAAGACAGTACTCAGCAGTCTTGCTTCCATGTATTGTTTGGTTATAAGTGATAAAGGTTTCTTCTTGGCTGCTGACCATGTACAACTTTTCATAAATACGGAGAAAGATGTAGTTTTCGTTTTAAAATTAATGAACGAGTTGATTGAAGGTGTAAAAATTAGAGAATGAAGATGTGATACGTAAAAAATGAAGGTGTATTCAATTGATGATTAAATATTAATTCGATATTTGAGTTTTTAGATTAATAAGTTAAGATTAAGTTTATTGAGAAACAAGAGTAAACCATTCGTAATATAATTCTGTGCTTTTAATCTTGAAAAGATGGTTAAATATAGATACTAAAATAATATTAATAATGTAGACTATACCTATTTGCATAAATAATACATAACTTAATTGCTAATAACATTACATAAATAAAAATAGTAGGTCAACGAGGTAACATTAACTCTGCAGTGTTTTCAGAATAGATCGTTCAAAATGAGTCTCATTGTAGTAAAATAAGATGGTTTTAATATACATCACTGAATAAACGTCTGCAGTATTGTGCAACATTTACAATAATGTTGAATTTCTCTGTTATTACTTGTACCGATAATGATATAAATTTTATCAATATGGGCACTAATAACAACAACAATAATAATAATAATGATAATAGTAATAATACTGCAGTATCATTTAACATATCCAATAGTTACACATTTGTGCATTCGAGAGAAGTTGTAAGACTAATTGCTGCTGATAAGCGAAAGGTTCGGAAACACTTGCTTCCGTCAAACTTGTAACGTAAAATCGTTCTCTACAGGCTACTGCACAGTTTAGGTTTCTGTAGTTTAGTATAATTTATGATATATACTATATAACATTTATTTTGTTATTACTGAACTGAAAACTCTAGGTGTTATTTTGAGCAATTTACTCTTAAATAAGTTTTGTGCGTTCTTCAGTTGAATAATATATTTTATGAAGTAGCGTTGTGTAAACTATTAATATAAATTTTTATGATTTCCTGTATTAAAATTTACTTTCCAATTAATAATGCCAAATTCGTTTAACAATTTTACCCTATGATATTCAGTAAATAAACGTTTCATCCCTTAAGTTAAAGACAATTATTTTGTGCCTTCTCCTGTCGTAGATTTGCGATAATAACAGCAATTGTTATCTTTGACACATTTTTGCTACTCTAAATAGTTCAAAAAATCAGCAATGATAGTCTCGTAGGGTTAATGACAATATTTTTTTTTTTTTTCTCTTTAATTCTTTATTTACAACTGTAAAACGTTACAACAAGCAAATGTGATGATTATGATAATAATGTAAATGACATGATAGGCATGAGAGGGGTAGGGCCCCCATTGGTGCCTCCCCAAGAATGAAATTTGTATATCAAATTAGCAGGTCTCTACTCCAGCGTCTTTTAAGGCGTCTAGGGGACGTTTATTAATGACAATAATAAACCCAAAATAACTCTTTCAAAATTTAATAACGTTGTAAGCCATACCGTTGACAACAATTTATTTCTTTGTGCGGCACCATAACACTTGAATTTTTGAAGGTTTTATTACTGGTACTCTTATCCCATGAATTTTCAACATAGCTTGTCATCTTCTTTTCATTATTATAGTGAAGACTTTTGATTAGGTGATACGTAGGAAATTGTGGAAGATTACGTATGCTCCAGAATACCCGCCATATTTTATAGAGAGAATAAATTCACTTTACAATGAAACACGTATTTCTTTGAAAAGCAGCTTTCAAGGAGAGCAGATTTTAAAAAAATTAGGTGTAAGACAAGGGCGTTATTTATTTCCGCTTTTTTTTAATGTAATACATTCATGACGCTCTTCGGGTATGGAAAATAGTTACTTCTAAGGGATTAAAAGTAAGGAAAGGGAACTACTTAAATACGCTATTGTTTGCAGACGATCAGGTTATGATAGCAGAGTCTGAAGGTGTTATGTAGAAATGGGTTTATAATCTGAGTATAATATTTCAAAAGTATAACTTTTATACATCCGCTGCAAAGACAAAATAGTTTGCTTGTTGGGGAATATCCCGTACAAACAATAACAGTTATCAATAGCCTGATAGAGCAAGCAAAGCTTTTTAAATACCTGGGATGTGATTTAGCGTACGCTAGAAAAATTAAAATATGATCAATAAACTGAATTATTTTCGTTGTGTGTGTGGGACGATAGCGCGGTCAGTCGGTAAAAGAGTTAGGAAAACCCAGTTGGCGTTTTACAAAGTTTTGGCTGTTTCAGTATTACTATACGGTAGTGAGTCTTTGGTACTTGGGAGGAAAAATGAACGTCAGATCCACGCAGCAGAAATGTGATTCTTGAGAAGAGTTCAGGAGTGTAGTTTGATGGATCACATTAGGAATGCCAGGAAATTCGCGCCCATTCAAATCCTCTCTCTTAGAAATAATCAGAAAATACAGGAAGAAATGGGTGGAACATTTCATCCAAATGAGTGAAGATAGACTGGGGGAAAAGAGCATTAAACTGCATAACTGATGGACAATGGGATGTGGGTAGGCCGCGAAAAAGATGGAATGAGAAGTCGGAACAGGTTGGAAGGCCTAATCTATGACAAGAAGAAGATACATCTTCTTCATTTGCATTTGTTCTTTAGAGATAAAATAGATAATTTCTATTTATATAAAACAGAGTTCAATTTCTTACTTCAAATTTGATCTAAACAAACACTACTTCTTTAAAAAAATTGATCTATAAAAATTTAAAAAATCATTGTGTTTGTGCTTGCAACCACACGATAGACGTATTATTTTCTAACACATATTAGTATTTTCTAATTTAAAAAATACAATATACAATATATTGTATAATAATTAATTGATATTAAATAAAGGATTTTAGTTCCGTGAACCAGTAAAGCAAGGTGATAATTATTATTTCATTTTAGTATAATAAAACGTTATTCTTAAAATTATGAATTTTTAGACCTTGTTAAACAGTAAACGTGACTGATAACGACTGGAGACTGAACCCTCAGTGAACTCGCTGCCCGATGTCGACTAGAGCCGAGTATACCCGATCCAGCGTCACCGACCCGAACGTGATGGTTCAGTTTCGTTTACTGTTTAGAAAGAGCGAAAGGTGCGCGTAAAGAAGTTTTCACTTCTGAAAACTACAAGAATAGAACTCTTATGTCTTTGAAATCTTATGTTAGTAAACTCATATGTTTTCCAGCATTTCCTGATATTTAGATGATTTTATTGATTGTTTGGAATGGGTTAATATATTTTTTAACAGTTGGTAAATTTGAGGCATTTCTATTGACACTTGATTTTATATTGGAGCTTATAGTGATCATTGCATCCTATAATTTTCTCTCTCCAAACATAGTCAGTAGCCTATTAAATATTTTTTCTGAATACCTGGTATTTTTTATTTTACTCATCTTCTCCAGTGTACCCATTTTATTTAAGAGATTTCACGTGTTACTCAATTTTTTTATGCAATGTCTTGTGTAGTTTTTCCGGGATATCATTTAGTATCGTTCCTGAAAATTATTAACCTACTACAACATTAATCAACCCATTAAAATAATACCGTTATGGTTCAAAACAATGTAATGAAACGCAGAATGTGTGTTACCACTCAATTGACTTTTCTTATGCAGTCAAAATAAGCCAAATTTTAGGTGATTTTGTATGATTTTAATTCAGTTCTTACACCTGCATCCAAAAAATTCTACAAACAGGAGTTAATGAAGTGTAAAGCAAGTACAGTGATGATGCCTAATATTGCTTGTTGTTTCTAGAAAATTAAATCACTCAAACGGAATAAAAGCTAAGTGTTTTTAATAAGCTAGACATATTCTGAATAAATATAAGGAAAACACTATTCATACGTTTCCTTCATTCGTTCAACTGTGAATTCATTTAGTGAATTATTCAGCGTTACCTGAAACACGAGTGCTAACTTGCCGCTTTTACTTAATTTTCACACGGATGCATTTCACTTCATCTTAACTCGTCAATTTAACAGCGTAGAAAACTGACACTGTCCTTGCAAAAAATAATTCTTCTTTTTTGTTAACGTGGGCTCATTTATGCTTGTTAAAAATTAACGTAATCTGTAAAAGTATTCTTTGCCAGATAATACATAAAAAAACGTCAAATAAATAATCAGAATATTCCATGTATCTCTTGCTTTATAATGCATATCATCTGGTTTTTCCCAGAAAGTAAGTCTGGAATTTCCGTTTCACAGAGCAACAACTCAACATTTTATGTCAAAAATTATTTATATTACTGGAAAATTTGTTTTGACGGTGAAACATGCTTTGTACATATCCTTTCAGTACAATAGCTGTCTTCAAACGTACGTAGATTACGATTTGCGTATATTTTAAAAAATACTTCTAAATAGCTAGATATGAAATTTTCTATTCTAAAATGAAACGTACTGGTTCAGAAGTGAATCTTGTGCATCTGATATCTGATTTTTCAATTAAATTTTAGAAGGCTATTTATCATTCAATAGAATCTTCTCTGTCTACTCAGTAAATGGTTTAGCATCTGCAAATACACGTAAACATTGATGGAGATTAATATGTTCATTGGCATTACTCCACTATAAAATCTACTTTCATCGTTGATCAAGTTAATTTTCAATCTTGTCCTTATAGCAAGTCCAAAAGAAAACAAATGTTTGGCTAAATAAAATATATTTTGTAATTGCTTTGTCACTGTCAATTTTTCATTAAGTCTGTATGGTACATTCAATATTTTGAAACTTTCAGTCTATACTAGAGGTCGCTATGATAAAATAAAGTTAATTGCCACAAGGTTTTTGATGACGTTCAAGTCTGTATCAGATATTTTATTTCGATCTCATGTCCATCTATATCATTGTCTATTATTTAATAATGGTGAAATCCGTCACTGGATATAAAACAAAAGTCGATAATCATTCTAAAGATCTGCAATTGCGGACGCTGCAAGATTGCAATAATAGACTAACTTGCTGATCCCGTCTTTCATTTCCGTACGTCTTTGACAAAGGTCGTAATTAGTTTGCTAGAAAAAACAAACCAATTTTATTAGGTAACTGTGTTGAACTTATAAAAAAATTAGTTAGGCTACTATGTTACATGGAGTATATCGACAAACACGATCTTTTCGTCAAGTCTTAGTACTTTCCAAAACTCTTAAGCTCTAATTCATCCACTTTAAGCTTGAACAACATAATTGTTGCGTTAGAAATGCACTAATGAAGCTCGAATTATTCCTGAATGTGGATAAATGATTTATATTATTATTATTATTAAATAAACCAAAACGTAAAATTATTTACAATAAGAAAAAACTTTGATCATAAAAAACATAAAGTCAATAATATAGGTTAATAGGAGTTACAATGAAAATTTTAATATAATTATGTCTGAAACCAGAAGTAGTAACTTTTAAATTCTAATCTAAATGCATGAACAAACTAACTAGTTATTTAAAATTAAAATATATTTTACTCTTTTATTTCACCTAATGTAAGTAAAATATGGTAGTTGACAGGTCATATTAAATTAGCAAGTTATTTTCTTTGATTTTAGTAACTTAATGTACATTACTTATGCATAGTATTGTAAGTCTAGACACTTCCTTTTAAATATATTATTACTACTTTTGTTAGTTTGGATAAAGGTCATACTACAGTTACTTAAGAAAAACTAAAATAATAACTAGTCTTACATTAGTTAAAAAAATGTATAACGTCATATTAAAAACAACAGAATGTTTTATTCTATTTTATTCGAAGTGAATTTTGAATTATTTTCAATTAGGCTAACCTGATTTTAGTGATGAAATTAACTGATAGATTTTATAAGAAAAAATAATGAGATAGTACGAACGTTGACAAATAAATTACAATCAACGTTTGTATACTAATATAGATCAGACGCTGTCCTGTTACCTAAACTTTAGTGTATATATACACCTGAGTACACAAATACATGTTGTTTTAGTAAATATACCAAACAAGAGATGTGATTCGCTTGTTGCCTAATAGGCTTAGTTGCTGCTATTCGGGACTATGGTTATTCTAACGAAGGTAACAATCTTGATCATCAATTTAATTAATCCTTATGGCACTAATTACGAATGTACTTAATAGTAACGTAGTCGAATGGTTACGAATATTTTGTAATTAATCAGTAATTTTTATTTGACGAATTGTTAGCAGCCTCATTATAGGTTGTTAACTAATATAAAACTACATTAAAATTAAATAAAACATTAAGTAAATTATTTGTTAAAATGAAGTAATGATGAGAATATCTAGTAACTTATTGTATTTTTATTAGTATAAATATCAGTTAATAAATATTTATTATTTTACAAAAGACTGTGGAATCCGAACTTTTGCGTACAAATAAATAATGAACGTTATTGTTTATAGTATTTTTATTTTTAATAAAAAGGGTCTTGTCAGTTACTTTATTATGTAAATGACTGTACGTAGATTACGCTAATTAATTGAAAAACATTCAATTCTGTCTAGTGAATGAACAATTATTTTATACAAATCACCTTTTAACCCCTTATAGATAAACAGAATGCAATTGTGAAATATATCCAGCACTTCAAGTCGTAATACCTTTGAACATTTCCGGTCAAAATGTTTGCGGCAAGCCCTACAAGTTTCATGGTATAGTCTGTAAAAAATTCTGTATCTATACCAATATTAACATCACCATTGTCTAACAAGTAATATAAAAATTTAGTTCCAAATATGAAAAAATGGCCATTTTTCAAATTTCCTAGCTCTAAATCTGCTCAATAATTCCGATAACGGAATAATAATAACAACGGATAACATAGAAAAAGCAAATTGTATTATACTTATAAACTAACAGATTTTGACAGTTATTGCTGTTGCTTTTAATTGTTTGTCCTTTCTGTACCATAAGAGTAATATTTTTATCAATGGGTGAAATTTTATGCACTAAATTGCATTAATTTATGCATTAAATTGACATGTATTATTTACCAATATATCAATTTAATATGAACAAATTGTACTGTTGTTGATTTTAAAAAAATTACTTTTTCATTAGCGACTACAAGAAGTGGTTAATGGACTCGTAGATTTTAGTACGATATAATTATTTTTTTAAACCCTGGCCTGAAATCGAAGAAACTTTTCATTTTTCAGTTCAGTATAAGCTAAAACTATAACCTCTGCACCAGATAGGCTGTTTTCGGGTAAATACGTATAAATTTACTTTACACTGATTTTTTTCCATATAAGTTTAATTATTTTTTGTATAATTTCATTAATGTAAGTTACCTACGGTTTAGATGATTTTGAACAGGTTTTTTAAAATTAAAAAGCAGGTGCCTGAATAAATAAGTGCACTAAAATGTATTATACTACAAATGGATTAAAACTTTATCAACTACTATATTTTATTCATAAGCTAAGTGTCATAGTAGTCTGCTATCTTAGCAAAAGTCACTTACTCTCCTGTTCAGCGAGCAAATAATATATATTTATGGAAATGGCATTTTGTTTTTAAAAAACATGGATTACATAATTGAAGGTGTCGACGGTCAAGCTATTTACAATTTTGGAAGCTTAATTTTTACATAGTAGATTTATATTAAATATGGAGTTTGAAATTTTGGGAAAACACTGCTAAAGTTGTAGTGTATACTCTGAAATGTAGAAGAAATTAACCAAAACCGTAGTAACATCATTAGAAATGTATTTTCCATTTATGGAATGGTTTTGTTGGGACCGTGATAGTGGTCAGCGCAACTGGGTTCTGTTCTGGGAATCGATTCCGGGGCAGGTCTAGCATTTTTTCTTTTGTATATTATTATCACCTTTCAATATTATCTACCATCAAGTTAAGACTATGTAGGGACTCAGCAAAAAATGTACATTTAGGATCAGTCTTATACAAATTTAAAATGTTACAAAGATATTGAATAAAATATGACGTTTTAAAATGCATAATGCTTGCAGTAGTATTAAGAATTATATTATTCTAGAACATAAGTTTCATATTATTTTAACGTACGCTATTCAAATTAATGACAATGCCAGGTGTTTCCTTACGATGTAATGCTAAGAGTAGAGTTGAGTAGAGTTCATTTTAAGACGATGAATCCTGAATTAAGTATGTATGTAAGTAACAGTCAGGGAAATTACGAATCTCTAGATATTTGGAAGCCAGTTATCATATTATTTGATGAGAAAAGGAAGCGAGATGCACTTATTCATTTCAGGAAAGTTCAGAAGTCATTCATTAATTATTGGTTGAACAGGTAAATGACGCTTTTGCTATTAAGCCATAACGGGACAATAAACTTCAGAGATAAATCTCTGTTCATTATTTATTTCCATTCCCGGTATATCTACGACAAATTACAGTTAATTTTCTCTAGTTTTTTTTGTATCGTTATTCATTATTTTTTTTCCGGTGTCTACACAATGTTGAATTGGTTTATTGAACATACCTCCTTCATTGGTTAGACCTTGATTGGTCCTATTGACGTTACATGTTCCTTGTTATTTTGTGCTTGGCTTTTTAAATAAATCAGGTAATACCTTTCGGTGACGTCATACTATCTGATATAAAATTCTAACTGTACTTCTGTAATTGAATTTTATTTCTCAACGTTTTACACTGTTCATTCCTCTTTTATTCGGTATTTTGTCTTACAAATTTATTACACAACTCTTTATTATAAATTTAACAACTACATATTATATCTTAAAACTGTATTTTAATACATACTTATCTACATGTATTATTTAATTTAATTTAATTTAATATTTAATTTAAGTTGTATGGTAAGCAGGCCTTTTTTATTGTAACTTCTACTTTTAATTTTATTGTTAACAATCTGTGTTATTAAATTTTTGTATTTTTAATTTTATTGTTTGTTCTGTGAATTTTTTTTGTGTATTTCTGTCGACAGACCCAGGTCTGACGGAAATTATCTATGTAGAAAGCGAAAATAAAATGAATTGAATTGAATTGAATTATTATTATTATTATTATTATTATTATTATTATTATTATTATTATTATTATTATTATTATTATTATTATTATTATTATTAGTGATTTCAACGTGTACTTCTTTCTGGAGTTCTAACTAGCAAAATTTTACAATTCTTGTGGTTATACAACTGCCATATCGAGTTGAAAAATTGTTTACGCACTTTAAGCTTAATCTACTGTAGGCCTACTGTACTTAATCCAAGTCATGCAATTGATTTAAAATTCAAAAAAATTACACTACATCGGAAAGAAGGTGTGTGTGTTTATCTGAGATTATCTCAAAAACTACTTGACCAATTTTAATGAATTTTTCATTGACATATTCGTCATAATCTTTAACAGCCTTATAGTTTTAGAGTTTCGAAAAAGAATGGTTTGCTCTACAATGGCTTGAATGCTACTCAATACAATGAAACTTTGGTTCTACGTCAACTTTTCCCTTTGAAGAGACAACTGCAGGTGTCTGCAAATTCAATTTTTAGCAGATTCCACAAACCCTTGTTCTGATATATGCACATCAACTTTATTGTTATCAAGATGTCGGTGATTTAATATAAGAAATTCAATCTCGTGTTAATAAAAGTGAAAATGCTTTGAGTATTTTCACATACATACATACATACACACACATACACACGCACATGCACATAGGCCCTACACACACACATTTCTTTACACAATTGCTGACATAATAGTGAAGTACACTTGTTTGCAAAGGTGTGAGGAGGGGTCAATAGAGTGTGAAGTGGCGAGACAGAGTAATACTGTATGTTATCACAATAATAAATATGTTCGGTTTAACCTGGCTGGCTCATCACCCTCTGATAAACACAAAAATCCGTACCCATAAGTCTGTTCTTCCGTGGCGTTGGTTGCAAAGCGAGCAGAGATGGCAAATAACTATTTATTTCTCTTATCGTCTCTGCTACTATGTTTAGTTAACTTTTTTTGAAGCAGCATCAACAGCTAGGTTATTAGCGATTAAGGTGGGTTTGTAACTGGAATGGCGTGAATTGACTTGTTATTATTTCTAGACCCTAGTCGAGAACCAAACTTGAGACCTCAACGCTACCACCACGCTGCAGAGGCGGCTAAATACACTTTATTTCTGGCCAAAACGTTACACAATTTAAATTTTACATCCTTTGTTAACTGTTCCATTTATTTAGTCAATTCTATTTTTTCTCGGTTATCAATTTTGTCTACGCTAGAAACAATTTTATATGACCAATTGTATAATGAATATAAAAGCCAATGTATTGTTGTATTTTCACTGGCTGTTATATTTGTTAGATTCTATACAATTGCATTTCAAACGTTTTGTTATCGTATATTAAAAGAAAATTTTATGTTCACGTTTGTTTGTGGGAATGTACGACAATTAGTTTACGCTTACTTTTTTAAGTAATAATAATAGAGCAGAATATAATAGATATTTAATTGATCTATCAGCCGCCATACTGTCCCTTAAAGCCAAAGGCTTGTCTGAAGTTTCCGTTAAATAGTTAAAAAATACTTATTATGTGATAACAGAGTTATTTCCAATAATCTAAACGATAGTACAATATTAAGTAAGCTATAAAAAATTAAAAAATATCTAAGATTAACTTACAAAAAGATATATAATAAAATAAAATCGTTATATTAACTTTTATAGAAATACCACAGAACGTTAGTTTTGTTTTTTATGTAATGAAATTCAATCAGAGAGTTTAATGAAAATATAAGTAAAAAAATTTACATAATATGAGAAATCTGCTACCACAATTAATTATTATTGCCTTGATTTTGAATAAGAAAAATTCCTAATGGTATTTCATTTTTAAGTGAAAAATGACATTAACTGTAATTAATAAAACTGCTAATAAAATGGAGAGTAGAAAGTATTTTTCATTCATTGATGCCAAAGTACAAAAGGAAAAGTGACAATGGAATATCCATTCATTCTTTTTCTTTTCTGTTATAAGGGTTAGAAGTGTCTTTATCGGTTTTTTATTGTGCATCCATCGATTACCATGGACTTGCAAATGCATTAATGGTTGAGTTATAATAAAAGTTGTAGTGTGCCGAATTTACTGAACATCTGGAATTGTTTATTTTTTGAATCTATTAAAATGATAAACATCTCCAGCTGGTTATTATTTAAGAATTATTTAAAATTATTTCATATTGACAAAATTATTTTAATAAAAGTTATTTATTTCAGTTGCTAGGCGACTAGAGAAGAATAAAATAAATTTTGTATAAAATATATTTCAGTGGGGGGCAAGATGGCGGTCTAAACGGGTGTCCCTCATTCATCCATTCATATATTTTGTTTTATTATGATTGACTTGTCATTATTTATGAATGCGCTAGCTAAGCAATAGATATGCGTGCAGGCTCGTAAAATAATTAAGAAATATAAATAATAATGACCATGTGAAAGTGAGTAAGTGCTGAAATGTTGTATGCAGCAACCTTATATTAATTATTCATTAATATCTAAACTTCCATTAAAGAAGTACAAAAGCCTAGAAGAAATTGTGTGTCTTTTTATTTTTTGTTGTGATTATTGTTATTTTTTAAGGATTTTAATTACGGAACAGAAAGGATGATGATGGTAAATGTTTTAACCATACAATATAATTTAACTATCTCGTAAAATTTAGTGAATCCCACGTAGAGACATTTTAATTCTGTTTCAAATTGGCATCCCTTGTGGGGAACAGAATTTGTAAAGAATCTGTCAAAGAACCTATGTAAGAGTATGTAAAAAATATGATTAAGAATATGTTAAACAACCAATAAAGAATACAATATTTTATTTATACTTCAAATTGTCACCCTAATGTGGGGAAACGTCCACGACTTTGGATTAGAAAATAGGGAAGTAAATATGCATAATAATAATAATAATAATAATAATAATAATAATAATAATAATAATAATATGGATAATAATAATAGTCAGAACATTATGATTGCAAATATGTTTCAGCAACTTATGAAACAAAACATTGAACATAAAAATGAACTAAGCCGTAAAATAGATGAACAGGCACATACTATAGATCTACATAGAAAAGAGTTAGTTGAAAAAATAAATAATTTGGATTGTAGGTTAGATAAGCAGGAGAAAAACATAAAAGAAATGAAAGAAGGGATTAAACAGCGTAATATAAAGATAATAGAAAATACAAGGAAAACTCAACAAGATGTTAGTAAAAATATTAAACCAGATGAAGATAATAATGTAGTAAAAACAAAGAAAAGTATATTAAAAAGTGGATCAGTAAGTAGTAAAGATGATAAATTATTAACTGAAAATATTAAACCAGATGAAGATAATGTTGTAGTAGAAACGGGTAGTTGTGCCAGTGCCAGTCAGAATGTTTTAAGATTGCCGGAAGCAGAGAGAAGTGGTATAAATCGAAGGGTGTCAACTTTGGATGAAGCAGAGGATGATGAAGAAAAATCAGCACAGGTTGGTACCAGCAGCGGTTCAAATTATGATTCTGATGTGACGGGGAAGGGAAGCAGCCATTCAGCCAGGAGTGATGTGCAAAACAAGGAAAAAAGAAGTACCGTAAAAGTTAAACAGATACCTGGACTAATAGAGGAAATAGAATATGAAATTATATTAAAAAATGTGCTTTGTAATATAAAAAGTGACGGTCGTGATGAAGGTGGAGGTTTGTTATGTATGTATGAGGTTTGTTGTATGTGTATGATGTTTATTTGAACTTTTATTTATTTTATGTATATGTATATTTGGTAGTTCACAGTTTCTATTTATCAATTTATTAAGTTTGTTCCATTAATCTTTTGTTTGATCACAGTAAGTGTAAAATATTTTTTGATGAACATTATGTTGGGTTATAGTTTGGTTATAGTTTGTTTATAGTTTGTTTATAGTTTGTTTATAGTTTGTTTATAGCTTATAGTTTATAGTTTATTTAATTAATGGAATTGTAAGGTCGCTTAGTAACAATTTAAAAAAAAACATTTTGGAATTAAATTTATCAAACAAATTCAAAATTTAGATTATCATAAAAATTTCTTTTTGTTTTCAAAATTGAATTGTGGGGATATTTGTAGTGTGCCGAATTTACTGAACATCTGGAATTGTTTATTTTTTGAATCTATTAAAATGATAAACATCTCCAGCTGGTTATTATTTAAGAATTATTTAAAATTATTTCATATTGACAAAATTATTTAATAAAAGTTATTTATTTCAGTTGCTAGGCGACTAGAGAAGAATAAAATAAATTTTGTATAAAATATATTTCAGTGGGGGGCAAGATGGCGGTCTAAACGGGTGTCCCTCATTCATCCATTCATATATTTTGTTTTATTATGATTGACTTGTCATTATTTATGAATGCGCTAGCTAAGCAATAGATATGCGTGCAGGCTCGTAAAATAATTAAGAAATATAAATAATAATGACCATGTGAAAGTGAGTAAGTGCTGAAATGTTGTATGCAGCAACCTTATATTAATTATTCATTAATATCTAAACTTCCATTAAAGAAGTACAAAAGCCTAGAAGAAATTGTGTGTCTTTTAATTTTTTGTTGTGATTATTGTTATTTTTTAAGGATTTTAATTACGGAACAGAAAGGATGATGATGGTAAATGTTTTAACCATACAATATAATTTAACTATCTCGTAAAATTTAGTGAATCCCACGTAGAGACATTTTAATTCTGTTTCAAAGTGAAGGCGGCTAACGGATTAAAAGGAAACAATATAGACATTTTACAGCCATTCTGACTATGTAATATTCTGTGTAATAAATTTACATGCCACTTTTTTACGTATAACTGTTTTTGTGACATCTTGAATAATTAATATATTTACCTGAGACACGGCTTTCTTTTTTGTGAAACATAAGTCAGAGTTAAAAGGGTGTTTAGTAATAGAATTACTTTAATTTTAAGTTTATACTTTATTTATAAGATTGACAAAAATGAATTGCGTAACTTCTTTGGATTTTCAAACTTTTACAGATTTCAACATTTACAAAAAACAAACGGAGAATAAAACGCAGTTACTATAAACGGAGAATATACCTCTTCTCCTTAAAGTAAAATTCGCCATTGCCCTTTAAATATCATGTACAGAAATCGTGTTGGGCCATTCGACGATGGAAGCTGTAGGCTCCTCCAGGTATTGAAATGTCTCAGGTTTCCTGTCTGAGCGCCCTACTGTATGCAGATGGTATGGTAATAATTCAGAATTCAGAAGATGGTCTCCAAAATTCTGGTTTACTGCTCAAAAATATCGGCAAGGAGTATAGAATGAAAATAGCAGCAAGGAAAACGAATATAATAGCTGTCGCTGGTAAAGACTCAGATCGCTCCAAAATAGTGCTTGATGATAGGATTTTGGAACAAGTTTCCCATTTGATATACCTGGGCTGCGATGTCACATACGAAGAAGATGAAGAAATTTTAAAAAGGGTGAATAAATTTCAGACGGTTTGTGTCTTCAAGGTCTTTATAACGAAAACAAGGAAAGATATATGAACACGCATGTATGACGTGTTGGCAGCTCCTCTCTCCTACTACGTGGTTCCGAGTCATGGGTGCTAAGAACAGCCCAATTAAGGAAAGTAGAAACCTCTGAAATGAGATCATGGGATCGGTGAAAGAATGCTTCCTGCAAGATCAGATTTGTGGTAGTGACATCAGGAGAGAACTGTGTAGAGACGAACCATCCTAGAGCAAATGAGCAGATACAGAACTGGATGAAAATATCATGTGACGAGAAAAACAAGTAAAAGGGTTTCAGTCCAAGCATTGCAATATTGCCCAATTGGAAGAAGACGCTTGGGTATACCAAGGAAAAGGTGGTTGGAGGCTGGACTAAGCGTAGCGCCTAACCCGTAAGCAGTAGAAAAAGAAGAAGGAAATTGTGCAGGTGAATAAATAGTAGACTACCATAATAATTAAATCCAACAAAGAAACATACTATTGTTAGCATATTTACTAATTCCCGCATAGAACGAGCCTGTGTGCGAGAATAAGTTTTACATTATTTTAATTATTCATAATTAATTACTAAATATGTTTAAATAATTTCAATACATAGGTTACTAAAACTTAATCTAGTTATGAAAGTTAACAATTCTAAATAGTTTAAAATTTACAATATTGTAAAAATTTACTTTCAATCACATAAGATTTACTAAACACCACAATAAATATTCCTAATTCATTAAAGAAATATTGAACTATTAATTATAATATTGCATAAAAAAATCCCCTCAGCTCATTAAAACACCAGGTAGGGTACAAACTATTACCCATTAATTACCCCACTAACCGTTAATTAATTATTTTTTAGAGATCACAGATTAAAGTTTTCAAGAAATAAATGTATAAAAGAAATTCTAGTAAAACTCTGTTTGAAATTGATTAAAACGAATTTATTTCTGGTATACCTAATGCAACTTTTACCACCTAAATGCTAATTTAAATGTTTTTTTAACAAAAAATTCTAAATTTAAGTTTGATTTTTTTAAAAATTTATGTATTCATAAAAGAAAATGTTTTATCAGATTATCTGCAATCAAGTAAAATTATTATATTTTGCCAGAAACTAATAGTGATGAAAATATGTAACCATGAAATTATTTTTAATTAAACATTAATATGAATAATTTAGAGAGCTATAGGATCAAAACGATCAATCTCCATTCAGGGTAATTTTTGGCAAACTGCAAAAAACTGTACATATAAAAAAACTGATTTGTTTGGTTTCGACAATGTATTATATTTTTGTTGTACCAATTAGAAATGTAATTACAAAGTTTTAGCTTGTTTACTTTTCTAGTTACATAAAAAATTAACAAATAATTTTGGAGATTGGTTGTTCTGATACTCACGACTGGACATATGTCGTTCGGCACATGATTAACCTCAAAAACTAAGAAACTAGTAGACATGACTGCTGCTCTCTGATTGGTCACTTTGGAGATTGACAATTATGATTCCAACTTTGTGATGGAGATTGGTTGTTTTGATTCAAACTGTACTTTAACATAATTATGTAAAAACACAGTTTTCAAGGCTATTTTGATCTAATTTGATTTTACCACCAAAAAGAACACAAAATTTTCTTCCATATGGCACTGCTACCTCAATTTCGCCCAAAAGTGGAGATTGGTTGTTTTGATCCTATAGGTCTCTGAGATTGGAAATATTGGAGTACGCGCTATGTCCTGAAACTGGGATAATTTTGCTGATTACTAAATGACAAGCTTAAAATAAAATTTGTTCTTTGCTCAAGCCTCTATATTTTTGTCACGTTTTTGGTAATCTGTTTGCAATAAATTCTTGTGAAATATTATTTATTAAAACACTGCTATAGTAATTTAAGTGATGTCTTCACACATTCAGTTTGCTGTTTTTTATGCAATGTATACTTTTCTTTACACTATATGCCTACTAGACACTAGTTTTTGTAGAGTGTGTATTGTTAGGTGTAGTTCTACATTGAAGAATATCCTTGTTTCTGTTGATAGTTTTAATATATTTCTGCCTCAGTGTTATTACATTCAATTCTTCAAAAATTACTTTACTCAAAGTCTTGGTTTATTTATGACAGCTCTAATTATATGTTTTTGAAAAGTAAATAATTTATTCATCTATGTATCGTATGCCGCACCCCACACTTCAATACAGTATTGAAAAGGTAAGTTTGCATATGATTAATTTTTTTTTATATCTTTTGTTTTATTTTTTTAGTTTGTTTATACTATAAAAAAATGTATACAAGATAATATTATAGTTTTGTACAAAAATTACCTACATGTGCATTCTATTTGATATTGTCATTTACCACGATTCCTAGATATTTTATGAATAACTTTTTTTATTTTTCTGAATATACCGTCATTTCCACCACCGAGTTTATGTGAATGTATTTTTAAGTGGAGTAATAATGATAGCTGCCCGGTTTAATTGGCTGAAAAAGCCATAAATTTGGTCTTGATGTAGTTTCATATTTGGATTATTAATGACAAAGAAAATATTAAACAATTCGCAGACTATCTTTCCGAAGTAATAACTCCCCATAATTATATTATTGATTCTGTCTTTGTAAACTATGTTGAAAATTCCCTTTCACTACGACTCCCATTAGAATTTTCTTCTGAGTCCGATAAGACCAAGAAAGCGTCTTTCTCGGCGTAAGGATGCGGGTTACGATTTAATTACGGTTGAAGTATTGAAGCAGCTATCTAGAAACTGTTATTTTTGCTAAAAATGTTTTTTAATGCCATTCTTCGTACTGCAAAATTTACGATAGGCCTACATTGGAAACATTCAGTAGTTAAAAATGATTCATAAATCTTATAAACCCCACAAAATGCTTCCTCTTACCATCTGGTCAGCTTACTTCCCATCTGTTTGAAATTATTTGAAAAAAATTCTTACTCAAGGATTCTAAAATTTATCGATGGACGCAGGTCAGGTCTCCCTGATCAACAATTTCATTTCAGCCCTGAACAACCAACTGTGCACAAACTCCACCATGAAGTCGATTTCTTGCAACTGCTCTAGATAAAAAGGAGCATGTAGCTTATGTATCCTTTGACATGAGCCAATCCTTTGATAGGGTGATTCGATGGGCTTTTATTCAAATTACGTCAATTTCTTCCCTCTCCTTGTTACGTAATCTTAAAAAATGTTCTTTCCGATCGGTACTTCCTCTGTCTTTCTTGGCTCTGAACGATTAGTTTTTAAATTGATAACGACCAGAGTCCACAAGAATCTATTTTCACACCATTACTGGTCAATATAATACACTGCTGACGCACGTTTAGCTTCGTTTGCCGACGACAAAGTAATACTTTATTAAGCCCTTTCAGCCATAGATGTAGTGATTAATTTAAAACATCGCCTAACTTTCTTAGAATCATGGTTTATTAAGTGGAAAATGAAAATGAACTCCGATAAAACAAAACATGTTACTTTACACGAACCAGGAAACCTTGTCTAAAGTATTTTTATTTAATTCCTCTATAACACAAGCTAATAAAATTTGCTATCTCGGACACCATAAGGACACAAGGCTTACATGGAAGGAACATGACAGCATATGCGCAAAGCTTCAAATAGTAAATGCAAACAACAAAACAGAAAATTAAAAATTAAAATTTCAAAATTACCTCATCTGAAAGTACTTATTTATCAATCTTTATGCCAAACATATGACTCAGTTAAACTTTCAGATTTGGGTAAATCACAATGATTCCAATCAAAACTGCTGAGGACAACTGTTAACACTCCCTTTTATAATAACGTATTTCCAATCACATACTGCACAAACATCTTAACATTCCTTACATAAATGAAACAATTGACACGAGCAACTTAATTAAAAATTAGGAAACAATAACAACCCATTTCCGACTTCTAAACTGTACAAATTTACCTAGTATCCCCGATCATTGGCTCCTTAGAAGATAGAACAGAGATTTAGGATAAATTTTATAAGTCAATAGACTGTATTTTTCTTGGTAAACATATTAAAAATAAAATTGTTAAAAAATTATTCTGTAATTTTTAAACAACAAATTTATCAATGTTATGGCATTTAAACGGGAGGGTCCTGCTAATGAGTGGTTTTCTCCGAAAAAGTATTAAAATAAGCTAAAAATATATTTTTACTGGTTATGCAAAGATGCACAGTTGTATATTTAATTAAATAAAGTGAAAAACTTGCGTATTTCTAGCAGTATATATTTACTTTTGTAATGTGTATGTAAAAATGTGAATGGCTGCACTCACTCACTCAATCATAACTATTTTTCAAACTTTACGATCACATTGTTAGCTGAAACTCAGTATGTTTGTATCTTAGGGATTTTACAAAAAAGAATAAAGCTTTAACGGTTTCATTATTTTTACTTAAGGAGTAAAGCGTGGTAACTACTCTAAAGCAATAGGTACATACTATTTCTATAGTTTCCTAAAAATTTGAGTTCTGAAAATTAGGATGTTCATTGTGCAAATGTTTCATATAAAGATTAGTGTGAAGTAAAACCGGAAAAAATTAATAAACCAGTTTAAAGCAGCCTCTGATGCTAACAGTAATCTGGGGCTGGGTGTGGGTATTATGGCTATTTTTCGTGTCGATATTAAAACATATTTGATACAACTGCTCGGAAATAAAAACTTTCGTAGAATATAATATCAGTTATGAATTTAGACGATACAATCTGCGTAACTTTTTCACACTTAATTTAAAATAAGGAATTAAATAAAAATAATTAACGAATGCCTATAGCGATAACGATGGCCGATAAGATTGCCCATAACGAGCAGGTGGAGTGTTGAATTATTTGGACTCGATCTGCTGGTTCCAGGGCTACAAAAAAATAGTTCTGTTTCTTATCACGTTGTCATCTATTTAGATGACTGAACTATTTAAGAACAAGAGAGGTAGCGGTGTAAAAGACACTACTTAGAGTTATCTTATCTGAGATAAGATAATGAATTTCCCTATACAACCAGACCCTGTGGTAAATGAAGTGAAAGCGTCATTTGCAGAGTGGAAAGTCGGTGCTTTTTGAAGGGCCTGGCATGCTGACAAGCATACTCTTTGAACTCAGTAAGGAAGGCAATAATAACGTCAACAGCCAAAAGGCTGTTGACCTAAACAACAATTAAAGATAAAGTCAAAGGTTAAACATTGTGCCATATATCTACCGTTTAATGAATTTCGTATTTAATATATGGTAAAACAAATAATTACTCTTCAGGTGACTTAAAACAGAACACCGGGTGCACTTTAAGGGCTTCCATGAAGAGCAAAGACCGCATAATAGAATGACGCTTAAATTGTGCTACAGAAGAAAAGCTTAAAGTGAACAAATGCTGAGATTGTGGACAGGAGAAAAAGCTTCTAGAAACGTCTTAAGTCACCTTACGTGGTCTAAAATTGGCTCTATACGAGAAAAAATAAAATTAATAATAAAACCACCAGATTCGGTCAATGTATGAGTAAGAACACTGGTTAATTGAATGAGTGGTTGGATAAAATACACAAAATAAATGATTCAATGCATGAAATTTGAACACATTTTATTGAACACACACGAACACAAGCGGACTGTATCACTGTTCAGCACACACTCACTCTCACCTGCGCACTGGTCCACGCACTCGAACTAGCTCCGCGCATGGCAGTAGCCAGCGCCCATTCACACACACGCATTTTCGCAACTAAACACATTCACACACAAATAAAACATTAATTAAATATCAACCATGCCCCCGGCCTTGAAGGGCATTCAAGAGTTACAATAATTAAATTATGAATACTAAAGTTTTTTTATTTTATAAAAAGAACAATTAATCTCATTTCTTGATTGAATTTGTCATATCTGAGTCAATTGGTAATACACATAATTTCACAATAGGTCGTTTAATGAGACCATTTGAAGTCTTAAGAGTAACCACATGAACTCTGGCATCTCGCCCTGGATGAAGTTCAATGACGCGAGCCATTTTCCATTGGAGTGCAGGAAGATTGTCCTCTTTGATGATAACAAGGCCACCAACGTTGAGGTTTGGAGGAGATGTTGTCCACTTCCTTCGCTGCTGCATGTTGTTTAGGTAATCTCTTGACCACCGCGACCAGAAATGTTGATACACCATCTGAACATGCTGCCACTGATCAAGTCTACTGGTTGGAATTTTGAGTAGGCATGGCTCAGGATAGTTTGTGAGGACATCACCAATTAGGAAATGTGACGGGGTCAACGGATTTAGATCAGTAGGTTCATTTGATAATGGAGATAAGGGACGAGAATTTATACATGCCTCAACTTGAGTTAATAGTGTGACAAATTGTACGTAGGTTAAAATTAAATTCCCTAAAACTCGTTTTATGTGTGTTTTCACTAACTTAACTGACGATCCCCATAGTCCACCAAAATGTGGAGCCCTAGGAGGTTGAAAATGCCATGTAATTTCGTCGTTTGATAAAGTTGTTGACACCTTGTCATTAAATTCTTTTGACGTCCACAATTTTAGAAGTTCATTTAATTCACGATGTGCTACTACAAAATTGGTCCCGTTGTCTGAGTATATGTCCTTTGGTTTTCCTCTTCTTGAAATGAATCTGCGTAAAGCTCCAATAAAAGATTCCGTAGTCAAATCTTCGACTAACTCCAAATGCAGAGCCTTGACACTAAAACACACAAATAGCGCAATGTTACATTTAGCTGGAATGACACCCTTCTTCTTTGACATCTTCACATAGAAAGGTCCACAATAATCTACTCCGGTATAGTAGAATACTCGAGGTGGCACAAGAACTCTAGTTTTGGGCAATTCACCCATCATCTGTGTCCGAATCTTAGGTCTTGCTCTGAAGCAGGAAATACATTCGTGGAATACCTTCTTGACTAATGAACGACCGTTGATTGGCCAGTATTTCTGACGTACGATGTTTAATAACAGTTGGGGTCCTACGTGAAGATTTTTTATGTGCATATATTTCGCAATTAAATATGTGATGATGTGACCCTTAGGCAATATGATTGGGTGTTTCTGGTCAAGACTTAAATCTGATTGTTGTAAACGTCCACCAACACGTATCACTTGATTTTTGTCCATGAATGGATTCAATGCTTTAAGTTTACTGTTTCTTGACACACATTGTCCTGATTGTAAATTACAATATTCATGAAGAAATGATTCTTTTTGCACAAGTCTAATAACAGCATTTTCCGCTAATTGAAGTTCTGTGACAGAAAGATTGCTGTCAAGACAAAGATCACGTGTTGTCTGACAGTTACGCGTAAATCGAAGACAGTATTCAGTAACACGTACAAATTTAGTGAAACTAGAAAAATTATTAAAATTAATAACATTATTTGTTGAGACTGCACATGAAATATTATTCTTCCGTCGTTCTGGAATATCATTATGATCTGTATCTGGTTCTTCCGAAATTAAATCTACTGATGAGTAGTGAAACGATGGTCCCTTCCAATATAAGCTGGCGTCTAAAATTTCTGAAGGAGTAACCCTCTTGATAAGAAGTCAGCAGGATTGTCTTCGCTTCTGACATGTTTCCAAGAATTGGTCTCAGTATTGTCTTGTATTTTGGACACTCGATTTACGACGAATGTTGACCAATGAGATGAAGGTGCTCTTATCCACGCTAATGTAATAGTTGAATCAGAGTAGTAGGTGATTGAATCTATCTGAATCTGTAAAGCAGTCACAATTTTCTTGCGCAATTCCGACAATAGCAAAGCTCCACACAATTCGAGTCGTGGCAAAGATGTCTTCTTCAGCGGTGCAACGCGTGATTTGGAACTAACTAAATTTACTGAGATATTACTGTCAGTATCAACTGACTTGATGTAAATACAGGCACCATATGCAGATTCTGATGCATCTGAAAATCCATGCATCTCGATTCTTGTAACGTGTGTTTCTTTGGTAAGATATTTCGTTGAATATCTATTTGCGATATAGATTGTAAAGATTCTTGAAAGCTAATCCACTGTTTTAGCAATTCTTCAGGAACCTCTTCATCCCAACCAATCTTACAACTCCACAGTTGTTGCATGATTATCTTAGCCCTCATATGACTGGTCCAATAAGCCCCAATGGATCAAATATTTTTCCTATAGCTGATAAAATTGTGCGTTTTGAATGTTTCACACTCGTCTTGTTGTAATCGCCTAATAAAAATTGAAATGTGTCTTGCCTTGGGTTCCAAATAAGACCAAGAGTACTCACAGTTGCATCGTTATTGATCATGAAACAATCGTCACTTACATCTTGATTTAGTAAATTTGATAAAATATCAGGATGGTTTGCACTCCACTTTCGTAAATTAAAACCTCCTCTATGTGCTATGGTCATCATATCCTTTTGAAGCTGTTTAGCATTCTCTAAGGTATTTGTGCCAGTCATAAGGTCATCAACGTAAAAGTCTTCTATGAAAACCTTTGATGCTTCTGGAAAATCATGTTTTTCATCTACCGCAAGTTGTTTCAATGCTCTCGTAGCTAAGTACGGAGCACTTGCTGTACCATATGTCACTGTTGTTAATTCAAATGTTTTGATTGGCTCATGTTGCTGTTCTCTCCACAAAATTCGCTGTAATTTCCACTGTGACGGATGCACTTTAACTTGCCGATACATTTTCTCAATATCTGCAGTCATGGCGTAGGAATGTGTTCTAAATCTTGTTACTATACTAAACAAGTCTGACTGGATTGTAGGTCCAACAACTGAAATGTCGTTTAGCGAAAGACCTGAAGTGGTTTTTAAGACGCATCAAATACTACTCGTAGCTTTGTTGTCTTAGATTGTTCCCTTACAACCGCATGATGTGGAATGTAATAACACTGAGTGGATTGCGATTCATCCAGTGGAACCTCTCGCATGTGACCAAAGTCTATATCCTACTCCTTCATAAACTGCACATACTGTGATTTCAATGCTGGGTTGATTGAAAAACGTCTCTCAAGTGTAAATAATCTTCGCGATGCGTTCTTCTTAGATTCGCCGAGATCACTTATATCACCTTTTAAGGGTATTTTCACACAATATCTTCCGTTTACATCTCTGGTTGTAGTGTTCACGAAAAAATCTTCACAAAATTTGTCGTTTCCGGTATGATGTTTTTCACCCTTGCACTCTTCTAATTCCCAAAATCTCTGTATATTTCTGTTAATTTCGCCTAGTGTAGATAAAAAACACATAGTTGCTAGATTTGATGTAGTGTTTACATTCATTTTGCCAGAAATTATCCATCCAAACACCGTATTTTGTAATGTATAAGATGAATTCGAAAACTTCAATTTACCTTCATGTAATAAATCAAAAAATAATTCTGCACCAATAAGCATGTCAATGTCATTGGGCTGATTAAATTGAGGGTCTGCTAATTGAATGGTTTGCGGAATGTTTAAGTGAGCTGTTTTATTGTGACCGTAGGTAATTGTTGAGTGATGTTTTTGAGAATTATACAATCAATAGTAGTCGAATATGAAGTTAATCTAGATTTAATGATACACTAAACCATATTTTAAGTTTGAGTGGATGATTGGCCTATGCCATGGACTTCAAACACACAATTCTTGATAGAGAGATTTAAAGTACGCGCTAACCTTTCAGTTATGAAATTTGATTGAGAAGCACTATCAAGCAATACACGGCAAAGATGAGGACAACCTCTATGATCTAGCCCTGAAATTACTGCTGTTGAAAGCAAAACAATAGATTTTTGTTGATCAGATGTCACGTTTGAAGTAGAAACAATGGTTTGTTCTACAATTGGTTTAGAAGGTTTGTCACTTAGAGTAGAAATTTCCTTTTCTGAATCCCGCGAGTCAGATTTATTATGATGTAATAATGTATTGTGTCTTTTGCCACAAAGTTTGCACGTGCCTGATTTACAATTGGTAGATTTGTGAAAGCTCTGAAGACAATTAAAACATAAATCGCGTTTTTTAACTTCTTTTTCACGGTCTGAGCTTGGAAGTCCCTTGAAGACCTTACACATATAAAGTGGATGTTCTTGTTTACTGCACAAAGAACAACGTTTTGTAGACACATGACAGTTCGTGGAAAATGTATGATTTTTAAATATATGCTTGAATTTCTGAGACTGGCTGTGGTTCACAAAATGTGGATTAATGGGTGTATGTTTTTGCAATTTGTTGTATTCAATTGATTCTAATACCTGACACTTGTGTTGTAAAAATACTTCCAAATCGGACATAGTAGGTAACGCATCCTTTGTTAGTGTGTTTTCCCACTCACGTAATGTTACTGGATCAAATTTGGTTGTAATTAAATAAATGAAAAGCGTGTCCCAGTGATTTGTGGGTTGCCCTAAACCAGAAAGGGCACGAATGTGTTTTAAGGCACTATCTAGAAGTTTGCGTAAAGAAATTGAATTTTCTTTATCATTTTTAGCAAGACTGAACAAAGCATTTACATGTTTGTTGATTAAATAACGCTTGTTGCCAAATCTGTCATTTAACAATTTTGCCAAGCAATGTGATAATTTTGTGCGGAACTTTCTAAAGCTTGAATGACTTCAAAAGCTGCACCCTTTAAAGAAGCTTTTAAGTAATGAAACTTATGAATATCCGGTATTTCCCTTAAGTGAATGAGTGATGTAAATGTGTCACGAAATGAGAGCCTTTCACCATAGCTGCCATTGAACGTAGGAAGTTGGATATCTGGGAGTTTCACTGATATTGGTTGCGTAATTACTGGCTTGTTTTCAATATTGTTGTGACAGTTTCTAAGCTCATGCTCAGAAATGAAATCTTGAGCCGCTGACATTAGTGCAAAATATTCTGCCTCAAAATTGTTTCTTTGATCTGACTGATCATCAGATTCGTCAAGTAATTTAATTTGTAATTGTACTTTATCGAATTCACACCAACACTCCTCTATTTTTGATAATCGCAGTTTTAATTGACTAATATCTGCTGCACAAGAAATTCCACTAAAATATGTTTTAAATCTAGTTAATTTTGCTTTAACTAAGCCACGTTCCTTCACTAATAGTTTTAAATCACTCATGATTGTTGATATACTAGGTGTAAAATATGTAAATTAAATGAATGTTAATAACACATGAATTGGGTGAGTATAAGAAATGTAAATAGTAGCAACAATGTAAAATAAATCAATTAAATACTTATCTATTAATTCCAGCAAATTATGAGCTAGGCCCTGAATGTTTTACGATTTGGTAATGCTGAATTTGTGAATTTATGAATAATTACCTAGCTTTATTGTTTTTAAATGTTATTGTGCATCAGTATTATAAAATGTGTTGATGTTGTAAAAATCAGCTGATTAACAATGAACTAGAAGTTGTTGTTGTTTTGCACAAAATTAACAAATTTATTACAAAAATATGTTATTTACCACAGTTTGGATCCGGTCGGAGTAACCAAAAAATGGTTAATTGATTGAGTGGTTGGATCAATACACAAAATAAATGATTCAATGTAGTAATTTGAACACGTTTTTATTGAACACACACAAACACAAGCGGACTGTATCACAGTTCAGCACACACTCCCTCTCACTCTCACCTGCGCACTGGTCCACGCACTCGAACTAGCTCCGCGCATGGCAGTAGCCAGCGCCCATTCACACACACGCATTTTCGCAACTAAACACATTCACACACAAATAAAACATTAATTAAATATTAACCAAACACTTACAACTAGATGAGTACTTTTGTGAATTTACCACATTATCACTTCATCACAACACTTAAAATTACACAATTATAACATTTTCTTTTTCAGAGATATAAACGTCCCCAGTACGTCATGACAATTACTTACAGAAATATAATTAAATATTAAGGTTCCTGTAATATCGTGACATAAAAAGAAGGTTAACACCTCCGAAAAATAAATATTATAACTGTGTAATTTTAAGTGTTGTGATGAGCTGAAGATTTACACGAAAGTACTTCTCAAGAGGTTCTTATTCATTCTTTGGCCGCTATTGGTGGGTTTTAATAATTATTTTATGTACTCGTAATTACAATAAAACAAGAAACTTAAAGATATAGTTACACATCTATTACATGAAATAATAATGTGACACTTATCGCTAAGGTCCGTTTCGGGATCTATGTTATTAAATAACTGATACACTAAAGTTTACAATTACAAATATTTATTACACTAAAAGATTTACAAAATAAATAATAAACTAATTATAATGAAGTAATACAATGAATAGCTTAATAATTTACTTAAAATAAATAATAAACAATAAATAACTTAATAATTTACTTAGCACTACTTACAATCAATTTATAGAATACACATACAAAATGAAATTGAATACACGAGGACTGAATTTAATGCACCTACACGATAATTTTACACAACACACACACACACACACAAAGACAGTATAACCATACTTCGGAACCGTTAACCTGATATAACGCCCCGATAGTCACTCGTCAAAGATCAAACGAATACTAACTCACTGACCGCGCTCGGGGGTCTATTTTATATAGGGGGAGGGGGACAAAGAGACTTCTCGAACGACACAGAGATTCGATCAATAAACTTTTTTATTAGTTCTCGAAAAGCTATAACTGATGAACTGATGTAAACAAGTAACAATAGATCTATTGTAAATGGAAAGTGTTACAGGTTCCTTTCATAAATAGTTGTACAACGATAACCCGACCTTCTCATACACCTTTTATCATACACAGTCCTATTAAATAATTTTTATGAAATAGATATCCTTTTATAAATAGGCATACTTTTATTGTTATTATTGTCCTATTGTTACTTTTTCACTCTATTATCTACTCTTTACCATTTTACGAACATTTTACCATTTTACTAGAAATTTCGCAAACCCTGCCCTTCTTTGACATTGTCACAATAATAATAATAATAATTTTAAACTGATATCAAAGATATATTTACTTATTCAATTATGCGAACAAGCGCAATGAGTTAACTAAATGCTTTACAATTTTAGGTAGGGTAGAAGTTGGCTACATGGTTAAAAACTGTTAACAAAGCTAGCCAAATTTCTATCTAGTAAGTATAAGTTCATTCTATTCCAGAGTTAGATGTGGGGTATATTTGAGCACGTGGCCGTTTCCATTTGGGAAAATATTCAGTGATTACATTAGTTCTAGGTTAGTTGCATTAGTTTCCATAACTACGAACCTGTATAAACAAGCAATTCAATTTAAACGCCAATGTACGCAAATAGAACATAATTGTAGCACTAACACGTGCATCAGAACAAATTACAATTTGTTTGAAAAAACTGGTCAAAAGAAAATCAATTCCTCTACATCATTAATACTAAAGAAATTTACTAATTAATTTGAGAAAACGTATAGACAGGTGTCATTATTTTATTTAATTACTGTAATTTTTTATTATTTGATTTTTGGAATTATTAATACCATTTGCTGGAGTGTCCCCGAATAACATTAAAACCGTAAGTACGAATCTCACTTAATAATTTAATCAAAGGAAAATATTTTTTTCTGTATATTACACCTTAAAAATTTATATCAGTTTTATGAGATATCGTCGTACTATGTAGAAAAATAAAAATAATTGAATTATTTTTAAAACATTTAATAATTATTATTTATTACTTGTTAAATAATAATTGAATATTAACGAATACAATATAGTATCACTATAAATGAATTAGACTCTAAATTCAAACATAACATTTTTTTTAACATTTAAAACGCACATTTAGTCATGTGTGTATATGATTTTTGTAATCATCATTAAAAAAAAATAGATTTGTTAATTAGGCCTACTATTGTTTTCGTATTTTGCGTTTTGATTATTACTAATTAGTACACACTAAAACCAACCAAGTAGACTATTGACTAAACTAAATATGAACCTTGGCTTACACTTCAGCTTAAATAAGAATGTCTGTTTTCATTTCATAACTCAACTCTAAATTTTTCACATATTAAAAATTGCCAGACTATTAATCAGGAACATAATATCTGTTTTGGTGAAAATTTATTTTTTAAAGAAAAGAAAATAAGAGAAATCACAGTACCTACTTGACTTGGAGGCTGCTACTCTATGTCTATTTTTTGCAAGAGAGTTAGTATGAGTTAATCTGCCTTACTTATTTACTATACATTATAAAAACCTCACTGTTTTATAGCGAAATAATGATAAGTAAATTCTCTTGAACCAGGAGTATTACGAAAATACGATTATTTAATAAATTATTTCAGAATTTTAAAATGCATAAATGTCAGTTAGTTCAGTAATTCAGTCACAAAATTAGTTTACAGAACTACTTAGAACTTGAAATAAACTAAAGCCAATAAATTTTTATTAACCGGTGACCTTCATGGAGAAAAGACCTGTAAGTAGCATAATTACTGGCAAACGGACATGCTGAATCGAATA
The DNA here is from genome assembly GCA_035578175.1 of Catonia carolina. Taxonomy (NCBI): domain Eukaryota; kingdom Metazoa; phylum Arthropoda; class Insecta; order Hemiptera; family Achilidae; genus Catonia; species Catonia carolina. The sequence continues at coordinate 122,665,383 of JAQMRL010000001.1, read as the reverse complement.
AAATAACGTAACCTGCTGTCTCCAAAACACGTATCATCAACCCTATTCCATGAGACGTGGAGAGAATAAATTTCAAAAGAATGTTCTTCCCAGTGATTAAAAATAAGGTTCCTAGACGATATAGATGGAATAAATGTTAGATTATTGGTTAATAGGACAAACCTGGTGATAGTAACCAGGTTAGTAGTAAAGACAGTCAAAAAACAAATTAACTGAGTTAATTGTGGGCTTTGCAGAAGATAGAGGTTTGAGATAGACTTGTGGTAATTTGACTTTATTCTCGGTAGACGCAATTTATGAAATTAACTCGACCTTGCAATTTTTTTACATTGTCATGATATAATATATTTTTTATATGTTTATTTAACATCCTATTTTTTACAATAAAAAGCACAGCGAAAGCTTTTACACAACTATCAATGTTATGATATCGTTAAAATGTGTTCTAAGGTTTTACTGCTGTATTAAATAAAACGTAAAAAATATATTTTACTGGTTGCGTAGATCAGCATAGTTGAAAATTTAAATAACTAAAGTGATGAAACAATGTTAGTTTGTTTGTTTTTTATTTAATGTAAGATGTAAATAAAATTTGGAGTAAATAAGAGAAATTTTATTTGCAAATACTTGGTAAAATGTAGTACTATAATATTTTATTCTAAACGACTCACAGAAACAAGAATTAGCAAGTGGTAGACTACTTCTCACCTTAATAATAAGCTACATTTATTAACATTTATTTTTATTTGTATTTTATTATAATTTTAAAATTTTATGAAACGTTTTCTTTAGTGTAATTTATTCACGTAAAATAATATTACCTTATGAAAGTAAAATCTTGGTCCTGATTTTATGTGCCTTACAGCATTTATATAGTACTATGAATAATATAAATTGCAGAACAAGCAGCAAAACTATTTTACCAAATAGCGTTCTGAAACGTGGTAATAACGCAGTTGAAAGAATATTATGTGAATTTCTTATTATAACACATTTCAAGCGCCGTATTATGAAAATGTTATTATTGTTTTTACAAAAATGTTTCTTGCTCTAAAACTTTCACGTAATAAAAAGTAATATACGGTAATTAAAAACAGTCGCTAATAACAGGTTACCTTTTGATTAATTTGGTGAAAAATTTTAATATTTTGTCTGTTGAAGTTAAATTTTCACGTAGACGTTAGTCTTGTCCTTCATTAAATCTCAATGACTTAGGAATTCTCCAGGAAACAAAGTTCGTTACTTAGGTATCATGTTGGATAAACGCTTCACTTGGAGCTCTTGTACAAAATATAAACATCTCGTATTAAATCAACGTTTGGAAGTTTTGTACAGGCTTCTTAAACTAAAATATACACATCCACTCCACTAATAATTGTTATTTTCTAAACGTCTCTTAAAGCAACTGAGTACAAATCTACGGGTCAGCAAAACGTTCTAAAATAAAAATGATTCAATAATTCCAGTCAGAATTGTTAACATTAATAACGGGTGCACCGAATCATGTCAATAATACAATAAAACTTTAAATTTAAATCTTAAAATTCCCTACGTTCAAGATGCTATCTCAAACTATTCACAGTAATTCTTTTCTAACCTTAAAACGCACGATAACTTATGCTCAAAGCCTGTCAGTACGATAATTCATGAATAAAAAAGATTTCACTGTTCTTGAAACAGAGATCTACTGAACTAATTGATTTCTAATTTTGTTTACCATAATCAATCATCACTAGTATAACATTAATACATTCACTCTCATCATCACCAATATTATAATAATTTAATTACTATTTTAAAATTTTAATAGACTTTATGTAGATTTAAAATCAGGAAATGTTTTACTGTGTTATTGACATAGTTATATTGAATGTACTGTGACACTTATCTGTAAGGTCCCGTTTCGGGATCTGGGTAAATTAAATAATTAACACCCTACAGTTTCAAATATTGTAATAAATTCAAGTAGTTATTACAACTGAAATTACAATTAATAAAGACGCTAAAATCTACAAGTGAATTACAATACTTATGGTAAATAACAAGCTAACTATGATAACTAATTACAATAAAATAGACTTAACCAATCCACTAAATACCACTTACAAAATTTATACATAATAACCGTTAACAAAACACAGTAACGCTGACCTATTCCAAACGTAACCACTACGCACTACGATACTCGTCGAAGATAGATCAAATACTGACTCCAGGACCAAACTCGGGGCTCCGTAGATACATGACGCTGTGGAAGTCACCCAGAAGAACAGAAATCTTCGATAATATAACCATAAAAGTACAAAATTCTTCTGACAGCTTCTGGAAAAAATCTTAATAAACTGTAAACAAATTTGGTTTGAATATAAGGGAGACTCAATAAAAGGTGTTACAAAAAGGCCAATTATCTAAATAAGTACCCGTTCTTTCACAATGTCCATACAACAATAGGCAAGCCTACCCAACTATACAAGACACTTTTTAACTATTTCTTTGAAACTCTATTCATATATCTTATTATTTACGTTAACATTTTTAAAATTCGGTCCTGCTTGAAAATTCTTGAACACTTTCCTATCCGATATTGTCAAAGTACAATTATTGTATTGTCTTCCTTGGTTTGTAAGAAGAGGCGTACCAATGTGTATAGCGTTCTTTCTTTTAAGTGTTTCATCTTACTGTTTATCATTCTAGATTAGGTGAAACGTTTGGTGGTTGTATACATTCTATGTAGTTCCAGAAAAAGAATTAAAAAGAAAAAAATATTTAGTGACCGTATTAATAGAACTTTATGCAATTATGGAAAAAAGAGATCTGAGCGAAAATCAAAAATTCAAAATACTATTTTAAAATCAAATTTTTTATTTGTTGCTCTATCAAAAGAAAATTTTGGGGAAGAAATGTAGTATCACTAACACATTCATTTAACGAATTACGTAAATTACAAACTTTGTACTTGAAAGTGTATTCACTCAAAAACTCACACTAAACTAACAACCACCAAGCTGGTCTGTTCCTTTTAACGCAAAGAATTCCGTATCGTTCTTACTTTTCTAAACTAATTGTTAATAGAGAACATTTTTAAGATTGAATGTAAGGCTGCAGAGAAAGTGACATTTCTGTTAAAAATAGAAAAAATAACATTCGAGCGATAATATATTCGTCTACGCGACTTTAAAAACAGTTGTTGCTGACATCAACGGCGATTAAAACTCGATTAGAAAAATTTGGCGATAACCCAGATTGAAAGAAGCCGGTTTTAATGGTTTTTGAAAAAATTAAAAAAATACTAATGCCAAAACTATCATTTACTTTTACAGTAAAACATAAAAATTATTTATTTACTTTTATATCCAAGGGTAAATTTATTAACTCAGCTGTTGTCACCTCTTTTTCAGCATCTATAAAAAACTATGACCAAAGTGCTCTTACATCTATCCTTCATGACTAGTATTACCAGATTTCCTAAATTCACTCAAAGTTGTTATAATCAAGCTGTTTTGCTTCGTTTTAAACAAAAATGTTTTGTACGTGAATTTCAAGTCGTATTAACTTTTCGGCCTAGGTATTTTTTGGTCATACGTTCTGTCAATGGTAAACGACTACAAAGGGTAGGAGCACAATGTTAGTAGGTTTTAACGAGTAATAGATTCACAAACCCTTGCCGGTAATCAAATTGGGTACCTATATCTTTACAGTGAGCACCGTTTATCTTTCTTACCAATGGGCCCTTGAGACACTTAAACATTTTTATATACGATTGTACTCTTGTAGGCTATCCTTTTTCAGATTTTTTTACCATTGCGGTATTATAAAAATATTTGTGCTATTTTTTGTATTAGTTTTTATAAGTGATTATAATTAAGATATCTCTTCTTTGTTATATTTACTATATATTTTCAGTAGTCGAGAAATTCTTAACCTGAATTTTTTCTTAAACTGAAATAAAATTAGCTTTTTCAGTTCCTGAAATCAGCTAATCTGATTACTTAAGGAATAGTCTATTTTATTAATGTAACGTCTGCTAAAGATTTTTATATACCGTTTCTTTAATCGGGTTTGATTTTTATTGGTTGCTTGACTCTGACTCATGTCTGATTGCATTCCTGTTGGCTTTAGCAATAATTCTGCGGGTACTGCAGAGGTGATTGCCAGGTTAGTACAATAATACGAGTACATATAAACATAATATAGTAAAACTTACCATGATATTATCTATTAAAATAATAAATTCGACTTGAATCTTAACGAGATATTCTTCGTCGGAGGAACATGATGGTAAAAAATAAGGCGGGAGGACAAAAATGATTTTTCTGTTATTGTCAGAACCAAGAAAATATAAATTCTTCTAACAGATAAAATTTCATAAAAACTAAGAAAAGGTGTCAGAAATACGTGATTAAAAGTGGTTCTGATATCAGTCATAAGTAACTACTGTGCGTTACGAGACAATTTTAGTGTTTTAATGTGTCGAACATTTTCTGATCCTACTCAGGAGCACCGATAAAAGGCATTCAACTTTACTGAAGATTACCGAAGATTATAAAACAATATCCCACCTTGGAAAGCGCAAGCTTTCTAGAAAATTCAAGTTTTTCAAAACGTTTTTACATTACAGTTTGAAAACGATTTGTAAAATGAAATAGACTCTGATTCAAATACCTCTGTTAGTCTTACAAATCGCTTATCTAAAAGAAAATATTTTTCAAAAAGGAGAGAAAAATCTCGGTTTGTGTTTCAGTTGTTTAATTTATAATAAAATCAACGTTACTTTTATTCATAATTTACAAAATGAATAATTTAGGGTTGAAAAAAATCGATAACTAATCATTAAATATAAAACGGCTGTTTCCGTAGCGTAGTGGTAACATCCTAGCCTACAACGCGAAGGTCTGAAGTTCGATTTCCAACTTGGGTCTAAAATTTCACAAGTTAAAACCCACATTTACATACCCCCATCGTAGTTACCAATAACTGAGCTGTTGATGTGGCTTGAAATAAACAAAAAAAGTTACAAAAGAAACGATAAAGTAGGTAGTAATGTTTCACATTATATTGATAGAACTTATTCTATACGTTTCTAAATGGAATTAAAAACCAGCAGTGTTGAAATATAAAATGAAAGATTAATAATGATTAAAGGTTGAATCAGAAAATTTAAAAGTACTCATATATACTACCATACAATCAGAAAAATATCAGAGAGGGAAATTATCGAAGAGTACTAACAATTACTATTAAAATATTGTAACAGCAATTCCTCTACCAATTGCGTTATTGATTAATTTTTATTTCATTTAATTCTTACGTTCTGGTGACAACAAAAAAATTCCATTTTCAGTACTTCAGTCATTAATTTCGGTCGAATGTTCTACAAAATTCAACGTGACGCATCAGTAAACAAAAATGCAATTAATTTCATCAGAAAGTTGCAAAAAGGTTAATTCGACGAATGAGTATTGTTTGCAATCAAATGATATTCAATTAAATTTCCTACGCTTATTTATACACTAATTGGTATTATTAATAGAGAAATTTGTAGTGTTTGACTTCTAGGGTTGGGGTTAACTTTACATTTCGTTGATGAATAATAATGAAGATTCGACTGAAATTTAAAACTAAATGAAACCCATGAAATTAATTGGTATACCGTGTGTATTAACTCTTCATTCGCTCAGCGGTTTACATTTATTAAGTCGTAACGGGAATTTGATCCACGATTCTGTTTCTAATAGAAGCTTTAAATTGCTTCGAATACTAATACTTAAATGATTATACTGTTGAATAAAATATACTTTAATATTATTTTTACATGATTACATTTTATTGTTCTCAATATTAGTTTTTTATAGTATTATTTTCCGAATCAAAACTTCAGTCGTACTTCAAAATTTGATGAAAGAATATTTTACATACGAGGGTTGACGTATGTCATATTCTTTTATGTATTTTTATTTTATGTATAACCAGATTCACACACTTATTTATGTTGTTGTTTGTATTTTGTCAACAACTGTTGGCAGGTTATGGAACTTTCTAGTTGTAACTATGGAACCTATTTATAAAAATAGGAGTGCATTCGAGATTGATGCGGAGTTTTTTTTTGTGAACGTATGATTTAAGTTAAATTTTTTCAACTTATTACAACTAATTTTTATTAGTAGTGTTTAGAGTGTGATATCTTATGTTTTAGTAACTAATCAAATCTCGGTTGACGTTAGAGTTTATTTAAAAATTTTCCTTTTATATTACCCCGGACCGATTTGAAGTACATAAAAAATAATGAAAGAGTTTTTGTGATTCTTTGACGTATGTTAAATGAATTTCGTACTTCATTCCCTTTGGTTTATTTCACCTTAATCAGCTGAGTGATGCTTATAACGAAGGAAAACTCTAAAGACTATTCTGAGTAGGTTGAATGGAAATCTACTTAGGACACCTTGATGGGGGGAGTCTACCTTGGAATATATTTTTTGAGAATTTCTTTTTGTTTGGCGTTTGTGATTTTCTGAAATGTGCTCTTATTAACGGTATATCTATTTATATTATAACTAATATTATTTAGTCAGAAAATTAATAAAAAACATAATTGCGATCGGTTTCCAAGACAAGACTTGCTTTCGTACGGAATAAACAACACATTTCCATTTACAGATTTCTTCCGAATGAAAAAAGATAAAACCTTGATTTCTCACCAGTTTGAATCATGTTCATTTTTCTATTTATATAAACTGATATACGATTTTTTCGAGAAATATTGAATTTTCACTCATCTCCCTCAGAAAGGGGTTGCGGTTTTCATAGAGTTATGAGAACTTCAATACGTTCTCCTTTGTGCCCCCAATAATTCTTTTAAATATGAGCTTTCTTCTACTAAAAATACTTTTTTTTTGGTAGACTCCCTCGTTAAATTTTTAACAATTTGACAATACGCTTATCCAGAATTTTTATTTCATTTCATTTAGCTGCGATTAAAGATTTTTTAAATAATAATTTTTTAAATATACCATTGTTATTGATTATAAATAACAACATGACTAAATGTTGAACGCCCGGTAAATATAGGAGGAAACTTTGGTTCTGATTGTTCAACGCCTGTTAAATGGGCTATTTGGGAAAATAAATTTGAAATAGGCCTATATCAATTTTCTTATCATCAATAAATTCGTATTTAAATTTTTAGGGTTCCTTTTGTTTGTCACTAAAATAAAATATGTTTGAACCTTAGCTGATTCATCGAATTTATTTTACAACTAAAAATGTATTGTGAAATTCCCGGATTCTCATTAAATTTTGTTACACTTGGGTAGCAAGAATTTTAGTTAAAATTAAACTACTTTTATTTAGCGACGTATGGTTCTGTGTCATTATTTTTTGTGTAACATGTCAAATTGTATGTCTGTCACAGTTGGGAGCCATGACGACATAAAATAAATTTCTGAAACCAAAACAAATTTATAACAAGAATTAAGTCTCTGATTAATATGTAAGCTAATAATAAAATTTACATCGTTGTAATAATTGTAAATATTGCACTTCTATTAAAAATTAAACTTGAAATAAAAAGAATATTATTCTTTTTTTGACCAAGTCAAAAAAAGTTTGTACTACAGCAGCATTAACATATGATTTTCTTTAAAAAATCACATAAATAATTGGTGTATATTTACGTCATGCTTTGAAGAATTGTAATAATAATATTCGACATATTCCATTACCTCGCAATTATTTAAATTTTTCTAAGTTTTATGTAACATTGGTTTTACACGCATTCAGCAGAAATAAATAGGGAAATATTAACGTTTATCAATTATTCTGTAACAATTTTGATAAATTATGAAATAATTTATTTAGTTTATTGTAATGAAAACGACCGGGTGCTCAACTTTTAAGGCTCATTGCCATAAGGTATGCAATGCCACATAATATATGTGAATTATTTAACAAAAACAAATTACACCAGTGAAATACAAAAGGGTAATTAAATTGTATAGGAACGACGTTTTGTTCATTAAATGGTTTACGGGAACGATACAATTTCATTAAAAATTGTCCTAATTATAAATGAACGTGCTAGAAATAAAAATAACAGTAGGTTATAAGAGAGTACAATAAAACAATTTATTGTGATCGTTTTACAAAATTGTAGTTATTTCAGAAAACAATATATTTAAATTATTAATTTAATTCAAATGCAATTGTACTTTTTGCTTACAAGAATGGTAAATTAGTTACTTGAATATAAGTTTGGTAAGGGTTATTTAGTTCGGTTGAGCACACTAATTATTCGTTTTATTAATTTATAGGTAAAAGTTGCAGTTGTTTACAGCCAATCTTAACATTCAAATAAATTTAGTAGAAACCATAAATTTTTAGAAGTGGGCGTTTACTGACTTCCCTTTTTAATAATTACATGATATATCGTGCTGTCATTGAAATCAATGTAATTCAATGTTCTCTACAATTCAAATCTAAAGTATGATGACGCAAACGACATCTTACATTTTCACTATTTCAAGAAATATGTAGCGATACATAATAATGTGAGCGTTCAATTATTTATTTTTTAATTTAAACAAATTACATTTTATTAATTAAAATTTTGTTAATTAATTATTTTTGTATTATTTTAATACTTTTTTCATTCATAATTGTGTGATTTTATATCAATTTGTACGTATATCTCAAATATCCGGGGTTTAATGTTTATTTAATAAGAAGAATAATTTTTTATAGTTTAAGTCCTTAAAATTGAACAGTAAAGTTGTATTTTGTTCAATAAGAATATCTAACGACCTAGATTAATCAATATAAGTTATCAACGTTAACTATATTAATTTTATAAGATACTTGTTATAATCAGGATCATATATCAATTATCAGTCTGGAATTAGAGTCTGAATTAAAGTTTTTTTCTAAGTAACATGAACTTGACTTATTTATTAATAAAATTTTATCCATTGTACGAGTATTATCTCGTAAATTTTAAACGAGTATTATATGTGATTCTAGTAACCAGCAAAGGTGGAACATTACAAACACCAGCCACAAAAGAAATATTAATGAGAATTTTACTTCTCTTGGTATTTGTTCATAATTTTTCCGGACACCCGTTTTCTAGCGGTCAGCGCAACTGGCTTTTCTACGCTAGAAGTTGTAGAAAAACAGTCTATGTTCCAGTACGTCGTTAATCGAAGATCTAATTAAATCAATTCAATTTAATCAATTGCTGTAAATTCAATTAATCAATTGCTGTAAATTCAAGAAACGTGCTAGAAATATCTTTTAAAATCACAAACGCCAAACAAAAAGAAATTCTCAAAAAATATATTCCAAGGTAGACTCCCCCCATCAAGGTGTCCTAAGTAGATTTCCATTCAACCTACTCAGAATAGTCTTTAGAGTTTTCCTTCGTTATAAGCATCACTCAGCTGATTAAGGTGAAATAAACCAAAGGGAATGAAGTACGAAATTCATTTAACATACGTCAAAGAATCACAAAAACTCTTTCATTATTTTTTATGTACTTCAAATCGGTCCGGGGTAATATAAAAGGAAAATTTTTAAATAAACTCTAACGTCAACCGAGATTTGATTAGTTACTAAAACATAAGATATCACACTCTAAACACTACTAATAAAAATTAGTTGTAATAAGTTGAAAAAATTTAACTTAAATCATACGTTCACAAAAAAAAACTCCGCATCAATCTCGAATGCACTCCTATTTTTATAAATAGGTTCCATAGTTACAACTAGAAAGTTCCATAACCTGCCAACAGTTGTTGACAAAATACAAACAACAACATAAATAAGTGTGTGAATCTGGTTATACATAAAATAAAAATACATAAAAGAATATGACATACGTCAACCCTCGTATGTAAAATATTCTTTCATCAAATTTTGAAGTACGACTGAAGTTTTGATTCGGAAAATAATACTATAAAAAACTAATATTGAGAACAATAAAATGTAATCATGTAAAAATAATATTAAAGTATATTTTATTCAACAGTATAATCATTTAAGTATTAGTATTCGAAGCAATTTAAAGCTTCTATTAGAAACAGAATCGTGGATCAAATTCCCGTTACGACTTAATAAATGTAAACCGCTGAGCGAATGAAGAGTTAATACACACGGTATACCAATTAATTTCATGGGTTTCATTTAGTTTTAAATTTCAGTCGAATCTTCATTATTATTCATCAACGAAATGTAAAGTTAACCCCAACCCTAGAAGTCAAACACTACAAATTTCTCTATTAATAATACCAATTAGTGTATAAATAAGCGTAGGAAATTTAATTGAATATCATTTGATTGCAAACAATACTCATTCGTCGAATTAACCTTTTTGCAACTTTCTGATGAAATTAATTGCATTTTTGTTTACTGATGCGTCACGTTGAATTTTGTAGAACATTCGACCGAAATTAATGACTGAAGTACTGAAAATGGAATTTTTTTGTTGTCACCAGAACGTAAGAATTAAATGAAATAAAAATTAATCAATAACGCAATTGGTAGAGGAATTGCTGTTACAATATTTTAATAGTAATTGTTAGTACTCTTCGATAATTTCCCTCTCTGATATTTTTCTGATTGTATGGTAGTATATATGAGTACTTTTAAATTTTCTGATTCAACCTTTAATCATTATTAATCTTTCATTTTATATTTCAACACTGCTGGTTTTTAATTCCATTTAGAAACGTATAGAATAAGTTCTATCAATATAATGTGAAACATTACTACCTACTTTATCGTTTCTTTTGTAACTTTTTTTGTTTATTTCAAGCCACATCAACAGCTCAGTTATTGGTAACTACGATGGGGGTATGTAAATGTGGGTTTTAACTTGTGAAATTTTAGACCCAAGTTGGAAATCGAACTTCAGACCTTCGCGTTGTAGGCTAGGATGTTACCACTACGCTACGGAAACAGCCGTTTTATATTTAATGATTAGTTATCGATTTTTTTCAACCCTAAATTATTCATTTTGTAAATTATGAATAAAAGTAACGTTGATTTTATTATAAATTAAACAACTGAAACACAAACCGAGATTTTTCTCTCCTTTTTGAAAAATATTTTCTTTTAGATAAGCGATTTGTAAGACTAACAGAGGTATTTGAATCAGAGTCTATTTCATTTTACAAATCGTTTTCAAACTGTAATGTAAAAACGTTTTGAAAAACTTGAATTTTCTAGAAAGCTTGCGCTTTCCAAGGTGGGATATTGTTTTATAATCTTCGGTAATCTTCAGTAAAGTTGAATGCCTTTTATCGGTGCTCCTGAGTAGGATCAGAAAATGTTCGACACATTAAAACACTAAAATTGTCTCGTAACGCACAGTAGTTACTTATGACTGATATCAGAACCACTTTTAATCACGTATTTCTGACACCTTTTCTTAGTTTTTATGAAATTTTATCTGTTAGAAGAATTTATATTTTCTTGGTTCTGACAATAACAGAAAAATCATTTTTGTCCTCCCGCCTTATTTTTTACCATCATGTTCCTCCGACGAAGAATATCTCGTTAAGATTCAAGTCGAATTTATTATTTTAATAGATAATATCATGGTAAGTTTTACTATATTATGTTTATATGTACTCGTATTATTGTACTAACCTGGCAATCACCTCTGCAGTACCCGCAGAATTATTGCTAAAGCCAACAGGAATGCAATCAGACATGAGTCAGAGTCAAGCAACCAATAAAAATCAAACCCGATTAAAGAAACGGTATATAAAAATCTTTAGCAGACGTTACATTAATAAAATAGACTATTCCTTAAGTAATCAGATTAGCTGATTTCAGGAACTGAAAAAGCTAATTTTATTTCAGTTTAAGAAAAAATTCAGGTTAAGAATTTCTCGACTACTGAAAATATATAGTAAATATAACAAAGAAGAGATATCTTAATTATAATCACTTATAAAAACTAATACAAAAAATAGCACAAATATTTTTATAATACCGCAATGGTAAAAAAATCTGAAAAAGGATAGCCTACAAGAGTACAATCGTATATAAAAATGTTTAAGTGTCTCAAGGGCCCATTGGTAAGAAAGATAAACGGTGCTCACTGTAAAGATATAGGTACCCAATTTGATTACCGGCAAGGGTTTGTGAATCTATTACTCGTTAAAACCTACTAACATTGTGCTCCTACCCTTTGTAGTCGTTTACCATTGACAGAACGTATGACCAAAAAATACCTAGGCCGAAAAGTTAATACGACTTGAAATTCACGTACAAAACATTTTTGTTTAAAACGAAGCAAAACAGCTTGATTATAACAACTTTGAGTGAATTTAGGAAATCTGGTAATACTAGTCATGAAGGATAGATGTAAGAGCACTTTGGTCATAGTTTTTTATAGATGCTGAAAAAGAGGTGACAACAGCTGAGTTAATAAATTTACCCTTGGATATAAAAGTAAATAAATAATTTTTATGTTTTACTGTAAAAGTAAATGTTACTAACCTATGTTGGACAGCCTATAATGATGCGTAAAGTTTTGTTCTGGAATGTCTGAATACGTTTTCTGTTAGATACTTTAGCTGATCCGTAGATCACTGAACCGTAGGTCCAAATAGGACGAAACTTGTAACAGTTAAGTTTCTGAGTAATTGGAAGAGGAGATTTATAGTGAATAAGTCGGTAGAGAAGTTTTAACCGCGTGCTGAGAGATTGCCTTTTAAGTCTGTTATGTGGATTCCATGTCAGTCTTCTTTCTAGTGTCAGTCCTGAGTATTTACCTGAGGGTTTCTGCGGGATTGGTGTAATGTGTAAATAAACTGCCTGACAAGATAACGTATATTATTTAAACACAAAATTTTGTAGCAATCGCTAAAGTATATTGAAAATAATTTATTGCAGTGTGATTGTGAACAGAATTCGTAAACCAACCCGCATAAAAAAAATAGAAACAAGGAATGATATTGGGAATTGGGACACATTAATGTGTTTTCTTTTCAGTTTTGTTGGTTATATTAGTGGTTTTTTTATTTGTAATATGTGCAGTCTTCCTAAATTGTTTTGTCAATTTATTACAAAAAATAATAAAAATAAACTAACGAAATACCAATCTACTGCTGAATGGTTTAATACGTAATATACTCCTTTGAATTTTTTTTGTAATGTGTTCAGCTTTAAGTTTAACGTTATCACCAGGGCAATCGTTCTCTAAAAGATTCGGTGAACAATCTTTTACATTGTTGAAAGAGTAGGCCTATTGGAAAAAATTCGCCTTAATTTTAAATGAGTCTCCCTTTCCTGTATCCAGTTGCCACATTAATAAGGAACTCGTAGAAAACATATTTACTGGTTTTTATTGAGTAATACACGCTGTTAATAAAGTTTCCAATGTTTACAACAAAAAAACTTTTTTTTTCTCTTTAATTCTTTATTTACAACTGTAAAACGTTACAACAAGCATATGTGATGATTATCATAATAATTTAAATGACATGATAGGCATGAGAGGGGTAGGGCCCCCATTGGTGCCTCCCCAAGAATGAAATTTGTATATCAAATTAGCAGGTCTCTACTCCAGCGTCTTTTAAGGCGTCTAGGGGGATTATCAGGTACATGGACGGAGGAAAGTGAACGCACCAGGGGGTTCTCGTGTTCGTGTGACTTATCGTGAAAGCGTTTGTATAGGTATTCAATGGGATTTTGTACAAGTGGTGTTTTCAAATCTGTATGTAAGGTTTTGTTGCTAACGTAAAGAGGTGCATTTCCTATAAGGCGTAATGTTTTTGACTGGAATGCTTGAATTCGTTGCAAGTTAGAGGGTTTGGTTGAACCGTAAATTTGGGATCCGTAGGTCCAAATAGGTTTCAAAAGAGAACAATATATGCGTAATTTTTGTGCCATTGGTAATTTTGATCGTTTGTAAAGTAGGGAATATAGAAGTTTAAGTCGGGAATTCAGTAATAAACGTTTCCGTTTGATATGTGTGCTCCAAGTTAGTCGTTTATCAAAAGTCAGACCGAAATACTTGACCGTATCTGTTTTTGTGAGAGGTTCATTGCTTATGTAGCCTATACTGGTGGGCAATCACTATGACGGAGTGTGAAAGTTACGTGAAGGGATTTTGTCGTATTAAGTTTTATTTTCCATGTTTTACACCATTCGTGTATAAGATTTAGATGATGTTGGAGTGTTAGTGAAGCGTGTATAGAGTTTTGGTCTCGGGCTAATATCGCTGTGTCGTCAGCGTAGGTAGCAGTGAGGGTCTGGGGTAGGGTCGGTAGGTCTGAAGTGTATACAGAATAGAGAAGTGGGGCTAAAATTGAGCCCTGAGGCACGCCGGCTAAGACAATAAAGAAATTTGAGTAGGACGATCCTAAACGAATTCTAAAGAATCTGTCAGATAGAAAGGAATTTATGATAAGGTAGTAGGTAAATGGTATATAACAGTTCTTATATATAACAGTTTATTTTTAGCTGGTATATTCAAATTTTTTCCGGTAAGCCAGCACCTTTATTTTACACTGTTGTCTTCCTTTTATATGTTATATTCTAATTTTAGCCATACCTATATTTTCTGTAAAAATTTTACATCGTTAACTTGTAGAAGAAAACGTTTCGAGAGGTGTTTTTATGGAAAGGAAATGTCAAAGGTTATCAGTTAATTGGACACGCCTGGATTCTTCACCGTCTTATTCAATGTCAGATATTACTCAATGGTTCGTATAAACGGCAAGTTGTAATGAAATGTGTTATTGTTTTTACAGTGCAAATTAAAAATGAGCTATCATTTACAAAGGTGGAAGTGTTGTAATGGCTGTTAGTATAAACTTGAATCAAAAACAGAATAATTATTCTAAAACTAAAATACTTTTAGTGTCACCTTAGGTGACTTTACTTTTTCAACAAAATGTTTCCTCCCATCTAAAAAATTGAAACATATGCTATTTTAAGATATAACTGATACATCAAATCATATTTAAAGTTAGTTTTGCGTGACACTTTTTTCCTTCGCATAATACATTTTTCATGTTTTAGTTTATTTACACCTGTATTGTATTGTGTAATGTAACCAATATGTTTTTGAAAGATTCTTAAATTGTTTTGGATCAATCTTTTCGTTGAAATTTTCTCTTTTTACTTTTACATTCTTTATTTTTGATTTCCGTACATAAACTTAATATACGGGTTTATTACAATTGTTCATTGCAATGCCGGCCGTATTGGCGTAGTTGGTAACGTGCTCGCCTCTCATCAATCGGTCTTGGGTTCGAATCCCATTCAGGGATGGCATATTTTCATACGTTACAAAAAAAATATTTTATCCCTCGCCGTCTGCATTAGCAGTAATTGCACAAGAGTCGGACGTTAAACAACAACAACAAATTACAACTGCTCAAAAATTAGTTTTACTTTTAATTCAGATAAATTTCTCATGTAATACGTGTAATGTATTATTATTATTATTATTATTATTATTATTATTATTATTATTATTATTATTATTATTAACTTCTGAACTAAAATTGACCTTTATCTCGACAACAAAGTAACAATTTTTTATGTATATTTCATGTTACTAATTAACCGACATTCTTTTATCGTTCAATTTTCGATCAATTTAAATAAGTAGGAAACAACACGTATTACTCTGAATTTTAGTAAAACAAGTGAAAACGTAAAATATAAGTACGGTTTTCTAACTTTCCTAAAAACCTGACTATATACCAAACTGTACAATTATTTTGCTATTTCAATCTCAAAGTTGAAATTGATGAGTTTCTTGTAACAAAGGCAACAACAAACTCTGGAAGCCGTAGTGGTTTATGCATTCTAAATGCTGTCTATCCTTCTTTAGCTGTACTGTAAAGGAATTACCACAAAGTGGGTAGAAATTAAGTGTAGACTGACGTGTCCACAGTAAAGGCTCCTTTTCTTTACTCCCCATAAATATTGAACACAGTAATCTTGCAAAAGGTGAAGTGACACGGAACACTGTGAACAATTCAGTATTACAGACATAAAAAAAGTCTGGTAGATACATAAATATGCCTAGCTTATTAAATTTTTTTTTCACATTAAAGAAAACATTACGACAGCAGAAAGCATTCTTAAGTTAATAAAATAGTATTTGGAAGAATTATTTTTTAACGTGAAAAAATTATGAATCTTTTTTTTCTTTTTAACAAGCGTACTGATTTAAGTTTAATTGTAAAAGATAAAATAATTTTCGTAAAGTTAAATTTTATAACGCTTAATTTTCTATAGTTAATTATACGTAATATATTTTTTATTTTTTCTCTTAGTAACGAAGCGGGGCAAAATTTTAACTTAAAGTTTTTTGTATACATTTTAAAGAACCGTTATAGATGTCTTAAACAAATCAAAATCAATATTCAGGAAAAATCTTAGATACAATTGTCAACTCTTGCTGTACTTCAATTTTTATTATTTATGCTTTCCTAAGTTCCGTTAAACATACGAATGTACTACTTGAACTAACAGTGTAACACATGTAAAATAAAAACAAAATCTTACGAAAGTAGTTTTTTTTAAAAACTTTGCATATAGCTCGACATAATTTCAACTATTTTATAAATAATGCAATTTACATGATATATTAGTTTAGACAAACTATTTTTATTTTATATCCATCAATAGGCTTTTTATTCTTTTAATAACAGAAAGAGTATGGGGAATTTAGAGGGAGGCGTAAACTACGAATATTTCCGTTAAAAGTCAAGTAACAAAAAATGTTATATAATAAAAATTACGAACAGTTTAAAGACCAGTAAGTTTGATTATGTACGTTTTTCATTTTCATGCATATTAACGGAGATATTACCGATTATATTAAAATAAACGTAGCAGTATTTTAGAATTAACATAGAAAATAAAGAAAACAATAAACATAGGCTTACGTGCCGGTAAACCCAGTATTCATTCAGTGGCTCTGTTCAGTTACCTACCCTACTTATTCCACCAGTACCCTTTCACACACCCATTCTCGGTCTCATTATCAAAAATTAATCTCAGTCGTTTTATAGAGTTAGTTTTAACCATCGTGGAATGTTTCTATTGTGATTTACCCTTCATTTAACGGTATCTGAACAGTAATTTTCATTGTTCTGTAGGGAACAATTAAATTTCCTTCAAATTAACAGTTACATTACATACATAGATTTGGGTGAGTAAATCTTCAAAACATCAATTTTCATTCCTCTATTCTAAATTTATTTATTTATGTAAAACAATACAAATTAATATTTTTGTGAAGATACCTATTTTCACTGAATCTTTTTGGGTTTCGCCCATACACAACATGCCCTAGATCACCAATAAACAATACTGGTTGTCCAGTGGTTGCAGCCTCGATAAAAATTGCATTACTGTTGTACACATTGTATTTCGTTTCTTTTTATTTCATCTCATTTTAATCTCTTCATTGTTAAAAGATATTGAAATATTTTCAATTTCTGGCATTCTTATTTAATTCGTTTTCTTTACTCCTAGATGTCTTAACTCAGTACGCTAATTCTTTTATTGCAAAGAAAATTATGACTTCTCGGAAGAAGTTATGCACCACATCAAAGTTAAAAACATATTGAGAGAGGCTTAGTTATACCCGCCAAATTGAACACGTAGAACAATGTGAACAACGACTGGTGTCTCAACGGTCCGACAGGTTTCTATTCGCAGAAGTGAGTGTTCTGAAGCCCGTTCCAGTTGCCTGGTGACTGACAGGGTGAGATACTCACAATTTCACAAGACCAAGTCCGTTGTAAGCTACGTTTTATAATAGCTAAATTTTATAATATTAAAATTTTAATAGAATTTCGGTACTAAATTTTATTGGAACTTTCTTTTAAGTCTTGGGCGCACAGAAAGCAGTCTATCGCGGCGGGCAGCGTTCCAGCGGACGTCGCGGTGTTCTGCGATATGCGGCTGTTACATAGGATGCAATATCTTTGTGTGAGCTGTCCAGTCCGGTCGCTTTTTTCTTGAGAAGTAGTTGTGCGTTTTGATTTTTTTATATTGAGTATGAGCTTGGATGAAAAACAACTCAATTTAGAAAAACAACTGCCGAAAAATTTGGAATATAATACAGTCAAAATGTTTACCTAAACCTACGTTAGATTTATGTGGAACAGAGCTGAGGAAGGAATTGCAGAACTTTGGAGATTTACAAACTGCATTGAAAGCATAGACGGAAAAAATTTCAAACTGAAATGCCCAGATAACAGAGGCTTGCAGATTTTCTGTTACAAAAATTTGTTTTCACTCGTTCTTCTAGCAGTAGTTGACCCATACTATAAGTTTATGGTAGTCGATAAAAGCAATTACGGACGTCACAGCGTCAGTCGTATTTTCGAAAATTGTCTTTTTTACCCAGAGTTCATTGATGGAAAAATTATTCTACCGCTGAAGCCACTACCGGGTACAGACACTTCAGTTCCTCATAATTTTGGTTGGTGATAATCTTCGTTGAACTAACATACAAAAACCTATATTTAAGCACATTTTCTATAAAAATTTTAGTTTGTTCACTCATTTTGTTTGGCCAAAGGCGGTGACGCTAAAAGCTCCAATTTTTTACTACCAAATCCGTGCATTGCGACAAAGACTAGTGTGCGGCGGCAGACCGCGTTCTATAGGTTATGATAGGAACGATGCAATAACATGTAGTACAAGTATACCGCCTGACCGCCTCAGTCGGAGATCAACACCCGCTAAAGACCGCTTCCAGTGTGATTAAGCCTTTAGAGTCGTTTTGTTTGTGATAAAATGGTTTTTTGTTATGCGAAAATATTGCAGATTTTTTGCAAGAAATAAAAAAATATTCATATTAAGATAAAAAAAATTAATTTAATATAAAGCATTTAACACTCTCTTTGTTGATATAAACGATTCCGTAAAATAATGGATCACGTCTGCGTAGGTAGGTTGCTATGATTTCTAGAATTCAAAAACTGCAAGAATTTGAACTTCACACTGCTGCTTCTACAACATTCAAAATAACACTACATATTAGCACGCATAATATTAATTTATAATAATTTACATACATTTCTTTTAGACAATTTAAAGTCGTATCAACAGCTTGGTGTAATGACTATAGTGAGTTAATGAACTGGAACGGTGGTTTTTGGCACGTATTAATTTCAAAATCCTAACCGGGAATTAAACTCGGGAACTCTGCTTAGTAGGCTATCGCGCTAACCACTTCACCACCAAAGTAAAACACCGATATAAATTGTGAAGTATATAATAAATGTAATGGCAATGTGTACTTATTTCGTACTTTGTATATTACTATTATGATATGTAATATAATATTGAATTCATTTCAGTTACAAAGTTATTGTCATATCCAAATTACATTTAAAAATTATATTCTTTCAACTGTTCAATAAAACGTAGGCACGTATGCCTAATAAGTCTGTTAATAAAAAAAACAATTATTTGTATTTAACTGTTTAATAATGCATCTTGTTGATTTGTATATTAAATTAACATTTCTGAATTTGGTATAGTTATAAGTAGTGTGATGTAACAACAGTACCTTTAGTTTATAATATATCAAAGAAAATGTTTTTTTTGAAAATTGCACTATTCCTATTATCAATCTTTAGTGTCTGTGGTAACAGTTGGAACAAACGAAGTTCAATTTTTCAAGGGTTGCTTTATAGTACGTTATTACTACTCACGGCAGTTTTTCATTTTTTTATCAATCTATTTTTAAAACAAGTGTAACCGTTCTTCAAATATATCTCGTGTTGCCAACAGTTTTCTTTTCGTTGCTTTTTGGTTTCGGACAGATACAGATAGTGTCTATATTTCAATATTCTTTCAAAAAATAGAATTGCTCAGATAGAGTTTTATACAACAATCTCACCTTTATTTTGTTGACATTAACCTCAAAAAAATCGTTAATACACCGTTAATACACTATTTAGGATTCTATAGAAGAATACTGCAAAAAATGGGTAAAGAAAAAAAGACACAACAAAGAGGAAAACGTAAACTAAGGAAAGTTTAACTGTAAGAAAAGTGATTAAACCGAATTTTTGTGAAGCGTGAAACTTTATGCGTATGGAATTGGAAGGATAAAATGACTAAGGTATTTTAAAAATTGATGGCATAAGAAATTACTTAAAATCAAATGAATCGACCGAACAATTGAATGAATGAGGCAGTACCGATGAAAGCTGGTGAAGAGAAAGAATTAGAAAATTATAAAAGAACAGAAGAACTGAAATGATTAATTTTCAGAATAATAAATAAATTCAATAATTAATTTCCGGACAAACACCGCTACACTCAGATTTATATATTATATAGATGTACCAACTGTTTAGTTATGTAATGTCATGCTAAAATAAAAAAAACATGTTCATATAAAAACATTCTTGCTTTATTATTTTTTTAAAAATTTAGGCAAATTCATTAAAACATCACAGATATAATTAAAAGAGAGGACTTATTAGTTATAAAAAAATGTTAAGTTCATCTAACTACACATTTTATGATGGGGATCAAGTAAACCCCCACGCGCCTACTTACGGGTTAACAATGGTTTACGAGAAACCCAAATATGGGAGATCATAATATTAATTTATTCTTTTTTGGTAAGAAATCAACATTTTATGATCTCTTACTTTTTTTGGTTGCTGTTTATAACTCGTATAACCGGATGAATCCAACAAACTTATTTGTTCAGTAAATTAAATGTTTACGTTTGTTTTTCAAAATTTAGCTTCATTTTATTAGGTATGTAAAATTAATTTTTCTATTCTGAAGGAACCTTCGCCGGGATTTACCTTTTCATGTTATTTTTTTTTATTAAATACACTATTTACTATTTTTTAATGTACATATTATTGATAAATTCAGGTAATAAAAAATAAATTACCCATAAAAAGTAATCAGGTTAACAGACAAAAGCCATTAATACTTTATTGGTTTTCTATACTGTTTTATTAAACTTATGTTATATGTGTTCATGTTCTTCATAGTAATAACAGTAGTATTGTAAAATCTGTTAGTGAGATTGACGTAATTTGGTGATGGAACTTAGGAACTAAACAATTAATTACATTTGCAGTAGGACTGCTTTATAATCTTGTACTGAAAGGTATCATACATATACCACTGTTTGTAATACTCTGTGGCTATTATTACACAGGGCATAATAACTTTGATGATTAGCCTACAAAGTTTGACTTTACTTACAATCATGGACAGTTATAATTGAAGTAACAAAATAACGATATTATAATGCTTTGCCCTAATTTTCATTATATTGGCTTCGATTATATATCACAGCTATTGTTAAACGTAATGGTAATTTTAATGAACTATAATACCACTAGGAACTTCAAAGCGTTCATGTAATCGACAAATTTTGTTTGAAATTATTGGAACAGTTTTTTTTTACTAAGATTTCTGTTTAATTTTAATTACACTTGATAACAATCGCCCTACACTAGGGTACGTAACAAATGTAATATTACATGACCTAGACATTTTTTTTGTAATAGTTTCTGCTAAGCTCAAACATATTGAAAATTTAATAGGAAATTAACAGGCCTAATCAATCCTCTAATACAAATTTGTCAACACAAAATTTACGCGCCGACGCCGAAAATAAGAAGTTGTAGAGATTTACTGATCCGTTATTTGTTTTAATGAATTATTATACAGCTTTAAAAGACATTTACTTGTTCGTTTACATTTTGTTGGTTTATATTTTATGGGTTTTGTCAATATTTAAAGTTGTTTAACCTTTGTAATTAATTTTTTACCTTGTTAAAATATTAAATTGTCTATAAAATTGTTGTTTTCATAAAAAATCATTAAAATGAAAAGACAATTGTTTTCTTTTTCATATTAATTCATATAACCTCACGATCACGAACAACTTTTCAAATTACTCAACATATAGAACAGACTACCCTAATTACGCAGTACAAGGCGCACGTGCTTAACAAAACCTTACAAGACGGCTCACGAATTCCTTACGTTATTAGTACTATCAAAGAGTAGGTACTACAAACGATTTCGTAGAAAAACTGACAACCATAAAAGCAACTTAATTAAAACAATGTATACACTACACGTACCTGACTTTCCCCAGAGAACGTTAAAGAGAAAATTCAGCAGAAATGTAAGCCTACTAGAGGTCTAATATATAATTTAAAACATTATGAAACTAACAGTTACGTAATTTTAAAATACACTACAATGCACACACATGTACTCCTTGTTTAAAATATGTAGTGTCACTTGGGTGACCACCTACGTAAGGTCATTTATGCCAAGTTTTGTCAATTAATCATCTCATTTGTAACTGTTCGAAGTAACATAAACAAATAGGTATATTTTAAAAATATTTTTTAATGTTATATTTGTTCGAATTTAAAGTAGGAACTATAGTTACTTAAAACTTTTGGTATAATAGATTTATTGTTAAATCTTTTATGTTTTATTAATTTTTCTTTGTGTGCTCAATTCTTAAATTATAGATGGGATGTATAGATTACAAAATCTCTTTATTTTTTTCCGTCATATTTTTATAGTTATAGTGTAATGTACATATTACTGCACTTAAAGAATCATAAGCAAAATCTATTTGATACAGTGAAGTACTGTGTGTATAATACGCTGTAGACTTAGTATTATTTTCTTTTAAGTTGTTGTAATTCTAATATTATCGCCGTTTAAGTTCATGACAATAATTTTAAGTTGTTAGAGATTTCTGTTTTCCTTTGAAATTGTGAAAAATTTTGTCATTAGCGACTTCATATCACTACATCGTGGTATGGATGTGCAGACGGTACGAGAAGAAATACGAATTTTCAGTGGTAAATACATCAAACGTCTAAACAACCACGTAAATCACTTAGCACTGAATCTCTTAGACAACAGCAATGATGTTCATAGATTAATAATACGTGCTACAGTTCTGAAGCTCCCAGGGCGATTCTGATAGTCTGATTTTTAATTGTATAATATAATGTTATTGTTCTGTAGATGAATGGCGTGTTTGAGTGTGAATGTTGTAAATAACTGAATCAACAATTTTAATTATCTCCAGTAAATTTCGATGCACATATATTTCGGAATCATGTGCTTATTATTTATTACTTCTCATTTTGTTTTGTTTTCATTTCAAGGTGGTTTTGGTTTTTTTTTTATTTTAGTAAAACTACTATTTATCTAATTTGATTGTAAATAATATTTAAAACCGGTATAATGTTTTAATCTTGTAATATTATGTTAATTACACCAGTGAGTTGTAATTTTTCTTGTGTTAAATCTAATTGATAAGTTGCATTTGTTATACAACAGTTTATGCATTTAAAAAAGTGATATGAAAAATACCATTAGCGACGTGGTGGTTTTATGTTAGGCCATAAGCTGAAATTTAAAACTAGGACCTACAACATTAAATTAACCTAACAAACATGTAGCTAAGAAAATTGCAAAAAAGAATAATTATCTGCTTTAATGATTTATGAGCAAATGTTCAACGTTGTGAATATAATAATTATTCACATATATAGTTGAATCAGTGAATATTAGTCCCTGACTTTTAATTTGTCAAAACAAAGAATTTAATAAAATTTATACTCAGATGTACACAATTTTATACTCTTTTGATTGAGCTTGTGAGTATAATTATTGTTTTAGAAAGTTAACAATGTGCATTAGTGGATAAATTTATTATATCTTATTGCCGTGACAAAGTGTAATGATGCCGGAAAAAAGAGTGAAATGTAGTAGTATTTATCATTAACCTTTAAGCTACCTTCAACCTACGACTCTTTTGTTATACAACTTCTGTTCAACCACAATTTAACATTACTCAAGCCTTGACTCGATACTGAAATTATCGTGACCCTTAAATTCCTAATGCATTTTTTAAACCTTGAAAACTGTTAAACTATGAAAGTATACATTATACACCATGTTTTCTATTATAACATCAATACTTTTATCACTTTACGACATTAACATTAATTTTCCATCCGGATAAAATTCTTGTTAATTTTCATTTTGATCAAAAAATAAAAAATAAAATGTACCTACTTACACCGATTTCTGAGGAGTTTGATTAAATAACTTAACAAATTTTTTGTAATTTTTTTGTTGGAAGGCAAGTGGACGCGTTATTATTTTGATGAGCAATTTCTATTTTATTTCATATGAAAACTTTATTTCGTTAAGCGTATGAAAAACGGCATAAATCACATGATAATTTGGCAATAAATTTGCTGGACAATGGGCTTACAATAAGGAAGTTGGTTGAAACGTAGGCACCCTACGGATTTTTTTGTTTAGTTAACCAAAATTCCTACCTATTTACCATTTTATTTTATTATTTCATGAATACTACCGTTTTATTCACACGTAAAGAGTAGACTACACGGACAAACGTTCTGGGTCAATTTTAAATTATTTAATTAATATATTTTTAAATACAATTCATGTATCTTTAAATTTTGTATAATAATAGGTTCATTAATTTTCACTTGATCTGTTGGTTCCAGGGCTACAAAAAGTAGTTCTGTTTCTTATCACATAGTCAGCGGACTATATGACTGAACTATTTAAGAACAGAAGAGATTGAGGTGTAAAAGACATTAGTGAAAGTTACCTCCTCTGAGAGTAATGGATTTCACTATACAGGCAGACCTTGTGGTGAATGAAGTGAAGGTGTCATTTGCAGGGTGGAAAATGAATGCTTTTCGGAAGGCCTGGCATGCTGATAAGTTTACTCTTTCAACTCATTGAGGAAGGCAATAGTAAACCACTTCACTCCTCGTTTTTATTTAGGAAAACCTCTAAAGTTTCAAACCAGACTTTCACTTGTTGACCTAAACAACAAATTTTATCGAACATTTTTTATAAATGGACTAGTTAATTATTTTAAAATATTATTTAAGTTTTTAAAATAGCAAAGCCTTATTTATTGTTTATTATCTTTGTGTACATTTATGTAAAAACTAAATGTCGATTAATAATAAATAATTAGTGATTAAATACGTAAATAATAAATTATTTTTATTTAGTTAATTTCAAATTTATATAATTTTATTTGTTTAATGCTCCTAGAAAATTTAAATATTATTTGACCGTTTTCATAATCAGCTCGTCTTAAGATTCCTGTGAAATTACTGATCACTTCAAAATTAATAAGAGTATTAATATTTTTAGAAAATGCTACTACAAATTTCTCCTCTATTCTTCTGAAAAAATATCTTTTATCTTTCAATAATATTCAATATGATTTAATTATTGTACTATTTGTTATTGTTATCTTCAACTTGTGAAAAATAATAAAATATTGCTTCGTTATGAGTAGCTTTACGATTAAAATTCGGTTTACATTTTCCCTATAACTACACACGAGGGATGTAGCCGAGACACGTAAGCCTTACATGTCATAATGAATGCGGTGAATTTAATAAGGTATGTCACAAGTTACTTCTTCCGCATATATCCAGGTATAGAGAGCGTTATTTAAGTAGTACAGGGAGCAGTTAAGCGGGCAGGAATAAGCCGACTTATTAATATTTGATGATTCCTTGTCGTATGTTGACACAGAAACAGCTTACGATTAAACATTATCGCTTGGATCCCACCAAATGGAGGTTTGTTAGTAGGTTATACGTAGTGCGTAATTATTATAAAAAAATCTGGTGTGAAACACTCGCATGACTTTCTCTTCTCAATTTAAATAATGAACAATATATCCTATGTTTAATCATCATTAAACTATGTAAAATTAAAAATTGCCGCTTCCGTTGCATAGTGGTTAGCATGCTAGCTTACTAGGCAGAGGTCCCGAGTTCTATTCCCGACAGGGTTTGGAAATTAATACGTGGCAAAACCCATCGTTCCCGTTCCTTAACCCACCATAGTCACTAATGACCAAGCTATTGATGCGACTTTAAATAAACAATAAAATAAAAAAATAATCTAATTTTAATCATGAGTGAAGGACGCGTAATGAAAAGCAAACTTAGTTTGGCTTAAAAATAAGGAAAGTCACTCTCTAAACTAGGCTCTATACAGAAAAATGCTTAAAGTAAAAGATGCAGGTTTTTTAGTTTCCTATAACTTTTATTATAAATAGTACTTTTGTCATTAAATGCACACTAAGACCACAATCTTATATAAATTCAATTTTTTACCAATTTTTATGAACAACAAACAAAAAATCGCTGTTTGACAATTAAGCTCCATATAAGAAAATGCACGACATAAAGGTTGCAGATTTATTTTATTTCTTATAACTTGTAAAACAACCATTTTTGTCTTATAAAGCTTACTAAGGCCGCAATTTTAAAAAGTCCCATCATTTTATAGGTTGATAAAAAACACAAAACCACTAATTACCGCTAAACTAAGCGTTATCCAAAAAAAATGTTTGGAATAAAAGTTGTAGGTTTTTCAATGTTTTACAACAATATTATTATCTATACATTTACCCTAAAATTCATCTTACGGCCGAAATCATAAAAAAACAATTTTTTTTTCTACGAAAGCACAGCCTTCCCTAGAATTTCATCAGACATATCGTTTACGCTATCTTGTAAAGCATAAAAATGTACAAACATGGTGATTTAAAAAAAATCGTACGAGCCCTTTTTTAAAAAATTGCAGTGGTGAATAAATGTAGGAATGAAGTACTACTTCCGGTTAACCGATTTTGACAAAAATCTTCCTGTCGGGTTACGAGTCACGAGAATGCCTTTGTTTGTAACGAGTGGAAAAGGGGAAGCATTAGTGCACACACCCGACTGCTTTGGTATCAGGTAAGTCAACACAACAACGTACACTATACCCAGAGCACATAGAGCTTATCACGGAAACTTCTGCAGGTTAACTGTACGAATATAACTGTTACTGAAAACAGAAATAATGGTTTCTTGAAAACGTAGTCGGACTATTGACAGCATCAAATATGAAGTTAGAGCTGAACACAAAAACCATTCCTTCCCTCTTAACAAAATTAATGGGGGCAAACGGCTGACTACTGTGATGTTTCTCCTTCCAAAATTCCAAATATAAGGAAGGAAGTTAAATACAGTGAAGAGGTTAATTTTATTTTTCATCAACGGTTTTGTTGACACCTAGTAAAAAAAAAACGGTTTGCAGATCCCATTGGGACTGATAGTGAAGACGATGGTGATAGCGATAGCAAAGAACGCGATTCATTCCTAGAAAACTTTGTTCCAATAGAAAAAATATAAGTAACACAGTAATTAAAGTAAATTAAACATTTGTAGTCATGTAATTAAGCTATAGGCAATATTACAGGTCAGATTTTTTTCTTATAAGGTTTATTAAGAAAACATTTTCTTGGCAATAAACCACAGCTTAAAAATTGTATGTAGTAGCAGCTGCACGGTAGTGAAATGTAGTGTCTCACTACTGAGGTTGGCAGTACTGTCAGATTTCCCCTTCCCTTCCTCACTGCTATTACAATTACTGCTATTACATTAGCAGTAATTGCAGAACAGTCGGACGTTAAACCAAAAAAAAAAAAAAAAAAAAAAAAAAACCCTTCCTCACAGCCCACCATACGCAAAAGGCATTCTCGTGACTGAACATTTTATAATACGTAACTTAAGTTACTAGTTTCAACTTCATACGATATTTCGTTCTAGAGGTATTTTTCCGCACACACACACACACACACAAGTGCGCACGCACACATTCACTTTCACACACATACCAATCGCTAAAAATATGGTTATTTGGGTTCAGGGGGCCTTTAAACGTGTATATCCGGTGGAAATCCGGTTTCAAAAAATCAACATGAAAACAATACTTACCTTTCCTATATTCATGAAGGGCAAGAGAAAGTAAAAATATATTTTAATGAGAATACTAATTTCAGATTTGAGCATACTGATTTTTTTTATCTGAAATTTTTTTCTGTTCATAGATTGTTTATGCTCAATCCAATACAGGTTAATACATTAATTTATTGCAACAAAGTAAATTAAACGTATAAGTAATAATTTGTACGTTTTGTTTGTCTCTTCTTCTTCTATTAAGGATTAGGCATGAGCCTATTCCGAACTCACAAACCATCCTGTACATCTATACAAACACGAGACATTCCAACCCGTACATCTCGACTACTGCCATCTTTTTCGAGGTCTTTTAACCTCCCTTCTTTCAACTGGAACATATTCCGTCACTTTTAAAGGTTTTCTCTCCTCTGGCATCCGTTCCAAATGTTTCCTCCATTGATTCTGGTACTCCTCCACTTTTTTATACAAGCTAACTACACCCAACGCAGATCTAATTTCCTCGTTATATATATTAAATCCAGTCTCGAGCAGCCCTTCACCCTTCTTAGAAGGACTGGATGGTAACCCATGACTCAATTCCATAAAGAAGGCGTTGTGTTTGTTTCTTTTTAACAAATTATATTCATTGTATTAACCAATACTCATTGTTACTAAGGAAAATTACTATTTCAGAATCTTTCACGATTTACGTGGACTGTTGCGTCATCGCTTCAAATTTATCATCTGTTATTGTTCATGGCTTTTATCGAACAATAATATTATCAGTAACTATAAACTGCAACAGTAACTTGAGCTCACCGAAGAATCCTATCAAGAAAATATAAAAAATCAAAAAAATTTAATAATCTTTAAAAAAGTATTAATATAATTATTTTAATAATATTAAAAAAATAATAAATAGATCATAGCTGTTATTCTAGGAAAAATTTACAGTTAAATATTCTCTCCACAATATAAGAATAACATGTTCCAAAAATATATGATTTAAGTGTAATTCATTTGATTACACGTGTCATATATTTTGACAAGTATAAATACCCGAGTGTGTAAACTTTCAGTTTCAATAACAAACCCAAAGTTATAAATAAAAGTAATTTTTAAGGATCCAGTTAAGTAATTCAAATTTATAAATTTCTTTATTTGTAGTAGGCTTTCACCACCCTTTGTTATTAGTGTAACACGTAGTGGTTTTAGCCTTAATGGTTAAAGATAATAAGCAATATTAAACCTTACTGGAAATAGTTGTAGGTACTAATAATCCATCGGTCCTGAGAGAAAGTTCTCGTAAGTTCCACAGTAATATTAGCGTACACTCTCCTCAAAAACTGAATATTATTTAATTATCTGCTCTAAATCATATAATAATTTTGGTATACACGTATAGAAAACGAAACTTTGTTAAATTCTAGTCAATAAACTTCTAGGGAAATTATCTTAGTATTTCTTAACCTATTTATTTTGGTTTGTAATGGCTTTTAATACACAAGTGGTGGTAAGGCTGAGTGGAGAATAAGCTCCAGGCTTTTGAGATTAGTCTTTACATTTCAATCAAACCGCGGAACAATGGAAAGTAAGCCTATTCGAATGGTTGATTAATTCGGTTCTTCTTGTCAGTACGTAACTTTGTTGGCCTGCTTTAATCCCTTTTGGTTCATCACCCCGGAAATACCACAAAAAATAATGATAAAAATGAAAGTAAAATATGTTTTTTAAGCCAATATCTAAGGTAATTTAACTTTACAAAAATAACTTCTTTTGTTGCTCCCTATTTTCAGTACTTACTAGACTGGTAAATGTATCAGTGAACAAGTATTTTGTTGGGTTTCTAATTCTACCTTTATATCATAAAAAAGATAAATAAGATCGAACCTTAATTTTACGAAACTCTACAAGATATTTGTAAGAAGGTAAAATACATTTTCCAAGAGAGAGATTTTGTTAGGGCAGACAATTACGTAACGATAGCAGACTTCGTCTCGTTTTATTTATTTTTGTTTTCTTGTAGTTTACTATAAAGCATTTTTTCTTTGTGACTTCTTACCTTTTATACAAACGTTTCAGTAATGACATAAACGTCTTAATCTTATTACAAGTCATTATATCAGCTTATAATAGCAATAATTTCCCGCGCACAGGCTCGTCCTACGCGGGAATTAATTAGTAAATATGTTAATGTTAATGTATTTTGTATTTAATATATAAAATAAATAATAAATAAATTTCAAATAGGCTTACAGTTCTAAAAAGAAAAAAATATATATTTATGTCATCTAATAATAAAAAACATATAATTTAAGAAAACATACAGTAAATGTACTTCTTGGAGATTACATCTTTCAGGTGAGCTCCATTGTTCCATAAAATTCCAGCAGTCTCGTATTACATTGTGTATGGTTTGAAGTAACAATTTAACAGGAATTTTGAAAAAGCTTCTCAGATCTCAGCTTTCAATTCTTTAGTTGTAGCAGGCCGGCTAAGATACACGTTGCTTTTAAGGTGAACTCATAAGAAGAAAGCGAACACTGACAGATCAGATGATCAGGGTGACCTGAGAATGTCACTATTTTTCTAAATTACATGTTAACCAAACAATTGGCATACATTAGCTATCGATATTTGGGCTGTGTGAGACGTTGATTCATCTTGTTGGAACCAGGCGTTGTCAATAATTTGTGGAAATATCAGTTGCTTTTACGCTAGAAAGGTTTCCAGTATGGTAACGTACCAATCTGATGTGAGTGTAATGGCAAAGTCATTGTCTTTTTCAAGAAAAATAAGGGCTTATTCATTTCATTCATTCATTTATTAGTCACTTATAATCTAATTTTGTCATTAATTTGATAAAACAAAGTAGTATTAGAAAGAGAAATTAAAACATAAGTGCTGCAAATATCTTACTTAGGGTTTTTGAGGAGTGAAGAAAATTGGTGAAGAGCTACAACTTCAGGCGACTGATTGTCATGTTCCTGTGTCTTGGCTAGTACTTTATTTAATGACAGCACAGTTCTAGGTAAAAAATCCTGACTGACACGACAGCTGGAAAAAAACCTCATGTGCTGACAGCACGTCACACGGTATTTTTGTTGCTATACAGTAGACGCTGGACCAGCTGGTAGAATTTTTTGTGCCGAATGACAAAAGTTTTGTTTATTTGGAAATCCACTAACGTGAACATTGGCTTCGTTCAACATCCACAGGTTTTTGGGTTTCCTGAGCTGGGTGAGAGTAGATATTTTAAACAAGTGCCCAGTTTTACAAAATGCAGCAAACACGTTTTCAGTACCAAATCCTATTTGACCAGTAAAAAGAATTAACTACAATGGCATTAATTGTTCAGATTTCAGAGTAAAAAATATTCTGTGTAACAAGGAATTACTTAATGAATGGCTATGAGTTTTTCCAAATAATGTTTGTTTCTTCTGGAACTGAGAGATTTCTGGTGCTTTATTGTAGCTAAAACTAAATTAAATTCACGAAAACAAGACAGTGGTTTGTAGAATTACTAAGTTTCCTGTTTCTTTCTTTAAGGGTACTCTGAATATATAAAATTTAACACTTTCACATATCCGGTTTTTTGGACATCATTAAAATTCATTGTTTTCTACATTCAATGATATTTTATTATAATTTGTTGGGGGTTTTACAGTTTTATCTCCAAAATAAAATTAAAAATATGTTGAACCCTTACGTTATTTTTCTAAACGTTAGCAATGTGCATAAACATTTCTATTTTTTGAAAGACAAAAGATAAATTCTTGTTTTTTATTTTGTACGACATTTTTTGTATTAAAATTTTAAGCTGGCATTAGACCAGCTGTAAATGTAACATATTGAATTTTGTGTATAATAAAATCTAAATTGTCGTCATGTTTATAACATTACAACACTATTTTGCAGTACTTAAAACGTGTTCTCATTTAGTTTTTGCTTGTTTCCCATAAATAGCAATTTTTAACCCAAAAGGAACATTTTCTTAGCCAACTGTGAATGGATGTTAATGAAATTTTCCCATAGCCTTTTACACTATATATCAGTGTACTGAGTTAATATTACAGAAAAATAATGTTTTTCAATATATTTTTCATTTAACTAGGCAAAAATATGATTTTCAAAAGAGGTAATTTAAAAAAAAAATATTACCTTCTTAAGAATATATAAAGATGCTACTGACTCAATGGGTGTAAAATAGCGTGAAAAGTAACCACAAAAAAAATTGGACAGGATAACTCTAATAGTTTTTGAGAAAATGTTTCTTACATTAACATTACGGCGATAGGCATTCCGTGTAGGCCTTCCCTGTTTTAAAAATTGTCTTTCATAAATTTTTTATACGCTAAAAGTTTATTTTTTCAGGTACCTATCTAACATAATTTTCTGAAGTATTGTACACAAAGGTCCTTGCATACTCATTGCTGTATCCTTGGTTCCAGTTTCTTTTGAATCTTTTTATATTCTTGTTACTATTTTTTGTACCGGACTTTGTTCAATAACTAGTTAACTAAAATAAGAGAATAGTAACTTTAAATGTAATATGAGTTCCAGTTGCATAACATGTGAACTTTTCGTTTCTCTGGTAAAGTAAGTTTTATAACTCAATTTTATAGATGTACTATGTATCACTTGTGTATTTTTTACATCGTTGTTTGTCAAACACAATTATTCTGCACTATGAAACTTGTTTAAAACCAAGAATTTTATAAAAACATTAGTTTTAAAATTACGTCAACTATTTCATTTAAGCCCTATATAAACATACAGAGTTTACATTGTAAGGAATCTATCAATATTGTTATACCAGTACATCTTTCCTTATACTAACTGCAAAGTGGATGAAGATTTACGATGGAGGTGGTATCGACGCTTCATATATTTAACATGATAAATAAGTAAACCCACATACATTTTAGTCAGGAAGTAGTGGTAACCACAATATCATGGATCTGTAATTATTCAGTAGTTTTATCATAAACCAATTAATATTGACTTTTGCTTTCTTATAGATATCGGTAAAAATAATGGAGTTAAATAAAAGATGTTATTATTAAATAGTAGTTTACTTAGTATTCAATATTAATATAACAGGCATCTTAATTCATATTTTTTTAATTCAATGTATGTTTTCGATTGTTTAAAACATTTTCTAACCATTATTGTGACAAAATATTGAACTCTCCCAAATATTGAAGTATTTAACTTTCATGCTATTCAACGTTTACTCGGACCAGATATTTAATACAAAAATATTATATAATAATTAATTAATTTTATATTTATTAATTATTTTATTTTTTTTAAATTTTACAATTTTAATATTATATTAAATATTGTCATATTTAATACGCTTTACAAGATTTAGATGAGAGCATCAGTAAATTGTACCCAATCAACAATTTGCGATTTGCAGATGATACAATTCGTGTTTGCTGATACAATCAAAGGAATGAGAGACTTCAGAAGCTGATGAATTAAATTACTGAAATAAGTACACAGTGTTGCCTTGACATCAACACCAGAAAGACAAAATTCATGATCATCACCAGGAAGAAAATCCGTGGCATACATCTGTATATTTTGTTTTTGTTCACGAATTGACCTGCTATGGATCACGTTACCAAGTTGTTCCTCTGGCCTACTGTATTTGCCAGCTTCCCTTGCGTTTGGCCCATAACGCCTTCATCCTCGCGCTTTGTTGCTGTCTCCTCTCCTCTGACCATTCGCCGCCATTGCCCCGGCGCATCCTCCTGCTCTCGATCTCCCCAGATTCCCTTATCACTGCTCTATAGTGCTCTCTGTCCTGTGTGTCCCGCGGTGTTAATCCTATCTGTTCCAGATCCAGTTTAGTTTCTTTGGCCCATGTGTAGTTCCTCTTTCCCCGGTTTACAAAGTCGAATACCTGTTTGACCAATCTATTGTTACTCATCCTGCTGAGATGCCCCAAGAATGCCAGTCTGCGCTTCCTCATCCGTGAGACGAGGATAGATAAGATTCTTTTTATCTGGGTACCATTATCAATGAACAGTGGGACAAATTTACCTGATGAGATGTATTTGGAAGACCGGAGGTGTCTTTAATGCAATGTGTTCAGCGTTCCGAAGTCACGATCTCATCTTTGGCACCAAACTGCAGCTCCTAAGATGCTATGTGTTTTCAGATCTTTTTACGGTGTGGATACTTGGACCTTAAGCAGAGAGACTACCAGCAGAATTGAAGCTTTTGAGCTCTGACTGAATCGACGGATCTTGGGGATATTGTGGATCCAGAGATTCACCAATGTGAAAGTCTGATCGAAGATGAATAAGGGCCCTGAGGTAATTAACATTGTCAAGCGTCATAAGCTTCAGTATCTCCGACACATCATGAGAAATCTAAAAAGGTATCAAGTACGGCAGTGCATTTTGCAAGGACGGATAGAAAGAAAGAGATCTCCTGGCCGAAGTAGACTTTCTGGACTTGCCAATTTAAGGGCCTGTTTTGGGAAGAGCTCCGCAAAATTGTTTCGTTTAGCGGCCAATAGGGTTGGGATTAGTCATGATTATCAAGAACATCCGAAGCGGAGAGACACGCTAAGAAGAATAAAATTAAACTCAAATTAGCGTTTCTTTGATAAATTTCCTTTATTTAGCATAGTCACATGCTCAGCTAGAAAAAATATACTCCCGGTTTAGATTATCAGCATCAGTTTGGAAATCGTATCGTTTCTCTTTACTTTTAAAATCTTAATCTACAACTGTACAACCAACTTACATTTTGTGAATATTACGAAAACCATAAAATATTACTTCTTAAGGACGTAGATAAGGACTATACTTATCAGTAGGGTTTCAACGATATTTTATTTTAGACTAGGTAGAATATAAGTAGTTAATTTAATTTACTAGTTTTACGTAGACTAATTTATTTTTGCTTTAATTATTTATTAAATTTAGTGTTGTCTATGAAATAATTTTGTAATCTACCAGCGTTAAGTCAAACTATGTATCTGCTCAATCTTTTACGAAGCCTTCTTTGCAAGTCACCTGGTAAATTAGGTGCATCTAGATCACATTTATAGCCTAAGTGGGTTTTATTGAATTTAAACGTGATTTTTATCAAACTTTGGCACTTACTAACAATCACCGTGATGTTCAAATCCAGACGTATAAAAAATAATAACATAACAATTATTATTATTTATCAGGTTATTCGTAGTATTTAATTAATATCAGGCTTGTTATTATTTTTCAGGTAAAACATTAGGTGCATTTTAAACGCTTCGGTTAAATCCCATTTCATCGTCAATAAAAATAAAACGTAAAATCATTATTGGATTGCCTTATTGTTTTGATTTAGTAATAAAATAGTTGCTATACCTATCTTCGCAAGAAAAGTTGGATATCTTTTCAATAGCACTAAAGTTGGAGAATTGTTAGCGAAAATGTTTACAATTTGTTATTTCACAAATGCTAAGGGTTGTTTTATTTATTTGTACATCCAGTTTCTGTGTCATTTATTATTCCATTTTGTTGTAGAGGTGGAAGTCACACAGTGTGATATCATGCGAACAAGCTTACGTTGGTATGGATAGAACATCCCCTCGGGTACTTAAGGGTGGAGTCCTCTTGAGTACCGTACTTATAATGATAGTATACTTGTCGCGTCTGTGACGCTTGACATACTATTTCAGTTTTAGTTTAACACGGTTGCATTCATTACTGACGCTTCAGCGAATCGCGATTTTATTTAACATAGAATTATTGCCAGTAATATTTATTTCGTTGTTATTTTTTGTTATTTACGATTGTGGTGACTATATTATAAATTGTATTAAAGTTTCTACGTTTATCACTTACCGTGGTGCACTAAAGGTATTATTAGTTTAACCATAGAAATAAAAAACAATATCAGTTGCAATTTTTACAAAGAAAAATACAACAGATCATGTGAATATTAAAATAATTAAATTTTTACGTCATAGTGTTGAGCGGCACGATCGGTTAGCAAATAATTTTGTATTACGTTGCCATATTATATGAAACAAGGTTTGCTGTAACTTTAAAAATTGACTAAATTTGTCAAACAAAATGAAACGAAACTAAATTTATTTTAAATCAGTATAGCTACATAAATTTGTTATTAAGTACTCTTTTACTACTTTTTTTAAATAATGTTTTTTCTATAATTTAGTTTTGTTCTTTTCTATATTATTTTCTAATCATTAAATGGAATATGAATTTAAAATGGTGTATAAAATAACTCAATGTTAACTTTAAATTTAAATTAAATAGTATTTTTTTGTTTGTAGTGAAATTTCTAGATGATAGCTTTAAGAGTTGAATTATAATTATAGGAAATGAACCACATGTCATAATATCCACTGATATTTAATTTTATAACTATAATATATCTTGACCGATACCATTAAAACTATTGATCTATTTCCCAAAACCATGATTTTCGTATGAACAATTTGATCAAAATTCATCTCCATATTGGCTTATGTTAGTGTTCTGTTCGAATAAAAATTCGAACCAAGTCAAATTTGTGTAAACAATGTAAATGTATTAGTATTGTTATATTTACTCATCAGCTGTCCATTCTGAAACAATGTCCAATAACAAACCCGTCAAAACGTTTAGTTTTTAGTATTAAGGTCGATTAAATGAATAAACAGTCACGAGTAATTACCGCAGTGTAAAACCCTCTTCTCAATCAACCTAGTTTTGAAGTGAGTAATATTGTGTACGCCTAGGGAATTTGTTGATTGCCTCAGTATATTTTAGTCTCGTTATATGAAGTGCATATAAACTTAAAACTCAATGGCAATTTAAATAAACAAATAAACTTTTATTGCCACATGTAAATCGTATGTATGTCAAATATTGGCATTAGAAAGGTTATGCTAATGCGCTGAGAATCAAGGGAAACTGAGCGAAACTCTTAGATAGGACAGTCATGTCTATTAGGCTTACTTGTAAAAACTCTAACTACATGTTCTATTTTCTTTACAAAATTTTCATTTTTACAGATCTTAACTGTTTCTTGACGAATAATTAACAGTTTACAACAACAACAACAACAACAACAATGAAAAGATTGGCAATTTTGAAAAGCAATAAATTTTAATTATAAGATTATCAATTACAACAAACATCATTAGGTGGGAAATAAATGGAGAGGTAGATCTGTTTCATAGAGATCTTAAAATTAAAGATAAACTATACAGGATACTGTGAAAGAATACTGTAATTGCGTGATCTTTATATTATTTTATGTATTTTTATGTTATTCGTGTCTCTGTGGTGTATGTTGGACTTGGCGGCTGACTGTTTTCTTGTGAAGAAAGAATGACAATGTTAGGTTTATAATGGTGCAGTATACTGAGGCGATATTCTATTGCTGTTGTACTGTTTCACCTCGCATCCTGGTGACCGGCCATAGTAGTGTGTAGATACGGCGGGGTGTAGGGGAGTTTGGGAGCCCAAAAAAAATTATTATCTCCATCATGATCATTGTCATCTTTAGCTTCAACAACTTTATATTTAAAAATATTAATGCACAATTCAGTCACATTTATTTTCATTTTTTGCTCACAGTTTAGTCTTTTTTGAAAAACACTACTGAGTGTGGTTTATATTTTCTTTCTAAGAACGGTATAACTCAGATTTTTATCATATTTTCTTGAACTTGAAAAATTACATTTAAAAAAACCTGATTGCAAACGAATCAATCAAATTAAAAAGTAAGCTACATAAAAATAAAAGCATAACTAAATATTATTATAGCAAAGTAAAACTTTAAAATTAATTGTATTTACACAAAATAAAGAAAAAACGTTAAAATCTCACATAAACATAACAAAGGATAAGACATTTAACATTTGAGAGATAAATAAATGTAAGTACGTAAAAATGTTAAATATCTATACATAATACTTTTCGTAATGTACGTACAAAAATTTCCTTCGTTTTATAAACAACATACAAGTTCACAAATCTTTTTACAAACAACCTATCTACTATTTGCATGAAAACTTTTGTAACTTTTTAAAAAAAAATAGTTGTAACTTAATATTCATTTCAGTCGTATACCTGTCTACCACACGTTTCATTTTTCTACTTAACAATAATTTCCAAACCATTTTTACTTCTCAACTTTTCTCATTCTTAATACTACTCCGTTTTACTAATACGTTTATAAAATATAAATTCTCTATTAAATATTTTAAAATAGTAGCTGTTTTCATATGTTTGTGATATTTAATTATGAAATACTTAATATTGCAATATTTATGGGTTTTAAATATTCTGCCTTAAGGCATCTGACTAATATTTTATTAAGCGGGTAGAAACTCTTGGCAAATATTTACTTATAACAAGAATCATCATTGTTGCATTGTATCATGTAAATTAATTTCATCTCTCGGAAAATATTAATAATGCAATAAGAAAAAGACTCAAATAGAGTATAAAACAGTAAAAATTATATTATAAATTCTATTACAAGAGATTTATTGTCAGCTTTTAAGTGCACAAAAAGAAAAACTTCTGTATTAGCTTTTTAGTTTATAATAATCCTTTTATTATTAGTCTATTAAAAAGCAATAAACATTTTTCTTTAACCAGAATTTCAGATATGAATTTCAATTAAATTACAATTGCTAATGAACAAATTTTGAAAAAAATGATTGAATAAATACCTCTTACAGCATTCCTTTGAATTCGTTGCTTTTTAAGCTGATGAAAATCAAATATCTCCTAGTTTCAATAAAAAAAACTAATATTATTATACCTGAAAGCAGACAATGGCTCTAAAGAAGGTCTTTTACTAAAAATACCGTAATACAGATTTTCAATAATTTAAAATATTTAACAATATATTAATTCATAAAAAATGTTTATCCTACCCATTACACCAGCATGTAACGCATTATTAACTTTCTGGAAACCCCATGATGCAGTTATTTTGTGAGTTAGTTAATGGTGGTACAGAAATATATAATTTCGTTTTTACCTGCCAACTAAAATAAAATTATTTTTTGTACCAACAATGACCGAATTTGGTCACGTATGTGAATTAATCTAAACTTGTAAGACTACAAGGTACCACATTTGATTCCTTCCAAGAGTTTTGGAATTTTTGATACGTTATAACCCACATTACTATAGTCACTAATGATTAAGCTGTTAAAGGGACTTAAATAAATACAATTTCAAATGTTGAATATGATTTCATTATAAGTATGCTAAAAAATTTGAAATAAATCTTAAGAGCAAAAGTGTTGGAGAATCTAAAAAATGAATTTAAAAAAAAATTCAAATCAAATAGCCTATTATATTTTTTATTTATAAATTTCATTAACGTTGTAATGCAAATTCATTTCTTAGATTTTAAAATTATGACACTCAACTTTATACTTCTAAATCTATCCGTTATCTAGGTTTATATGTAGATAAGAGGCTCACGTGGAATGTGGTACACGCGGATAAAACGAGAAAGGCACTCCAGGACCGGTTCAAACAGTTGTACAGACTTCTTTCACGTAAATCCAAGTTACCAACTACATCTAAATTAACCATTTACAGCTCCTTTCTTAGACCAACATGGAGCTATGCCAGTCAGCTTTAATGCTGTGCAAAACCATCGGTATTAGCAAAGATTCAGCGTTACCAATCAAAGCTTTTACGGAGGATAGTTAAGTCCCCTGTTATGTAACCAATAAAACGCTACACTCAGACCTTAACGTACCCCAAATAAATGACGTTTTCTTAAAACTATATACAAAATTTAGGAAGAAACTCGTGAACCACCATAAACCATTGATCTCAAATCTGGCTAGGCAGACTCTCCCAAACAATTCAATAAGACGCCTAAAACGTTGATGGAGCCGAGACCTCATCAATTAACGTAGTACTATAACTGACTATCCATTACAGTGTTCTAAATGCTGCACTTAATGCTAAACTTATCTATTCACGTCGGAGTTCTGTCACCGGACTGTGTCTCCACTTACGTTTATTTACTATGTAATTTTTTTCCAAATTTTGTGTTATCACATTCACTAATTGTTTTCAACAGATTATGAATTTCCTAAATAGAGAAAAAACTAACTAATTTAAAACGTAAACAATTTTTTAATTTATTAGGAAAATTCATAAATACATAATAACAACGAGTGAATGAGATGATTATGAAATGAGATAAAATGTGCTTTAAGACTTAGAGGAGATCACCACTCAACAGTGGGCACCGCTGGAAATTTTCTATAAAGGAATTATTATATAACAAATTAAAAAGTTATTATTTTGGTTGTTATAGCAGTTGTGTATAATTATTTTGTAAGAGTATTGACATTAAAAAAAAGGCAGATTTATGATTTTTTAGTAAACTTTAATAATATTGCTTATTTAAATAAATTTTAAACTGCCATTAAATAAAACGGCTAGTAAATTAAAAATATATAATACGTTTTGTGTTTTTTTAAAGTAGGATTTTAATTTACGTAAAGTGTATATATATTTTATAAGTTTGTGAACTATATAAATGTAACAACACAATAGTTTTAAAAAGAAAACACTCTAAAGTTTTTTATTTTATAATTATGTATATACGTACTAATGTTGTAGAGATAATCTATTTTTATTTTGGTTGACTCCATTGCACAGAGGTTGATGAACTAGACTAAATTGCAAGACCTGGGTTTGCATCCCGGGTATGGACTAGCAATTACGACGCGTTAAAACAAATTGATCCAAGTACCTTACTTAAGTAGCTTACCCAAGTAGTCGCCAATAAGCACAGAGGTCATGTGCAAAAAATAATGTTGTGTTCAAGTATTCCTTGCATTAGTTTGCCTTTTTTATCTTAAATGTTTACTATTAATTTTTGAAGGTCACATCAGCATTTGGGTTATTAGTAACCACAGAAGAGAGATAATTATATAATTACGAAAACATGGTAATACAAAGTAATAAACGTTAAAAAATTAAAATAACTAATTCAAATGTTGAATAAACGAATAAAAGTATTGACTAAATACTGTTATAGAATTTCTCTTAAATAAATGAAAATTTTATTTTATTTTACTTTTTAGATTTAGAAAAGTCTTAACGAACTTGTAAAGTTATAACTTCGTTTTGATGTTTAGGCAGTCTTTGAATGTTTTGATGTCTGTTTGTTCTCGAATTTTACGAAACTTACTCGTAGTAAGATACAAGAAAAATATTAAGAATGTGTTTCGTCTTGAAAGCTGTATTGCAAGTGTTCCATTTTTCTTTTTTGTCAATAAATAATTGTGTGTGTTGTGTGTCTGATTTTAAGTCGAGTAATTATTACCTGTTCCCTTCGTGTTAAAAATTCTGTCTGCTAAATTTCATAAATACTTTTCCTTATTGAATGTAATTTTGTTATTGGGATGTTAGTCCATATGTGATACCATTTATCTTTAATTAATTTATTGAGTAGTTTTTGATCAGGTCAAACATTATTAATAATGTACGAGAGGTGTTAAAATATTTCCCGAAATTGTGGTACAGCGTTCTAATGTTATGACCTACGAAAGCGGTAACCTAATCACCTTTGAGGTAGGAATCTTGCACGCGCGCGCGCACGCACACACACACACACACACGCACACACACACTTCCTTCATCGATCTTGGCATTGCCGGAAGCAGCAGTGAAGAACTTCTTTCGGGATTTGTTAGAGCTGAGTCGTCGCATTTGATTCGATGTCCTTTGGTCTGGGAGACAAAGTTGTGTGCCACTCCGGTGATTGCTGTTTCGTCTAAGGGTCGTAGGCAAACACCCAAAACCAATCACCAGTGACATCTGTTTGAAAAACGATGTCAGGGTCTTTTAAACTTGTCTCAAACAGCTCGCTGGTGATTGTCATGCGACATTCCATCTGATCCGTGTTCAGCAGCCTCAGAACAAACTTTTCAGACGCGTTTAATCTTTAAATTATCGCATAAAGTGGCATGAATTGATCCTTTTCAGATACCCACTTCGTTCGCCAACTTTGCGATTGTCATTCTTCGATCATCTAGAATCGGTTGTTTCACTTTTACCATCATTTCGTCATTTCAGGATGTCGGTGGTCTCCCGCTGAGCTCGTGCTTCTCTAACGTCTCCTGAACTTTCTTAAACCGTGCAAACTAGTCGTAAACAGCGGAGATTTTTAGTGGATTATCACCGTAAACTTTCTGCAGTGCCAACAGCGGTCTCTAAGCTGACTTTTACAATTTGCACATGAACTTTATATTCGCACGCTATTCAAACTGCGGTATTGAATTGACTGACAACCACTCACATTCACATCACATGGAGCATTGACACAACTATGCACTGTAAAAACCTGTCCAAACATGTTCAAGCAAACGTGTGCACGCAATCGTATTGCTAGTTCGGCTATCTTATCGCTTGCTTGTAGCCTGCAAGGTATTTGCGGGAACTTTTTGAACACCCCTCGTTTATTTATAAATTACATTCACTGAATAATTTAGGCCTATGCAAAAATATGTATTTTGGTTATTCACATATCATCCTAATAGTCATATTCACATATCATCCTAAGGTAACTCAAAAAATGCCTTTGAAATAATAATAATTCAAGATGATTCACTGACATTAAATTGAAATTTATAATATTTCTTTCACTTTCTGTGTACATTATCACACGAAAATTTATATTGTCACTTTTTCTGTCGTGTAAAATGCTTTGTTAAAATGTTCTTTCTTCGTTACTTTTCATTATAATTTACAAAGAAATATCAACATAAATTGCGAGAAAGGTTTGCGCTTTCTCTTTATCAAAAATAACAATCATTTCACTTTCATGCCGAACGTGCTGTGTTTGAAAAAGCTTTTCTTTTTCAAACCAACAGACAC
The DNA here is from genome assembly GCA_035578175.1 of Catonia carolina. NCBI lineage: Eukaryota > Metazoa > Arthropoda > Insecta > Hemiptera > Achilidae > Catonia > Catonia carolina. Next base: position 122,622,698 of record JAQMRL010000001.1, on the reverse strand, counting down.
AGACAAATATTGAAAGCTTTTGACTTTTCCAATTTGCTATATTTTTTGTCTTCTCTTTTACGTATTCGAGTTGCAGATAACATTTTACAACTTCTGATGTTCTTAAAAAACTATTAAAAAGAACAACCATATTGAGTGCGAAATCATAGGACATTTTTACAAATGAAGTACAAAAACCTATAGTCATCTAAATAATGATTATTAAATAAAATATTTTCGTATGTAAATATATTGTTTACAGAATAAAAGAAAACCGTTATACTGACTTTTTAAATCATGAACACAAGGTATTTATTTTTTAAGTTTTAAATTTCTGAAAAGAGTATTTAACAAAAACGCACGTTACATTTATATACAGAAGATGGAATCAATGGAATTTGAAATTTTTTAATTACTATGATAAATTTAAATAGAATCTAAAAACAGTAAGCTTACTTTAACAAACACAACAAAAAAAAATCGCAATTTTTTTTTTTGTCGTGCTAATAAGTGTATGCACTGATCCAGAAAAAAACAAATACATAATTTCTAACTGAGCTGAATATATTTAATATATTTTAATTAAATGAAATAAGGTATAAGCTACACTTCAATGAAATAAATTTCATAAATACTGTAATTCAATCTAATTAGTTAGATTTTATTTAACTTGAATATATGAACAAACACACCAGAAATATTTCATAGCTGATTTGTTCCAAATATCTTCTTCTTTCCACGGCAAAGGCAATTTAGCCTGCTCCGGCGTCAAAGGTCTTGTCTTTTTTCTTCGTATAGGAGCATTTAGACCGCGTGAGGTGACTTTAAACTTTTTTGGAAGCCTTTCGATAGCCCACATTTATAAAATTGTTAACTCCAGTCTTTTTTTATCCAAGGCGGTGAGAAAAACTCATGTTCACTCCCTCACGATGGGAGAAGTAGCGTTGGACTCAATTGAGACGTCCTAGTTTAGCCCCAAGGAGGCCGCAACCGCCTACCAACCAAAACCCCGCCGCTTGGCCACTTGATCCGACATCAGCAAACAACCCTCCACCTACCTCAAAATTGTTTTTATGATACTACAAGGGAAATGTTGGGTTAAAAGATTTACATACTGTCAGCGAGTCGAGGAAGGGAAACGTAGCCTAATTCTCCTCTCACTGCCACCGACCAACACTCACTCTCTCATTTTCATTCATCTCTTTCATCACCAGCTCAGGAAATTAGTGTGGTACCTTATCTTCTGAGATCGGAAAAGGGGATTAATTTACTGTGGGAGAGGGCGATCTCGCTGATCTCCAGATGTCTCCTCCCGACCACCCTATCCGCAAACTGAGCGACCAACTTTCAGCTCTCCTCATCCCGCAGCATCGCTACCCCTACTCTCTCTGGGTTCCACTGTCCTAATATAATAATGAAATAATTTATTTCCAGCTTTGTAGAGGTCTACCCAAACTTTATTTACCGTATTTATTTTATTGTTTTAATTTTTATTGCTTTTCATTGTTATCAAAACAAAACCCTATTTAACAGCGGTTTTGTCTCATTTTATAGCATCATATACAGGTTATGATTAAAATCTTGTCATTAAATATGATAAAATACTAATAAGTACCGGATTGAAAGTGGAAAGAAACTTATTAATTCTTGTATAATATGATTAATTTCTGTGTTATAACTCCAACAGTTTCTTACAATCACACACTCCTTACTTTGTGAAGACAAGTATTATAACTACATATATAAATAATACAGTTACACGGAAGTGGCACAGCGTAGTTTGTTAGTAATGTTATCCTCTAAATTGTTACATTTTAGTACACGCGTTCATTTCCGTGCTTGCCTTTTGTAGCAGTACGCGATATAAGACAGTATCTTACTAAGCTATTGTTTCATAATTCTTGCTGAATTATAAACTATGTTAAAATATTTAAGTGACTAGACTGAAATTTATGGCAGCACATAAGATTAATACATTCATGATCCGAGAACAGGTGCATTGAAAATTTAATGTTTCATTTCAATGCATTCATTATTATTGTAACATAACGGTAACAAATTGTTTTACTATGTAGTTATAGAGTTATTACCGATTTCTTCTAAATATACAGTATTTTTTCAAGTGTAAACTTACTGCAGTACAATTCAAATTTATGCTGCAAAAAGTAGTAGGCTAGTTGTTTCTCAAAAAAAGAACTGGTAACTATAATAGTTATTTTTTGTTTTTTTATTATAAAAATCAAATAATATGTTCAGATGTTTCTGGATTAATTAATATTTTTTTAGAAATAATAAATTTAATATTAACTGAACAGATTAAAAGATAGAGGTAAACTCAAATCTACAGTAATCCCTTTTAATAAATTTATTGACAGTTTCGAAATTCACGTATTACCTAATTTTGATTTAAACTTTCACTAACCTGAGTTTGCACTTGGGTTCTAATATTTCTACCGAATAAAATTTCAGAATTGTTTAAATTTATACTGATATAAAATATTTTTTTCTAAAACAAAAACTCTTAAATGCAAACAGAACAAGTTTTCAAAAATCACAAACCTACAGAAAGTAGGGTAACGTGTACGTAACGAAATAATACATTTTAATTAAAAGTAGACTAAAATTTGTGGGTTTTGACCTAGTACATTGGTTTATTTCCTGTCACTTAATTAGTTTTTTCGGAAAAAACAGGATTATGTAATCTAAATAAATAATTTCTCTTTTCTCTATAAACTCTGCACTTTGAATATTCAACGTTCGAGTGATTTAAGTCTAAAAAAAATACGATTTGAAATTACGGTTTAGAAAGTAAGATTTGATTGAGGTATAGCCTAACTTGACCTGAACAAAACGCGTAATTGCAAAGAAATAACTGTATAATACTGTATAACTTTATAAAAAAAACTACAATAATGTGAGAGTCGGAGAAGCTATAATGGCAGTAGTAAAGAAGGTCAGAATAAGATAGAACTTTTTTATTATCGGAAAACCTTCTTGATCGGCTTGTTTTGAAATGTCATAAGAACGTATAGTAAATCTATGGGAATGATTTCAAAATCTGAACTCCTGTTCTTTCAAGCCCGCATTAGTATTTCTAAAAAAATTACCTGTAAAGATTTTGTTGCGCTGTTAATATTTCTTAGATCCTTCTGTTAAGAATTTAGAGTGTTCCGAGTTATTATTCTTCAAAAACGAAATGAAGGTTTCCAACAAAATTAGAAGATATGAATCTTGTTTAACTTTTTTTTTATAACCGATAGATTGATATAAGGAAATTTTCTGAAGAATGTGTTTTGTACATTTTATTATATATTTTTATTCTAGACAAGCAATTTGTTAATATATTATATAACTGATCTCAATCGAATTGCCTTTGAATAATTTCTTTATTTTCTATGTATACACGTAGACTACCTTTAAATGTCTACTGAATGAATCACTGATCTATTCCTTATTCTCACTTCCCGATCACTTGGTAAGCTGAAGTTCAGTTTATTAGTCTTTAGGATTTTTTGTTCCGTAGGGCTTGCGCAAAAAACTAAATCATTTGTATTTCAGCCACTTACGCGTACGGGGTAAAAAGGGGTGAATACCTTAGTATTTTTTACAAAAAAAAAACGCTCATTAAAATTGCCTCCCTACCAGCTTACTAGAAGAGAGCGAAGTAACGATAATTAAAGGCTCCCCGTTATTCGAGCCAGTAGCTTTAAGTACATAAAAGTTTTGTACATATTAAAGGTGTTTCCAGGTACCCCTAGCTTTATAGTTTAAAAACTTTGTTTATCTCACCTCGACCGGAAATGACTATTTTTTAATATTGTTTTAAAAAATTATAATTTTTGAAAAACTTTCTCTAGTAATAATTTTAAAACGCAAAACAAGTAACAATCCCGTTTAAAGCAAACTTTTGTTATAATTCTATATCCATAGTTAAAACATAAACACAGATTCTTTAATAAATTAAACTTGGCATATTATATTTATTTTGGTTGTTTCAAAATCGATTCGTGTTACGGTAGAAAATAAAATAAAAAGTAATTAAATTTTGCTGTTGATATTTCATAAACGAATGAACGTACTTATCGGTTTGTATCCGTGCACATCAATAGAGCGCATGGTCTAGGTCATATTCGTTGTCTTGGCAACCGATGTCATCTTAATTTATTGAACAATAAAATGAAACCCAAACAAATTTATATACAGGTGATTACAGTTTACACAATTCGTCAATAGTGAAATTAACAACTTTCTGAAATGTAAAAAATTAAAAATCCACAGAATTTTGTACTACTTGAAATTTCTACGTCAATTTTTTTGGAACAAAGTAACATAAAATAAATATTTCAAAAATAAATAGTTAGTTAATAGGCTAAAATAAATAAGCCTGTTTCTTATCACATGGTCAGCTAATTAAATGACTGAATAATTTAAGAATAGAAGAGGTAGAGGTGTAAAAGACACTACCTAATCAGAGTTATCTCCTCTGAAGATAATTAATTTCATTATACAGCCAGACCTTGTGGTGAATGAAATGAAGGTGTCATTTCCAGAGTGGAAAGTAAGTGCTTTTAAGAGGGCCCGGCATGCAGATGATAAACGTACTTTTCCACTCAGTGAGGAAGGCAAGTTAAATTACCTGACTCCTCGTTTTACTTTGTTAAACCACTACAGGTTCAAACCAGCCTTTCGGCTTATGACCTAAACACAAAGTAATATAAATCTCCATTTTGCGTTCAGTATCTTTTTGCATTACTTTTCAATTCATTATTCCTAAATTTGACATGTCATTTAATAATAGATGTATATATTATATTTATAAAATATAATGAATTTTCTTTAAACTATTACAATATTCAAAACAAGTTGATTATAAAGATGGATTATGCGAAACCATTAATGACATCTTAAATAACTTTCTAAAAAATAAATTTTAACAAATCGTCAGCAATGGATCATTTTGTATTAAAAGAAAACCTGGATCAAAAAATATATTGTACATGTTTTTTTATAAATTTACTACTTCGGAGTTTTTTCAAAGACATACATAAAATATCTTAATTGATCTCATTACAGCTTTTGTGAATTCAAGTCTAAAGGTTTTTTAGTGCAAAAGAGAAACTTTAATTCTGAAAAGTTCAACAGCTTATAATTTAAAAAGAAAAACTCGATTAGCAAAGTTTTGATGACTCCGTAGCGTAGTGATTAGCGCGCTAGCCTATAACATGGAGGACCCGGTTTCAATTGCCGGCTAGAGTCTAAAAATTTTCACAAGTCAAGACCCACTGTTTCAGTTACATAACCCACCATAGACCCCAATAACCATGGTTTTGATGCGACTTTAAATTAACTAAAAAATAAAATGTTTTCTAATACATCACCAAAATAAGAAAAGTTGCAATTCTTTTAAGTTTACGTGATGTTTCAATAACATGCCAATAAAAATGCTGAACATTTAAGATAATTGTAAACTAATTCAATAAAAAAAACAGCCCATACATAATTATGTCTGTATGTTTTACGGTTTTCACTGGTTATAAAAAAAATTGAAGAAAGAGTTTTCAAAAAAAAACATTTTGTACCTTTTGTTTCTGTTAACTGGTTTTAAAATACTTACAAGTTTAACTTATTAGTAATTAGCACTATCAACATTTTACAGATTTTTTTTATTATTGATTATAGTCAGATTTATTGAGATGTCTCCATAGAATTAGACATATTATGATCGTTGGCTTCAAAGTCATAGACTTTATTGTCAGTATTACATTGCGTTGCCAATATTACATACAAGCATACGTGGTCAAAATAATAATATGATAGAAATAAGTTAATTAAAAACACTACGTCTAAGAAAGCTACTTTTGCATTACCAACTAAATAGAGCGCTACTGTGCAACTGGAAATTAAATGTAACTGATACACGTATTGGTAAGTATTTGCAAAGCGTGGAAATATGGTTACGAGGGTGAATAAAGACGAAAAGACTTTGACCTTGAAGTCCGCGTTGATATATCCACTAGCTTAGTGTTATAAGTAAGTTATCCAAAACTGATCAGTTAGTAACCTAATATTGTTTTGTCGGAAACCCTGCTCATGAAGCACTATCATTAGGCTATAGGGATTCTATTAACCAATCTAAGTTAGTTGCCTAGTTATACCTAATTAGGCCTATATAAGTCTACATACACCATTGTAAAGTTTAACTACTAATAAATTATTAATGCAAATTGATATAGGTACTCTATCAGCGTCGTTCCCTGCACTGGACAGATTCAATAATAAATTAATATTTAGGTATAGGTCAACCCTGTTATTTTATTATACAGTAAATAATAGCGTTATTTCCTTACATCGATAATTTTAACGGAAAATCGTTAATTTAAATTGGCATCCTAACCCGCGTTCATATTCAGTTATCCATAGTTGCAACCCTATAATACAGCCATTGTGTTTAAAATTTATAAATATTTAATGTGTTTACAAAATGATTAAATCCACTCCGGAGATTTTTATTTGAAATGATCACCCAATCTGATTGTTAGTCCCCTTTTTTATATTTATTTTTTTGTCCTAGGAGAAATAAATTAGAACGGTTATATCAAAATAGGGTTTGTACTGGTCCGAGTGTCGGTTAGTCGCATAGTAATTTATCTACAACCGATTTAACTTAACGCCTTTCTGCTAGCAGAGTGACAGGACAGGCCGGCGACCATTTAAAGTTCAAATACGTAGATACTCGAATCTGGTTTAGTTTACATTAAACATTTATACTTAACATTTATTATGTAATGAAGTAATACAAACCAATATTTAAAAAAAAAAGTTACCGTATTTGATTCGTAAATAACATTTACATATTCTTAAAATATGTAATTTACGTGAGTCCATTTATGTTAACTATAGATCTAAGTGTCCGTTGAGGCAAAATTTAAAAAAGTTGATAATACTAGAAGTAGAACTACCTACTTCAATTCATCGTTAAATTTTGTAAACAGGAAAAGAACTGATGCGTAGGTGTTCCCTTTACTGCTTTTTTATGTTTTTTTTTGTTTGTGTTGAAAGTCATATCAACAGCTTGGTTATTAGTGACTGCGGTTGGTTATTTATCTAAATCGGTGGATTTAGACTAGTAATAATCTGCAGACTCTAGCTAGGAATCGAACCAGGGAACTCCGCATTGTAGGCTAATAATAACATCTTTAGATAACTGATATTATCATGTATCTATATATATAAAATTCGATGTATGTATATTCCTAAATTACTGAACCAATTTCATGCAGTTTCTTTATGTTGTAGCTATGATGCCGTTGCAGGTTTTAGGCTATTGAAACCCTTAAAAAGTTAGCCCTAAAGGGTTGAAAATAATGTTTATGTCCTACATTAAAGCTTTTATGAGGTTAGATAATCTGCTGCTTTTAAACCAGGTGATGTGATTCAAATAAAGATTTGTCATAAATAAACTCATATGATTTAGCTAATAGCGACCTGGTGCTAAGGATCAGCTGGTGACATCACATAATAATTTTATTGTATTTTGTTGTATAGATACGATTTTGTATTGTTGAGTATTTTATAAAAGTAAAATTCCGTGGTCCTTAATTTTTTTAAATTTTCTTTTAATAATTGGTGCGTGATCAATTGCTTTGATATTTTATTTTATTCAACGTAGATTTAAGTTTTTGGTTTTGACAATTATTTTTTGTGGTTGTTTTTTATTTTTGTTTTTTTCCATTTTCAATAACGCCATAAAAAATCACTAGAAAGAAAATCTTCAAAAGAAAAAAAACTTTAAAAAGCAAAACCTGCTGAAACGGAGGAACAATAAAAATCACACCTATTTTCTGCTATTTACTGCTACATATTTAAAAAAAAGTGATAACACCATTTTTTGCGTGCAAAGCCGTGATAGGGCATGCTAGTTATTAATATAATTTTTACAAATAATTTTCACCTTTTAATAAGCAAATTCTTGCCTAAAATATCTATCTTTAAAGTTAATTCTTTAAAAAGAATATTGTTGGACATTTTCTGTTGAACTTTCTAAAATTTCATTGCAACTTTATGAGTATGTATATTTTAGAAAAATTAATTAGTTAATTATAATAATGTTTTGGTATCTGTAGATGTTAACTGATTGGCCAACACGTCACGTATATTTTGTTTCGTTTTGTAAATACAGTTTCTGTTTAAGATTAAACAATTGAAAATAAAGGAATCATGTAAAAACAACCATAATTTCAGGTCATATCGCCATCTTTTTATTAGCAGCTACTGTGGTGCAGTAGCCTACTGTGGTAGTGTGGTAGTAGTACGTTAACCACTACTTCTGTTTTTGTGGTAGTTTCAGACATATTTGACAAGAATTGGGTTTGCTTTTCCTGAAATTTAATATTGTTATTTAGTTGCTATTTACAAATTAACATGTTTTATCTTGTAATTTGAATTCCTTCACTAATGAAATACTCACCGTTTGAAGTTCTTTGTGTAATTTATAATTCACGCGTAATTCCTCTCCCGTTTTATTGATAAACAGTAATGATAGTCAATATTAGTTAATAATATTCTGTCCGAATAATTTACTGATATTGTATTGTTGCCCAAAATTGGTTGATTTGTATTATTTTCCTGAGACTCATTTATGTTTATTACTATTGCCGCGGCAACTATTAATCATATAAATTGAATTCAGTGTAATTACTACTATTGTACAATAGAATAGGCTACGTTCATAGTTATGTGTGTTTTCGTTCAGACAATTACGGCCTGAATAAGTAGCATGCTGCTTAGGATTCGTGCAGCTATTTCATCCCAATTAATTAATGGTGAAATTTTAGGCGTTACTGTTGTAAGCATTACCCGATTGTTTCATACTCCAGTTATAATGCATAAAATGAACTATAAATTTATATACCATTATGTAATTTTATTAATATGATCAATTTCAAAATGTATCTATTTATTGTGTAACATTACATTTAAAACAAATGCACTGCCCTAGAGAGACGATTTCTGAAATTACAGTCTTTTCTTAAAGAAACGTTAGTTGCCTAATTTTACTTTAATTTATTGATTTATTCCAAACTATTCAAATGGTTTTATCATTAAAGTGAATTTCCCATAATCACTAGGTCTCTTATTTACTCCAGCCGTATTTCTTTGACAGGTCTTCTCTTTGTTATAGTTCTATTCGGGGCGAAAATGTAAAATACTAAAATACCACCGAATGCAAATGCTATCGTAAAATAGAAAAAGATACAATATACTCTTTGTACTTCCATAAATTGCTTCCATTCACAGTGGTATTCTAGTATTGATCAACCTAGTATTCTAGTATTTTCCTAACTGCTTGAACTGAAAAATTTTGTTATATTGATTTTTTCTTTCTCTTGCCTATATGAATTAATATGAAGGAAAGTATTGTTTACATGTCCATTTTTCAAAATCGATTTTTCACCGGATCTTCACGTTTTCAGACCACCTGAACCCAAAAAACATGTTTTAATGATTGGTCTGTATGTGTGTGTGTGTGTGTGTGTGTGTGTGTGTGTGTGTGTGTGCGCGCGCGTGTGTTTGTGTGTGTTCGTGTGTGTGTGTGTGTATGTATGTGTGTGTGTATGTGTGTGTGTGTGTCTGTATGTGTGAACAAAATATCTCAAAAACTAAACATTGTAGGAAGTTGAAACTTGAAAGTAAGTTAGGTACTACTAACGGACTAAGAACAGCATTTTTATCAAAATTGGTCAACCGGAAGTAGTAGTTTATTCGTGTCATTTGTCATTTTTTTGCTATTTTCTCAAAAACGGCTCCTACGATTTTTTTTTAAAAATCGCCTCATTTACTACGCTTTATATGCTCTACAAGATAAAGTAGGCGTCACATCTGCTGAAATTCTTTGGAAGGCTGTTTTTCGAACAAAAAAATAGGTTTTTTAAGAAGTTTGTCTTAGTACCTAGAATATGCATTTTAGCGTTAAAGTGTATATAGCAAAAGTTGTAGGTAATTTAAAATCTACAGATTTTGTTTAACATTTTTTTTTAATAACGCTTAGTTTAGCGGTAATTAGTGATTTTCTGTTTCTTTTTTTTACAAAAATCTGTAAAAAGCGATTTTTTTAAGTTTTCGGCCATAGTATCCATTTTACGACAGAAATGTATGTAATCAAATTTATAAGAAATTAAACGATCTAAAACTTTTATTTCTAGAATTTTTCTCCAGAAAGCATAGTTTAGCGTGAACGAGTAATTTTCCGTATTATTAAGCCAAAGTAAGGTTGGGTTTCATTTGTATCAATCACTCAAGATTAAAATCGAGTTTTTTGAGGTTGGTTAGTTTTTTGTTTTTTTCTAATGTTTTATTACTAATATTAGGTTACTACACATTGTGTAGTTCATTATTGGCAGTGGCAAGAGAAAGTTGTGAGTATTTCACACCAGTTTTTTTTTAATTTTGGAGGTTAGGCCTATAACTGATAACTACACTTCCTTATTAATTCTCGTTACATACATTTTAAATGTTTTTTCATCTTCCATCCTCCTGAAATAAAAAGAAAATATTTTGATTCATTATTTTGATTTTCAAATCATACATTAACTGAAACACTAAAATTCGTTAGTTCACGATACCTTAGCTATATGCAGAAAGATCCCAGTATAAATAAAATTTTTATGACCTTACCTGTGGTTGCCTTTTAAGTTTAAAAAACTTACGGTGTTTTGGTGGTACCACCTTTTTCAGAGCAATATTACTAAAATTAATATTGACATTTAGATCAGTGTTTCCGTTCAGTCATTTATATTAAAACCGTTCTAAATTTAAATTTTTAATGTTAGTAATATTGCTCTGAAGAAGGTGGTACCACCGAAACGCGCGAAAGTTTTTTTAAACTTAAAAGGCTACCAAAGGTAAGGTGACAAGTTTCATTTATACAGTAATTTATATAAATGGATGGCAGGATGCATTTCAAAAAACTATTTGCGAATGCAGAAAGATTCGTTCACTGATGAGTAAACATAAAGTGGAGCACACTTTTAACATTTTATAGTAATAATTCTTCAAAATTTAATATGTTCATACGTACTAATACCATGCCTATCCATCGGGTAAAGTTTTTTATAAAAGTAATTTACTATAAACTTAAGATAACCTCAATGTATTCTTTTATAAATTATAGATTTAACATTATTCAAAAAATATTTCATGTTAGAGAGCATTAAACCGTTTTTTTGGCAAGTAAGCTTCTGCCAAACTAAAAAAAGTAATTTAACAATTGAATTTGTTAAAATAATCGGAAGTTTTTCAAAATATTTTTCCTTTAAATAAATAAATCTAATTTCTTGACTGTTAGGCAACAGTCAAGAAATTAGAAGATTTAAAAAGAAATCACGTGTTAGACTGTAGTTTTAATTTAATTCTCTATTTTTTATAGTTTTATAATTTTTTTTTGTATTTAATGTAAAACCAAGTATGTATATAGGTTAAACTTATTTATGTTTTTCTTAAAGTTTTATACTAAACTGCATGTAAACTTACTTATGTTAATGTTTTAATTTTTGTTTGTTCTTAATTGTTTTTGTATTTTCTTACTGTTAATCATTTTTATTACTAGGCCTACTGTTTATCATTTTCTGTTTATATTTTATTGTTTTCTAGTTATTTTAGTACATTTTTTCATATTTTATTTAAATTAGTGTCCTTGTAACATAATTGTTCTGAACTAATTGAAAAAATTGTTGATAAAACTTAAAATTCAAGAATTTTCATAGGAGCACCAACATTGGATGGTATTTTATTTTTAGCCATTACTTTCAAACTATTTACTCATAGTATTTACACTGGTTGTAAATAAATTTAAAAAAAAACAATAAAAAAATTTTCTTTGATATAATTAATCAAGTAGTTTTAAAAGTAATTCGTTTTAATTCAGTAAATAATATGGCAACGTATTTGTAGTATCAGTTCAACTGCAAACGCATTCAGCGCAATCCATTGAAATAAAAATAATAATTACTATAAGCTTACTAATTAAGTTTAATAAACCTAATATTCTTTTGAAATATAAAAAGCAAATCTCGTAAAACTCTAGGTGAAACTCATTTTGCAACTAACTGAAATTTGTGATGTACCCTAGATATGGAACATATAAGTTTTCAGAAACACCACAGGGGTATCTGTATAACTAAACCGTAAATATTGATGTATATTTCCGTGATATAAAAGACGAAATTTAGAAAAGAAAGTACCTAATGCAATGTAAAATTTATGGTTTTCGTTTCCGTTGGTATTTCTTTGAAGATATGTTATTTAAACAACACTAGAATATAGAATAGTTATTAGAATTTATTTATATTATATTTGAATTTATTGAAAGAAGGGTTTTTTATAATTTAATTTCAGTGGAATTTTACGATAATCATGTAAAAATATTAAAAATTATTTAGTAAAGGAACTACTGACACACAGCCAAAATTTACTTATTCTTCAAGAGATTATTTATTGTGCAGTGAATTTAAAAATATAAATTGATTGACATTTAAATCTGACTTTACAAAACATAAAATCTTTTTTGGTGGATGAAATTTTAAATCATCGAGAAGACTATTGTTAGCATGACTGATAAAAAAAAGCTACAGTCAAGAATCAAGAAAATGACTTCTTTACAAAAGGTACGATAATTTAATTGACTTGTACATTACAAACTTATGATTACTTGCTTGTAAATGTTTGCATGCCAGAACACATTCATATAGATTTTACTGACTTGCATTTTAACCATCAGCAATCATTTTCACATGGGATATTATTTTCCTATAGAACTTTTCACGCATTTTTTTTAAACAGTTGTGATTACTTCACACTGCGAAAGAAACACCAAGAAAAATATTTCTAATTTTTACTTCTGAAGACATTATTATGTTTTAGTCACTTCAATAGCTTTGTCATAAGGGACTTCTTTAAGATATTTACTTTTCACATGTAAATATTGTCAGACTCGGGTTAAGAATCGAACCCAGAACCAACCGCTTTGTAACAGCGCTCTAATCACTACGCTATAAAAGCGACCATGCATATTACTATTTATTTGAAGCTCATTAATGGAAAAACACGTTTTTCCGTAGCCTACATCATTAGAACTTACACTCCTTTAAAAGTGTTTGGTGGAAATTACATGGGTTATAGCGGTTTTACTGAGTGACTGCTTTAAAAGACTTAAGCAATTGGACGTTACAAAAATGCAAGTAGCAATTTCCTCTTATTTTATAGTATAATTTTTGCAACTGGTTTTATTGATTTAAAAACTAAAACCTTGTTTTCATGTTGTTCTAATTTTCATTCACTTTATTTTACACAAATTTAAACTGTCAAATTCTATACTTAATTGTGTTATTGCGTTGTATTAAACACATTTTTAGTTTAGGCCTGGCAATACATTTTCTAACTTTATTGCACTTGCACAACCTAAAGTTTAGGAACATTAAATATGAAAACAACAGAGTTTTTATTAACAAAATTACTTTTAGTTGAAATGTTTTGAATAAAATTCCTTATTTTCTGTTAATTTGCATTCACAAAACTCAAGGGTTTTATAGTCATTTTAATGTAATGACACACTATTAACGCTTTTATTTAGTTAAACCTAGATAACAAAACACTGGGGAAGTAGAAACAGACAATTTCAGTTTAGTTGAATTTACGATCTTGCAGTAGGTATTATAACATTCCAAATACTAAACATGTACACAAATGTTTCACGCTGGCAACAAGAAAATAAGATACTCATAAATGTTTTAAACGATGTTTTGAATTGTAAGTTAATTCAAAATGTTCTTTATGTTACATTAAAATGGAAATATTACTTAAACGTTAACGATTACTATGACTTAATGAAACAGTAAAAGAAGGTATTAAACTGCCAAAATATGCTGACTCCACTCATGATTTAAAATAAAAAACATTCAGGTTTGCTATCTAGTGACTAACCAATACTTCACCAAATTGCTTCTGTATATTCTGCCATTAAAATTCATAGATGACAAATTGATGAGGTGCTTTATTGACAACTAGAACATACAATTTTTATTATATTTTAATTAAAAATGAAATGATAGATACTTACTTTAACAAAAACTTGCAGGAATGTCTTCTAGAAGAATATCAAATAAATACACTTAATGAGAAATTCTTTCAAGAATATTACACAAAAACGTTGGTTACGCAGTAAATTTCCATTGGTACCTTACAATAAAATGAGTTGAATGTATTAACTGATGAAATTTTGACTTAACTTATTAAGTAAGCCGAGAGTATCTCGATGATTGTAGTCTTCATCTTAATAATAATGTTTAATATTACAGTATTCGAACTAAAATAACATTGCTAAAACTTACTATTTCCCAGCAAGTAAATTTGTAAGTGTAAATAAAATAAATATGAAAATCTAAGTAGATGATTGATTTTAGAAAGTAATAGCGGATAATTAATGATGTTTTTTTTATTCCAAAGAATAAGAAAAACAGTATAACGTAAAATTCTCACATCAAACGTTTTAACATGTTTTTAAAAGACTTGATAACTCGAGTTTAGCTTTTCCTACGGACAAAGATGGCCTCCTCGTGCCACATTTACGGATATACGACCCTGCATGTCTAATCACCGTATTTGATTGAATAACCTACCACACTAGCAATTACCATCAGTTTTGAACCATGCTGGGACCTAACTATGGGATGTAGGAGTAATACGCTTACCTATCATTTTGTAATATGGCCTAAGTATCAATCAATATATTTGGTGATTGACTAATTCAGTTTCTACTTTATAAATTCAAATGAAATGTTAAGAAGTGTTAAATGTTTAATTTATTTTACTTCACCTTAATATACCTAATGTAGAATATACACTGTTCGAACTAAAATAACATTGTTAAAACTTACTATTTCCCAGCAAGTAATTTTGTCAGTGTAGATAAAATAAATATATATCGTTTTTAAAATCAATCATCTACTTAGAATGATTGATTTTAAAAACGAATCAATCATCTACTTAGAATGATTGATTTTAAAAACGAATGGTGGATAATTAATAATTATTTTTGTTATTCTAAAGCTTAATTTACAGAAAATGGAAAGTCTCCGGATGTGTTCTGATGAGAACTTAAACATCAAACTATCCTGTTCATAAAAGAGGTCATGAAGTGGGATATTATAGATGAATGTAAGAACTCACCAAAATATTAGTTTTTAATTAAATATATAACGAACAGCCAAACAAAAAAAAAAATATAGTACTCACCTCAGAGTATTACATATTCGAGATATCTTTCGTTTCTCTCGGCGACATTATTAGGAACAAATTGATTACACAAATCACACAAGAAACATGATATACATAAAACACATACGGTCGAAGACCACGTCAATTAATTTAATATAACTGGTGCAATTAAATTAATAGTGTTCAATTAAATTAATTGACCTGGTCTTCGACTGTATGTGTTTTATGTATATTATGTGTTTTGAGTGATTTGTGTAATCGATTTGTTCCTGATAATGTCGCCGAGAGCGATGAAAGATATCTCGAATATGTAATATTCTGAGGTGAGTATTATGTATAACTTCGTTTTGTTTGGCTGTTCATCATACATTTAGAGTATACAAAAAAATCGGTTTATGTTTAATAAAATAATATTTTAAAGTTATCTATACATTTTTGTAATATTTCTTTAAATAACAAATTTCAAGTCTACTGTAAGTCTGTAATTGTAAACCTGGTTAATTTTAGCACTGATATCTAACCGAGGCAGTCATCAATATTCTCTTCAACTCCAGTGGGGTAGTCCCGCAATGTTACTATACTATGTTTTTTAGTAAATTATTAAAAGTTTGAAGACATCCAAAGATTTTTTTTAAATATTAAAAAGAAACAAAAAAACCTTTTTTAGTTGACCCGCTAGTATATATTTTACTTTATTTAAGAAAAAGAAACTTCAATTGTGTAACAATTTAACACAACAGCAGTTTAAATGCCAATAGTTAGGTATAATTGTCTTCATATATAACTTGTGTGAGGCAGTCGCCCAGCGGCTACTCCTAGAGACGACTCACAAAACGTCTCAGGTCCATTGCCTTTTCAGTCTTCTTGGTGGGTTGTGTTGTAGGTGAGGAGCGGACAATGCTAAATTTGTGGATTTGTGTGATAGTGTAGTTTTCTATGAAAGCATCTGTATAGTTTCGTTATTGTTTCGTCTACCGTTTTGTTGTTAAGGTCTCTATGTAATGTTTTGTTACTAACCTATGTTGGACAGCCTATAATGATGCGTAAAGTTTTGTTCTGGAATGTCTGAATACGTTTTCTGTTAGATACTTTAGCTGATCCGTAGATCACTGAACCGTAGGTCCAAATAGGACGAAACTTGTAACAGTTAAGTTTCTGAGTAATTGGAAGAGGAGATTTATAGTGAATAAGTCGGTAGAGAAGTTTTAACCGCGTGCTGAGAGATTGCCTTTTAAGTCTGTTATGTGGATTCCATGTCAGTCTTCTTTCTAGTGTCAGTCCTGAGTATTTACCTGAGGGTTTCTGCGGGATTGGTGTAATGTGTAAATAAACTGCCTGACAAGATAACGTATATTATTTAAACACAAAATTTTGTAGCAATCGCTAAAGTATATTGAAAATAATTTATTGCAGTGTGATTGTGAACAGAATTCGTAAACCAACCCGCATAAAAAAAATAGAAACAAGGAATGATATTGGGAATTGGGACACATTAATGTGTTTTCTTTTCAGTTTTGTTGGTTATATTAGTGGTTTTTTTATTTGTAATATGTGCAGTCTTCCTAAATTGTTTTGTCAATTTATTACAAAAAATAATAAAAATAAACTAACGAAATACCAATCTACTGCTGAATGGTTTAATACGTAATATACTCCTTTGAATTTTTTTTGTAATGTGTTCAGCTTTAAGTTTAACGTTATCACCAGGGCAATCGTTCTCTAAAAGATTCGGTGAACAATCTTTTACATTGTTGAAAGAGTAGGCCTATTGGAAAAAATTCGCCTTAATTTTAAATGAGTCTCCCTTTCCTGTATCCAGTTGCCACATTAATAAGGAACTCGTAGAAAACATATTTACTGGTTTTTATTGAGTAATACACGCTGTTAATAAAGTTTCCAATGTTTACAACAAAAAAACTTTTTTTTTCTCTTTAATTCTTTATTTACAACTGTAAAACGTTACAACAAGCATATGTGATGATTATCATAATAATTTAAATGACATGATAGGCATGAGAGGGGTAGGGCCCCCATTGGTGCCTCCCCAAGAATGAAATTTGTATATCAAATTAGCAGGTCTCTACTCCAGCGTCTTTTAAGGCGTCTAGGGGGATTATCAGGTACATGGACGGAGGAAAGTGAACGCACCAGGGGGTTCTCGTGTTCGTGTGACTTATCGTGAAAGCGTTTGTATAGGTATTCAATGGGATTTTGTACAAGTGGTGTTTTCAAATCTGTATGTAAGGTTTTGTTGCTAACGTAAAGAGGTGCATTTCCTATAAGGCGTAATGTTTTTGACTGGAATGCTTGAATTCGTTGCAAGTTAGAGGGTTTGGTTGAACCGTAAATTTGGGATCCGTAGGTCCAAATAGGTTTCAAAAGAGAACAATATATGCGTAATTTTTGTGCCATTGGTAATTTTGATCGTTTGTAAAGTAGGGAATATAGAAGTTTAAGTCGGGAATTCAGTAATAAACGTTTCCGTTTGATATGTGTGCTCCAAGTTAGTCGTTTATCAAAAGTCAGACCGAAATACTTGACCGTATCTGTTTTTGTGAGAGGTTCATTGCTTATGTAGCCTATACTGGTGGGCAATCACTATGACGGAGTGTGAAAGTTACGTGAAGGGATTTTGTCGTATTAAGTTTTATTTTCCATGTTTTACACCATTCGTGTATAAGATTTAGATGATGTTGGAGTGTTAGTGAAGCGTGTATAGAGTTTTGGTCTCGGGCTAATATCGCTGTGTCGTCAGCGTAGGTAGCAGTGAGGGTCTGGGGTAGGGTCGGTAGGTCTGAAGTGTATACAGAATAGAGAAGTGGGGCTAAAATTGAGCCCTGAGGCACGCCGGCTAAGACAAGAAAGAAATTTGAGTAGGAGGATCCTAAACGAATTATAAAGAATCTGTCAGATAAGAAGGAATTTATGATAAGGTAGTAGGTAAATGGTAGTATTGTTTTTCTGTTTGTGTAAGAGACCTGTATGCCAAACTCTGTCAAAAGCTTGAGTGACATCCAGAAAACCTGCGGACACATACATCTTTTGTTCCATAGACGAAGCTATGTAATCAGTCACCCTGTGCAGTTGTTGTGTGGTGGAGTGTTGAGTGCGGAATCCGAATTGACAAAAAAATAAACCGAAAAATTTAATAAAAGTTTGAAGATAAAAACGTAAAGATTGCATATGAAGCACTATAAATTTCAGAAAAATATTTTCTGCTTTCTATCCCATTTAATTGATTCCACTTCAAAATTCAGTGCACTCAACTTGTACGCTGAAAGAGCTAGGTTGAGTTTGCTACCGGTTTCTAAAAAAAAATTGTTAAACATTAAAGATTTTAAAATATTACATTTAAACCCATCCTGGCTTTTAAAGACAATATTTTTGGGTGAGATATAATATTATAAGTAATTTTTGTTTGTACTCGTTAGGCCATAGATCAGTCATAGGACAGTTTTATAGCTGTTAATTGTTAATGATGTTGGTGGTTGTTTATTATTTAATAAACAAATAGCTGACGTCAGCAATAATTTTTTAATGAGTTAATTTTTTGTTGGTTATTAACATATTAATTTACGCGCCACCTGTCATTATGAATATTGTCCGTTAATGCAGGTAAAATAATTAATTAGCTGCAATTGGGCTGTTAGTTCCGAGAGTACAAATATAGTTTTTATTTAATCATTTAGAAGTCGAATTTTGGGATATTTGATATTTTTAATTCGAATTGTTTTTAAGCTCATCCGAATGTTTACTTTTCCATAGTTTTATTGCCGTTGAATGCCCGAATTTGGGGTGAATCGTGAATGAAACGTTGGTTTAAGTTATATTGTAGAAAACTTCTGTAATATTGTTTATCAAGCAGTCATAGCTCTTAAACAAGAGGTTGGGATGATTTTAATTTTGAAATATTATAGAGAGATTTTCCAATAATCATTTTGAATATCATAAAATCCATGCAAATAAACACGTGCTAATCTAAAACAAGTAAAACGTTTTTACTCTCACTCAAACCAAGAAAATGTTTTATTTTGGTCATGGTAATTATAAGTTTTGAAGGTTTGGAGCTCTATGTCTCACTAAGAGTATTGACTAGAAAGTAAGTCAAGAAATTAATTGGAAAGTTTTACAGTCTATAAAATATCATAACCTCCTTTTGCTGAAATGATACGCTAAATAGATATTGAAGAAAATTAAAAATTAGCCATTACATAAATTTAATTGATGTGTGTCAATATTGTGAAGCAAGCCGAAATCGCTGGTGAGGTCAAAAATTGAATTTTCAATGAAGCTTAATCTATGTACGACAGTCACAGTCAAAAAATCACAAATGAAGTATTATGCAAGGAAGTATTCATAATTTTACCAGAATACTGTGAAGATTAGTTGATCACTTGAGTTTTTAAGAAAACTTGTAGAGAAAAACTAGATTTTTGGATAATGACAAAAAATGTTTAAATGGAGCATTTGAAATGACAGAACAAAGTAAAAAAATTAATGTTCGGTGGAATATATAGTAATAAACTATGCTTTTCATCCCAAAAATTATAACGTGGAGAGTTATAGAGAGAAAACTCAGAACGGATAACTTTGGTAACTAACCTTACTCTACGTTTTACATAGTAAGTCCTTTAAGTGTTCTTATGACTTAAAAATCATCATACTTGGATTTCTAATAGCTTCTCATTGAATCAACAGTACGTTGAAATGAACTTAACCGACTTGGCTACTAAAAAGTCATTATTTTATAGACATATAATTTGTATTTTTAAAGTATTTTGCTTAATTATCCTATTTTTGGAATTATAAAAGTGATTATTACATAGCTTACCTAATAAATTTCTACTACAGTTGAACTTTTTTTTAGGAAAAGAAAATTGTACTTAAATTTTGTGTTTTTAATGGGTCTTTTAATACTGACATTATTAATTTAATAATTTATTATGCAGCTTATTAGAGTACAGATTTAATATGTCTCTGTAAAGGGATGGATACGAATTATTACATGCTGTTACCTGTACCGGCTTTACATTATGTACTAAATACATCACAATATGCATGCACATTGCGGTGACATTCCGCAGTGGTCCAATTTCCAGAATCAGTCCCAGTGCGTTATTGATTTCATACACCTGACTAACAACTGACAGTCATATACTAACACACTAGAGTAAATAAATTTTGTTATCAGCCATGAATTCAATTTATGATTTATCTGATACTAAGCGTTTGTGACTAAAAGTACTTCAATTTTACTCATCATTTAATATTCATGAGATTTTGTTGCTTTACAGCAGCGTAAAGATTTTATAAAAATTATTCCTTCGTCGGACTGTCACAACAGTTTAATGTATGCAATGGTACTTGTTTACTAGATCTTAGAAATTTAAATACAACCTAAAAATACGCTCTAACTTCGAATTCAGAAAATTAATTTTATTTTCATTTCACTCAATCTACTTTCATCTAACATAGCGTAACTACTCTTATTTTAGCTACTTCCTATCCATATAAAATGAATACCTTATTACCAAGACACATATGATGGAATATTAAACTGCATATTAAATAGTGGAGAACTTAAAATGAATTATTTATTAAAATTATGTATGATATTTTATCGATATAAATAATCATCTTCACAATAATATCATTTTCGTGATATAGCGAACTTATAGTAACTGCGCCCGTGCAGAGATTGGTACATACCAAACATCATTAATTTTTATTTTTGAGGGTTAAACGAGAGAAATGTCAACACGACTTAATAAGCAGAGCGGCAAAGATACTAAATTGCCTTTTAGGAAATTTGCATCAGAACAAAGAACAATGTTTCATAAAGTTTACAGCAAAGCACAAGGGCGTATGATGCAGAAACATGGGAATTTTCAAAAAGAAGTAAAATGTTAATTGCATCCGTGCAGATAGATGTCAGAAAAATTTGTCGTATCTCCAGGTTAGATCACTTGAGGAGTGAAGTAATCTGGGAAAATGTACGATGGCAAAACAATTATGGTGTAAACTCCAGGGTCTTACAAATAAAGACAAGCGGTACAGCAGAGTTGGTATAGAACTGAACGTCACGGGAGAAAAGGAAAGAAGGACGCCCACCAAAGCAATGGTTGAGTGGAGTAATAGAGGTGGATTAACGAGTCAGACGGAGACGGAGTAAGGGAGGGGAGTAGAGTAATGGAGAATAAGGTAGTAATAGCTGCACTAAGTCGTTTTTTAAGCATTTTGAATTTTGGTACAAAGTAGGCCTATATGAATTTTATAAGTTGGGTTGGGAAGCTACAGAATGTCCATAGAGGTAGTTTTGAACTGATCAGTTCATAAATTCGAGTAACCTTAATTCATATGCTGTAATTTTTACAGATATCAAGAAGAAAATCTTATACTTAATTTCATAACACTCTTTTTTAAAAGACAGAAATTATCATTATGACTATGAAGTATATATTTAATTTTCCCCTCGTGACCAATTGGTCAGAATATTATATGTTTTAGTTTTCTTTTTCTTCTCCTCTTGTTTTTGTTTAGGTCATCAGCAGAAAGGCTGGTTTGAACCTGTAGAGGTTTTACCAAGTAAAACAAGGAGTGTGGTGATTTACCTAAGCCTTCCTCACTGAGTGAAAAAGTACGCTAATCAGCATGTCGGGCTCTCTGAAAAGCACATATTTTCCACTCAGCAAATGACACCTTTACTTTATTCACCACAGGGTCTGGCTGTATAATGAAATTCATTACTTTCAGAGGAGATAACTCTGATTAGTGTCTTTTACACTAATCTTAACCACTAATCTTTTTTAGTATTAAATGTTTCAGTTATTTAATTAACTGACCATGTGATAAGAAACAGAACTATGTTTTTAGCCCTCCACCAAATAGATTGAGTGTAAATAATTTGACACTCCACCTGTCTGTTATGAGCTGAATTTCTTCTCCTACAGAATAAATTTCCCAAATTTGATCTGTCAGTGCAAGCTGTAATTAATAGAATTAGGGATGAACAAGTCAGTCAGTCAAGTAGTTAGTAAATTCTTTCGTAATAATATGCAGACACACTAAATGGAATAAAGTTATGGCCATCACACGTAGTTAACACAATACGCAATTATTGTGAAAACTTACTTCATTTTTACATGCTGACGCTAAGATTAATAATGATATTCTTTGCTGGATGTTTACCTTTACGTTTATCGCTTTCATATCACAATTTTTTCAGCTCTAATTAAATGTGTTAAGGTTCCTTTTCTTTCATTCTCGTCCCTACTGCTCCTAAATAGGCGCACTTAACATTTACGAAACAAGTAAGTAGTATATTATTTAAAATAGAGTGTAACTGCTGGTTCTTAATAGTTATAATTAGTTTAAAGAAATTACCCATTTGATCTTTATAATTCCAATTTTCTGTTTCTCAATGGTTACATCTCTTGTCCACTGGCAGCTAGATTCGTAGACATTATTGGAACTCTGAAGAGTTGTACTTTGTCATTTATCTGAACTTTGCGAGATACTGAAGAATAACGCTGCTTAAGTGTAAAATTTAATTTAGTACTTATGAACAAATGAAATTTTGAAGTAAAAACAATTAAAATATTTAATAAAACAGTATACTGTAAACGAAAACTAAAACAGCGGGAAGATTCAAAGCCAGGTAAATAAAAGAACCTGATTTGTTAAGCCTATTTTTAAAGCCTAATAACCTGTGTAAGTCAAGCAATAAGGTTTTACTCTTAACTAAGTACTCGTGTGTATGTGTCAAACAAAAGAAAAATAGAGTTTTGAATGAATTTATTTATTTATTTAAAATTATTTCAACCGTTTAAACATTAATGATTAGTCTCGTTGTTAAGTC
The DNA here is from genome assembly GCA_035578175.1 of Catonia carolina. NCBI lineage: Eukaryota > Metazoa > Arthropoda > Insecta > Hemiptera > Achilidae > Catonia > Catonia carolina. The sequence goes on along the minus strand of JAQMRL010000001.1, from coordinate 122,599,591 downwards.
GGATGTTGAGTAACGTTATCGTCAGACGAAGTGTAAAAGCTAAAACAGAGAATCGAATCTTGGTCCTTCCTTTTTTCCGTAGAGTACAACTACTGAACAACATAAGTGGTTGTTATTAAATATTTACTAATTACCATACAAATTAAGTAAAAACATAATGATTTCTTCTTTACGTTTCGTAATACTTTCACAAAGTTGGTTACTATTATAAAATTAATAGTTGTTTAACAACCTGTTGTGCCCCAATGAAAATAAACTATTGTTTATTTTCATTAATAATTCTGTGGCCTAAGAAGCACTAGCAAAACTAACAATAATATTTCTCTTGACACTTTATTGTTAAGACTCCTTCTACAAACCGTTCAAGAGAAAGTAACATAGAGTGTTACAAATTCAGTTTAATCTTGAAAGTGGTCGATCAGAGAGGGTCACACTACTCGCTTTCGGTGGAAGTTGGTCAGTTCTAGTGCCTTATTTAATGGCAGAAATCTGCCGTTCTTGATAAACTTGCTACCTTTCTGTCAAACTAACAGCTATTTGATTCTAACTGAAATGAATTTGGTAATGTAAACCAGTATTTCCATTTTAACTTTGAAATACGTTACTGAACGAATAACAGGTAAAATTAAATTAGTAGTGCGTTAAAATTATTAGTGAGCTGTTCTATTTTATATGCGATTAAGAACTCTAAAAGTGGACAAAGTGAATATTTTCATTAAATAATGAAAAGCAAAAAAATTTTGTTTTTCGAACAAAAAACATGATACATAGTTATGTTTTCTTTATTTTTTTGCTACTAAAATTAATAAAAGTAGAAATAAATTGATAAAAATCCGTATACTGAAATCGTTTATAAACCAGAAATAACACATTTTTATGAAACTACTTCCGATTTTCCAAACAACTTTTACAATATCTCTAACATGGTAAAATGTTTTGTTAACGTATAACCATAGCGTATAGAAATGACTCTTCTATACGCTATGGTATAACTATTATTATTATTTAATAATAATAATTGGAATTGAGTCACAAGATTGGATAGACTTAGGAGTAAGTTGGTCAGGTCAATAGCTGGAGTTGATAGCGTTGTGGAAACAGTGGAGGTTGAACTGATATGGCCAAACCAATAGGATGATTGAGGTGGGCTTAGATCATAATGAAGATGGATGCCGGAGACGAAGCGTGTGAGAGAGAGACCAAGGTTGTCTTGGCGTCAAGTGTATGTCGTGCGATGAGACCTAGAGATTTAAGTAAAATGACGACTGTAGTCCATTTACAAAAAATATATTGTAACATTGTACAGTGATATTCTAGAAATTTCTAAGGAAATTAATGGTTCATTGTAAGAAAGTTTGTATTGTATGAGTGGAGAGTATAGAACAAGAATAATGAATTGAATTAATTTTTTTTTAACTAGAACCCAGACTGCTAAAATGAGATTTTTGCGGGAAGTCAAAGGTTGTACCCGGTTAGATAGTGTACCTAATGAAGCTACACGCGCCAAGGTAAATATTCAGTCACTGTGAAACGTTAAGAATATATAAGAGAAACTGGTACAACCATTTACTTCACTTGCCAGCACAGACTTCCGCTGCGAGCATGGAAATATAAACTTAGAGAGAAGCGATGCTTGGGAAGACCTAAAAAGAGATGGATGCCGAAACTGGCCGTTGAGCGTACCTCTTGACAGACGATAATGATGATGATGATGATTTTTATTATTATCTTGTCATCAGAATATAGGTCTACACTTCACTTAATAATTATTGTTTTCTCATGAAGGGATTAATACCTTTCCGACCACCTAAATCAATTATGACATTTAAAATGCTCATACATTAAGACTTACTAGCCTTCTTTTAAACAGTAATTTTTGTTCCGTAAATACTTACGAATTCATAAAATTAAATTTCGATTAAGATGAAAGTCAACTTTTTAATCTACTGATTTGCGTGTGTTTTGATAATGTGTACAAAATAATATTTTAGAGTTTTAAATTTACTTGGAATAAACTTACTAGGAATCAGTACGATTTTCTATTTTGAAATGAAATACTAAATAATTTAGTTATGTAATAACATAGAATGTTATTACATAACTAAATTATTCCAAACAGTTCCTCCACGAGGGTATGCCAATTTATAAAGATTAAAAACTTAGCTCCTCTACTTATATCCGCCAGGGATGAATTTAAGTAATAATAATCACAGGCAATTCGTTTAAAAGATAGTTATTTTTATTTATTCTTCAACAAACATGTATATATATATTTATTTTAAACTTAAGAGCGAATTATTATTGTTGTTGTTTTTAATGTGTCTACTCTTCAATAGCTTTCAGATACTCACAGTTATTTTAAATTAGAATGATTAATGTCTCTTTTAGTATTTATGAACCTTATATTCTTGGTTATGTATTTATATTTACTGTTAATTATATTTTACCACTATTAGTTAAAGATCGAATGAGAAAAACCAATTTTACTGAACGAATGAGGGACCTGCCCGTTCGGTTCGGCCTCTTGTCCCTCATTAATAATTTTTACAAAATCTTCTCTTCTTATTAGTTGCCTAGTAACCATATAAATAACTCTTTTAAATATTTTCTGGTAATATAAATTAAATAATTTTTAAAGTATTAATTTTTCAATCAGCTGGAGATGTTTATTTATTTCAATAGACTCAAAAATAAACAACTCCAGATGTGCAGTAAATTTGTCATATTACAATGTTGAAGAATATTCACTCAAATGTGTAAATAACGATTATTTTGATTTATGAACTAATAAATAAAGCCGGCCGCATTGGCGTATTTGGTAACGTGCTCGCCTCTCATCATGCGGTCTTGCGTTCGAATCCCATTCAGGCATGGCAAATTTTCACACGTTACAAAAAATCATTTCATCCTTCACCATCTGCTTTAGCAGTAATTTCAGAACAGCCGGACGTTTAACCAAAAAAAAAACTAATATTATCATTTATATTTTTCATATGTTTTTGTAATTTTATTTAATCTACGTTAGTACGTGCGATGTACCCATATTTCATTACACGTAGGCACATGACACTGTCACAGCAATGCTTGCTGATAACATAGTAATATTATTACCAGCTATTGACCCAGAAAAGATTCTCAAAATTAAAAACCATTTAAAATCGAAAACATTGAAAATTTACTTAAAAATGGAAAAGAAATATAAACGACCTGAAATCTTTACAGGTTAGTTTTACGCTTAGAGGATACAATTGACATGTCACAATAATTAACTTTTACATTTCACATAGCAATGACGTATGAGATCCAGGTTTACATTCGACAGACGACTGACGTGAAGTACGCACATTACAAAACAAAAGCACAAACTCAAAACTCGCGTCTATTTTACAGAAGTACTTACTAGATAAACACTTAGAGATTAAAATAATAACATAAAACATTCAGTAGAGCAGTTTGGACTTACGGATTACAACTGTACTATTGAGCTGACACTACACAGTAACCTACTTTTAACATATATCTTCCAGGTGTAGCAAGAGATCTATAAATAATTTTATTCTAATAAAGTTTTAATACAAATTCAAACATACAGCAGAATTCAAGTTTTTTTATCATATTATATTCGTAACCAGAAATTGTCTTTATTTATAAAAGTTCCCTATAGTTCAACTGCTATTTGTTAACCTGGTTAAAATAACTACAAATTTTTAAGGGTTACACAATAAATTACAATAGCACTTTTAATTTTGTGACATAACCAGAACATTTGCAACAATCCATAGCATTTCATTTTTCTGCTAGTTATAAGAGATGTTCAAATTTATTTTGATATTTTTATAATTTAATTTATCCACGAAACGAAAGCAACTTGGGCTGAAGTTACGTCAATTATTCTGGCTCTTAGGCAGTAGGTCTCAACTCTCCCTTGAAAATAAAGTACTCGTGTACAAAGTAATACTCAAACCAATTTGGACGTTTGGGTTAGAGCTATGGGGTACTGCTAGTTCATCAAATATAGAAATACTGCAGCGCTTTCAATCAAAATGCCTGAGACTGATCGCTGCAGCCCCATGCTACGTAACAAATGAAATACTACACAATGACCTAAACCTGCCCTTCATAAAAGAAGAAATCAAACAACATAGCGAAAAACATTTACAAAAACTAGAAGACCATCAGAATCCATTAGCGATTAGCCTCCTTGACAACAGCGAAGATACTCACAGACTGAAACGCTTTAAACCATTGGACTTACCTCTACGATTTTGTTAGTCATTTAATTTTAATTTTTTTATTTTATTTTTTATCTTTTCTACTTCAACTCCTAATCATCAGCATCTCATAATTGGCGTCGTTTTCATCTCTACCATCGTCATTGTCATCTCCAACTTCAACTCTTTGTGTTTCGGGATGTTGATTCACAGTTTATCAAGTTTGATTTTGTATAGATATATATTTTTTTTTTGTTTCTTCACAGTTTGGCCTTTTTCAAACACACTACTGAGTGTCGTTTGTGTTTTAATTCTAAGGACATTACTCAGATTTTCTCATATTTGCTTAAAGTTATTGTATTTATTAACTGATTGCAAAAGAAAACTATACTGTTACAAAAAAAAAAAATTATCCACTTTAAATACCATAAAACAAAAGTTTGACCGTTAATCCGCAAAATTTTATTATTTTTCTTTTAGTTTCTTTTTTGTAATAAAAATTCATCAATATTTTAGAACTTTAGTTATGTCAGCAGGACAAAAAAAATGCCAGTCAATTTTACTTCTTTCTTTGATGATACAAACAGTGACGTCTTTCGTGCGTCATCTTACCGGATATAAGCAACATGTATTCTTTTGTTACGTTATTTGGTTAAAGGTTAAAAGGTTGCTTGTGTAAGGGTTGGTATGTTACCGTACCCACACCCTTTAATGTTTATGTTATTGTGTACTCAGTGCTTACTTTGGCAAGTTCTGGAAAATTATGGACGGCTAGGTTAGCAACCTGTAGATGAGTGTGCGCTAGTCAATCCATGATGAGTTCTTTTTTGAGATCTTATTCTGTAAAGTTACAAAAATTCTGTTGTCTTTCAGGATTCAATATAGTAGCCTACATTAATTAATAACGATTTTTGCTACTGTGACGTTACCGTAAACTATCGCCGAATGGTTTTGACTTTCTCTTGCCTGTATGAATATGTAGAGAGGAAAGTATTGCTTTCATGTCGACTTTTCGAAATCGTGTGAGGTGTATGCGCGTGCGCTCGTGCGCGCGCGCGCGCGCGTGTGTGTGTGTGAACATAATATCTTAAGAACGGAACATCGTATGAACTAGAAGCTTGAAACTTAAGTTAGATACTACTACCGGACCCCGACACAAACATTTTCAAAATTTACAAAATACAGGGTGATTATAAATGAAAGAGGCAGTTTCGATAGCTTATAGAAAATTTATTTTTGAAAAGTTAAGGTAATTATTACTTACATGAATATATAGAAGAATTCGTTAAGTTTTTATTGAAAATATTTACAGATGTTCAATGTGTGCACCACTTGTAACACGACAGATATCAACACAGTAGTCGAATTCTTCCAACACAAGATTAAGCATATGATGGTCAACTGTGGCAAGAGCATTTGCGATACGTTTTTTAGATCATCGATATCTACAGGAAGCGGTGGTAGAAAAACTTTGTCTTTTACATAACCCATAAGAAAAAGTCGCAGGGCGTTAAGTCTGGACTACGAGGTGGCCACGGCGTAAACACAATGTTTTCCTCAATTGCATGGCCGATCCATCGTTTAGTAAGACATTCATTAAGATAATTTCTGACCTGTAAGTGCCAGTGAAGCGGAGCTCCATCTTGTACGAAAATGAAGTTATCAGTATATTCCTGGAGTTGAGGCATTAACCATTCGTTTAACATGTACAGATAAATTACTCCGGGTACTGGCACTTCGTGAACGAAGAACGCCACGTAAACCTTTTCACGGGTTAATGCGCAAAAGAAGTTTACTTTAGGGGGCGTGTATACTGTAAAGTTATTTTTGGGGTTTCTGTGCTCCATATTCTAACAATATGTCTATTAACTTTTTCACTAATGTGAAAATTACATTCATCACTGCAAATTAGGCGATTAAAGAATGCGTCGTCATTTTCAACACAATGTTGCATCTCCAGACACAAACTTTTACGTACAACTTTATCACTGGTATTTAAATTTTGTACTAACTGCAATTTATAAGGTGTCATTTGTAAACGTTTCCGCAGAATGTTCCACGCTGTCGGTTGAGTAATTCTAAACTTGTTTATCTAGTTGATTTTCCTGGACTTCGTACATAAACATCACGAACTATCAATTTGTTCTTCTGTAACAGAAGGTCTTCTAGTACTCTTCCTTTTACACAGACATCCACTGTTTTCAAATTGTTTATACCAGTCATAGATTGATTGCTTTTTCGGTGGTGGTTTACCGTATCTTGTTCTGAAATGACGTTGCACAACCGTAACCGAGTTTGTTTTGACTCATTCAAGAACACAATAAGCTTTCTTTACAATAAGTAGCGGCCATTTTGTTAGACTGGTCGTTGTAACAGCAGCCAACAACAAAATGCGAGCAACATTTGTACCAACATAAACTTTTAAAAATTCCCTATAAACCTATATCATATATTGTATTCAAATACACCAGTTGATGTTTAAGAAGCCGTCGGAAGTATCTATTTCATTTATAATCACCCTGTAAATTATTAAAACACTTTTCAATAAAAGGAAACTAACCCTTTTTTACAATTAATACGTTCGTAAATACAATAAGACGCATTGTACCACAAAATTAAAACTCAAAATATATTATTTACAAAGTTTTTGCAACCATTCAAACATTGAATGTTCAATATTCTGTTAAATTTTAAAAAAATTGGCACTGCTGGTTGTAATATTGCTTACGATTGAATAACATTGTTCTAATGAACATCATTTCAATTATTCGTTTTTTCGGGTAATGATTCCTACGGCACTTTGATGTTTTATCGTGTATTGCACTTAGTAAAGTTCAAACTAACTTACTAGAACAGCATTTCTTTACAAAATGTCACTTTTAACACTCGTGTTCTTTCGATTTGTCTACAGGCTGTTTCTGCTAATAAATCAGAGGGGTAGTTGCTCTTTTATTTATTTGTTTCTTTTAGTAGCGTGCTTCACTTTGTTACTCTGTGTTACCCTTTAGGATACTTTTCCAATTGCTGTTTTTATTTTCCTTTTTATTCTTGTACAATTGAAGTTAGTTTACTAAATCTCTTTGAAAGTTTATCGTCACGAAAATTACTAAGTCCCTTGTTTCATTCTTAGAGAATAAATAAAAGAACTCAACATTTAGTAAAATACTACAGTCCAAAATTATTTTTAAACAAACGTATAATTTACTTTTGATTGTAGCGTAGTTTTTTTAAATAAAATATGATTTATAGTTTTAATTGTTTGCTGCAGTTTAAATTTGTTTTAACTTTTATACTGTAAATATTCTTAACAATTAACCAAGTTTGCAACTTCTTATGTCGCGTTTCTTTGGTTTTTGACCTACTAGTATGTTTATTTAAATAAACCATTGATGTGAAATTTCTTTAATGGTAAAATAAATACAATTGCAAAAATTACATGCAGTTATTTACTATTTGTTACAAACGCACCAACTCCATTTATTCTGGTTTAATTAAAAATTTTAAATCCAATAAATTTCGGAAATGATTATGTATTTGAAATGAAAAACTTTTTTACTGGCTCACACCCACAGTGGTAAGGTGTATCTGTTTTTTAATAATAAACGACTACGTAACAAGTCGTAACTTTTATTTATTTTTTTGACTTACGTCTTACTGTTTTGCTTTTACTGCTAATTCAGACGGTGAGAAGGATGATAGATGAAGATGAAAGGTGAAAAAAATACTAGACCTGATTGGGAATCAAACCGGGGTCCTCGGCGTAACTTTTACTTTACATTTTTAAATATATCAATCACTTTAAATGATCTGTTAAAGTGTGTTAACAGAAATTATGGGGAAAAGCGAAGCAAAAGATTGGTCTTTTGCTCTCTTCAACACTAGTATTTCATTTCGAATATTTGAAAATGCTTCGTCTCTATATTTACAACAACAAGTAGGTTAAATTGAATTGGTTTAGTAACGTTTACTACAGTATACATTTCCGGTAAAATTTCATATGTCATGACAATCGTAAAACTGAATTATTTGAAAACCTGCTTATGCACGGAACAAATACATCAGTAAATTGCCACTCTTTTGAAAAGTTGTGTTAGACCCTATCTGTTAAAAGCAACATTAAAAATTTCTTCAAATATAAAGTATTTTATAATTAAAATGCACAGAAGTTTGTTGTAATTTATTTTTGTTTTTAGTAGAAAAAAATCTGAATGAATTGTATCTACTGTAAATCAGTGAGTTATTGGATAAATTCAATAGATAACATATTTAATGGAGTAAGTAAGTAAACCAAATATTTATGTTAAATATAGTTTTTATTTTCAGTTTGTCGTATTGTTCGGTGAAACCTAACCAATAAAACTAAATATAACGTAGTGTTATTTGGGAAAATTAGTTTTATCTGGACGTGTTCTGTACTTTCTTTAAAGAATCTACTGGATCCATTAAAAACAGAATAACAATAAAATGATAAAAATGTAAAATTTTTTTTTATTAAACCATCTTCAAAGATAAAATATCTATACTGTGATGTCATAAGACCGTTTTAAGTGTATTTCTCTTAAGAATGGAATTATAACTACAAAATGTAAGTATTTGTAACGGACGTCTGTCGGTTAAAAAAATAACGAACGCAACATCGATTCTAAAGCAAAATACTCGTATTTACCTACGTTATATTGGACAAAAAACGACTTCAAACCTCTCTATAGTTGATGAGGAAAATGTGGAGTGTCAGTATGAATGTTTTAGCCGTATAGAATGTAACTTTCTATCTCTTTCCTCCTTTAACTATTTCTGCATTGTAAATTTTTCTGACTTCAAGTTATTAATTAAAAGGTTGCACAGAATATTTTTTATTCATAGCAAAATAATTTGTTTTTCAAGTGTTATTTCAACCTCATTTTTCAAGAGTTATATTCCAGCTCTGAATAAATAATTTACATATTAATATGTTCTGCTCATTTATTGTAATTAGAAAGGCTGGGAAGGGAATATTTATTGAAACCGCTGCTGAAATTATTATGACATAATGTAATCATTTGTGTTTGTATCATGGAATACTTCAAATGATCTACAACTGTTAGTATTGAATCTTTAAAATAAAATTTATAGAAGTGCTATAAGTAGTATAATTTTTCCTTAAAATTTCCTTTAGTAAATTATGGTTTTGCATTCAAGTTTCATTCAACCAATTAATTAGTCATTTCATTCAATTCACAAATGTGAATTTTTTGACTTGATTCAAAATCATTATAACTTAATATCAATCAGTAACTGACAACGTTAACATTGAAATTGCTTAAAGGAATATGTTTTGCTCTAGAAAATAAATTACTTAGTAAATTGATACAAGATGTGAGATACTAAGAGCTTTCGTAAAATTGAAGAGTACTTTATGATAGCACTAACGCTATTGTGCCAAATGAGGTGTTTAATAAGACACATAATCAATAATCCTTCAAAGGTTTTATTTATAAATTAAAATGTTTTTTTAATGACTAAATTGTATTCAATTATATCCACATAAAAGACCCTACAGTAAAAAGAAATATAGATCAATATTGAGTTTTCATAACTTAGAATATAACATCCAATTCATTTTTATAATCCAATTACTATTTTAAATTCAGTTAGTTGTAGCCAATTAATATTATTTGTGATAAATGAAAACACGAGTAATTAAAAAGTTATTGGATGGATGTTACATTATACGTACTTCCTGTTTTTAAAATGTTGAATTAGCCACATTAGTAGCGCAGTGATCAGCGTACTAGACTTAACACAAACGGGCTTTGATTCCCGGCTAGAGTCTAAAAACTTTAATACAGCATAAATACCCACGATTACCCAACCTTCAAGTCGCTAATAAATAATCTGATAATGAAACTAAAAAATAAAATTATGAATTCCAATGTAATAAAAATATTACATTTTTTAAATCTTTTTCTAATACTACTGCGTATTTTTTATCGAAGGCTTTATAATATACGAACGTTTATTTGTTTTTCTGCTTACAATTCAGTTATCTCTACTTCATCATGTACCTCCGCATTTCACCTCTATGAAGCATTCCTTATCAGTGACTATAGTTTTTACAGTAAACAAAATTGTTTAACACTTATATTAACGCAGAGAGCTTGATAACAATGAACTACACATTGTTATACAAATAACCAATTACTACAAACATTAACAAAATTATAAAAATCACTACAAAACTTGGTGGTTGATGTTGGTGGTCCTTTATAGGTTTAAAGCAAGGCACAATATTGAGAAATAAAGGGAAGAGTATTATTATCCTAAAGTAACCTCTAATTAGATATCTATGGAGTAAAAATGGTATAGGAGGAATATTCATTTGGCACAAGAACTTTTAAAAGATGCATACATATTTGGTACTACTGTAAAACAGAGTTTACAACATCTTTCTTTAATTTAAATTTTTTGTGTTTGTAGAAGAGAATTGTAAATCCTTTCTTAATATGAAGTCATTGTATTGCAATGATGATTTGAACTTGAAGGCACAGTAAAGAACGACAAAATGCTGCATTAAAATTACTATTACTATTAATGGAATTGCGAATTTTGGTTTTATTACATGGAAGATAAATTAGCACATTCAAGCTTCTTACATTACACGCATTAAGTGTTTGAGACAAGGCTTATCAGAAGAACGTTTCGTGTCCCAACAATAACACCTCGAACGAGTGCGAAGTCGTTGTACAGCTCTGATGCAGTGCTACACTTAATGCGTGTCAACCCACGATTACATTTTATATGAAAATAATCATATAAATAAATAATCAATAAAGCATTTTCCATTTAAAATGGTTGTGATAAAAGGCAGCAGCGGATTAACGTCTACTTAAGCTAATAGGATTCGTAAACATTAGTTTTAATGTTTGGGTTTTTTACATCTCACTTTGTGTCGCTACCTCTCCTTTAAAAGTTCAATAAATTCTTTATATAATAGACGATCAGAACTGCTTTGCTATTGAGTTCCTTTGTTGAAAATTTTCTTTAAGTCTTTATGCTACTAGCAGTTTCTCTCTAAAATAAAAAGTAAATAACAGGGCATGTTGTTGGTGGAACTTCTACTTAATGTTTTTTACGTTATGTTGATTGAATTACTTAAGACGATCAGGTGTTTACGTTTTCAACTATAATATTTTGACTTAAGTAATCAAGAAATATATGTTATATTCACTATGTGATATTCAATGATAATATGCTTACAACTACAGAACTGGAGTACTTGTCTTGCTTTCTGTTGCTTTCTTCTTTTATAAATTCTATTCTAATTGTAGGTCATGTATAAATTGTTACAAACACAGTACGAAAATAAAAGTTGAATAAAGATTTACAGCCAAAATTACAATGTTCCTTTTTCTTCTTCTTTATCGTAGAGTTTCAACTCCATCAATGGAGGTTGGCTACAACTCTAATCAGTCGCTCTTTATATTGAACTACTTTCAAAAAAGTGTGCATAGTAATGTTTGTCCAGTCTGTATTCTTTAAACATGAACATTACCTTCGTCTAGGTCTATGCCAATCCTCAAATGTGCCCCGAGAATAAGTCCTGAGAATGCATACTGATCTTCTCTCCATAAGTTACCAAGATAGGCAGTATTCTTTCTTTTGATGATCCTCATTAACTTGCGGATCACACTCATACGTCTAAAAACATTGTATTTGTAACATGGCCAGTCCATAAAAAATGTTGAGCATCTTTTAAGTACCCGCATTTTGAAAGATTCTAAGCAATTCATGAACTGTATACTCAAAGTTTATGTTTCCATACTAATGACAAACGTAAAATTTAAAAAATGTACGACTACATAAATTTATTTCTTACAAGAAGTGAAATTTTATTATTAACAAACAGATGTTTCATGCTCATATCGCCATTTCAATATAAGCTACTATTTTTACTGCTGGCTCCAGATCTGCTATAATCCTACATCCTGCATACGTTCCTACGAATGCTTGGTTTTTCACTTTGATAAGAGCTACTATATTATATTATATATATTATATTATGTTACATATAATCCAGTAATTTGACTTTAGTCTGTAGATAAGCACATTAAACTTGTACACTTTGTTTCTGCAAATTTCGAAATCTTTGTTCCGATTGTTTGATTTTATAATTATTAATTAGTCTAATAAATATGATCAAGTATTAAGTAATAACAGACACTCAACTTCATACTTCTGGATCTGTCCGTTATTGACGTTTATATATAAGAGGCTCACGTGGAATGTATACGTGGATGATACGAGGAAGGCACTCCAGGACAGGTTCAAACAGTTGTACAGACTTCTTTCACGCAAATCGAAGTTACCAACTACATCTAAATTAACTATTTATAGCTCTTACCTTCGACCAATATGGAGCTATTCCAGTCAGCTTTACTGCTGCTCAAAACCATCGGTATTAGCAAATATTCAGCGTTTCCAATCAAAGCTTTTACGGAGGATAGTTAACGCCCCCTATTATGTAACCAATAAAACGCTACACTCAGACCTAAACGTACCCTACATAAATGATGTTTTCTTAAAACTCTATACAAAATTTAGGAAGAAACTCGTGAACCACAATAACCCATTGATCTCAAAACTGTATACGTAGACTCCCAAACAATCCAATAAGACGTCTAAAACGTTGATGGAGCCGAGACCTCATCAATTAAATTAGTACTGTAACTGACTATCCATTACAGTGTTCTAAATGCTACACTTATCTATTCACGTCGGAATTCTGTCATTGGGCTGTGTCTCCACTCACGTTTATTTATCATGTTATTTTTTCCTAATTTCGTGTTATCTATCACATTCACTGATTGTTTCCAACAGATTGTGAATTACCTAAATAGAGAAAAAAGTAATAAATATATAAAATATTCATTTTATAAATTCATATAACAATAAGAAATTTTTTTATTTGTTATGTAAATAAATCATGTATTAATCTCAATGATAGCACTAAATAAGAAAGTTGATTTAAAAGGACTCTTCTGAAGGAGTGATAGATTATGATAAAGGGTGGAGTTATAGAACTTTCATAATATGCCTTCAGGTAGCTTATATTGCGAGTACTAGCAAACACATTACGTATTGTACTTCATGTCCATTAGTTGATTATAAACCTATTCCTGCATCATACGTTAAATTCAGAACTACTTACGTTATTACTTTACATAATAATAAGTTAAATCAGCAATAATATAATTATTTTTATGAATTAGTTATGAAAGTTTGTTATTAGGAGTCTACGTATCAGGATATGTCTTAATTACGTAACAATGATAAGATATCTTTTTTTTGAGAGAGAGAGAAAAGGAGAGCTAGCTATACAAAAATTGTTCTGATAGCGTATTACTATTCATATTTAAATTCACTTATAAAGCAGAATTCTACATTATAACTAAACACTTAGTGGCAAATACACAGAAGAAAAACAAACGATTTTATTTCGTATTTTCAAAGGGAGCGTTTTCAGAATACTTCAGAGAATATTTTCATTGTGTACAGTACGGTCTCAAATACTGTATATATATGTAATAAATAGAAAGTTTCAGAATCATATACAAAAGACTCACTTTAACCAGTAAATATATAAATTGAAAAATAAACAGAAAAGCCAGTGGGAAAAAATATTGACTTGATCCCGATATTTTATGCAAAACAACTTTGTGATACTATATTAATTATTTACTTTATTAAGAAATAGATAGTTGATACTTTTGCAGTACTGAACTTGTGTCATTCCAAGAATTCAGGTACAAATTATTCATTATGATGCTTATTCATAAACACATATTAGGATAAATATTTACATAATAATTACGGTAATCTATGAAAATAAAATAAAAATTGAACCGTTTACCATTTACTCACTAACTCGCTTACTGCTCAGCTGAAACCGTTCAAACTAGAAGAATTAAATCTTGTTAATGTATTTCTTTTAGTCATTAGTCCTCTATAATTTGATAGTTTTTGTTTGCATTCACTTGTAAAATAAAATTAGATGATTTAGAAAAGTGGCTAACTCCTAAACTTTTGTAGGTAAAACCTGTAACTTGTGTTAATAGTTTTTTCCGCTCCGACAACTATAACTGATTTGTTTGTTATCGTGATTATTGAATCATTTAAATATTTTTTCTACTGCAGTCCTATAATTACTTGTAACGAGTAAGTCTTCTATACATCTTCACCTAGACCGTGGTTTGAGATAAATTAATGATTGAAAAAACGAAATTTGCAGGTCCGAAAGCTAGTGAATGATGATACCCGAATAATCGGAGGAGAAGAAACCAAAAAAAGGTGTTTGTAAACAAAAAATAGTTATTTCCTTATATAATATAGTTTTTAATTATTTAATATAGTTATTTTGTATTTTGAGAGCAATTTCAATTACATCAACCGTTAAAAAACCAAATAAATATTATTTTTTTTAAGTCTTGTACATTCTGTTGATCAGTGACGGAATAAACTAAACAATTACGTCTTGCGGAAATCCTGATTTAGTTTTAAATCACTGATGTGCAGACCCATTTGAGTTACATAATTAGGCCTAATTCAAATTGGATTATCCAGTCTCCGATCCAATTCAAATTAAATGGTTTCTATAACAATACCAGTATAGTAGCAATATCATTGAATCATTTAAATATCTTTTCTACTGTAATCCTATAATTTACTTGTAACGTGTAAGTCTTCTATAAATACGTGATTAACTAGGTCAATTTACCTAATTTTTTAAGTTAGTTGGCGATTAATAAGCCAGTTTCAGAAGAAAATAAATTTGGTTGACAGAGCCAGCTTATGAACAGTGTAACTGTTTTCTATGGCAATGTTATCCTGGGCTCGATTCCCGATTCAGATCTGAAATATTTTTCACCACACATTTTTATTAATAACCCTTCATCATCTGTGTAAGCTGTAATTGCAATACAGCCAAACGTAAGATCTAAAAAACCGTGTGAAGTGTACTTTTGTTTTGCGAAATTAAATAACTTTTAAACGTCCTTTCAAAGTTCAAATAAAAACTTTTTATTACATTAGAAAAAGATTTATACGTAGTCTACAGTTATAATTTTATTATGATAATTAAGAAATAAGTTTAAAACTAAACAATTCTACTTTAAAATATATCAGTAAGACTTAGAAGACCTGGGGTAAATAAGAGTCGTAAGAAAACTATATAAGCATCAGTTACTAGCTTATAATCCAGATGGATAACAATTGAAAATTCTGTGTGATTAAAAACCGTACTGAAACGGTATATGAAACGCAAATTTGAACCTTAACAGGAAGCCAATGTAGGAAAACTATTGAACGGCAGAAGAAAGGAAACTAAATAATGTGCTCTAAAACAATAAAACAGAATCTACATTGGCATGGAATGGTGATACAATAAGTAGAAACAACATTTAACAATACTACAAGGCATTATATTGCACATGTAGCAACAATAAAATGAGAGCAGTAACTACGGATTGCGGTTTGCAAGCTTACAAATATTATTAAGCTTTTCTATTATTCTACTCTCATAAATTCCTTTCCATAAAGTACTCTTTCTAACAAGCAATAATATGAACTGAACCATCACTCCAATTAAAATGTTTTGTATTACGTACCACTAGTTTAGTACAACTAATTATATTATTTCACCAATGAGCATATAAATAAATTATTACATTTTAGCATGTATGATTTTTATATAAAAACGTTGGACTATTCATTCGTAAAATAAAATAATAGACAGAGAAAATGAAATGAATAACAATTCACATTAAAGTTAAACGTTTGTTTTCAAATCCTTTGTAATATTACAAACTTAAAACGTGAAGTAGTACTTTTACTATTTATTTTTTCTATTATCAGCTAACAACCCCAGTAAAAAATAACTTTCCGAATATTTAACTGCGTAGAAATGAAACATTTTTGGCCTTGACTAAGAAATACATTCACAATGCGAAATCATATCAGTACTGAAGTTTTGACTGGAAATTAGTAGACATTATAACTCTGCAAACGAACACGATATCCGATCTAGCAGTGACGTGACTTGCTAATTTTACAACGAGAAGGACATAAATCAGTAGATTTAGGTAAATGACTGAATTATAATGTGTTTTGAAGTTTCTAAACTTTTAAATTTAAATAAATACGAAATTAGATTTTTTATTTTCAAAAAAAAAATTGTTATTATTTCTCGTAGACTACCATTCCGCGGAGTGATTAAACGCAGTTTGATTCATCATGTTGCTGCAACCGAGTGTAGCTCATCTACTAACAAATATGTTGACTACCTAAATATTCTCGTATATGAACTACAGAACTACAGAACTTTTCCTATTAAGATAATTATTGTTTAGTATAAAATCTTTTAGCTGAAGTACTTTTTATTATGCTTAGTAAACAGCTGATTAAATCTTATACACCAATTTGGCGACTGGATTACCAAATATCATCATTATCTGTCAAGGATTAGGCTCAATGGCTGTTCCGGCTTCGATCTCTTTTTAGGTCTTCCCGAGCCTCGGTTCCCTCTAGGTTTATATTTCCATGCTTGCAGAGAAAGTCTGTGCGCTGGCATGCAAAGTAAATAGTTGGACCAGTTTCTCTTATATATTTTTAATGTTTCCAAAAGTGACTGAACATTTATTAACTCGGTGCGGATAACTTTGTTACGTACTCTATCTAACCGGGTACAACCTTTGACTCCCCCCCCAAAAAATCTTATTTCAGCTGCCTGGATACGAGATTCATTCCTCTGTAATGACACTCATTTTTCACTCCCATATGTTATGAGTGGTTGCTCGATAAAATTTCATTTGAGTGTCCTTTCTCGTTTTCCTTTCTATTGTAGAACCGCATACAGCGCTGAATTTTGCCAGTTTTTTACTCACGTCATCATCTTCGTCATAGGAAACCTTGCATCCTAAATATTTAAAATTTTGAACTTGTTCTATAGAACAAGTTCAAAATGTTATGGCAACCGAACTATAGTTCGGTTGCCAAGAATAATTTTTGAGCGGACCGTTTATCTTCCCTTGAATGCCATAATCTTAGATTTTTGCGCCAATATTTTCATGCCAAACTCTGCGCTAATGTTGTTAGCGATGCAATTATTTATAAATGGCATATTGAAGCCTGTGTTCTGTTTAATATTTACCAAATATTTATAAGAAACTTTACTCAACAACAAAATACTGTGTATCAACTGTTTATAAAATGATTAGAAAACTTAAAAATATTTAAAAAATTTAAAGTAGCCTGTTTTGTTTAACTTAAAAGTCTTTAAATCATGGCACCTTGTAAGTCTTTACCGAATATTAGTAGTTTTTACCTTAGTTTTAAAACATTATAATTTTATGTAATACAACATATCAAATAAAAACACTAAATTTTGGTGACGTTATTTTCCAAGAAGAATATAATTTCCTTGGCTGGCCTAGGTTAGCCATTCTACACTATATGAATTAGTCTACAGAGAGCAGGTCCTTAACCTGGAGTTTTAATTAATAAAACGTTTCTGATTTCTATTTTGACATGTTGGAAAATTGTAACTGGCTTAAAATTGTAACTACGAGTTTTAACTGTAATTTATTCTTTTACGGACCAGTGGCTAGACTTTACTCGCTTGTTAATTTTCTAGTACAGAGTAGACGGTTCAATTAGGCTTTTATATTCATTCTATTATTTTTAATTTCTCTAGATGATTTTATTATTATTATTTCTGTTCTTTTATTGTTTTATATTCGTTATTGTTCTAAAAATTCTGTAATGTCATAACAAATTCTGTGAGTGTCATTACAAATAGTGGCAGTCCGTATTTTAGTCAGTCAGCCAGTGGTTTATCTTTAGGCCCAGTTGTTGAAAATATTAGTTGAAAACCTATTCGTGTCTAACATATCAAAACAGATTCTCCTAGTTAGAGAAATAGTGAACATCAATAAGAAAAATTATGAAAAAATAAAAGTACATATAAATAAAATTTTAAAAAATTTAATTAAATAAAAATGAAAAAAAATGTGAAAAGTGTGGGCAGTAAGAAACACTTAATTATTTATTTAATTGTAAATGATCACATTGCTTTTTAAATAACTTAAGTGGAATTTAAAACGTTGTTAATTTGAAAACATTTTTCAACAAATTTAGTTTATTGTTAAGTAATTTTTATGTAATTTCCTTGTTATTACAACCGTAATAATTAATATTAATGATTAATCTGTTTTTATAAACAGATTAAACATTAATTGCAGATTAAAACATCAATTTTTATAAATAATTTTAAAAATTAAAAGAAAGTTGTCTTTTCTATGAATAACCGGATCCAAAAAAATACCCGAAATAAACGTCATTATATATATTTTAATTTGTGAACGAAAATAAATTTTCGTATGGAGAAAAAAATCCTGCTGATTTGGTGATCAGTTGAAATTAATAGCATTGTCACAGAAAAGTCTTTTATCAACTGATATTCATATTTCGATCAAAAACTGTGTCACAATAACGATTGCCTATTTTATACTGCAACAGCGTATACAACGGAAAATATTACTGCAGTATAATTGTAAAAGTATAAATAAATTTTAAAAGGACATAGGCTATATTATGTTTAAAAATCAGATTTATAAGTAATTAAAAATCTTTTCTCTCTGAAAAACTATTTAAATTATGAATAAATTAAAGCTTGTTAAACTATTCAATTCTACAGATTTTGGTAATCTATACTGCAATTAGTAATGAATTCTATTAGCTCATTAACTGTGTAAAAAATTGTTCCATCTTTTTAGATTTTTTTTTTTTTTTTTTTTTTTTTGTTTAACGTCCGACTGTTCTGCAATTACTGCTAATGCAGACGGTGAAGGATGAAATGATTATTTTGTAACGTATGAAAAGATGCCGTGCCTGAATGGGATTCGAACCCAAGACCGCATGATGAGAGGCGAGCACGTTACCAACTGCGCCAATGCGGCCGGCCATCTTATGTAACATAAATTATGCTCTTTTAACATTTTTCGAAATTATTGTGTAGTTTTAATTCGATCGTTGTTTAACCGTAGTGAATACAAATAATTTTTTTTGTTCACTATGGGTTAACTGCAAACAATTACACTTTACGTGTAAATTGATAAAATAAAATTAACATGCACTTATGCAATTTTTATCCACCTAATTTTAAATTTTGAAAGTAAATTACGTTTGCTAATAAATTATTAATTTATTTTTCAATAATACTGGTATTTTAATAAACCCAAAAAATATTAGTGCACCACCAAATATTAGTGCATATTGAACAGATTGATTTTTAATTCAAATTAAATTTTAAACAGAATATTTTATGTTGGCAGTATTATGACAGATTGTTGTTTTGAAATGTATTTAATCTAATGGTGAATGAATGAAGAGTCGTATTACCATATTACGTTATCATGACAAGATAATCCAATATGCAATATATAATGCAATACTGTATCGTGTAATGTACGCTCAATTTCTGTTACTTGCAAACCAAATCCAATATTACCACTTCTCGTCGCATTAATTAATGAAAATAAAAACTGGAAATTGTATCAGTGTCTAAATACAATTCTATATTGCAATTAAAATTTTAGCACATATTCTCAAACTTACGCCAGTTAGGTAGAGGTATGATCCAATTATACTTGACCAACTGGTTCCGCTAGTTATCTCGTGCTGAACCATTTCAATACTATACTTGATGCATTTAAAATAAAATTTATAGAAGTTAACTTTATTTAGAAGTACCTCGTTTTACCCCTTAAGTCTATACCGTGAAATCTGTTCTATTTAGAAAAAAAATCTGGTGTAAACACTCACACAACTTTCTCTTACCAATGCAAATAATTAATAATATAACCTAACATTAGTAATAAAACAATAGAAACCAACAAAAAACTGACCTCAATAAACATAACCTAATTTTAATCATGAGTGAAGGACTCAAAATGAAAATTCACCTCAGTTTGGCTTGAAAATACGGAAAACCTCTCTTTCACGCTAAAATAGGCTCTGTAGTGGAAAATGCTCTGAATAAAAGTTGTAGATCTACCAATTTTCTATAAATTTGATTATACACTTTTGTCGTAAAATGCAAGCTAAGGCTGAAATCTTAAAAACATAGATTTTTACACGTTTTCGTGAGAAAAAACAAAAAATCGGTAATTACCGCTAAACTAACCGTTATACGAAAAATGTTTAAATTAAAAGTTGTAGGATTTTTAATTCACTACAACGTTTATAAAAGAAATTTTGCGTCAAAATGCATATTAAAGCCGCAATTTAAAAAAAAACATATCTTACGAGAAAACAGCCTCCCCAAGAATTTCAGCAGACATGCCGCCTAACTTATTTGTAGAGCATAAAAAATGTAGTAAATGAGGCGATTTAAAAATAATCGCAGCAGCTTTTTTTGAGAAAATCGCAAAAAAGAGAAAAATGACACGAATAAACTACTACTTCCGGTTGACTGATTTAGATGAAAATGTTCGTGTTGGGACTTTTAGTGTTGTAACTTAAGTTTCAATTTTCAAGTTTGTAGAATGTTCCTTTCTTGAGATATTCTGTTCATACACACACACACGCGCGCGCGCGCGCACGCACGCACACACACACACACAGACACACACACACACACACACACACAAATAGCTAAAAACATGTTTTTTGGGTTCAGGGTCTGAAAACGTGAAGATCCGGTGAAAACTTCGAAAAATCGACATGGAAGCAATATTTTCCTTCCTATCTATTCATATAGGCAAGATAAAGTAATCAACAACCCCATGAAGCAGTGAGATGAGGATGGTATGACGTGTAAATGAGGTGTAGAAACTCCGGCCGACCATTCTTATATGAATGTTTTTAATTGAACCCGAATCACTCAAGTACACCGGTAATCACTGTTTAGTATTCAAATCCGTATAAAAATAACTACTTTTACTAACTACTTCTACTACTTTTACTTTTACTATTATGAAAAAAGTATATTTCAATACCCTATACAATCGCAACGAATTACGAATAAAATAAATGTATAAAACTTAGAGTGATGTAAATAATCTTCAAAAAGACTGATAAGCAAATGATCATGTTTTTCTACTCAGGAGACAATCGCGAACATATTCATACACCTTTTCTTTCTGTAAAATCTTTAGCACTGAAATCAGCTCTTTGGTTGCTGGCATAAACAAATATTCAAAAATATTTTTGTAAATAATCTATAATAATTATTTTTTTTTTGTTTTGCTTGCAGGTGAGACTTGAACCACATATAACGTAATGGGTTTAAAAAGAGGATATTTTTGTAAGTACAAAACAGTTATACTATTTTTATGTGTTAACATTACGTATGGAATAAATATTTCGTTCTTTTGGGGTAATAGATAGCTTGTAAATATAAAATTCTGAAAAATTATTTATTACTGTATTTTAACCAATTCTACTTTATTTCCTTCTTCATTTTTATATTATATATTTTATTTTATTTTATTTATTTTTATATTATTCTTCTTTATTTTACTAATCTGGTTAGGTAATCGGTTCAGTTAAAACTTGGCAAAACTATCATAAAATGAATGAATGAATTAATGTATTATTATTAATTGTTTAATTAATATTTTATTTCTTCTTCTTCTTCTGCCTTTCAAGGATTAGACATTTCTGCTTGTTCCGAACCTCTCAAATCTGTCCATCTCTTTCTCGGGCGTCCTCGTTCTCTCCTGCCTTCCGGCTTATAGCCCAGTGTCTGCTTAAGTATCGTATCCTCCCTCATTTTGTTCACATGCTCTAACCACTGCATTCTGTTCTGAGATACCATGTCATTTATAGAGAAGATGTTGAGTTCTTTCCTGTATCTCGGTATTCCTGTAACGATTTTTCTACTACACCCATACGTACGTCAAAGAAATTTCATTTCAGATGCTTGCAATCTATTCTCCTCTCCCTTTGATAGCACCCAAGTTTCACTGCCGTAGAGTAGAGTCGGCACTGCTAATGTTTTATAATATCTCACCCGCGTGTTTTTGCTGGTGCTAGTTTTTTAAGGTGCAGTGGAGAGTTCTACATATTTGCTGAAATCAGTGCATCTTATTGTAAGCATCGTTATTCTTTTTAGTATGTAATGTTTCAACCTAGATACTGAAAGTGAGATATCTGTTCCAAAATATGATTATCTATAACAATTTTGCTTCTGACTGGCTCGTTCCCTCTGAATGTCATTACCTTTGTCTTCTTCGTTGAAACTGTCAACTTATATTCTTTGCAGAATTTGTTCAGCATGAAAAGTGCTCTCTAGAGGTCATCCTCATTCTCTGTAGCACTATCAGGTCATCGGCAAAATAATAGGCGGTTTACAACCCTATCTTCTCCTATGAGGACACCAGTGTGTATTTGAGACTTCCACCTTCTGATCACGTCATGCAAATAAATATTAAACAAAGTGGGTAATAGACCACACCCTTGTCTCCTCCTCTATTAATAATTACTTCTTCAGAATTGGAGTTCTCCATTGCTATTATCCCTCTGGTATCTTTGTTCAAGCATTGGACTGGTTTTATAAGACGGGAAGGATATTCAGTATCTCGCAATCAGTTAATATTATTTTCTAATATATATCGTCATAATCGTCAATATTATAGTAGGCCTACTGTTGCCACTAAAACATAATTAGCAATTTTCATAGGTAGTCACCGAATCATTTTTTAATATCACATACCAAAACGTAATACGTGTAATAGTATTTTATGTGCATAACTGAATGCTATGTAAGTCATCAAGTTTTTAACATTTGATTATTAATCTATTAGCATAAAATACGTATTTTGATTTTAAAAACTGACTACGAAAGATACCATTTTTTTGAACACAAATAACGACATAATACTATTTTATTATTCATTTTATTGATGCAGACATAATGTTTTAGAACTATCTGAACTGCTGCTTAAATGTATCTACTATAATTTAGAATTCTGCAGACTAAACGAAAGTACTTAAAATTTATAATGAGGATGTCGATATCAAGAAGGCTTTGAATATACACACAATGGAACGGTACTGCTGAATTTCAGCAGCGGAGGTAGCGGTTTTAGAAACAATGTTCTCTATTGTATTACCTTATTTTTTGCAAAGAAAAGCAAGAAGAGTAATAAAAGAGGACAAAAAGCTACCACATCCGACCTGAGGCTCACCCCTTTGCTTCCTGTCACCACTACGTAATTCTCCCCCACCTTACTTCCCAGCAGCCTATATTGTCCTACTGGATATTACCCTTTACCTCTAACCGTACCTCATTTGGCCATATATAAACCACAAGAGTCACCTGTAAACCACTACGTCACTGAATTTACCTCTCGGTTACGTTCCAAGTTCAGTCCTTTAGTGGTAATAGATGCGGTTTCATGTTCACTGTACAACTGCAGCTATATTTTGTCTAAAATAAATTTTATTTTTCCATTAACAAATAAATATAACTATTGTTTTCTGGAGGAACCTGTTTAAATCCATTAATTTTATCGCATACTATAAATACGATTTCGATATTTCTTTAAAATGTATACAAAGCGGGAAAAATATTAAATGTTAAAAATAATTGTAAAGGTTGATGGTACAAACCTTCTGATGGCACAGAATAGTTTGTCAGTGTTTAATAATAACATTTAACTTCATCTTTGATAAAATTTAATTTGGTTTAGATATATCAATCTTTAAGCAAATGGAAGTGGAATTTATAAATTTTCTGTATTGAATGTATAATTATTTTATAAATGTTTTTATCTGAGTAACTTTTAACCAAAATAATTTTAACTTAGTTCCTTACTTCACCACGAGGTAAATTGTTCATTTCCGCAATGTGGTCGCTAAATTTTAAAACGTTATTGAAAAAATTTAGGTAATGGTCATTTGATGTACACCCTAGGAAAGTGACTACTGTAAAGTATACGGTGATAAGAGAGGTTGGAAAAATTTCGTAAATAGGAGTACAAAGGGGAGATTTGTGAGAAGATTAAGTACCTTGGTGTAGTGCTGAGTAAGGAAGAGGATAAACAGAGGGAGGTAAGAATGAACAAGGTTTAGGGAGTGACATGGACACAAGTCCTAAATTTCGTTCTGTGGTCAAAACAAATTCAGAATAGAACAAGGACAGGATTTTGTGAGCAATATTGCAAAGCATTACTATATCCAGTGCAGAAACGTAGGACTTGTCAGAAAATGATAACGTGTGATTACTGACGTGTAGAGAAGTTATCAAGTCTCGAGGTTGAACTACATGAGCAAAAGAAATCTACAAAAAAGTAGGGGGCCAAAACAGTATATTAGATGACATTGTTAAAACACGCTTTTGTGACACGGACTCTTGGGTCAGATTAATAAAGACAATTTCCAAGTAGAATACGGACCTGGATTCCAAGGAAAAGACGGAGAAGAGAACGGCAAGCAATAGATAAGTGGATTAACGGAGGTGATGGTCAGTAGAAGTCTGCAGAAAGATTATTGGAAGGCTAAAGCCAGACTCTGCGTTTCAGATGCGAATATCACAATAATGGCTCAAAGAAATAGCTAATATTAATAACAATACACTTAACAGAAGAAGAAAAAGTGTTTGCATAGCGTTTCAGATGCAAAAACGACAATATGGCTAAAAAAAAAATTATAATCGTTAATATGTATTCAAAGAAAATCCTAATGTGTTTAAAATATATATTTTGCTATTACAGTTCGGTTTATGCTCATTGAGCCTATACATTCAACTAAGTTTAATTACATTCAGCCTTTTTCAATTTTGCATATCGATATAAAGTGACATGAACAATTTTAGTTGTTGTATCTGAAATTAATATTCTGTTGGATGCATGGTAAAGATTCATAAATATCAAAATTTGATATTATCTCGTTCAAGTAGTTAACTAACCCCTATCCATGCAACAGTGTATGTTTTAAATAAATTAAACTAGAGGTTTAATTAAATTCCAACAACCTTGTACTCAATAGTCATTTTAAACCACCAGTAACATTTATGAACAACTACATCTTAGAAGTATCGTTTCAGTGTATAAAAAAATCCACCCCAACTAGAATATCTGTAAATAAGTGATTTTGGCTCTTTAATATTTTATTGTTTACCTATTCATACTTACAATAAGGATCATGGTAATGTAATAGTAGGAAATATTGACCATTTTTCTTTTTTTATGTCATTGTTTTAAATACGAGTATGTAGTTATTAACGGTTAACTTAAATATGGAATAATTAAATTATAGGTTAGCAATTACTAATTTTTAGGACATATTTTTCAATAATAGATTTTAGTATTGTAAAACATGATATCAGTAGTATTAAAAGATATGGCCGTGGTTCTCCCCCTCCGACAAGGTTTCCTTTCTTTGCTGGAGAATCGAATTATCAAACTTAGATTAGACATAATGTATAACATTAAACTTTAAATTCTTTTTATAAAAAAATGTAGTGTGAACCACTCACACAACTTTCTATTGCCAATGCAAATAATTAACAACATAACCTAACATTAGGAATAAAACATTAGAAATAAAAAAAACTAACCTCAACAAACATAACCTTATTTTAATTATGAGTGAATGATGAAAAATGAAAATCGACCTCAATCTGGCTTAAAAATACGGAAAATCTCTCCTTGACGCTAAATTAGGCTTTGTAGAGACAAATTCTCTAAACAAAAGTTGTAGACCTTTAAATTTCTTTTAAATTTGATATATAGCTTACACTTTTGTCGTAAAATGAATACTAAGGCCGAAATTCTAAAAAAATAATTTTTTTATAGATTTTTATGAAAAAAACCCAGAAAATCACAAATTACCGCTAAACTAAACGTAGTAAAATCAAATGTTAAAAGTAACAGGTTGTAGATTTTTAAATTTTCTACTACTTTTATTATATACACTTTTGCGCTAAAATGCGTATTAAGGCCGCTACCGTAAAAAACAATTTTTTTCTACGAGAGCACAGCCTCCCCAAGAATTTTGGCAGACATGGCGCCTACTCTATTTATAGAGCATAAAAAATTTAGTATATGAGGCGATTTTTAAAAAAATCGTAAGGTCCGTTTTTGAGAAAATTGTAAAACAATGAAAAATTACACGAATAAACTACTACTTCCGGTTAACCGATTTTGATGAAAATGTCGTCCTTCGCTTTGATCGTGTCGGGTTTTCTACTGGTTCCTACCATACGTTTTAAGTTTCAGCTTCGTACGATGTACCGTTCTTCAGACATTTTATTCACATAACACACATAGAATAAACGCTAATCAATTTCAAAAAAAAACAACATGAAAACATTACTTTCCTTCTTATATTCATATAGGCAAGAGAAAGTAATAAGTACCTATTTATACAAATTGTATTGATATTAAATAAAATAAATAATACTTTCCGCGAAAAAAAAATTATTTATACTACTTTAATTATACTTGAATACTATAAATGTTAGTGTTTGGCGATTCAATATTTAACAATTATGTAAAATTTATTTATTTTACTATTTATATTTTTTTATATTTATTTTACAATTATGTTTCATCATAGGTTTCTTAATTGGCATAAATTTGAGTAGACTATTACATTATTTCATGACGTAATTTTTTTTTTGTGTTTTGGAGATGTCTGATCCATTTTAAGGTATTCCTATCAGTAAAAATTTAACCTTGCGTTACAGCTTTATTACCTTGAGTGCATTTTAATTTTTTATCTATTTTTGAAATGAATAAGATGGCATAGTTTTTCTAATGTTATAAACTTTCATTCACTGATTGAAATCTTAAGTAATTCAGAACAAATGTACAAATTTACAAAATTTACACTACTATAATAATATCTATTTTCTTTTCTACAATTTTTAAAATTATTAATAGAAATCTAATAAATTTATAGGAATTCGCTGACTTTCAGTGATTCTTTTTATGGTACTCTTGAGTTTGCTGAATGTCTTAGAATGTTTTCTTGAAAATTCTTTAATAATATTAAGTGGTTGAAATAAACAGAAAAAACCAATTTCGGAAATAAAGTTACATAACACAAAATTGTTTGAGATTGTGATAATATCAAAACTGACAACACATTAAACTATTACGTCACGCATAGCCACGCCCAGCAATTTTGTTGCATTTTTCATTTAATAAAACTTTCTACTGTAACACGGCATTTTTATTAATTAAAAAGTTACGTTATTTATTCATGTAACTTAGACAAAAAGTCGTATGTAGTTTTAAATTAATTTTTTCACTCGATTTTTGTTAAAAATCGATCTGTATAAAAATGAAAAGAGAAAGAGCCTGAATACAGTAATAGGTCACAACTAATGCTTTGAATTATTTACATTAGCTCTTTCATTAGATATTAACATAATAAATCAGGATTATTTTTGTCACATTTAGTTTAGTGTATTTATGTATTTTGTTAGAATTATAACTCTAATTTTTACTTTCTCTTGCCTATATGAATATATAGGAAGGAAAGCATGGTTTTCATGTCAATTTTTTTAAATCGAATTTTCAACGGATTTACACATTTTCAGACCCCCTGAACCCAAATCTTGGTTTTAGCGTTTGGTCTGTGTGTGTGTGTGTGTGTGTGTGTGTGTGTGTGTGTGTGTGTGTGTGTGTGTGTGTGTGTGTGTGTGAACAGAATATCTCAAGAACGGAAAATCGTACGAACTTTAAACTTGCAACTTAAGTTAGGTACCACTAGAGGACCCGACACAAACATTTTCATCAAAATCGGTCAACCGGAAGTAGTAGTTTCTTCGTGCCATTTTTCACTTTTTTGCGATTTTCTCAAAAACGGCTACTACGATTTTTTTTTAAATCGCCTCATTTACTAATTTTTTATGCTCTACATGATAGAGTAGGCACCGTGTCTGCTGGGACTCTTTGAAAGGTTGTTTTCTCGTAAAAAAATTGTTTTGTAAGATTATATCTTAAAAAAACAATTTTTTTACATTACATTTGTGCATTTTAGCGCAAAACTTTATATAATAGAAGTTCTAGAAAATTTGAACCCAACAACTTTTATTTAAAAACTTTTTGTATAAAGCTTAATTAAGCAGTAATTAGTGATTTTCTGTTTTTTTCTCACGAAAACGAGTAAAAAATCGATTTGTTAAGATTTCAGCCTTAGTACCTATGCATTTTATGACAAAAGTGATCAAATTTATAAGAAATTGATAGATCTACAAATTTTATTTAAGCTACAATTTTTATTTAACTTTTATTTTTCGCTACAGAGCCTAGTTTAGCGTGAAGGAGAGATTTTCCGTATTTTTAAGCCAAACTGAGGTTGATTTTCATTTTGCGTCTTTCACTCATGATTAAAATAAGGTATGTTTTTTGAGGTTAGTTTTCTGT
Organism: Catonia carolina; assembly: GCA_035578175.1. NCBI lineage: Eukaryota > Metazoa > Arthropoda > Insecta > Hemiptera > Achilidae > Catonia > Catonia carolina. The sequence goes on along the minus strand of JAQMRL010000001.1, from coordinate 122,570,967 downwards.
TTATTCCTAATGTTTTTTTACTAATGTTAGGATATATTGTTCATTATTTGCATTGGCAAGAGAAAGTTTTGTGAGTGTTTCACACCAGATTATTTTTTAAATTTGAATACTTCCTTACAACTTATAATTTGGCCGGTTTGTTCTTTACTGGTGTTGACCGCAAACATTATCTTCAACATACAACTCCAGTATCAGTTGGTAATAAAATTCCAGGAATTTTGTGTTCACTAAATTCTTCTATACATAAAACCGAAAGGGATAAACAAATTTAAAAAAATAAATTACTTTATCCTTAAAAATTATTTTCTTGCAATCATTTCGTTAATACTGGAATAATATTGAATCTTCAAACACTGAATACCTTATTGCAAATAGCGAGGAACATTTTAATTTAGCAAATTACAAAGCTGAAGTTCTCTAACAGTTATTTTAGTCAAGTTTAATAATAGACAGTATTTTGCAGTAATATCTAAAAGAAACAACAATAATTTTTACAAACTATTACAAATTATTTGGATTATTTTATTTAGTAAGAAAATTAGACTACAATTTCTTTTTGTGCGTAATTACGTACAGTGAAAAATTAGTACTCCGTGTTCTCCAAACTTAAATAGTTTACGCAATGTTTGAAAGATTTTACGAATATTCCACAACGTAGATTCAAGTCTTTTGTCCATCACATCATTTTGTTCGTCTAAATCAGAGTATCATCGCGTTATTAACAGAAACAAAAAGTATTGTTTCATTTTTAATCGGTTACAAAGTATTCCTAATTTTAACCAGTTCATAAATTGTCTTTGTTTCAGTAATTTTCGTGAACCAATTCATTTTAAATTTTCGATACTCGAAGAGAATGTCTATGTTGCATGTTTTTGCACAGCTTTTAGCTGAAAGTTTACTTTGAAAGTTTTTACATTGGGTTAGTATGTTCCTAACTGGAAAGAATACTACTAGTCCTTCAGAACGGTAATCAAAATCACATTTCGTGTAGGATAAATTCTATTATAGCAACTTCATATAAATTATTACTTCATTTTTTCCATTTTGAATTTGAGTTCTAAAAATTAAATTAAATCATATACATAATTATGTAAAGCTTTACAAAGATTTAAATTAGGAAATTCTAATTAGCACAATAAAATTAATTTTTAAAATATATCCGTAAGTATATGAACAAGTTAAACTTGTGTTCAGCTGTATCAATATGTTAATGAATTCTTAATCCAGTAAGGTTTATGGCAGGAAACCTCTGACCATTAGACAGTCCAACATAATGTTAACATATTCAAGATTTAATAAGCCACAGTATTAATATTCTAGACACTCCACCACTCATTACGGGAGAAACGTGATTGTATTCTTTTAAATTAACGTACAAGGGCTAGTCACAAGTAATACTTCGTACATTAATAACAACGAAAACGAAAAAAAGTTATACTACGTATATTCTAAAATTGTAAGTTGATTTCGTCTCCTGAAGTTGTTTTTGTAATATATGCGCACTTAAAGTATATTCATAAAGTCCTTCGCATCTTATGAATATGGAATGCGTGCAGCCTACCTGACCTTAAAACTTTTGAAGTAGACTATGCTACTTTAACCTGTGGTTACGATTCTTCTAAGAGGAAACGAGCAAATATATAGTTTTCCTTGCTCAATCTTGTGCTTTTATAAATCACTTCAAACTACTTAGCCCATTATAACTATCAAAATATTAGTCAAGTTCTAACATGCCCTCTTAGTACTTTATAACTAAATAAATTACGAGTCTAATCTACATCCCTGTATAGTTCAGTGACATTTTACGTATTGGTGATAATTCAAGCACAAAATGAACTTTCAACATCAGTAACGCCTTCCGTCTGAAGTGCAACCTTGCTATGAGGTAGAATATTTTTTTAAAATTTCTGTAGTTAACAAGGGAGAGATATTTTGAAGAAAAATTAATGATGACATTATTCACAACCATGTACTTGCTATTCATGAAAAAATATATTATATACTCTACACCTGAACTGTGTGTGCTGACAGAGTATGATGTAACATTAAAGATGAAAATAATTTTAATTTTTTAAAACTAATAATTACATAAATATACCTAATTATTCATCGTTCCAATGAACTTCTTGTAAATACAAGTCAAATTCTTATAAGGTTTTGCATACCCTTTTTGATTAAAATTTCCCCTTATTGGTAAGATTGAAACTACAAAGAATTACTTTAATTTATTAAAACCCATAAAACTATTTTATTTATATTTTACTGTTTCTTCTTTTACTACTAAAGTTAAATTTTATGAAGACTTACAGGCTGACCAGAAAGTTTTGGTTTTTTTATGTACGAGTACATTGTCGCTAGGTCTCTGAACTACTGATGACGATCCACTAGGTCACTGTAATGATACTAAGATTGTTTATATTTTCCAAATATATTTTTTATTGTATCGTACTAGTTTGCGGAAAAAACTGCATGACAAAAGGTCCTAATTCAGTATTGTAACGATTTAATTGAAATTACTGTCGTTTTTGAATATTTGTCCCCTTTATTTTATAATAGGATGGAGTTTACTAAATTTACGACTTCATATAACCCATTATTATATATCTGGGTATTTTAAAGGTGATTCATTTAAAAGTAGCCCGCCGCTCGAGTAATTTAATTTATAGCCGCTCGAGTAATTTTCATATGCCATATTGGCAGCACTGATCACGATGTGATCGAATGGCTTTGAACAGACAGGCACGTTAGTCTGTTGTAAAGTTTTAGTGAGATTAGTAGTGTACAACGCATAGTTTACTTATTGTGTTATCAAAATACCATTTTCACTACAAGAAAGAAATGCGTTAGTTGAGGGTTACGTGCGCACAAATTCCATTAAACGAACACGCGCATATTTCTCTGAAAGGTTTCCTAATGCTACAGTACCAGCAAAGAGAAGTATACAACAACTTGTCGCAAAATGGCAAAAAACTGGATCAGCAGCGAATTGTAAACGGGAACTTACACCAACAATCAGTACGCCAGAGGCGATCGCAAATATTGAACAAAGAATCACTTTAAGCCCAAAGAAGTCGGTACGAAAGTTATCTCAATTAAAGCGGTATGAAATATTCTTCATGCTTGCGTTTTCTTAAGTCTTTAAAATTGAAACCTTATCATGTAACACATGTACAAGAAATCAGGGAGCCAGACAAAGAGAAGCGTTTGAACTACTGTTTCTGGTTTTTTAACAAAATTACGGATGGCGAATTAGATCTTACGCGATATTTCATGAGTGATGAAGCTTGGTTTCATTTGTCTGGCCATGTAAATTCACAGAACACTAGATATTGGTCAGTTGAAAATCCTCATGTGCAACATGAATCTCCACTACATGACGAAAAAATTGGTGTATGGTGTGCGATTTATGGACATCGTATTGTAGGGCCCATATTTTTTCATGAAACTGTAAATAGCGATGTGTACGTCAGAATTTTTAATAAATTTTATGAACAGTTAGCCGACGATGAACGCGAGTACAATTTTTTCCAGCAAGATGGTGCAAGATTTCACACGTCTCGCCAGTCCCTATCTCATATCAATCAGACTTTTCCCATGCGAGTTGTTAGTAAAGATTTTTGGCCTCCTCGTTCACCCGATTTGAGTATGTACGATTTTTTTCTATGAAGTTATTTAAAAGAAACTGTTTACCAAACAAACCCCCGCAATATACATGAGCTAAAGAATAACATCGTGGCAGCCATTCAAGTTATAGACGTTTCCGTATTGCGTCGTGTGTCCATTAATAACATTGAACGAGCGCAAAAATGTGTAAGCGTTCAAGGACGCCACTTTCAGCATCTACTGTAAAAGTGAAGTTGAAATTTTTATATAAATTTTAAATAAATACGTAAAATTATGTATTAAGTAATTCTATTTATTCATTTACTATTTGAATCCAATTGAGTGCTGAAGCCCGCTGTTAAATGCAGCGGGATACTTATCAATATATATATATTAATATAGATATATAATACAGGAATCATCCTGTATTATATATCACATTAATTTCTTCATTCATTATAATAAAGAATGCATTTGTGAAGGTGCAAATTGTTTTATTAGTTTTTCGAGGGATTCCATTCGCTCTTCCAACGTTTGTAACGCAATTTATAAATTAAAAAAATTAATCTGAACCATAAAATTTTACATAATATTTTGGTTTTTACAGTAGAAGGCGAAAAGACGAAATTTTGTTCCATTATATGTATTCGCTTACGCTTAAAACAAACTTATTAGCTAATGGATTACGGCTTCTAACTCCATTTTTACACTAATTATTTCATTTAAGTAACTCAACAAGCTAATGGAATAAAAATCATGGATTTTACATCAATTGGTTTACACAGGTAGCAGCAAAATTTGTGGAAAGAATTTGTATTGTTAATTAAGAGCGAACAGCTTTTTCTTTAATTTGCTGAAAGCTTATTCGCCTTGACATTTTTTAAGTAATGGTAGTACATTAAAATTAAATAAATTTATGTGGATTACAATCACACAGAAATCTGATACAGTTAGGAGCTAATTCTCATATTTTTTACTAACTATTTATTCAATTTTTTAATGCATAACGTAAACAAAAAAGCGTGCAGTTGCTGAAAGTATTACAAAGCAATAAAAAAAATTGTAGGTACCCAAACATAGGCCGGCCTGTTGGCGTAGTGGTTAGTGCAACTAGCTTCAACGCCGGGGTCCCGGGTTTGATTTCCGGTCAAGTCTGGCATTTTTTCATCACTCATTTTCATTCATCATCCTTCTCACCGTCTGCATTAGCAGAAATTGTAAAATAGTCAGATGTAAAACCAAAATAAAAGTACCCAAACATTTAAACCGTTATTTAAACTTTAAAAAAGATGTATTTCGATAACCAAAAGTAAATTTTGAAACAATAGTTCGGCGTTTCCAAATTAATTCCACGTGTTCAATGGATTTTATGAGCACAAAAAATAAGTTTAACTTTGAAAAATTATCAACCTTTAAAGATATTGCCACAAAATATTAGTTCAAAGTTCTTTTCACCAGCAAGGGTCTTAAGAATCTGTATAATTAGTCTCATCTATATGAAGTAAAAATTATTACTGATTTTTATAATTCATGTACAATATCACTGACATTCAAAATTAAAATTTTTCAAACCGATGTTGTATTTGTAACACATTGCTAATATTGTACACATAATTAAAGACAACTGTAATAATTGGTGTTCAAATCCCTCTCAGTCATTAGTGTTATTAGATTAATGAGTAACATAAACCACATACTTAAAAAGCAGTGTGTAATGATGTTGTACATTTTTTTACTGCTCCAAAGCCACTAAATTGGGCGCCAGTATTTTTTGAAAATTTATGTTTCAAAAATTTTATAAATTACCTCAGAAAGTTGGTGTTCATGTATGATAATTAAGTACATCCTATTATTCATTCCGTCATTTATGTTCGCAAACATGTAGTTTAAACCGTCAAAGAGGAATTCAATGTAACTACTGTACTTCATATTTGTTATCAGTGCACGAATGTTTGCACTCCATGTAGTACTTAACTAACTCTAGGGAATATAGAGCGTTACTGTATACGTATTTGCTTGTTGATATTCTCTGGCGTTTTACAGCAGATACAAGTGATTCCACTCAATCGACACACGTTCGTTGCGTCACTGCATTTCGAGGGTTTTATGAAAGTAAAAAGTTTGCTACAAAATCTGGTCTTGGAATCTTATCAAAATTGTTTAGAAAAATCAACTTTTTCTACTCCTTCATGAAAATAAATATTTGACATTTCATTCTGTTAGTTGTATTAATTATTACAAATTACAGTTTACTAAATTTAAAAAATAAGTGTTTAGTGTTTAAATCGATTTACTATTCAGCATATGAAATGTCCATTAACTGCAAACAAAATTTGAATAGTAACATTAAAGTACGAATTTAAAATAAGTTTTTGATAATAATATCAAAATATTATGCATGAATATTTCGAAAAGAAATTCACAAAATTAAACTGCATAAACATTTTCATTCGTCTATTCACTGACTTTATTTCGTAACATCGTTTGGTCATTAGTTTTAGTAGAGATCTAAAATAAGTTTTCGATAATAATATCAAAATATTAAGCATGAATATTTCGAAAAGAAATTCACAAAATTAAACTGCATAAACATTTTCATTGGTCTATTCACTGACTTTATTTCGTAACATCGTTTGGTCATTATATTTAGTAGAGATCTATGGTGTAATACAGGTGCGTCTCAACGTATTGTAATTTCCTAGACTCTAATATTAGGATTCTACTCCAGGATCTAGAGCTAGATTATTTTGATTGGGGGTTTACTGAATCTGGAGAGCGTTTTTTTTTTTTTTTTTTTGGTTTACTGTATGCATAAAGTTCAGAATAATTAGTAAGAGTGTTAGATGAAAACAGATGTTAAAATGTGTCAGACCTGACCGGGAATATTGAACTCGGTACCCCCGCCATATTAGTCTTATTACAAAATCTGTATATTCTGTTTGGAGCGGTTCAAGCCCCTCCTTAGCTACGTGCCTGCCTACAGATTTACAGTCTTGCACACTAATCATTGCGCCGTAGAAAGAACACTTTCTGCGTTTTAATTTATTTCAATGTATTAATGCGTAAATTCAAAATTGTAAATTATTAATGTGTAATTCAAATTCAAATTTAAAATTTTTTGTAATACTGAGTCAAAATGGAACTGGACACTTTATTCGGAACATGATAATAATCCGTACGTTTCTCGAGTGATCAAGAAAGTAGATTAGTTTGTACGGAAGATTCTTTTCTTTTCTCAAAGGCAACCGAAGAAAGTTTACTATTGCTACAGCGATCATGAAATCGGAAAAATAACTTGAAATACACCTTTTTCCCTGAAGGAATCGAATCTTTTTTCTTGAACCAGCTGCATAAGAAATAAAGGATCTATTAGAACTATAGTCGACTAGAACTAACGGTTGGACATATGGAAATGTTAATACTTTCATTAAACACTTCAAATGAATTAAAAGGGTCTCTTATATTATTAGGAAGTAAATATCAAGAAAAATGTTTATTTTAATACTATAAATTTAAAAATCTACGTTCACAAAAAGCAGATTGGTAATTTTAATACATGCGTTCAAAAATTTCAACAATATCTTGTCTGTTTATCCTAAGAAATAGTAAATGCAGTTCTTCATAAAATATGTCTGATATAAAGGAAGTAAAGAATTTTTAAATGAGGAACAACTCCAACTCTTGACAGATCAATACAAACTCATTACTTTCAGGTAGGGAAACTTATGAATACTGTATAACAGTTTTAATAAAGATAATGTAACTCAAGTTAAAGTTATATAGCATGACATTTTAGTAAATATAAATGTTATTAGTGAAGAAGTAAACGTGAAACTTAAAATATATTTTTTCCATTTATTATTTAGTTACACTTTTTGATTTAACTACTTAACCTATTTAGATCAAGGATCTGTCAAGATCCTACATTAACAAAACCAAGGTCATGGGTTCAAATGTAAAGTTTTCTATTGAAATTATAAATAGATCTATCAATAAGTAAACATTATGATATAGTATAAAAAATACAGATTATTACATGTAATATCAACCCATTAATCCACCTTCTTGTTCGGGTGGTTAAAACATTAGACTCATGTGGTGCATTACAAATTGGAAAGGAAAGTCCAGATTTCAATTTCCGACTAGGCTCTGATTATTTCTCATTTAACCATACAGATTCCTTACGGTAACCATGGTAATTTTTAATAACCAAAGAAATTTATTTGACAACAAAACTAGCTGACCGATGCGAATTAATTCACCCAATAATATTAATTTATTCGAAGCAGTCAATTCCATATTACATTAACACTTTACAGTCTTATTTTTACAGTGTTTTGTATCAGTATTTATGAAATTGTAGCGACATAAAAATATATTGTTTCTTTTAAAGTAATAAATTAACACATCATGTCAAAAAATAAAAAATAGTGTGACGGATAAATTGTTAAATTAATGGATATAATTAGTAGTTGTCAAGTCAGGCGTTTGTCGGGAAAAGACCGACATCGTAACAATAAACTTTAAAGTAAATTTATGGATTATTGAAAATAAACTTTTACAATAATTGAAACACGTGCAAAGTTACTGACTCTATCAAAGTACTTGTGCCGATGAAGTCGTTAAGATATAGTTGAATGTGATTGGTTGAAAATTTTGAATCCTAAGATGTGATTGGATATTATAGATTTTATAAATAATTTCAAGGTGAAATTAAAAACGACGCTTCTTAAAAATTATAAACGGAAGGAGAGTTCAACTTTGGCAGTCCTACGGAGAGGATGTGTGCTCCGTACGCGTAAAAGTAACAATGTGCTTCAATAATAGGCTACATTAGTATAACATCTATAAGTTAAATAATTAGTTTGAAATTAGAACATCTTGTTTAAAAATACATATAATGCTCAGCGAATAATTTAAACTTAACAACCAAAGCGAATGATTTTAATTACATCGTATGAACTTCACTGGACAACCACGGAACTTCGAAAAGCCCATGGCAGGTATTTCTAAAGTAATTAATATTCTGTACAGAAAATTTTTTAAAACAAAAACATTAATAATTAAAACTAAAAGCGCTATTTTATTTTATTTTGTAATGAAACACAATTTAAAAATTGTTATTTTGTAGATCCTGTGTGTAAAATAATAAATATTTCGTATATCATTAAACTTATATTTTTATGTATAAATGTGTTTTGTTTCATTATTCAACTTTTTCTATACAACGAAAATAGTCGTGGTCACGAACCCACAAATAACATATCTTTTGGTAAATATTAAAATTTCTTTAAAAACTCTACAAGTATTTAACATACACTTGTGGGAAGTAGTAATAGTTCTTTTCTTCAAAATAAGGTATGTGCACCTAAATACGTAAACAATTCCCATAACTATAATGACAGTCAAAACAAACTAAACTTTGCAATGTTTCCACCAAAATAGTAGCACCATCGATATTTAAATTCAATTATTTTGTTACGCGTATTTGATTTTCGAAATATCGCGACGGCTTTTACCTTTTTTCATTTTTTGAATTTTTGCAGAATCCGAAAAAAAATTCTACTGAGTACTCTTTTTCTAAATAGTTGTAAACAACCATGGAATCACTGGAACTACTGGACCATGGAACTACTGGAAACTTTTTTAAATCCGTTTAGTATAATTCTGCATTTAAGCACCCTCTTAAAGCCTCGCTTACCCCTCTTAAAGTATATTTACCAAATTTTACGTAACAAATATAATGACACGTGTGATCAAAACCTTACTAAACGTTTTAGTGCGTATTTAAAATAAACAAGAGTAATCAGATAGATAACTGTATTTTAAAGAGTAAAATTTTAAATGTTAATAAGTGTAGAATTTATTTCTAAACAAAATGTTTTCCTTCACAAAAAGCTCTGTTGATTTAAATAAGGCAGTCATTAATAAAATATACACGTAGTCACAATAAATAGACATATCTGAAATATTACATACGTATTTAGATAATTAAATTCTTTATTCATTTTGGTAGACACATACACATGATTAAAAACAAGTTAGGGTTTTCTTTTTTCATCCTCTCGAGATTAAAAATAAGTTAAATTTATACTTTTCCGTTCTCGTATAACTGATATACTTTGAATGCTAAGCAAGCTAGCAAGAGTTAGAGTGAGATAGTTAAGAAAGCGAGAGTAGAAAATCAGCTAGATAAAAGAAAAAATACAAACAATTAAGTACTACTAGAAAAATAATATGAAAAATACCTCGTTTAAAGCTTGAAAAAAAGAAAGCGAAATGTATTGAATACATTATGAAACATTATTATGAAATAATCATGGATATTTTCGATGGTACAACACTGGGCAAAAGAAAGAAGGGAAGGCTAATGAACTAGAGCTTAAAAGCGTTAATACAAATAATAAGAAATTCAATAAGTAAATTAGACTTAAAAATCTGAATTACTGAAAGGAACTCACGGTTCCAGCGACGACGCGACAACGCTTAATAAAACAAAGTCTTATAATATAAGTGAATGTATTTACAATTTACTTCATAAATTTAGTGTATTAGGTTTAGGTGTTTTAGGTGTTTTCTTATACTACAAAAATCATATTGGCATATTTTGTATCTTATTTTATTTACTCCTGTTTACTAAAAATAAGGTAACGACATCATATATTAAGAAGTTCAAATAAAAGAATTTTCAAGAAAGACAGGTAATCTTTAAATATAACTTTGTGACTTTATTAGGAGAATACCATTCCTAAAATGCCATGACATAGAGGATAAAATGTAAATCCATGTAATCCTGTGTCGGCAGGATCATGTCTTTGCTTCCTCCTTGTCTTGTTCATATTTTTACAAGCTTTCCATATTGCAGGATGTAATGTATTTTCTAAACTTATAGGATTCGTATGAAGGTTATGCAGATGAATACAAATTATTTTTTATCCACCCTGGTATTCAGTGTAAAAGAAACCGTTTTTCTTTGCAATTAATTTAAAAATAATTGATGTAGCTCTATGGGGTGTTGATTAATGCGACTCAGTTTTGAAACTATTTGGAAACGTAAAAAAAGAGACACCAATCGTTCAATACATATTATTAATAGTAAGCTTTAATTTGGCTATATAACAAGACCAGTTGAATATTTGACAAGTTGTCAAAATTTGACAAGACGAGTTGAAAAACCTGAAATATTACTGCCTTGTTGAATTTTTAACATTTCGAGTAAATCTTTATTAAATAAACTTTTATGAGCGTTATGTAAATTTTTATTTTCTTTAGAGATATTACTGCAAATAAAACTTCTGTGAAGTTTTTGTCATTTTACGTATTCTCACGTCATCTGTAGTGCACAATGGGAAGATATTGCGATGGAGCAAAGTTTTCGATTCCCGAATTAAACTGATTTTTACGTGTCATGTCCTAATCCAGTTTTAATGTCCCCATTAAGAACTGCGGCCTCCCTCTCTTCAAACCCCAGAACACACAATTCGTACAGCTTAGATCCTCTCAAAAGGCTCTCACTAGCTCTCTGAAGGGTCGGGAAAGGCCCATACCAAATTATCATGAAAGTGCCACCACTCGTGGCAGCAAGTAACTTGCCAGACAATAAGTAAATAGACTAATAACATACCTTACTAATTTAAAATCTAAGATAAGTTTTTTAAGTCTAATTTACTTATTGACTTATTGACCCTTGTAGACCTGTCCGATAAACTTACAACTAGCTATGTAGCCCCAGAATTAGGGGTTGGCTACTTTACTCTGATACAAAAATACAATTCGTTCTCAAAACCGTGTAAAAAGATTTGGATTAACATTATTATCTATATTTTCTAGGCTCATTGGTAACATAAGAAATATTCCTGGGAAAATTTTTGTGAGCTCTATTGTTATTCAAATAATATGTTCTATTTTCAAGTTTCAGTCAATTATATTGGATAAAAATGAAAATAGCAAAAATTAAGGAGAAATATAAATGGTAAACTTTTTATAATGATAATAATGTTTTCGTAAGACTCTCAGTTTAGTCTTTATTCGTATTTTATGTGAAAACATTGCATAAAAATCAGTTTTTTCTTTTAAAACAACTGCTATACAATAAATTTAAAAAAAGATTTACATAAAATATTTAAAGAGAGTCAGAAGTGCTGCTACCTTAGTATGTAATATTGTCAGTAAGTTAGTTTTTTATCTAATAAGTTTAGCGGAAATTCGTTACATCCTTCAAACCGTGTAAACCTTTTCAATTCCATATTGACCAATTTAATGTAGATCTGTTCTGACCTATCAACGTTAACATAAAGTAAGTAAAATACAACAAGTAATCATCAAGCATGCCAAGTAGCGAAAAGTTACAGTGGTTTTCACCTAGATATGTTTTTTTACTAATTTAAATGCAGTGTTATAGTAGATAGTAATTTCTTACTGACAGAATATTGCAAGCCGATGTAGGTTTCTGAATTGATTAAGCAATTAACCCTTTACTTATTCATTTGTTTGTCTGTCTGTCATCAGACCGCTATGTGATCCCGCAATATAGTTTCAGATCAATAACTGTGTCACTGTAGACATAAAGCTACATTATTATATTTACCTTCTAATACACTTTAGTAAAGCTAAAGACAACTAATTTTTAAATATCACGGTCGTATGTAAGGCTACAAAAATCTCTGTGTTTATTGTAAATTTAACTAAATTTTGACTTTGGTCTAACAGTAAAATTACTTTCCCACGACGGTTTATTGTCTAGTTATACCAAAAAAATAGTTTTTCCAGTTTTATTCTGAAAGAGCTAAAACTATAACGAATACAGGATCTTATGATGTATATTGTATATATCTAGTATTTCTGTGTTTACAATTCGGGATAGAAGTCTACTTTTTCCAGTTTTTAAAATTATTACTTCTCATCCAAGTTTTTCAACTGATTAGATAATTTCCTTTGTTTCAAATCACTTAGTTATAACTAAAAAGTTACGGGTATCAAGCAAATGTTAGATTAACAAAAGCTAAAAATACAAATTTTTAAACTATGATTGATTTACGAATACTATGTTAAATAATATTAGTGTTGTGAAGTGCACTGCTGTATTTGTCCACTGTTTTTTCATTGAAACATCATTAATTTATCAGTTATTATTGTGTGATTGTGTGTGAATGTTACATCAATATGTAAGTTGGTAATTTTTTTATTTTATTTGTTGCTGAAAGACTTTTTACATTTATATTTTTTGTTTGTTTTATTAAAATAGAACGTTATTAGGTTAAATTTTTAAAATGTCGACACAGGGTTCTTCTTCTTCAACCCAATCATATGATATTGATTGTTCTAGTGGTATGCCTATAAATAACAACTTATCGGTCGCCAAATTTTCAACCTCTTCCGATCAGGAAGGCGCTGCTAAACCATGTGTTGATAGATTTTCAAATCACACATCGGAAAAACGATTCATTCGGGATCCAAGACTCGGTAATGAATCACGTAATTTATCGGTTGACAAAAACATACCGACATTACCATCAAAACCTCAAGACGAGTTTACTGTTGTAAGAGCGAGAAATAATAAAAGAAAGGCGGAAAAGTCATCAAATGATTTGCGTGCAGGGAAGCGACTCGATAATACAGCCACAGCGTTTCCACTTAGCAACGCTTACGATGTGTTGTCAGACAATTCCGACATGGAAGACGATTCATCTACAACTGAACCAAAGCCGCCCCCTGTCTTTATTCCCAGCGTTAGCAACCTGCAACTGCTTTTAAATATAATCACCAGCAATGGTGTAAACAAAACAGATTATGTGTACAAAATTATCTCTCGAAGTCAAATGAAATTGAACGCCAGCAACAGCCGTGCATATTCGACGATAATAAAAAATCTGAAGTCTTCTAAAATCGACTTCCACACCTACCAGCTAAAACAGTGCCGTGCATTCAGGGTTGTTCTACGTCACGTCCACTACTCAGTTGACGTCAACGACGTGATACAAGAACTGGCTACGCATAACCATGCCGTACGGAACATCTCGAACATACGGCACAGAATTACGAAGGAACCTCTTTCGCTTTTTTTTGTGGATTTAGAACCGGCGTCTAATTACAGAGATATTTATAAAATAGAATTGTTGCAAAACGCCAAAATAAAATTTGAGCCACCCTACCAAAAAAACGATATTATTCAATGTAAGCGATGTCAACGGTACGGGCATTCAAGAGCGTACTGCAACAGACCATTTCGTTGTGTGAAGTGCGGTGATAATCATGACACTACTATTTGTGGTAAACAGAAGGACGCCCTACCATTATGCGCTTTGTGTGGAGGAGACCATCCCTCTAACTACAAAGGTTGCGAAATATACAAACAGATTAAACAACGAAAATTTCCACCTTTACGCGAAAGAACAGTTACACCACCGGAAACTCAGACGGTCAGCTCAAAATTTGTCACCCAAGTTGTTGCAAAAAACAGCGTCCAGGAAACATTACATCAGACACCTAACAGTAACAGTATTTTAGACTATGCGAGAGCCGTAAAGGGCAATTCTACGCAACCAATCCGTTACAAACTGATCCGATTTCAAATCTACAACAATCATTTCTAGAACTACGAAACGTAATACAAAAACAAACAGAACAAATTGCGACACTATTAAATTTACTTCCAATCGTTGTTTCGAAATTGAATTAAAATGGAGCAAGTATTATATAAAATTGCACTCTGGAACGCCAATGGCTTAAGTCAACATATTCAAGAACTAATCACATTTTTAAACATATACAACATCGATGTCATGCTTTTATCAGAAACACATTTCACTAACAGGAGTAACATCAGGTGCAACGGTTATTCTCTATACTTTACTAATCATCCTGATGGTACGGCGCATGGAGGCTCCGCTATATTAATAAAAAATAATATTAAACATTACGAACTTCAAAAATTCGCAACACCTTATCTACAAGCAACAAACATTGTCATTGAGGACGTGCGCGGACAAGTAACAATTTCAGCGCTATACTCTCCCCCGCGGCATCACATTACGGCCGCTCAATTTGAAACATTTTTTGAAAGTTTAGGTAACAAATTTATTGCGGGAGGTGATTACAATGCGAAAAATCAGGCATGGGGTTCTCGTTTATGTAATCCAAGGGGTAGAACTCTGTTCAATGTTGTACAAAAACATAATTTAGGCTTGTTATCGACGGGTGAACCAACGTACTGGCCAACCGATCGACGCAGAATTCCGGATCTCCTCGACTTTTTTGTTACCAAAAATATAAGTCAAAATTCTATTCGAGTAAAATCGGTCCTGGATTTGTCCTCAGATCACACTCCTATAATCGCCAGCGTTGGTTGTAAACTACAAAAAAGAAGACACTCCCTATTCTGCGTAACAAAAACACAGATTGGGCCTCTTTTAAGCGTCTGGTTACCGAAAATATAATTCTAAATGTATCATTAAAATCGCAAGACGAGATTGAGGAAGCGGTTGAGCAATTTAATATTTTTTTTTTTGGTTTAAAAAAAAATATATATTTAATTGCTCAACCGCTTCCTCAATCTCGTCAATTTAATAAGGTAGTGCAAAATGCCGCATGGAAATCAACTACAGACGCCAACAAAGACACTCATGGCAACAGTTGCCCTGCTACCATTCGAGAATTGATAAACTACAAACGAAGATTAAGTCGAATTTGGCAGCATAGCAGACACCCAGATGACAAAACAAGATTCAATCATGCAGCACAACATCTAAAGTACACGCTTCTAGAACTGCGTAATCATTATTTCCAAGACAGGTTGGTTCAATTATCTCCAACGGCAGCTACTGACTATCCATTATGGAAAGCTACAAGATACATAAAACGATCAAAGAAACAAATTCCACCTCTTCGTCTAACGGATGGAAATTGGGCTAGGACCACAAAAGAAAAAGTGGAAGCGTTTGCGGAATATCTGTCCACTGTCTTCCGCCCACACGACGATGATATCGATCGAAAATTAGAAGAAGACATTTTAGAACATCTTGAAGCCCCATTTCAGCTATCACCTCCTATTAAATCTTTCACTCCGGCTGAAGTGATAACTACAATCCAAAAGCGCCTGAGTTCCAAAAAAGCTCCTGGCTATGACCTAATTACCGGTGAGGTGTTGAAGCAACTCTCAAGGAAGGGAATTTTACTCCTGACATTCATTTTCAACGCAATTCTAAGGACGGGTTGCTTTCCATCTCAATGGAAAGTTGCCCAAATAGTCATGATTCTTAAACCTGGCAAAGAACCTACTGAAATTACGTCATATAGACCGATCAGTCTTCTATCCGTCACATCAAAAGTTTTTGAAAAATTGCTACTTGATCGTGTAAAACCTTTTTTGGAAGAAAGTGTTTACCCGGATCATCAATTCGGTTTCCGTGAAAAACATTCTACGATAGAACAGGCACATCGGATAGTTAACCAAATTCGATATACCTTAAAAAAAAGGAATTTTGCTCAGCCGTCTTCTTAGACGTAGCTCAGGCCTTTGACAAGGTATGGCATTTAGCTCTTCTACACAAAATTAAATTAAACCTGGATCATAATTATTTTCCTATTCTAAAATCATTCTTAACCGATCGTTTTTTCCAAGTGAAATTTGATGATGAGTTATCGATCTTGCACCTAATTTGTTCAGGTGTACCTCAAGGTAGCATTTTAAGTTCTTTTCTATACACGCTATTTACAGCAGATATTCCTGTAAATGAACATGTAACAACAGCAACTTTTGCCGATGACACTGCTATTATTGCATCTGATGCCTCCCCAGTCCACGCTTCTGAAAAACTACAGCAACATCTAAATGACATTCAAGACTGGTGCCAAAAATGGAGGATCAAAGTAAATGAACAGAAGTCTGCACACGTAACCTTTACGATGAAACGAGAATCATGTTCACCAGTAACGTTTCGCAACAACGTAATTCCACATTCAGATGATGTGAGATACTTGGGCATCTATCTAGACAGGCGATTGACGTGGAGAAAACATATATGGACCAAACGGAAACAACTTGGACTCAAATTACGACAACTATATTGGCTTGTTGGGAGGCGATCACAGTTGTCTTTGGAAAATAAATTGACACTGTACAAGGTGATGATAAAACCAGTTTGGAGTTATGGAATTGAACTCTGGGGCACAGCAAGTACATCTAATGTAGAAATATTACAGAGATTCCAATCGAAGTTTCTTCGACTTATATGCTGTGCACCTTGGTATGTGCCTAATGAAGTACTCCATCATGACCTGGGCATACCTACGGTGGGAGAAGAAATTAGCAGTCGGAGTGAAAAGTATTTAACCAAGTTGGACACTCATTCCAATCATTTGGTTATAAATCTTCTCGATGACAATATTGAACATCAAAGACTCAAGAAGGCGAGAATATTAGATCTTCCATTCCGTTTCACCTGATCTAAAATGTTTAACCATCCTTTTAAGATCAAAAACACAAAATTATATTGCGGTTGTCAACTCTTATTTATTAATAATCTAAATCTTGCTAACTCTCATTAATCTAAAATTAATCATCTAATAAATTTTCTATCATCAGTTACACAGATCATCAGTATCACGTCTTCATTCGCTCCTTTTCACACCTTCATTCACTTCATCCGTATAAAAAAAACAAAAAAATTGTACGTCACCAGGACCAAGAAGAAACCCTTCATCAACTATAACCAAACGATGACATGGAAGCAACGCTGCTGATTGCTGTCTTCTTCAAGTTTTATTCATTATCAACACATTTACTGAAAGTTTTTGTTAAACAGTTTGTAAATAATTCTTACTGTTAAAAAAAAAATGATTGATTTACGAAAAAGTGGTATCTATTTTCATGCACTACCAAATTTTCAAAGTAAGTTTTCTTTCAATCTTTTACGAAGTTGCGTTAACCATGTGTACAGTTAAAATACAGCTAACTATTAACGAAGTTCCGTTTACCTCTTTCAGTAAATTCATCTGAACTGCTAATTGAGAACATTACACGTCAATATAAAAAACAATAAGTAGTCTTGTAGAAACTATAGTTTCTACAAAAAATCGATTGAAACTTTTCTTTTTAATTTTTTTATATTTATTTATTCGTGCCTGTACAGTGTATTATGAACAAATGAGCTCGATGATGACGAAATATAAACGTCATAAAGAAGCAAACCACTCGTTGGTTGAGCATGTAGCTATCTAATTTTACATGATTTCTTTGAAGCATAACGTAATACAAATTTACATAATCTCAAACTCCACACCAGGCAAAAGAGCCATACCAAACGCATGTTTTGCGAATTCTTTTTTTCTAACCATTTCTCTTTCTTTTCTTTTTACTTTCCCTTCATTTTTCTTTCTTTTCTTTTTACCTTCCCTTGCGCTGAATGTATAGGGAAGTAAAGTATTATTTTCATGTCAATTTTTTGAAGTCAAGTTTTCACCGGATATACGCATTTTCAAACCCCCTGAACAAAGAAAAACCACATTTTTAGCAATTGGTTTATGTGTGCGTGTGTCTCTGTATGAGTGAACAAAATATCTCAATAACGGAACATTGTACCAAATTTAAACTTACTAAATTGAGTCAAACGTAAGTGAAGTGTGTAGGGTACTCAATTTCAAAGGTACACCATGCAGTGTTGTACCCCGTACGTTCGGTTCTAGAAAAGTCATTCCCATTTCTACGGAACAATAACTCCGTACCCTAGGAATTTATTCTGAAGGGTTAATTAATTAGAAAAATAATAGAGAGTTGGTTTAAAAATGAACTAGTGTACACATTGCACACGTAAGTATATGAAGGGTCACGTGAATGAACAGTTTTTTTCATGTCATTCCTGCTGCATTATGACATTTTATCAGCACATTTGTAGTTGTTTTATATGAAACAAACGAAAAAATTAAATAAGTAGATACAATACAGTATGTATTATTTTTTTAAATAAATCTGACACTATGACGTCCGATAGAGCCGTGTATTAGATGTTCATGGATCAAACCTATCAAGTTTCAAATTGATTGGCTGCCATACATACGAGTAAATCAGAGTAAAAGAGATAAGCATTTATGTCATAAAATATATCAAGATGAGAATTTTCAATATTGCACTTGGAAGAATTTTATGTATTTTCTTTTTTAATGCCAAAAATGCTACGCAACAGTATAATACATTGTAGCACAATATTCTATTTTGACAGATATTGTTTTCTCTCAAACAATAAAAATACAAACTGCAATTAAATTGTGTAGTATCTTCAAATGAAACAATAATCCTCCATCTGATTTTGTTATCAGCTCAACTGTCCTTTTTCTTTATTATTCTCTTTTTATGGTTTCTTTATTTGTCATATTTTGAAACTTTTAATTTAGTATGCCATAAAATTCTTGCAAAAAATTTAACATCATGATTCTACCACTCGTGAATACATCACATCAACAGATATAATTTTCCCCAGGGCTTAAAGAAGCTTTTATTGCATTATAGGCTTAATAACATTACGAGACAGCTAAAGTTCAAAACTAAGGAGCACTTACATTATTTTAGAAACCAACCGAGTAAACGTTACAGGCATAGCTATGCAAGTATTCATGTCCACGGCAACATGAGCAAAAATTCGTAAGTTACTTTTATTTTTACGTAAAAAATCATTCTGAAAACTACGATTGAAGCTATTATCTATAGCTCTATATTTTTAAATCGGTTAGCGATTTGAACATGGTTATTTCTTTAGTTTTAACTGGTCGAATTTTCAATTCAAGGAAAGATAACAATGTATCTACCCTGTTGGTTTGCCAAATAAGTACTAAGGTACCGCAAATTGAGCCATATAGTTAATTTTTAAAAAAGAAGAATGTTTAAACTGGTCAGCTAGTAAATTATTAATAGAATAAGCTGAACCCACTAATGCTGTTTATATTAAAACAACATTCCATGTATGGAATATTATATCGTGCGCGGGCCCAATTACTTTCCCATTTATGTTTTTTAATTGTTTTTTCCCGGTTTTATTACACTCTTTGGCAGGTCATGTTGTTGTGGTCAGTGCAACGGGCTTCTACGCCAAAGGCCCAGTCAGGTCTGGCATTTTTCCTCACTCATTTCCATCTACTTCCCTTGATTGTCTGCATTAGCATTATATTCAAAGCAGTCAGACATAAAACAAAAAAAAAGTAATAAACGTCAACACTTTTTTGTACTATTTTTTCAAGAATAATAATTCTGATTTTCAAAATTACAGCTAAGAGCGTACAGAAATAATAGTATATTTCTTTAAGTCAGTTACCTTCTTTCTTTTCCTCAGTCGAAAGTTATTTGAACACAAAAGATTTATTTTTCTTGATAGTACTAAGAGAATACGCATGCTGATTTTTAGATCTATAGCTCTTTGGTAGGGGGGCGTGTGTATGGAAATAATATTAATTTGTAAAGGGTAGACACACTCATTTGTACCCATCAGAAGCAATTTATCGAAATGAAAATCCAATATTATTCTGCTTAGAACCTAATCAACAGACTTTAAAAATTCCAACTCTCTAAATGTTCGGGAAGCTGGAAATTGGTGATGAGCGATTTTCAGTACAGTGAAATTCTTCTTCTTCAAGTGCCGTCTCCGCGTCGGAGGTTGGCGATCATCATTGCTATTCTAACTTTCGAAACAGCTGCTCGGAACAGTGACGTGGAGTTGAGACCAAACCAATCTCTCAAATTCTTCAGCCAGGACGCTTTCCTTCTGCCCGGCCGGCGCTTTCCTGCTATCTTTCCTTCCATTGAATTTAGGAAATTCAATTTCAACAGTGAAATTAGGACTTTCTTATTTACACATTACAAGTGTACAGTTAAAAGAGTTTCTTACTGCACTAATTCACTTCATCATTGCATCTACAACCTTAAAGTTTTTAATTCTTACATGTCTTATACTAGAATAAATTGTAATAGAATTTCTCTCATTTGATTAAGTCTGAAATCCACAAAAATTGTTTTTTTGGGTTTACTTGGACTGAGAAATGATTACGATTTTACGTAATAACTAATATTTTAGAAACGTTATTGCAAAGACTGATTATATTCTCTTGGATAACTAAAATTTTATCAGAGTGTTAACTACAAAGCTCTCTGGATAACAGCTCGCCTGCGACCTGTTGTTGAATCTGTTCTTCCCCCCGAGCAATTTGGTTTTCGTCAAGGACACTCCACAACTACCCAACTCCTCCGCATCATCACGGCACTTGTGGATGCCAGAAATTCTTACTGTGACACGACGGCTGTACTGCTTGATTTTCGGGCTGCATTTGACCGCGTCTGGCATATGGGCCTCCTTTACAAACTGGCACAATTCTTTCCCCCCTCAACTGTCCGATTACTCCATTCCTATCTTACTGGAAGACAATTCCAAGTCTCTGTCACTATTCCTCAGTTCCACATGGCCATGTCCCCACTCACCCATTCGTCCGCGGGTGTACCTCAGGGCTCGGTCCTTGGGCCCATCCTCTATCTTATGTACACCTTCGATTTTCCTGTCCGTGATTCAATCCAATTCGGACTGTTTGCCGATGATGCTATCCTGTACCGTCACGGCAGATGCCTCCGCCTCAATTGCCGCGCGCTTCAAACTCAGCTTCTAGACATCACTAGCTGGTGTCGTGTCTGGAGACTATCACTTAACCCCACAAAATGCGAAGCAATCCACTTTACACTAAAACGCAATGTTCCTCCGCCTCTACGATTGGAAGGGGAACTCCTCCCATGGCAGAAGAGCGTGAAATATCTAGGGGTTGACCTAGATAAACGATTGACACTTCGACAGCACATTGACAGCAAGCTTAGCAAGGGTAGGGCCTTGTTCGCTTTACTCATCCCTTTGTTCCTCTCTCCTGCATACTCCTCAAAACTGAAACTTCTGATGTACTCCTCTATCCTACGTCCTTTCCTTTTGTACGGGTCACCGGTATGGTGGCCCTTTCTCTCCAAGTCCAACAAAAGACGTACTTCAGCATACCAGAACAAAGTCCTCCGGTGCATCACACAGTTCCACTATCTTATATCCAATCGCATCATACACGAACACCTTCTCTTCCCTTCTATGGAGGACTTTATTTACAATACCTCGAAACGGCTACACGACGCTGGGAAAACTGACGGACCCCAGATCATTCAGGACTTGTACCGACGCCTACACCCACCTGAAGTCTCTATCCCATTACCATTCCACGACTTTATCTAAATTTTAGAATGACCCACTTAACAAAATTTAGAGTTGCCACATTTTTATTCTGCCCTGTATTCCTCTTATTTACCCATGCCCCTCCTACTTGTATGACTCACTCCCCCCAGTTGGTAGTTGTCCCCATGTTCCTATGCATAATCACTCCACTACGGTGAAAAGAGCCGCCATTTTAAATTAATAAACACTCAGAAGATAAAAAGGCCGGTGATTATGCCAAACTCTACCCTTTCCGTCTCCCCTGAAATCATAAACTAACCCCTACCTTAAATTATACCTTTAGTCCACGTTCAGTAAAATGCATGCCTTCCCCTCACCAAAATATTAGGCCTCCCACAAAACTGAAAAAAGGCCACTGAAAAATAAAATAAAATAAAAGAGCCGCTCTTAAACCCACTTGTCCCTTAATTTAAATTTTCCACAAATAAATTCTAAAAATAAATTACCTCCTTTCAAGTCCCAGTTCCAATGTCCCACGAACCAGAATCCTATTCCCTATTTAAACTATAAAATTCCCCCTAAATTTCTTGAGGTTGCAATTATTCTGTTATATTGTTCCCCGAGCGACCAGGTGTTCCTTAACACGATGTCGCCATCATAGGGCTTCTTAGCCCTCTCAACCAGGATTCAGGATTCAGGATTCTCTGGATAAATTGTTCTTTTTTTCTCACCATATTTCCTTCTACGTTACAATGAGGTTTTCTTATTACATTACATTTTCATGTAAGATTGGACTGTATAAGACTATATATTTATTTGGTTTAAATACGTGAAGCCAGTTTTTAACATGTGTGTGGAGTTAAGGATATGTCAATAACAAAAATAAAAATTTACAACTTAAAGCCAACATATTGCTAAAAAATTCTAAGTAAATTATAATCGCTAATACTACAAATTTTTACGGGGTATCAGTACTCTCGCGAAAAATGTACTAGAGGGTTTTGTTAATACATGAATACTGTCACTGGATGGCGTAATTAAGCGGCGTGAGGAAGTCTTAAATGTTTCGGTCTCTGAAAAGAACCGTTGACGCAGTGGTTGTTTTGGCGGGAAGAGTGAATCGTAGTCTTGGGGACGGTTGAGGAGGTGCGTGATACGGCTTCCATTCGTCCAGCAAAGACGGTATCTTCTTCCCCAGTTTAACGCTCAATTGAGGGATCGCTGTAGGCATAACTCGCGACAGCGGGTGATGATGGTCCCGGTCGACAGCGGTTATGGTGTCGCGATGACGAGCGGAAGCAACATATCTCTTGCGGGGTCGTCGATGTGTCTTCGTCAGAGTCCGGTAGCCGTTCCGATTGTTGATATCTGGTCGAAGCTGTAGAGTGGAATGGAATGACGATTGGGCTCTGTGAAGCGTTCTTATGTAGTAACCAGAAGGGCAGATACTAGCCCTATGCTGTACCGACAAAGGTCTACCGGCCTTGTTGGAAGTACAGTCGACTTCCAACTATGTCGGAACTTAGTATGTCGGAAACTTAGTAGGCCGAGAGCACAGTACCTAATCAAAGGGCCGACGGCCACAACAAACTTTAAAAAAAAATTTCCTTCCAAATAATTTTAGCTTGTTTTTTCACCATAATATGTGGAACGTGGTCATACATAGTTATAAACGAATCCTGATATTTTACATAAGGCATTCCTTTTTTATGGTAAAACTTTTTATAATATAAAATACTTAGCAACAGAATGTAATATTCTACACTATAAAATATTTTCTTGTTACAGTAGTTCTGTGCCATTTTGCATAAATTACTATCAAATAATTCTATTGGTTCATTGTTTTTATAAAGGCTCTTAAATGCTTACGTATGACAGCACTCAAATTACGCCTTTTATGTAAGACATAATTGAGTTTATATTCTACGCCAGTTAGTTATTTCATGTACACTAAAGTGTTTTTAGAACAGAAGGACCCGCTGTGATAATGTAGTTTAGTGATGGCATGACAGCACCTTTAGACATTACTTTGTGGGAATTACTTGCTCCCTTTTCAATTTTGTTTTTAAAATGTCGTTCAATTTATTACATTACTCGTTAAATAAACAAAAATATTGTACTTTATAAATAGGTACTCAACTAAAACGTTAAAAGCCATTTGGTAATGACATTAATAAGCTAAATTTTTAGTTTTTAATTAAGATTGAAGTTTCTTATAACTGTATTAAAATTACGTTACTGTTAGAACTTATTTTCTAAGCAAACAACTTCTACTTATACTTAACATAGTTTCTTTAACATTTGTTAGAAATTATTTTCTAGTAAATTACTACTTCCATTACTTAAAGCAGAATATATTTTTCTTTCTATTTCTTTTCTTAGCGTTTTCATTAATTTACTGTTTAATTGTATAGTAACTGAAAGTTGGACTGTCTCAACGATACAATTTTCAGCGCACTGTTTTCTCATAGTAGGACAGTTCCAAACGTAAGGCTTGAGCAGTAATACGGCCAAAATCATGTTTCTCACATAATCATTACTTTTCTTCATTGTTACGTAATTTTTTAAAACCCGTTTAAATTAACAAGCAAACTGGCAAAAAGAGGCTACTAATTACATAAACGTTTTTTTGTTTTATAGGTTTAAAAGAAAATCTCAATAGTATATCATTTTTAATCCATCTATTTATGTTTTTATTATAAATGGCCTCTAGTGATTACCACCTTTATTCAAACCTGAGAGAGTTTTTAAGTGGAACACGCTTTGAAAACGTTGACAAACTGAAAGTAAACTGTTACGAACTGGTTCAAAACCCTGGGGCAAATTGAGTACAAAGCAGGAATAACAAAGGCTTCATTAACACTACTGAATTTGATTGGCAATAACGTAGTAGTTGTCCATGACTCATTTAAGTTGTAAAAATCTGGTGTGAAACACATACAGGACTTTCTCTTGCCAATGTAAATAATGAACAATATGATCAAACACTAGTAATAAAACATTCCAAATAAACAAAAAAAATTTGGTGTGAAACACTCACACAACTGTCTCTTGCCAATGCAAATAATGACCAATATAACCTAACATTAGAAATAATTAAAAAACTATTCTTAGAAAACAAAACCTTATTTTTATCATGAGTGAAAGACGCAAAACGAAAATCAACCGCAGTTTGGCTTAAAAATACAGAAAGCCACCCTTTCACGCTAAACATGGCTCTGTAGAGAAAAATGCTCTAAATAAAAGTTGTAGATCTTTTAACTTCCTATAAATTTGATTATAAACTTTTATATAAAAACATAACTTACCTTGTAGAAAAACATAACTTTTCTACAAAATGCGTACTAAGACCAAAATCTTTAAAAAACAGATTTTTCACACGTTTTCGTGAGAAAAAAAACAGAAAATCAGTAATTACCGCTAAACTAAGCGTTATACTAAAAAATGTGTAAAATAAAAGTTGTAGGATTTTGAATTCTCTACATTCTCTATTATATAAATTTTTGCGCTACAATACATATTAAAGCCGTCATCTTAAAAAAGCAATTTTTTTTACGTAAATACAGTCTCACCAAGAATTTCAGCAAACATGGCGCCTACCCTATCTTGTATAGCACAAAAAATATAGTAAACCATGCGATTTTTAAAAAAATCGTAGGACCAGTTTTTAAGAAAATCGCAAAAAAGTTAAAAATTACACGAATAAACTACTACTTCCGGTTGACCGATTTTGATGAAAATATTGGTGTCGGGTTTGGTAGTGGTGTCTAACTTAAGTTTCAAGTTTCAAGTTCGTCCAACGTTTCGTTCTTGATATATTCTGATCACACACACGCACACACACACACACACACTCACACACACACACGCGCGCGCGCGCGCGCGTACACACACACACACACAAACGTGTACATACATACACACGCGCGCACGCACGCACACACACACACACACACACACGCACGCACGCACGCACACGCACGCACTGACACACACACACATACCGATCGTAAAAAACACGTTTTTTGGGTTCAGGGGGTCTGAAAACGTGTAGATCCGGTGAAAACTCGATTTCGAAAAATCGACATGAAAACAATACTTTCCTTCCTATACTATATCCATAATTAATAGGTTAAAGTAAAAATAATTGTTTCAGTATTTCTAGTATAATAAAATTGTTTTTCATATAACTTTTTTTAATTCATACTCTTGTTACATAACAATAAATTCAAATCATCAATTAAATTTAACTCATAAAAAAGTTACAACCCACTGGTGTAATTAACAAGTTATAACATTAAACATACTATACTGTTCTTAATTATTATTTACAAACAAAATTAGATAAATAGTTTTTTGTTTTTAAAAATTAAAAGAAATAAAATAAAATAAACAAAACATTTTTTCGAATGACTCTGGTACATTATTATTTTCGATGTATATTAAAGTACTATTATTTCTAAGGAAAAACTGTACAGCATCATAGATTAAAACGCACATTGTGTGAGGTGCGCTTCAGACATGTCACATAATAAATTTACTTTTTGCGGACTACTTTTCAAAAAATAAAAGTTAGTATTCCAAGTAAGTATCTGCTGTAACACAATGACAGCAAACACAATAATTAGTTTTATTGCGTTTAAACGGTATCCTACCTCTTAATTTAATTTTTGTCTGATTTTTTAGTTTTTATCGCTGTGGTTAGTTAATTAAAAAGCGTAGAATATTATTAGTTTCATTTAATCCAAGAAAATATACAATCATATTGAAGTATTTTCCTAATAAATTAAGTCTCCATTTACTAAGTAAAAGTACCAATTCCTTGAATACATTTCAAATGCTAAAGCAAATATAAATTTATGAAGTCATTAATGAATTTTAAAATGAATCGGAAAGTTACTAGCGTTAATAGCGATAAGCGGATAAACTACAGAAATAAGTAAAGATGACTGCAGTAGAATCAGCGTTAAAATTGTAAAAATATACGAGACAGAAGGAGAGAAGAGTAATCGGGGGAAGGAAGATGCACTGGCAGACAGACCGTGAAAGAATGAGGAAGAGCGCGATCGAGACAGACAGATGAAACGTGAATAAGCGAGAGAAATTATTATTTGATACAGATTTGTGAAGAAATACTTCGGAATTTACTTAGCAGCGAAACGTCAGAAGATTTTCAGTACAGTATCTATTAATTACATACAGTCACACACTACAAATACCAAAAGAATTAGTCTGTTATTATAATTTTCTCATTTACGCAAATTTGAAATTTTTAATTATTGTTAGAAATACCGTAGAAGCAAATTTTACAAGTAAAATTATGTTTTATTATTGTTATTAAAATCAAAGTATCATTCCATTTACTGCAGCACATTTTTACATTTCAGCATACATTTCTCCAGTACAAGTTAAATTTCTCCTAAGAAATTATCTTCTAGCTCAGATGAATTTCATTTAGGCTGTAGCCCAAAATAAGTGTGCTGTGTCTGATTAGTTTGTAATGTAAAGATTCATGTAACGAATTAATGATTAGTACAAAATAGTCCAAATTCATTGTACAACATTGTATCATTTCAAAAAATACTAGCAGGCAAGTGAAAGTATAAAATACAAGTAGGATTTATCAGTAATACAGTAAATCCGGAACTACAACTTTTGAATCCATGAATGAAAAATTTGCAGATCTAATCGGGTTGTCAAAAATGTGATCTGCAGAAGAAACATCTTGGGATAAGTTTCACTTGAGATTGTATTCTACTGTTGTATAACTTTTTATAATTAAGAGTAACACCGTGAATAGATTTTGAGCCGATTTCGTTTTGTTTTGTAATTATTATCAGATAACTTTATGTAAAAAGTTAAAGTTTTTTAAACTTTTTCACAGAAAATTATTTCCGGTTCATTTTCTTAATACTTTTCTCTAATAATTTAAGCTACAGAATTACAAAAAAGTAATGACTTAATAATCTAATAATAATCTTAATGAAGTAAGTAATGACTTAATTAGGAATTAAGTCATTACTTAAATAATACCTGCTCGCTTCGTAACCAGTGAGAAATTTGGCCTTCAAATCTGGCGTCCAATCTATTGTCAAATTCCTTACTACGTATTAACTACCTGCTCGCTTCGTAACCATTGAGTTTGTGACGTAAAAGGGGCATTGGGTTATTTCTTGTAGAATTTTATTTTGAATCGCTTGTAAGTTTCGTGTGTCAAGGTTTAGCAAATCCCCAAAGTTGAACTCCATATGTCCAGATTGCTCTTAAGACGGTCCTCTTGATTGTTAATTTATGCAATATGTTTAATTTTGAATGTCTATCGAGTAAGCGTTTCAGTTGATAGAAGCGTGTTTTGAGTTTGTGGTGAGTGTGTGTAACATGTGCGTTCCATGTAAGCTCTAAATTTTGTGTGTGAATAATATGTATGTACTATCTATCAAAAATTTACGTAAGGTACTATTACTACGAATTATACATAAATCTGTCAAATATGTTACAATAAATATGATCGTTTACATAAGACTGATTTTCATTATTAAATAGCTGGTTTCTTGAGAGTGGTGAATTTTATTTTTATAAATAAAATATCTACAAAACCTCACAACTTTTTTGGCCGACCATAATATTATACAAACATTACTCCTAATAATTTTTCTTGCAGTTCAGAGGCGTCTCATTTAGGCTGTAGCCTAAAAGAAGTGTGCTGTGCCTAGTTGATGAAAGTACGTAATAGTCCAAATCCATTGTGCAAAGTACTATCATTTCAAAAAAATCCTAAAAGGAAAGTGACTTGGTGTCTCTTAAAGAGAAAAGTTTATCATAGTTTGAAATTTCAGTCATACATTTATAGTAGTGTTAACAATGAGAACGGATGATACTCATATAAATTAAATTATCTTAACGGCCCTTTCTCAAGTTCTCCTGCGTTTACGATGTTGCACTCCCGAAATATAAGACGAAGAATAATTCATCAAAATCGGTCTAGTAGTTTTTGAGCACGCATACACTTTTTGAGCACGCTCGTGCAAAAATTGCTGTCATATGTATCAGTAAAGAATTCTACTGCTGTTGTGGTCCTACTTTTAAATGATAATACATTATTATAATTATTAATGGCCTGATTGTTTTCCGAGTAGTACTCCTACCAAATATTAATATTCTATAAAGGTAAACGAACAATACAGATTCAGATTAGTAATAGCAATACACTTTTATATGGAAATTCACTAATTTGATTTCACACAATTTGGATTAAGTTTGCTGCTTTTCGGAGCGTTCTGTATGAGGAAAACC
Organism: Catonia carolina; assembly: GCA_035578175.1. Taxonomy (NCBI): domain Eukaryota; kingdom Metazoa; phylum Arthropoda; class Insecta; order Hemiptera; family Achilidae; genus Catonia; species Catonia carolina. Next base: position 122,541,892 of record JAQMRL010000001.1, on the reverse strand, counting down.
GTATTTAGTAATAAGAATTTAACAGCAACATTATCAGCTAAAGATTTCGATACACATGGCGGCGAAATTTGTTCTTACAGTATTAGTGAAGGTGTTGTAAATAGGTCTACCACGATTCACTCAACTAAATTGAAAAATCAATAAGGATTATGTAGCGTTACGTTAATGGAACTAGAATGGGTATGCGTGAGTTAGGCTGCAAAGTTTGTTTTATTTATTATTAGTTTTATTAAAATTAATACTATAATTCTATTTCATTATTCATGGCGTTTTAATGTACCATTTCGAATAATAATCCTTTTAAATTATTAATTTAATTAGGAATTTTATGTTCCTTTTCAGAAAAAATTTCTTTTCAGAGAAAAATAATTATTTAGCCTAATGAGATATAAAAAGTAACGTACATTTATTGTAGTAAAAATGAATAATTATTAGTACGTTTTCGGATTATCATGTTGCATTAATGCGATTTTAATTTTACTTTTAAAGTGATATAGTTATCAATAATTTAAATTGTATTTATAATCTAGAATTAAAAACGGTTAATTAGCTTTGTTAACTGCCCTAAATTAATACAGCTTTTTACTTTCCTAAAAAGGTGTATTACTGAAAATTGCTTCATTATTGTTATAAAGGCACGAAAGGGGAAGTAGATTCTTAAGTGAAACTGAAAAAACCGAGTTTATTTATTGCAATCACTGAGACTAGCAGCACGGCCACAGTTGCTAGTTTTAATTATATCTAATTGTCTACTAAAAAAATAATACAGCAATTTTCATCACATTGCTTAAAGCTTTCTGATTGTGTGAAATCTATGAAATGTTGCTGTATGACGTAAGAAAGCCCTTTATAACAGGAGAAACTAAATTGTGAAAAATATTAGAAAAAATTATAACCACATAAAGTTTCTTTAGTAGTCAACGCGCTTGACGTTTTCAAAGATATTGTGATAATATCTAAAGGGATTGTCGGTTCAAGAATTTTCAAGGAAGACTGCGAAATTAAAAATGTTAACGTAAATAATAAGAGTAATAAGGAGTGTAACTGGCCAGGGATCCCATGTTTGATTAGCGAGTAACTGGCTAGGAATCCCATGTTCGTTTCGTGATTCAGTCTGGAATTTTTTCGTACATACTAATTTTTGCCTATCACCCTTCATTGCTTGCATTAGAATTTGTTTGCAAAACAATCAGACGTAAAACAAAACAAGAAATAATAGTGATAAAAATTTATCGTTTATCTTTCTTAATATATTTTATTACAAAGTAATCACACGTTGTAAAATTGTATTTACTAATAATTTAGGGGTTTTTTTAAATGATAATCACAGAAATGTGATTAACAAGTGATGAAAAGAATAAACATTAGTAAACAACCAATGTTACGCTACAGATATGAAATTGTAGTCCTATATCGAGGGGTTAATGTCAAACAATACTATCTACAAAAACTTATTTTTTAAATATTTTTCAGGAGAGCGAAAAAAATTCCTTCCAATCTGATTGTCTTCCTATTATCTCAGTTATTTATACATGTAGTCAACTATAAATTTAGTGTAATTTAATTTATTTCTTAATGGTAAATGTGCCCATAACGGGCAGATGGAGTGTTAAATTAATTGCAATCGATCTGTTGGTTCCAGTGCTACAAAAAATAGATCTGTTTCGTTAATTATGACTGAACTATTTAAGAACAAAAGAGGTAGAGGTGAAAAACACACTACTCAGTTATCTCACCTGATAGTAATGAATTTCACTATACAGCAAGACCCTGTGATAAATGAAGTGAAGAAAGTGTCATTTGCAGGGTAGAAAGTGGGTGCTTTTCGGAGGGCCTGGCATCCCCTGATAAGCATACTCTTTCAACTTGGTGAGGAAGGCAATTGTAAACCACCTCACTCCTCGTTTTTACTTAGTAAAACGTCTAGAGGTTCAAACCAGCCTTCCGGCTGTTGACCTAAACAACAACAATGGTAAATGGTAAATAACTGGTGATGGCTCTCCTGAAAAATTAGGTTTTTGTAGATAGTGTTGTTTGACATTAACCCCTCGATATGTTAGTCATATTATATAATATATCTTTAATAACATTAAATTAAATAAGTAGGCCTGCTTCTTTTGCAATAGCTTACATTAATTCAAGTAAAATGCCGATTAAAATTTAAGATGAACAGAATCTCATGTGTTTAGTAACTGAAACTAATTTGCTTCACCAAGACACCGCTGTAATAATAAAAGCTACCACAATTATTCAACTAAAATAATATTAATTAATTAAAGTTATTTTCTTGTTTAAAATTTAAATTTATTTCATCGGTTGTCACACTGTATTTAAAATTATATTACTAAAATTAATGAATCCATTAAATTTAATTGTTTTTTTACAGTAAAACTACTATATTAATTTCCGAACACCAACAAAATTGTTGTACTTTTTATTACACTATAATCAAAACAAGTTTAGCTATTCAATAAACAAGGTCAAACTTTGTGTAACATATGCCCTTAGAGATTGGCATAGAAAATTTGAATTTGCGCAGAAGTTAATTTACTATCTCTTTATCTAAACTTACATCAAGCACGCAATAGAAAACTTAGATATTATGTAATACCAAGTGTTTCTGTTGCTATACGTTTTTGTCAGAAGTTAACGTTAAGAAAAGTTGATAGTTTTTGAAACAGGTAAACAATAACTAGTTGCAGATGTAGCATCATTTTCTATAAAAAAGATGTAAATAAAATAAATTATTAGTGTAATATAAAAAATGTGCGTATAATGTAAAAACTTATGTTAAAAGACAACTTAGGGTGTAATTAGTTATTCAAAATTAAAATGCTAAGTTATTAGTATACGTTACTATACTTTAAGTCGTACATAAATAGCCTAATTACAATAATTAGTTGCAATACTACTTGAAGATGATAGTTTTTTTCAGTTCACTTCATTACTAGTTATAGGTATATCCCTACACTGAATATTAGATGTATTCCGATTGCTAAAGTATGATTAAAAATAAAGCCAATATTGATCATCAGAAAAAATGTAGAACCAACTTCTTAGAAAAATATTTCAAAAATGAAAATTCAAATAATCAATGAACTTAGGTTGAACAACAATTATAGGTATAACAAAAAACCGATGATTTTTAAGAAATCAGGCTTCAGCTTAACAATAGCCCTAATTTAACTTTTCCCGTCAGAGTTATATTTTATAATTAAATTATAGCTTGTTATTTTGTCGTACTTTATAAAACTACTAACCTTTATTAAATCGTATAATATTAAAATCAGCTTTCCTTTAAAGAATTGAAAAATCTTGTATACTGTTCAAGAGGTCGGAAGAACAGAATAATGAACTGTATTAATGTAAAAGATGTGCTATAAAATACCAGTATTCAGTTAAAAGAACACTTAGATTCCAAACCTGACACTAAGAGAGATAAAAGAAACGAATTGAAAAAGAAAGCAATCTGTTACAACCTTCGTATCTATTGATAGCATAAAAGAAAGTCTGGGAAAGAGAATCTAAGAAGAAAAGGGGTCATTGTAACTGATTTTACCTGGCGGTTTGTCTATCTTTGATTTTTTTATAAAATGTTTTACTGTTCGTTATTTCATTGAATTGGACTAACAGTGTTCATAAATTGACTTGATTTCTAAAAAAACGCCGAAACCTGGTGGGAATGTATTTTTTATTTATTTTGGAAAAAGAGAGTTCGTACAGTTTTCTATTTTATAAAAATGTATACTCATTTTGTATCACCCTGCTTACTACTAGAGCAAATCTTGTTGCAAAATTGAACACGGAGTTTTACCATTGCCATTTGTGTAATTAGATATCAAAAGTGATTTCACACACAAATATCGTAGCCTATGTTTTTATGGCATACGTAATTTGCATGTGTTTAATAGAAATTTACTTTATCATTCGCATACGCACGCCATTCTCTTAATTACTTATCACGCAGCACGTGGCACTGAAATTAATAACTCGGACTTACTCTACTTTACATTTTTTTCTTTGAGTTATAGATAAACCACTTGACAATTAAAATATTGTAGTTATTTTGTTGTAAAAATTATTATTTCTGTAAAAAAATTATTACAAAACCACAAATCAAACTTCAAACTTTGGATAACATGACAGTAGAATGGCATTATACGTAGAAGAACTGGCAGAAAAGGTTTCATTAATCATCTCTACAGCCCAAGTTAAGGGGATCTTAATAGCTAAAATGATTTTACCCGAAAAGCCTACCTGTTACAATGATGTTTGTGGAAATGATTAGTAAAAAGATTCGTAGAACTAGAGAAAAATAACTGGTTGTATTAGCATAACCGTGGGTTTTAGTAAATCATAAAAAATTTGTCTATTTTTTTGTTAATTTATCTGTTGACTGACAATCATTTACTTCAATTTTTTCAATTATTTATAATATGGTCGCATCAGGATTTATATTTTTTAGTGACTTCATTCCATATAAAACGTAAATAACAAAACAAAACCGAGAAACGTCACAGGCCGCTTTCGCAGCGTACTTGCAGCGCACTAGCCTACAACGCGGAGGTGCCGGGTTCGATTCCCGGCTAGGCTGTGAAAATTTTCACCAGTCAAAAACCACCCTAGTTTCTGATAATCGAGCTGTAAATGTGACTTTAAATAAAACATAACGAATAAGAATTTCAATAAGGTAAAAATGTTTTTAAACTAGTCGATTCGTGAATGCCTTTTTCTTAAACCTGTCTAAAGTTTTAAAATTATTAGATTTGATGTTTTTTTCATAGTACGTCTCGTTAACGTAATTTTTGTAATTTCTGATTTTGGCAATTTTCTCCGCATTCAGATATTGGCATTTGATAAGGATGGGATACAGTTAATCCGTGCTGCAGTGATTACAAATATTAGGTTCTTGTTTCATCATGAAGTGATTTTGTGTCAGTTTAATGTGAGATCGGGATTTAACTAGATGGAATAAACGTCTGAGACAATTATTTATTAACAAATGTTTGCTCTTGAGGAGTTCACTTTACGTGTGTCACCTGCGTAACCTCTAATTACAACACCAGGTACTTAAACTTGCTATCAGTTGGTTTGTCGACTCCACTCAGCGTTACCGGTAGACAGCATTTTCTGCAAAGCGCAAAGGTGACTTTATCGGACATTCCAATATTGACTTACTACAGCAATTAGAAGACTTATTAAAGCAATTTCAATGAAACATTTTCGATCACCCGCTATACAGTCCCAAGCAAGCACCGAGTGACAGCCATCTTTTTCCTGAATTGAAGAAGTGGCTTGGAGAAGAGTTAGATTAAGGTAAAGCTTCAAGACTCATTTAAATTTATCGGCAGCAACACTTTATGAAAAGCGTATTGGAAGCTCGTCCAATGGTACGAAAAAAATGCTTCAATCATCAACGTAATTATGTAGAAAAGTAGAAGTTAAGTATAAGTAATAACCCTCCACTTCTTTAGCCATCAATCCAGTCTGTAAAAATATTGTTGAACTTTCATTCATTAGAATATCTCTTCATTAGAATACATGCATATCATTCATTAGAAAACTATGCTTATCAGCATGCCAAGCCCTCTGAAAAGCACATATTTTCCACTGTGCAAATGACACCTCCACTTCATTCACCACAGGGTCTGGCTGAATAATGAAATTTATTACTTTCAGAGGACCTAATTCTGGTTAGTGTCTTTTACACCTCTACCTCTTCTGTTCTTAAATGATTCATCATTTAATTGGCTGACCATTGGGTAAGAAACAGAACTATTTATTTTAGCCCTGCAACAAACAGATTAAGTGTAAATATTTTGTAAAGTACTTGACGCTTATAAAAGATAAAATTCATTACAAAAGATTTGTAAATTTTGTTTATCAGTCGTTTTTTTAACATCTACGTTTTTAATATTATTCTTATTTTACAAATTGGTTATGTTTATTTTATATTCCTATCGGCTACAGGGTATTGCTGTACATAATGTGCAGGGTATATTATTTTCATGTTAGTTTGATCGCTGACTACGGGAAGGTTGATTGATTATTTTGAAGTGAAGGGTCATACCAGCTGAATGATAAGGTAATCTGTTTTAGATTCTAATGTGGTCTACAAACTTTAGAATAAAAACAGATTAAGTCTGGGAATTAGGAAAAGATGAAAAAACTAATTTATATTTTCTTGAATTGTTAATTTTTAGTACAGAAAATTTGCTGAAAAGTGTATGCTGATATTTCTTAGTTAATTTATTATATAAAAAATATTTTTCTTTAAAATAAATGGATTTGCTATTTTTATTGAGTAAATTATTCACATAAAAAAACTGAACATGTTAATAACATTTATTTTACGTCAATAAATATAATAATAAAAGTTATATCACAAAAAATCAACAATTTGTTTTTAACTTATTAAGCATTACTAATTCTCTCGAGAATTGGGATATATTGTAATGCGGTTTTTTACATTTAAAAATACGCGCTTTGTTCTAAACAACTTTTTTACGTTACGTAGTGATACGATACGATTGTATGTTACGAACTACAAAGGAGTGGATACAGCACTACGTTAGTTAAGGAAAGCAGAACTAAATTTTAGTCACTCTTAAACCATCGTTTCCAAACAGTTAGATGTCAGGAATTTGCATTTTCCAAAAACCTTAATTTGTGATCTACTGAATCGATTTATAACATTTTATTTTTTAATTACTCAGAATTTTGTTTTGTGCTCCTTGTACAAGGAGCATTACGAAACAAAATTAGAATTGACAGGTTTTTTTAATAAATTAAAATATCAAAGATTGCTCTTAGTTTTGTAAATTATTTTTCATTTGAGTGCAACATATGGTGCATCATGGTGCATTTAGTGCAGCACGGTGCTCTAGAATGGAATTTTCCCATCAAGTTGACACCAATTTCATGTAAATTAGCCAAAGGACACCCAACTTAGATTTGAGTGTCATCTTTTCTACCTCCATCTTGACTTTAGGAGATGAGGCTATAGTTTTTATATAAATTTTTATCATATTTTAATTTAAAAAATTCCAGCACAAAACCATTTTCCCTTATTTGCATGCTAAAAAAGGTTTCCGAAGGTAAGTTCCTCCCTTAGTTAAGATTTTACAGTTCTTGTAAATCGATACACATTTTAGTACTATTACTAAAAAAACTGGCTCTAGTAAATTTTAAATATCGTTTTATCATAGAATAGGAGTATCCGAACTAGGTGTAATTGAAAATTTTATTGCTTATCAATTTAATATATTCTTTCAATATATCCGTAACGTTGCATTTTATTTTCATTGATACGCTAGTTTTATGGAATAGTTTGAGAAGTTGGGCTGTATAAGCTTTTTTAACATAGGAAGGGACAAGCCAGATGGGAAATAAAGGAAAGCAGAATAAGGGGAAAGCAGGCTATATTTTTGGTCACTGGAATGGGGGAATGACCTGCTATCTCTCACAAGCCATACTATTCGTTGTACACGTCCATTCCCAGTGGAACTTAGACGACCTGCTCGCCACCCTTAATATTCACCCTTCAGAGCAAAAATAAACGAAAACCTATCATGACCCCTGTGGAACAAGTCAATCAATGTATATGGCTTTAGTTAATAATAGAAAAACAAACACACGAATAAGAACATTATGATCAGGATCTTAAACTGAATTACGTAATAAGATAAAATCATTTTTATTAATCTTAGAAAATTCAACTTTTTCATTTTTTTTAAAATGTATTGAAACTTCGCGCAGTACAATTTGACATCATCTCTTGAAAGTGATAATAATAATAATTACGTTACGTAGAACATCTAGTAGAACTCCAACATTATAAAAGTATTGTTTCGTGTTTTTTCTTTTTTGTTTACAAGTAGGCTTACCTATTTATTAAAATTTCAAACGTCTGGAACTGAATGTATGGCTTTAAATGTTATATATCTCATTATTGAAAAATTCTAGAGTAAAATAAGAGTAAAAATATATATTAATGTTTCAAAGATTGTACGTAATCAAACTTTTCGGTGTAGCTACAAACTGGCAAAATTTCAAAAATTCGAGCTGTTCAATATAAGTTCTTAATAGCAATTATAAGTGACAAACATTATTTCAAATTGCCCTACCGCAACGATCTAACCATGCCCTTTGCGAATGAAGATTCTCAACCAACTTACTCAAGATTTTTTAGCCTACTTAACTCCCACCCAAACTCCTTAGTACAACAGCTAATATACGAAGAAAGATACCACAAAATAAGAAGACTGCAATGAAGATAGTCATGATCTACTTAAATAAAAGTCAAAAATCTGGTGTGAAAACTCACACGACTTTCTCTTGACAATACAAATAATGAACAATATAACCTAATATTAGTAATAAACATAAAATTAATCTCAAAAAACATAACCTAATTTTAATCATGAGTGAATGATGCAAAATTAAAACCAAAACCTTAGTTTATCTTAATAATGCAGAAAATCACTCTTCAACGCTAAACAAGGCTCTGTAGAGAAAAATGCTTAAAATAACAGTTGTAGATCTTTAAATTTTCTATAAGTTTGATGATAAACACTTTTGTCGTAAAATGCATAATAAGGCCGAATTCTTTAAAAAAATTTTATACATATTTTTATTAAAAAAAAACATAAAATCACTAATTACTGCTAAACGAAGCGTTTCACAAAAAAAGTTGAAAAAAGTTGTGAATTTTTAAATTGTCTATAACTTTAATTATATAAACTTTGGCCCTAAAATGCTTTTTTAGGCCACAATCTTAAAAAGAAACAATTGTTTTCGACGAGAGAACACCCTTCTTAAAAATTTCAGCTGATACAGCCCTATCTTGTAGAGCATAAAAAATGATGCGGTGTGAAAAATATCGTAGGAGCCGTTTTTTGAGAAAAACGCAAAAAAATTATACAACTAAACTACTACTTCCGGTAGACAGATTTTGATGAACATGTTCGTGTCAGGTCCTCTCGTAGTATCTAACTTAAGTTTCAAGTTTAGATTTCGTACGATGTTCTGTTTTTGAGATATTTCGTTCACACACACACACACACACACACACACACACACACACACACACACACACACACACACACACACACACACACACACACACACACACACACACACACACTCACACACACACACACACAAACACACACACACACACACACGCACACACACACACATACACACACACACACACACACACACACACACACACACACACACACACACACACACACACACACACACACACACACACAGACCAATCGCTAAAAACATATTTTTTGGGGTTCAGGGGGTCTGAAAACGTGTATATCCGGTGAAAACTTGATTTCGGAAAATTGACATGAAAACAATCCTTTCCTTCCTATGTATTCATAAGGCAAGAGAAAGTAAAAGTAGATCACGAATTCTCATCAATAACACCTTCTAACGATACGCATTGTAATTAGAAAAATAAGGAATAACATAAAAGAAGAAGTTATTATATAAAAGTGTATATTCATGTAGGCAGGAGAAAGTAAAAATGTAAAAATTAAAAGGTAGCCTGAACAGAATGTTAATATCAACGAAATTTTTACTGTTTTATAATTGTCATGCTATTTTTATTTCTTACTTAAACTATTAAGTGGTTATTTATATCGTATCAGCTATTTTTATAAACAAACCTGATATTACAATCTGTTTTCCAAAATATGGGAATGTTGCATAAAATGTTGCATAATTTTGCTAACGCAGGAACTTACATAAATAGAATCAGGATTCCACTGAGTCTGATTCAACTGATAAAATTTCACCAATTAAGCGTCTAAGTTTTAAATAAAAACGAACGAAATGTAAAATTTGAATATTCAATCCAATACAGAATCTTTTATGCCTTGCAATTTTGATTAATTAAGAGCCACATTATTATGATTTTGATTAATTAAGAGCCACATTATTATGATAATCCTTTAGCCTCTATTGGTAACGTTCACTAAAAGTAATGAAATATCTTTTGTAACTTTGTTTATATGTACGAGGGTAGGCTGATAAGTAATGCACACATGCTTGTAGAAGACGAACAAAAAGAAATAGCAAGATGGGGTAAATAACAAATTAAAGTACAAATCTTAACCTACCAAATTATCTATTTATTTTTCAATATAGTCACCGTTAAGCATTACACATTTCTCCCAACGTTTAACAAGTTTTTTCATTCCGTCACTGAAAAATTCTTCCGACTTTCCTCGAACCCAGGACGCAATAGCTGCCTTCACCTCATTGTCCGAGCTGTAATGATTACCCTTAAGGTCTCTCTTCAGTAGAGGAAAAAAATAAAAATCGCAAGGCGCAAGGTCGGGAGAATACGGAGGGTGTAAAATTGGTTGAAACTTCAGGTTTCTCAGAGCCTCTCCAGTTGCACGCGAAGTGTGTGGACGAGCATTGTCGTGTTGCAAAATTATTGGCGCCAGGTTGCCTCTAACACGACAAACTCGACGTCGGAGGTGTTTCAGAGTCTGTATATACTGAGCAGAATTTACCGTTGCCCCTCGTTCCAGATAATCAGTCACATAAACTCGGCGAGCATCCCAAAACACAGTCAAAAGAATTTTTTTTGCGGACGGTTGTGTTTTGAACTTTTTCACAACAGGAGAATGTGGATGACGATATTCAGCGCTCTGCCTTTTTTCTTCGGGATCGTAATGATGAACCCATGACTCGTCCCCCGTCACAATATTCAAAAGAAAGTCGTCTCCTTCGTCACGGTAGCGCTTCAAAAGTTGTTGACAGCATTCCAATCGACGCTGTTTATTCTCGTCTGTCAGACGGCGTGGTACCCATCGTGCACAGATTTTACGGTATCCCAATTGTTCAATAATGAAGCCAACACGTTCCTTAGATATTCCAATTTGGTTTGCGATACGCTGTTGAGTGATTCGCCGGTCATTTTGAATCAAATCATCGATGAGTTTGCGACGATTATCGTCTGAGGCAGTGATTGGTCGTCCACTGCGTGTTTTGTCAACAATTAAGGCTTTTCCAGGTTGGCAATCACGAAATTTTATTACCCAACGATTCACAGTAGACCTATCAACAGTATCGTCACAATAAACAGCCTTTAAACGACGATAAATCTCACTAGGATTCACTTTCTCAGCAGTTAAAAATTCGATAACAGCGCGTTGTTTAATTCTCGTTGACATAGCACCAGAACACGACGCCATACTTCCACTACTCAAAACAAACTGAATGAAAGCAACGCCTTCAAACTGCGCAGGCTTGTAGAGGAGAAATAGTACTTCCACATGCCACCAGGCGCGCTACTGAAGTTTATTTAGTTGTCTTCTACAAGCATGTGTGCATTACTTATCAGCCTACCCTCGTAAGTCCTGATTTCTGTTACCGACGCATTAAGTAATGCCCACAGTGTCTTATTCCGTTTGACTGGAAGTTTTCTAAAATGTCAACACTAGACTTGCCTGCCCTTTCCCACAACTGTAATCCATATGTCCAGATAGGCTTATGGCTTTAAACACTTATGGGTATAATAATGTATTATAACTTTATTTTATAACTTTTCATTATAGCTTGTGGGCCTACATAATTTCGCTTCATTGGAATTTTACCAGGTTTTAGAGTCATAATAATTTGCGCTGTTTTGCATAAATTTGGAGAGTGGCCGACGCAAAAAATTGCAGTAAAAAATGTAGTTATACTACTGCTTTTATGTGGCAATACTGTTAAGAAGATACTATTGTCAAGTCGTAACCTGGTGCTTTAGTCAGATTTATTTCTGGTTCAGTGTAAGCTTCTTCAAGTACAGCGTAAGCTTCTGATACATTAAACGGTTTGATTAAACAAGACATCTAAAAAGAAAGGGCGTTTCCAAGTACTCAAAAAATATACTATATGTGATTGACGTTATTTATAAGCATCAAATAACAGTCAGAAAATATAAAATGCGTTAATGTATGTAGTACAGTTTACCTTATAATGTCTTTTCTCCATCGTTTGTATAGCCATCTGGAGAGATCAGCCGGGAGTTAGTTGTTCGTCTAAAGCATGTACATGTGGTTAAACAATGTGGTTAAACATGTGGTGTTCTGTGGTTAAACAATTCATCTTTAACTCTGTAATAAAGTCTGAATAAAATCGTAATCATAAGGTATCGTGATTTCTTATAAAGTGTTGTATTTGATACGCAGGAAGGAGCAATTGCTGTGCATCGAAGAGTCTTGTACTGAAACCTATGTATTCAAGTTATGACGGATGGATTTAGCCAGGTCACTAATCTGGTTTCCAAACGTCTACATTGGTTGACAGAGAGTTTTATAGAAGAATTTTTAGGAAATTTTCAGGTTAGAGCGTTTCAAAACAAATTGGATCTGTTGTTTTAGTCAATCATCTAGAGTCCTTCTCTTTACACATACGTGTTTGTTTCACGTGACGTGAATGTCAATGTACAATCTAAGGTAACAGGTTTTGTCAATTGCTGGAAAAGGCATTTTACCAGATAACTAAAAATTAACATGTCCATAACATTTAATTTTGATTTAAGTACACACGGAGGTGATAATACTACAAAAATGTTTCATATACGCCTGCGGATTGTTATTCTATTTGCATTCAATTTTCAAGTAATTTTTTATTTTTTATACTTTATTTTAAATTTTCAACAGTACACAAATATATGACAACTAGAAAATGTGTTGCACAAACATAACCAAGTAACATGAAAGGAAACATAAAGACAAAGATTGATACCATGTGGTATTTCTCTGGGTGTATAAAAAAAGTAATAAATATGATAATTAGTTCGTTTAATTGTTTAATTGTTGGTTTTTTTATTATATTATTATTATTTTAGTTAGAACTCAGAAAAGATCTCTATTCCATCTTCTTTTTTGGTGCCGGGCTGGATTCCCAGGAAAGTGAAAGCGATGAAGTTCTTGAATTAGAGGATTTGGATTTATTAGTAATTTCGAAAAGAATTTTTTATAATAGAACTGTGCTACTTCTGCAACTGGAGGAATTCCGAAATCAGAGTGTTAAGTGTCATTACTTACGTAGTACGGAGCTCTAGATGTTAAACGGAAAAATTTTTATTGGAACGTCTGTAGATGATTAAGATTACTGGATTTTGCTGAGCCAAATAACTGGACTCCGTAAGTTCAAACTGGTTTAAATAACGATTTGTACAGCAGTAATTTTGAAGAAATTGGCAAAGGAGAGGTTCTACAAAGAAACCGGTACAGTTGTCGTAATTTTGTATTTAATTGAAGTCTTTTCTTTTTTTGTGCGACTGCCACGTAAGTCTTTTGTCCAAGATAAGCCGTAAGTATCAAACTTCACACTTCTGAGGTATGGGAACGTTATTAAGAAAGACATTAGGGTATGTTCCTTTTTGAAGAGTAAAAGAAACATGAATAGATTTGGTTGGATTAATTTGTATTTTCCACATTTAAGTAATTTAAAAATTAATTGAAAACAAATAACTGAATACTCTCCTAGTCAGTGAGAAAGGTAAAACTAAACCACATTACTTCTCATTGTACCCAATACAACGAACTGAAAGTGCCACAAATTAAAAACTACACAAAAAAATATCGCTAGACATTCCACAAAAAATGAGAACTGCAAAATATATTAGTTTTCATACATTATCAGTTAACGGATAAACCGCTCTGAGTACGAAACACGACATTTAACAACCGCAACTACAAACGTGCTGACAAATATTTATTATAACTAGTTTCTGACGTGGCTTTATTAATAAATTTCTTTGAATTTAAAAAACAGTTATTTAAAACAAATACAAAATACTAATGACACTATTAGCTGGCCAGCGGTGTTACTTATAGTGTAACGTTTTTCAACAAACCCAATTTTTAAAGGTGAACTGACGGCCTCACATACATATAAAAATTTTATTGAGAATCAATAGTCTGGCTTCGGCTTTTATGTCGTCTGCGATCATTAAAGTTTCATATGTTATCCGACCAATGTACTAACTCTAAAGTACATTGTTATAAAACAAGAAATGTTAAGCAAATATATTTATTAAGTTCTGACATTATTTTTATACGTTCTACATCTCATACTATCAAACGGCAAATATATTTCCTTTAAATTTTATTGAAAACCTTAAGTCTATGTAAAAATAATATCACTAAATTTTTCAGATATATTGACTGATACATTTTAACTTGTGAAAAAGTCACAGACAAGCCTTGTAACTACACTTTATCGATAATTGTAAATAACTGGGGGTCTAATGTTTGCTTCCCGACCTTATCTGGCTGGTTTCTCATATCGCCTAATAAATGAAAAATTTTAGTTTTTTAATTTAGGTTACTATTTTGCATAATTTAAATATTTTATTATGGTCAATTAGGCTTACTTTATTGTTGGCAGATTAATTTAAACTTTAAATTTAGAATCTTTGCACTTATGATTTTTAAAAAATGCTTTTAAAAACTGATAAATGTGGATGTCAGACTTGAAACCAACAGTAAACTTAGAAGTGATTTGAGGGTACAGAATAGATAAATTAAAATTTTATTAACCACAAAGGCAATGGCTTCTTTGGTAGTGCACGTGATTTCTAAACCAAAAGTCTTGGATTGGGTTACTGCATAGAGCTTATAAAGTAATCACTCCAATTTTAATGATTTAGTACCAAAAAATATTCTGAAGTCAAGTGTAAGTGAAAACTTTTTAAATCGATTTCTAAAAACTTCTGAGTCCAACTACAAAATTTAATTTTAATTATTGTTCTTTAAAGTGAATCAAACATAGTTAATTTTTTCCCATAAATGTCCAAGTAATCAAAGTTTCACTTCCACCCAGACATTACGCTTGGAAGTATTTCTAATTAGCTTTAACAGAAATCAGTTATAAGGTTTTAAGTTAGCTTGAAGGAATCTCTTTTGGGGTTTAAATATTCAAAATAAATAATAGTGTTTTGTTGCATTACTTACTTAGCAACAGTTTCATTTATATTAAAGCGATTTCTTATAAGTCAATTCTGATAAGAGTCAGCTGTTTTTACCGAATTTGTAAACGAGCGTTAAAAAGGAATAAATAAATAAGTTTTTGGCAGACTTTATGAATTTTTGATTAATTTTAAAGCAAAGCGAAGAAAATCCGTCAATAAGTAAGTGATTTTTTTTAATGATAAAAGATTGTACTTCAGAATATACAAAGCCTAGGTATTTTGATAAGTGTTCTTTGAAGTCTACAAAACATCATTTTTTAAGATTTGATTTTTTAAAAAGCTTCAGAAACAGCTAACAGTCTACAGGAAAAAGTTAAAAAGAAACGTTTTGGTTTCTTTGAACGAAGAAAATTATTAAAATATTACACACCAATATTTCAAGAAGTATTAAATAGTAAAACATGCGCAGATTATTAAAAAAAAACGCCTCAAGTTGAATATGGCATCATCGAAACGTATTTCATTAACTAAAAATAAATACAACCAAAATAATATTCATATCGCTAACTACAAATTTCGGGCGGGAAGGTTTCCGATAGAAGGGGGTTGGTGAGATCTAATCTTCAACAGTTTCATGGCTGACTTTCACAGATGATTTTTTCGGCCAAGGTAGAGCCCTGTTCGTAGTTTATATGAAATCCCTATTAAGCACATTTTTAATCTCCTTTATGGATTTTGTGGTAGGTGTATGTAACAACGTTTTTATTTTTGGATTGGTGTGATTAATAATTAATGCAGAATCAAAACTAACTTTATAATGATTTGTATTCTATGGCTATGTTGAAATCACCATGCATGATAGAATTTCGTACTTTGGAAGGACTATACGTAAATAAATGTAAAAATATGTTTGAACGAAAAGTATCCTGATCATGTGTTTTTTCGCTAAATCATGGATCAAAGTCCCGTACATCCTCGTCGGCAAAATAAGGTGGTTGCTAAGTTTAAAATATCATAGCACGTGCGACGGAGAAGCTGGTAAATTAGTGGCGTAGGCAAAGTGAGGAATACGGGAAGCCGAAGCAATCTTCTACCCGCCTAAATAAATGATTTATTTTATAGTTTTCAATTCGGATACATTAATTTAGTTTCATTAAAATAAAAAAAATCCATCGCTACTCTTTTGTAAAGGAATATAATTTAACTTCATGTAACACTGAGATAAAGGTGAAAGACAAACCTAAACTTGACTGTAATAATCCAAAAATTGAGTCCTTAACTACTACAGAATGAAATACATGAAAAGAAACTAACACTTGTTAACTCGCACTACAGTAAATAGGAATCTACTACTAACAGAATTATAAGCTAACGGAAATATGAAAAACTGAAGATAAAATCTCTCATTAAAAATATCTAACAGGCATCTTGAAGCCACTCTAAAATTTAACAAAATTACTGACTGGTTATTTTGCAAAACATACGGTAACCTTAGGAATGTAAACCCTAATGTATAAACCTAGGATTTTAATAAGTACAGTAAATTTTTTTGCGTTTAGTGACAATCGTATCAAATTATAAACCGTTTGTTTTTAGGGAAAACCCTGTTTAATTTTCAAAATTTAAAATAGGTTATCTGTGGTTTTACGTAGTGTTAGAATAAAAAAAGACTGTTATTATAAAACAAGTACCTCATTATTGTTTTATTTGTTCATGAAATAGTATGAGTTATGTTACTGAATGAGCGCGGTATGTAATGTTTTTGTACGCGACAGTGTGTTTTGGGAACATATCCATAGGAGTAATCCTGGATCATGTAGATCAAGTAAGCTTAAATTGTCTCTCCAACCCTTTTAGCCACCCAGTAATATCTAACTTCCAACCACGGAGATGTTAATACTGACCACAAACTGTGTTATACAATAAACTTAACACTGACATATTAACACATTTATTTTTACATTCAAATACAAAATACAAAACAATTCGACCAAACTCCGAAAATATTTTACAGTAGCCTATAAATTTCAATATTTCAATGGTAAAAAATGAAAGGATTACAGGTAGTAAATCAATAAAATAATTAAACTTCATTAGTATCCCGGAATTATTTACTTACATGAATTCAATTTTCTAATTTCAATTGTAAATTTTAAATATACAAGAGAGTCATATTTTACTAATAGTAGAGTTTACTATGGTATAGTTTACAACATTATTATGTATAAATATTAATTGCTGACAAAAGTTCTAGAACTCATTGAATTAAGTCTAACTAGAAAAACATAAAAAAACTTTCGTTTTTGGCTGCACACTTTTTTTGTATAAGTGTGACTACGATTTTCACCGATAAAACAATGAATAGATGTGTTGTGAATGTGAGTACTTCCGTAGCACCACTCTATAAACTAAAACATTTGTTGTGGCCTTGACGTGAAAGTGTTAAAATAAATCTGTAGTGTGTAGTCTGTGCAGTCTTCTGTTCGTTTCACTCCTGTATGGAAGATTGATGGGTTCTGGGTTCTGATTGTTTTTAAGTGGTGTTTGGTAACTGGTGCTAAACTTCTGAATTTCTTGTACTATGGGAGTGGTTGACTCTCTGTATTATAGTGTTGGGAATATATCAAGGTTAGTTTATGATGTTTCAAAGTATTTGTGACTAAAACCTTTGAATTATTTCAAAGGTATTGTGATTTAGTTTACCTCAGAGTTGTATTCCGTATAACCACTCACGTTTGAGTTAAGTGCTGTTTTATAAATTACTATTTTATTGTGGGCCGACAATTTAAATTTTCTTTTAAGCATCTAATACATCTGTTGGTATCCAAGATGCACCTACTTTCTTTTTCTCCGTACTCGTTGTGAGTCCTCCACGTTAGACGCCTTTCCAGATAGAAACTAAGATATTCTGCTGTATAGACTTGTGGAATTTGTACGCTATTTAAAAACTGGTGTGCATGCTTCCCGTTTTAGTGTAAATGTGATGTGCTGACTCTGTTGTTCATTTTCTTTCATACCCCAATTTTGTACGCCGTCTAAGTTTTGTTGTAAGGGTTATGGTGCAATTCGTGGATCTTTGTGTATTTCCTGAATGGCTGTGTCGTCGGCAATTGTTTCTACTGTATGTTTTCATATTGTGTAATATCAGAAATGTATGTGGAATATAATTTAGGTGACAGTATAATTTCTTGTAAAACACGAGCTTGAATTAATGTTAAAATGATTGTCTTTATACTTCACTGTAAAGTATAGGTCCTCCTAGTAAGATGTAAAAATTGGTTAATACTTGTGGTTAAGACTATTCATTTTAGAAAGAAGACCTTTTTGCCACAAATTATTTGATTACTTCCTTCCAAAACGCTAAATATTGAGCCAAACTCATCATTATTTCAAACATGCAGTTCTGAGTACTGGAAACTACAGATACAGGCTGTGTTGTAGGTAATAAATAGTGTACGCCGTCCAACATGTTAGTAACAAAACATTACATAGAGACCTTAACATCGAAATTGTAGACGAAACAATAAAGAAACTATATAGACGTTTTCATAGCAAACTACACTCTCACACAAATCCACAAATTCAGCTATTGTTAACTCCCCACCTACTAAACAACCCACCTAGAAGACTGAAAATGCATTGGAATAGAGATCTTTTGTGAATCGTCTTCAGGGGTTGCCGCTGGGCGACTACCTCACACAAGTATTAGTACTATTGACATGATAACTGCTGGTTGTGCTAAATTGTCACACAGTTGTAGTTTATTTTTCTTTAATAGTCAAAAAAAATAGTGAAGAATAAATCTGAGACATTTAAGGTTTTTATATTGTTAGTGTAAATCTAATTAAACGAAAAATGATGAAACAAGCAAATCAACAGGCAGCCAAAGACTTTTGACAAAGGGAGCCACAAAATTAATTTGAACAATCTAAATCGCAGTACTAATAATCTAATCGCAGTAATGAGTAGGCCTACTTGCACATTGTAGACCACCTCTTGTTATGAAACTTACACAAAATGTTTAGAGAAAACTAATAAAATAATTATGAAAATTTTGTCAGATCCAAACGTTAAACATTCACTACAGATTACAGATTTTGTTGAAAATAATTTTAAATAGCTTGCACAATTACCATCACGGCGGAACAATATTGCAACTTAAAATAATAAGAAGGATAGGAATAATAAATATAAGCTAGAAGTTCTTTCACGAAAGAAAGCCAGAGTACATCATTAAAATTTAATATTTAAAAAAATTTCCCAAAAATATTATTTTATCGCACTGATTAACCAATCATATTTTTTAATCCCCAGAAGTCACAAAAGATCATAAATCACTGTAATGTATAAGCTGTCAGTTTTGACACTAAATTCCAAGATTAACATCTGATAATTTTTTCTGTTAACGCAAAAATGACAGAAAAGTTACTTTCTTATTGTTCAGCAAACCAAATAATTGGTATATATTTTTTGTAGCTTACTTTAGTTAATACAGTAAGTAAAAGTTAAGGAAAGGTTTCTGTTTACGAAAGTTTCAAGATGTTTCAGTTTCAGTAACAAAAGTTACGTTGTTTCAGAAATCTAAGCAGTTACAGAAATCAACAATTCATACATTTTAGAGCGTGATCAAACTTCTACTGTTATATTTATTCTACTTCTGAAATTTATAAATAAACATTTTAAAGTATGTAGATCATACCAAGCTTTTAATTTTTTTATTATGTTACTTGACTCTATACTAAATTGATGAGTACAATAAAATTTCAGACCATGTATCCTTCCACACACGCTTAAATTAGGTATTCTTAAACTTGAATGAAATCCAAGAATTCCCTATCGAGGTCTTTAGGGAAATCAATACACATCAAGTCGAAATGCATCAAACATTTTTAGAAGAAAAGCAATTTGTGTCTTTCAATGTATTTATTCAATTTGCATTATAGTCCTGTGTAAATATTAACATTTGAAACATTTATAAGTGGTATAATTTTTTTAACATTGAAAAAATTCTTCAATTGAACAAATACCACCTTCGTGGTGTTAAGGTTAGAGTGCTAGCCTACAATGTGGAAGGCCCTGGGTCCGATTTTCGACCAGAGTTTGAAAATTATTTACAAGTTAAAAATTCGCCGTTTAATAATCCACAGTAGTCACTAATGAACAAGATGTTGATACAACTTTAAAAAAAACTAAACAATACTTTTTTCGTAAATAGGCGGTAAATTTACTATTATATTAAGCGAGAATAAATTCTGTAAACCAATAAATAGTGGGAGAAATTAATTCGTAATATAAATAAGGCGAGGGGGTAATTTATAATGATTTTCGCGCATCTCAGGGCTCAGTAAAGCCCACCAGACGTCTACGTTTTTCTGATATTAGAATACTATTTTATTCACCTAGTAGGTGTTAGACATTTCATTTTTTTATAAAGTAACAACTTGAAAATGAATAGACTTATGAGTAATGTGCCTTGCGAATGAATAACTCGCAGTACAAATACCGGAAATCAGTAATTGCCACTAAACTAGGATTTGTAGAGAAAAAATACTTAAAATAAATGTAGATTTTGCATGTTCAACAACTATTGTTAGCTACTCTTTTGGCGTAAAATGCATAGTAAGGCCCAGAAAATCACAGATTGAAAAAAAAATGTACAAAACATATTTGATATACACATATTATCATAGACATTATCATAGACAGTCTATTAACATAGACATATCACATATTTGATATACAAGTTGTAGGTTTTTAAATAATTACAACTTTGATTATATGTATTATTCTTTCCCTAGAATTTTTAGGCCGCAATCTTAAAAACCCCATTTTTTGAGAGCTCAGCCCCCTAGAATTTCAGCAGACACGGCGTTTATGCTATCTTGAAGAGCATGAGAAAAGAAATATGATCGATAAAATGATCGTTTGTTAAAAAATCGTAGGAGGCATTTTTGAGAAAATCGAAAAAATGAAACATCACTCAAATAAACTACTTCTTCCTGTTGACCGATTTTGATGAAAATGTTCGTGTCGGGTCCCTTAACGGGGTCTGTTTTAAGTTCCAAGTTTCAACTTCGTACGCTATTCCGTTCTTTAGATAGTTTGTTCACACACAGACCAACCGCTAAAAACACGTTTTTTCTGGTTCAGGATGCCTGAAAATGTATAGGGTTATATCTGTTGAAACTCAATTTTGAAAAATCTTCAAGGAAACAATACTTCAATAAGGCAAGAGAAAGAAAAAATTATAATTTTCTTAACTCGTAATTTATATTTATACTAATTCGATGGATACTGTCTGTGGTTATTATCTTAAGATTTAAACTACACTTAATTGAATAGAAAACGTGGCCATTTACATTCAAACAATTAGTGAATAAAATCCTAAATACCGCCTCAGTACATACGTAACTATATGACACTATCGCTTGGTCAATAACGATAAACTGGTTTTAACTAGCACAATTTACACAAGACCCTAAAAATAGCTGTAATTCAATTTACCAAATATTTACGTACTGACTAATTTACTTTGCACTTCAATGATAAACTATTATACGAAAAGCTAGCGGTCCCTGTATAAAATGCAATAGTTATAGATATATCCAGAAGAACAGAAACACCATTATGCAGCCCTTATTATGTTACAAGAGTTTATAACTGTGCTGCAAAATATGATTACAGATTAACTTAAGTGCAGATAAATTCCTAATAAAATGTTACTGTAAAATTATTGTTTATTTATTTAGTTTTAAGTTATAAACTTGGAGATGTGTTAAAAGGTTATCTGTGTACTGCCTATGAATTATAGCTACTGTATCTCTAACACAAACACCAGTCTAGCTTCTTTTTATGTCACTGTCACGAGAATTCTTATTACCATTGGGGAAAAATGTCTGCAAAATTTGAGAAAATAATGAATTTTAGCAATATATTCTTTATATCTATAAATTTTAAAATTAAGTGAATAGTATATGGCTAATCTATAGTTGTGGTAAAGTAGTTTTTATTTATTTTTTTGTGCCGCGCATTTTGAATGTTTTAAAAATTTTACCCTTATAAATATCAAGAACTGGAAAATATATTACCATCATATATCACGATACACGGATTTAAAAATTTTCAGTGAATAGAAAGAGGTCACAGGTTTTTGTTAATTCAATGTTCGTACATAAAAGGAAGACACTTTCGTAGGTACAAAAGCTGGTAATAATTGATTGTTTCCCCCACAACTGGGAAATAGATACTCGTAGTTGAAGACTTAAATTTTTTCTCTGACTTAAATCTCTTTTTCTTTGTAATCATTTTATCTAATTTTTTTATTATCATTAATTACGAAAGCTACACCATTTAATTATCAATTAAATAACAACGCATTTTCTAAAAGTAGTAGATTAGTTGTAGTAGTAGATGTGTTTATATTGTGGTTTTAAGTTTTATTAGACACACTTGTACCTAGACTTTGTTTTAATAAAATAAGAAATATATTACTCTTTTAGAATATAACATCCCTCTATTTAATACAAAGCTGGAAATTCCATACGTACCAATAAAAGAGCTTTATCATACATGTATTCTTTGTCTTCTTCTTTTTAGCGTGCGTATCCGTTTCAGAATTTTGGTGATGGCTATTCTAACCCTGTTGGCCTCTATACGGAATAACCTGCGGAGCTTTCCCCAAACCAGGCCGCCAATTGGCAAACCAGGAATGTCTTCTTCGGCCAGGAGGTCTCTTTCCTTCTACAACATAGAGTGAACGCCAAATAAGCTTGCCGGTGTAGCTGCGCAAACAGTTCGGATTCAGTCGGTAGATCCGTGTCTTAGTACCGAACTGCCTATTAAAATAATAACACGTGCTGCACAATGTAAATTATCATCTATTTTCGACGTTAAAAACATTCAACTGTAAACATGGTATACACCAATTAACGCCTACCACATACAACATATTACAGACTAATGTTTTCAGGTTAGCTGGAACATAACGTTGCGAAAGTGACGTGACTCTGATCACAGCTAGTACAGCACTGAGACCCACCACTCGCTGTGACAATCGAGCACGCCATTACGAAAATAAACCTTCTGTGCACTTCAAAAAATCGGCAAACCTACTTGGCGTCAGCTTTACTTGTAACAAACATACATATCCACAAGCAAATTCAAAGATATCATTATGATTTTTCAAAACGAACAACTAAAAATAGTAAAGGATAGATCTGACTTAATACAAATGTTCAAAATAAAATATATTTAATAAAATCAACCTGCCAAGTCTAGTTGTGTATTTTTATTCACTTTTTGTATCAAGCGATGAAACTCAAACCATAGGACTACAGAATGGGGAAAAAACAACAGCAGAAACCATAGGAACAGTCACTTATTCTTTTTCAAAATTAATGTATTCTTTACCATTTTAATTCTAAGGACATGCATTTTGCTTCGTTGTTTTAATCACTGGATATTTTACATCTCTTGTAGCCTTAAACTTGGGAGTACAAAAGTAAAATATATCAGCAGAAACATTTTTCAAGAAAGCTGGTACGATACAATGGATTCTTGGACAGTGGACCCAGAAAACTTTAAGATTAGCTTTATTTTATACTTTTAGAGATATCTTACATAAAACACAAGAATTGGTGCAAAGAAATAACACATTTTTGTGTTTAACGAAAGATTACTTCCATAAATGGTAAATAAAGGTGTATTTTTTCTTAAATAAATTTGTAGGAAATTAATTCTGAAAAGATTTGTGTGAATTACTCAGGAAAAAAATGAATAATAGATATTGAAATTTCGCTTTATTTAAAATCAAAACAGACGCACATAAAACGCACATTTTTAACTGCATAAAATATTAACTAATAACCTACATAAAATTATGTAGGTTGGGAGTAACAGCTGATAATGATCAGCTGTACTCCCAACCTAATATGTTATGCAGTTAAGAATGTGCGTTTTATGTGCGTCTGTTTTGATTTTAAATAAAGCAAAATTTCAATATCTATTATTCATTTTTCTCCTGAGTAATTCACATGAATGTTTTCAGAATTAAATTTTCTACAATTTTATTTAAGAAAAAATACACCTTTATTTACCATTTATGGAAGTAATCTTACGTTAAACACAAAAATGTGTTATTTATTTGCACGAATTCTTGTGTTTTATGTAAGATATCTCTGAAAGTATTGCATTTACAGCTCTGGAACCAATTTTATTCAATTTTTCAGATTAAAAAATATAAGAAACAATCGTATTAGTATCTTTGTAACTACCTTTAACATTTTTATATGGCCTTACTTCACCGAGGGTGCAGAGTTCTAGGTGAAATTTTTCGCTAGCCGTAACTCGCTAACTAAGCGTTTTTTGGCATATGTTTATATTAACGGTTTTTCTTATTTTTACCTATAGAATGAGATCCCAAGAGATTGCCGTATAGTTTTGAATCACCCTGTATTTTGAGAGGCTGAGAAGTCATTGGAAAACAATTGACTCCTATCCATCTTTGCGGTTAATACCTCGAAAATGAGTGCAGATTTTCTGGTTTCTTCAAAATTTTACAGGATGTCTTCCAAAAAAAAAGAATTATTAGACATTCATTTTTATAAAACTAACGTAACTATATTTTCTCTTATACTAGCCTAGGGCCTATTTGGCTTTTTTTTATTACTATATTTTATTTTGTTGGTTGGTCTTGCGGTAAGTTACAACCACCGCAAGTCAGCTGTTTAACAGCTGATTCTCAGAGACGAAGGTTCCATGGTTAAAATCCTAGTAAATAGTTACTTTTATACTTTATTTAGACAGCGGGTACCAATGTACTAAGTACATTGATAGTTGATGTTAACTTACACTTACATCTCTCGAGAATGGTCGTCCTAAGTTTATAAGAATATACCTCATTTATCCATCATACAAGCCGCATTAGCGTAATTGGTAACGTGCTCGCCTCTCATCATGCGGTCTTCGGTTCAAATCCCATTCAGGCACGGCATATTTTCATACGGTACAAAAAATCATTTCATGCTTCACAGTCTGCATTAGCAGCAATTGCAGTAAAGTCGGACGTTAAACCAAAAAAATAATATCCATCATACATCATGGGGTTGGTTGCTCATTGCTCTTAATTGAACATATTGTAACGTACACACATTAAGGATTAAATAAAAACATTCTCTTGTAAAATAATCATTACTTTCAACGATTCGGTATTCAATTTCTATTAATCTTTTAGAAAAGTTTAGCAATAAAAAATAACCACTTATGTATACGAATTACAACCATAAAAAATAACACTGACAAACATACTGTAATAATTTATCACTCAATTATAAGCTATTTTACTTTTTAACCCAGAATTTAAAAAAAAAGTAAAAGCACAGCAGTGTTTCATTAGACTTCCATACCAGATAAGTTCACGTTGTTTGTTGAAAATTATGTTTAACATACTACCAGATATATTAAAGAAAATTAAATTGTTTTATTATATTATTTTAATAATTTAGTTTAATGAAAACTTCCTAAATTATAAGGCATGGGCATTTAAGTTTGCGTTAGCTTATTTACCGATTGAATAAATTTAATAAACAGTTATATTATCCTTGCCAGAATTACATTAGTACATAAGTTTGTTTAATACTCTTTTAAAAACACAACGGTATTTTTTATTTTTCAGATCGATGAGGTAACGGGACCAGAAACGATTATTATGAGCGGAGGTGGTCAGGAGGTATCTGCTAACTCCGGTTACAACTCCGGAGATGAGACCAGCAGTTTGCTGGGTAAGGCAGGTCCATCACCGACCGTCAAACCGGTGTTGATGAGGCAAGAGTGTACAACTACACTCTTGATATCGCCCAACCAGGCCCCGGCCTTAAGTACATCGGCCGGGGTCATGGGCGGTAGCGATGAATCATCAGGTCCTCCGTTACATGAAGAATCAACAGCAAGATCCGTTCCTGACATTGAACTTCATTGCAGACTAACGGGAGATCAGGTTGGTTATACATTCCCAGCCAAAAGTAGTATAAGGCTGTTAAATTTTCTATGGTATCAGATGATCAGAAACCATTCTTACTCACTCCCTGAATGCAGAATTCCTGTATAACTAATGAAGTTGACTTTGAATGAGTATATCAGGAATTTCTGAAACGTTTATATTTTAAAAATTACATTTAAGTGTGAATGATAATTTGTCACATCCTTATCGAACTGTTGATTTTGTGGGTGATGAAAAAACATTAGCGAAAACAGCTATATTTTAAGCTAAGCTTCTTAGCTCCTAACGTTTATCACACTTAAGTTCTCTAGAGTTTGCTAACGCTAGTGTGAATTAAACTCTTTTTATTTATAACTTAAATAGTTATGTGTATTGGAACATTAATACTTACGGGTCATCGAAAAGGTTGCAGCCATTTTAAAAAGTTGTAGTTTAAAAAATACTGGATATAGTCATATTTTTTTGTTATAGGCTAAACAGAATATATTAAAGTTTTCATACAACTTAATAAGTTTCTATATGACTATCGTTGGTTGCTCTGTACACATCTAACCGATAGTCAACCTCTGTCCAGGTGCGCTGTGTCGAGCGAAAGCGAAGCAACTGCAGAAGAAATTCGATGTCATAAATGATTCATATTTCGAATCTTCTCAGTATAGACGTGGTTTTTAACATAACCTCAGAAGGAAAAAATCAAGTGGAGTCAAATTTGGACTCCTCGGATGCCAAGCACAGGACTGGTCCTACCGATTCATCGGTCTTTGGGAACCTTTCATTGGGGGCGTGGTGAACTAGAAGACTGAAATAAGGAGGCGCGCGGTCTTGTTCCCAAATTATGTCAATGTTTTTTTCCAATACAGTTTGTTCAATTTAACCATACCAACGAAAAAGCTTTTTCTGTTTACAACAAAACAACATTTATGACTTTATTTCCAGTAGTTTTTAAAATGTTTTGTTTTAAATGGATTCAACCCTTCGTGATGACCCGGTAATTGATAGATTTGAAAACTATATATGAACCAGAATACTTTGAAACGCAAGAAGAATTCAATACACTAAAACTGAGTAGGTTAAATCTAACTATACCCAACGACCGGTGGCCTATTTTATCATAACCAGCAGCAGAAAATGTGCCAAATGTAAGGTGTTATTAAATTATTTATTTTACAATTATTTTTTAATCTTGGTAACACATATAGACTAATACATCAAAATGCTCAGAAAATCTCAAATAGTTATGTACTGTCACCGCCACCCCTTCTAATTAATCATTTACTGTGTTGCCGGCTTCAATAGTTCTTCCGGCCTTTGTCATCAAGGCCAAGCCAGTCGCCGCTCTCTGCCACAGCGCTCCCGGCAGCTATATAAAGAGCGCTGCACTGAGCAGAGAAATCAATTCCAATCAAGACACCGAGGGATTCACTTCCACCAGACAGCAGACGAGACGTCCACCACCGCCACACGGCTGCCGGACTCCAGCGAGAACTAATCGACGACCCCGCAAGAGAGAAGATGCTGCTTTCGCTCGCCGTCCCGTCACCGTAGGCCGTCGACCGGACCGTCATCGCCCGCTGACGCGAGCGATGCCCACAGCGGTCCCTCGACCGAGCCTTACGCCCACCGGACCCGACGAAGCAGCCATTGACGCACTACTGCGAGGGAAGAAGATGACGTCTCCGCTGGACGACGACACGCCGTGTCGCCCAGCCTCCGACCGCCACGACGACTACGACAGACGACCACCGCTTAAACGGCCCTTTTCAGGGCCACCAAATTAATAAGGTTGCCACTTAATGTCGCCATCCGGTGACAAGTGGCGCCCGAACGTGGGGCAAGGATATGGAAAGGATTTTTCATACCGGACCAGCACCTGAGATAACAGAAGATATGGCGCCCAACACAACACAACTGCCTGCAGCTGGACGAGGCTGGACTGCTTCGTTCTCGCCTGCAGCCACCGAATTTCACCCGGCAGCACAGTTCTTAGTGGGGGGGAATTGTCACCGCCACCCCTTCTAATTAATCATTTACTGTGTTGCCGGCTTCAATAGTTCTTCCGGCCTTTGTCATCAAGGCCAAGCCAGTCGCCGCTCTCTGCCACAGCGCTCCCGGCAGCTATATAAAGAGCGCTGCACTGAGCAGAGAAATCAATTCCAATCAAGACACCGAGGGATTCACTTCCACCAGACAGCAGACGAGACGTCCACCACCGCCACACGGCTGCCGGACTCCAGCGAGAACTAATCGACGACCCCGCAAGAGAGAAGATGCTGCTTTCGCTCGCCGTCCCGTCACCGTAGGCCGTCGACCGGACCGTCATCGCCCGCTGACGCGAGCGATGCCCACAGCGGTCCCTCGACCGAGCCTTACGCCCACCGGACCCGACGAAGCAGCCATTGACGCACTACTGCGAGGGAAGAAGATGACGTCTCCGCTGGACGACGACACGCCGTGTCGCCCAGCCTCCGACCGCCACGACGACTACGACAGACGACCACCGCTTAAACGGCCCTTTTCAGGGCCACCAAATTAATAAGGTTGCCACTTAATGTCGCCATCCGGTGACAGTACTATTACTAAAAATTAAATATTTAGGGGCCCCCTCTTTTACTCCCCCCCCCATTTACTACATATATGAATACGGTTATATTTAACTCTCTTACCCCCTAAAATTGAAACAAATAATAATTTTTACAAAAATTCCATTATAGCCACTTTGTAGAGTTTTTCGTTCTGCAGAATATAATATAAATATTGTGTTGATGCATTGAAAACTTTTTTTTCTATAGTCAGTAATACAAGAATACTAGATAACTAAATATTTTCATGTTGACGCATAAATGATATGCAGTTCAAAAGCATACAAAAGAAACACTATACAAAAGCTGACATTAGGGCTAGCATCGGTAACTTTTTCATCAAGCACACTATTTACTAAATCGCCTATTTTTTTATTTACATTGAAATTCATGATAAAATAATAATAAATAAATTTAACCTATACAACACAAACACTTGCGAGTTGAGTTACTACGAAGTCAGTTTAGTTCCATAAACATCACCAAAACAACGAATTACGCAATAACTAATAATAATAAAATCATAATTGATGATTATCGTACACAAATTTAAATTAATATATTTATAATAACCAATTAACAAACGAACACGAGCAAATGCGAACGACCTTTGCAATGCAGATGACAACAAGGTAACACCAACTGACTTCCATGAGAATTATAAATAAATTTCATTGGATAATACATCAACAACAATCACTTTTATAAAACAAAAATATTTTTATTTTATAAAGCTCAATTTTTTGATTAAAAATATTTTATTACTTGCCGTGGTTATGCATACAGTTTTTACGTCATAATTTCAAAACTAATGCATTGTTGATCGATACGATTTATCGATGCTGCCGGTACAGAAAACGATCCACGCGTCGAAAAATCGATGCCAGCCGGAGGTAGGGTTAAAAAATATTAAACACTGTTAGTTTAAAATAATTTTAATAGTACAACTGTTCGTTTTAATAAAATAAGGAATATTTTATGTCACATTATTTTTCTAAAACCAAAATAAAATAACACTACATTTTTAAGAATTAAATTATTATCTGTTCATAGTTGGCTATTGTACTACGTTGTCTCTGATAGGTCAAATTAAAAGTCCCTTAGAGTGTATCAAGAATGGTTTCTGATTATCGTCTTTAGGCTTATTTCCAGCAGAAAGTAAGAGATCACAACCAACATCAAAGAAATTCACACTTTCTAGGTGTTGAGATTTTTTAACACTTTGTTTTAACTGTAATATAAATTAGGTATGACTTTATTATAAGAACATCTATAAAGCATTTAGAACGGGTTTTAATTTTAAAAGTAGTCAGTGATTATTTTCTACTAAAATAAAATCTGTAATAATTTAATTGATATTAACTTACATAACTTTTCAAAATTTTTAATTGAGATTTCAAAAAAAGCCCTGACATATAAAAGTAATTTGCTTTATTACCCAATTTTTAACACCGAAATGGTCTTTCTAAATAAAGGTGTCTAGCTATTGTTTTAATTTCTCTTCCAAGTTATTGGTTAAAGTGTTATTCCACATAAACTTTATTTAAATAAGTTACTCGTTAATCACAACATAATATATTTAAACTTTAATCCTTCGTTTGGAACTGTACAATAATATATGCTGTGTAGGTATAGGCCTAATTACCAAAATTGTTTAACGAAAAACGAACAAAATAACAAAAAAACTAATCTTGATAAATTAAAACTAGAATTAACCGACACTGCATAAGTTAATTAAAACTATTGAATTTTATCCTCAGTAAATTATTTTGGGCACTACACTACACTGCGGAGTTACTGGGTTTGATTCTCAGCTAGAGCCTAGAAAATTATTTTTTTTTAAATTTTAAAACCCACCGTTCTTCAACCAAAAGTAATCGCTATTGACCATGATGTTATTGCGACTTAAAATATACTAAAAAAGTTCACTCTTCTTCCTTTACTATTTAGAATCATTGTTCTAACGTTAAATAATTACCTAATCAGGAGCTGATTTTAAAAGATAAATCCACACTATTGTTCTTTAAATTATAAACAATAATTATTTTAAAATCGTAATGATCTATTACTAACATCTATCCCGGGGTCCCGGGTTGGAATTCCGGTCTGGTCAGGCGTATTTTCATCAGTCATCTTCGTCCATCATCCTTCTCAACGTCTGCATTAGCAGTAATTTCAAAACAATGGGAAGTAAAACAAATAAAAATAAAACAAAATAATAATCATAGAGCTTAATTACTTCACAGAGTTAACAATTATTACTACCGTTAAAACTAATTATATCAAAAACGAAATTATTTAGTTGAATTTTTTTTTTTGTTATTCAAAAGCGTCTTTTTAGAAAAAAATACAATTAATTATGCCACTAAATATTAAGCAGTTTTATTTAAACGCGATAATTAATAATTTAAAAAATTGGCACATTAGGTTAATATATGATAGGCCTAACAACTTTTACATTATTTAAATAATTAAATAATTGTAGGTGATGATTTGATTGTAACTGTTTTGTAACTTGTTGCATGAGTTTGTATACAAAATTCGACGGAATTTGAAGGGAAATAAATATCAGTACAGAAAAAAGTAATGCAGCGTTACTTCACTGATCTGGGGAAAAGCAGGCGTACGATATTCAATACCACTGAAGATTCTTATACTGAATACGATATTTTTTACATATATAAAACGAATGTTTTTATATTTTGTTCGTTAAATACGTTTGTAGTTTTATGTTTTTGATAAAAATAACTTAATAATGTTCAAATATTAATATTTGTAGATACAGCATGTTATTTTTAATTCGACATACGTAAAATTTAGAAAGGGAGAGCCAATTTTCTAAATTTTAAGAAACAATGGAAATTTTATTAATAAATGAATTCAGATAGTAAAATTTGGAGTATCTTATTTAGAAACTGTGTAAAAGTGTAATTTAAGACAGTTTTTAAAAGTAAAATACTATAACAAAAAGTACGCGTGGAAAGTGGCTAATTAATGAATAGGTTAATCATACTGAAACCAGCAATACTTATTCAGTACAGACGGGAATACTGTAATAACCTAAGTAAGTTGATATGCCGTATCCCGAAATAATGCAATGATCATGTTTTGATAAATGATGGAACGGTAAACTAATAGGTAATTATTGTTCTACTGTATATTATGCTAGAGGAGATATAAACCGTTGACAACTGCTTAGTATATTAGTTATTACAGTTGTAGCGCATAAATTACAACAATAATTTTAAATTTAATAATTGTGAAAAAATAATAATTAAAAAGAAATCTGTTACTGCTTTTTCTTTTTCAAAGTATAAATAAGACAACGTCGTCTCTTTTTGGAATCTGAAGTCCCAACGTTTTATTGTCTGCCCCAAACTTCTTTTACTTTACAAGAAGAAAAAAATTCTTTTACGTTGTTAATAATTATTAACCAGACGAAAAAATCTCGTTACTTTCGTACGCTCTAAGTGATAACGATCTCTCGAGATTCAACCAAATGTAGAGATATTTGGTAACTTTATCAATTTAGAGACTGAAGATCCAGTTCTGCTCTAACATCCATATTACTTCTTTAAAATGTTGTGATTAGTGCAGCTACCCACGACCTGAATGTTATCCTCTTTGAACTCAGTTATCTTTGTGTATATAAGGCTTTGTGTAAACATCCACGCCTCACTACCATATAGAATTCCCAAAATCTTGTAAAATGTTAAAACTGGTTAGGTTATAACTTTGTTTTTTAATACGCTTTGGAAAGTACCTAGGTGGGTTTTTTGGATTGAATTTTGACAAAGACAGTTGGGTTTAACATTGGCTGTCAGCGAAGTGAACTTACCAAAATATTTACTCTACCAATGTCGCGTAACATGTAGCAATATTCTACTAGAAGACAGATTAAACTAATCTGGGGGCCATCAATAAAAATAAACAAAAAATTGTTAGCTTTACAACATACATACCATAATCAACTTAACTCATTTAAGCCCAAATTTTTTTTGGGTTATTTTTCTTGATAACTTTGTTTGTTATATGTATTTAAAGTGACATGTCACGTTTTTAATGATTTTTTTACGTTACTTTCCAATTTTCACTAAGTTTTCCGTGTGTCGACATATGTCGACAGTGAGCGTGATTGAGTACACAATGTTTAGCCATCTTATGTAGACAAATGTCGACAGTGGGAATGAGAGGGTACACAATTTTCTTTTAATGGTAGGAATAAAATACATGTTTATGTTATCAACTCTTTATTTATTACGTTTCTTTATTTTACAGTACGTAATTAGCGACCATATATTAGGGCTACATGACATATTATGACGATAATAAGTTATAAATAAATGTTATAAATTGAATTTATGCCTACATAATTAATTACACCACAATTATTTACAGATTTTCTCTAATTATATAAATAAAAATTGATAAATACAGTCGTTTGCTGAAATACAACAAAGTAATAACATTAATTAGAATTATATTATTATTAGTATTACATCGTATCAAAATATCGTATTTTTGAAAGTGTGGCACATGAGTAATTACCAG
Source organism: Catonia carolina (assembly GCA_035578175.1). Taxonomy (NCBI): domain Eukaryota; kingdom Metazoa; phylum Arthropoda; class Insecta; order Hemiptera; family Achilidae; genus Catonia; species Catonia carolina. The sequence continues at coordinate 122,508,828 of JAQMRL010000001.1, read as the reverse complement.
ATATATTCCATACAAATGAAGACAAACAAATGAAAACATGAAATAAAATACAAACAAAAATAAACCTAAAAGCAGCATTTACAATAATTATAAATAAACGTAAAGATAAATAATACGCACTAAAAAAGTAAGCTTCTACTGAACGTTTACAAACTAACTCATAAAACACGTCATACTACCCAATCTAGTACAAATTGCCCATACTTTGAAGCCAAAACGAATAGGTTTCCCATGAATATGCTGTTTGGCGCCATGCCTACCAAAAAAAGGCACCATCGATTTATCGAAAGCAAGGTAAGCATCTCCAGGAAAAAATTTCAGCCATCGCTCATTCAGCATTGTCCACATATTTCGTATTTTTCCAAATTGATCATTATTGGTAAGATTGAGTTATCACAGAAGTGCATGTACCTCATAATTTCATCAAACCGATTCCGGGACATTGCTCTTGATACTGCACAATTATGTACATCTGATGAACACTCCCAGTAAATCCTACTACGTGGCAAAATATTGTAGCCCGAAAAAACAAAATAGAAATATAGAGCCGTGAATCATTTCTTGATAATTTAATTTTTTTTCTCTTTCCATCACCATACTGAATAATAGTGTCAATTATTTCCTCGTCATAAAAAAAGTGAAACAATTCTGTAGGTGAATAATCTTGATTCAAAAAATCTGGTCGAGTGAATTCTACTTGAGACTTATCTTCAATATTTATCATGTTGTTTCCATTGCCTATTATTACATATATTTATTTGTTTGAATTTTTACTGGTATTTATCTTTACTATTTTTACTTCTGAAGGACATGACGATGTACTCGGATTCGGGAAATCTGCAATATCACTCGGTATAGAACTTATTTCATCTTCAACCCCACTTCTGATGTTTACTAAACCCTCGTTTGATATTTTGTTGCATACTAATTCTGCGCCGGCACGTAGTTGGTTTCCGAAAAGATGGTTTATGTCCACTACTGGTTCATCTTCTTCATCACTGTCTCCATCACTCAGAACAGCATTTTATGGTGATTCAAAAAAACGGTAACATCAAGTAAATCATCATCTTCCTCCAATAAGCTAGCAATTTCTTCCACGGCCAATCTAAAACGAAGGATAAGCAAAGCGTGTTAGATTCTTACCTATAGTCCTTCAGACCCACTGTCGACAAATGTAGACGTTAAAATTGGACTGGCCGTAAGTAACGAATTATCACCCAACTGAAGAAACTGACTTCATAGCACTAAAACATGATATTTTAAGATACGTGAACAACAAAAATTATGTTAGTTATATGTTAAATAGGATCGATATGTACTTACCTAGAGCGGTGTGTCATGTTGAAAAATGCAGGTGGTTTTTCCAGTTTAGTTCACGAATATGTTTTGGCGCGAAAAAGAACAACGGTGTAAGATTACAACGTAGTAGATACCAACCTTTAATACAAAACGATTTTCCCTCGAATTCCACCACTCATTAATAAAAAAATTAAAAATTAGTGCCAAGTCGACAAATGTCTACAGTGGGCACAAATGAGTTAATATACTATAAATTATTTTATTATGGTTACGCATATTTTTTCTTTGATGTGTAATTAGACATGTATAGAGGCAAAAAATAGAAAATAAAATGTCTAGAACCAATCTTCTTTTTAATAGTATTTCAACAGTTTAATCTAAATGACCTAGCTTTCCGATGCTCACTATTAACTTTATTCATATAAGGCTATTTAAGAACATGTAAACCATTAGACATTTCTGGAAGCTCTTTTTGCAGTCTTTACTCTCAGCATTTTTCACTGAAGGCTTTTCTTCTCGCTTCCGCTGAAACAGAGCTATGTTTTTTTTTTGTGAAAGCCATTACAGTCTGTAATCAGTTGTTTGAATTTGGTTTGCGCCATTATGTATTTCTGTTTATTCTAGTTCCTCGATGTTCTTTCTGATTTTATAAACCACTCATCCTTCGACACCTTAGATTTATAATTTAATGTCTTAAACGTTTGTTTTCCATTCTAAAAAGGTGTTTGTATAATTCTAAGCTTCGTTTACGGACCATTTCCATTATTTGTTTTTTTATACGGTTTGTTTGTTCCGTGTACTTTGTAATGTTCATCTATTGTCTTTTGACTCAGTACCCTTAGGAGGTCAAGCAATATTTGATAAGCGTACATTTCTTCTGAAATATTTGCTTAATATGAAATAAATGAAGGAACATAAAAGTTTTCTGTACAACCAGAAAAATTAAAATTAATAAGTGTGTTTTTAAATTATCAATTAAATTTAATTGGAGTGTAAAGTGCATTAAAATAAATGATGAAATTTATCGAAATATAGTAAGTACATAATCATAATGATTTATTAAGTAGATCATAGAAAATATTGTTTTTAATTTGCCAGCTTTCATTGAACAGACAGCTAAAAACCTGGTTTGGGTTACACCATTTTGCGCATTAATTAAATTATTACAAAACATTTGATTGAATGACATTCTTGTTTGACGTTAAGTGGTCGAGATTTTCTTTACATTCCTGAGTTAAAATTATTAATTAATATTGCAAAGTCTAATGAAATCGTGCACTTTACATTTTGGCATGATGTGGTAATCTGAAAACTTAATATTGTATTATATTCGAGAAGATGTAACTAATATATTCATTAGTTCATATAAAATTAATTTAATGTCATTTTTGTTTTGAATTTATGTAGTTGGTTTTGGTTTCACAAATTGTATTGCGGTTTTCAATTTAGTTGAAACATTAATACGTCTAAACGAATGTAAACAATTTATTAGATTCACTGAAAATTTTATGTACTTTGATACCCTACCATTAAAAAATTTTCTATAAATAATAAATCATATTTGATCAAATAATTTTTATGGCCATTCTAATGTGATCGCTTTTGGTCCGTCATTTGATAAATTGAATAGTTCACTATCCTGAAGCAATTTTAAGGAAAGTTAAGATAACACTACTCAATAATTGCGTCACTATGTGTCAGGTCGTACGATAAATTTGGTTTGAATCCGGATACGCATGTTCACTTAATTTATTCTCCTGTATTCTACTGTTAAAAGATTTTAATGGCTTAAAAGTTGATATCACTATTGCTAATAGTGATATAGGCTGAATTTTCAACATATTTTTATTATCGACATGAATAATTAAACTGAAATAATTATTTTTTTGTAATTAAATTATTGGAGATAATTATTTATCTATATAGTAACTAAATAATTATTCAGTAAGTAACGTAATAATTAGTAGCGTTGCAACCAAATAATGTTTCTAAGAGGTTTTATTCAGATAGTATGCTGTTCACTCTGCCCTCCTGATTGTATCACAGTAAATGTTTGCAACTACGCTATTTGTTGAACGTAAGTAATGAATGTCTAATGGAACATTGAATTAGGACCACTCTCCAGCTATGATTCTAATACCAGACGGTACTTTGCGAAAGTCAATTTCTAACTGTCGACTGTCCACTGAATACAGATTGTAATAAATTAAGTTATAAGCCTTTAACTCCCCAGTTCGTTTATTAAATTTTTCACTATGTCATTTTACAGAGTACTCAAGTTTATATTTTTAAATTTAACATTCTTTTTACAAGTACTTTCTTTAACTCATGTAATATTCGCATAATATTAAAATTCATTTTATTAATTAATATGTAAAAATATTACCGTAAAGGTAAAAGACTTCTTAGACTTCTTCACAAGACTTGGATAGAAGACCGACCAAACGACAGAAACAGAAAACCGTGTATTCCAACGAAGAACGCCAAAAGATATCAGAAAGATTGAAGGACTACTGCAGAAGAATCAAAGAAATGAACAACAGGAAAAGTACTGCAACACAACAAAATTGAAATAAGATGTTTCTTACTTAATAAACTTATGAAGTCCTGTGTGGCTTTAGAAAAAAGGTAAATGATGAAATTGATAATCTACAAAATTTCACGAGTGAATAGCTGCTAAAAAGCTTTCTATGATAAAGTGATCGTTAAACTTTGCTTTTTAATTTGGTAGTTTTTTGTACTTCAAGTATTTTTCTAAAAGAATGTAGGTCTATTAATGTTTTCTTTCAAAACCCAGAATAAAGAAACTTATTTGTAGTGGATATGACTCGCAATTTTCCATATCTATACAAAATGTTTATTTTATATATTTTATATTTTGGCAATAATATTTTAGTGTTTTTACAACCGTACAAACTTAACGAGCATGGTGAACCAAGGTCACTTCTTACAGAAAAACCCTTTTTCACAGCTATTTTTTATCATAATAGAAATTATTACCAGGATTAAATTTGCGTATTTTAGCAATATTTTACGATTTAAAACTGTTTTTTTTATTATAATATTCCTGTTATCACTGTAATTTGACCCAGTTTGTATGTTAACTCGACTCTTTCATGAAATAGCTTTTGACAAATGATACTGTCGCTTATTTACTAACATACTCCATTATACAGCAATATGCACGTAGGAATGTAATATAATAGTGACTCATAGTAATAGGTGAGCGTGGTTATGTTACAGTAGTAATGCTTACAGAGTTAGTGACTGTTTGCAGAGAACCATATCTCGTCATGGTTATACAATGTTAAGGGTGAGGTGCAATAACATAAATTGTGAGCTAGAATAGACAACATTGTTTTTAGTCATAATTGAGGAAACGGTCGTTAGTCTAGTAATTTTCTGACAAACTTGCATCGCTTCTTGTCCTACAATGTTACGGTCATAGTTAAGTTTTATATACTAGTGAGAAACAGGCCTACCAAAAATTATCAACCCGATAGTATTTTTGTATTCATTCCAACCTAAATTAAATTCAGAAATAATTTAAAAAGCAACCATAATATGATGTCTTTGGTTAAAAATGTTATAGCTTCTTAACGGGACTGTATGTCAACATAAACTTTAGTAAACTAACAAGTTCTTATATGATGACAACTCTCTACTAACTTCATTTCCAGACCAAACTTTCTCTCCTTTCGTAGCACATGTTATACTTAAAGAGGACTGAGATAGAACATAAACTTTCGTATTATAGCTATGTAGTTGTTGTTTTTTGTATACTATAGCTACCTACCAAAATAAAAATTCCAGAAAATTTTGACATTTTATATCAACTCCTATGACGATAGTCAATTCATTTATGAAACATATGTGTAGTTTTCGCCAAAAGTAAAATGTATTTATTCCTTCAACTGTCAATCTCAAAATTCGTTTAGATTACTCATTAAACAATAATCCTACCGTGGTACAAAAATTGAAATATAAGAAGAACTAAAAACGTTTATTGTTCGAGACGTTCCGTTCTTAGCCACAGCTCAGGTTAAAAACTTATTTTATAAAAAGGTATTTGTGTTGTAAAAATTCTACACCAAGTTTTTATAACAATATTTTGATGAACCTTTAAGCAAAAGTTAAGGTTACTTAACTTTAAACAATTTTAAACAATTTAAACAATTTTTGTGGAAGTAAATAAGTTTCAAAGTAAGAACATGAATATGAGAAAACTAAATCTAATGAAACTAACCATTAATCGATTTTTACAATCAAGCAGATTTAATTAAATCTGTATTTTTACAAATCATAGAATCTATCATACAGATTCAAATGTTGGTTACTTTGCGGGTAAAAAATACATTGCATTATTGTACGAAAAACGTCACTACAAGCGTAAATTTTGGCTGTAAAGGATAAAATTATTTTTAATCTACAAAAAAAAAACACTAATTGAAAGTTCACTACACCAAAATCGATTTTGGTTAGTTACTAACACCAAACTTTTACCACAGTCCTCCGTTAAGAATTGTACCAACAAATAATTCTTGAATCTCTTCAGATACCTGAAAATGTAACTGATGAGGCTTGTCAGTCTATAGATTTAAACAAATTAGAAAACATCTATTGTTTCTAGAAGACAAAATGTTTTTGAGTTTTCGTGTAATTCCCATAATAATCTTTGAAACATGTTACTCAAGAAATAATGTAACCATTTTATGTTTTATTTGGTATACGTACTATGCTAAAAGTTTTATACAACTTGAAATAAATCAAATTAATTATCACTTATACTTAAACAAATATCTTCAGCTGCAATAAATTGGTATTCACTTTCTAAAATCCACACTGTAAAACATATAATTTAAAAGTGAACACACTTTTAAATTATATTTATGTTATTTTAGTCTGGAGAGAGACAATATTTTTAATATTCGCATGTTGCTCCTTTTACTGTAGACGAGACAGCTTTAAGACTGTTCTTATTTTGTACTCAATCAGAAATTAAATTTCATTGTACGTATTCTACGATTCGTTTGATTTAATACTATTTTTCGCAGTATTTATAATCTAGGTGCATTACAACATCATCTTACGATTCACTCTGTAAAATATTGCATGCTAGGGTGCATGCTTTATTAAACGCTTCGTTGCACTGAGGCAGGATAAGCTGATTAGAAAAGTATTGCCGCCTTAACAAGTTTCTTCGGAATTAAATCCTACAATATTACATGTATAAAAAATTCAAATTTGAGTCTAAAAACTTCTACTTTTTTAACTTTTTTCAGTACAGAAAATTAGTAATAGTACTAAGAAAAAGATATAAAAGTAGGAGAGAAATATGCTGACAAAATAAAATTAGTTTTATGAACAACCAAAAGCAACACACAAACATATCATTACTGAAGGTCAGTAAGTAGCAATGATAATCAGCAAAACTCAAAACCTTTCTACTTTTAGTTCAAATATATTCATTAAAAAAAATCTCTTCTTCTCGTCAAGAGCTGTTTACGACAGCTCAATTATAACTTTTGTTTGCTTTGAAATATTTACGAACAAACAATGTGTCACTTTAACAGTGTGCAGATAAGATAGTTAAACCAAAAATTTTGATGTGCATAAAATATATAATATTATTGAAATAACCTGGTTACCAGTTTATTTATTTTATATTACCATTATTTTGTAGGCCTGAAATCAATCTAGCTTTTAAAACTATTTTATGATTCAATCAAACTACAAATTTATGTAAAACTGATAAATCTGTTTAGTTGCACATAAACTCTATAGCATAATACAATAACAAATTATAAAGACTAAATAAGTTTCAGAACTCAAACACTGACTCAAACTGAACATTTTTCAGTGCAAAACTCAACGCACACAAATAAGTGACGTTCACTCCTTATTCCCAAGTTGGACAGCCTGATGAAATTTTCTTAGTTTAAAGAGTACAAAATACTCGTACTCGCCATATTTTCTGCTGCCTACATTTATTAAAACGTTTTTTGCATGTATTGCCTACACTTATGCATAAATTGATGTAAATATTATAGCTAGTCTAATAATCATATGCTTGCACCAATTTTTCAAATAATACATCAGTTACAAAAGGTTCAAAAATATGCCGCTAATTTTCTGTTTCTTCTTATTTTTATTATTTTTACAGTAAAATACTATATTTAGCTTGATTCTCATTAACGAAAAAGCAAAGTATTTGGAAATGTAATATTTGGGTTGTTGCAATTCGTTACGTCAAACAAATTTAATTCAATTTGAAAATAGTTGCCTGGTTGAGTTTCATACCATTTACATAGACGAATACGAACTCATTGCAAATAAAATATTTCTAATAAAATACCAATTAAAGTGAATAAATAAATTATTTGTACTTTAAAGGGACAGTTTAAATTGACATAAATTTTAAACAATTTTATTGGATTCTCGGAAAAATAATATACAAAAATATTCTAAAACCACCTTATACTTACGGGATCTAGTTGGGGGACGGTAAACCGCTCTAACGTAGAGGTCCTTAAAAGGTTTAATAGCATCACTTTGGTACAAATTAGATAATAGACTACACAGAGATTTAAACGTTCCTACTGTTCAACAAAAAAAATGACAAATTTAGTAGAAAACACCGAAGAAGATTTGAATCACGTACAAATCATCTCCTTATCTCACTTTAGGACAATTCAGACGGCAGACGGTCACAAAAGTGAAAACATCCTACAGCCTTGTGTTAAAAATAACATGAAGAGGTAAGAAAATATAATACACGACGAAATTCCTCCGTTGGGGGGTTTCTTCACGCATTGGACTCATAACAAACAAATTTACATATTATTCTCTTACAGAATGATTATAGTTGTTACTGCAATAAAAAGCCAAATTGAAATATTCACTAAACACTTTATGATAATTATCCATAATAGGGGTTTTTAAAGCGACTTTTTTAAAACAACCTTGTTATTTCAGTACCTGTTAATCTCTTAAAAATCGATTCCGATTTTTCAAAACAGAAGAAGTATCACTTCATGATGTGTTATTTTGATTCAATTTAAACTATTATGGGTTAGTTTACAAACCAATATGGTTTCATAGTTGAATCCCTATCTATCCCTATTTGGACCTACGGTTCAGTGATCTACAGATCAGCTAAAGTATCTAACATAAAACGTATTCAGACATTCCAGAACAAAACTTTATGCATCATCATAGGCTGTCCAACGTACGTTAGTAACAGAACATTACATAGAGACCTTAACATTGAAACCGTAGACGAAACAATAAAGAAACTATACAGACGTTTTCATAGCAAAATACACTATCACACAAATCCACAAATTCAGTCATTCTCCGCTCCTCACCTACCACACAACCACCTAGAAGACTGAAAAGGCAATGGAATAGAGACCTTTTGTGAATCGTCTTGAGGGGTTGCCGCTGGGTAACTACCTCACACAAGTGACATCAAGACAATTATATAAAACTATTGACATTATAACTGCTGGTTGTGTTAAATTGTTACACAGTTGTAGTTTATTTTTCTTAAATAAAGTCAAAAAAAAGAATCCAACGACTCTCTGGAAACAATAAGAATATACAACCTATTTAATATTTAAATAAGTATATACCAATTTATATTGGAATAATACGCAATTAATTTATGATTAATATTAGGTTATTAATATTCATAAAAAGAAAGGAATAGTTAAATAAACATAAAATAAATGGTAACGTTTTTCTCTATAAGACAATAGTTTAGAATTTAAAATATTCCATACTGTATTACGTAAAAGTTCAATCTACTAGGTAACCTAATATTTGTTTATTAATTAATAAAAACATTTAGTTGAAGTGAACGGTTAAATGAGTAGTAAATAATTGTGAATAAATTTACTTTAACAAATTATTATAAATTATAAACCGAAATTAAAAATTGAACGGGCTTTTATAAACCATGGAAATATTTGAACATTCATGCGCTGATATAATTTTGTTTTGTTTTTGTAGCGAAACATTGTTTTTAATTGACGTCGATTTAATATTTTTACCGCCATTGGTTCTCTAAGCCTAAATATTTTTTTAATGATAAATGAAAGCGAGAAAAGTTTTTGTTGTAATTTTCTCGAAAATTAAATTACCTGATAAATATTTATAAAATATTGTACATTGGTTTTGCTTTTCTGCTTCTAGTTTTAAAGATTTGCCATCTGAGAAAATATTTTTTGGATAAATTATATTGTTAATACGTTTTCTTAAACAGTTTTCCTTGTCATAAACGGTTGCCGGTTTCCACGATGAAAACTCAATTTAGCATTTGTTTGTTTTGTTTACTCGATAGGGCGAAGAGGGGGTTAAAAACCGTTTTAAGGTGAGTAAAGAATGACCATGTCAAATAATTTTGTGTAAGAAAACAAATCATAGCTTTTTGTACAGTTCACATACGAGTTAATAGCAATAATAGGTTAAAAATCACAATATTTTTCACAAAATTAAATGTATATGTAGGCATTTCATGTAGTGATACAAGTACGTTCAAGATTGTAGTTTAATTAAATATATTAACAGTAATTTGTATCACGTAGTAGCATTATCAGCAGCTAAACGCTTATATACGTCATATATTATAAATTTTAATTAAATCACGTCACTTCATCACATTCGGTACTTGGCACTCAGTCTGTTAATTTTGTATTCGTGTATGTTTAAATAGGGTGAGGAGGTATTGATATACATGTCTTCAGAATCAACTGAACTTGAAATCGATTCTATGCAAGTTACTGACAGAATTTCATGCAGTAATGTTAATTTCATATGTTATCTGCTAATTATGAATTTTAATAAAAATTAATAATGAAAAAATAAAACAAGAAAGTTTTAAGAAAGATGTTAACTTCTTAACGTCAATATCAATAAAAGCTATGATAACGGAAGCTATAACGATCAGTACTGTATAATACAATATTAAAACTTTCAGTTTTAAAATCCTTCGATGAGATGTAGATCTTGTATGAAAAAATTCGTAATAATTTTTACTAAATAAACAGTATTGCGCTTAAATGTATTATTGTATGTAGAGAAATATCTTACATAGCTTTATCTGTAAACATGAGAAAATACATTGGATTATTTAAAGAGATACACTAAAATTTTGACATTAGCATGACAACAATTCTTTTAGAATACAGAATTAAACTAAAGAGATACCTTTATTGAAAATAAAGTGAAAGAATTACCAGATAAACCAATTCGTATGCTGCTATTATGAAATTTGACAAAAAATAAATTGGTAAGTTTCATTATTTATTTATTTATTATTTACATTATTAATAAGTTAAGTTGTAAGAATTTTTCTTTTATTACAGTCTAAAAAATGAAATAATATAATATTTAAAAAGATTAGGGTTTTAAACTTAGGTAAATTTTGATTACACTGTGCGACCATTAAATTATTTGATATTTTACTAAATCAAACGACATTTTGGTACTACTTTACATGTAGAATTATAATAGATTTTTAAATTATAATAGAACTAAAAAATTTTATAACAGATAATATTGTAGTTTTTCTATATCTGCTTCGTTTTTCAAACAGTTGTGTTTGATACTACATAATTGTACTTGTAGTGTACATATATCGATGCACTATATTGTTTTATAATTTGTAGTAAATAAACTGCCATTTCAAAATGACGTACAGATATAAAACAAACATGTTTCATGTTTTGAAAGTACTTTTTCCCATGGATGTCAGAGTATTTAGTTCATTAATGTTTATTTAAGTTTTTATGTAACAATTCAATAGACAATGGCGTAGATTGAAAATATATTTACAATTGAAATAGTACATTGGCTGCTCGTTCTTTTTAGAATAACAGTAATACAAAGAATTGATTTTATACCAGGGATCTGGGTACAAAAGCTTAACAAATATTTGTAATTTGTTATCGTTATAAAATCATCATGTTGTACGTAGAATATTGTATTAGAAAACCAACTGGAAGTAAAATCTATAAAGAATTTTGTAAAGTAAAAAACTTGTAAATTTTTAAAATATATTTTATAGCTGTCAATATCCAGCCATAATTTATCTGCATGAATTTTAACATACTGCATAAGATAAACGATTCAAAAGTAAAATCCACTTAGAACTGTTATTGGAACTAAATATGCTCTACACCTCACTACTACAGCTTATACTCTCATTAATCAAATAGCTTCATAACCGAACTTAACAGAAATCGTGTAAAATTATAACTCACTGAAATGTGCTCAACATAATCAAACCTACAACCCACAAACCCTACAAACTAACACAATTCCTTCTATAGAGTCTTCTTAGATTAGGTGACAGCTTTGAAGTAAGCGTTAATCCTTTGTAGCTTTAGTTTTATGTTTCCGGGGAATGTTAATATATATATTTCAAGGAATGCTATCAAACATATTTGCTTTGTTTAATTTACGTTGTATAACAAAAAGGAATTTTTTTTTGCTACATGTAACCATAATAATATGAACAAAAACCATTTTAAGAACTCATAATATACACTAAATCAGTATTTTCAGCGTACGTTTTCCAATTAATAAAAAAATATGATGAAAAATTTGCTATGTTATTAAAATTTACTGGCTACAACTCTTACGTATTTGATAAACAAAATACCAGCATGAATGTTATGCCAAAAAAAAAGAATTTTGTTGTAGATTATTCCATCTTTTCAATTTTCTGCCATTCCAGATTTGGTTATCAAGAATCCCTCTTACAGTAGCTATGACGTAACGAACGTTTCTATAAAATGTTCTAACTAGTCAAAATTTGGGTTTTCAAAATTTTTACAAAGTTTTAATCAATTTTTGGAAGAATTCATTTTAGCGGCTACTGCAAGAGATATGTTAGTAGGCCGACTATGTTTCTAAGTTCAGTTTATAAAGAATAAAGGTTTCCTGGTGTTCAATCATTTCGAAATGAATAACAAAATATTTATTATAAATTGTAATTCAGAAAAACATAAAAGCTGATGCACAAATTTTTTACATTTCTGTTTAACAAATTGTGATGGTTGAGGAGAAATATTTAGTTTCTGTTGTTTATAAAATTTGAGAGGTGAAGAACACCAAAAACACGTATCCTCAGGTTAAAAAATTTCAGGTGTTACTTCATTAACACATCTTAAAACATTAACATTAAGTCGTCCTGGGAGGGAAGTAAAATGAATAATTTATGCTGGTACATAAATAAAAACCAATGGGTATGGTAAAATAATTGGGTGTCTGATTTATTCGACTAAAAAGTGTATAAAATATTTAATATAAAATTGAGAACTTGGTAATTTAGCGGGCATGCTTTGATGTAATATATTTATACACATTGTAATTGAATTTCTCAATTTATTTTTAAAAAGTAAAAACGAATAACTCCTGTTTAATTAATCATAATCGTACATTCATTGTTCATAAAACTGTCATGTTGTATTTTGAAATATTTTCATTATCGTACAATATAATTAGATAATTATAGGAAGATTGATTTTAACTGTGCAATAATAATTCCATTAGTTTAACTTCATACAAACAATGATGTACGATATTTTACACTGAATAATCCGTAAAAAATTTTAATTTAAATAGTGAACTGGGTCTTTTAACCTCAGCTGTACAGTAATAATAAGCAATACAGAAATATTATTTCTTCTCATACTATTTTAGTTATTTAATTGGTGTTAATTTAATTAAAATGTAACGTGAGATTAAATCAGTGCTTAAATGAACTGTGTCCTACGGGTTTTCCAGTGCAGCAAAAGATTCATATAGCTTAAACTGGCTTACATTTTACTCTAATTAACTAATGTACGTGTATAAAGGAACGCAATTTTTGTGTTATTTGTCTGAATTAAAAACTGTATTAAAACCATTCAATGTTGTAATGTAAATTTTCTGTTTAAGGTATATAAAATGTACAGTTTTAAAAAATTGTTACACAATAATTGTAATAAATTGTTTTCAGTTGTTATAAATGTTCAGTTGTTAACGCTCCCTTATATACTTTTAGTCATACACTACAATCATAACATAACTGAAACAATTCACTAGACATATAAGAAATTTAAATTTAAATTACAAAATGATACCAACTCGGTAACTAGTGTTCTAAATTGTCTACATTTACCAGGCAACCCCAAAAGTCGGCTCCGCAGAAACTGGAGCAGAGATTTGCGATAAATATGTTACAAGTCAACAGATCTTTTTTCTTTCTTCTTTTTAGTAAACATATTAAAATAATTTAAAAGAAATAATCTACAATTTTTAAACAACAATTATTTTAGTGAGGGTCCTGCTAGTTCGTTGTGTTCTCTACAAAAATGATAGAGTGATGTAAAATGAGCTACAAATATGTTTTTACTGGAAAGCTGCACTGATGTAGATTTAATAAAAATTAAAAAATTTAATTTTTTTTTTTTTTTTTTTTTTTTTTTTTTTTTTTTTTTTGTTTAACGTCCGACTGTTCTGCAATTACTGCTAATGCAGACGGTGAATGATGAAATGATTTTTTTGTAACGCATGAAAAAATGCCGTGCCTGAATGGGATTCGAACCCAAGACCGCATGATGAGAGGCGAGCACGTTACCAACTTCGCCAATGCGGCCGGCAGAAAAAATTTAATAAAAGCATTGTAAATGACACCTAATTAACTTAATACGGTATTGAAAATTGTTATACCATGTTTGTATATAAAATAAATATAAATATCTTACTAGAGTAATTAATAGTAATTTTGATTATTTTACTAAATTTTTCCAGTCATTTTAAGCTTACATTTACGTATTTACTTGAACAGATTAGCTCATAGTTTATGCGATGGATAAAACTAACTTACTCATGGAAACCTGATTAATTATAGTAGTTTCCAAAACTATTATAATAAAAAGTAACTAATAATATTATAAAACTAAACTATTAAAAAGTAACTAATAACTATTTAATACTATTATAATAGTAGGGCTAATGTAGTTTTTCTTAAGTAAACTCCACACGATATTTTTACAATATAATTTTTAATTTTATTACCCTATTTACTCTTTTTAATTATCCCTGATTAAAAATGTTAAAAGGCCCTCAATCATAAATTTTGGAATCGGTTCGATAAATATGGTGTCTTGGCGTAAATTATTAGGTATCCATCAATTTTCCGGTACCACCTCTCTGGTCTGGCGCCGGAGGTAGTAAAACGTGTTTGTTGGTATTATTTTTTTCACAAGATTGGGTTGTCGAAAAAATCCGAAATTCTCCATAAAGGTATTTCACTTAATCAATAAGTCACTTTTTTAAGGTCATCAAGACCTTTCAAAAAACTATTAAATTTTTAAAACAGTTTTAAAAGTTATGCAAAGACTGATAAAGTTCAGCCTACTTTAAAATTGACAATGGTATTTGGCTAAACCAATATTTTATTTTTCCTATTGATGCGCCACCGTGAAAAACGTATTTTTCACTATTGCTGCAATTATTGCTGTATTATGCTTTATGAACCTAAGAGTACATTTCCACGGTCATCCAATTAAAATATGAATTAAAGGGAAAATCCTACAATCAAAACATTTTACACCGGGAATATATATTATTTTATCCATTTCTATCGTTTCTAGAATTATTTTCACATAGTAGTAGTACGAATGTAGAAGTACTAAGATAAGTAAAAGTGAGCAAAAATTTGACCATTACATAAAAGAAAAAGCTAAATGGCTAGAATACAAAACGAGGGGAGTATTTTTTATTAAAACTGTGTAGCAGCCAGTTATGAGGGCTCATTATTGTAAAGCATGATATATATTCTAAAATAAAAATAATTAAAAATTTTCAAAATAAATGTAATTGATGTTATTAAAATATTATTAAATTATTAAAAATAAATATTATCACCAGAGGTGCGGCTGAATTAAAACTCTAGGGCTTACAACCTTAGTAGTATACTGTTGGACACTGTTCAACCAAATTAAAAGTTTAAACTTTTGAAAATCTTGAGACAGCAATTCGGAAGAAAAGGTTAAAATTCATAGGACACATGATGCGGATGGATCCCAATAGATTGAATAAACAACTTTTTGATAAATTCTGGAATTATAGGAATCCACCGCCATACATAAAACAAGTAAAAGAAGACCTCAATAGAATAAACATAAAGATAGAAGACTGCAGGGATAGAATAAGGTTTAGAGGGAGAATTCAATCAATAGAGTCGCTTGTGAGTGTCAGGAAGATTAGAGAAAACATGCGCTGGACGGAGGAACGAAGAGCGCAACACAGCGAGAACATGAAGCAGTATTGGAGGAGAAGGAGGGAGCCGCCAAACTAGATTGATATTAGCGTGGTCCATTGAAGGCCTGTTCGGAGAAAAAAAAAAAAAAAAAAAATATTATCTGTTATTCCAAATGTAAATCTAATATTTATGTAAAATAAATTAAATAAATTTAAAAATTTTTATAACAATGAAAAGTTTAAGAAGAATAAAAGAAAGAGTGAGTCGGTGGCTGGTAACCGATATAGGCAGTTGTGTTTTTTTTATTTGCTCTGAATAATTAATAATTTGTTCAAAATACTGCACGCTACAAAAATTGGCGCACCAACTTATGGGCAATATTGTCAAGTTTAAAATTGGCAATTTATTAGAATCAACCATAAAACCATAAAAACCATGTCGCGAAAATTATGATAAAAAAAATAATATCAAGGGACTGTAAAAGTGATGGGGAAGAACAGGAAAATGTAGACAGTCATGAATTAGGTAAGAAATTAGAACTTAGCCAGGTATTAGAAGAGATAATAAGGAAGTTTGATGAGGCAAAATTGGAGAATAACAAGTCATTAATTGCCATGAAAACTGAAATTCTGGCAGATAACAGTAGATTATTATTTGAGATGAAGGTGAATAATGAAAAGAAATTAAGTGAATTCGGTAAAGAAATAAAAGATAGGTTAGACAAAACTGAAAATAGATTGGTAGAGATTAATAATAGTTTTAACGAAACAGCAGCTGATTTGAACCAAAAGTTTAGTAAAATTAATAACAAAGTAGAGAATCAAGGTCATGAGTTTAATCTAAATCTAATTGAAGTTAAAGATGAGTTAGAAAATAAAATTTCAAATATACAAGCATCTGTAGATAATGAATTACAGAAAGTTACATTGTAATATAGTGAAAAATTTAAAAATATTAAACAGGACATAAATTTGATTGAGGTTAGGTTCGGAGGTGAAATAAAAAAAATAAATTCTGAATTATCAAATATAAAAAAAAAAAATTTAAAACGAGTGGGGGAGATAAAAGAGAACTATACGAAGGTGGAATTAATATGAAAAATATTTTGAAATGTCAAGAAATACCAAAGTTTTCAGGTTATAGTCGCAATCCTCTATTAGATTTAGAAAGAATAAAAAATTATATAAATTTGTATGGGAAAGATTTTATTATGCTCGCTGATTGGGAGATAATTAAAAATTTATTATCAATGGGTTTTATTAGAAATGCCAGTGTTTGGTTTCAAACAATTTTATGTAAAATTAAGTGTTGGTCTGATTTTGAAGCTGAATTCTTGATGGTGTATTGGAATGAACATACGAAAAGACGTATTCGGCAAGATTTCGAGTTGGGACATTATAATAGTAATGGGAATCTAGATATGATTAGTTATTTTCAAAATAAATACAACCTAGCCAAATTCACTTTAGAAAATATGACTGAAGGTGACAAAATAATTACACTTTCTAAGCATTTTAGTGAACGAATTCAGACGGCTGTACTAGTCCAAAAAGTTATAGTCAAATGGTGGTACTATTACAACAATTTAATGATGTTGAGTATAAATATAAAAATATGAATGATAGAAATAATGAAATGTATAATAATAATCAGCATAACAATTTTAGGCCTAATAGGAATAGCAATTTTAATAGACCTATACAATATTATTGCAATAGAAATGAAAAAGAAGGGTATAATAGAAGAAATCCAGATAACAATAATAGTAATAGACCACAATACAGTCATAATAACAACCATAATAAGGAATTTAGGAATAACAGTAGATACCTACCTTACCAGGGAAGAAATCAACAAGTAAATTTAACAAGGAAGGAAGACAGACAAATAAATAGAACTAATGATAATAGTAATTTTAAACGATATAGAGATCAAAGAATGAAAACTAATTATAGATCAGATGATAGATCAATTTTCAAGAGGACAGATCATAGAATATTAGAACCAAAAGTCAACATAATAAAAGGACCAGACGAGAAATCTGAAGATGACATTGTTCGTTCCATATGAAGAACATGCGGAAAACTAGTTGGATCTAGCTGCTATATACAGGGGCATTCTGGATCATCACAAACATGTACCTGTAAGGCTTTCCAGGGTAAACAATCACAAGAACTTATCAACTTGGAAAACTTTAGTGAGTTACCATATAATTTATGTAATTTAAAAAGTGACAATACTAATGTAACTCCAGAAGTTATGTTATGTGTTAATAACCAAGAAGTCAAAGTAATTTTAGATAGTGGTTCTGATATTTCTGCAGTATCAGCAATGTTTTGTAAACAGTTGATACAAAATAAAGAATTTGCTAAAAAGATCAGTATTTTACCAATAAATATTATACAAATAAAAGTAGCAAACAGTCAGGTAGTCAGTAAAATAAACCAACAATTACTTATGCCATTTAAAATTGACCAAATTGATTTTTTAGAAAATTTTATAGTAATTCCTAATCTTTTGGTAGATGTCTTATTAAGTTCAGATTTTTTTAACAAATATAATTGTAAGATAGATTTTAATAACTATGAATTAAAAATAAAACAGGAAACTAAAGAAATTGTAGTCAGATTCAGTAATTATGTGCATAATGATAATGAAATGTGTAATGTTCGGTTAGTGTTGGATAGGTTAAATGTAAACAAACCAATAAAAATTGAAAATTTTAATTTAAAGGATTCTAAATACAAAACATTTACAAAATTTAATGAAGATATTAATTTAGGCCATAAATTAGTATTTTATAATAACAATGATTTGACTAATAATTTTACTAAAATTGAGAAATTTCAAGATAACAATTTTAGATTATGTTTAGGTGAGATAAATAATTCAGATTTTAATGTGTTAAATTTAATAAATGAAAAAGTAGATGAGATTAAAGTGATAAACTGTGAAGAAAAGAACTTATTAAGAAATCTATTAGTTAAATACAAAAGTATTTTCAGTAATAAACCCGGACTTTGTAATAAATATACATATAGATTAAGATTAAAAAATTCTGAAGCTATTGTCAAGAAAAACTATCCTATTTCTCAGAGTTTATTACCAGCAGTTGATGCTGAAATACAAACGATGTTACAGAAATATATTATAGAAGAGTGTTCTTCTGAATATGTAAACCCTATAGTAATTGTTCAAAAGAAATGTGGCCAAATTCGAATTTGTTTGGATGGCAAATTGCTGAATGTACATTTAATTTCTGATAATTTATCCATGGAACAAGCTGATACAATTTTACAGAGGTGTAATGATTGTAAAATACTATCTAATTTAGATTGTCGCCGACCGGGGCCGACAACACGTGGCAGAACCTTACTTGTGAATTTGGTGGCCCTGAAAAAGGCCGTTTGATTGGTTGGGGGTCCTGAAAAGGACCGTTGTAGTTTGTAGTTTGGTGGCCCTGAAAAGGGCCGTTGAAGGTGGCCGGACGCGGCGAGCTGGCGTGTGCAGTGCGGTGTCCGAAGGATGACGGCTCGGCTACCGGGTTCAAGCCTAGCCTTCCCTCAGCGGCAGTTGGGTCCCCACTTCAGCGTGACAGTGGTGGCCCCCAGAGCCCCGCAGTGTCGGGTCGGCGTAGGCCGTCGACCGATAGCGCGGCCGAGGCGGTTCCCTCCGGGCCTGCGCTAACCTCCGTCTTCACCGTGGTGTCAGCCGGCACGCACGGGCTTCCGTCGGCTGACCGGTGCGGGAATGTGGTGTCCGCCACCGGTAGCGTTGTCCAGGGATGGCTTCGTCCGGGCTCGGCTCGAGTTCGAGTTCAGGAAAGAATGAGCTTACGCTCAGGACGACGACGTCGTAGCTATGCTACCTTGTCGTTCGGGGAATTGGATAACGGAACTTTATTGATTGTTTTCTTTATTTACGATGACTGAGGAATATTTAAGGATAGATTGACTCGAACACGAAAAGGGGAGAGAACATGTGAGCGGGAAGGAATGCTTTTCTAGCCAGGAGATTTATTTGGAATTTTTGGGAAAGAATAGTGTTGGACGGGGAACTTGTATATTTTTATTTATCGGGATAATTAATTTTTTTTGGGAAGAAATGTTTGAAGGCAGGGGTTTGGGAGTTGAATTTTAAAAGCAGGGAACTTGTATTTATTAATGAATTTTTTTTTTTTTTTTTTTTTTTTTTTTTTTCAGTGGGAAATTTTAGTTATAGGGCCGGGATTTTGAAAATTTAAGGGAAATTTACAGGAAGTCGTGGAATGGCTGTTTGATCTTGATTTGTGGCGGGCGGATTGCTTCGTAGATTTCTCTGACAGCTGGCTGTACAGAGCGTTGACCGGCGTCGTGGAGGACTCTGGAAGTTCGTTCGATGAACTCCTCCAGGCTGGGGGATTGTAGGTATTGACGGATGGATGTGTTGTTTACGGTGTAGTGGAATTGGGCGATTTGTCTGAGGATGCGATTGTGAAGGGAGGAAAGTTTTCGTTTGTTGGTGGGGGACAGGAGGGGCCACCAAACTGGTGCCCCGTAGATGAGAAAGGATCTGATGATAGCCGTGTATATTAGGACTTTAAGCGGGATTTTGAGAGATGGAGAACGAAGAAGAGGGGTAAGTTTGTAGAGGAGGACTCTGCCTTTCATAATTCTTTCCCTCACGTGATGAGTGAAGGTGAGGCGCCTGTCGAACGTGATGCCAAGATACTTCACCTGAGAAACCCACGGCAGGTCGTGGCCTTCAATCCTAAGTGGACGGGGTTGCAATTTGTGCTTGGAGAAATTGATGGCCGTGCATTTCTTTGGGTTCAGCGTCATCTTCCAGTCTTGGCACCAGGCTGACGTCCGGTCCAGTTGGTCTTGTAGCTTGTACGCGTTGAAATGGATGTTGGCACTGGACCGCATGTACATCGTGTCGTCGGGGTACAAGCTTTGGGAAATAGAAGGGATGAGTGGGATGTCGTTTGCGTAGAGGAGGTACAGGCGAGGGGCGATGACTGACCCTTGGGGAACGCCTGCTTGGATGGGGCGGATTGTGGAGGAGACGTTGTTGAATGCGGGGTGTGTGGTGGCCACGAAAAATTGGCGACCTGTCAGGTAGGAATGAAGAAGTCGGATGTCGGGAGGGGGTAAGATTTTTGTTGCTTTGAATAGCAATCCGAACAGCCACACCCGGTCGAAGGCCGCCTGGAAATCCAGGAGGACTGCGGTGGTGTGCTGGTTGGAGTTTTGAGCGTCGATGAGGTTGGAGGTCACTCTTAGGAGTTGGTGGGTGGTAGAGTGACCTTTGCGGAACCCGAATTGCTCGGGGCGCACTACAGACTCGATGTGTTGATTAACGTGGGGAAGGATTAGTTTTTCAAACAGTTTGGATAGGATCGGAAGCAGAGATATGGGTCTGTAGCTGGCAGGATCAGTGGGTGGTTTGCCGGGTTTAGGAATCAGGACGACTTTGGAAGTTTTCCATTGGGCAGGGAAATATTGTAGAGCAATGGCTGCATTGAATATCGTGAGGAGGTGGGATTTTAATTTAGGAGGGGAGTTTAGGATGGCCATGCCGGTGATTCCGTCATGGCCGGGGGCCTTTTTAGGGTGAGTGGATCTGAGTACGTTTTGGAGGTCGATTTCGGTAAAGGTAGGAATAGCGGACGGGGTCGGGTCTTGCATACGGCGGAGGACGGTGGAGATGACTTTAGCCTCTCGCCGTGGTTTAGGATGGGAGGTTGGAGTGGTGAAGTGTGATTGGAGGTGGTCGGCGAAGGTGTTTGCTACCTGTTGAGCCGAGTACACCAGACCATTTGATGTCTGCAACGGGCTGGGGTGGCGCTGCTGTCCTAGGAGCGCCCTGGTGGCTTCCCAGGGTTGGCCTTTCTCTCCCAAGGTGCCAAGATATTCCTCCCACTTCTCTTGACGATCTTCTTGGAGGAGGCGGGTGCAGACAGCTGCTGCCCTGTTGAAGGCCACCTTGTGCTGTGGCGCTCGGGTCGTCATCCACAGGCGGCGGCATCGGCGGCGGTTCTGGATGGCCTGTTGTACTCGGGGAGGTAGCTTGGAGCGGTGAGGTGGTGGAGGGGGACGAGAACTGTGTTTTAGGGCGGACTGAAGGGTGTGGGTGACTAGATCGACATAGTCGTCTAGTTCGGAAGGGGTACTGATGGTTGTGGGGGTGTCATCTGGGAGGGTGGCATTTACCAGGGAGTGGTATGTAGGCCAGGAAGTTGTGGGTCGTCTGGGAGGGTGTTTGTTGACTACGTCCGGGGGACGGAAGGAGAAAAGAACTGGAAGGTGGTCGGAAGAAAGGTCGTTAATGACAGCAATTGTTGGCGAAAGCGGGAGGGATATACCTATACCGAAGTCTAGGATATCCGGGAGGTGGGTGGGGTTGTATGGCACGTGGGTGGGTGAGTCTGGAATATGAAGTGAGGTAGCGAGTGGGGCGTGGCGGAGGAAGCGCATCAGGGCGATGCCGGAGGGGTTGGTAGCGGAGCATCCGAGGTCGGTGTGCTTACTGTTCCAATCTCCGGCGATGAAGGCTGGCTGTTGGAAGTCGAAGAGTTGCTTTAAGGCAGAGTCGTGGTAGGGAGTGTTCGGGGGTTTGTACACGGACACGAAGGTTATAGGGACGGAATTGAGTGGCACAGTGACGGCTATGTGCTCTAGGGACGGGATGGGAGTGTGAGGGAGGACGTTGTGCGAGAGGCGTTTATGTACCAAAATGGCGACCCCTCCCGCAGCAACGTCAGTCGGGCGGTCTGCACGGTATATTAAGTACGGGGAGAGACGGAAGGTGTGTTTTGGTTGGAGGTGGGTTTCCTGGAGGAGGGCGATGTCTACGTTGTGTTCTTGTAGAAATCGACGGAGGTCATTCAATTTGCTACGGATTCCATTGCCATTCCACGTTAAAATTGAAAGGGCCATTTATGCAAGGAGGGTGGGCAGGGACGTGATGATAATTGATATTATTTCTGATGAGTTACTTGCGGAGGATAATTTGGGAAGGGTAGTAAGGACCCAAGAGACGAACTTTTGGGAGGTGAGGAAGGCTAATAGGGGGCCCAGTGGGTTGGATGCTGGGGCCGAACTTTGTTGTGGTGTGGGGTTTTTAGGTTTGGGGAGCGTTGGGAATTCGGCCGGCTTAAAAAGGTAGACCGGCGTGGCGGGAACGGGCGTAGGGCGGGGTTTTTGCATAGGTTTAGGTTGGGGTTTAGGAGGCGCGGGTGGATGTTGTTTTTGTTGTTTAAAAATAGTTTTCTTGTATGAAATTTGTTGTGGCGGGAGGGTCTGGGAAGGGGATGAACTCGAACCCGATGGCTTTTCTTGCGGCGAAGTGGTGGAAGTGGTGGTGGGCGCGGCGGGCTTCTTTTTTTGCTGCAGTAGCCGGGTGTGGTGCGGGCATCCTCTATAGTTTGCCGTGTGTTCCCCCTCGCAGTTACAGCAGGTAATCTGCTCAGGTTCGCACACTTTGGCGTCGTGTTCGCCCCCGCATTTGACGCAGCGCGGGGGGTGATGGCAGTTCAACGAGGAATGCCCGTAACGTTGGCAGCGGAAGCATTGCGGTAGGCCAGGCCTGGCCTTAAATGCCTCCACTGTCACCTCGACGTGAAAAAGATGCGTTACATTATAAATTTTTTCATATCCGGGTTTTTTAGAGATTTTAACTAAATGTACATTTATAGGTTTGCCGCCCTTGCCCTTTAGTGGTTGGCAGTGGGTAACGGCAAAACCTAATTCGGCTAGAACTGATTTGAGTTCCGACGGAGCTAAGCTATGGTGAAGGCCTTTGATGGCGACCTTCAGCTCCGTCGGTTCGTCCACGTGGTAGCTGTGAAACGCAATGCCACTCGATATAAATATGCCTTTAACCGTATGGTAATCTAAAATATCTAATGTGTAAAGGGCATAAGTATTTCCTTTGGACTTAATACTCACGTCCCTTTGCGTGGCATTGCTGATTTCAGCAGCTAGCTTAGGCCACTCTGGTGGCGCTTTAAACACTATAGGTGGAATTTTTGTGCTGTTTACCTTGCTAGGTTGTTGCTGTTGTTTTGATGTTCCCGGTGGATTTGGTGAGGCCGGTCGCTTCTTCTTGTTGGTGACCGTCTCCCAATCTGCATTGCCATCGGTAGTATCGCCAGATTGCACAACGTTGGAATCTATTTCCATTATCAGTCCGTAAAAACGGCTATTTAAGACACACTAAAGACTAAAAATTAACTATTAACATACACTACACTAAACTATACTATACACGTGGTGTGGGTTTTTAGGAAATCCCCAACCATTGTTAATACACTTAACAAATAAATATTGATAAATTAGTTTGTAACTTCTTACATAAACACAATAGAAACTTTCACTTGTGGTCACACTACACAATGCACGTACAAGGAAAACTTGCTCTTAAAAAGCACATGTGTCTCGGTCGGTAGTTCGAACGAGACTCTCGTTATATCCGGGCTCGGCTGGGCTGTTCATCTTCTTCTTCTTCTTCTTGGTTGTTCTCCGCTTGGAAGCTGGCTTGAGAATGAGCTCCGCGGACCGATGCCGTTGTTTAAGTACCTTTCAAGCGAGTCCCCTTCCAGGTGGAGGGGAAACACTCCTTACTGCGTGTCGGCAGCGCTACTCACGGCCGGTTCTGGAACCGTATGCATATCGCTGATAATGGTGGGAGCTGCTGGCGACAACTCCCCCCCGTCTAGGCGTCTGCATACGGTTGCAGGAGGTTCAGCGGGGTCTTGCTCCGGGGCGTTCGGTGTATCAGCTGTTGGTGGAGCAGCCTTCATTCTGGAGAGATGGACTTTAAGCCGGCTACCATTCTTGTCGACTTCGTATACCTGTCCTTTATTCTGCAACACCTTGAATGGTCCCTCCCAAGGTGCCTCGAATCCGGCGTATCGTCCATGTCCACTCGGTCCAGCGTGTCGCCTAACAAACACCCAGTCGTTTTCCTGAAAGACTGGTGCCATTTCTCGTTCTTCCCCGAACTTCTTTTGTTGATACCTCCTCTGCCGTTCCGCCGCCTCTTGTTCTCTTTGTGCGACCGGCGGTGTAAACTCCTCGGCATTTGGGTGGAGCCAATCTCCCGGTCTCTTCAACTTCCTCCCTGTGAGCAGCACGCTCGGTGGCATACCGGTTACTGCATTTGCCCGGTTCCGCAGGGCGAATAGCACGCGTGGAATACTCAGGTCCCAAGTTAAATGTTCGAAATCTTGCTCAATGGCTATTCGCAGCGTTTTTTTAATCTCTTCATTGCGTCGTTCCGTCGGGTTCGCTCTGGGATGGTAGACGGGAGCGGTCCAATGCGTAATGTTTCGCTGCCGGCACAACTTCTTCCACAGCCGGCTTGTCCGTGCGGTGCCGTTGTCAGTCAAAAGGACAGCAGGATACCCCCAGCGGCAGAAGACTTCCTCTTCCAGGCAGTCGAAGATTGTTTTTGTGTCTGCGCGTGGGACGGGTTTTGCTTCGGCCCACCTAGAAAACAAATCGGTAATCACTACCAGAAACCTGTTTCCTCGCTTGGTCTCCGGGTACGGGCCCATGATGTCAACGGCCATGTGCTTCCAGCATGTTGTTAGCTTTCTCACTCGTTGATGGTCTGACGCAGGGTTTGGTCCTCGTTTATAGCGGGAACAAGTTCGGCACTCTCTGATGTATTTCCGTACGTCCATAGCTACTCCTGACCAGTCGTAATCCTCGCCTATCGCTCGTCGAGTCTCCTCTGCTCCGGGGTGCCCTGCTTCTGGGGCGTCGTGGTAATGGCGTATGACGGTAAGACGGCTGCTAGGCGGAACGTATACGCCAGGTGGTCGCACGTGAGGGCCAGTACTGCGTCGAGTTGTCCATATGAGGCCGTCGTCATCCACTCGGAGATTCTCGTCAGCTGCGGACCCAAGAGTTTGCCGTATTTTTCGGCAGAAGGGGTCAGCGTTCTGTGCCTCCTTTACCTGCTAAAAGAGAGGAGCCGCGGTGATTTCTTGGAGCCGAGGTTGTGGGACGGTGACTTCGTCGGTTGTACGACTCTTCTCCTCTGGGTGCAGCCGGTTCTCATCTTGCAACTCTTCGGTGCTTTCTTCTGCCGGATCCCGGGACAGCAAGTCTGGTAATTCATTTTCTCGCCCAGGACAGTGCTCAAGTTCGAACTTAAAGCTCTGAACCAACAAGGCCCAGCGGGCGTATTTTGTCTTCTGTCCGGTTGCCTGTTTGAGTCAAGTTAGTGCTTTGTTGTCCGTTCTCAGGATGAAATGGCGATCCTCGAGATACGGCCGATAGCGTTTTATCGCCCACACCAAAGCGAGGCACTCCAATTCGTTCGAATGGTACTTCTTTTCCGCATCGCGCAATTTTGCACTAGCGTAAGAGATGATCCTCCTTTCTCCGCTTTCGGTCAGTTGATACAGCACGGCACCTATTCCCTTCTGGCTGGCGTCAGTTTGCAACACCATTGGAAGTTCTGGATCTGGCCTGGATAACTACAGTGGTTGACTGAACGCTTGGCGAATCTTCTCAAAGGCTTGTTGAGCGCCTTCCGTCCATTTCCAACTCCTTCCTCGCAATAGATCTGTCAATGGCTCGGATATTTCTGCAAAACGAGGAATGTATTCCCGTAACCAGTTGCATGTGCCCAAGAACTTCTGTAGTTCTTTCTTGCAGCTCGGTGCCTTGTGGTTGACGATGGTTTGCAGGTGCTGCGTCTGCGGTATATTGCCGGCGGGGGTGATCTCGTGCCCCAAATAAGAAACCTGGTCCCGGCCAAATTTGCACTTTTCCAGGGAACAGGTCAAGTGGTGCATCTGAAGTCGTTCCAGTACGAGGTCGAGATGGCGGAGATGATCGTCCCAGTTTTCCGAATAGACGACGATATCGTCCAGATACACCAGGCAGCAGTGACGAAGGAGACCAGTGAGGACGTCTTGCATTAGTCGCTGGAACGTGCTGGGTGCATTTTTTAGGCCAAACGGCATGACACGAAATTGATATCGGCCGCCATATGGAACTGAGAAAGCCGTAAAATGCTTGGCCGACTCCTCCATCGGAATTTGCCAATAACCACTCTTCAGATCGATGGTGGAGAAGATTCGAGCGCTGCCCAGGTCTTTAATGGTCTCATGGATGAGTGGCAGCTGCAAGTCTACATCCTCGGTGAGTTCGTTCAATCGCCTAAAGTCGACACAAAAGCGAGGGGTAGAAACTTTCTTTTTCGCTATGACGATTGGCGAGTTGTAGGGTGATGTCGTGGGTTCTATTACGTCCTGCTTCAGCATTTCTTCGACTTGATCCCTTATGATTCGTTTCTTCTCCTCGCTGTACCTGTACATCGGCAGCCGAAATGGTTTGCTTCCTTCTTTTAGTTTAATTTCGTGCACCATGGATCGTGTTACTCGAAGAGGGTCGCTGGAGAATACTACTGTATGTCGCTTTAGAATGGCCTCTAATTCTTCCTGCACTGCCACGGGAGCTGCATTTGTCAAGGCGGTCCAGTCAATCGCCGTACTCTCAGATTCGAGCCTATCATGCCAGAAAATCGTCTTGCGGTTCTTGCAGCCCAAAAGTAAGCAGCCACGGCTGTAGTCAAGTACGGCCTGATGTTTCTTTAGCCAGTCGTGTCCCAGGATCACTTCTTCTCGGAGCCCTGGTACTAGAAGAAACTTCGTGGTTATTCTCATACCTCTACATAAGATTTCCGTTTCAACCTCTTCGGTAGCCTGGCAAGTAGTACTGTTGAGCGCTAGATCGATGCTCGTAGTTTGCTGTGTTCTTTTTCCTTCCATAGACAATAAGTCTGCTCGTGCGAAGCTCAAGTTGGCCGCTGAGTTAATCGCTGCTCTTACAAGTTGTCCCGCGACTTGTACAGTAATTCTCGGGATGTCAGGGCCTAGTTGGTTGAGGACCCCGGTCGATTGCTTGCCCGGGGCCCCTGGTCGTTTCCCTGCTTCGCCTTAAGGACCGGACAACCCCGGTGGAAGTGCCGTTCTGGACAGTAGTGGCACCAAGGGGCGAGACTACTTTTCCGTCGAGCCGATTTGTCTTCCATGGTCGCTCCTGTCGGGCCGCTTACTGGATTCAGCGAGCCCTGCCTAGGATCGCTGTGGCCTTCTTGCTTCTCCTTCTGCTTGAGTGTTGTCCGCATCTCCATTTCGTCCGCTTCAGCTAACATTGCTCGGTCGAGCAGTTCCTCGAAATCTTGAACGGGCGCTGCTCGTAGCTGCATTCGTATTTGTGGCCTAAGTTGCTCCACAAGCATTGGCAAAAACTCCGACACGCTACCGGGAGCAAGCCGACGTAAGAGTCTAGTCTTCTGCACCAGAAATAACTCTACGGACTCGTTCGGGCCTTGTTTCCTACCATAGAGTTCAGACCATAATTTTGTGGTGGTCTGTAGCCCGCAATAGTTGTGTCGGAATCGGCTGACAAATTCGGGCCAATCAAGTTGTAGACCGTGGAATCGTTTGAACCACATTGCTGCTTCTCCTCGTAGTTCTTTCTCGATAAATTCGAACCACTGTTCCTCTGGAATCCTCTGTTCTACTAATTGTGCCTGTATCCGGTTTAAAAACCGATCTGGATCTTCATGTGGTAGGCCGGGGAAGGTGGCGGTGAGCATGACAGGTATAGCTGAGCGAATGGCCATTACTATGCGGTCTATGTCGTTGGGCGCCGTGTATTCAGTGTTGCCGACTGGCATGTAGCCGGTAGTATCATGGCTGGGTCCAGGAACTTCTGGACGATCAGGGCCCCACGTTGGGCGTCACTTGTCGCCGACCGGGGCCGACGACACGTGGCAGAACCTAACATGTGAATTTGGTGGCCCTGAAAAGGGCCGTTTGATTGGTTGGGGGTCCTGAAAAGGACCGTTGTAGTTTGTAGTTTGGTGGCCCTGAAAAGGGCCGTTGAAGGTGGCCGGACGCGGCGAGCTGGCGTGTGCAGTCCGGTGTCCGAAGGGTGACGGCTCGGCTACCGGGTTCAAGCCTAGCCTTCGCTCAGCGGCAGTTGGGTCCCCACTGCAGCGTGACAGTGGTGGCCCCCAGAGCCCCGCAGTGTCGGGTCGGCGTAGGCCGTCGGCCGATAGCGCGGCCGAGGCGGTTCCCTCCGGGCCTGCGCTAACCTCCGTCTTCACCGTGGTGTCAGCCGGCACGCACGGGCTTCCGTCCGCCACCGGTAGCGTTGTCCAGGGATGGCTTCGTCCGGGCTCGGCTGGGCTGTTCATCTTCTTCTTCTTCTTCTTGGTTGTTCTCCGCTTGGAAGCTGGCTTGAGAATGAGCTCCGCGGACCGATGCCGTTGTTCAAATACCTTTCAAGCGAGTCCCCTTCTAGGTGGAGGGGAAACACTTCTTACTGCGTGTCGGCAGCGCTACTCACGGCCGGTTCTGGAACCGTATGCATATCGCTGATAATGGTGGGAGCTGCTGGCGACAAGATATTACAATGGCATTTTGGCAGATACCTTTAGCTATAGAAAGTAGGAATTATACTAGCTCTGTACACAGGTCTAGACAATACTGTTTCAAAGTAATTCCGTTTGGTTTGAAAATTAGTTTATCTGCATTGATTAGGACTCTGAACTGTGTATTCAGTAATGATTTTGATAATTATTTGTTGAAGTTTGTTGATGATTTCATAGTTAAATCAGCTAATTTTAGACAACATCTTGTGTATCTAGAAACAATTTTTAAAAGATTAAAAGAATGTAATATGACCATTAAGCTTAAGAAATCACATTTCATAGCAAGTGAAGTTAAATTTTTAGGTTACATTTTGAGCAAAGATGGATTAAAAGTAGATGATGACAAGGTTAAAGCTATTAAAGATTTTCCAGAGCCAAATAATCATAAGGAGTTGAGAGCATTTCTCGGCCTATGTAATTTTTATAGAAGATTTGTCAGGAGATACTCAAATATTATACAGCCATTATTTCCATTAACCAGTAAAAAGAATAAGTGGGTATGGACTAATGAAGATAGAGAACAGTTTGTTTTGATCAAGAAAAAATTCTTAGAAACAGTTATGTTAGCTCATTTTATGTCAGGTAAAGAGTATTTTTTGAACACAGATGCTAGTTTACAAGCAATAGGTGGAGTTCTATACCAGAAATCTGAAAATGACAATCATGTAATTATGTTCATTAGTAGGACACTAAGGCCAACTGAAAAACATTTTAGTATTTATGAATTGGAACGACTTAGTTTAGTATATTGTTTAGAAAAATCAAGAACTTATATAATTGGTAATAAAGTTACTGTTTTGGTTGACAACATGGCAATTGTACATTTACAGACTTATAAGTTTTTAAATAACAAATTAACTAAGTGGATTTTAAGAATTCAAGAATATGATATTAAAATAGAGCATGTTAAAGGGAAGAGTAATGTAGTAGCAGATATTTTGAGCAGGAATAATAGTGAACAAGTTATAGATAAGAATCCAATTTATAAGTTAGCACATTTTAAATATCAAATAAGTAATCATTTGAAACAGAAACTTAAAATTTATCAGAATTACAACAAGATATACTTATAAGAAAATTTTACAATCTAACAATAAACAATCAAAGTAAACCAAACATTGAAGAGAATAAACCAGTGTATATTATTAAAAATAATTTATTATATAAACTAATTGGAAGTAAATATAAGATAATGTTACCGGAATCTGTACAGAATGTATTCATTTGGCAAATACATAATTTCTATGCACATTTAGGTATAAGAAAAGTATTTAAAATTTTAAATGAATCATTTTATTTCAAAAATATGTACAAGCTAATTAAACGTTTATTAAGAACATGTGTAATATGTCAAAAATTTAAGTATAGCAATCAGATAAACAATGCACCAATGGAACATACTTTTATGGAAAGGCCAAGTCAAGTGATTTCGATTGATTTTATAGGAGAGTTACCTAGAAGTCGTTGTAATTGTATTTATATTCTTGTTTTAGTGGACTGTTTTAATAAATTTGTTACTGTTTATCCATTGAGAAAAGCAAATTCAAGTAGTGTGATAAATAAACTGAAATTATTTATCTTAAAGATCATAATACCGTAGAGAGGATTATTTCTGACAGAGGTACACAATTTAAGTCAGAGTTATGGTTAAAATTCATAAAACAAAATAACCTAAAACATTATATGATATCTGTACGTCACGCACAGAGCAATTTAGTTGAGAGATTTAACCGAAATATCATTGAAGTTCTAAGAATTTATGTAAATGAGAAACATAACAAATGGATAGAATATTTAGACCATATTGTGAATGCTTTGAATAGTACACATAATGAAACTACAGGATTTACAGCTAATTATTTGCAGACAGGTAAAGAAGATGTAAGGTTCTTCGAAAAATATTTTGATAAAGAAGAAAGTATACAGAAGAAAAGCTATGAGGAAAATTTAGAAATATTTTTTTTTTTTTTTTTTTTTTTTTTTTTTTTTTTTTTTTTTTTGGTTTAACGTTCGACTGTTCTGCAATTACTGCTAATGCAGACGGTGAAGGATGAAATTATTATTTTGTAACGTATGAAAAGATGCCGTGCCTGAATGGGATTCGAACCCAAGACCGCATGATGAGAGGCGAGCACGTTACCAACTGCGCCAATGCGACCGGCAAATATAGAAATAGCAAGAAATAGAATACATAAAAGAAATGAACAGAATAAGAGATATTATGATAGCAAAATAAGAAAATTTAAATTTTTTAAGATAGGTGATTTAGTATTAGTAAGAACTAATAAACAGTCAAATTTTTTTAAAAAGAAAATTAGTAAATTGTTTTGTATTTATGGAGGTCCATTCAAAGTAATTAAAATTTTTGGTCAATCAACTTATCAGATAGGTACATTAGATGAGAGCAAAATAATTGGTATCTTTCACGTTTCAAATTTAAAAGAAATTATAAATTAGGCTAACATAAAATATGTGTAAATATATATGTTACATTTAAATAAATTATAATAATTCATATGTTTAATAAATTTATATGTATGTTAATTGTTTAGAATAATGTTTGTATTATGTGTTTAAGATTTTCCATTGTGAACTTTTTATTTTCATAATTAGGATTAATTAATTTTTTTTAGTAATTTTGTTATTTGATTTACGAAGTAGTAAAGTATATACGAGGTTATGATTTATTTTGTTAACATACAAAACTACAAGATTTTATTTGTTAGAATATTTGGTTATATGCAAATTCATAATATAAATTTTAATTTCATAATTATTACAATTCAATTGATTTTGAAAAATTTTTTTTTAAATCAGCAGAATAATGTAGCAGCCAGTTATGAGGGCTCATTATTGTAAAGCATGATTTATATATTCTAAAATAAAAATAATTAAAAATTTCAAAATAAATGTAATTGAAGTTATTAAAATATTATTAAATTATTAAAAATAAATATTATCTGTTATTCCAAATTTAAATCTAATATTTATGTAAAATAAATTAAATAAATTTAAAAATTTTTATAACAATGAAAAGTTTAAGAAGAATAAAAGAAAGAGTGAGTCGGTGGCTGGTAACCGATATAGGCAGTTGTGTTTTTTTTATTTGCTCTGAATAATTAATAATTTGTTCAAAATACTGCACGCTACAACTGTGTTGGAAATAATAGTAGACGATGAAATGATAAGAGGATATATAAAAATAAAGGTTATAAATAAAATTATTGTAAATGGGATATGAGCTACCAAGAAATTAATACGGTGGTAGAAACATTACAAGCTGGAGATAACCATTATACAAGGCTGGTCTCTTACACCAAGAAGGGTTACACCGTATGTTTTGTTTAGGTTTTGATTGCCTGGGGGAAAATAAATAATTAATATAAAAAGTGTCTAGTGATTGCTTATTGGAGTAAAAATTCCAGGGAACTAAGTTTAATTTATTTCTTATTTACCTTGGTTAAGTTGTTGATATTTTTAATTACCGCTGAACCTTTGGACATTAATGTACAAGCAATAATGCCTATTGCTTATGAGTGACGCCCGTTGATGTAACGAGTACGCAGGTTAACACAAATTTTATATATTTTTCGCCTACCATGTCATCTATCGTCATCTTTTCTTTTGTCTACCGACATTTGCTTTACCGTCAGCATACCAGAGTCCTGTTTAGGTATCCTGTAATCTGACATCCTTTCTATGTGCTGTGTCCAACTTTGGCGATAGTCCTTTACCTTTTCATTCAAGTCATAAATGCCCAATTGTGACCTTATTTCCTAATTACGTATTTGTCAAGCGTGTACACCCCTTATTCCTTTGCAGAAATCTCATCTCTGTCGTCTGGATTCTCCGCTCTTGGGTTTTTGTTGATGTTCATGCCTCACTTCCGTACATAATAACTAAAGCTACCATAACTTTATAGAACTTAAGTTTTGTGACCTTTCTCGTTCTATTCCCCAAAGTTCTGCTTATAGTCCCGCATATCCTCAGAAATTTTCTCAATTTCTGCTCTACGAGCAGAAATGCTCTGCTCGTATATTCAAATCAGAATCAAATCCCACGTCACCCTCTAAATAATGAAAGTGAGATACTCTTACCATACCGGTATTGAATACTATTTTTTTTCTAGAATTTTCTTTTATTATGTTTTATACTACCGTAAAGCGTCAGTAATTATACTACTTAGTAGCGTCAGTAATTTAACTGGGTAACTTTGTTTTCAAGTACTTTAATTGTTACTTCATTTTTTCTAGTTTCAGTTTTTGAAATTATAAGGGTAACTAGAGAATCATGGTACATTTTAGACTATCAATTACTAAACTGTTACAAATTATTTGTTCGCAAGAGTTCTTCAATCTAGATTACCCATAAAATGGCATTAATGAGTTATTATAATATTCAATTTTTAGAAACGCTGATGAAGTATAAAAAATACGTTTGTGTAGATTTGCCTTGCGAGGCTAATACTGTTCTTAGTAAAATATGGTGGATGGAAGATTTTTACGATAGTTTTAAGGCCTAAACTACGTTCATTATAGTTTATTTAAAATCGCATCAACAGCACGATTATTAGCGACTACGGCGAGTTATGGAACAGTGGGTTTTAAGTTGTGAAAGTTTCCAGACCCTAGCCGGGAGTTGATCCCGGCACCTCCGGATTGTAGGCTAGCGCACTACCATTACGCTACGAAGGCTGCGTTTTTATATTCATTTATAATAGTGTTAAAATTATTTTCACAGTTTCTAAAACACAATTAGGTCTATGATTCAATAATAAGTGAAAATTTTATTTGACATCCTTATTCAGAGACTGTACTCAGAAGTATTATGATTTAAAATATGTTTTTCAAGAAACGAGATTATAAGAATCACATTACAAATTTTTAAAAGTTGAATTTTAGTTCATTTAATTAGGGTTTCATTAGATGCAGTGAAAACTAAGTAATATTTCATTGAAACTGATATGTTACTCAGTTTTATTTCTTTACGAACTGAGCAATTCAAGTGAACATAAATTTTTAAACCAATTTTTCTTTATGTAACTATTTAAAATGCCTAATTACAATTTACAGCCATTAAGTATATTAGCATCAGGAGAAAAACGGGTTTTTTGACGTACGAAATTCAATTAGGCTTTGAAATTATATTGGCTTTGTAACATCGCTTCAGGCCCAGCGTTGCTAGGACCGAAAGAACGTAAAAATAAACATTTTAATAAACAAAAATTTTTATTTACTGTTTTGACAATTCCCACTCTTTGTTAGTTTACATATCGATAGATCGATTTTCTTTATAGTAACGGTTTACGTAGCTATGTTGGATAAACCAGATAAACAGCCGCAATATACTTCCTTATTATCCCATCAGTCTCCTTTCCATTTTGTCCAAAATTATTAAAACTCATACTTAAATGTATCAAAAAGCTAGTATAAGATGCCTTAATTTTCTCCCGGATCTTCAGTTTGGTTTCCACAAAAACCACTTTACAATACACCAACTGCATCGAGTACGGATTTTCTTGCTGTCGCTCTTAAAAGAAAGGAATATGCTGCGATAGCTTTGCTTGATGTCTGCCAAGTATTCGACAGAGTTTGGTGGGAGGGTCTCATGTTTTAACTCAGATTTCTCCTACAAACGTACTAATTAACTCCTCAATCTTTCTAACCGAACGC
This sequence comes from Catonia carolina, assembly GCA_035578175.1. Classification (NCBI taxonomy): domain Eukaryota; kingdom Metazoa; phylum Arthropoda; class Insecta; order Hemiptera; family Achilidae; genus Catonia; species Catonia carolina. The sequence goes on along the minus strand of JAQMRL010000001.1, from coordinate 122,474,157 downwards.
TTCTTTGGCGTATCTGATGGATCAACCATGTCCCAGTTTACACTAATACAAGTTGGAGTCTATCAACGCTCGATTTTTGCTTCCTTTTTGTATAACATGTATACGTCACACATTCCAATATTTCCTGATATTTTTATAGCGTCACATAGAGACGATTTTTACATCATTCCCTCCTCAGACGATCCTGCGGTTGTTACAATCAAACTGCAGCACCATCTCACGGAACTGAATCTTGGTTTAAAAATGGCGAACGAAAGTGAATTCTGCGAAATCCATTCATGTGACACACTGCGTCGCCAAACTTGTCCCTCTTTATTTCTTTAAAATACTGCTCTTTCTCAGACTAGTAAAGTTAGGTATCTCTTTCACACATTGACTGAAGACTGGTTATAGCTTCACGTGTAAATAATAAACGTAAAACTTTAGAACAACGAAGTAAACAACTCTTCTCTCTACTTTCTCTTTGTTCTAAATCACCTTCGCTTCATTTAAAATTAACCGTTCATCGAACATTTTTTAAACTAATTTGGGTATTTGGAAGCCAAATATTCTAATCCTAAAAACGAGCGTTACCTAATGAAATATTATATTTTTTTGGCTTAAATACTTAACAAGTAGTAAAATGAAAATATTAATAAAAATAAACGTATCTAATACCTAAGGAAGTTTAGTCTTTCTTTAGTCATCAAGTGGATTATTTTGAAGTCTGTTGGTTTGCGTTTGGCGAACCTAATTGTGTTTACGTCTACATCCTAGTCTGTTAGTACGCATTCAGCAAATCAATGTGTGTTTACATTGCTAAATTTCGGTGAAATATCTAATAGAAATTACCTGTGTTGTCCTAATATGCACTTATAAGTCATTGGGAAACGTTTCGGTTTTACGTACCAAGTAGAGTATTGAATCGTTGAAACCTATAATGAAAAGGATGTAAATAAGAAATTTCTGCACATTGATTGTGAATTATACAGTAAACCCTGAAATGTTATTCATTTATTTTATTATTACAAGTCTGACAGAACCGTAATTTATAAAAAGTAAGTTTTGTATTTATAAATCTAAACTAATGTAAATTGGAAATACAACGAGTAACGTGGAGATTTGAATTTAAAAACATATAATTTAATTGCTCTTTTTAGTACTATACAAAGGCAAAATCCATAATTTTAAAATAATAAAATGTTCAGGAAGCAAAGTAATGTTTAACTGTATGGGTTTTATTGTTTTAAACACCTTAGTGACAACATAGGAAGGAACCATGTAGGGTGTTTGATTAGTCTGCATCCATTCATTAGAATGTCAATTAAACCCAAATACTGTTCGAATTAACATTTCGTATTCGTTAATTGTTAAAATTATTTTGTCACGGCTTTCTTAAAGCTAAATTAATCCAGTCATTGTCAAGCAAAATAATTCGTCCAGAAAACCGGGTTTTCAATGGAAACTTTCTAAGAATTATTTATTTAGTTTGAAGTTGCTTTGTTTTCTACTCAAGTGGTCAGTAGTTCAAAGGTCCAGTTCATAAATTCCTTTCCTGTTTTATCTGCTCGTATTAAACTGGTACATTTCTACACCCGTCTTCCGGTACACTTTACCACTGCAATAACTTTCATAAAGTTTTAAAGTCGTAAAAATAGTAAACGTTTTAACAGAAATTAACTTATTTTATGTTTACTGGATGGACTGTTTGAGAGAATATTTTCTTACAAGTAAATTATTTATCGTACATTGTAACAAACGGTTGGTATTAAACGCACAGTCTTCTCCCACATCCACGCAAAGCAAATTCTATTCAATAAAGAATTTTGTGAGCCCTTACGCAATTCCTTGTCTGGAAGTTCGACTACAGGTTGTTAAAAAACTGTTCAAGTTGATACAAGATTGATGGTCTAATTTGAACGAAATCAGATTATCCATTTACTATTGATGAAGTGGACATAAATCACTTCAACGCACCTGCAAAACCATCGCAAGATTCCATTATACATCTCCGTTTCTAAACTATCCCTTTCTTTTGCTTTTACTACCTGTTGCGACTAAAAGTATTGTATCATTACATATTTGTAATAAAAACAATTTTCATTGTTAATGAATTATAAATATGAGATCTAAAAACCTATCTATATAAAGTAGCAAAAATTAATTTCCTAAAACTTCATTCAGCCAGAATCATTTTAAAGTTCTACTAAATGTTTAGTTAATGGTTGTATATTTCGGCAATCAAAACGTTATTACCTATTGCATTAATTTTTAATTTACAAATTCCTTTCTCCACATCGCATGCACCCGATTCATTCATTAGGAAAGCGAAATTCATTAGGAAAGTGTATAAGGTAAAGAGTTATTAGTGTGCTTAATTTGCTTACAAAAACAATTTTTTCCTAGTTTTGTCCGTTGATTTATTCATACTCTGTATAGTTTTCGTTTAATAGAAGTATGCATTTTACGTTTGCAGGAGAACAGACGATCCTTAACAGATGATTATTTTGTGTTTTTTGCGAAAAATACTCTTAATTAGTTAACCCTACGCCCAAATTTCCGAATTGTTTTTAGTTTGAATTTATATGATCTTGAGTTTTCTTTATCTAGTGGTTTTCAGAATTGATTGATGTTAATGAATTATGAATTTATATAATTATTCTATTTCATGTTTGAGCTATCTAAAGCGATGATTTTTGGAATATTTCAGTTTATAATTATTGAAGAATTTAACCGTAGTTCTAGGTTAAATTAATGTAATGTTATAAATGCTGCACTTAATGCTACACTTGTCTATTCACGTCGGAGTTCTGTCACTGGACTGTGTCTCCACTCACGTTTGTATACCATGTTAATTTTTCCCAAATTTTGTGATATCACATTCACTGATTGTTTCTAACAGATTGTGAATTTCATAAATAGACAAAAACAGTTCTAGGTTTCACAAGTATAAAGAATATTAATGTATAAATTTTGTTAAAAATTTATTTCAATTCATAACATATTGACTGCCGATTAAAAATAATTATGATACAATTTGAATAGCTGATTATGGACTGATTAAAAAACACTTTTAGTGAGAATCGTTTAATTTTGTGGAGTAAAGTTTATTATGTTTACCCCTTTTCTTATTCGTGTAACGCACACTATTCTGTAAAATACCTGAACAAGAAAATGTAAAAAATTGTAAAGAAGATATCTAAAGATGATTTTGTTTCATGGGTGATGTAAAATATTTACAACTTGCAAATAGGTGTGTGATAAAAAACTCTGTCTCAAGATTTCTTTCTAATAATAGAACTTTCATAATTGGAATAGGTCATTAAGTCATTTTAGAATATCAACGATAAGTAATTAGAGAGTAACATATCGTTTTCGAACGGATTATTAAGGAATTGTTGCTAAAGTGTTCTTACAGCATTATTAATAAAGTTATAACAATTGATCAATTCTACTCTCGTCATTACGAAACCAAGCTAATACTCATACTGAACCTTTCACATAAATTTACGTAAAAAAAATTATAGTCGTATATAAAAATACGTTAATAATATAAGTCGTATTAAAAATACGATCTATAAATTATACATCGTGTAATTAAATTTACATTGAATTAAAAGAACATGGTCGATTTACTAAGCTCTCAAGGCAATTGAACGTACATTGCGTACAAACATTCACCTTTCATATTTCCTGTAGCGACTGTGCAGTTTACAGCTTTATTGTAGACCAAGTTTGAAAGTTCGACTTTTGTAAGCTAGATAGGTTAGCCCCCTTTGGGAAATCAGAACCTAAATAGCCTGACTAAATATGATATTGTGGTTGAAATGAACTAGTATTCTCTGGGATGAAGATGATGATAACGATATTTCATTACTTTTATTTTATGTAAAATTTATTTTAAATTTTTTGATACGTTTACAGCAGAAGTAGTTATCTTGTATATATATAAAAATAACGCATTTCTGCGTAATAAATAACCTCTTGTTATCAAAATGATGTAAGGATAAAAATTGAACGAGATCCGTTCATAATGTAAACTAAAAGATGTGTTTTAAATATATTACAAATTATTCAGGGATTGTTGATAGATAAGACAATACGACTTGTTCAATGTAACGGAGCTCGTAGTATTACATCGTTATATATTTTTTACTATCATAATAATTTATATTAGTATTATTATTATTATTATATTTATTATAATTTATTATTATTATATAGTATTAGTATTTATATTATATTAGTTCATTAATCAATATTTTAGACTATAATAACAATACAGACTAGTTTGTAAAGGATCTTTATGTTACCAAAACGGTATACCTACCTTAATATTACGTACAAGATTAATATATTAACTACGCATTTGTACCAAGTTAGTTACATGAGAACGCTGAACATCATTTTTTTTTTTGTCTATAAATAATTGTTGAAATTATAGCCTACCACATTTTATTAATACACTAACATTAAACTTTTACACAACTAACATTGTATTGTAGAATGATGAATAAATTTTCCGGCACATACTGATGCTCATCAAGTAACCAGCAGAAACACAGCTTACTGAGTCTCTTTTCTATGCAGCTACAGTTACAAGTTACATTTTCAAGATATCATCACTGTAGACTACATAGCTACTAATAATTATTTAACGTAAGAAGATTCTAAATTCTTATTCAAACTGCGTAATATTTGAAGAATTAATACTTATAGAGTGTACTGTGTATAGTAACATTCTTAGTTTTCCTCCAGTTTGGAACGGTCATATAATGAACAGAATTAATGAAATTATATTTTTTTGAGGATTCTGATAAACTAACTCAAGAATTATGTTGCCGCTAAGGTTTATCAAGTATATTGTTATCTTTGGAATTGAAAAAAGTTACTACAGAGTTTTTAAAACATAATTTACGTATAGCTGTAGGAAACTTAAAAATATAACATACTTTCTTAATAAAAAAAACTTTGTACCTTATTCTGTTTCATAAACAAAAAGTAAACTTTTTAATTAAAATTTTTGTAAATAAAATGTAATGTGTTTCATCTAAAGTAAACATTCACAAAAATCAATGTTTGAAAAAACTCAGTTATAATACAAATTATCGAAATTGAGTAACACTAATACTCACTTACTAAGCTTTACTAGGCTTACTAAGATTTAAATGTTTCTCAGGGTATAAAAGGTGATTATGTCCATGCAACAAAAGAATATCATTATTAAGGGCTTTGGAAGACCATTAAGAAATAAGAAAATGAGTCCATCTTAGATCGTTTCAAAAAATAACCCGCTTTTTTAAATAAAAGTACTTTTAAAAATTATTAGCGATAAATCTGATTAACTATTACAAAACTCCTGTAAACACTTTTTTCAAAAACTAAGGGATGTAATAATAATTTTATTTAATTATTAAATTATTTTTCTAATTTCAATTTTTATTAATTTAATTTAATAGCATCCATTTTAATACTGTTCTTTGAAATGTTTTATTTACACTAAATAAAATTTAATTAAAAAGTAAAATTTTTGTAGAAGAGCAAACTAAATAGTTATTCTATAGAGTACTTTAACTTATCTAAAACTATCTAACTTATCTATTTAACTATATAACTTTGTCTAAACTAATACCGTAATAACGAAATGTAGGCTATAATATTATTTCAGAAACAGTTTTTCTTTTAAGGAATTTATTTTGTTAGGAATAGAATATGTAATTTTTAATTATGAATGTTTTTATATTGTGAACTTATTTCACGGGTACCTTTTATGATTTTTTTACGACAGGTATCTCGTATCAGAAGGGGTATGGTCGAAGGACGAACGATCATATCCGGAATGTGTCATTGTGAGAGGGAGAGGAGAAAATCACATAGTATGGCGAGATCAGTTTCGAGAGAAAGCGTCAGATCGGGTCACCCACCACCACCCCTTTTGTTGACAACTTCACCTAGTTCACGTATTATCCGACAGAGTTCACAACCTGAACAATGTTGTCACCATCATGTAACTGCTACACCTAGCGCCTCACTTCGGCAACTTCGGGAACCGGGTGATGGAATTGCTATGATCGCTGCTGACTCGTTACGAATTAATGGCGCCATCAGACAATTCAAACAGGTAATAATCTATGAACTAACAATAACATTAAATATTATTCATTAAATTACTAGATTTAAAATTACATCCACACAGCTGCAGTAGAATGTAGATGCACCCAGTAGTGTATGAACGCGCCAAATGCCAACCCAGCAACACTGCTTTAATTAACTTAGTGTTTGTTTTGCACAACTTCGTAGATAAAACAAAGCGATGGTATATTTTTTTCTTTATAATGGAATTACATTTTTCTTTAGTGAATGTTGAATGAACCCTTTTATTAAATATGCTTGAAACTTCGATCGATTCCAATTTTGAGTTAACGTAACTTTTTTCTAGTGAACTGCATACTGGTAGATATAGTATTTAGTCATATTTTTTCCATTTTTGTTTTGTTTAAATGTGTTTGAGTTGCACCAATTTTAAACAGTTGAAAAATTACTTTGGTGCAACCCAAAAAACAAATTATTTCCTTTTTATTACTTTACCAAATCATTCAAAAAACAAATTAAGAAATTTTATTCAGTTATTATATTATAAAAACGAGTAAAGAACCCAAAGGAGTGTTGGGGTAAATTTAATACTCAAACATTTTTTCAAAATCATTACATATTACGCAATCCTAACGCGATTATCCTAATTGAAGTAAATATTATTTGTTAAAATGAAAACAAATTGTAGCTAGGTTCGAACAAAAAAAAAATACACATATTTATGGTAACTTAAATATTTATTTAAATTTTTATTCTCGCAGTTACCCTTTTGCTACTAGTTGGTCTAGCAGTAGAGCTATATTTCTGAAAGAAATAATCTGCCAATTTAATTTTTGAAGAACTTCGTTCGCAAAATGAATGAAAATGGACGAGGAAAACACTTTTTCAAATTAACATTTTTTTCTACTAAGGTTCAATCAGTGTTGAATACAGCGGGTTTAATTAATATTTATTTAAACATATTTAATTTGTAGTTGTGTCGTAGCCATATTTCAATTAAATTTATAGTACTTTTGAGAGAAGATTACATGCAGCCTTATAAAAACAGTCATAAATGAAAAGACCTTATTAAATCATTTAAACTGTTCTATGAAAGAAATTTTTAAATTAATATTGATTACATTGCGCAGTGAAAAGTCTCAACAGTACAGTAGATGGTAGGCCTATAGTCTGGTCCTATCTGTGAATGAAACATGGAACGTTCAGCTCGTTTTTCCATTACCAATTTAGACACCGCAGATAACAATTGTAATTTTGTTACTCCTTGTACTTGTTAGGCTTCCCTGATCGTAAATTCTGAATAATTAAGACTACAATTGTAGCTCTACTGCTACTGTTCTAGATAGAGTAATTCTGTGGCATTATTAGTGGTCAATTTACTTTGGCCATGCGAATTTACTTTGGCCAGAAAAGCGGAGCAAACGTAATCGTAGATATTTGCAAAAAAATTGTTTTTAACTTATGAACTAGATAATTTTTTAAAACTTCCACAGAATTTTTAAGGTGAAATTTTTATGCACATTGTCTTAAAATATTAAGACCTTAATGGACATTTCTTGTCGGAAAGAGATATTTCGAATCAGCAAAATAAAATTTCCTTTTGTAAAAACATTTTTGAAGTCAATCACATTATGTTCAAAAATTAAAAGAACTACAAATTTTCCTCGGGGAATCACGCTAATGTTACTAAAAAAGTGCATAAATAGTATATGTGCCATGTACACTTAAACCCTTTTACCCATTCTGTATGATTTAGAATTTCTGTTATCGAATATAGATTACTTAATTAAAAACTTACTTGATAGCATTAAGTAAATATACTACATAGCATTTAGTAAAGTCCATGAAATCGAATGCTCAAAATTTGTTTTTTAATTCTCATGTGATCACTTAATTCAACATTCTTAGTCTACGAGGTTCAAGCACATTATGGTTTAGATAAAATCCTTGTCTAAGTGGACAAAAAAGTAACAAGGATTGACTTTTTAATACAATTTTAATCATAAAATAGTAAATGTTCAATTTAATATAAATTGTGATTGACTGTATTGATCTGTAATAATTATCTAGGTGGGGGTAACATAGTATTAAAAACACTGCAAACATAGATCTTAAAACTTTTTAATATTAAGCTCTTTTTTAGTTTATTTAACCTTTAAAAGCTTGGTCATTAGAAAATACGGTGAATTTTGTAAGAGGAAATGTTAGGTTTTGACCCTAGAATATTGAGTATCCTTAGATGCCCGAATCCGGCAGCTCCACTTCATAATTCAGCGTGTTTATTTACGTTACCGTATTAAGACACGTTGGTAATTGTAGCAAAAATAACTTTTTCATAAATATTTTTTAGGGGACTTAATTGTCGTTTAAAACACGGACAGTTTAAATTTTGTACAATTGCAATAGTGCAATGTATTTTGACGTAGATATCCTACTTTTTTTTGTAATCCCTAATGTGTGTACGTTGCAATCTGTTCAACTCAGAATAATAAGCAACCCCATGACCCAATGAGATGAGGATGATGTGTATGACGTGTAAATGAGGTACGGATCTAATTTATGAACCTAATTATTATTAATCTAAGCCTGCCACAATTTTAACCGCGTTAATAATTTTTCTAGCTGTAGTCATGTACAGACTCAGGGTCGATCATTCCTGAGAGAGTATGGTTAATTGAACCCCAACCATCAAAGTACACCGACACCCTCTGTCTAGCATTCAAATCTGTATAAAAGTAACTTTACTAGGATTTGAACCAGGAACCTTCGTCTCCGAAAATCAGCTGTTAAACAGCTTATTTTGGCGACGACTTTACCTCTAGACCAACCGGTGGGTTATCCTACTTTAAATTTTCTTTCGGTTTCTTCATTCAATTGCTACAACTCGGATTGTTTATCTCATATTCACAATCAAGCTTTTTAAACTATCATATTATTACTAAATAACTTTTATTTTATACGGCTAACAGTATAAATAGGCCTACAATACAAAACCACTGAGTTACATAGCTAACAGACAAAAATAAAACGTTAATTTTAATCAGTTACTCAGTAATAAACAATAATATTCAAATACAAAAAATTGAATTTTTTTATATTTTGTAAATATCATAAGAATTTTTACAAAAAAGAAATGACTGGATATTCAATGTTAGAATTAATAAAAAAGGAATAAAAATTTTGCGCAATTAAACAAAAAGTACAACTTTCCCTGCCATGATTATCTGTAATCATTGTGAAAGTAGGCTAACCAGTTCTAACTTCACTGTTAAAAAATAATTTATTTGCAATATTAGAACACAACAAAAATATTGCATGCCATTGTATGAAACGCAGTATCACGCTTCAATTCAGCTAGAAAAATTATTAACGCGGTTAAAATTGTGGCAGGCTTAGATTAATAATAATTAGGTTCATAAATTAGATCCGTAAAATATAAATGTATCGAATATGAACCACAACTCTATACGGAGAGTTTATTTGAATGGCCATACAAAATAAATATTGTTCTCATGAGCGACAATAGGAAAATGTATGATTTTTAAATCTTACTGTCATTACTGAAAAATTATTAATTTTAAAGTACCGTAAATATTGTTAAATAATTGGTCAAAGTATTTTTCAATAAAAGCCATTAAATGGATTTGAGAAGAGCTATATTAACCATTATTAATTATTATTTGTTAATTAATAGTAAGGTGGCTGCGGGAAGATCCGAAATAATATAATTATCTTATTAGACAAAAACTCTAAAAAAATTAAATTATTAGACTAGGCTACAAACACAAGAGTTTTTACAGTTAAGTCCACATAATTTTATTTCCTTGGTGTAAATAAAAATGATGAATTTTATGTTTATAATTTGTATTAGTGCCTAAAAATAAAGTTGTACTATAAAAAGAAACATTGAAATTTTTGTCTTCTTTACAAGTTGAATTGTTTTTAATTTCGTGATTTCAAATTGTAAAAACCTGCGCGTTTTTTATTTTTCTAAAATTAACATATTTTGTTGTTATTCGACTTTGGACACAAATAATGATGAGTATTTTGTACTATGTTATTCTAAAAAGCACCACCAAGAAAATATTTACATTAATAATGTGTGTAAGTGATTCCCGTTTTCTGTGTTATTAATGATTGTTTACTTGAAGCAGTGATGTTGTGGTGGGCAAAATGCCTGTCAGGAGTTTTGCATAATGTAAATAAAATAATAATTACAAATTAATTAATTATAAGAATAGTAGTTGATTGGCAAACAATTCTGTCGCTGCTGTTGCCGCTGTTTCGACGTTATGAATGCTTCATCCCTTAACCCCGCTGTGCCTTTGCCCTTGACACTGCACCGCCAACCAAGCAACCAACACACCTTACTCCTTTTAGTAATCCCCACCACCTTAACCATCAAAGCCCTACTACCCGTAACAAACTCTGTACAGTGCTGCACTCTAGCTGAGTTTAAATGAATTATTACAAAATCTATTGTACTTAACCCATTTTTAAAAACTTCTGCGATTATGATTTTCGAGAGCTTGTTTGGAAAGTATCATTATTTCGTGAAATAACTGTTATTTTTTTTATTTTAATTTTGTTACCTTAATGCTGAAAAATTTGTTATGCAAGAACCTTCACTGATATTTACGTAAAAAGATTTGAACGGATAACGGTTAAAAACTTCTCTCCGTTACAGAAAACAACGATGAATGAAAAAAAAACACTGTAATTTATTTGTTATTAAGTACTACTTTGTAAAAATGTTCACTTGCTTTTGACGTTTTAAACAAAATACATATTTTTAATGAATGTTGAACGCATCAAGTTTACGCACCTAAGATTTAACTGAGTAGTTCATCATCATAAAGAATATGGAATAAACCTCTTGGCCTGTTCCAACTTTAACTTTCCATTGCTTAGAGACATTAAACTGTCCGACTCTTCCAAAATCTTTATTACAACGTTTTCCGATTGGCTTGAAAGTGAACATCTCTTTGGGTTTCTATCGTTTGCAACTAATGATTGAACCACTCTTGCCTGTATTTCCGTATGGTTTATAACGCTTCCGGCATATTAAGTTCGTGCCCAGCATCTTTAATTATTTTATGTTCTGGTAACCAATACCCTGCTGTGTAAACCTAATTTTAGCTGCTTTTATCATGAATACTTTATCTACTTTATTCTTCTGAACAGTAAGGGCTCAATACTTTAATCTGTTCATTAATACTAGTCGAACCAGGAGTGATAAAACTTTTTAAACGGTATATTTCCCTACTTTACAAACTTGTGTACCAATGAGCTTCATACGAAAATTAATGAAAATATTTTTTATAGATATCCTTACATAGTAGGCTTATAAATTTTTTTTGAAGAAATTTTTCGCATCATCGTCGTTGCTCCTCGCAACCAAATTGAATGACTGCAAATGTTGGTTTTTAACGTAGTGTACATTTTCCAGACCCTAACTGGAACTCGAATCCAGAAACTTGCCTTAGAATTCGAGTACGTTACATTGACTTAGTTCGTCTCGAATGTTGTTTTATTCATTTATTCAATGTGGTACAAACCAATTGCTTATTGCAAACAAAGAGTTAACAGTAACTAATCCTAGGGTTTGAATGAATAAAGTTTTCCAGAATCTAGCTGGGACTCTAGCTTTCGTTATTAAGTAAAATCTTTTATTTTATTTTTTAATCCCGGAAAAACCGTACTATTGATAAACAGAAGACAGAATTTTTTGAACTTTTGCACTACCCTTAAAAAAATGTTTGTTGTACGATGTGACAAAATATTTAGGATTCTTTGAAATGTGCTTTTATTTTTAAAGGCCGTTTGTCCAGTTTAATGAAGTTTATTGTATTCTGCACCGACGATGAAATAAACAGATAAATCATTAAAAAGTTTTCAGAAATTTTTTAATCATTTTCGTTTTTGTTGAGGAAAGTATGGTAATAAAACATTTCACATGCTTCATTTGTCTAAGAAAATACTACTGAGACTTGTCATCTAGCCTACGTCTTCTTTTTAAAATTTTGTTGGATGTTGTGTTGTGTTCCGTATAAATGGTATCGCATTACTTTTAGAAAATTTTGAAGTTAATAAAGTTGTTAAGCCAGTCTGCCACGAAATATAATCCTTCTGTTTGTTGTCGGTTGATTGATCTTCTGTGAAATATTATTAGCTTCATTATCCAAAATGTATAACTTTAATGTACAATAACTTTGTACTGTTAAAAGTCAGTGTAAAGCGGTAAACGGATTGTAAACTAAGACTTTCAGTTTTGTCCTTAGAATACTTGATGGACACTTAAGTCCCAATTCATGTTCGACGCCATGAATCTAGCGTACAACGGTGGAATAAGAAAGGAACACAATACCAGGATAAGAACACAGAAAATGAGATAACCAGTGAGCAAATAGCATTGAATTGTACTTACGTTTATTTATAACAACTTATATACAGCAGACAGTTTATATTCAGCAATGCGGTAATCGGCTTGGACACGAGGTGTAGAGCAGCTAGCGGGAAACGGCTTATAACATGTAGAAAATCGGCTTAAACAGTTCAACAGCTTGAAGAAACACAACACATAGTGCACAAACAGTACTATAATACACACTAGTTATTCATAATGCGGGAAACAGCTTGGATGATATCGAATGAAGATAACGGCTTGGAACATCGGAGGCGGCCATAACGAAGGCTTGTACAAGAGTGAGGAAGACGGAAGGAAGCAAGGAATGACGTTGTAACAGGTTGCAAAGAGATAGGAGAAACCGCGCGCTGAACCGGCGCAGAATTCAAATTTGAACGTATGTAATACTGAACACTCAGTTTAATCAAAAACGCCAGAATAAACTCATAAGCTTTCCAAAAACTACGTAAAATGGATGAACATAAAATCCACAGATTTGTGCTACAGAAATACATTTTACATAAACAATGTTTGTGTTATTGTAAAAAGCCGTTATTGTAATTATTTGAATGTAATGAAATTCCTCGTCATTGTTATCATTTTAATTATAAAAAATTGGCATTTATTCTACAATATTTTGATAATTAAAAAATATATATAATATAAAAAATAAGTGAAAAATAAGATAAAAGTATATTGAAAGAGTTTTTAGTTCAGTAAATTATTCAAGCGAATGAATTACTAATAGTAGACAGTATCTCTCATCGCTTAATTTTCTTTATACTTTAGTTGGGTCAGCGAATTTAGATGAAGTGTGAGTAAATTGATGCCTCTTTTTTAACAGCAAGTTAGTGTGTGTAGATTAAATCGACAATCCCATCTGACAGAAGTAACAACGTTCGTAAAAATCAAATTTTATCATTATTTTCTTAGTAATGCGGTGTTGGTGTGATGTTAGAAACAGTTTTTATGGAAGAAATTCTACTTATAAATTGAACGGGTTTTCACGTACTTGAAGGTACCGAAATACAGACAAAAAAAGAGAATAATTTAACTACCGGTTGCGCTGATTGAACTATGTTAACTAACCGTTTTCCAAATAATAAAAGTTTATTGTTTTAAAGTATTACATCGGTATGTAGGTTATGTAGATCAAGGTAAACATTTGTTTCTCTGGTTTCTTCTAACAGAAAATCTAATAATTCTTTATGGTGTTTTTATGTATAAATATTTAGTAACCACGAATGTATAGGAATTGATCTGTTGGGATTTAAGAACTGAAATTTAACTCTGGTAATATATCAGAAATTTTAGCACAGAACATATCAACCAAATATTTTTGTTATTTAAGTCAATAAGTTACGTCCTATCCATATTCCTGATCTTAGGAAAGACAGTTTCTTGATAATATTACTAATTTTCGATAGCAATTTTTAAAAGTTACCGTATTGTAATGAGTGAAAAATCTTTAATAATTTGTATTATTTCTTAATATTTTATTACCACTATTATTATTTTAGTGACTGGAAGAGGATATGATGTGTTCCCTTAGTGTAGGTTACAGTTAAATTGTAACTAAATCAAATTTTTTAATAATATGAACATCTTTACAACAATGATTTTATTTTTAGAATCGCACAGGTTACTGTATCACTTCCGAGTATTTAGTAAAGACTCGTTGGTTTCGAACCACAATTTATTAAAAAAGAATTGAAGCAAATATTATACTAGCCCTCCAGATTTATATTTCAATAAATTAATTAAAAATTGTATGCAGGAATGTACGATACAGCACTCATTAGGAACTCATAGGTATTAGTAGGTACTCATTAGTTGATTGCATTTTTATTGAATAATATTCCTTTGTCAATAACCAAAAAACAAAGGTGTTGACGTTACAAATTTTCATTAAACATTTTATTTTTTGATATTTTTCTAAATGTAGTGCGGATCATTTTGAATATAAATTATAAATCTTTTTTTGATCGTTTACTGCTACTGTTTTCGTATTGTACTGAAGTTTTTTATAACGATAATTTTTGTTTAGTTCCATTTTACCTAATCAGCTGGTTTGCTTAACTGTAGTGTAATGAATGAGTATTTTATAAGAACTTTTCATTCTTTATTAGGCTTATGATATTACCTCTTACGTTTGCTCTTGAATACCGACGCATTTTTAACTTATGAACTTGCATGGTGCAGTGATTTATTATATTAGGTTTTAATTTGCATGTTGGAGTAAGTAATAAATACCTATATTTTATATTATTATTGATTGAGATTTTACTGTAAACGTTGACCCAATAATTATTATGATTGCTATTTTTAAGATACTGTAATAAATAGTAAGTTATTATTTTTTTTCTGCTTGAAGATAATTATAATACCTAGAAGCGCATTGTAGAGATCCCTTACTTTCACCATAAATATTTAATTTTCTTGTGTAGATGTTACTTTGATTTATTTTTGTGATCTCATTTTTCACAAAATATTTTTATTTCTTGATCTTTTTGTAGTTTTACTACGCTAACGAATATATACTTTATTTAGTTTTGCCTATTTAACATTTATACTTCATCATTACATGTAAGTTTGGGCATTTAATATTACAGAAATATAAAAGTAAATGCTACTCAGTTTTATTTAAGTTTGCGTTGTGTAATACGTGTCTTTAACGAATTAACTGAGCAGGAGTGATGGTATAGCAGTAGCACACGTTCTTTTTCCAACAGATAATAACATAATTTCCGCAAAACAAAAGCGTAAAGAACGATTCTAAAACACAAACTTTTAATGCTTGATATAAATTCACGTCAGTCAGATCACTTTTATTTTAAAAACTTAAAAGTGTAGACTAGTGGAAAAAGGATAATTTTGATTTCAGAAACATTTTATGTTCGTACAAAATAATATGTAAAGATATGCATTAAATTTCATAGATGATAAAAATAAAATTAGATGATTTCAGAAAAAAGAATTAACTTGCTCATTTTTTATGTCCGAATCAAAATAAAAATAGCTCAATATTTAAAACAAACTATAGTAGGTAACTCTATAATGTTAACTTCTCTACTTCGATATAAATTCCAGTTCATTATTGTTGTAAATTTCTTTAAAATATTAAAACTGTACAAAGTGGTAGTAGATATTAACATCTCATTTTATGCTACACAGTAGCGGTATGAAGAGACGTACAATTATTGTCATGTTATATATTTTATTATACATAGTAAAACCGACCGTTTAATTGTATTTTAATTCGTTAATGATCAATAATAATGACATTAAATATTAATGATCCATAGTTTTTCAAGCTATCGTGTCATTAGAATTGTTTTTTTCATGGATAGTAGAAAAACCCACTTTGCGTGTAAATCAATTCAATATGATTCTTCCATATTTTTCTTTCAGGTTAAATGGATTTGCGTTACATTTGAAATTGTACATTATGCAATAAAATATAAGCCTAATATAAGTTATAATTGTTTCGTTTAACAATGAGTGAACAAGAAACGATGAAAAATCGGAAAATCGTTGCTTCAATAACAAAATAAATGTAATTAACTGAAATTCTTATCATAATAAGTACCACTAAACAAGACCTTAAAGAGTTCACTTATTTACGTTATTGAAGTATTGCATCTCTAAATACTCTTAACTGTTTAAACTTACTGTAAAAATATTTTATTTTATTTTTTTTAATGCAGCATATAATTCCAGTTTAAGAAAACATAATTAAATGTTCTCTAAATAATGTATAAAAGAGAAAGACAAATATAATTGGATATTAGTTTTGGTTTTAAAATCGAGAAATTTAAAACAGAAAGTGAAACGTGAAATACGTTTCTATAGAACTTGACTGCTTTTTTGCAGCGACTACAGTCAAACATGTATCGATTTAACAAAAACCTGGTTTAAACTAAATTTAAAAAAAATCATTTTAATAGTTCTGTGATTTTTTATAGCTATATTATTTCTGAATCCAATTTTGATTAAAATATTTTTTTATTTGTCAATAATTCTCAGCTTGTTGATAGTGATATTATAGTACATATCAAGTAAAAACGTTGAGTGTATAATGTTTTCACTTAGAACATTCCATTACCAAAAAATAAATAAATAAATATATATATGGCAGTTTACTTGGTCGCAATGATTCTCCTGAAGTTAAAGAAAATCTGTATATTTTCCTATTTTTATAACTCTTCAGAGCACTTTTACTTTTTATGATCAAAAATATCCTTGCATAACTCTGAATATAAACTTCGAAAATAAAACTGAAACGTGACCAAAACATTCGACAGTAAAGTTGTGATTGAATAGAAGAATAAACGCAGTTTAAATCAATTTATATGAGCCGTATTGATATACCGCAAATCGTTTAATTTTTTATCTAATTTACACTGTTAAATATAAAGTACCATACGGAATTTTCTGTATATGTATTTTTCAAAATGTTCATTAGATGAGTTTGTCTAGAGATTTCTCTATAGAAGAAAATATATGATGTTGATTTTTTCCAAATACCCATTTTGCTCTTTAAGGCAGGAATAAAATAAAATTAAAGAATTATCTTTAGAAAATGAGTGGAAAATGAGTGAAACATTACGAATAACATTTTCTGTAAATAAATGACTAATATGGGTTATCTGGTGACTGGAATATTCTGAAAACAAAAACAAAACACTAATTCTACCGTCCCCTAGACATCTGAATTTAAAATACATAAAGGCTAATACTTTTTATAATTACTATTATGGTACTTTTATTGGTATACATTAATTCATCGCTTATTTTTATTGATTTATGTTCAATAAAAAATAATGTTAATTTTATGTTCAATAAAATATAATGTAAAAATAAAATATGGATACTAGCATATTATTTTACATATACCAATTTTTATACTGAAATCGAGTAATATTCAACAGCATTCTATCGATGCTTAATGGTAATTAATTAATTATTCTTTGTGTTATTGTTGTTATTGTCATTATATGTTAATGTTTTGCTACCACAGATAGATGTTTTTGATGTTTTTATATTACAATTGTTTACTTGTGCATCTTGTTAAATTTGATGTTGTCTTGGTGTCTTGTGACTGTTTTATTATAACTAAGTAGAATTTAGTAGAAGGTAGAATTTTTTCTATTCTATTTATATCTTTTATTCTAAGTAGTTTGTTTTTAAATTTCATTTTTTTTGGGAATGTAGTAAATTTTAGCTTCTTTGTTATTATGTAAACTTAAAGTTAATTTTTTACTAGTTTCTAATTTCTAATATTACTAGCTCTTATATTTTCAACTTTATTATTTCATCTATATAAACTAAGTAAAAATAAGTAACATTTACCAGAAAATTCATACGTTCTGTTGTAAAACATAACATTTAATAATTATACTTTAAATATGAGTTTGTAATATTGTTTATAGATACTGTCATTACTAACTAGTCAATTACTGTGTTCCTTAAAAATTTTATCTGTCAAAGAAGATTTTTAAAACGTTTAGTTTCACAAATAATTTTTTAATAATATATTAATTTAATTTTCAAATTAGATTTCCATATTTTGCCAGAAGTTGGGAAGGCCTAACTACAAAAATAAATTAAAAAACGAATGTATTGTTCATAACGAGTCACTTAGAACAAAACTTTCTTTGAATAGTTGTTTATCATTTAAGAAAATTCATAGCACAATTCTAGAAATAAATCTCACTTTTTGTACAATTTTTTATGTAACAATCATACATTTTTGAAAAAAAAAGGTTTTAAAGCAAAGCGTAAAAGGTTTTACATAACTATGGCAAACGATACAGTTTTTTTATATTATTTGTAACAATAACATAGGTAGTACTCGTATGTATACTTGTTCTGAATATTAATAGTATTATAGAACAAAGACCCTACGTAGCTTGTATGTTTGTGGAAATATCTTATTTTTATTTCAAAAGCTTGCAAAAACCCCGTTAGATTATCTCCAAATAATCTTAAAACATTAAATAAAATGACTTAATAAATTAAAAATGCGTTGCATTTTAGGCCTACAGCAAGTTACTACAACTCAATAATTAACGTTTAATTTTTTAATCGAAACTGGTAAAGATTATTTAGGAAATACGAGAAAAACAATGTGATTGTTCACACATACTTTTCTGTACGTAAAATCTGAATTGTGTTTAAAAATTATTTTCCTGATTACAATTATTAATACTTTAAGAATTACTGGAGTTTAATTTATTGCTACTTTGAAATCAACACAGAATTTTGTAGGGCATTATTCACCCTTAAATCTTCCAGACAATCTGTGCTATCAAACGTGTACTAACCACGAGTCCCATGAAATTTTCAAATAAGAAACATCAATGACAAATCAAAAATGATGTCTAAGTTGTTAAAACCACTAGCTTATTATTGTGTAGTCTTTTAACGGTGATTTAAGACAAATAAAACAAAAAGCACAAACATGACATACACCAAAATGTTCATGTTCCCTCCAGTTTACATACACTATACGCAGATACCTGAAACATTCTCCGCTAAATACTTTGGGATATATATTTACAAACGCCTAAACTGGAAAACACTGTGCAGAAAATAAGGAAACAGCTAAATATAAAATTTAAACAGATTTATCAGTTTTGGATGAGAATCCGACTACATCACGGACATCATGGACTCCTATACAAATTGAAACTAATACTTCCAGATAGCCTGTACCTAGTAATAAAATCTTTTCTAGTGGAACGTTACTTTAGAATAAAACAAGGTGACCGCAAGGAAGCGTACTTGCACCAAGGCTGTTTTCTGTAAGCACTAGTGACATAACAACTTTTATCCATACAACTATGGCTATGTTTGCTGATGATATGGCAATACTTGCGGTTGATGCCGATCCTGTAATTGCAACTCGAAAGACACAAAACCATTTACACCTGAGAGTCATGGCTTAAACTTTGGAAAATTAAAATTAATGAAAACAAATCGCAACAATTGACGTTTACTCTTAAACGACAAAACTGCCCAACAGTTTACATTAATAATATTTTCCTGCCTCACACTACTCAAACACGCTATTTAGGCTTACACATGGACAGAAAACTTATATGGAACGCATATGTTACGCACACACACACATACACACCACAAACTCAAAACACGCTTCTATCAACTGAAACGTTTACTTGATAGACGTTCTAAATTAAACACGTCACACAAATTAACAATCTACAAGACAGTCTTAAGACCAATCCGGACACATGGAGTTCAACTTTGGGGATCTGCTAAACCTTCACACACGAAGTATACAAACGATTGAGAACAAGATTTTAAGATCGATAACCCAATGCCCCTTTTACATCACAAACTCAATGTTGCACAAAGACTTACAAATCCCATACGTAATTGATGTCGCGAAAAAACTATACAAGACGATGTATGACAAATCAAAACTACATGACAATTCTCTCATACAACACATGTACACTAGGGCGATACCAGGCGTTCAGCGCAGACGTTTAAAGCGCTTCTGGCTAAGAGATCTTCTTGGCCAATTGTAGGACTGTGGTGATGACTGCTCGCTCCTTCAAGTAAATCAACTTTTTGAATATTAGCTTCACATTTAGAAATTGTTGTATTATTATAATAACAGATAATAAATTTCAATTGAAAGTGTCAAAAAAAAGATTTTGCTGCATTATAAAATATTGTTTGTTTTCAATTGATAATTATCACGATTATTAAATATTGCTTTTTATTATAACAATTATAGATAATATTGCTTTTACTGTGATATCATTTTACTGGAATCGGCGATTAGAAAATATGGTCATATTCTTCTTCTTTACCTGTCCATCTGTTTCAGATATTGGCGATGATTTTCACTTAGTTCGTTTCACTACGGAATAACTCCTGATCTTTTTCCAAACCAATTTTTCAGATTCCAAAGCCATGACACCCTTCTTCTATCAGGTTCTATTTCTGTGTATATTTTCTCCCGCAGAATGGCTTAAAGTAACGAATATCTTGACTTATTTCTTACGATATGTCCCAAATATTGTACCTTCATAGACTTGATGGGGTAAATCTTCATAGACCTCGTATATCTTCATTCTCCTGAGAACCTCTGGATTTGTCATCCAAGCAGCCCATGGTACCCTCAACATTCCTCTATTCGGAAAGGTAGACTAATTACAATATTACCATTTAGTTTATTACCAGGAAAACTCCATATTATTACAGTGTGCCGAAGAAAGAAACCCCTTATCTTAAATTCAACATCTCTAAGTTTATAAAGACTTTTCTCTAATTCTTTATATTTTTTCATTATTTATTGTTTTGATACAAATATTTTTATCAAAACTTTCCTTTCTCTTTCCTCAAACACTCCTGCATGCTTTTAGTTCTCACGATTAACCAGTCACCTGAATACGTACAGAACGTTGTCATAAGTCTGATTGAGGCTTTATTCGAAAGCGACATTTTTTTATTAGATTGTCTTGATATATTATTTCCATTTTTCGCTTTTCTGCGTAAAATCACTTCTGTGTATAATCCATTTGGTTGAAGTTTTTTTCTGAAATATTTAAATAGAGTATGGTATTGCTAAGTGTTACGATAAGAAAAAATTGTAAATAGTATTATGATGTTGACCATAAAATTATACAAATGAGTTAATTTTCTAGCAGTCTTTCTATTGCTGTTTTTATTTCAATTTACATATTTTTTAACATCTTTGAATTTTAAGGAACACAGTATATAGAATTAATATGTACCAATTAAAAATTTCAATTATGTAAAGATTAATTTAAGTCTATTTAATTCATATAAAAGTAATGGAACAGTAAAAAATATGTTCAGAGTCAATGAAAACCACAAAAAAATTATAGGTAAAAGTATATCGAATACAATTTAATAATTTTCATGAAACAATTTTCCTTGAACATTTGGAATGTAAACGTATATATTACTCTAAAAATCCGTTACATACAATTTAGTGAGTCAGTTTTCTACCTCTAATTGCTACTAATTTCTTTCTTTCTTTTTGTATGATGTACTTACATTACTCTCAGTGTTTCTTTAACATTAAAAATAGATGTGTTTTTATCTGCATTTACAAAATGTTTTTCTACTTTGAATTATTTGATTTTTTTTCTTTATAAATGAGTTGTTTCTCAGTACTGTAATATTACTTTCAATTTTCATTTCTGTTTTAAGTGATTAAATTTATTTTTTTAAATTCGTTAATTGTATAAAAATATGTTAATGAATTTATTAGTAGAATGAAACATTTAATAAATATTTTAACAGAGTTTAGTTATTGTTTATTGTTTTATTTCAATTAAATATATCCAATAAAATTAATTTATCATTATATATAACGGTATTGAAAATTATTCAGTGAGAGAACGTATCATTTTAGAATGGAATTCCTTTTATGTAACGTGTACATTGCTTTCTTTCAATAAAGGTTATCATTTGTAACTTCTCCACAAAAATAAATCCGTGTTAGGTGGAAAGTAGTTATTATTTCTGAGCAATGATACAGAATTTATTTTCCAAACGTAAATCTCAAGTACAGAAAAAAATTCAAGTATGACCTATTTTCTCCGATAATTCAAAACACATTGAATAATAAAATAACGTTATATGCGTTGTAGGAACGCGTGTGTATTATTGTAATTAGTAAAATGTACGATTAAGTGCAAAAATGTAGCAACTAGCTATCTACTGAAATGAAAAATTAAAACCAAATTTATTTCCTTTTTTTAAATACAATATTCTTATTAATATTATCACATATAAGAAAATTAATACCTGCCAAGGTACCTGTGCATAATTATTGTTACCAGTAGTTTAATTTATTAAAAATGAAGACAAATAAAATTAAACCTCTAATATTTATGTACGTATACTTTATTTTTAACATTAATTTGTTCATCCAGCCATTAAAGCCCAGCTGGTATCTCCATCCTACTTCTGGTCTTTCTGTGTTTGTTTGTTATCATGAAACATCTTTCATTCTAGCCACATGTTCTGAATCTTTCCAATAATTTGATGGTATAAAAATAAACTTGTTACAGTGTAACTTTATCGATTTGGTTAAAGTTAGTTTCTGCTAGATAAAACCGTTCATTTCAATTAATATTCAACACAAATGTAGTCTCTTCTACGTGATTAAAGGACATTAATGTCATTAAAAAAATAGCTTAGTAGTTATAGAAAATAGAGTTTTGTGTTTTTTTAGAATAAGGTTACAAACCCTTTGAAAAAGATTCTAATTAACGTGAAAAGTTTTATAGTACGTCATTGTTTCCCTTCTTTAAAAAAAATTTTAAAACCTCGACTTTAACTTTTTAACAATTGTTTAGGTATTGTTAAATACAGATTACGTACAAATTGTAGGTATTGTAAGTAATACAGGGTATTATATTACCGATTTTAAGTTTAATGTAAACCTACCATGGGAGAAGCAATTTTGAAATGCAATAAAAACAATAAAATTATTCTGTTATCTAAAAATTGCTAAGTATATTTTATTTATTCTTTTTAAATTGAAAGGTTTGTTTACTGTACTTACCTATTTTTAGAACCCATTAACTAAAAAAAAAACTTTATTATAAAATAATTCATTTTTAAATGTAACGGTTCTAGGATGGTAATAAATACGTTTATAATATTACAAGTAGTAATAAAGCATGTTAATTTCATTATTTACTAATTATTTTTCTTGATTTATTTCTAATTTTTTATGGTTTGATATATTTAACTTTTACATGTATGGTCAGAAATCGTGAATTGTATGTTTGTATAGTTATTATAATGATACTTCTTACCAATTCTTGTATTGCATTTGTTTTAATTTAGAGAATATTTCTGAGTTAAAATAATTATTGTTATAGTGTAACTTTTAGTGTTTTATGTAATTTATTGATGTGGTGTATCTAACAATTATTGTACATAATATATATGTGTGTATATATTATTTGTACAATAGTGCCAACCTAATTTGAAATCCATGTACCTTGTGGTGTAATATTTATCAATAATGATTAGGTAAAAAAAGCAGTGTAAAATGAAATGTTTAGTACTCCCTCTTCCTGATGTGTAGCTAGAAGTTTCGTTATCGTTTGTCCGTACTAAGTAAAATAGAATAGTTTCTGCTTATACTTGGTTGTAATCTATATAATACTGAGCCAGTGTTATACGAGCTGATGTGTGTACCTTCAAGTTTAGAACAGAAGTAGCTATTATTCCAAAAGTGTTATTTCCCTAACGTTCTAACCAAAATTCCAAATTTAACGCTTTAAGTATTTGAGATGTACTGTTTCTGATGTATTAGGATTAGAAGCATATGTATTAGTAGCTAAAACACAATAATAAAATTATGATAGAATATTTTTACCATAATAATTGTAGAGAATTATAAATTATACTGGCATCACATTAACAATTTAACAAAACAATTTCTCAAATGAACTCGGATTATAATTTTCTACATTTTTAATAGTTACGACATTGATTGATAAGGTTATTAAGAATTAATATTTTTTTATAACTAGATTATAAGTAATTTGATTATTACTACGTAAAAAAACTTCAATCTGATTTTCAATCGAAAATTTTTAAATACGGTTTAGTAGTAACCACTCGCGTCGTAGCATCTCAAGTCAAAAATCTGATGGATATTTAGACAAGAGCAATAAAATCTTGGACAAGTATTGTTGTTTTATTTTACACATTTAATTAGGTCCAGAGCATAATTGTTATTGTACTTTGTTTCCTGTGCACTTATTAACGTAAAGTGTCATGGTTTTTCATACTTATAGGCTAAAATTATAAAATAATGGTTTTCCTTTTATTCTATTTTCATTCTCTTAAAATTTTCGTATGGTTCTGGTAAACATTTTAGTTGTTTTCCCGTTTAATGTTTCTTGGAGATTGAGAGGCAGAAACTTCTTGATTAGATGAAATTCTTTTCCTAGTTTCTTGTTTCAAAACTCTGCCGTTTGGCAAAGTTTGAGAATTATTTCGCGTTAAAAAAATAAATTATAAAACTGAAAATAATGATGCGGTAAAATAGTTAGAATTAACGGATTGTCAACAAAATTATTTGAGGATTTATTTATCTTACTCCTACTAGGGAATTTACCTAACTCCTACTAGATAATAGTAATTATTAATTTACTGTATAAAATCTAATTGAAGAAAAAATAAAAATATAAAAATCATTTATTTTTAGTTATGGTATATGAAGTTAATTACAATGTATTACGCTTATCATCAACAATACACTTATTCAATATTCTAAGCGAAAAAGCGTTAGACTACCGAACTACTAATAAATTGACCATGAAAGTTAATAAATTTTTAATTGAATAACATTGTAGTTGTAATTATACCAAATAGCTACTTTAAGGGGGCACTCCCCTTACCAAAAACTGTAAAAAGTGGTTTTTTCAATGTTTTTGCAATTTCTGATAGGTTAAAAAGTTCTCAGTTTAATGACTATTTTATATTCAAAATAAGTTACATAGTAACCAAAAAAATTGGACCTTGTTCATCATATATGTTATAAGTAACATTTTGCCTTAACAGCTGTAAAATCAGAAAATTAATATTTTACTTACAAAAATATTTAATAATATTGTATTACTTCCAAAAATTAATATCTCAAAGAAAGCTCATAAAATATTAATTAACTGCTTAGCTATAATTATTATGACGTGTAATTATGTAGAGTTTTTATAGCGGTTTTAAGCATTTTGCTGTAGCAAAGCAAGTGCGTTTTGGAGGTTAATATTATACGTACAATATAACTTGAGTTTTCCGCAAATTGAATTTTTTTAAATGTGCTAGCGTTGGAAAGTTTTTTGTCTTTAATTTTTATTACAGTACTTATTTTAGAGCGTTAGAAAGTAAATAACTTTATTTAAAATTGACAGTAACCCTTATTTTTTTAAACATACTTAGCTTAGAGATGATTGGGATTTATGAATCTGGAGTGTTTAGTTTTCTGTAAAAAAACCAATGCCAAATTTATTAAAAATGATGAAGTTAAAACCATAATATTTTTTTTACATTTATAAAAATAATTTATTTTGATATTTTTTAGTAGTTAAAAATTTAAAAAACAAATACTAAAAATCGTGCAATGAACATTTCTCTCTCATTTAATTTTTTTTTGTTTAATGTCCGACAAAAAAATCAATCAGATATCACTACAACTTACTCATGAACCCATAAATTTTCACGCCAATCGTCTTTTTTTAATATATATTTATATATATATTTAACTTATATGCTCTGGTTGTTTTTAACATTTTGAAAATGTTTTTTAGGAAAAGTTGCTTAATTTGAGTTAGTTGTAATAACTTAGTTAATATGTAATAAAATATTAGCAGTAGGCTAAATATTAAGGGGAAAAATTTATATCTTTGACGGAGTAACCCCTAAAAATTCTTTTTAAGACTAATTATTTAAACTATATTTATGTAATTATTAAAAATAAACTGTGTATAAAATAAATATCTAATCAATGAGATAAAAATATGCTATCTGATAAAAACTAATTGTTTGTTGTAATTTAAAATATTGTAACTACAAACTGCTTTGCAAAAATTTATTACATTAGGAAATATAATATAAATCAATAAATCTTCAAAATGTATTTACATTTTGTTAGAGCTTAGACCATTGTAGTCGATGCCCGACAGATTTCATTTAAAAAATTACAAACAAATCAACAATAGTAATGTAAATTGCCTTTAAAATAATCTGCAATTTATCAAAATTAGTATTAAAATTAAATTACTAATTAATTGTTAACCAAAAAATATGTTTTTAGCTTGAAAGTATTCCGAAGTGAATTTTCCATCAGAATCCTTTCATGAAATGAGTAACATTTTGATTTTCTAAAATAGATTCTTGGAAAAGTAATTTCTCGCACAAAAAAGAAGATATTTAAAAAAAAATATTGTGCTTTAGAGGCATCCGTAGTAATAGTGTGCTAGATAATTATAGTATAGAAGGTTTCGGGCTGGGTTCTGGAAACTTCTTTTTCACTTTATTTATTTTTATTTACAACCTGTGCTGTTTTGTGCAACCAGCAAATATACTTATATGATATATATTTTTTTTAAACTGACGTTTATAAAAAACTGACGTTACACGTTAAAGGAGAACACCACTCATTAGTAGGACTCCCGCAGTTAATTACTGCACTTAGCCTTTTCACAAGATAATTATAAAGATTATTTAATTAATAATAGTAAGTTGAATGATTGTTTTTTTTATTAAGCGTTGGTTGTTAAATTTAAACTGTATTGATTGAGGTTAACCAAAGTCTCTGCTCCACCTTCTACTGAGCCAACGATATGGATTACCCGGAGTGACTTGTGGAGAACTTAGTACACGAATCAATGGATTGGAGTTGTTAAGTAATTTTATCTACAGCGTTGATACATTTCGTGTAAAGTGTCATTAATCAATGGGATTTTTAGGTCTGAGTGAAGTGTGTGATTCGACACAAAAATGGAGCGTTAACGTACGAAGCAATTTTGATTGAAACCGTTGAAGTTTAACTATGAGTGATGGTTTTGATAAACCATAGATCTGACAACCGTACATTCACATTGGCTTAAGTAAAGTCTTACATAACAGTAATTTTAGAAGAATAGGCAATTTCGATCGGCGAGACAGAAGGCTGTATAGCTGTTTTCGCTTACAATCTAATGCTTTACGTTTAATGGTTACATGTTCATCCATGTAAGCAGTCTGTCTGTATGTAGACCGAGGTAGCAAATTTTGCCTGCTTGAGGTGTAGGTAAAATATACAAGAAAACTCTCTGACAGGTCTACCGTCTCAAGGTAAAAGTAACATGTTTTGTTTATTCTGAATTAATTTTTCTTCTCTACTTCGTAAACCACTATGCTAATTGAAACAAATGATTTTGTAAATTTAATGAAAAAGTGTTGACCGTTTTATCCGAGGAAAGTACAACTGTGTCATCGGCAAAAGAAGCAGTGAGTGTATGTAAATCTGTTGAAATATCAGCAGTGTACATGTTAAATCATAATAGGGAGAGTATACAACCTTGTGAGACTCCGGCCTCAGCCGGCTTTAAATCTGACCGTTCGTTGCCGAGAGAAACAGAGAAATATCGATCCAAAAGAAAACTTTTCATAACGAGATAGTAAGTAAAAGGTAAAATCTGGCGTAGTTTAACCAAGAGTCCGTCAAACCGTACCCTATCAGAGGCCTGACTTACATCAAAGAAAACTCCGGCAGAATACTCCTTTCGCTCTAAAGCGACTGCAAGAAAATCAACAACGTGGTGTAGCTGACGTGTGGGGGAATTTTGTGACCTAAAACCGAATTGTTGATCTGAGAGAATACCTGCAGTTTCTACTAGTTTTAGGGTTCTCTGATAAGTAATTTTTTCAAATGATTTGGAACAAACAGAAAGTAAACTGATAGGACGGTAAGATAAAACAGCCTGTGGAGACTTGTCTGGCTTAATTTTTATAACTGAAAACTTCCATTGTATTGGGAACGTAGTTGTACGAAGAATACCATTAAACATTGAAGTTAAAAATAAAACTCCTTTTCTGGGAAGCTTCTGCAGAATCTCGGCAGTAATTAGATCGTACTTGGGTGCTTTACATAGCAAAAGACATGAGATTAGACCCCTGACTTCACTTGGTTTGATAGTGCTTGTTGGGAGTTTTAACGGGAGGGGAATATTAACACTTTCTTCCACAAGAGACAGATGATTGGGTTCAAAAATTTCTCTATGTGGAACAAAATACATTAATCAGGTGGTTCGCAAATACGTTGGCTTTATCATTGTTTTTAATAACCCAGTATCCATTTGGCTGTCTGAAAAACTTTTACTGGATTTCTGGAAACTTTAATAACTCACCACTTCTATTAATACTATAGTCGTTAATGACCTGATTTTTTATGCAACTTGAAATTAACTAAAGAATCTAAGTTGTTTAATCGTATGGCACACCTAAAGATAAAACTAATAAGGTATTCTTTTTTCGTAAAACATGCAGTTTTAAAACAGACGAAACTCTTAAAGAAACTTCTTACATCAATTCAACTTACAATACCTTTACAAAAAGTTTTCTTTAATCTAGCCATTTCAGAGTAAAAATTCAAAATGTTACTCGATGAGTAAATTGAGTATGCGCGTCACGCTTAACATAGTTACAAGTTTTAGTTCTTTTCAGGTCCTTAGACTCATTCTCTAAAGTCAGTGTTAAGCATTGAAAAGTTCCATCCCCAGTTTCTTTAATTTAGCATATATGTTCTACGAGATTTAACGTTTTATTCTGATATCTAGATTCTAAACAAATTATTTCTCCGATATGCAAAATATTCATATTTAAAGCAACAAATTTTTTAGTACTTATTTTTATCGAATAACAGAAGTACTTTGTAATTCCTGCGAGAGCGTGATATATATTTGTGTAGTTAGATATTTTTTTTAGTTATACAGTGAATAATATTTTTAAATAAGTCTGACAATTTGGGTGTGAAATTTAAATTTGCAATATAATTTTACTTGTGTTATAAAAGTATTTATATACTCTAGTTAGTTACACACTAGGTAGTTACGTGACGTAGTTACATAGTATATTTTATTCCTCTCTTTGTGTTGTATTTCCTGCTGATATTTTACGTTAAAATTTATTTATTAGATAGTGTGTTTAATACAGAAGCAATACTAGTAAATAACTAATAAATTACTAGTATTTTTTATTTACTTAACAAATAAATCTTTATTTGATTCATAACACTATGCTGTGGGTGGTTTTTCCATTATCTTTGTATTAATTTTACCTTATGGTCATAAATCATAGAAATAATAATACTGACTTATAAATAAAGAATTGAGTAATATATAATGCTGACTTATTAGATAATATTATCTATTGAAAGTTGCAACCACTGTTCTACTTGATCAATAATATTTTTTACAGAAAATCACTATGAGAATCCATTATTTTAATTTTACACAAAAATGCAATGGTAACTAAATCCACTTTTTACGAAAAAACCGCATTATTGCCAAGAAACGGTACCTTGATTAGAACACAGAAATGTAATGAAACGAATTTTCTTTTTAGATGTGATAAAGTGTAGTCTTAATTTGTATAGAAAAAATCATGAAATTTACGCAAATTATAAAATAGAAATCCTCTCTAAATTTAATTCAATCAAAAACTTTTGATGATCAGAAATATTCAACTTCAATGTATAAAACAAAGCATTTCTTGGTATTTCTTAGTTTTTGTTACATTTTCGATATACTAGTAAGTGTCTTTTAGGCCATGTTTCAGTAGTTGCATTTTGCAAAATACTGAAACTATAACTACCTTCACGTTTTACAAAATAGTGCCTTATTGACAAGAAAACTTACCTTAAATGAAACACAGAAACGTAGTAATAGGAATTATCTCTTTAGATGCGATTAAAATTTAACTTTTTTCAATGTGTAGAACAAAGCATTCATTGGTATCTATTAGCTGTTTTGTTACATTTTTTAGCCACTGGTAGGTGTCTTTCAGTGCAGGTATCAGTAGTGAATTAATTAATATTGCAATATTTCATTTTGCTGCCTCATACTAAATTATTATTGTTTTATTGACAAAAATATAAGATCAGTGAATAAAAAAAGAAAGCGACTGTTGTATTTTGTAAGGAATGGCAAGTTGATTTAATTACATGATAAGTAAAATAATACGAGGGTTTTTCGGTTTCACTTAATTGAACATCATAATGTTGTGCGTAGTACTTCCAGATCACACCCGAGATTTAAATTCAGAAATTCCTAATCAGCGTCAAGAACGCTACTAAGGCTGTCTGACAAAATGTATACGAGGTCGTACTCAAAATGTTCCTTCATTAATTCCCCTCAGGTTGTTTATTTCACCAGATCGAGCAGATAAATCATGCACGTTTAATCCTAGGCCTATCGTTTGTTATCGTTTAGTCGATTATTATGTTATATTTTAAAATTTTATGTTGCGAACTATTGATTCGTTATGTTTGTACGTCAGAGTACAAATCAAATTTTCTCCTGTGCAAATTCGCAGTATTTAAACATAAATTATTTTTTTATCTTAGTTCAGAAATGTGCAAAAATCAGTAGTTTAATGATTGACGTTACTGCTTCTACAGTATTATATTTTAGTGATTTATTTGCGTAAATATTCAGTGCAAATACAACTGATATACTAAGTAAATCGTTTTTAATTTTTGACAATAGATAAAGTTTTCTTTTGTAAATAATTATTTTCTAAATATATGACAATGGTAAATTTATAAATAAAATTTCCAAATTAATGACACCTGGTTTTTTTTAAGTATTCTTATTGTAATAAATTACTAATCCATAAAATTTCCTTTAATACGTTTCTGTATTACAATAAAGCAAAAAGTATTGTAGAGTAGAAACTTGCTAACAATATTTTTCGTGGAATAATTTTTTTAATTACAAAACTATTCTATCTAGAGTCATCAATTTTAAAATTTTAATTGCATCTATCATAATCACCTTATACTCGTACTATACTGAAAAATTCGGTTTAAGAGATAAATTGGTATTTATTGGAGAAATTTTAAAACAGTAGTAGTTTTAATAAATCGATTGTATTTGTTTTACTCGTATTTCTGAATTTAAGTAAAATACTAAAATGTAATACTACAGGAAGCAGTAACGTCAGTCAGTATTGAACTACTTCCCCGTTTTTCATTAGATGGTTCTCGCTGATTTAAATCTGTTATAATAGTGCAGCTCGACTGCATCTGAGTTGGTTGTTGATAAAACCAACTGATATTACGTTTATGTGCCCCCTGAAGCGCTTGAATTGTGTTATTATTAATATTGGTACCGATATAATTACGTTTATATTAAGACTTTGTTGTTCTTTAAGATAAAATGTTTCACCTAATTTTATTTTCAGTACAGTATTTTTTCTTGTTATAAAATAAATGATGTATCGTTTATAATGAAGCACAAAATTGTTCTTTTCTTTTCCTATGAGTTTATTAAGTAGCCCTTAAACAACTTAACAATAAAGATTTTTATACCAGTAAACATTTCAAATATACTCAAAACAAATCCAGTAGTTGTGTGTTTCTGTTAAAAAAACTGTTAAAAAGAGAAAAAAATTATCTTGTTTTGCAAAAAGCAATTTAAAAATAAAATCCTTTTTGTCCACAATCCCAGTTAATTCATGAACGAATAGGACTTTACTATTTACTGGTTTTGGTACTGGTACAGAGAAATTGAACTATTTCCCGTATTTATATTCTGAATACATTTACGGAAACTAGACTGCAATAATTCTTACTTATACAATAAACATACTCGTATACTTTTATTCTAGAATGTGTATTTATGATATGATATGATATGGGGATTCAGGTCATGTAAAGTAAATTTAGACATTTCTAAAAACGCTTTTGCTAGCTGCACTCTTATTGTTATCTTACTGGAGGCGTTTCTCCACGTCTACTATCTTCAGATCCATTGTTCTCGAGGATCTTATCTCAAAATTCTCTGAATCTAGACCAGCGTTCCTAATCATTTTAAGGCATTCAATCGCGTCCCATTACGCACGTTTCATTGTAGTTTTATTTCTGATATTGGCTTGTCTCGAGAATACTTTATTTTTATGCAAGTTGTGAATTTTTTGAAAAGAAGATGCCGTCTTTGATCGACTGCTGTTGGTCGATTTTTTTTTTGTTGGCCTTGGTTGTATTATATTTCTTAGGCACTACTTGAAGCTTCTAACTTTTTCAAATTTTCCGTATTGTGTCTTAAAGTAACGCTAGGTTGTTTGAGTGTTCATTTTTATTACGTTTGTCGAATGATATCCGCAATGTCCTGTATATACGTTAATGGTACAGTAAAATATCTGTTTAAATTATTCTATAATACTATTATAAATAATTTAATAAATAATACAACGCTTTCAGTTACGTTAAATTTCTATAATATAGTGAGAAAGCATTACAAACTGACTGACTGACTCACTCACTTGTAACTGAAGGGATATACTTTTGAAAATCAGCACAATTCTTTCATTTACTGAAAGAAAGAGTTTGAGTTAAAAAAATTACGCATGTAGGCTATACTTACTTATTTGAATGCGTGTTGCAAAATTTATTGTGTTAATATTATTTGTTTGTTATAATCTATTTATTTATATAATGTTTTAGTTCATTTATTTTTATATTAACTTATATTTTTTCATAATAACAAACCTACTTATTTTTATTCGCACAGTGATGTTTATAAATCCAAATTGTATTACCTCATTTGAGGATAGCAGCCAGTTTACGCTAAAAGGAGGTAAAAATTTGCTAGTTATCTTTGTAGTACCTGTGAACTGATATACGTACAGTCGTTTGGAACACTGAAATTACGACATAATTGCTGTTGAGTGTAAATAAGATGTAACTAAATTTGGTGTAAATAATTAAAATGACAATATTCAAAATATTTTGTAGATATGTAAATTATGTAAATATCGGTTTTACTTGTATGTAAGATTATATGTACTTTAATACGAAAGTAAGTAACCGTCTAAGTAATACTTTGGCTGCCTATGTAGCGTAGTGGTTAGCACGCTAGGGTACAACGTGGAGGTCCCAGATTCGATTCCCGGCTAGGTTCTGGATATTTTCATAAGTCAAATCCACTGTTCCGGTGAAATAACCGACCGTAGTCCCTGATGGCCAAGCTGTTGCAGTGAATTTTAGTAAACTAGAAACAAAGAAACATTCATTTTACTGTAAATACTAATCATTAAAACATGTAAGTAGTTTGTAACTAAAAAGCAGAACGATAAGTGAATTACGTAGTAAATGAGATCTGCATAAATTCTGAATTATCGGGAATGATTCCAGGTTATACGCCAGGTCATATCTGAAAGAATACACATAAATATAGAATTTACGTTGCTTGTTTATGAAGATAACTTTTTAGCTAAAATTTTCAATTATCTTTATTGGTTTTTTGTTGCCTAAATTAGTCTGTACAATACCATAGACGTTTATAGTATGTGTCACTTATTATTTTTTTTAATTACTGTATTAATAATTTTCGATTGTTACACATATTTTTATTTTACTGTTCAAACATTAAATTATTGTTGAGAACCAGTAATCTGTTTAAAATAAAATATTTCTTTATATGTACAAGGAAATAATATAACAACCTTAAGTTTGAACTACAAGGGTGTACGTAAAATTTTTAATTCTGAATAATATTTTCGGTGGCCGATAGATATTATGTGGAAAGAGTGTGTAATATTTTGGGTGTTAATATTTGTATGTTTCCAACTGTCATAAACATTTAGGCAAAGCCGGTTATGAAAAAGAAAATAGATATAATTTTAATGTTATTAGTGGGTATAAAATGTTTGTAAGGTTCAACCAAAGATTCAGGCTTGAAAACTTTTATTGTACACATAAATATAAAATATTTATTGTGTTATTATTTTCAGAAAAATGTACAATGCATATTTTTCGTATTCGTAAAAATTCATATTATGATAAACAATTATGAAAATGGATATGTCCGAAGCAAAAGCCCCAGTCTAGTAAAATTAGGAGAGTAAAGTTTAATAAATTTACTGAAGAATGGTATAGATCAAGATTGAAAGATTCAATCACTGATAACTGTGACTGTTATTGACTAGTCAGCAGATTCAAATGCCATTAGCAAACATACTAATTAAAGAAAACGTCACTGAAATAACCACAACCAAATTTTTTAAATTTTAATTCCTAATATGTGTACGTTGCAATCTGCTCAATTCAGAACAATAAGCAACCCCATGATCCAATGAGATGAGGATGATATGTATGACGTGTAAATGAGGTGTAGTCTTGTACAGACTCAGGCCGACCATTCCTGAGAGAGTATGGTACAACCAACTTTAAAAAGAAAATTGTAAACTTTGCTTGGCTTGTAGAACATTACTCGAACATTTTTTATTCCTATTTTGTGTGTGCTGCGATCTGTTAAATTCAGAACAATAAGCAACCTCGTGACTCAATGAGATGAGGTTGATGTGTAAAGAAGGTATATGTTGTACAGATCCAGGTTGACATTTCCTTAGAGTGTACGGTTAATTGAAACCCAACCATCAAACGCCGGTAACCACTGTCTAGTATTCGAACCCTCGTGATTAAAATTAATATTTTATTCAAACCAACTTTTTAAATCGGCGTAAACAGATGAAAACAGAAATATTGATATAGGAAAGCCTCCTTGTTTTATAGCATTACAAATACCATGCACATAAGTTTTATATATAGTAGTCAAAACTCGTAAGTTCTCGTAAAACTCATAAAATTAATAAGTTATCTTGGTTGGTTTTGTGAAACTTTATTAAAAATCATCTTAAATAAAGATATTCGTTTTTTTATGTACCTAAACCATACGTTTTGTAAAGATACGTCCCTTACCAAAACGCGTAACTCGAACATAAATACACCTTAGTTCTTGTTAGGTGACAAGAATAAAACCTACTCGTTTAAACAAAACACATTCAAAATCGACATAATTACCTTCTTGTAACGAAGCAAGTTGAATCACAATGAAATAATTTCACAAAAGTCTTCCCTGTAGTGTATCATGTCCGAAATGTTAACGATTTAGATAATGTTAAAGAAACTTAACAGTTCTTCATGTACTCAACAACTATACCCATTACTACTAACATTAGATACAGCATCAAAATAATTTGATACACTCTTCTAAAAATCAACAAATTTATTAAGTAACCCCTGGAAAGTAGTTGAACAAATAAAAACTAAATATCTGAATTTTAAAAGTTTTCAGTTGTAAGAAAAGGCAAGCAACAAGAATGCAGATAAACAGCAGATAAACAAGAGTGCAATGAAAACGTTGATTTTATGTTTCTGATGTCATTAATATCACGCTATAAAAGCTAATGACGACTAAAATATGTACCTTATTCTTAAGAAAGGTTTGCAAACATGATTTTATTTAAAACAATAATACTTACCATGAAAGCCAATGATATTACAAACCGAAAAAAAATTATCTATTTCGGACAAGTAAATTTTTTTATAATTATTTATTAGTTTGACTTAACTTAGCTCGTAATCTTGAGGAAAAACTCCATCTAAGCACCTCCTACTGATTAAAATTGTATGAATACTTTATACAGCGCATATTTTTTTTTCTGGATATCTATTACAACCTACAACTAGTTATTTCGTCCAAAAATCTGATGTTTTAAAACAGATTTCAAGTAATAGAAAGAAACAAAGAAAGAAATACAACTTTTATCCTTCTATAGACGGACAAGAAAAAGGTTTTATTTCAAAAAATTTTTGCTCTTAGTAAAGTTATTTAAAATATTGTTAAACATTTAACCTGTAATTTTTAACCACCATTTTTATCAATCTCAAGGCATTCAAACGCAAGTGCTTTACTGTGTTGCTCGTCAAAAGTGATAAAGAAATGGAAAACCAGCTACAAATATTATTATTTACTTACTGTGAGAGTTACAAAGTTGTAGATTTAATAAAATAAAATGTTAAAAGTATTATTTTAGGCGCTAAAGCATATTTTTAAACAGCTGTTCTGTTAATAATAATAATAATAAAGGCTTGCTAAGTGAAGACGGAAATGCTGTTATTTAAAATAACTGTTATTTGAAATAACAGCATTAATGCAATTTATTAATGCAGTAAACGAGGCGAGTTTTAATAACACCGCAAAAGACACATTGTTGTAAACTTGGTTTCTTTTGCTCCAATGTAAATAAATACAACATTCAATGTGCATTGTGCGTACTAACAATAAATTAACTACTTTATCTTACAGCTGCACACCTTGAAGTAAAATCATTTTGAAATCATCAATTATTTTATAAATTTGATAAGAAACTACCATAGTTTAAAATGCTTTTCATTTCTACATTTTTTACGTGATATGGAAGAATGGCTTATTAACTTTGAAATTTCTGTAAAAATATAGAATAAAATAAAAAATTACTTTATACTTCAAATCTCTCAGGATGCAACTTTTCCCAGCAGATGAGAGGATTCGTTCCATAAAGGTTATCATTGATTTGTGAGTTGGCTCGTTCCCACTCCCTGTTGGCTTCATGTTCTCAACTTTAAATCGCTGCAATTTGAGCATGTTCGAAATAAAGAGCTTTCATCATACCAAACCCGGAAATGAATTTACACAATATTTTATCACATCAAATTTTATTTTTCGTTATCACCTCAATGGTAATAAAATAAAATTTTTGGTAATTTTACGTCTGACTAATTGATATAAAAAACTACACGCCTGAATTTTTACCATAGGCTACTCTTACACAACAAAAAAAATAATTTACTAATTAACTCCAGGAATCCCTACGTTTAGATGAAGATTAACCACCAATATTAAATTTACAGTAGCCTTTATAATTCAAAATTCATCAGTTTTCGTAAGGAACGTTTAGGTCGGTATGTTAGGTTTTGTTGAACACGTACATGGGCATTGACAAAAATCCAAATTAACTTCGATTGGAAATATTGTATTCTGTTTACCACCGTGGGCATTACTGAAATCAATGCATAGCTTCCTTACATCCAAAAAGGCTGCTGAAAAGCTCTTAATATATTATTCAGTTGAATTAAAGTAGGTAATTTTGAAAGTCAGTTTAGAACAGAGTACAGTAACTTGTCTAAATCGTTTTTCCAATTTTTACGATTTGTATTTATGTCAGCATTCCATGTAACTCGTCGGTGAAAATGTACGTCCAAATAGCATATGGAGCTCGATATGAAATAAATTTTCATTCAGAAAAACTGGAGGAAAATCTGTGTACGAAACGTGAATGTCGTTTGAAAAGTCTTTGGTAAGTTAATTTAAATTTGCCATTATCTGAACCAGTCCTCTGAAAAAAATAAATGATGCTGAATATTATAAGAAGCATTGTTAGCATATTTTGATGAAGATAAGGTGGTTTGGTCATTAAACAAAAGTCAGTACTGTGGATTTAGTCTGTGGAATGTCACTGAAGTACATAGTATAGTAATACAGAGCAATTAACGAACTTTGGGATACGCTGGTGACAATAGATACAACTCAGAGGGAGGTGCTCCTTCATCTATGGAAAAAATGTTTACGTAAAACGGGGACAATCACCAAATACAAGTTCGAAGAAAGTAAAAATCGCAGTTTACACACAAGGGCATTGAACCGAAATCTGTTAACGCTTGTTCCACAACAAAACGAATTGCAGATGCGTACTGGTTTTATTCCAAGGTAGATAGTTGAAATGAAATCAAGTCTTCTATGCAATTGATAGGCACTGTAATGACGTTCTCTAAAACGAAATTAGTGATCAAGGAAGGGCATTTTGGATGTGGGGAATTATTTTTAGAAGCTAATTTTTTAAGAAATTGAAAGAAGGGCAATAGGTCTGAATAAAGAGGGATTTTAAGGTGGTTTTTCTAGTTTATGTACAATTTTTATTGTTCAAAACTTCCACTGTATGGGAATCTTTGTCACACATAAAGGCCTTATGGTATGGTAGTAAGATAATGCCTTTACGAGTCAGTTCTAAGAATAGATCAAGTTCAATACTTTCTTTAAATGATTAAGTCGTATTCAGGGATATTTTCTAAGCGCATGAAATAATTATTTGCCTATGGACATCAATAGAGGTGACACACTTGAAAGAAAGTAAAGCTGAAGTCAGTTCTCTAATTCTTTAACACTTTCCGTATTTTTAACACTTTAGGAGCAATCTTTTAGCTTCGCTACATAAAAAACAAATTTTGTTTATTAAAAGAGGAAATATGGTTTTCGTAACACAAAAAATTAAACTTTTATTACAGGAATTTTTTTCTACAGAGCTTAGGTTAGCGTCAATTAGTGATTTCCCGTATTTTTACGTTCTACAAAAGTTGATTGTCATCTAGCGTCATATTCACTCATGATTAGAATGAGGTTATGCTTTCATATAATTTATTTACTAATGGCTTAACATTATTTATCATTTTCATTATTTACATTGGAAAGAGAAAGTCATTTGAGTGTCTCACGCCAGATTTTGTTATGCCATATTTATTCAAGTAACGCATAGGAAAATAAATCTAAATTTTCCAAGCAGAAGTTACTTGTCGATTTACAGCTAAAATATTTATGTAGAACGATATTTTATAAAAACTGAATATAGGTCTAATGTAATATTCTTTGCCAGTATGAAATATTGGACGTATGCTTAAACAAAAGATGCTATTGTTATTTATTATTTTGGAATATTCGTGCTTGCAATTTAAATATAGCCTATATTTTATATGACACTAAGTTTAAACATCTATGTGTGATCTATAAAATTCCAAAAACTGGAATTAAGCCCTGGAAATGATAAAACGGTGCGTTATTATTATTTTTTTTTAATACGGCCGTTACTGTAGTTGATAGATATGAGTAATCGTAATTATGCAATTGTTGTTAATACTCATATTTACTTGAATTTTCACAAATATTACTGTTATTACTTTTTAAGTTCTTACGGACGCTTCGTCAGTGTTTAACAATTAATAGGCACATAACTTTATATTTACCGGTATATTTTTTTTCATCCGATCCGGTGAGGAAAACTCATTTTCATCTTCTTACGACGGGGAAATAACGTTGGACTCGACTGAGGCGTCCTCGTTCAGCCTCGAGGAGGCCCCAACCGCCTACCAACCAAAACCCGCCGCCTGGCGACTTGATTCAACATCAGCAAACAACCCTCCACCTCCCTCGGAACTGTTTATATAATACGGCAAGGGAAATGTCGGGTTAAAAAAATACATACTGTCAGCGGAGCGTGGAAGAGAACCGTAGCCTAATTCCCCTCCCGCTGTCACTGACCAATACTCACTCTCTCACTTTCATTCATCTCTTTCATCCCCAGCTCAGGAAATTTGTGTACCTACTTTCTTAGACCGGGACAGGATTGATTTACTGTGAGCGAGAGCGATCACGCTGATCTCCAGATGTTTCCTCCCTCCACAGTCTCCCGATCACCCTCTCCGCAAATTGAGCGACCAACTTCCAGCTCTCCTCATCCCGCAGCTACGCTGCCCCTACTCTCTCTGGGATCCGCAGTGCAACGCCTATCTTCTCAGATGTCTCCATTCTGACGAGGCCAAAACAGGGACATCTTTCAAAAATATGCACAATGGGGAGTCCATTGAGTCCAGTGAAGAGGAGGAGTTCCTCTTCACTGCCACACAGTTGACATTTCGGCACGTCATTAAGTTTGAACCTCGTCAAATATGCCCCAAAGCAACCATGCCCTGTTAGCAACACCATTAGTTCGTGGATGGTAGAACCAAATGTCCTCCTTATCCACACCTCAACATTTGGAATGAACCTCTTAGTCCCTCCCTGACCGTAGTTTCGCTCCATCTCCTCTGCCACTTGCTGAATAATTGATTCAAACATTCCTCTTTATCAGCACTAGCTCGCTGCTCTTCCCCCTCGTTACTGGTATCTAGTCTGTTTCTTTGGACAGCCAGTACCTAATACGGCAAAGCTATCAAAAACAACTAGACCCTATATAGGAAGTAGTATTTGTAGATTTTTGACCTCTGTGATATTTGTAAAAAAGTAAATAAATGCAAACGTTAATTTCATTTTTTCAATAACATGAGGCGAGTCCAAAAATCACATCTTTTCACCCTTCAATTTTGATTTAAACTATTGTCTAATAAATTGATTGATAATAAATTATGTTAGTATAAACTATCATAAATATATGTCGCTGAGTTCTGAAATTTATCCTTTTACTATCTTTAAAATTAAGGTTGCTAACAAAGAAATTTGTTCTTATGTACCACGGTATACTCAACTTGTATCTCATAGTTTTTTTCTGGAGAACTTTTAAAAGTTTTATGTTGGAATTTGCAGTTGCACCCCAAAATTGTATTCGACAGTTGACATTTGTTTTAAAATTGATTATATTTTTACCATAGTGATTGATTACCCAAAAATCAATTCCTTTTATAAAAATTTAAATCTAGAGTAAACAAATTGAAAGAGCGCAACAAGTAATTGGAAGTTAATAGTTTCTATCGGAATTTGAACATCATACCACTGATACATCCTGTCAAATAATCTGTCCTGAGGCGGACGTTAAATTACTAAGTCTATCGATTCAGTAGTTTACACAAGAATGTAAGTATATTGCAATTAACGAAACAGTGTCTCTTTCACAACTCTTACAGAGAATTCTTGTTTTTAATTTTATAGTGAAAATGTACTTTCCATCAGTCAATTTTATTGGCAGCTTAACGATTTCGTTTCAAGTAGAGACGGCAGAATTCAATTATTATAATTTGTTTTTTTGCTAAGTAATCAAAATTTAATTGTTTAATACTGGTATAATATTGAACTAGGAACAAATAACTTCCTAAAATTTAGTGTCCCGTACGTCAATTAAGTCCTTAGTCATATTTTTTGATTATAGAATGTAACAAACAACTATTTGATGTAACATGGCCTTCAAAAATGTTTAGCTGACCATCACGTAGCTTAATGGGTAGTTATATTACATCTATCAGTAATATTAGATAATTTTATATTGCAAATTAATATGATATATTTCGTAAAATGGTAGTTTTGTTAGTAATTAATTACTTATTCATTGAATTATATTAAAATTTAATTAGTTTATGTCTTAATTTATTTTACAGAACTAGTTCAGTAGAAAATAACAAGTTTGCAAACCACTTATTAAAAAATACGTAGACGATTACATAGTACTTAATAGAAATTGTAAAAGTTTAAGTTAAGTGTATATTTATCTAATTAACTTGTACAATGAACAACATAAACCTACACTAATTATTAATATTAAAAAAATAATCTGTAGAGCAGTACATTGTTTTTAGACTAGTCTACTGTACACACAGATGAAAGTGTAATGTGTTTAGTAGTAGTGCTCAAAAGATAAATAATGTCGTATTTACATATAATACTTCCCGTTTAATTATCTTACCAATTTTTAAAAACGTTTCCTAATGTGTAGATATATATTTCCTTGTAAAGAATTCCACTTAACTGATACCAACAGTGAATTCGTTTTGATAATGAACCATAGTGACAATAAAACCACTACTTTTACTTTCAGTTGTTTTAACGAATGGTAAGAAATTTAAAAAAAATTAAAATCCGTTATAGTGTCATTAGTACTTAAATTTTTACTCTCTCTTGCCTATACAAATATATAGGAAGGAAAGTATTGTTTTCATGTCTATTTTTCGATATCGAGTTTTCACCGGATCTACACGTTTTCAGACCCCATAAACCCAAAAAACATTTTTTAGCAATTGGTGTGTGTGTGTGTGTGTGTGTGTGTGTGTGTGTGAACAAAATAACTCAAGAGCGAAACATCGTACGAACTTGAAATTTAAAACTTAAGTTAGGTACTACTATCGGACCCAACCCGAACATATTCATTAAAAACGGTCAACCGGAAGAGTAGCAGTTTATTCGTGTTATTTGTCACTTTTTGCGATTTTCTCAAAAACGGCTCTACGATACTTTTTAATTTTTTTTTTTAAATCGCCTCATTTACTATATTTTTGTTCTCTACAAGATACGGTAGCGCCATGTCTGCTGCAATTCTTGTGAAGGCGAACTTCTCATAAAAAATTGTTTGTTTTAAGATTGTGGCTTCAATATTCAATTTAGCGCAAAAATGTATATAATAAACGTTGTAGAGAATTTACAATCCTACAACTTTTATTTTTCAGATTTATTTGCATAACGCTTAGTTCAGCGGCAATTAGCGACTTTTTGTTTTTTTTTTACGAAAATGTGTAAAAAAATCGATGTTTTAAAGATTTCAGCCTTACTATGCGTGTTACGACAAAAGTGTATAATCAAATTTACAGAAAAATAAAAGATCTACAACTTTTATTGATGGCATTTTTTGTACAGAGCCCAGTTTAGCGTGAAAGAGTGATTTTCCGTATTTTTAAGCTAAACTGAGGTTGATTTTTATTTTTCATTATTCACTCATATTAAAATAAGGTTATGTTTTTTGAGGTTAGTTTTTGTTTATTTCTAATGTTTTATAACTAATATTAGGTTATATTGTTAATTATTTGCATTGGTAAGAGAAAGTTGTGTGAGTGTTTCACACCAGACTTTTTAAAATTCTTCGGAGTCTAATACCTTACAATGACAATGGGCTCTTTGAATCAACAACATTCAATGTTAAATTTGTCGAGATGTGGTAAGATCTCAAATAAACTGTATAACAATGGTGAAGCACTTTCCCATGATGGAAATGTTTACTTGTTATACTATTTGATACAGGCGTAAATAAATGCTAGAAGCCTTTAAAAATCTACTTTTGTTGCCGTTGAAGTTTCTTGTTAAACAGAATACCGTTTTCTTTAAAAACAATACTTAGTTTTATTTACTGCTAAATTTCTAATCTACCTAAAATTTCAAAGCACTCAGATAAGTTATTGCAATATGTTTATGATACGTAAAAATTATAAATTGAAGTATATAATTTTTTAATTTTTCCTTCAATGGGAAGAAGATTGTTGTACGGCGTGAAGTGCATGTCAAATCTAATTGTCGATACATTTAAAATCATTGAAGAATCAAAAAATTTCAGATGTTATAATAATTATAGAATAATAATTATCCAATAAGTAAAGACCCTTCGAGTTTATTGTCGTGTACTTCTGCTAAGAAACATCGTAGTTGACCGATACATGTAGTATTGTTCAGTAAATTTTTTTAACCATATCCACGTGATTCTTTAAGTTTTTATGCATTTTAATGTTTTACTTAGTGTAAATATGCTGTGTAAAATTAAATATTACTAATGAGTTTTAGCATATGTTGAAAAATACGTGAAAGTGGAATGATGTATCCAGCTTTTCTAAAATAGTGTTTTTCATTAGATTTGCTCATTTCTTTTAAACCTCCGTCTGAATTAAAATTATAAAACTGTAGATCTCATACAGCAAATGCTCAAGAAGCTGAATTCATAGAAATTGAAACACATATAATTGCATATGTAATTTAGATTGTACATTGTTAGAATATTTAAGAGAAACTGGTTCAACCTTGGCATGCCAACACTCAGACTTCCTCTGCGAGCATTCAAATATAAACCCAGAGGGGAATGAGGCTTGGGAAGACCTTAAAAGAGATGAATGCTAGAACAGGCCACTGAGCCTAATACTTGACAGATGATGATGACATTGTTAGCCTACTAAAATTTCCGTGTACTTTTTTGTTTTATGTCTGACTCTTTTGCAATTGCTGTTAATGCAGACAATGAGAAGGGTGTTACATGAAGATGAGTGATAAAAAACTGCCAGATCTAACCGGAAATCAAACCCGGGACCCCGATGGAGAAGCCTATTTCGCTAACCTCTACGCCGACGGGACGGTCATTTTCCGTGTACTACTACAGAAAACATGAAGACTACAATAAGAGAAACACTCATGTTTTTATATGCTGTCAATGTGGAGCACCTTGAAGGAATAAAAGATAAGCATGAGCGAGATGAGAAGAATAGCTGTACCGAGGGATGACTGATGGCCATCATTAGATGACTGACAGATGGCCCGAAACAACCTTAACGCTGTAAATGGCGTAAACGGAGTAGCTGCAGAAAGAAAAAGAAGAAGACGAAGGAAAATAGATGAAATGGACGACAAATGGTGAAGTTGTTAACCTGTTCAACTCAATGAAGCATATATTATTGGTAATATGTTCGATATTGCCTGTTATGTATATGCAGTAGCGAGTGATCTAAATTTCCATTAACTGAAGTACATAGATGAATTGTCAAAGAACGGTACAATCGTTAATTTAAACCACAATATCTCATACGTGTTCATTAATATTTGATGATAATTAATAAATCAATAACGTACCTGATACTTATCAAAATTAGAGTATTATTAAATCCGGTAATTATCCCAAGTACGAACGTTTATTAATCGTAGACAATGATGTATGAGTTAGTGGAATTATTGAGTAGTTATTAGAGGTTGTTAAAATAGAAACAACCAAAATGTCCTCTGAATGTTTAATAAAGATAGTCGCCATTTATACAGGAAATAGATACCTACTTGTTTTAATTACTCAGTTCATTTCAGAATGTTTGTTGTTTTATAAGTGCCTATAAATATATAAAAAGTATATTATTTTTATATTATTATATCTGTAAATTAATTTTTCCATCTTTATATAACTTTTCAACGCTAATAGAAATGACACATTACAATTAAAACAAAAAACAACTAAAAATAATGACAGAATTATCAGCAAGTGAATTGAACTTTTGATTTACAATAAGCTGACATA
This sequence comes from Catonia carolina, assembly GCA_035578175.1. NCBI lineage: Eukaryota > Metazoa > Arthropoda > Insecta > Hemiptera > Achilidae > Catonia > Catonia carolina. Next base: position 122,429,279 of record JAQMRL010000001.1, on the reverse strand, counting down.
TTTTAAAATGAACGAATTAAACTGGAAAATGACAACTTATTTGTTTTAATAAACCAAAAAGCTAACGGATTTACCTAAATAAAAGTGAGTTGTCGATTTTTAAAATTTAACAGTGAATTAAAAGTATTGTCAGTAATGAATTCACTTACACATTGTTTAATCTGTTATCTGACGTGTATACAATATTACTTCAGTCATCACGATCTTCGATGAACAAAAAAGTATTAAATAAGAAATTAAAGTTGTATTTTCTGCTTTATTTACTAACGGAATTTTTCAACAAGAACTTCTACATTATTTTAAAGTTATTTGATTGATACTGAAGAGTGGTGGTACTCAATAATGGTACAAAGTTAAATGAAAAAACAATAAACCAATAGTGGAAGTGTTTGAAGTTCCTTTGAGGTAGTTGATTTATCCTGAGATATCCATATAGACATTGGTAGGAATAGTAGAATTCAACAAAATATTTGATATTCTAACATGTCTAAATAATCTGTCATTATATTAATGAATACCATTGAGCATCGTATAGAAAATAAAAAAAACAAATAAGCAGAATCCTATAGTTCGTCACTTTCATCAATTAAGTAGTACAGAAATTATTTTTCTTGACAGTATGTCTACATTGTATCACTGATTCGTAAATTCGTACAAAAACCCACGTACTAATTTTTCAGTCTTCATAATTTATTTATACGTCATAGAAACTTTATCGAATAATTTTAATACAATTTCAATTTTATGTTCGCCTATCAGTAACTAAATAAGGATTATTCAGAAGGCTTCGCTAACAACTACTATCAAAGAATGTTTAATTGGATACTAATAATAAATTATATTTAGAAGGAAGCGCATATAATTGGAAAAAACCAATTGATTAAGCTAAGTTTTTTTTATAAAACTTTCCCATTATTGGCTTCCATTTTAACTTCCATGAAAGGAGGAATTCATCAAGAATGATCAGTTTAAAAGGAACTGAATTATAACCCTCAGAATGGAAATAAATTTTTCTTTCTAATTTGCGATTCTATTTTGCCACAAATGATTTTTTCTCAGTAAATTATTACCCTATTTACTTTAGAATCCTAAAATTATTTTCAATTTCTTACGGATATTATTTTCACCCATTACCATTTTAGTGTTTAACGAGATGAATTTAACTTGAAATAGCAAAATTTTGCTTTGTAATATTAGTCATATAACTTGAAACTTGTACTTAATCTTTTATGTGATATAAACGAATTCACAAGTAGGCTACTATGTAAAAATTAATGTGTTTTTACCAATAATAATCCATGAAATCAGCAGACAATACGAAAATATTACCAATTAAGTAAAACCTAATTATAATTATGTAGTTTTCACTTAGCATAAGAGTAATATTTTTTTTAGAAACAAATAACGAAAATGTGTAATAGTAGTATTTTTCTAATTCGTATAAAACTTTGAAGAGCAGCTTAGATATCGGAATAATCTGGTGTTTTTTTCGTTTTTTTTTCAGTTACAGGGTGATTAAAAATTGAGCGATAATCTTTCGGGAACTCATTAGCTAGATGTAAGAGACTGTTCATATAATCAAAGGTGTAGAAACGTTTCGTTAGCAAATTACGGTTAAAAAAGATTTAGAGCGAGTTTTATTTTTCCATTTAAAATTATGTTTCAGAGCTTTAATTATGGGATAAACTTGATGGCATTCTTTGGTATTTTATCTGAAAATGAATAAAACATTTCCCAGTACTGAATAAGTCTAGTTATAAAAATTATAACACAAAAATTTGGAGTTGAAAACATCACATTTTTGTTTGACCTCTAATAACTTTGTTAAATGATTAAATCATTAATATTTTTAGTTTCAAAATATTAAAATTCGACTTTAAATTTATAAAGAAACCACCCTAATTTTACAAAAGAACATAATAATTTTTATGAGAATGAAATATATTTTTGTAGATCGGCAATAGCACCTATCAACTATTTAATTCAATTGTTAGCAATGAAAAATTAAATTAAAAATAAAGCTGTTGTTCATTACCATCAAAATTGCTCGAAATGGTGCTCCTTTTGTCAATGTGTAGTCACGCTGTATATTGTTGACATTTACCCACTATATTTTGTATAATTAAGATTAGCAATTGCCCTGCGTTAGATCATAGTCCTAGTTATTTATCTTTTATTTTAGTTTTGTGATTGTTCATATTTTATACTAAAGTAAAACGAAAAGAAAGTTTATTTTTAATTGGTGTTTCCGGTTATTATTATTGGTATAGTCTGTTTATAAATGTTTTTTTCTGTTTTGATGTGTACTCAGTGGACAATTTGGTCGATTGTTGTGAATGCTAAATGTGAACCTCAGATGATTTTTATGTTAATAACTTAAAATTGATGTATATATGTTATGTTAGCCGTCCTTATGAATATTTTAATTAAATATGTTTCATGTCATAAGTGTTAATAAAGTTAATTTGATGTTATCGTGAATGTTTTCTTTGTATTAAAAATCATTTTAGTCGTCTTAATTCTAAAGACTTAATGTATGCATTACTACCTGGATGTTGATGTTAAGGTGTTTAATTTTATCATGTTGGACTATACATTGTCAAGAAAAGTTTCCTCGTGAACAAAAAGTATTAAAATTAATTTTATACAAAAATTAATTTTCATTTTTGTCATGTAAATCCGTTGATGTTTTAAAACTTCAGAAAAGTTATAATTAATTTAATATAGCTAAATTAACAGTGCATAAAGAAATTAATGTAACTTATCTAAATTTAGTACCTTAGATTAATCTTACAACAAAAATTGTTATAATATTTTACAATACTGTGCTAACTAATTGTTCATTAATTACTTAATGAATTAAATTAAGTTTAGTGAATTAAATATTACACCCATCTATATATGTATATGTATATGTATATATATATATATATATGTATATATATATATATATATATGTATATATATATATATGTACTACTGTCATTTTCGCGTCCATACATTGACAATTTCCTAACAATCTGGAGTCCGAGTGCAATTTGGCGTCCGTATACGGACGCCAAATTGTAATCCTTAATAAAAACTTAATAAAAATTTATTGTGACATGGTTTTCGGACGTAATTTTTTTAAACTAAAGTACATAGTTTGGGGCAACTATATTTATTTTTTGAGAATTTTATTGTTACTCAGAGAGACACAAAAAAATAAATAAATTTTGGTACCGGATGCGAAATGGCGGTGTTTTGAAACTATTTTATACACCGTACCTTGGAGAGTTTCTCACCAGAGTGCTCTCGCTACGCCCCTATGTAAAAATATACGTATATTATGTATATTCTTACAAGGACGTCAGTTTCACATCTGCTATCAATTTCGCGTCCACCGGTTAAGAAAATAGACAAAACAAGTTATAAATAAATATTGTGTTGTGTTAAGAAAAAAGTTTAAAAGAATAATAAAAACAAATTTTTATTAATCATCGAATTACAATTCTTTCAAAACTCACAATCTAATTTAGTAAACATTCAAATAAATATTATTCGGCAAATTATTTGATGTAAGTAATACAATTAAATTAAAAATAATTATATATTTTTTAATAGAATTAAAAAACTCTCTTTTCCGATAGACGATTTTTTGGGTTGACAAACTATCCTGGAAGGAAACCGGTGCTGCGCATAGTAGTGTCAGGATTAAATTATGTTATGGCTGGCAGGATATCTTTCTAAACGCATTGTATACACAACGTATATTATACGCAATTTTGAAGAGTTGTTCTCCGCCGTGCTGTCGCCTTCCATACATGAGTCCATCGCACGCCGCTTTGGTTTCTTTTTTCAAATTAGGCATAAACCCACTATCAACGAATCCATGAACAAATCCTTTAGTAATTTGTTTACGTCGTTCGTTTAGTAACCAACGGGTTGGTCTAGTCTAGAAGAAAAGTCGTCGCCGCAAGTCAGCTGTTTAGCTGACTTTTCGACAGCTTTTCTGACAGCTGATTTTCGGAGATGGAGGTTCCTAGTTTAAATCCTAGTATATAGTATAATTTTGGTTCTTTTATACGAATTTGAATACTAGACAGTGATTACCAATGTACTTTGATGGTTGGGGGTCAATTAACCATACTCTCTCAGGAATGGTCGGCCTGGGTATGTACGAGACTACAGCTCATTTAAACGTCATACATATCATTGGGTCATGGGGTTGCTTATTGTTCTCAATCGAACAAATTGCAACCTACACGCATTAAGGATAAAACAAAACAAAAATTTGTTTAAGAATTTTTAACATGTTATTTCACGCTTTTTTTAACATTACACCACCTGACAATTGTCAATCAAATATTTCCTGATTACGCTTACGATGTGTAAAAAGAATGCGCATTTTGCTGTTTGCCCACTCTCACTGCAAAATGTTTCAAGTACACTTCCATAATGCTATTTCGTATCATGTAATATGTCGCCCCAATTACTAGGTTTAGCAGTTTTACAGTAAGTAAATAAAACATTAAAGAGAAAAAACTTTTTCTAAAATATAAAAAATGAAAAATGGACTAGGAGTAGATTATTATTAGCCTTGTTTTTTGCTTAAAAACAATGCGATAAAAAATTAAACTAAGAAATTCGGGAAATAGCAAACTTTACTAGACAGACCTGAACCAAGTAGGCATATTTTAATATTTATTCTGGGCCGATTTTCTTTCATTATAAAATTCTGGACAGAGATTACAGATTTCAGAAAAAAAATGTTAAGGGTAGAATAAAGTACACCCATTCAGTTTTTTCCCTTTTTCTCTTACAACATCTGAACAAACGACATTTTTTTAAATGCCCGGAAAAAACAAGGGCCATCGATTTAGACAAAAAAGTTTAAATATTAATGAGTGGGTGACCTAAAGTGAAGTTTGTACCATCCAGTTCACCTCGATTTTCTCGCGAGTATGAGCTTAACAATCGTAATATTTATGGAACGTTCCGAAACAGCAGAACGACTCTCGATAGGGATAACGATAAAATTTAAATTGAATTTCTTAGAGTATCGCCACCATTCCTAAGTTTTTCACGATTTTTTCGCTGATTTCGGCAGACCAAACAAAACAATTTACAGAACAATCCAGAACAAATGACAGCTATCATTTAAAGTAAAAACCAAACAGTATTGAATGCATGGGCTTATACTTGCCACTCCAAATTTTTCTTTGATTTTCTAGCATATTTGAACGGGAAAAACGAAATTTTCGCGAAATGATCCGGAACAAACGAAGGGCTGTCAATCTATGTAAAAAACTTTAAAATATTGAGTCGAGGGGGATTAGAGTGACATTAGCACCACCCAGTTCTTCTCGATTTCTCGCTTACTTGAAAGGAACTAAAAAAATATTTTGCGAGACCATCCGAAACAAACGAAGGTCTGTCTCTGAAGTCCAAAAAAAATTTAAAAAGTTGAGCGGGGGGAGGCCAGTGTGAAGTTAGCCCCTCCCGGCGTTTTTTCACTTATTTGGACGGAACAAACAAAACATTTTCCGGAATAATCCGGTAGAAACGTAGACCGATCAATTTTACAAGTTAATTTTTGAAATTTTTGTATGGGGGCCAACTTTACAGTCCTGGTTTGAACTTCTACAGGTTTAGCTAAGTAAAACAAGGAGTGGGGTGGTTTACAATTGCCTTCCTCGCCGAGTTGAAAAGCTTATCAATATGCCAGGCCGTCTAAAAAGCACCTATTTTCCACCCTGCAAATGACACACCTCACGTTATTCACCACAGGGTCTGGCTGCATAATGAAATTCATTGCGCTCAGAGGAGATATAACTCTGACAAGTATCTTTTACACTTGTACCTCTTCTGTTCTTAAATACTTCAGTCATATGTTTGGCTTACCATGTGATAAAAACAAAACTAAATTTTTTTTAGTCCTGAAACAAGCAAATCGAGTGCAAATAATTTAACACTCCACCCTGCCTGTTATGTGCAACCCCTTACAGTACTATTATTTATTAAAGGCAGTTGCCTCTTACAATCAAAACATGCATTTTATTCGTCACTTGGGCGAGTAAATTTAAATCGATAATTCAAAGGATACCCACATCGAGAAAATGTTTCCAAACGGTGAAAATATTTTTACAAAAGATAATAAATTGATAGGAGAGTAGATTAGTCGATTTTTTTAAAGTAAATTCAGTACACTCGCAAATGTCCAACACGAGTCCTGAAAGTGTAGGTCAACAGAGACTGTAATTTCCCGATACTGAAGAAGCTTACTGAAATTAATTATTAGCAAAAACAAACCCCTGTTATTTATTTTTTGATTTTTGCAAAGCTTTTGACCGTGTCCCGTATGATTTGCCCATAAAAAAATTGAGGTGTATGGTATTAGAGGGACATCAGAGGGTCGAATTGCCATCCAATCATTGCAAAGTTAAAACAAAATACACATAAAATTTTATACAAGTTAAAAGGGGAGTTCAACGAGTTAGAATTTTAAGACCCTTGCTATTTTTAATTTTTGTTAACGATCTCGCTGAATTTCTTGGCTCCTTCAATGTTATATTATTTGCTGATGATACGATAATATCTTTCGAAGATGAAAACTCTGAACAAGGTTTAAAACTAAAGAAGCTTGAATTAAGGTTATAGACTGGATGCAATAAATAATCTAGTTCTCAACTCAGATAAAACTGTGGCCAAATGCTTCACTGGTCGTAAGGAAATAAGTAACCAAAGTAAGGATATCTTCATTAATGACAATATATCAAAATCTTTTGTAACAGGTAAGTTACAAAATTTTTAGAATTAATATTAGGTAGCAAACTATCCTGGGACAGGTGTATTAAGGAACGTGTCTGCTATATAATCAAATCCTACTGCTACGCCCTAAAACGCTTAAAAATAAGGTACTTAGCGTACCAATACCTTTGAGTATTTATCATGTTTACAAATTCTGTTGGATTTGTTTTTAATTTAGTCACACTTAAACTTATAAAGTCGTCACCAAATTAGGTGTTTAACAGCTGATTTTCGGAGACGAAGGTTCCTGGTTTAAATCCTAGTAAAGGTAGTTACTTTTATACGGATTTGAATGCTAGACAGTGGTTACCGGTGTACTTTGATGGTTGGGGTTTTATTAACCATACTCTCTCAGGAATGGTCTGCCTGGGTCTGTACAAGACTACACCTCATTTACACGTCATACACATCATCCTCATCTCATTGGGTCATGGGGTTGCTTATTGTTCTAAATTGAACAGATTGCAACGTACACAAATTAGGAATAAAAATAAATGTATGTTTAAAAAATCAAATAATGTTCAAATTATTCCGTCATATAATTACTTTTTATCTGGTTTTTTGTTAATTATAATGATTAAAATTTTTAATGATCAACTATCAAGTTGACTTATGAATATGGACACTGTTTACTATTAAGAATTCGTTTCTAATCAGTTGGTCCTAGCATATTGTTTGGCTGTCTTTGTCAAGGTTTCACATAGTTTTTCTTGGCCTCTCCAAGTGAATGCCTTGTCTATCTCCTTTTTGTCTTCTGTGCAATAGTATAACCTTCCAGTTCCTTATCCCAAGCATTTTGACTAGTCAAAAATAATTTACATATTTTTACGTAACAATAAGGTTTATTTATTTCATTATTTGTAATATTGATTCCTAGATTGGGTGGTTGGTTGACGATGTAAATAAAGTACTAGAAACCAAAAGAATATCAACAAAAAGTGGCCACCATGGCTTTTACAACAGTAAATAATTTAAAAGAAAACGCAGAGAAAAATATCAGGGTTTGGAAGACTGACTGAAAGTTGTTTAGCCGAAAAATAATCTTGGAAATGGCCTGTTAAAGGATAAACTTCAACGTGTACAAAACAGCTGGATACGAGAATTATTAGTGTAATGTTATGTTAGTTTACTTTGTTGAAGATCAAAGATTACCATTACTTGAGGAACAAGAATAAAAATACAAACTATGACTAAGCCGGACTGCATTTCAAATGTTGTAGAAATTTTACTGGCCATCGTACTTTTGTATAATTTATAAAATCATTTTGATTCAGTCACTAAAACATGGAAATATAAACCTAGAGAGAAGCGAGGCTTGGGAAGACCTAAAAAGAGATGAATACTGGAACAGGCCATTGAGCCTAATCCTTAACAGATGATGATGATGAATTCATTTGAACACCGAAAAGACAATGGGTGAATGGTACTCCATTTGAATATTGAACAAATTATGTCACTTTACAATTACATAATTTTGTCAACTAAGTAAATATTTTAATTGCATTGTCTACTAATTGATCATATTATAGTAATTGCAGTCGAACCTCCCTGATTCGAATCTGATGGAACCGGCTGATTTCGATTTACAGAGGTAAAATATTGAAACAAAAAATGTACTTAAAAATTGCGTTTTAATAAAATTCATGTAATTTCATAAAATATTAAATTACAAAAGTCAAAATTATTAATAGACCACCAATTTGATTGAGGAAAGTTTTTTACAAATATTATTTTACTTGTGTTGTTTAGGTCATCAGCCGAAAGGCTGGTTTGAACCTGTAGAGGTTTTACTAAGTAAAACGAGAAGTGAGGTGGCCTTCCTCACTGAACGGAAAAGTACGCGTATCAGCATGCAGGGCCCTTTGCAAAGCACATATTTTCCCCTCTGTAAATGATACCTTTACTTCATTCACCACAGGGTTTACTTAATACTGTGATTAAGAATTAAGGGCATGTTTTGGTATTACAAGCTCTATTAGTACTCAAAAGCAAAAGAATATTCTACTTATAAGAACGATATGACAAATTATTGAAAAAACGACATAAAAAACAGAGTAAAATAAAATCGGGATACGCGTAAACAGTACAACTATACCTACAAACAAAAAGTTAGGTCAGCCTACAGAAAATGAAAAATAAATTGGGTACCGAAAATTTTAGAAATTTTAACGAGTAAAATATTGCTTAATCCGAATGAATACAGCTACGGTATTTTTTACCCTGTTTGTACGAAAATCATACACCAAAGAAGGAAAGACTGCATTACTAATTTAGCCTAACTAATGTTTTTTTTTGCTTTCGTCTGGTTTCCTCTGACTTAAAAATTAACTGAATTTTCAATATTTCCTGATGCGTATTGAAGCTTTGAACTACGCTTGTTATGCCCTTATTTGGTCGTAAGGTTTTGTGACAATAATGTTTTGTAAGAAGTGTAATTGTTTGTGTTTCTGCCTGGTTTCTTCTAACTCAAAAGTTAACTGCATTTTCAGTTTTTTCTAAAGCTTTTTGTAGTTTTGTACTACGCTTACTGTGTCCTTATTGTCATGATTTAACGCATGCTTCATTAAAAATCGTGTACAATGTGTAAATTGGAAATTTTGTAATTATTTTATTAATAATGTATAAAAAAATGTATTGTTACAATATATATGACCACGAAACTCTCGAAAATTTTCGAATAGGGAGGTAATTTAATTCATATTAAGGACGATTTTTGAAGGGGATAGCATACAATTATATTCGATTTAGGGAGGATTTCGAATGAGGAGGTTTGACTGTATTTGTAACAATTAGGATATTTTAAATAATTAACTCTAACAAATAAAAAATATACTTTCTTTAATTATTCTGGTTTTACATTGATTTAAAATAAGTACCTATTTAAAATACATGTCAAAATAATAAACAACAAATAAATTATTTTGATGACTGGATTGGATTCCGTCCGAGAACGAATTGTTTTCATCCGATGGTCTTGTGTGGAGAAGTACTAGGGTGAGATGTGAATATCTAACTACAATCATTACAACACGTAGAAGTGGCAAATGCTACAGTACACGTGCCGGTACGACATGGCAACATCGTTTACACTGTTGCAGGCTATAAGTCATAATAGCGGGAACGATGCCGGACGCGAAATTGTCGGTAATTTGTACGAACGCGAAATTGTCGGTAATTCGAAAGGAGTCTGAATTGATAGCACAGTGAATAAAATTGAAAAATGCTCAATTTTCAATATCAGGACAAACCAATACCAAAACTCAGGGTGTAAGTGTAACAAATACCCTATATACTCTCATCAAAGTTGAATATACTCTTCAAATAAGCGATGTGCGAAATGCACGCTTTTTGAAAAGACGCGGAATTGTTAGCGGGATGTATATATATATATATATATATACATATATATATATATATTTGAAAATATTAAGACGTCTATTAGTTAGATGTAAACTAACTAAACTATCCTTAATGTTCAAACATTTCTCTTGAAAATGAATAGTCCAACAAATAGTTACTTAGAAAAAATAGCTCTAATCAGTTTTTAGAACACAAATTCTAAAAAGATTATTATAAAATGAAAAACGAAAAACTGGGTTTATTATTTTGAAATGAGAATGTATCCATTAAAAGTTAAGAAAAAACACAAACAAGAAAAAACAAGTATCACAAGAAAACACAGAAACATAGCTAACGTTATGGGAGAAAAATGTTTTAAATATCTGTTAGCCTAATAATAGTTTTTGTAACCAAAAAAATAATAACTTCTTGTTGGCCAAATATAAATATACCAAAACAATCTTCTACACAATCCTTTTCACTTTTCCTCTTGTAGGAAACTAACAGAAGATAAACAATAACAAAACTTGTGCAGACCTATTTATGACGGAAAATTCTGTAAAGTAATAATACTATTAGAAAGAATTTTAAACGTTGAAAGCTGTAACGATGAATTTTGGCCGCATATCAGCGTTCCCTGTTTATTAGGGTCGGTACTGTACTTTTAATCAGAAATGTACTTCTACAGCCTCGACCTGTGCGTCAATGAAAAGAAACTGAAACGAAGTAGTAAGACAACTCTCCCGGAAACCATTGTAAACAAAAACCAGCCATTATAAGAGCATTAGAATGATCAAATTATTTTTACTAAAAAGTGCAAGTTAATTAAACATTTTATTACTTCGCGCGCTAGTCCGCACAAAATTATTTAATGTAGTTGCATCAACCGATAATGATCTGAATAAAATTCCTAACTCTAATTCTGAATAAAATTTTATGCATTGTAATCTGTTGTATACAAATTAAAATTTCATATATTCTATTTAGTATTTTTAGCATCGATATTCTGGAATAGAAGTTACATACTCAATCGATACAAAAGTTTTAGTACCAAGCTCATTTGTTAGTCCTGACTAGAACTAAATAAAGTTAGTGTGTAAGTGTATCAACTTATTTTCATAGAATTTCCAAGTACCTTTACAAATAAATATATAAATTCATAGAAGGTTCTGGTTAAAATTTACAGAAAAATTTATGTAAAGCAAAATTACTTAATGGCGTGTCCTTGGTTAATATAAATTTCAGGGATTGTTAGGTATCTTTCTAAACCTCTGTCACTAAAAACAAAAGTAAATTCCGTCATGATTTACTTTAAAACGTTTGGTGATACGTATTTATTACAATATACTTAGTCATTAAAACTTCTTTAAGGTTTAGGTATTACTAAATTTAGAACATTGACTAAAAAGTTTAGACACTTACCAACCTCATGTAATTTTTAGGAACAATAATACTTCAATCGGTTTTCTGCAAATCTACAAACTGTTGCGTCCATTTATGACTCGTATTTTGATATGTTAAGTACGTTCAACTGTGCTGACTTGAGAGAATAAAGTAAACCTATAATTCTTATTACTAGTCTTACCGGTAAAAACTTAGTGACTGTTACACCTAACAGAAATAGCTGTAGACAATAGTGCCTCCAAGTTTATAATGGTTTAACAAGTAAATTGAATTGTCTCCACTCTCTTGAAGCCGGTGATTTTACAAAGTTATGTACCTATAATGGATACATTTAATGTAATGCTAGTTTACTTATTGGTCTAGACGATAACAGTTTTTCGGGGGTAGCACTGTTTTACCATAGAAATCGAAGTTCAGTTATTTGAAATTAGCAATGTTTGCGACAGGATAGCCTACGCAGAGCAGTATAACTCCGGATGTTATTTACAAACTCCACGTGGATGTTGTTAATTGCCTTTACTTTTTTGTTTTTTTAATTTGTGTCCTGTTAATCATTCCGGTAATTTTTGAAGAAAATTAAAACTTTTAGTTTGTGGAGAAATCAAAATGTACAGTTATTAAAAAATTTTATCTTTAAGGTCGCATCAACAATGAAGTTATTGTGACTGAACACGTTTTATTGTGATAAAAATTTCTATTATATAGAAAATAATTTAATTGTAATTTTATTTATCAATTAACAGAAGCCAACACAAAAATTGTATCATACATAATATTGTAATAATTTAGACAATAATAATAATAATAATACAGTCACTCGCGTACTGCAAAATAATTTTTGGCGGATTCTGAATTGAAATAAGTTAGGGGAGTGATTTCGTTGGTGACTCAAACATGGAGTGTATAAACGAAAAGTCAGCAACAGAAACTGTGATCTTCACTTTTAATTCCGCCAATTTATGTTAACATAATATCTTTACCATATCCATTTTATTTTTATAATGATAACTAATGCCTTAATTATTAAATTTTTGTACAGTTACTCTATATCAAACATAAAATCGTAGATGACTAAAATGTTTGATGAAGTTAAATCTTAATTGACATTTAAAGTTGTTGAACTATGAGCCAAACAAGAAAAACAAATAGCGCTAATAGATGGATGAAGATAAAAATGTGTTAATGTCATTAAAAATTAAACTATGTTGTTTAGTAATGATTAGTAGTTGTCAATTAAACTAAGATCTTAAGTTTGAAAGAATAATTGTGGATAATTTATTTTTCAAATCCGTTACTTCGTACTGAAGTATATAAGTTACTATTCTGTAATAATTATAATTAAATGCAAATGTAAAAAGCCGGTTTCTGCTATAAATCAGTCTGTAACAAATAATTTTCTATTTGGTTAGTGAGTCGTGTTCAAAGTGAAAAATGTTATTACTCATAATGAAGTGGAATCTAATCTGTCTATTGAATTTTAATTCTGTGCGAAATACAAATCATAGTGTTAATCAAAACGGCGTAAACATACTTATTTTGTTTATGAAATTTGAGTAATAATAATAAGGTTGAGAAATAATATATTTGGGTATGATTTTTAATCAAAAATGTTCCTGCGAATGTCTAAACTTACATCCAAGCAGTAATTAAATTTATTAATATTACATACTATTGTGTCTTTAAACCTTAAATCTTAACTCTAACTTCGTTCAATAAGCTCAACGTTTAAGACAACGTTTTTACGTTCGTCCTATAACTCAAGTAATCAATAATTTCGGAAATATAAATAGTGTGTCTATACTATATTATAATACTGACTTTAATATTTTGTGAACAAAAAACTACTAGGAATTAATATATCTGTTATATTTTTGAGATGAGTGTCCCGGGTTTGATTCACGATCAGGTCTGGCATTATTCGTTGCTACTCATTTTAATCTGTCACCCTTCATTGTGTGCGGTAGCACTAACCTGCAGGACAGACCACGGTAAAACAATATTAAGGTTTTTTTTAAACATCTTGTGTACACAATGAATTTTTTTTTAACTTAAACAGCAAAATTACAAAAACAAGAACTATGAGTAATAGAATTAAAACAGGTAACACAAAATACATTACCTACAAGTATACAAAATTATAAATGCAAATTAAACATAAACATATTTTTTTTTAAATTTTATAAAAAAATGAAATTTCTGTAAGAAACTTTATAAATTTTTTGTCAGTTAAACTGTTATTTTTATTAAATCTGCTACTTAGTCAAACACATCATGTACGTTACATCTTGTAAAAGTATAGTGGTTTTAGTTCAGTTCATTTCACGGTTTCCAGCTAATTTTAAGTTTATCAGAAGGTAATTCGGATGTCCGTTCAGTTGCTGTTCATGTGAGTTAGAAGTAATAGACATATATACTCGTATGTATTACAAAATTGTTTTAGTTAATGCAGGATTACGACCTTATTGGAGAATATTACAAAGATGGTATTAGGTGTATTAGTAACAATACTTCTAAGCCACTTGTCGATTTACGAAACAAAAGACTCGAAAACTGTACCTGCGTATAGACATTTTTTTAACTTATATCAGTATTGCAAAATTTAAGCGAATCTTTACTTGGACTTCTGTAATATTTACGGTAAAAGGTAAAATAAAAATGAGTAAAGTAGCTACAAAATAATGTTTTGTTAAATTTTGGTTACAGTATTTACAATATAATACTGAAAGGCAACTGATTGCATTATGTACGTTGGTTTATAAGTATGTATCTAATGGTCTTACATAATTAATGTACCCAAAGATAGAATATTTTTCAGTTGCATCCTACTCTTTGCAGCTTTACCTGTGCCAATATACATTAGGTTAGAGAAATACTATTCGTACTATATCTGTTTGTAGAAAGCTTCATGTGTTAATACTAGTGGGTATGTTTTAAACATTCAATATATCTTTCTTTTTTTTTATTATCTCTAATTAAAACTACTGAATTGCATAATATCTATCGTTTGTTAACTCAAATTCATAAACAGTGTTCAGTTATGTGTATTACCATTCATAGTTTTTATTTTTCCGATGAACTACACATAAAAAATAATGCCTTGGTACATGGATTTCAGAGGGTGATGAAGATACACAAAATACAAAACAAAGACAAAGTAATAGGTTACATTGGTTGGTATTTGGTGTGTTTTTAACAGCAAGGAATATTGTTAACGCCGCAGACGTTGGCACAATCGAGAAGATCTAGACTGAGAAGAGCTTTCACAGATGCCACAAGTGAAACTGTCACCTACGTCAAAACGGTAAAAACTTGCACGTTTTGTAGAACTATTTTAAATATACTCTAGAATATTTTTTATAAAATGTAAGTCTTACAATTTACCTTTTAGTCTGCTGTTGATTCAATGTAATTATCTAACAAATGAATTTTACTTTTCTTTAAACTAAAATACTTCTTCGCTGCTTATAGTATAAGTTGAAACTTGTTTGTTGGAGTAAATTAACTTCACCTAACAAATTTCCTAACATTAGCGGTCATGTTCGATTTTTTTAATCTTTTTAAAATTTCTTGATAGTGGAATAAGACATGGATTTCATGTAACAGGTAATGGAAAGTAAAACGAAGATATGAAAACACTTATCCGACTAATCTTGTTCATTAATATGAATTCTAATTTTCTCAAAATCAGGCTACGGGTAATAAAATTAATAATGTATAAGAAGCGGTAGTAATATATATACCGTCCTTCCCAAAAAATTTGACGTATAGGGAAATTAATATTGGACAATGTACTGTCAATAATAATCTGATTACAACGGTGTAATCTTTCTTTCAGTGCTCCATTCGTTAGAAAACAAAATTAAAATGAGTATACAAAAGATTTTAATAGCTAATATTTAATTAATAATAAAAAAATGCAAAAAACGTTATTCTATTCCGATATAGCGCGGTACTTACATAAGAAAAAATTTTGCTTCCATTGTTTTCTGAACGTCAGCCGGTTGTGTAAAGTGGTCTGTTTACTTAAACTTTTTGATATATTACAGTAAGAGAGGACGTGAGTTTGAATCACACACACTATTTCAAATTTTTTAATTATTTTTTTCTTAATAATTTTATTAAAACTATTATTAAATAATTTGTTAATTTAATTAAATAGAAAATATTGAATAAAATTAATTCAATTAAAAATTACAAATATGATTTCCAATAATTTTTCATTATAGTATTTTATTAATAATGATCACTGATCGATCAATTAACAAAAAAATATCAAAAAAATATTTTAATATGTTTGACTCGAACTCACGGCCTTTCGTACTGTAATATCAAAAATTAAAATAAACTGACCACGTTACACGGCCGGCTAACGTTCAGACAACATGGAAGCAACGTTTTTCTTAAGTAAGTACCGCGCTATATCAAAGTTGAATAACATTTTTGCCTTTTTTATTAATAACTAAATTTATTAGCTATTAAAATCTTTTGCAGACTCATTTTTATTCTGTTTCTAAACGACTGGAGTAATAAAAGTAAGATTAAACTCTTGTAATTAGATTAATATTGACAGTACATTGTTCAATGTTAATAACCTTATACGTCAGATTTGTTGGGAACACAGTATATATTATATTATCGGTTTTTAACATAACTACCTAATGAAAATTACTTGATTCACACAACACCAAAAGGGGCATACGCCCATTTTTGTGGGCATAAAATTTATACCGTTTATGGAGTCAAGTTATGTTAGGATGAAATTAACTCTACGGTAAAAGAATGTATTACCTATGTTTACTGCCAGCCTTGTTGAAATCTCTTCATTAATTTATTATTAAAGCGACTGTTCTACAGCATTAGGCGATTTACCGAAACCCAATACGCCGTTCATTACTTATGCAAAAAGTCTTCACCTCTTTTCTGTAGACTCCTATTTTTTACAGCTTCCATAACACCACTATCCGTCTACTCCTTACTGAGCCGTCTGTGGCAACCTGTATTTTATCCAATATATGTAAATGAACTGATACTTGTCACTTGTCTTTTTCAATTCTGTCAATAAATAAAAAGTTTGTGCAAACGTTCTTCAAAATTTCTTCTTTCTTAACCCGATTTATCCTAGTCAACTGATAACTTCTTCTCTAGAAACCTATTTCTGTAGAAGTGGTTCTGTTTTTAAATTGTTATAGGACAATTCAAACCTCTTATTTATAAATAGAAGATCTTTTAACAAAAGAACGAAATACTCTCATCTTAGGGCCACATTATATGCGATTATTCCACAAAACAAGTTACAACATTTTGGTATTGGCCTTACTCTGCCAATTTTTTCAAAATATCATTTGAATACCATTGACGTTAAAAGTGGGTTATAATAAAAAATAAGTGGCCTCTTTACCGGTTTGTATATTTTTATCCTAAACCTCCAACGTTGTTTTTCTCTATGTTAATCTCCAGTCTCTACTTAATGTACATTTCGACATACTTTCGATTCATGTATTCATGCATTCTTATTCATCTTCAGCAATGCCACTTGGTAATCACCAAACAAAACAATGAAAATGTACAAATTAAAAATTCTACAACCATTCCTGGAATACTAGTAGTTAATTTCAAAGTTTGATTCCCGGTCAGGTCTCACTTTCATATATCATCATTCTCCGCCATCTGCATTAGCAGAAACTTCAAAAGAGTTAGACGTTAAACAAAATAAATAAATATTTTCTTCCATTGTGCATATCCAACGTAAATATTTTATATTTGTACATTTTAATTTCAAAAAGGGTTAAGTACTATGCTTACTACAATGGTGGAGTGACTCCATCATTGTTTAAGTCGTCAAGCTTAATTTTTAAATATACTTTACAAAATTTCGATCTGATTGCCGAAAACCCCTGTCCCATTTCCGAGGTTATTTCTGAGTTTGCCAGTAGGTTAAAATGTCCTCCGGTCGGGCTACAAATCTTGCGCGATGTAAGACTACTTACTGGTGGGGCTGCCACCTTTTAGCGCCTGGCCGTACCCTGGGTTTCATTCGGAGACCCAACTCCTATGTTCCTCCCCTCTGTTTACCGTTCGGAAAGTTTCCTCATCCGCCGTCGAGACCGTTGACAGTTTTTCACCTGTACTCTATGCAGGGACTCTATAACTGGGTGCTACTGTCCGCAGCCAGATAGACCCAGTTTTTAATGACGTTGTTACTTCTGCTCCTCCTTCCAGATCACTTGCAAGATGAGGCCCCGGGCTTGCAACCGGGGGCATTAAATAAAACCGTTGGTGGGGTTCAATTAGGTATTACAACGAGGTATTTACAACTTGAACGAAAGGATAAAGGATTATCGCCAAAGTTGGAGGTAGCACATGGAAAAGATGTCAGATCACAGGATACCTGAGCTGGCGCACTGGTATGCTCTAGAAGGGAAAAGGTATGTCGGTAGATCTAGGAACAGATGAAGATAGATGAAATAGTGTGTGAGTTTGGAACAGGCTGAGGCCTGATCCTTGTTTGGGAAGAGAGAGAAAATTTCGTGATTTTATAGTATAAAACCATTATCAAACTATTTTAATAAGCCATTATTACACTACAGAGTGATTTTTTAGTCCTGTTACCCAATTATTAATGTCTGGTAATTTTTTACTAAGAAAGGTATATTTTGTTTTATGGCACGAAGTTGGATCCTTACGCAACCAGTATAGATACAGCAGAGTGAGTTGATGCTTCTTGAGCTGTGTAACTTTTTTTGCAGTTTCCGGTCGTGTTACGAACAGGATGTCTTTTACACTGAAAAACTGGTTTTCATGAACAATATTTTGCTACGAAATATCACGTGAGTGTAAAATATTCATCGCGAATTCGAGTGTTTTGACAGTTCACATTACCGTCGAGATGGATCCAAGCTTCACTAAAGAACACTGTTTAAAACTTCGATTCCATTATCATTTATGAAAGACCTTAACCAACGGCAATATTTCAATCGCTCTTTTACATCTGGAGGCTGAACCTCTTGGACTAATCGAACGCGGTACGGATACAATTTCAATTTTTTAGAAGCTTTCTGAACGTTCGAATATATAAATCAACTTGCCAGGAAAGTTTTCGAAAACTTTTCCTTGGAGAATTGAGCAATCTTGTTTTCACATTCTCTAAAACGTCATCTTTCAAGAGAGTTGGTCGTCCACTACATTTTCTGTAGCAAAAACTACCTGTCTCTCAAAATCGGTTTGTTAGCCTAGAAATTGACAGTTTTTCTGGTGAAGGAACACCAACAAATTCAATTTTAAATGATTCTTGTACACACGCGTACGATTTAGTAGCAAAATATTGTTCAAGAATTAAAACCCATTGTTTTAGGGTAAAAGACATTCTATTCATAACACGACCGGAAACGGCACAAAATTTTACACAGCTTAAGGAGAACCAACTCACACTGCCTTATCTTTACCGGTTGAGTTCGAACTTCGTTACCAACTTCGTATCACAAAACAAAATTTACGTTTCTTAGAAAAAAAAATACCAGACATTAAAAATTAATTAAGAATTAATTAATTAATTAATTAAGAATTAATTAAGAATTAATTGGGTAATAGGACAAAAAAGTCACTTTGTAATACACATTATGTTTACATTACTTATACACAATATAAAATAAACCATTATTATATAAAACTATTATTTTTAAATAAAAAGAGAAAAATATATAGATAGTTTTTCTTGTAATTTCATTCGTTTTTGTCCAGAAAGTCTCTTATACAACAGGGTGAAATAATTCCGTGGAATTTCATTCCTGACTCCTATCACCTTGACTCTCATCTTACACAAAAAACAGTTTCTATAAGGTGAAATGTTTAGGCTAAAAGTTTTTCTGAATAGGCGGTTTTCGGGGTTGCCACATTTAACTTTACTCTACCACAAACTTTCCACTCTTTCTACGAACTACGCATTTATTTACGCATCTTACGTTCCAAAATTTCAAAATGCAGTAATCGTATACAAAGCAGTTGATAATACTTTTATTTAAACAACGCGTGCAAAAAATGGAACCCATAGTGTAAAAGTTAAAAATGAGAAAACTAATAATAAGAATTAAAGATTTTGTTTTTATGTTCTACCTTTACAATATATTGCTACACTATTATGTAAAGCAAGTGAAAGGAAATGTTAAACTAAAATCTCAGCTATTCAGAGTCAATAACTATTTAAACACATGTAAATATGTTATTAAGTAATTTTCATACATTTACGGAAATATACAAAAGCCAAAAGATAAACTCTACTTTAAATTAAAAAAAAACAGAAATTAAGACTAATGCATGTATTTTTCTAAACTGTCAAAACTATTTAAAAGTTACAATAGCGGTTATTCAATTTAAAATCAGGCAAATAATCATCAACGTTACGTCCTGCTTGTAGAATCTGTGGATAATTTATATGCTGTTAAGTTACCTTAAGATACATATTTTGCAAATATATATATTCAAATGATTCCAGTTTAGGATTTTCTCTTTGTCTTCATCACTTCTTGGTGATTTTAGACTACACAAAAAGATATTTATGTGTAATTATTTATAAAAGTATTAAAACTGTAGCTGTGGGTTGTTGCTAATCAAATACCACTTTCATTTTTTGTGATGTAGACTGATGATTTTTAAGTATGGAAACGGCTTTATATTGCGTAACTGAGACGTATTTGGCAGAAAAACTTTATGCGCATTTGCATAGTTTTAAAAAATCCAATTTTTTTGGTGGTTTTGAAATGTGTGTCCATCATATTGGATTCAAATTCATATTTTTAAATGAGATGGTGGTCATTTTAATGTGAAATTTTAAGAAAAAGCCATCGCACAAATCGTTTTTAGGTAGAGTTTTTTAGTTATCCCAAGAAGAATACACAATAATTGTTAAAATATTGATATTGAAATTACCAGTTCTTCGTAATTATTGTAGACCATTGTTGGGGAAAAAAATGATCCAACTAAATGTTAAATTGTATTAAGAATTTTATTTTTTTGACACATATGTATAAATAAATGAATTTTTCACACGCTTGTACTTAAAACTTTTATAAATTGAATAAATGAAACTTTAATCAGCCTGACTAATCGCAAGACTGTCAACCGCTAACTCACGAATCTGAATGAATTGCAAGTCTCCCGTGTCATCATCAGATTAACAACCATAATATTGAAGGAGGGTACTGTAAATTTATGTGGTTTTCATGTGAATAATTATTATGCATTAAAAAAAATTTAATATCGAAATAAATAATTTTCATTATATTACATCTGAAATTGTGCAAAAAGATGTCTGTCATTAAAATTCAATTTTATGTGAATTAGTCACATAAAAACTAAATATGTAAAATTTTCCACTATATCATAGTAAATATTATGCTTTACTACTGAGCGGGAGATATGAGGTTCAATTCTCTGCCAAAGTCCAGAAAATTTTAGGAAGTTTAAACTCACTTATTCATAACTTACCGTATTTGCTAAAGACAAAGCTCTTGATGTAACTTGAAATTAAAGAAACAAAAATTGAATATTTAGGTTTTAGTTTTGTTATAAAGTGGCATGTTAACATACCTTGAGTAGTAAAAGATTCCCGTTCAAAAGAAGAATCTTTAACTTGGAAGAAAATAAGAATTGACGAAAAACTTTTCTATAAATATCCGATTTTAAATTGTGACTTAAATCAATATAGTGCACCATAGCTTTAAATATGTTTTTTATTCGTAACATATTTACTAACCAAACGGAATATTTTAAAAAGATTTATGTAACTTCCTCTTCTGTTTCATGTTAATATTAACTCAGCACGGCAAAGCTTGGCGTACGAGGTTATTATTTTAGAATGAATATTAGGTTTTTTACAGGAAAAATACAATTTTTATTTGTGTATAAAATATGACATCATTCTTGATGTAAGAATGAAGTTAGCATGAATTTCAATAGTATGTCTCCTTTCAAAAACTCCGTCTTCTTTTTTCACAATCAGTATTTTTATACACAGTGAACATAAAATTGTGTCGTTTTGTTCTAGATGGTAGTCAAGGTTGCAGAAAAAGGTGACAGTAGATTTCATCAACAAAAAACGTTCAGAAATATTGTTTCTTCGCGGTCGAAATAATTTTGTAAGTCTGTTGACTTTGTACTGTAGTGAATGCTTAAGCAACTATCTTTAACGAGGGTGGATTTCATAGTCATTACTGCGCTACTAATATTTGGAGAAAGATTAGAATCCTTTTTACAGAATACATTACAAATATTATTATTACATATGATTTTAGCTACGTTTGTTTTAAAAAATACAGTTTCATTAAACCATAACATTAAAATATTTTTTTGTTATTTAAGTAATCAGGTTTTTAAGTTATTTAAGTTTTATATTTACTATGTACTTACATAAAAATATCACAAGTGTTTTGTCGTTAATTTTGGAAAAATGTAATCCCATCGATAGTACAGGAAGAGTAAAACGGTAACAGTGTCTTTTATTGTCTATTTGTAATAACGATATAAATGTAGAAATTCAAATCTTAACGAGTACACTGTAAAACATACATTTTAAAATTCATGATAAACGTGAAAATGTATTTTGAAAAAATATATTTAAAATGATATAAGAATAAAACGGTAATATTCGGTGACGTCGTATGCTACACTGAAATATATTTTTATATTTATGATGTCTTTTATTTGTAAAAATGATAAATGACAGACAATACCGCTTAAAGCTATTCTGAAATATATTACTAGTACAAGTATTCATAACACCCATTCTCTTCTTTTTTCTGTAACGACGATGGTGAACAGTAATACACGACAGAACAGCTGTTCAATAATTTTTGTTATTTTTTTTCACGGCACAACCTGTCAAATAAAACAAGGGCCTTAGGCAGGTTCACGTATCAACCTAACTTAACTCAACACCACCGCAGCAGTTTTTTTCTGACACTAAATTTGATGTGTATGTTTTACTGAAACGTCTTAACTTTATTTAATTATTACAACTGAATGCACAACGTCTTTCTTCCAATGCTACATCATTTATTGTGAGAAGTCTTTTATTTTAAACAATCGCATTTTTGTCAACTCCGTATCAAAAAGTACTCTTAGATATGTTCTTTCTCTAACACCAAATTTAAAGCTCTGCTGTTTGCATCCTTTGGCAAGTCGCTGCCCTTTTCTTCAGCTGAGCTCCTACAGACCTGACAGCAGTCACTGTGTTTGTTTTTGTTTGTGATCCTTCGTAGGTAGACTGTGAATACCGGAATAAAAAACTAAAATTGCCTATAAATGAATGACGAAAATATTATATGTGATGACTAATATTATAAAAAATTCATCTAGAAGGGTTTAGGGATGGAAACAAATCTGTACTAAAGATCACAATGGCTTACGAAGTTTATAAAACTAAGGAACAAACCGTATGATAAATGATAATGAAATAGTTGGGCTACAAGTAAGCCTGTATATGATTCTGGACGCAGTAGATAGTCTACAAACTGCTAAGTTTGTAGAGCTGTTCGGAGCTCTCAGATATTATTCCGGCTAGATTTTAATATTCATAACTACTTCTTTCACAATGGTGCAATACGATGATTACAGATGATACTAGCAATGGCTCTCCGCAGGCTTTTATTGCTAGCATAAAAGAAGTGTGTTAAATATCATTACTTTTTCTGTTTCAATTCACACTTTACATTTTCTAGGTATTAAAATATGTAATCTGATTTTCAGAATTGCAGCTGCTTGAAAAGGTACAGAAATATTTATAATTCGGTTTTGTTTTATATAGTTGCCCACTTCCGTTCCCTAAGAAGCACGTGGTCGTAAATCAAACGCTTTATACCCCTAAGGCGCAAATGGTCGAATTGCAAATGTTTTAGTTTTTATGATCAACAAATGTACCACATTTCTTCTCTTCAGTTGATCGGAACTTATAAAATTAGTAATTAATCAAAACACTGTAAGTGCTTGAGTTGGCATTTCGTTCTACAAAATTTACAAACCTTCCAAAATCTGAAATATTTGATCTGCTTTATTTGCACCTAGTAAATATTACAAAATACAGTAATGCATTCTTAATACGGACATTATCTTTATTCAATAAATTTAATTTGGAACTCGATTTTTATTTGACTATTACGAACAATTTATAGAAAAATGTTATCAGGCGCTCACCAATCAATAAATTAAAATTAACACAGAGCAGACTCACATCTTGTTTCTTTCTTCTCTTCTACTCTTTCTTTCTCCTCTTTCCTAGTTAAGTTTGTTAAGTCTTGATCATTACTTTTTTAATTATGAAATACCTATTTAATAATATTCTTTTAGATCAAGTTTGCTCAACTATTTTTCTTGCGAATTTTTTTTTTTGGTTTTTATTAATCTACCGGAAAAGTTGTTGCTACTAGCAGTATAAGAAAGTTTTATAATCATTGTATTATTTTAATACGCTAAAATATTACTACATATTAGCGAGTATTTTTATAAACGAAATAGTTGCAAATTTGTATTTGTAATGTAAATTTATTATGCCAACAAGGCTTATATGGATAAGCTCTGGTAGCCTTTATATTTTTAAATAAATAAAAAGAACGTTATATTTTTACTGTAAGATTTAGTTAGTATTATGGAGTTCATTTATTTGATTTGGGAATAACAAAAAAACATATAGTAGGCGCTGAGCTCCAACTAATGGTTAGTAGTTAAAATATTTTATAAACAAACAATTTTCTTGATATTTCTAAACTGCGCTATTCATAATATGTATGCAAATCTTAGGAGTTATTTTCAAGTGTTATTTAAAGAGATACAAAATTAAACTGAGCATTATATATTTTGTAAAATCAATTTGTATTGTTTCATTAAATACGTTTTACAATTTATTTTTTTTAGGGGCCTACTAAATAAATTTTATAAATACTGTACAGACACGTATGATGAATTTCATTTTAAAAAATAACTGCCTGATATAAACTAAAAGTAATAAGAAGTTTTTTAAAAATTTGCAGCTAAAAATAATTATATTTGGACTCTCAAAAACCATGAAGAATTGTTGGTGTGACATATTTACCGAAGCATTATAGCGTTTCGCACACATGTTCATTTACAAAAACACAGGTATAAAAGTAAACGTGTTCTGGAGAATAGATCGTCCTTTTAACACTACAGTAATAATTATTTAATTGAAGAGGGCGGTTATTTGTTACTCTTATTTTAGTCACGTTCTCTAGAGTGAAGTTACGCACTTGCGCTCTAATTGTTTGTTTCTGTCCCTACATTTAAATACGTATCAACTAATTGGATAGCAACAAGTTAAAATACTCTCAATTCATAGAATACACAAACATTAGCTTGTCAGTTAACAGAATCACTTTTGACTACCGGATATTCTTGATGTAGTTTTAATTATAAATTATTAATTTAATTACTATAATTTCGATTTACACAATACGCATTGACCGCAATAACTACCATTTAAGTTTATTTCATCGTACTAACTGATGACTTGCCAAGGACTTTGAGATAAGGAAAGTTAAGTTTGAACTTGTTATAATTTTCGAGACTCTAGCCGGGAATCGAACACAAGACTTTTAGCTTTGCAGCGAAGCACGCTAAACTCTGCTTTGCGGAGAACGTTAATAACCAGTTGTATAATCACAAATAATTAAACCTTGAGTTGACCAATGGATATCTGAAACTAAGTAGTGGAAACTAGGAGTATAACAATTTAACAAAAATTAGTAAGAACCTTTAACGATTGTATCGTTGAAAGCTTTTCTCTTGAAAATATAAAAATACTATTTCCAGAAACTGCAATTAAACTTTCTTTTTATATAATAATGTCATACTGAAGAAAACCTTTGGAGTTAATGAAACCTTTTTCACTTTATTTATGTAAAACTTAAATCTTCTACTGGATCTCCAGCAATACTTATGTTTCAATAAGTGAGAAGTCACCTCTGGCAACCATCAGGTTGTAATTTTCATAACTGACCACTATCACATTGTCCACCGTCTGTATGACCAGAAATCGCAGAACAGGCAAACGTTAAAGGAAAAAAAATCAACAACCTCGAGGTAAAAGTCAACTACCTCGATGTTGAAGTTTACTGAAGATCATTTTATTTTTTGCACATAAACTAATTGTAACAATGTCTTTCAAATTTAACTTTTGTAATCTTCGGTAATCGTAAAACTCTTATTCAAATGATACCTAGGGAACCAAACTTTCAGCAAAAAAAAAAAAATTCAGTTAGCAATCAGTCATGGCACTTGATGACTTTACCTTAAAACTAATTTATCAAGTGCTACAACGTCTAGATGAACTCTAAACTCACAGCTATCATAGCTATTAATTAAAACATTTCAGTTGCCATATTTTTTAAAACAAACAATAAGCTATACTAGGGAAAGTAAATAAGTAACTACGAAATAACTCAAAATTGTGCGCAATTTAAATTTTTTAATCTGTAATTGATATAGTTTAGTTGGTTATTTATATGAGAGAATTCTGTGCTTCAGCATAATACACAGGTATTAATTATTACTAACAATATTAAAACTTCCGTCTGGTTTACAAAAAATGTAGGCCTATACATTTTCCTTTATTAATTTTATTATTGCAAAACGGTTTTTAAATATTTCTAACATATTGACAACTAAAACATGTTAATTTAACCAAAAAGAAAAAAGTTAATTTAAGCCAATTAACGCAAAAATAACTGATTCTACATTTTAATTTGTAGGTCGATCTAGTAAATTATTATTTATTTTAGACGGATATTTTTCACTATGGAAACAAGTAAAAACTACCTTTTCAAAAAATTGTAGTAAATTATTTATTTTAGTATTTATGGAAAAGAAAACAAGGTACATCTATATAAAATAAGAAAAATATTATTTAAAATTTTTCAAATTTGGTAATCAAGTCATTGATTTTAGTTATCTGAATGTAATTATTCCAATAACTAAGAAGACTCGTTCCTAGTCGAACAATGATATTGTGCTTTTGGTTAGTTGCTGGGTTATAAGTAACGATCGATTGCCCTCGCTTGAACCTAGTACTTCAATTTTCCATAATAAAGATAATCAATAAAATAAACAGCTGTTATATACAATACTCAAAAAAAAAAAAATACTGAAGAAAAGTTTGTTTTCCGTAGGGTTTTTAAGTTTATTTAATACTTTTTTATTTAAGCTAGTTTATTTATCTACGTTATTTAATTTTGATTGTATTACATAGCCTAATAAAAACTCTGCAGATTCTATTTCTTTTCTAAGCCGACCTTGAATTAATTTACTCACTTGCAATATATAATAACACTATAAGTGTTATTACTTATTGTCATTTATGTACTGAATATATTAAAAATAAAGAAACCATGTGCTGCCACTAATGCAATGGTGGGGATTTCTACAACGGTACAAATATTTTTGTGGCAATTTCATCCACGCTACTTCAGTACGTACAATCGATTTATGATAATTATCACCATTATTTTTTTATTATTTAATATCTTATATGTTAAAGTGGTTATTTCACTTCCTGACCTCATGACCTTTTGTAATGCTAAAGTTGTCACACTAACTGACCTTTTTTCTTTGAGTAATAGAAACACAAGGCTTACAAGATAAAATATTGTACAACTCCATTAAAAAACCAAGCAACTTTGATCTACTCTAACCATGAAACAAAAGGTATATATATATATGAAAGAGTTCTATGCTTCAGCGTAACAAACGAATTTCAACTATTACTAACAATATTAAAACTTCCTTCTGGTTTACAGGAAAATGTGTACATTTTTCTTTATTGATTTTATTAGTGCAAACGGGTTTTCTAATATTTCTAACATATTGACAGCTCAAACATGTTAATTTAACCAAAATGAAAAAAGTTGGTTTACCAATTAACGCAAAAATAACTAATTCTACAAATTAATTTTTAGGTCGATCTAGTAAATTATTATTATTATTTTAGACGGATATTTTTCACTATGGAAACGAGTAAAATCTACCTTTTAAAAAAGTTTTCCCGACTATTGTAGGACTATTACTGAAGCTAGTTATTTCTTGGTACTCTAATATCTTTCAATTTTTACGTCTTGTGTTGGATGTTATTGTGGTTTTGTTCTGGAAAAATCCAGGCATCTTAATACAAAAATATTTTTAGTAAGTAATAAAATAAATGAATTTGTTCCTAATGAATCAATGCATGGTAGTTGTACCTTGATTGCTCACAAATTTCTAGACTGTTACGGGTTCAATCAAAAACCTCTTCCACAAAAAAAACATCTACTGAACATTTACTACAACGTACCATGACTTGAAATAGAATGCAAAGTTAAATCCTACGTTCACGTAATTTAAAAATTCAGTTCAGTCACAAGTTATAGAAAAATCCACTATTATAGTATCTTGGCCAACACAGTAAAATTTCAAAATCAAACATTTATACATAAATGCATAAAATAAAACTTTTTTATTACTTCTTTATTGCTTTAATTTGCGTAATGCTAACTGGAAATTACTTTCCTGTTCAAACGATTTACGTATTTATGAAAATAAAAATAATAATATAATATAAAATAATAATATATAATATATGAAATAATAATATATAAAATAATAATATAAAATTTTATAAATATTGTTTGGATTTAAGTAAACTACTATAACTAAATTGAATCTTACCATATTTAGGGAATATAATTAATTTGATAAATTTTGCAAAAAAACAACTATGACTGTTCTGTATATTATCCAAGTTTTTTATTTATATTTTCCTTATGGCATATAATTTCTAAAGCAGGATATGTGTATAATGAAAGTCAAGGAAAATTTAAAATGTTGCTGATATTCAGTAATCACAATTTTTATATAGCTTCCGATTCTTTTCAAAAATTTTATCAAAGTATGAAACAATTTGAACTCCTTTTTTATTTTTCAATACTTTTGAATACAATTGTTAAAATAATTTATAAAAGTACCCTCTAACAGTAAACTTTCTGTTTATTTAAGATCCTATCAATATTTAACTTTATATTTTTAACATAACTTAAGAATGAAAAATCAGTTTTTATAAGAATTTCGCAATACATTACTCAAACATTTGTAAAAGTTTTTAAAAGATTTCCTCACAAACAGACGCAACTAACTTCAACTTTAGTTGTCGTTCACCCAGATAACTAAGTCGGCCATAAAGAACTGATTCTCAAGAAATTTTGTTCCGTATTTGTAGATAGATAATAATACTTTGTGCAAATACTATGCGATAAAAGCTGTGTTTGACAGAGATATTACGTCACTGTAAGTTTATATTTTCTTTCTGTATTCTCTAATCTACGAAATAATATTATTTGTTGCGCAGTAACTACTATTGTGTTCTTTAGCTAGTTAACTTACTGAAAGCTTTTGTAATTAATATAATTAGTTACATACAGACTCTAACTTAAGGCAGATTCAATAAATATTTATCCAAAACAAAAATGTAAGTATCATTACTGAAATATACTTCCCAGGTAATTTTCTTAATTAAAGAAAGGTATTCATGCATTAACTTAGTGTTTATACGTATTTAATATTCCATTGATAATAAACGTTAAGTATGTAATTGGTTTTACCATTATTAGTAAAATTCGTACTTGTTGTAAATGAAACAACCAGTAAATAATTATGATAGTAGTGAATAAATGGTAGTGCGGCAGCAGTACAATAGTGATGTCCTTACGGAGCACCTTCTACGGACAGGTCTCCAATTTTTTATTTAGTTTTTCCTTTTACTAATGGCATATAATTTCTAAAGCAGAATATCCCTTCCCTATTTCCTTCATAACTGTCTTAAAACTTTGTTTCGAATGATAGGAAGAAGATTTGCATCTCATTCGATTTAGGGAAGAAAAATCTGTTGTCAAAGATTTCACAAAGTTGAGTAGAAAACGCCTCGTGAGAGTATAGGACTTTTCAAGAAGTTATAACACCTGAAATACATAATTCAGTCACACATTGATCTACTTGCTACTGTTTAGAAAGAAATTCGTGTTACCACAAAATGCTTTACCAATGAATTGATTTTTCAGAATTATTTCTTAAAAGAAACGCAACTTATCACAATTTTTTAAAAAGCGGGGTAATTTATTGATATATTTTCTGCCCGCATTAGTAGGTTTTTATTCAAACGATTAAGTGTTGTGGTTAGCCACATAATAATAATTTCGGCTTCTTGTGTTATGATAGTGGACATTGAAATTTTCCGTAAACTATTTCTCCTAACATACAATATCGCCTTAAAAATGTAGAGTGAGGGAACTGTACGCAATATAATCTCCTTAAATAGAGGCCTGCATGAGGTGAGCTGGTTAGCTCTTACCATATACCTAATAGCTTTCTTTTGAAAACACCCTATTTTAAAACCTTTATCCATGTTACCTATCATAGAATTACCCCATACTAAAATACCATAACAGAAATGAAACGGAATTAGACCATGATAAGCTGCCATAAGTAACTTTTTATTATTTAATGTAGCAGTTGGTTTTAATGCAAATACTCCAGATGATATTTTGCTACAAACTTGATTGGTGCAGAAACCCCAAGACAAATATCTAACAAGTGATACTCTTAGGAACTTTACAGTTTCTACGTTCTCTAGATTATTAGTTTAAATAAATAGATCCATTTCTCTACTTTCTTCAACATTGTTTGTTTTTGAACTGCAAGTATTGACACTTTTTCCCATTAACTGTTAATAACATCCGATTCAGGAACTGTACTACAGATTCTATGTTACCATGTGTATTTACTTCAAGAGCAACTATCAGTAAACTTTTATTGATTGCTGAAGTATTAGCAAACATAACTATCTGTCATTAGAAATGACTTTGGTAACCTATAACGTAGTTGTTATGTAAAGTAGCGTTAAAAACTTAAGAAACTTACACCTTGACTAACATTTCTAACGTCTTTGTTTGAGAGCTGTTTGTTTAAAGCTGGAACTAATGATTCAGCACATCCAATTTTTTTGAAATTATAGGGTTAATCCAAATTGGCCGAAGAAGAATAGTATTTTGGCAGTTTTTGGCTAATCAAAAGTAGTGAACGTTAAGACACCAATCTGTATAGCATCTAAAGGATTTTTCCAAGGTATTTTTTCAATATAATCATGGACGTTCTATGTTAAACGCCTCTAAAAGTATAGCTTTCCCAGGATAGTGCTGTCGGTGTTGATAAATCAAAGAGAAACGCTCTTGGACAGTCACCTTGCTTGCCCTAATAAAAGGTTATTTTATGATACATTCTAATAATATTTAACAATATGTATGTAAAATTTAACAATGCATTTTAACAGCAGAAAATAGGTCGGAATATTACGTTGTTTGTAAGGTTAAAAAAACGAATAAGAAATATTAGTGGGACGAATGCTGTAATAAAAAGTGGAGGAATATGTGGATAAGAAGAAATAAATGTGATAAATGGTATTACCATGTTGCGTGCAAGAAGTTAGCCGGATGCCTAACAATCAGGGTTATACCGTTATCTAAAGTACGCTTTCAAAAGTTAAACACACTACTTGTAGCACTGTCAATATAACATTACAGATGTGACTTTACACAAAAATAAATCTGCTGGTAGAATATTATTCTTCAATTTATAAAAAAAATTCTTTCTTTTTCCTGAACTTTTTCTATACGAAAAGTATTATTCTCTTTATTTTTACGAATATTAATGGAGTAAAACTTACAATTTCAAAAAAATTATAACAAATATTAATATACTTGGAATTAATTATTATGGATATTTCCTAAATTATGATCATCTGTAGTAATTTAAAAATTGCCAACTTCCGTTCATAGTACTTTACCATCCCAGAACCAAAATCTAGGCTACGTAAATGAAGTTTGTTTTTTACTTTAATGAACGCCTTAAATTAAAAATTATAGTTAATATTTAAAGTACGCATTTTTTCATTTCTAATTACCTGAAAGTATAAAATACGCTTCTGTATAGTTTACAGAAAAACAAAGTTCTCATTCATTTGCTAATTTTCTGACATATTCATCACTAATTTTCTTACATCCGCCTACTAAAATTTGAAATAGACCTACAGACTTACCTGTTCTCATGTTTTATCGAAGGAAATTAAAAGTGTCTTGTTAAGGAGAATAAAATGTGCAAAACAGGAGAAGTCGAAGTTAGATGTGGGCAGATTTGTTCTTTAGGGATCGAGCAAAAAAGAAGGCTGCATGCTTTGTTCACTTTAGGCTAAGAGGTAAAATAATGATAACCATATAGTAATACATTATTATTTTTCCAACTTTTACAGAAAATACAGTTCTGAAATCATCCGGTCATGTTTCTAGCCCCAATTTTAATACTCGCTTTCGGATATTTAGGAAGAGCTCTGTTTTTGTAAATAGAAACTAAAAGTTTATCAATAAAATATTTTTTTCTATATATTTATTATTACTATTTTCTATTTATTCATTTTTTACTATTTAAAATACATGTTCAATTAACAAATGATTTATAACTAAACTAGAAACAGTGACATGAACAATACTATTTTTCCGCCTCTTCTTATAGCTGAGGAAAAGAAAAAAACTTATGTGAAACACTCACACAACTTTCTCTTGCCAATGCAAATAATTAACAATAAAATCTAACATTACTAATAAAACAATAAAAATAAACAAAAAAACTAACCTTAAACAACATAACCTAATAATAATGAGAAATCAACCTTAGTTTGGCTTAAAAGTATGGGAAATCACTCTTTCACGCTAAACTAGGCTCTGTGGAGAAAAATGCTTTTTAAAAAAGTTGTAGATCTTTTAATTTTCTATAAATTTAATTTTTACACTTTTGTCGTAAAATGAATACTAAAGCCGAGATCTTATAAAATCGATTTTTTTTAAATTTTTATGAAAAGTAAAATCAGGAAATCACTAATCACCGCTAAACTAAGCGTTATACAAACAAATGTTTAAAATGAAACATTTAGTATTTTAAATTCTCTACAACTTTTATGGTACAGTTTTGTGCTAAAATGCATATTGAAGCAGCAATCTTAAAAAAAAAAACATTTTTTTACGAAGAAACAGCCTCCTCAAGAATTTAAGCAGACATGGCGCCTACCGTATCTTATAGAGCATAAACAATGTAGTAAATGATGCGATTTTAAAAAATATCGTGGGAGCCGTTTTAGGAAATCGAAAAAAAGTGAAAAATGACACAAATAAACTACTACTTTCAGTTGACCGATTTTGGTGAAAATGTTGGTGTCGGGTCCAATAGTAGTATCTAACTTACGTTTCAAGTTTAAAGTTCATACGGATGTTCCATTATTGAAATATTCTGTTACATACACAGACACACACACACACACACACACACACACAAACACACACACCAATCGCTAAAAACATGTTTTTTTGGGTTTTGGGTTCAGGGGTCTGAAAACGTGTAGATCCGGTGAAAACTCAATTGCAAAAAATCGACCTGAAAACAATACTTTGTCTCCTATTCATATAGGCAAGAGAAAGTAAAAACAATTATGTATTTAGAATAACTATTTTAATAACATAATGTAACATTTAACTTTACCATCGTATACTATCCTCGTCCATATTATATTACCTGTAATAAAAAATAGAAGTTTTAACAGAAAATAAAAATAAAATAATATTGAAGATGATGATAACTGTGATGGTGATAATATCGATGACACTAAATAAAAATTATAAAACTATCAGTCCAAAAGATCTCTGATCCAAGAACAACGAAGTCTTCCTTTATATAGGAATCGCCATACTTTTTGTTGATTACTTATCATTTTTTAGTGAGAGAACATTTCCTAAACGTATTTTTAACAAGTTTACGTTTGAAAAATTTACGCTATATTTCACTGCTGTTTTTTACTCTAACGTTGGTGTAGTGAAAGTATTCTGTAAAGGGAAAAAGTGACGTCACAGTGTCTTGGGCCAGTCTAAGCTGGTGGGAGTAGTCTGTATGGAAAAGTCCATTAAATAAGGAAAGGGGTGTGCGTGAGTAGTGTGTTTACAACTTGACAATTTTGTAGTTGAGTTCTAACTATACCGTATTGAAGTGATTAATTAGTTATAATTTATTAGTTATTGAAGTGTTATTCTACACAAATGTTATAATCTATCTTTGTTGTTCTATCTCATGTATTTATTTTTATCTTTTACTATATTGCTATTTATCGTATTTCAATTTATAATGTAGAGTCTTATATAATTCAAAGCTGTTTACTTTTTTGTTGACTCGGTTCAGTTTTGAGTTCATATAAAATGAGTGAAAATATTGGAAAAAATAAAGTTGGCAAAAAAGGTCAAGTTTTGCATAGTCAAAGTCGTGAAATTAAATTATTAATAACGTGATAACGTTTTTTTGAGCGGGAAGTGAAAAAGGGACCTGATGTATCATTGAATTATAGAAAGTGTGCCGTTATGGAACGCGTCTTACAGGCAACAGGGATTTCAAAAAATATTTTTCCTTACATACTTTTTAATTTATTTTCGATTGCATAAATGTCAATAAATTAAGTTAACTGTAAGCCTGGTTTTCATTTCTTATAATAGTAGCTAATAATATCAGGCCGTTGTTATGCGGTTCGGCTAGTAGTACGTGATTACGTGATTTGGAGTGGAAGGGAAAATTCTTTCTTACTTTCTCATGACTATATTACATCCTACTCTCAAACACACATTTTAAAGTGGTTACTTCAGTTTACTTGTGTAATACAATCACAATAATAAATTTTTACAGAATGAGAATGCATTTTTCAATTCCATCAAGAAATATCATTGTATAGATCGAAAGATATACTTTACACAAACTTCTGTGGTAATTACAAATGCGAAGTCTTTCTTTGAGCTTATCGGAAAAATTTGGTGTTCACTGAGATATTTTATTTCATTTTTTGTGTTAACTGCTCTCTCAATTGTCTTGTTTGTTGTTGCTCTCTCAATTTGTTGTTTTTTCAGTGTACTCAGCTTTTAAATATGCGTTACACTGTAGTACTAAATATCGTATAATTTTTACAAGTTAATTTATATTACGCCATCTCTGGCAAATCGCGGTTATTATTTTAATCTTTAAGAGAAATTTATATAGGAATAAAAATGTAATTTATGGTTAACCAAATAAGATAAGAATAGAGAAAATTGTTTATAAAGAATAAATGAAATTGTGATTTTATCGAAGGAAATTAAAAATGTCTTATAAAGGAGAATAAAATATGCAAAACAGGGGAAGTCGAATAAGTAGTTAGATGTGATAAAGGAGATGGATGTAGAAGAATAAAGACTTATAAACATGTAATGAAACGAAACGCAAAAAAACATGGAACTGTATACATTTATTACAGTACTATATGTTATGTTTAAGATTATAATGCAGTTGTAAAGCTGATGCTGTCAACCCCTTCTTTCTCCATTGGCAGAATGCTCGGTATTTCAGACACAGGATACATTAAATCCGAAGGATGTATCCTGTTCTGTTCCCCTAAAACTACCCCTTCGTGTTCACAATGTATCTCTCTTCCAATTCTCTTTCTCTCTCTCTTTATATCAACATAGCTATTTTATTTCACCCTTTCTACCACCCATCGTTCTCCTCCACTGCCCATCGCGTCATTTATTTCATTAGATACGAGATGCGTGACATCCATTCTTCTTCACATATTTGAGCCTAATTTCCGAGTCAACGTCGTTCTATGTACAAAATTAATTTGTAGCGTATCTTTTTTCAATTTTCATCGTATAAACATTTCAATTTATTCTAGAGATATCAATCTCCCAAATTAAAATTCGTTTGTGTTTTATTTATCTTGTAAATGTTTATTTTGCGTTGAGTAAAACATTTAAACTCTTTTAAAGATTGACACTCATTTCTAAAATTTAAAAAAATTATTTACCGAATGTTTCGTAACAAATGACGACTCTTTTAAATTATCTAATCAGCAAAATTACAATATGTTGTTTCATTTATAGAAACAAGGACAATAGTAATAACGTTAACACAGAATTAACCAAACACAACATTATAAAAAATTAATAATATACCTTACAGATAGAGTGTTATGTTTAGGCGATTCCAAAATTGAGGTTCTTTCTTCAAACTAAACTAAAACTGATTTTGAAATAATTAGAAATTAAATGAAATCAGTCATGTAAAGTTAATAAATGATAATAAAATTTGATACACGTTGTATCATTATCTAACACATCGTATTTGTTAAGTTTTTCAAAGGTACAGTAGCTGATCCCGAAATAATTTGGATGTTCGTTCAGTCTTTGTCCTTATATCTTCTAAATCGTGTAATTTCCTTTCTCACTGAAGTAAGCACAATGTCATTATAGATCGGGCTTAAGCCCAATTGGTTTTCAGCTATTCGTAACAATTTTGTCTGAAAATATTTCCTTACAATCAATATTGGAAGTTTTCGTCCCTCAGAGTGAAAATTGCCGTAAATAATTTTGATGCAGTTGACATTTATTTTGTTAGCATCTTCCAGTGATAGGAAACATACATTTATTATTTTTAAGTTCAACTTGTCTCGTTACAAGACTAAATTAATTTTATTGCATTTTAAAATAGGCTATAAAATTGAAACTAAAATAAAAAATAAATTCAAAAATGATAATAATAAATAAAAAAATAATAAAAAAAATAATAACTTATTCATAATAAATAAATAAATTCATAAATTTTCTTTTTTTATAGGCGAAAAAATTTCTATATTTTTACTCAATCATCACCGTTGTTTTTGAGATAATGAACCAGACTTTTTGGCAGAATAGAATAACAAAAAATAGGAAGTTTATTATAACTCAAAGTATACAAAAAGTCCGTGTATATTCTGATAAAAATTGAAGTAAGGTAAACTACGGGTATTAGTTTTGTTGGAAATTTTGAGAGTGTTTTACAGAAAACGAATCGGTAGTAATAAAGCTGTAAGTATGTTTGAAAGAAAATCTTTGCAGAGCAAGCTAGTTTTAACTTAAACCGAGAAAAAAAATGTTTATAAAGATTGGACCTTGTAAAATTCAGTACGTTATTATTAACACAGATTTCTATTTATACATCAGTTAATTGATAAAGTTTGCTATTTACTTTTTCAAACGTTTCCTTCCTACGGATAATATTAAAATTCGTTAATATAAACAAAATCAGTTGTTTGTATTGTTGTCTTTGCTAAATTTCAAATAGTGAATATAATGGGGAAGTACGTTTATCTTATTTTATGGCTGAGTATTTTATTTAGGCTTATTGTTATACAGTATGGATTACACTTACAAAGAATTAGACGGTTCTAAGTTTTTGACAGTTTAAAAGGTTTTAATGTGGCGTTAAAAGGAATAAATCTGTATTTTATTTTAAGTCAATTTTGTTTGTAATCTTCTGATTTTTATTTTGATAAATTAGTAGGCTAATTTGTATGTTAAGTATATGAAATAAACTCTTTATAATTAAATTAATAAAGAGATTGTGTGAGTTGCCTTGTCGTGTATTTTGAGAAATATTGTGGTACTGTAAAATTAAATTAAAAGTTAATGCTACATTGTAGGACTTCTATGTACTACTCTTTGTTATTATTTTATTAGAAAATATTGCCAATCTTTTATGTAGCCTAGTGCATTTTCTTTCCAATATCTTTTTTACTAAGAGAAAATAAAGTACAGTCAACGCTTCTGTACGTATTGATATATTAGTTCGTTCATCCAGCTTAAGAACCATATTGTATATCTACAATTAGTAGGAGATACTTAAACGATAATGTAATTTTAGAATGAAGCACATAGTCACCTAAACCACGAATTTCGCAATTTGTGTAAGTATAAAATATTTAAGTTATAGCCAATGTAGTTTGATCATCTGTGTTATAGAATCATCAACATTGCTAAGTAGATAAATTAAAAGTTACAGTTTAGTACAAGTTCACACGATTTTAATTCTATTGATGCATATAAGATGCAATCTTAAAATTCATTTGAAATTTTATTTTTCATATAAAAAATTTATGGCTGAAAGGAATCATATTCAATTGTATTTTCGTTATTTTTAAGCAAGACGTTTTAAACAAAAAAAAAATGTATTTGAAGGGTCAAATGTTATAGTAGCCAGTTGAGAAACTAGTCTTGCGATAAATACAATGCTGCAGTAAAATGTATTATGGTATATAGCTATAGATAATTGAAGTCAGATTAAAATTACTAAATGATGACGAGTGATTCGTAATACAATTTTATAAGTAAAACTACATATTTTTTAAGTTTAGCACAAAATTTAACATAAATCTTCTGCTTCTTCTTCTTACAGCCCGATGCAAGCCTTGGCTTTCAACTCCAATCCCCTCCAACGCTCTCTGTCCCTCGACAAACGTACACGTAAAGGTACTTTGGCCCCCTATACTTAAAACGTTATCAATTACTTCTTCAACCCATCTAATTTTTCGTCAGTCCCATATTCCGGTACGGTATTTGAGTCTTCAGTATTGTCTTTGGCATCCACTCTTCGTCCATTCCCTCCAGGTGACCCAGCCATCGTATCGCTGAAACTTGGGTGAATTTTACAACATCCAATTTTAATAATTTGCCTATTTCTCGATTTTTGTATGTATCACTCTCCTTAAATGATTCCTATAAGTTAAGAGTTAACATAATAAATGTTCTATTTCTGTGTTGTACTCTATCTTAAATTGTCGCACTTATGAACCTATAAGTTTTTTGGTTCCTCGTTCAGATTTTCATAAGCTCTGAACAGCCGTTGTCTCAATCTGCTAGTCAAATATTATTTTAGTAAGGCGGAACTAATTGTTTTGTTTTAATTTATCCTTATATTGAAGTAAAAACTAATAATTAATTACTTTCAGCTTATATGTTGTTTTATGACGATTGTTATAATTTAAAATATGATGCTGTACTAAGTTATTAAAAATCGCCTCTATGGCGTAATGGCTTCAAGCAATGAGTTATTCTCAACAGCAAAACTGAAGATACCTGATTAGTTTCCGGTCAAGATCTGATAAGCTGTGGCTCATTATAACATCTGATATTAAATCA
The DNA here is from genome assembly GCA_035578175.1 of Catonia carolina. NCBI lineage: Eukaryota > Metazoa > Arthropoda > Insecta > Hemiptera > Achilidae > Catonia > Catonia carolina. Next base: position 122,390,655 of record JAQMRL010000001.1, on the reverse strand, counting down.
CAACTCAGTGAAGTCACTATATCACGGCTCAAATAAACAGTGATTATATTCTCAATCTATATATAATCAAAGTGTCTAAAATATTACATAAGTATACTTGTTTAGCGACGTCATTTAAGCGTGGTATTTTGAAGTTTTTCTGTAGCGTCAGGTGAAGGTACGGTTGTACTTTTCAAAAATGAGTCGCTTGTGGATAGTTCACCAAATTTGCACTATCACTTAACAGAGTATTCTGTATAGTTTTACATACGAAAAATCAAAATCAATTCTGCAAAATCCAATCGTATCATATTATTCGTATGGCTTCAAATATGTCATCCAATGTAAATAAACAATATACTTATCTCACAGACTAACCCTGTTAAGTATTAAGAATCATTCTTGACAAAAGATTCACATGGAAACTTCACTTTTCACTTAAACGGTAAATTTTTAGATAGAACCAAATGCTTACTCAATCTAAAAGGTTCTTTTCCTTTATCAAAGAAATTAAAGCTTTAACGATATTTTGTAAAGCTGAAGTGGCCATTTGGTTCCCTTATTTACAAATCCGCTAAACGTATCAAATAAAATTAATAAAGTTCCATTACAGTTCTACCAATTCCGAGCTCTTCGAACTACAGCAGACAGACTTCCTTTGGTACGTAAGAAACACTACTATCCATAACGACCTATAAGTTCCTTACATATTAAACGCAATAAAACAATACTATCGACGTTTACATAGAAAATTAACACAATATAAAAACAATTAATAAGGACGATTAGCTCAGTTACATTACCAAACAATCCTCTTAGAAAGCTAAAGGCAGCTTGAAACAGAGGTTTGTTCCTACCTTACAAACTCAGCTGACCAAAGTACAACTACAAACACTACTAGAAAATTGCATTAGAAAAACCAAAATGTAGTAGCTCAAGGATATTTCCTTATGTTATTCAAGTTATTGATATATATATATATATCTGTTATTAATATACAGGGTGATTATAAATGAAATAGAGAACTTCGACAGCTTCTTAAACATCAAACTGGAGTATTTGAATGTACGTAGTAAATGATATAGGTTTGTAGGGAATATTTTAATGTTTGTGTTGGAACAACTGCTGCTAGCATGTTGTTCTTGGCTGCTGTTAAAACGACCAGTCTAGCAAAATGGCCGCTACTCAAGTGGAGAAAGCTTATTATGTTCTTGAATTAGCCAAAACAAACTCGGTTACGGTTGTGCAACGTCATTTTAGAACAAGATACGGTAAACCACCACCAACAAGGCAATCAATTTATGACTGGTGTAAATATTTTGAAAACAGTAGATGTCTGTGTAAAAGGAAGAGTACTGGATTACCTTCTGTTACAGATGAACAAATTGATAGTGTTCGTGATGTTTATGTACGAAGTCCAGGAAAATCAACTAGAACAGCAAATTCAGAATTGAAAATTCCTTAACCGACTGTGTGGAAAATTCTGCGGAAACGTTTGAAAATGACACCTTATAAATTGCAGTTAGTAGAAAGTTTAAATACCAGTGATAAAATCGTACGTGAAAATGTTTGTCTGGCGATGCAACATTGTGTTGAGAATGACGACGAATTCTTTAATCGCCGACTTTTCAGTGATGAATGTAATTTTCACATTAGTGAAAAATTTAATAGACATAATGGTAGAATATGGGGCACAGAAACCCCAAAAATAACTTTACGGCATACACGCGATTCCCCTAAAGTAAACTTTTTTTGCGCATTATTTCGTGAAAAGGTTTTAGGGCCGTTCCTCTTTCACAAAGTGTCAGTGACCGGAGTAATTTATCTGGACATGTTAAACGAATGGTTAATGCCTCAACTCCAGAAAGATAGTGATAACTTCATTTTTGTACAAGATGGAGCTCCGCCTCACTGGCACTTACAGGTCAGAAATTATCTTGATGAACGTCTTCCTAGACGATGGATGGCCGTGCAAGTGAGGAAAATATTGTTTTTACGCCGTGGCCACCTCGTAGTCCAGACTTAACGCCCTGCGATTTTTTCTCATGGAAATATGTAAAAGACAAAGTCTTTTTACCACCGCTTCCTGTAGATATCGATGATCCAAAACAACGTATCGCAAATGCTCTTGCCACTGTTGACCGTCATATGCTTAATCGTGTGTGGAAAGAATTCGACTACCGTGTTGATATCTGTCGTGTTACAAATCGTACACACATTGAACATCTGTTAATATTTTCAATAAAAACTTAATGAATTCTTCTATGTAAGTAATTACCTTAACTTTTTAAAAATAAATTTTCTATAAGCTATTGAAACTGTCTATTTCATTTATAATCACCCTGTATTATTTGTTATTGTAATACAAAATTTATGGTATTAGTACATGTCTTTATTCTACATATTTTTTATTAAGTCTGGCTCCTTTTAACATCCTTGTTTTTACATCAATAAAGTTGATCCTAAGTTTTTCATTAAAACGATTGGATGGTTTAAAACAGATTGTAAAATTTTTTTTTGCAAAAGTAGAAGACAGCTGAACCAAATTAAATATACCTGTCATATTTTTGGGAGAGAGATAACACGTTTTTCATATAAAACAGATGTATTTTATACAGAATGTTAAAATATTGAAGAAAAATACAAGGTATAAAATTCCACTGAATACGAAAGGATTTTCCGGCATTTGGTTGGTAGAACGAAGAACACCAAAACTTTGAAAACGATTACACGAATTCAGTAGTTAAAATTCTATAAGAGAGCATTTGATGTGTGCCACGATGTTGATTACTGTACAACGTAACCAAATTACAAATAGTACACAAATTTTTTAACTTAGTTTCTTTTCGAAAAAAAATAATTTGTCACTTTATTTTATTAAATCTAAAACTGTGCAACTTTGCATAACTAATAAATACCTTGGGAGCTCTTTTTCCATCATTTTACCACTATTGTAAACACCTCTTATTAGCAGGGCCCTCTAGTTTAAATGCCATGACATTGATAACGTTGCTGGTTGAAAAATATAGATTACATCTTTTATTTTTATATATTTACTAAGTAGAAGTTAGTGCAAAGTCTGTTGACTTGTAAAATTTACCCCAAATTTCTGCTTCACCTCCTGCGGAGCTGATGATTGGGGTAACCTGGTAAATTTGGACTGTTTAGAACGGTGACTATTGGGTTGTTATTGTTTTCTAACTTTTAATTACATCGGCAGTGTGTCTTTTGAATTGTTTCAATTATGTAAGAAATGTAAAGATCTGTGTGCAGTCAATAGTTAGGAATATACATGGACCATTAACAGCTGTATTCAGAAGTTTTAATTGAAAGCGTTGTAGTTCAATCAAAACTGAGAGTTTAAAATGAGCCCTAAATTTGCCATCCGTACATTTACATTGGTAATAGTATGAGTATGGAAGTTGCAAAATACTATTTAGCTGTATGTGACCACTATCTAAAGTTTTGAGTTTTATGCTGACATGTTCGTTGCATGTAAATCTTCTGTCTATTAAAGACCCAAGATAGCGAGTTTCTTTAACTCATGTTATACAAGTTTAGTGGTAGCTTAGTTTGTCAAATAATTTTTAAAATATTGATAAAAGACTAATCAGTCTATTTGAATTTACACATGTATTGTTCTCTCCCATTTTAGAGCCATAGCTATCTCAGAAATTCTCCACACACCTGGAAAACAGCTTCATTAATATCTTGAAACATAAAGTAGTTGAAGCTAAAGAAAACAATGACCAGGTTGTAGATCAGTGGTTCTTAACCTCTTCGGCACTGTGCCCCCTCCTTTGAACACTGTACGCTGCTAGAGTACAAGTACAAAAAGTACGATAATTTTGAAAACGTGAGTACAAAACTGAGTAATGTATAGTTTTACTGTTTTATTTATGTTTTAATACATTCAAGCATCCCTTAAAATTCTTTGACACCCCCTTCTCAGTAGGGTAAAGAACCACTGTTGTAGATGACAATGAAATCGATCATAAGATGAAGATGATAAGAAGTAGAAGTAGAAAACATTAAATGAGTTAAATGAGAAGGTTAATTGCAAAAGGATTTTGGTGTTCTACTAACTTTTATTTAATATTTCTCGCTCCGTTGTTTAATTTCTTCTTTAACAAAGGGTGGTTTTAAATCATTGTGCAATATAATATAATACACCGTTGTTGTTATATAGTATAAATCGTTGTTGTTGTATTAAATAATATAAAATAATTTAAAGAAAAAACAAACAACATTTTACAACAATAACACAGAATTCAAGCTTCATGTTTCCAGACAAATACACACAGCAAACACGAAACAACTCAAGAAAACTTAAAAGTACCGAGCATAACAACGAGAAGTGTGCTGAAACTAATAGCAAGTTGATTGATTTAAAATAATAGAATATTTAGTCAATCAATACTTAATCTAGTTCAATAGTAGCTTTTAAGAAATGTCTTGTTTTACACTTTTACAAAACTACGAATGGTACTGGACAAGAAAAAATTAAAAACCGTGTACTATTCAATAGTTCAGTCCCTTTTTACCTGTATGGAATCATATGTTGGGGTGGGAACTATTATGCATACATACGATCCCCTAGCGATCCTTCGTAGATCCCCTAGTGAACGTGCAAAAATTAGTTATGAAAGTTATAAACAATAAACTTCCGTGATTTTCGTCTGAGCAGCTTTTTGCTAATTTTTCAATGATAGATGTACGATAACTACGTTAAACAAATTCTAATTAGGGGGGATAAAAACAGATTACATCTGCAGAGCAGAGATCACCACTGCAACACTAGAAATAGGTACCTCCACTGGCAAAAATGCTCGTTACCAGCATCACCATAGTTGTTTAGTACCCAAAATGTTAAATTTTGCTCCCTTTGCACGTGAAAAATTTAAGTAATAGATTATTTAAAAGTAGTGTCAATTAATGGGTAATTAATGTAGGAAGAGACAGTTTTGAAAGGTTACTAACAAAATAAAGTCTTTTTGGGTTACTCACTTTTATATATTTTTTCTAATTCAATAGAATGATTATATTGATATTTTTAGATGTATTATACTAATGTTAGATTGTAGATTTTTTTTAAATTGTGTAACTTAAAGAACGTAGGCTATTTAATTTTTTTTTTTTGGAAATTGTATATCAGTAGACTATATTTAAAAAAAATAAATGTCTTTGTTTTAATCCCTGGCGTAATTTTTAAATTACTCTATGTTGTATTACTAATACAAAAAGAAAGTACCAATTCTGGATTATGGATTTTAGCCATAGTTGGGTAGGTCACAATTTCCTCCATTTTGTACATTGGAAGTTGTTGTAAATGCATTATAGCTTCCTGAAAGAATGTCCATGGAATCATAATTTTAAAAAAATATTTATGGAAATACAGTTTTAGCATATACTAAAATATACTTATATATAGTGTTACTACATAGGCCTACGCTAGTTAACGCTCCTTTTTTGTATCGAATCACACACTTCACTCGGACCTAAAAATTACATTTATTGATGACACCATACACGAAATGTGTCAATGCTTTAGATTAAAATTACTTAGCACTCCAACCAATTGATTCGTGTACTAAGTTCTTCACATTTGCCAAGCCAAGCGTCGGCTCAGCAGGAGGTGGAGCAGAGACTTGCGTTAACTTCATTCAATGCATTTCAAATTTAATCACGCTTAATAAAAACAAACAATAATTCAACTTACTATTATCAATTAAATAATTTTAATAATTTACTTGGAAAAAAGCTAACTGTAGTAATTAACTGCGGGACTCCTACTAATGAGTGGTGTCCTCCTTTAACGTGTAATGAATTTATTTTAATATAATATATTATACGCATATTTACTGGTTGTGCAAAACCGCATAGTTATAAATAAAAATAAATAAAGTGAAAAAAGTATTATTATATAAAAAACATACAATATATGTACACATCGTACTGTTAATCAACAACACCGAACCAAAACTAATAATCACTCAAATAAATAATTCTTAAACATATTAAACTGGACAAACTGTGCAGCACGTGTACCTTATCTTTTCAGTAAGCTAAAAATTAACTAATGAAAATGTTACCTTCACAATAATTGTTCATTATACGTGGTTAATTTCTCTTTATTTAAAATTAAACAATCTGTAAAAACTAACAAATGTAACCAATACATAAACATTCTAAAACACATGAATGAAATACAAGCAAAAGAGAAGTTCACACAAAAAACATTACAATCAAGTAACTTGGCTTATTTTCTTGATTTAAACAAAGTAGTACTCTATGTTCAACTTTAGCTTTAACATAATATACAACATTTAATTTTGAACGGCTTTTAACATTTAGCTTTTATATAATCAACAGTGTCGTAAAAGCATTCGTTTCAAAATATTAGTTTAAGTAATAAAATCTGGAAAGGACGGGATAAATTGTTTAGGATTGATCAACATTTATATTCATGTTTTAAAATAATGTTTAACTTGTACAACTCAGACGTATTTTACGATGTTTCAAGTGTTGTCGTGGCAACACGAATTAACAAGTAACATTAGGTCTGCTAGTTACAACATGTAGGGTTAATTAAATTATAACTGACACTCATAAAGGCCGTCGATGTAATGCACACCAAGAAATATTCCACAAACCTCCGCAACGATCTTTCATGTAAATCAAGTATATTTCTACAACTCATAATTTAATATTCACTTGTAACTTACAACCTTAGCAGGTATATTATACAAACGTACAATTAATTTTTTACAACAGACCTCGACATCATTCTTAAATAATACATGCATCTGTAATTTATTCTGTACATAATTTGTTTAGCTCTTGCTTTTTTATCTATTATTGTAGGTATCAAATTACATTACTTTTTATTTAAATTTCTAAAAAAATCAGTGATAATCCAGAAACTTATAAATAACATGAATCCTTTCACTCGTACTACAATTTTTTTAATATAAAAAATTTCATACTCAATTCAAAGGAAATTATTGCTTTATAAAATATGAAAATTATTTAATTTGCTTATTCAAAACAATTTTTTTATGTTATCAAAATTTCACCCATTACGGTAACACAACGCTTACCCGTCAATAAATAACTTTTGAAACCATGAATCTACGGATGTGAATCGTCTTTTACGGCCAAATTTTGTTTTGTTTAATGATATATTCTCTTTTATGAATATTATCAAATTTTAACGAAGGTTCTATTTCAAATTTAAAAACAAAAGTATAGATAATTGCTTTAGAACAGGAAATAGAAGCTCCATCAAAAGGTGGTGTGCTTCCTCTATCGTTCACGTTATTATTTGTATCACTGTCATGATCAGCTCTTTTGTTATGGTAAAGCATTGTACAGACACAAACATAATTATAATAAAGCCAAATACAATGAAAATAAATAATACTTTGGCACACTTCAAAACGCAGTGTACTATATTCTAGACTTTAAAACGTAGATCAACGATTGTATCGTGTTGATCAAAAGTTAGGACAATTATAACGGTTAGAATGTACTGACCAACATACTATATTGCGCAAATTAATTGGAACAAAGAAAAACGTTCTTTATTAAATAACACTATTTATTTATTCAATCAATGCTTTGATATACACTTATAAATACCTGTATTATTAGGAAGTATGTACTCCTTTTAGTAGAAATTTTCTCACGAATAATTTTTGGCATTGACTGCTAGATTAGTGCACATTTTCTTGACTCATCATCGTGGAACCATATTTTTATAGCATTAGTTATCATACATTCTTTTGTTGTACAATCCATCTTACTACCCGGAACGTTTCTTCAAAATATTCCTGAAATTTTCAATGGAGTTTAAGTCTGGTGAATTTCCAGGCCAATCATGAGCATAATTTGATTTTCCAGCATTAAAAGGTTGACTGATTTTAAATTATGACAAAGAGCCAAGTCATGTCGTAATGCCCCACCAAATGTTTGCATGAATGGAACAATTTGAAATTGCAGGATTTCTGTATACTTTGTTTAATTCATCATAAATTTAACAGAAATTAAGCTGCCCAGGGTTGTTTGTCACAAAAAACCCCAAACATTTGTTTCAGAGTGTGTTATACAGTTTACATAATATACTGTAGGGTGTAAAATAGCTCGTCGCAATTAAGTTGCACTGTAGAGTAAGTACCGTCAGTAAAATACACTGTATTTACTTATGAACAAGAAGTTGATGCGACTTTAATTTAAACTGAAAGTAAGAATAATTTTTATAAACGTATAGAATGCAACGAAATATTTAACTAAACGTAGTAATATGTTTTAACATCACATCTTTTGACATTATACGTATAATATAATATAGTTTTGTGAATAGTTTCTACTTCCAGTAAATGACTATTACATTAGTTTGATTAGTTTCAAAATAAAATTAGCAGTAGCATATATTAAAGTTTAAATTTTCATATAGATAATAAATTATCTATTCAACAAAATTTAGTAGGTTACGTTTTGCGCTCTTGTCTGTAACCAGTACAAAAATAGATGAAGCAGATAGTGAGGGAATGAGTAATGATAGATAATATTCTATGATTTAGAATAAGTAAGGGAAATTTATAGGGATAAAGGGAAATATGATTGTAGTGTATTGGTACAACTCAATGCAGCGCCAATAGTAAGTGCCGCCCCAGTCAGCCCTAGGATGTGGAACGGGCAGCGCGGTATAATGTTAGAAACCACTGGGCGACAACTATTACATTTCTTCCATACAACACAGTATTTATTGTAATAAAATATAGTATAATTAAAAATAATTGTGCCGTCTCAACCAAATTGTGGTTATTCTTGGCAGCCATCGTTATAAATCGAATCGGTTACCATTCTGTTATGAGTGAACAAATAAACACACACATACAACACACATTATATATATTATGTTGTTACACGGAGTGAGTGTGACTACCCGTATTAGCGGCAATAATAGCTTCTGCAATACCAACATCATTATTATCAGAAGAAACAAATGGGTGACGATGTGCTACAAGAAGTGAACCACTAGTGGGGTAGCCATGACGGTCTGACCTGCTCATGCTATTCTGTTTGATCGACCGGAGGATCAATCCAGCTAAGGTAATCGTATAAAAATTGAAAAAGTCCATGTTTTTTATCACTGTCCGTCGTCAATCTCCTTTCCACCATATCAATTTTTTGGTCAATAATTTTTCGTGAAAAACTTTATGCACACTTTTCAAATCATGCATTACTTGTAGTTATAATTTAATATCTGTAGTCATATATTACAGAAATAAAGCTGATCGAACACGAGTTACTACTACAGTACACGCCACCATTCACAACGTTTGCTATAAATAAATGATATAAAAGTTATAGGTCGTATTACACTGGATGCATAGATATTATAATCGACGTAGCTCCAGAAAATATGATTTAAATAATTTCAATAAAATAATAAAATAAACAGATATTCTGGTAAAACTCTTTTAAAACATAGGGTTAAACATAGTAAAATTAACAACTACTCGTATATCCATTATGAGTAAACCCATCCAAATAAAGTTATGTATGTAGGCACACGTGAACCAGTAACTTGAATCCTGCGTGCCGTTGCCCGGACAATGAATTTTCAAATGCTAAAACATACCCAAAATTTTTAATTGTATTGTATGTTTCGTTTACAGAAGGGCTTACTTATTATGGTTTATGAAATCCCAACTGTATGTTCATTCACTATAACTTATAAAAAAGTCTACTTTTTTATTAACTTATGTTTATTTTGCAACTATAATAATATCTTTAATATCTGTAAAGTCATAAATTACAGAAATAAAGCTGATCAAACACGAGTTACCAACAAAAGTGTTTACAGTATGTAGTAATTAAAAAAAATAAATAAATAAAATAAAAGATCCGCATTAATGGGTTTGAATAAAACACAACTCAATAATAATGCTCGAGATAACTGAAACATGTAAAATGTTTATTTTATATCAAATTTTTAAGTAATATTTGAATTGCCTAAATGTATCTCTACTCCATCGGTGTTTCAGTCGTCTTTTTGCAGTTTCCAATAGAACGAAAGAATTTATGTTGTATATAACAGGGATTATTATGATTTTAAACTCTCTCTTTGTACCTGTGGTACAATTTTAGAAATGTGTAGTTGCCGCAGGGGACGCGCATATCATTTAAGAATGTGTAATTAAAACTATTTTACTCGTGATATTTAATGGACAAGTTCTTTACAAAGAATTACAATAAATCCTACTAGACTTTTTTCTATTGGGAAGTTATAAATTGTTTGTGTTGGCCGTACTACAGGCGTTTACTTAATAACAAAATAATTTGTTCAATTGTCAAACAGACAATACACCTCATTCCTTTAATAAAAGTCTCTTTAATAAAAAAAAGTAATTTTTCTAAATACAATTTTCTTGTTTCCAAGTAAAAAATATTAGTCGTACATTGTAATTAAGTACCTGTTCGACAGTTATTAGTTATAAAACATAACTCTTGTTAAATAAATGTAGAGAATTATAGGGGGTTTTTAAAATGTCTTTTTAAATGTACTATACGATTAAATTGATCAATTTACACTATAAAAGAATAATTAGAACGTGCAACAATATAAAAATAGTTTACAGATATACACAAATATCTAATCGTTTTTTTAATAATTAAAACGTTTTACATATATAAACTTATTACAAATGAATTCAAAAATTATACAAAAATTCCTGGATCCTGTTAAAGCGCATAAATAAAACATATAAACGAATTCTATAGTGAGATTCGAAAACGTATATTTTGGGCGTATGATTATTCTCGGGACTGTAATATAATAATCTTATTTAATTCAGTTTTAGTGCTAAATTACTTTTTAAGTCATCAGATACAATTCATTTTTTTATTAAACTGAATAATAAATATTGTAATCAAAACATCAAATTTAAGACTAAATCCTCAGGATTAGTTAAAAGCGTATTGAATGGAAATTCGATTTTCACGTTAATAAAGTGGATTAGAAGGATATAAAAAACATTTCAAAAAGAAAAACTTCCTATAAAAAGTTTTCTTTTAAAAGTTTTCAATCGGTCGAACTTATAGGAAGTAAGTTATAACGAAATAATATTATGAATTAAAGTGAATAAATCGTTATAATGACTCTATTATGTTTAGTTTTTTCAAAGAAAGTAAGATTTCGAAAAGGTGTTAATAAAATCGTAAATAATAGTATTATAGTATTTTTAAAATGATTGGACGCTGGATATATGAGTTAAAATTAGATCATCAATTCTCTGGTTAATTTTATATGATTTTAAAGTTATTCAAGGTTAGATTAATTATTTTAAATATTTAAACTATAAAACATATTAAAAATATAATGTGTTTAATATAAAAATTACTATCAAAAAATAAATCAACGATTGCAATTTTACGAAATATTACTTACGTTCTTTGTTCTAATTAGGCTAATAAGTTTGTAATTTTTTATGCAATAAATTTATGATATAATATAAATATAAACATTCAGTGGTGAAAAAATAGTTATTTACAAGTTCTAATTGCACCTTGGGGTTGGTTTCCAATAAAATTTGGGTAGGGTTCTTAATCCCATTTCATTTAATTCACCCTAATTTCCACTAACCATTTTATTTAATTAAAACTCATCTAATGTTTTACTTTATCACAGTTCTACTTGCTTTATGTGTGCTGTTTTTACGGTACCTCTCAAAGATATTCAATTCAAACTAATTGCTTTTGGTTTCCCTATTTTACCCAGGAACTACTAAATATTAACTACACTACCAAAAAACTGTCATTTATAAATCATATCATCTATTCTTGATTTTTATCTTGATAAAATAGAAAATTGACAAAGAAACCACATAACAGTTACGTTACATATTATTTTTTTTATGTTCACACTTCAAAGTTAAACCTTTACACCATAGGTTTGTTTTGTTTGTACTTTCACAGCTTTTGTTTTATACTTCATCTTTAAAAAAATAGAAAATCATCTCCCAAGTATAATAATAGATGTTTGGCTTACTGTACTGTACATAGGAGTATTTAGTAGTACAAGGATAGTTTTACTAAATAGGTACGTTTAAACGTTAAAGTATATGGAGACTATGTTTCATACTTTTCGATCTATTGATTAATTTTTTTCAACTGAAACATTTTAATAGAGAAAAATAATTATCGTTAAAGCAAAAGAAAAGTAGTTACTAGGTGGTCGTTGATGTAAAGATTCCCCAACAACTATATTTTGACTTCTCTATTACAGTTTCCTTTTTCCTGATTAATTAATTATAAATCCATTCTCATTGTACGAATGTTTTAGGTATCTTTAACCTCGACGAAGTTATCATACTTAAGTGCAAAAATGTGTAATAGTTGGCAATTTGTTACAATGGTTTAGACCACGTAACAGTTTTCCCCTGTAAATAATATTAATTGTTTGGTATTTGAAATATTCTCACAGTTTATATTATGCGTGTATTTACTTTCAGTTCATCATGGATTTCGTCATTTTGTTCAATTAGCAATACGTTACCAAAAGTTGTTACACAAATGCCATTATAGAAACAATATTCCATTTGGAACTTATTACCTCGTTTTTTCTAAGGCTCTAATTGTTACGAACAGTTATTCAAATTGTATTAATAATTCTAAAGGAAAATTTTGTTTTAACTTTCCATTAAATGTAACAAATTAAAATTACGTATCTCGCTATTATTCGTCATGCTTTTTACAAGCGTAACAAGTACTTAATTAGAACTTTAAAATTGATACAGTACTGAACTCTTGCATTTAAATATTGAAGCACGAAAAGTTAGAAAGTACAAAGTATCGAAATAATTATAATATTTCATGACTTTGAATTAATTTGTTTCTTTTAAATAACATTATGAAAATACAAGGATAAATTTCCTAGCTTACATAATCTCTTAATTACTGTTTTTATTATATTTATAGAGTATATAAATATACAACAGAAGCCTCAAAGGCATTTTACTGTAGAAATGAAAATTACTAAATGTACTAAACAGTTCGGAGTACTATGGTTTTTATAAGACGAGGCTAGTGAGTTTTACGTAGTGATTGTTTAGGCTTATAGCATTGTAAAATGTTACTGTAGTATTATTTTCAATGAAGGCGCAAATGACTAAGTAAAGGATTGATGAGTTATGATTTGTTATCCACCCAGCTTGATCTGAGTTATAAATAAAATATAACACAACATGTCATCTTATACAAAAATATAAATACGCTTATCAGTTATAATGCCATCTCAGAAATACATTTTTTAATAATTTTTTTAATTTGTAAACCTATATTCGTCACAAATTAAATTTGTAAAATAATTTGCCACAAAATAAATCTAAATAATACCTAATTATCTGGCTAGTATTAACAAATTCTTATAAAAAGTTTGTGATTAAATTTAGAAAATTCTGGTTTGTTACCCATCTCGAAGGACCATATTAAAGTGCTCGACTGTTATATCGATAATTTTTAGTATTAGTTCACAACATGGGTCTGACAAAGTTTTGCAAAAACTTTCTTAGAGTAAAATAGTTCGAGATACGAGTAGTTTTTTTGGTTTTACATTCAAATAAAACCTAAAAAATCTTCTTTTCTCTTCTTTAATATCTCTTATTTATTTATTTATCTCTTATTTTGGCTGGCCCGTTGGCGTAGTGGTTAGCGTAACTGGCTTCTGCGCCGGGGTCCCGGGTTCGGTTCCCGGTCAGGTCTGGCATTTTTTTATCGCTCATTTTCATCTATCACTCTTCTCACCGTCTGCATTAACAGTAATTGCAAAAGAATCGGACGTTAAAAAATCTTATTTATAATTGTAAAATTACAACTAGTAAATTTTTTAAAAAAGAAGGTAAAAACATGAATAGATCAGTGACACCCCGTGACGTACGTTCTAGTGTGAAAAATAGTACAATTTTAATGACAGTAAATCTGAAAAAAGAAGCAATATAAAAGAGCAAGTACCATTTTTATTTTATTTATTTAATGTAATTTAGAACCAATATTGACGTATGGATCTGAGGTGTGGGTCATGGATCGCAGACATGCTGCAAAATTGCTTGCTGCAGAAATGATGTATTGGAGAAGATGCGCAGGCTTATCATTATTAGATAAAGTAAGAAATAAAGTAATAAGAGAGTAGATGCAGGCAAAAAAAACAATACTAAGTAGCATTGGGAAGAATCAGGTAAAATGGTATGGCCACCTTCGTCGAATGAATACGGAGAGAATGCCATTGAAAATCTTTAAATGGACTCCAAACCAGCATCAGAAGCGGGGTAGGCCAAGGAAAATATGGATGACCAATATTCGACAGGAGATGGAAGGTAGAGGATTGCGAGAGGGGGACTGGAGAGATAGGGAGCGATGGCGAAAGGGATGCGAGAAGCGACTCTAAGGTTGCAAAACTTGCTTCAAAAAAAAAAAATGTAATTTTTTGTCGCATTACGTTCTACAATCTCCGCAGTCACTTTGATGGATTTTGGGTAGAATTAGTCGTCCACTTTGTCGTATTATCACGTTAGGATTATTGGTTAGTCTTTTGTAAAACCTTAAATAATTTGCGCTAATTTCGTCTGTGATGAAGGAAACTTTGAGGTCATCGTGAAGAATTTTGTTTCACACACAATAAGGTGAACCGGTAACATGTCGGAAATATTTAGGTTGGAAAGCTTGTAACTTTTGAATTTTACAAGGTATAGCAGAACCGAAAATTAAATTGCATAAACCCTAAAATGTTTAAATAACAGTTAGCAAAGTAACAATTTTGAACATAGAGGTCTTGATCGTTTGCCAGTTAATCGGGTAAGTTTTTTTAAACTTTAAGTTCAGAATCATTTGTTTCGTTTTTTATGAGGCACCCAGGTAAAACTCTTATCTAAGTGTACTCCAATATATGGAATTTTTTCTGCTGAGGGATATGCAGCAGAATAAAATAAAATAAATTAATTAATTAAATCAAGTTAAAACAGCTTTTACAGTTTGTTATATTTACGCTAACTCACACATATTTTATTTTTGTAGCAAAAGTTCTAAATCCGAGTAGCTACACATAAAACCTTTGTATTTCTGAATTTAAATTTGATTTACATTTTTATAAGTAAAAACAATTACGTAAAGTATACAAATGTTGTAGTGTGTGAAGGAATATTAATACACATGCCTTTTCCTTTTATGTCCATTAATTGCTCACGTATGCTCAAGTTTAGTCAATTCAAGTGTGATTTTATTGTACTACGATTTGACACATATCATTTGCTTTGAAAAAGTCCTGTAAATATAATCTGCTAGGAAATAAAAAAATACTGAATATTTACTGGGAATTATCAAAAAGTGACTTAGCATTTTATAATTTTCGTTTCAATCAACTATAAAAAGAGAACCACTACAATTGGGCAATCTAAGTTCTATATTACTATAAGCAAGACAGTGTACTACTTTTTTATTTTAAGATGGCTCAGACTATTGAACTAAATGTTGTACGTTTATTTTGTATTATGTGGGTGGGTACGAACGTGGGTGTTTTATAGACGTGTATATTGTATTCTTGTAAGAGGTCGCCAGGAAATAGAAAGGTGGCAATTTAAGCTGCTACATTACATTAATTCTTTTCGCAACCAATTCACTAGGCTGTGCTTAGATGTATTACTTTCCAGTAGAATAAATTTTTACCTGTTTTAGCACCTTAAAATGATAAAAAATACATTTTTCGCTTCAGTAACACGAAAAATATCGTCTCGTTAACCAGTTTAATTTCTCCGGCAAACAGAATAACAGTGTCACTTTCACTGATAAATAAAATAAAAAGTTATTCTTAATTCTTTTAAACGTACATTTTTTGTAAGAATAATTATGTTAAACATTATTTTTAATTTTTTTTTTATTAGTTTTAGGAAGAAATCATTTTAAAATTCTAAATAAAATATTTTTCTGATCAATTTTATACACCGACAAAGATATTAAACCTAAAACGTTTCAGTAATTTTTGTTCAAACAGGCTTGCCAGATTTTGCTGAATCACTTTTGATTAACGCCTTCATAAAGATACATGCTATAAGAGGTTTACAACATTATATTTAAATTTATTTTAGATAGGTATGACAATAGTGGCTGTTAGAATAAATTGGAAGAACAATCAGTTACAATTTTTAAACACACGACGCCAAAGAAGTAGTAATAGGAGAAATCTATTAAGGTATATTTTGCTAACTTAACGGCGGTTTAAACTAAGAAGCCAACAAGCAAGCGTAGGTACGTCCCTTCCATAAAATTTAAACGATAGTTATATTAAACACATTGTTGTTGTTGTTTAGGTCATCAGCCAAAAGGCTGGTTTGAACCTGTAGAGGTTTTACTAAGTAAAAAGGAGTGAGGTGGTTTACAATTGCCTTCCTCACTGAGTGGAAAAGTACACTTATCAGCATGCCGGGCCCTCTGAAAAGCACATATTTTCCACTCTGCAAATGACACCTTCACTTCATTCACCACAGGGTCTGGCTGTATAATAAAATTCATTACTTTCAGAGGAGATAACTCTGATTAGCGTCTTTTACACCTCTACCTCTTCTGTTCTTAAATGATTCAGTCATTTAATTGGCTGACCATGTGATAAGATACAGAACTATTTATTTTAGCCCTGCAACTAACAGATTGAGTGTAAATAATTTGACACTCCACCTGTCTGTTATGGGCAGATTAAACACATTATTATAGTAAAATCGCATATATTTCAAGGTAACTATTTAATATATTAGTCAGATCAATTTGAATACACGCTATGTAAGTGAACTAGATCTTTTCATTACTTATTCACATGTTTTGTCTCAATATCTTTCGTTCGAATCCCAAAAAATATCAAAGCCCTTAGTTACATGTTACACATAATAACCCATTTTAATAAAATTTCCAGGAGAAACGATTTATATTAACAAGAATCTTTCTGATAGACATGAAGTACTAAATATTATAAGTAATATTAATCATTGTTATCAAAATCAGTATTATATTTGAGTATAATATTATTCATGGTATTAAACTGCAGTTGAAATGGGTTCAAAAACTTAACCAAGTTATAATACATTAAATTTTCTCAATTGTTGTTTAATTATTATTTTATAATTTCTCAATTATTATTATTATCAGAAAAGTAATATATTAGGAAACATTTGGCGTTGTACATTATGTTATGTCATTTTGTATATATCAGAATTAATCTGTAATATGTTCTTTTCTTTGTTTTTATTTATTTATTTGACGTCCCATCAACTGCAACGGTTATTAGCGACGACGTTGGGGTGTAATCTGTGTGAGGATGAAATGATTTTTTGTAACGTATGAAAATATGCCGTGCCTGAGTGGGATTTAAACCCACGACCGTGTGATGAGAGACGAGCACGTTACCAACCACGCCAATGCGGTCGGCGTAATAATGTTCTTTGAAAAGCAATAAAATAGCCTGGTGTAAATTAAATTGACATGTAACATTGTATCTTTCAATGAAAATTTCTTCCTAAACGTTGTTCACAATTTTTTAGCGTACAAATATAATGAAGCTAAATGTTAAAAAAAATACGATTATAAATTATTTACAAACAAGTTTATTACATAAATTATGACAGTTATAACCTTCTTATTATAATATCGTTATCATTTAATAAATTTAGCCTAGTAGTTTTCATGTGAATCAAGCCGTTTCTTGTTGGCCTACAGTTAACTGAAATTGGAAATTTTAACTGTTTTTATTAGCTCTGTTTTTTAATATGTTTCTAAACATTACATCTTTTTTAGTACTCTGTACTACCAAAATAGATTAACCCCTGAAGAAACTTACTATTTATGATAAATTATGCCTAATGAACCCGTTTATAAGTGAATTTAATTATAAACAATTATAAAACATTGAATAATAATCAACCGCTTTATTTGTGAAATTGTTGATTTAAATATTGCTGAATGTTGAACTTAATTTTAATCTGTTATTTTATTTTAATTATGGTTTTGGGGCGACTAAATGATTAATGTTTATTTCAGACAGTCCGTTAAAAGAATTTTCCTTCTAGGCTATTACTGTTGAATTAGTCGCAGTCTAAAGCAACCTTTCTCGTTCTCTTTAGTTGGTTTCTTAAATATCATTTTTCAGAATGATTTTATAATAAATTACACTAGGCTACATACTACTCGGATAACAAAATAATTAGCATAGTTGTGCAATCACTCATTTATAGTCTTCATAGTTACATTTGTTGGGAGAATCCATTTAACATTATAACTAATTTTATACAATCCTACATAGCGTACATACATACAGCAGTTATTTAATAACATAAGTACATCTAAGTGGTGTTCTAGAGCAGTTTGCACTACATTAATAATATGAATCGGTAATTATAATATGAATCGTCTAGTTACAAAAGCAGATACATCCAAAAATGTAATTTTTTCAGGAGCCCTGAAAAACGTTTCTCTCAAAAACATGAAATGATACAACATTGTGACTTACTCAAGAAATAGTATTAGGGTAGAGGATTTTACACACTGATTTAATTTTCTAATGACCATAAGAGAAATTTCACATACTTTATGTGAATTTATTTGGTTTTGAAACGGAATTCAGATCTGGTTTTGAAATAAATGTAAAAACCAAAATATATAAAACGCATGAATATTATAATTTGTAACATAAAATTTATCACAAATTTTGGTGTTTTAGGAATAAAATTTACAAGAGTTAGGTAGGCTACGATAATACTAAAACATTTCATAATGCTTTTTCCGTGATTTATTATTACTAACTTCTTCAGGATAACACACCATTTTGAAATATTATTAAAATGAATCACTAACTTTGATATTTATTTTAAAAAAACTGACAACACTAATTATACAAATAAAGAAAAAACGTCCACTAAATACAGCTTGCAACTGCCTGCTCCTATCACAACATAGCCTCAAAGTAATGTTCAAGCCGTGTGACATAAACATAAATGTTTTTCGAGGTTAATACTATAGAATGGATGTATCTGGTTTTGAAACTAACCAGCAACTTTATGAACGTTTTTATTAAGGATGTAGATGGTTTTAAAATACGTGCATTTTACAATGCATGTAAAAGGTTTTAAGCTGTTAAAAACTGCAAAAATATAAAATTTTCAGGTTTTGAACATATCTCCTTTTGTAACGATGATCATGTGATGTAGAGTGTAAACTACTCTAAAAAATAAACATAACTTCTGTTCATTTTTAAAGTTGTAAAAGATGAAAACTTCATGAGCATTTTTTACGAGATGCATAGGAAAACTATAGTGTAGAGTTAAACCAGAAAAGGCAATAGACCAGTTTAGGTTAACTACCCTTAATCAATAAATATTGTTCCCGTACCTTCCCATACAGCTGCAATACTGAAAATCCGAATTAGTATTATTATTATGGACTTTACGATTTATAAATTATATGAAAGCCTGGGATAAAAAATGAGGTTTGAAAAGAAACGAAACAAAAAGCTCATAATTATGTTGTATTTACACTTTGGCATCAAAACTCTCAGAAAACATATTTTAACATCATACAAATTTTACTCACGAATACCGGTAAATATCTTGTATTACATCAAGAGAAGTGCCTTAATTCGAGAACACATAAATTCAGAATAAACGGACAGCTAAACTTATAATGCAAGCAATACTATTGGTCGAAATCAAAATTATTGATTGAATATAAACTTTTATCTATTCACACTAATCTGGACCTGTGGTATTTAGTTATGAAGGGGTAGGGGCGCGTAAGTAATTTAAGTATCCAAATTATCCAATGATTTCAGTTGAAAGTCTTCCTATCTCTAACTGCTGTACCCTGGTAGAAAGAGAAAGAGATAAAGTCCCCGTATAAGATAAAGAGAAAATTTAAAAATTTAGTTTACTGTATGAAAAATGGGTTTAATGGCAGAAAACCTATTTGGCTATCAATTTATTGGATCACGACGGTGCAACACTAAGGCTAAAATGAAGGAACTTAATAGATTATTTGTTTAGTAAAATACATTCCTACCTTTGTTTTTCAAAATTTAACTTCATTATGTTACGTGAGTCATTATAATACATCTTGCTTCTTCAAATGCTCCAGGTAAATTCCCAGGAAGGAGAGTACCAGGACGAAGAAGAATATCCTGGCTGGCAAAACTTAAGATGTAGTTTGGTAAAAGTTCGGCGAAACTGTTCAAAATTGCAACGAATAAGGCACAGATAGCGATGATGATCGCCAGTATTCGAAACCGGACTGGCACCTAAAGAAGAAGATATGTTGTGAACATTAAAATTATTGTTTTTTTAAAGGTTCACTAAAAGCTACCTCTTCATATCAATTTTTTGTTTTATCGAATCTTTTTATTATTTTCTAAAGAACACATTGTATAAAATTATGCTAAAAAAAAAATTAGTACCGTGTGAAAGTAGACCTAATGAGCCGAGTGAAACCGAAATCACCGGTAAAAATAATTAACCAATTTTATCCCTTGTTTAGGGTGGTTAGAATATCTAGTTGGATATAATCTAAAATTGCTGTTCAACATTTCGACACTAATTGTGTTAAAGTAGTGGAAATTTGTATTTTGTGCAGTCATCTTAGAAATAATCCCAATTAAAAATCCAATATTATTATAATATATCGTTAAAATTCAAGTGAACCAGTTGTACTACATGAACTAAAAAATATCATGCATTCTCTATCTGTATATTTAAAAATAAAAACTGTCTTTCATTCTAGATGATAAAATTTTTGCAGATAAACTTAAATTAAATGGCACACTGCAATTTTAATTAAAAAATAAAAAATAAAACAAAAGGTTTTTACAAAACCATTTAAATTTAAATAGTTTCACGGTTTTTGAACTGTGTTATACAGGTATATGACTGGACTATAAATGTTTTACGTACGTGAATTTACATTTTGTTAAAACTAAAGAAAACGATGCACTTTCTATTAATGATCAAAGGCATGTAGGCAGTAAAGTTAGAAATATCAATTAAAGCAGCAATAGTACTTTGTCTCAATAGTTTATGAATAAAAAGAGAAATAGAATGAAGAATAAAAAGAAGAAGAAGAAGAACAAAATGTAGAATGAAATTACATCAGTCATGTCAGGGTCAAATGAGACTTTTCCTTTGCTATAGAGTGTGACAATTCAATACGGAGGCACTTCATTCTATATTTAATCAATATTCATATTTATTTTAAAAACAATATAACCCTTTTTCCGACCTACCTATATTTACATACTTTTTCAAACTATTTTTATTCCTTTTTTATAGAATTTTTTACATATAATAATTTCATGTATATTAGGAAAAGGTAGATATAACCAGTTATAAAACTGAATGGCTTTTTCTATAATTTATGTTCTTTCATTATCGATAATTTTTACTGATGAAGGGCAACGTTGAGTTTTTACGAAACGTAATTATTCGATTAGAGCGTTTTATATTAATTAACTAAAAGCTCGTGTTCATATTTGTTTGTAAATTGTAATGTTTGTAAATTGTTCTGTACATGCAATTTTTGCATTTTTACTTTTAGTTTCACATACATATCGTTAATCAATAAAATATTATAATAAATAATATGTTTTTGTTCGTTTTTCGTTAGGTTTATACGTGTATTAATTTGAAGTATATTTTCGGGTTCAAGGTAGAAATACCAAGTAGCCAATCCATATCTCGGTTTTTCTGAAATTTATCTTAGATTGTAGTGTAATTAATGTTAGAAGCCTCTTTGGTTTAATTTTTTTTGAATTGTCTAAAAGAAAATTTTGTTTGATTGTTGCATTTATTCGATATTTTGACCTCATATATGAGAAAATAGTATTGTTAATAGGAGACCACAACAGATTTTTGGTTGAACTTTTGCTTTCTATTTTGTACCGTTACACACCCTGTTTCTTTAGCTTTAAAATGTGGTTTTACTTTATTAAACTTTTAGCTCTGAAAAAATTGTATTAATATTTCTTTATTTTTTTAATGTAGTGATAAGATGACTTTTCGCGGTAGTGATGGTGTATCTGTTAAGCCTTGACTTTATTTACAATTTTTTTCGTGTTTTTATCCGTTACTTTTTGTAAACGAAGGAAACTTTAGTTTCTCATACTCTTGTGGCAAGACTATTCATTTTATATTTTTTGTATTTAGCCTTTATTCTGAAACTATACAGTACAGTTTAACCACGTTTATTTAAGTCCTAAACAGTATTATAGTATCATTAAGTTTTACTTTGTACGTGTTTGAAGAGAAGCACTCATTTCTTACAATCACGAATATAAAATTTTAAATATTTCCTTTCTTCGCATTTTTCTCAAAATATAATTTTTGGATAAAACCATTGACTTAGGACTACTAAAACTATTGACTCCAAATTTTTAGAAAGTTCTTAAAATACTGCCATACAGCTACTGATTAAAGGATGTTTAGTGTTGTTTCCTTCTTCTTCTATTCAAGGTCTAGGTTTAGCGAACCTGTTCCGGTACCTATCTCTTCCTCGGTCGCCTCACATCTCTCCTACCAATTGTTCTAAAATTTTGAGCCTCTATTAGCATACTCCCATATATCATTCTGTTCAAGTGACTGCACCTGATTCTTCGATTCTGTAAGATCTTGTCACGTAGTGGTGGAACAGACAGAACTCCTATTATTTTATCATTCCTTATCTAAAGCAATCCAACACATTACGCAAAATGCTCATCTCTGCAGCTTGGATCTTACTATCAATGTTCTTTGTATGTGTTGTTTTCAACCTAGTAGTATAATTATGTTTTATTGATATTTTGGTGAATTCACGTCGATAGTGATGAGAAAACTTTTTCTCTAATAAAATGTAGCCTAGTTTTTTATAAACCAAGTTTTAAAATTTATTGTTTTATGTATTTATGCCAAAATATATATCAGATGACACTGAAAATACGGTAAAAATATAAAACCAACATCTTTATTAGCTGCTAAGAAAACGGGTCAAAGGTTAATATTAGTAAGACAGGCATTGCAACTCCTTTTAAACTGAAATAAACTGCGTAGAGGAATCTTTCAATCCAACTAAAATTTCCCTTGGTATATACTGTTAGTTGAAAAGTCCTGGAATGCTTCTTATTTTATGTAGTTGAAAAGGATGACATTTGTTTAGAAGTAATTTAATTAATAACAGTTCATGTTAACAAAGTTGCAGTACTTTGTCAAAGTAACAAAGTACAGAAGTTGGTTAAGCTCTGTTGATCATCAAAATACAAGCCGGCATAAATTAGGCTTACATTCGTTCTTTTCTAAACTTAATTAAAAATGTATCTGTAGTGTACTGTACCAGTTAAAATATTTAAAATAATATGGTGAAAATTTTACTTATCTTTTAAATACATTTTAGTTTTTTTTGTTTTAATTCTTTATTACGTTTACTGTTCATCTGCATAAATATCAGATATAATTATTACGGCATATGAAATAAAATTCATCGCAAATGTTTTTGTAAATATTGGTAAATATTGATGGTAAGTATTGTTCTTTGGAAGGCTGCTTAAATGTGTGTAACTGTTAATCTAGAGTAACTGAGCTGAGAATCAAACCCCTGCGATATAAGGCGACCATAATATTCTTAATAAACCTCTCATTTTCCCAAAACAAAACACTTCTATAGTTTTTGTTGTGAAATTTCAAATTTCAAATATGTTTAACCCCAAAATATACTGTTAAATCCTGAGTTACCGTTCCAAAATAATATTTGTCTATATAATAATTATCTACTCGTAATTTGGTTGGTTAAGTTGCATTAAATAATATGAATAGATTACACATATACTGAACTTATGTCAAAAATTTATCCGGTCGTTGATGTACATGTAAGCACTGCTCCTTGGTCTGGAGGTTTCAAATTATATACAGTCCAGCCTTTCTTTGCTCCTAGTTTGCTCCTACTGTAAACAAATAATGACGTCACTGAGCATGCGCATTATATAAAAATGTGTACACGCTGATTAAAAAGTAACAACAAATACTACCAAAAGTATTTAAATACAAAATACTTTTAATTTTTTTTATAAATTAAATTGTTAGGCCTACATCATGTCATGACTGATGTTTTAAGTAATTTAAGTACTTATAATTCAAAACTTAGTTTACTTAATAGGAATACAATATCCATAAAGTGGTGGACCCTAGCGTACACCCTGTAGTAGCCTGGCTTTGGTTTGTTGACAGTAGGAGCAAACTAAGGACGGCTCAACTGTACTTAGTTATAATAAAACATAAACTGATTGCCGCGTTTCAACGTGGTTAGAATATTTTCCAAATAAGCTAGCAAGTTACTTACTGCAAATATTGACATACAGTTTAATTTTTTATTTTATCTACTCATTTTAGGCTGAATAATTAGCGTTCACATACTTTTCCTGTATTTTATAACGTATTTTCTCTTTATTTTAGTTGTCAAATATCTTAAGGTCAGAATATATTTTATGTCACAAACTTTACAAACGTTATTTCACATCATTATTTTTTATTTTATTGCACAAAGAATAAATATTCACGCAAATCTCTATTTTTCTAATATAAAGTAGTTTGTCAACGTCTGCTGTCCATTTTCGTGCAATCAGATTTTCATTTCCTTAAAAGGTATGGGACTTCAACACTTTTCTTACAATATCTTAAAAAGATTTTGAAAATATATATTCTCCACCTCATGTTATTGTTTTTGTTTAGGTGTATTATTTATAAATTATTTAAAAATTGATTTTTATAGTATTTTATAAAAATTTTATAATAATAAATTAATTCTGTTACTTTTAAATAATATTAATGCTTAGGAAAATTTTGTCCGCCACAATAAATTTTTATTCACACGAAAACGTAAAATATGGCACTTTATAAAACGATTTTTCAATTCTTTATGTTACTTATTCATTGAAAAAAAAACATTGCAACCAATTTAACTGACAAAATGAAAGTTTCTTTATCAAAATATCTATAGTACATTACACTTGCCTGACGCAAGAAGGTTAAAAAGAAATTGGAGCTGACATTACGTCAGGATTGACGAAACGATACATTAATATCGACTTCAAATTAGTAGCAATAATAAAAATTATTTATTTTCCAAAAATTTATTTAAGGGTAACCTTAAAGTATATTACATTTACGCATGTATTTATTACTACTTTTAAATTTATGGACGCGTTTTAACCTATCCAACCATGGTTTCCCTTGTCCTAGGACTGGTTATTTTAGTGTCGGTTTTTAAAAACCAGGTTGTCCAAAATCAAAATGTAGGATGCCGGCTTACGTTGTGAAAAGTATAATTATTTCCTTCGTGTACTTCCTACAATCAATAAAGAGCCTTATCTGTTATTCAGCCTTAAAATCGATGACGTTCCTTGTTCGTTTATAATTTTTGAGAAGTAGGTTGCATACGTTGAGGCCAGTTACCAATAATGTCTTTGGAATAGCATTTTTCGATTTGTGTCGTGGTCAAATGCTTGCTTTTTGTACTGTAGTAGCAGATTCGTTTTGGAAAGATCGATGCATGTTTGGCGCTCAGTGTTAGTTCCCGGGTACAATAATACCCCGGGAACTAATAATAGGTACAGCTGACAAAAATACAGTTGATGAACGTCTGGTACTTAAAAATTTTTAAATAATTTTTGTTCAAAAAGATAAATATAGCGAATGTTATTTATAAAACTTACAAAATGAGCATTTGTACATTCTACAGGTGTTCTACAGGGTGTCCCAAAGGTAACCCGACGTACTTCTGAGGTGTATTACTCTCATCAAAATAATGAAAAAATTTCTTATGAACATAGGTCCGGAATCGCTTCGTTAGCGAGTTACAGCTGGCAAAAATTTTCGAACGGGTTTC
Source organism: Catonia carolina (assembly GCA_035578175.1). Classification (NCBI taxonomy): domain Eukaryota; kingdom Metazoa; phylum Arthropoda; class Insecta; order Hemiptera; family Achilidae; genus Catonia; species Catonia carolina. The sequence goes on along the minus strand of JAQMRL010000001.1, from coordinate 122,364,744 downwards.
AGTTCCCCCGTAAAAATGAAGCCCTACAGAAATGTTTAGAGCCTTAATTAAGTTGTGAAACTTAACAGATTTTACGTAAAATGAGCTGAAAGGTTTAATAAAATAGGTCCCAGATCTGTAACTAGAGTAGTTTTTGAGATACCTAACAAAATACATAAACTCTGGTCTCGTGAAACTGTTTTCTTTATGGTTTGAAGTACATTAACTTCGTTAAATGGGTAACAAACATGTAAACTTTTTACACGAAACTTGTAGAAAATTTAATTTTGAAGAGAAAATATGAAAATAAGAATAGAAAATTTTGAAATATAAAAAAGGCCAATAAGAAACAAACACAAACTGTAGAAAATCAGGTTTTATTAAATCAAAACACATGAAGAACAAGACAGAAAATTCAATATCAGTTTATAAATAAACATTCCTTGTAATATGGTGAAACAAAACCCTGTAAAAATTGGCAAGTACCGCAAAATTTTTAGTATACATAACTGATTAGGCTTACTTTTTGGGCAATAGAAATTATTACATTACTTCAAAGTAAACATTTTATGTACTCACAAATGAAAAAAGAACACACACTTTCTAGCTACACTATTAATATGAAGCATTACTACGGTATCCTCTTCGTACCATTTATGCCATGCTATACTTTCATTATATCATTCATAAATTTCTAGTTGTTTCTTGACACTGAAACAATGAAGGAAAAGTTTTCATGTATTTAAACACAGACTAAAAAAAATTTAATTATTTAATTTAAAAAAGTAGGTCTAAGAACTTTGTGAACTATCAAAATTGGACTAGTTTGGTTCAGTTTGTAATATTAAATAATATATTATATTATAATGACATTTTATACGGTATCACTTTAATAATAAATTATTAAGATATCATCAAATTTGTTATTCAAAAAGAATATATATTTTTATAATCAATAATATTCAATAACTTATGAGGACTAATATGATGAATATTTTTCATTTATTATTAAATTTAAATTGAATCCGTACCTAACTTACATAACTTTTGAAACTACTGTCATTTTATAAATATTGAGTATGAATTCCCATTATATTTTCATTCTCTTGAAATGGCTGGTTTGTAAAATGAATTTATATCTCCTTAAATTAAGGCAGTTGTGTTTTGTGCCTGTTTCCCTTTTCCTCCTCCCCGACACTTCTTTCCACACCTTCCTTTCCACTCCCCTACCACTAACTTCTCCCTAACCCCTCGTATAGTTCTGTTCATTGAATCTGAAATACCTAAACCTTGTATTAATGTGGCTTGATTAACGTTTCACTGACGTAATTCTCAAAGTAAAGTACTTTCACTCTTTGTGCACGTAATATTCATAAACATGGCCTTTTCATGTGAATTTAACTTAACTGGCCCGAATTCGACAAGTTTTGCTTGCTCATAACAGTGTCTTTACCATTTAATATTTTAAGTTAAATATTTTACTTAAATATAAATTTAAGTTAAATATAAAATTTCAATTCAAAACCCTTTTGAAACCAATGCGGACTTATGGTGTCCAGTTCTTTGGAGTATCGACAGAGTAACTTAAAGTCAATCCAGGCCATTCAATCAAAATTATTGAAGCTTGCTTCTGGCGCTCCTTTTTCTGTAAGCAATAAAACCCTCCACGACGATTTCAAAATTTCGACCGTGAAGGAACAAACCGCGTCCTTTTACAGTAAAGTTCGCAAATGATTTGATGACAATCCAACCAAGAAGCCCTTGACCTAGCTACAAGGAACTTCCCAACTGTGCAATTTCTGAATCAAAAATGGAAGACAGACCCTTGGTTTAAATAACGGACTACACCTGTAGTTATATAAGAAAGTGTACCACTAGGTACCTCTTCACCTTAAAGCGAAATCCCCACCGCACTTAAAATATCATATACGGAATTTATGCAGCTTAATGTACAGTACCGTAAAAAAATATAAGACAAAATAATATTTTACTATTGCAGTTTAGTGTCTATTACATTCTCTTGCCTGTATGAATATAATAAATAGGAAGGAAAGTATTGTTTTCATGTCGATTTTTCGAAATCGAGTTTTCACCAGATCTACACGTTTTCAGACCCCTTGAACCAAACAAACATGTTTTCAGCTATTGTTCTGTATGTGTGTGTGTGTCTAAGCAGAATATCACAAGAATGGAACATCGTACGAACTTGAAACATAAAATATAAGTTAGATACCACTACCAGACCCGACACGAACATTTTCATCAAAATTGGTCAACCAAAAGTAGTAGTTTATTCGTGTATTTTTTTCATTTTGCGTCTTTCACTCATGGTGAAAATTTGGTTGTGTTTATTGAGGTTAGTTTTTTTGTTTATTTCTAATGTTTTATTACTAATGTTAGGTTTATTGTTAGCTATTTGCATTGGCAAGAGAAAGTTGTGTGAGTATTTCACACCAGATTTATTTTATTGTAACATTAACCAAGCGCGTTCCGTTTCAGCCTTTCAAGAAAATTCGTAAATTTATTTTAAAACAAGTGTAATTGAATAGTCAGTGTAAAATTGTTAATTTAAAATTTCAGTTTCTATACAATGGTTAATCTACGCGATGGTTGTTACCTGGTTGAAGTAGCAGTGACATGAAACATAATTTATTTGTGGTACATTAATACTATATGGATGTGATGAACGTGCGTATTTAGTATATGTCACTCTGTTTTTGGAGTCACATTTGAGAAGATGATTTAGAGAAATTTTGCAAACGAAACATTACATTATTTCAAGTTGCCTAATAAGTCGTCTTGCATTCATAATTCAACAATGTTTCTTAATTCCAGATAGCCTCAAAAGATATTAAAAAGTATCACCATGATTTTTATTATTACAGTTTAGGACAGCAACCCTAATTTAGAAACGTAGATACTTCGCGCCTTGTAGTGATTTGACCTGAATTTTAGTAGTTATTTATTTATTCATTCTGTCTTAATATTTTTATAACAAACTCGAATACCTCGATTAGTGATAAATTACTAAAATAGATATTTATGATGGTTTTATCTGCCTACGTGACATAAACTCTGAAATATTTCACTTTAACTCTAAAATAGTTAAGACAAGTTTTTTTTATTAGTTGAAGTATTGACGATTCAAACCTTATTGTTTTTTTTTATTCAAAGAGTCATTAAATGTTGCATTTATCAAATGAAAATCGTGTTTTCCTTTATAAATCGTAGAACAATGTCATCAGATTACCAAACATTGGCTTATTCAGTAATATACACAAGTTGTGTTAGAAGAGTACGTTCATAGACAGCCGGTTACAAAACTGGAAATATTTTCTAAAACAGATTGTATCTGGCACGATAAATATTGAAAAATAGCCATTTTTGTTTCCCGTAGAGACTGCACAAATTTAACTCAATTTTTTAGTGAAATACATTGCTGTTTAAAAAAGCAAGGACAGCCAATCGGTTGAAATTTTATCAAATGTTAGCTGTGCGTGGTTTAACATACAGTAGCGAAGTATGGATTTTAGCAGTTGAGACAAGGCATCTCACATCCAGCCAGTTAAGATGAGATTTCAAAATGTACAAGGTTGTACTAGGTTGTACTAAGAGAGACCGTAAAGGATTATAATATCAAAACAGAGCTCAGTGAAACAACTTTGAACTCAATTGTAATTAACTCTTAATTATAAAACTTAATTATAATTTTATCGTCGTCCACACTGACGATGACACATATTGAAAACGGCTGGAATTTGTGTAGTACTTACAAGTTAAGAACCTAGGTTCACTTTATTTAACCACTGAAAAGATTAAAGAAACCTAGTCAGAGCTTTGTTAAGCAAAATTTGAACAATTGGACAGCCTGTCTCTTAAATACATCTGCAACTCATTTTCCGTTGCAAGTCCGCAATACGAACTAATAAGAAGAAGAGCTGTTGGCCGGATAAGGAAAATAATGGGGCCGAAGGAGTCAAGTTAGCCTAAACTATGGTGGATATTGATAGTGACGACACGTATTGAAAACGGCTGCGAATTTGTATGGTAGTAACAAAATTAGACCCTAGGTTTACTTTATTTAATCAAAGAAAAGATCGAAAACTTCCTAGTCAGAGATACAAATTACATAAGTGCGTAGTACAAACCACTGATGTAACGGAAATTAATTATGTAAAGATATCATCAATCAAGCATATCAAAGTTATTTAACAACTAATAGTCAATAAGTTATTTTATACAGTAGTTAGAAAGTTTGCTAAATATTTAAAAAATACTACATAAATTATTAACAGACATCTGAGTTAGTCAACTCTTAAACGTCGCTTAACAAATGAAATCCTTTAAAATATTTTGTGTTATCAAGTTTTAAAAGCGATCAGCTGACTGCAGCTTTTTATTAGACAAAATGAAAAACCATCTTGGATACCAGTACGAAGCTGTGAATGAACTGGAATGTTAACAAGAGTGGATTGTTTCTAGTAACAAAGATAATTAGAAGAAACAAAAACTAAGAAACATGAAAATTATTTTTTCTGCTCTTACGCTGCATTATTCAATTAATGCTACATAAATCAATTGAGATTAATCAATAAGATAGATAAATTAAAATAGATATGCTACAATAAAATCAATTAATGTTGTAAAAATGGTGATTTTTTAAAACAATTTTGTGCATTGATGTTGCCTCAACTTCGAAAAACGTGATTAAGTTCTGTTCAGATTATATACTTTAGAAATTTATGGTTAGACTCAGCTGGAAAGAGATGGGTAACCAATTTGATCCAGCACTATTTTGCACGTACAGATATTATTAATAAACACGACTCCTCGCCTTTGTAAATAAATTACAAATTTTTAGTTAATACAATAAAGAAATAATAACGTACGCATAATCTAAGGCTTATGTAGGGATTGTCACTCAATAAAAACATATAATAGTTATAGAAAAACTTCTACTTGTATAACTTTTGTATTGCCAATAATGTTTGGGGAATACGTTGCAGAACTACATTGCTTGTGGTATGATATTGTTTTATACCATACATAAAAACTTACAGGTTTTATTTTTAAGTAGCTTTATTTCATTTTTAATACAAGCTTTAAATTATCGTTTCATTTGAAAGTGATTCAATGATCGTAAATTAATATTTTTATTATTATTATTATTATTATTATTATTATTATTACTTTGAGAGTCTCAGCAGTAATTACAGCCAACCTATTTTCTCCAAAAACTCAGCGTAATGCCAGACATTTTTCTGTTTTTTCAATTGAAACCAGGAAAATAACTGGTAACAATCAGAGTTTAGAACACGCCTAGGTTTTCTTTGAAAATAGTTAAATTAGATATTATTTTGAACGTAGTGTATCAGTTGATCAATTAAAAAAGACAATAATAAAAAAACTAAAAGTGATATTGACATTCAAAAAATAAGCTAGTCTTATGTGAATCGTTGCAAACGTACCCATCTGTTATAAGTCACTGTTTAAGCTAAAAGTAAAAGACTGTTAGAACGATTAATACAATATATCAGGAAATTTTTCTATCTAGGAATTATGGCAATAAAACGGAAAATCTTTAAAGTACCAGTAGCTTTATTTTATTTTTAATCCAAGCTTGAAATTATCGTTTCACTTGAGTGTGTTCAATGATCGTAAAAGTATCATCTTCTATGTGCGCTCTTTGAATCACTTGTACGTGATCCATTTACTAGTAGTTTTTATAAAGAAAGCGTTTTAAAGATTAACACCAGAATTGCTTTTTGTAAGACGATCATTATCTCAATCACAACAGCTGAGGTAACCATTGATGTGAATAAATAACATCGCACACGTGTTACTTGGATTGAAAACAACACCACCATGAAGTTTACTGAATTTAATTTTCAGGTAATAAAGGATGAATATAATTCGTCTTTGTTAAAAGATTTTTTTGGATTCACTCTTTCAGATAATTATAATATTTCACAGAAATATGAAAAATTAACCCCTGAAACGTAAGAATTTTATATCAGAACTTTTAACGTAGAACATAAACAATCACTTAAGCTGGATATTTTGTTGTTTATTTTATTTGTGAGAAAAATCACTCGTGCACTGTAACAAAAATGAGAGAACGTGGTTGTTTGTAGTGACCTGAAGGTTTTATTGGTTTAATGAAGTCTTTTATTATCTTTTCGTAGCAAAGTAGCATCCTGACGTGACTAATTTAGAAAACACTACTAACAATTTTTAACAAAGTAAAGAATTAGAAATCATAAAAAGTCTATTTTAAATCATAAATTTAAAATTTAATTTTAAATCATAAAAATGAAAAATGTTTAAATTTTACCGATTATTACCTATTTTAACGTATAGTGGTAGAATTTTGACTTATAGAGGTTTCCTATAATTACAAACGTTTTTATTGATTCCCAGTTTAACTCATATTGCACGATTGATTATTTAATTATGTACAATAGTAAACCGAATATAACGGTGTAACTGCAAATATAGTAATATGCGTTCTTACTTTACCTTTCCGTTGACTGGTATTATAATCCAATTATTGGAAAACACTCTGAATTAAAATATTTTCGTCATTTATGCTGACAAAATAAGTTCAATTGAAATTCAAGCAGATGTGAAAATTTATTTTAAAGTTTGATTTTTGGATGTGAAAATAGAGCTAAAAAAATACCGTGTTTTTAAACATTCAGCACTTTCTTTAAACGTTAATGCTAATTTGGTAAAATTGTAAGCTACTCCATCTAAATAATTTGATTACAAAAGAGTTAATTAAATGAAGCTAATTTTAATAAATATGTAAGAACCCACTATGAACTTCCAACGTAAAAGTAAAAGTGTAGTAACGAGGGTTTGTTTCGTAATAATTTATAAACTGTAAGGGGTCTAATTAATTTCCTTAGATTAAAATCCAATGGGGCTTTTAAACTTTTATTTTAACAAAGAAGACATAAATTAGAAGATCGTGTTACCATAATGTCACAAAATTCAATAAAATTTAATAAATTAAGCAATATTTTTTTATAAAAACTTAAAAGTCAGTATAATTTACTGTGTCACGTCAGCTCATGCATTTCTAAAAGAAAATAAATTTATAAATGAATATATTGCTATTTAATGCTATTTATTATAACGTAAAATATTTGTTTTGTAATAAACAAAAATGCCTGTCTTTTCAATAAAACACTCATCACCGATATGAAGGTATTATAATAATGACATTGAGCTAGAAAGAAAAATTACTGATGGCCGGAAATACATTTTCAGAAATGGGGTAGCTTTGTACTTTCTCTTGGCTTATGAAACATTTAGGTAATCAAATTTTGTTATGTCTATTTTGCGAAATCGAGTTTTCACCGAGAATACAAGTTTTCAGATCACCTGAGCCGGGTAAAATGTGTTTTTACCAATTAGTATGTCTGTGCGCACGTGCAAGTATGTGTGTTTAAACAAGATAACTTAAAAACTGAAAATCGTACGAACTTGAAAATTGGAACTCGGTTCCTTTGATTTTAGTGAACCTGTAACTGGTAATCAGGCGTTATTTTGTATTATGGACGTTACTGTGCCATACGAGCAAGAAAATGGGTCGTCAGGTGTGAATGTTGGAAGTAGCAGCGGAAGAAAAGTAAAGAATATGATAGGAAGAATGAGGTTTGCAGAGTATTCAATTGCAGAGGAATACCATACACGTTGTGCCTCGTGTTCGATTCTAGAGGAGCCATCCCCAATACTACGGAACAACGTCTTTGTGCGGAATTTATTCTGAAAGTTTTGTAAAGATTATAGTATCTACGATGTCCCTTCGATCATTGGCTGATATCGTCTTAAGCCTTATAGGCCAATGACTGTTGAGGCCTTTTTTAATATTTTTTTAACCTTTATTCAAGAAATTCACAATCTTTTAAATACGATCTGTGAATATGATAACACAAAATTTGAAAAATTAACATTATAAAAAGCCCAGAGTAGAGACAGTTCAATGACAGAATATTTTGTTAAATTTATAAAATACCTTGTTTTGTTTTCTAAACTTAGAATCATTTCATTATTTATAAATATATTAACCAAGTTGTGGGGAATATCAAAAAGAGTCTCTTTCGGAAAAGAGAAGCAACACGTTTTTCAAAATTTAAATTTTTCGTTCTTTATTTTTGTTTAATATAGGCTGACCAATATACAGCGTAGGATCCCATATGGCTAAAACAATCCTACATGATAAGGGTTCCAGTCATAGCTATAACCTCAATGGGAGAACTTGGACCAATCAACCTATGGTTTCATCGCTCATAAAAAGTGGTTGTAGATTTTTAAATTGTCTACAGCTTTCAATACGCTTTTGCCCTAAAATGCATATTAAGGCTACAACCTTACAGAAAACATTGTTTTCTACGAGACAACAGCCTCCCCAAAAAGTTTAGCAGTCATGGCACCTACCCTATCATGTAGAGCATAAACAATTTAGTAAACGGGTCAACTTTTTAAAAAATCGTAGGAGCCGTTTTTAAGAAAATTTCAAAAAGTGAAAAATGACACAAATAAACTACTGCTCCTGTTTGACCGATTATTATGAAAATGTTTGTGTCAGGTCCTCTAGTCGTATCTAACTTAAGTTTCAAGTTCGTACGATGTTCCGTTCTTAAGTTAATCTGTTCACACACACGCGCGTACACACACACACACACACACACACACACACACACACACACACACCAATCGCTACAAACATGTTTTTTGGGTTCAGGGGGTCTGAAAACGTGTATATCCAGGGAAAAATCGACATGAAAACAATACTTTCCTTCCTATATAATCATATTTTTATAAGTAAGAGAAAGTAAAATTGGTCACCTTTTACATCGGCAAGGAAAGGTCCTGTGGCTGTTTCATACCATATTTTGAAGTAAACAAATTCACAAAGTACTCAGTAATTGAAACTCATACACATATTTAGACATGCAAATAAGATTATGAACAAATTAAGGTAAAAAACATTAGTTTTGGAATAACTCAAATATTTAACTTTAACAACGAAATAAAGAGTGTAACTTTTAAAATAAATAATGATCTGTACATTCGTGCAATTAATTCTTAGAAAACATTATACAGGATTATTGTAAATGTAATAGACACTTTCGACAGATTCTTAAACATCAAACTGGTGTATTTGAATATACTTAGTAAATGATATAGGTTTGTAGGGAATATTTTAAAGTTTATGTTGGTAAAACTGCTGCAAGCATTTTGTTGCTGGCTGCTGTTAAAACGACCAGTCTAGCAAAATGGCCGCTACTCAAGTGGAGAAAGCTTATTGTGTTCTTGAATTAGCCAAAACAAACTCGGTTACGGTTGTGCAACGTCATTTCAGAACAAGATACGGTAAACCACCACCAACAAGGCAATCAATCTATGACTGGTGTAAACATTTTGAAAACAGTAGATGTCTGCGTAAAAGGAAGAGTACTGGATTACCTTCTGTTATAGATGAACAAATTGACAGTGTTCGTGATGTTTATGTACGAAGTCCAGGAAAATCAACTAGAACAGCAAATTCAGAATTGAAAATTCCTTAACCGACTGTGTGGAAAATTCTGCGAAAACGTTTAAAAATGGCACCTTATAAATTGCAGTTAGTAGAAAGTTTAAATACCAGTGATAAAATCGTACGTAAAACTTTTTGTCTGGCGATGCAACATTGTGTTGAGAATGACGACGAATTCTTTAATCGCCGAATTTTCAGTGATGAATGTAATTTTCACATTAGTGAAAAAGTTAATAGACATAATGGTAGAATATGGGGCACAGAAACCCCAAAAATAACTTTACGGCATACACGCGATTCCCCTAAAGTAAACGTCTTTTGCGCATTATCTCGTTGAAAGGTTTACGCGCCGTTCTTCTTTCACGAAGTGTCAGTAACCGGAGTCATTTATCTGGACATGTTAAACGAATGGTTAATGCCTCAACTCCAGAAAGATAGTGATAACTTCATTTTAGTACAAGATGGAACTCCGCCTTACTGGCGCTTACAGGTCAGAAATTATCTTGATGAACGTCTTCCTAGACGATGGATTGGCTGTGCAAGTGAGGACAACATTGTGTTTACGCCGTTGCCACCTCGTAGTCCAGACTTAACGCCTTGCGACTTTTTCTTATGAGGTTATGTAAAAGACAAAGTTTTTGTACCATCGCTTCCTGTAGATATCGATGATCTAAAACAACATATCACAAAATGCTCTTGCTACAGTTGACCGTCAAATGCTTAATCGCGTGTGGGAAGAATTCGACTACCGGGTTGATATCTGTCGTGTTACAAATGGTGCACACATTAAACATCTGTAAATATTTTCAATAAAAACTTAATGATTTCATCTGTATAATCATGTAAGTAATTACCTTAACTTTTCAAAAATATATTTGCTATAAGCTATCGAAACTGTCTATTTCATTTATAATTACCCTGTATTTTGGTGCATTCTAGTCATTTTAATTCATTTATATACATTTGATTAATGAGAAAATAAAACAAGCCCCAAACGTCTCCGCTTCTATGTGCTATCTCAACATAGTCATCTAGTACGTCTTTTAGTAGTTATTGTTTTTACTGTATTAGTTATCTATTGAATTAGTACTCCTTTCCTACTAAGGCTACCTCAGAGCAGCATTTACTTAAATTGTAAACATAAATTATTCTGCGACCATTAGTCACCACTGTTGTTGTTTAGGTCAACAGCCGAAAGGCTGGTTTGAACCTCTAGAGGTTTTACTAAGTAAAACGAGGAGTGAGGTGGTTTACCATTGCCTTTCTCACTGAGTGGGAAAGTACGCTTATCAGCATGCCGGGCCCTCTGAAAAGCACATATTTTCCACTCTGTAAACGACACCTTCACTTCATTCACCACAGGGTCTGGCTGTACAATGAAATTCATTACTTTCAGAGGAGATAACTCTGATTAGTGTCTTTTACACCTCTACCTCTTCTGTTCTTAAATGATTCAGTCATTTAATTCGCTGACCATGTGATAAGAAACAGAACTATTTATTTTAGCCCTGCAACGAACAAATTGAGTGTAAATAATTTGACACTCCACCTGTCTATTATGGGCAGTAGTCACCACTAGGAATATAAAAACCTTAAAGAACCAGTCTATCTTTGTTATTCAGTTTTTTACTTTCTCTTGCCTGTATGAAAGTATGGGAAGAAAAGTATTGTTTTCATGACGATTTTTCGAAATCAAGTTTTAACCGGATCTACACGTTTTCAGACCCCCTTAACCCAAAAAACATGTTTTTTTAGCGATTGGTCTGTGTGTTTGTGTCTTTGTGTATGTGTGAACAGAATATCTCAAGAAAGGAACATCGTATGATCTTGAAACTTGAAACTTAAGTTATACACCACTACCGTACCCGACACGAACATTCATCAAAATCGGTCAACTGGAAGTAATAGTTTATTCATGTGATTTGTATGACTTTTTTGCAATTTTCTCAAAAACGGCTCCTACGATTTTTTTAAAAATCGCCTTATTTACCATATTTTTTATGCCTTACAAGATAAAGTAAGCGCCATGTCTGCTAAAAATCTTGGTGACGCTGTTTTCTCGTCAAAATTGGTTATTTAAGATTGCGACTTCAATATGTATTTAAGCGCAAAAATGTTGTAATAAAAGTAGTAGAGAATTTAAAAGTCTACAACTTTTATTCAAAATTTTTTTTGTTAGCTTAGTTTAGCTGTAATTTGCGATTTTCTGTTTTTTTCTCACGAAAACGTGTAAAAAATAGATTTTCTTAAGATTTCAGCCTTAGTAGGCCTATGCATGCATTTTACGACAAAATTGTAGCTATATAATAAAATTTATAGAAAATCAAATGATCTAAAACTTTTATTTCAAGCATTTTTCTCTACAGAGCCTAGTTTAGCGAGAAAAAGTGATTATCCGTATTTTCAAGCCGAACATTCATTTTGCATCGTTCACTCATGATTAAAATAAAATTATGTTGTTTAAGGTTAGTGTTGTTTATTTCTAATGTTTTAATACTAATGTTAAGTCACATTGTTCCTTATTTGCATTGGCAAAAGAAAGTTGTGTGAGTGTTTCACACCAGATTTTTGTATTTAGAAACATTTACAGAATGTAATTTTTTACAAACAGTCGTACTTAGAGAATTTATTTGTGTAATGCCCGGTTTTCGTTTTGGCTGAGGAAACAACACAGTGGCAAATCCTCATCAGTGTTTTATATTTAGATCCCCACAAAATGAACAGATTTTGTAGTACTCATAGGTGTGGTTGTGACAATGTTCGTACATCTTGATTTGTGTTATTAAATTTGAATGAAATTAAATGGGTACTTTTTAGTCATTGTGTATAGTGTGATATTAAGATCAAAATTTGTCATAGATTTTCATACGTAGCAGGGACTACATGTATCATTTTTCGTGTTACTGTAAATCTAGGATCTACTCTTATAGATTAATTAGTAGATGAGTTGTGAGTCATGAGCGAGTAACACCCTGTTATATTGCTCTATAAAATTACATTTGTAGTTATTTTTTCGACTTGAAAATATTAAAGTAAATCTTTAGTATGTAGTCAGTGCAGTCTTTTGTGTGCGTTACTGGTATCCAGGAGATTGATGCCTTCTAGGTTCCGATGATTTTCAAGCCATGGGAACTGGTGCATACGGTTGAATAGAAAGTACCAAGTCTTTTATCTGTGATTCAGCCAAACTGTTTTTTGTCATGTGTGTGGTAGTTCAAAGTCAGTGTCCTGTCTAGTATTGGTCCTAAATACATAACAGGTCTGACTGAGGTAATAGATTTTCAAAGTATACGGGTGGACAATTTTTTTGACGAAGTGTATACTAATGTGGTGTCATTTTTGTTTTTGGTTTTTTCAATTTAACCATAGTTTAAATCAGAAGTCAACTTTACAGTTACGATCATTGTTGGTAACAATAGTTTATCGTCTAAGTAGTGGTTAAACAATCCGCTATTTCGTTTTGACGTCGGAATTACAAATATATTAGTTCAAATATAGAGTCAATTTGTAGTATCTACTATAAATTTATTTACAGAAAATAGGATAACTGAAATAAAAGAACACGTAGTATAAGGTTTCTTGGTAGTTAATCACTTTATATATATCTTTATCATGTACACGAAAATCTTGACCCCTATCTCTTTTATTAACGACCACATACGCCATGGAAAAATGAAGTACGGTACTTACTTTGCCTTAGATAAATGACTTGCTTACTACTGTGACATAAAACGAATAGCACAGTAAATAAAACTCGACTTCTAAATTTTATGGAAAATCTATTTTTCAACCAATACTGATTTCATTTTCTGTATATCAGTTTTTCATTTTTAATTTATTTTATATCAATTGCAAAGGGTAAACGTGTGGATATACTTTTTCAACCTAAAACGCACAATACAGTTAGAAATGAGAATTTCTTGTACAGAATACTTATACGTATTTGGAAACAATTTACAGCAGTTCCATTCGCATTTGGAAATTCCTTGCGTTACTAAAATGTTTTACATTTTGTTCTTTAAAAATGAAACAAAATCTTAAAAGAATTCTTACGTAACCTACATGTCTTGCGTTAATATTCAGTATGATTAGAAATTTCACACCGTTTTATCCAGTAATAAAAAGTTTTAATATGAGACATAATTATTTTCCTACTCAGGTTATTCTTTCTGAAGTGTAAAATTCTCCCAAAACAACGTAATTTTCTAATCAATTAACTTATTTTCGAACTCAATTAATATTCACAAAAATAACCGCGACTAATTATGAATATGTCAAATATAATCAAATATATTTTAAGTTTTTATCATATTTAAAAAAGTAATTATTTATAAGAAGATTATTTATTTCACACAAAATTTTAAAATAAAAATTCATTTTAAATATTATATAGTTAAAAAACGAAGCATCAGAATCTTTAGAAGTTTTAGATGTTGTGTAAGTTTTTATGAAGTATTTTGTGAACTAAATCCCGTTTTATACTGGACATTGTTGATATGGTAGGAATCTATCTATGAGTTTTTTTTAACACATAATTCCCTTATTAATTCATGTATCTGTATTTGATCGTAAAAATCCTAAAGAAAAACTAATAAACTGAAATAATTAATCTTGCAGTCAGGTCACACGTGAAATTCATATTCAGAATACCAATAAACGAATATTTTATCTCTCCCTAAAATTTATGTACGAATCGAATCTAAATAGAAGGGAACGTTATTCAAGTAATAATTATATCCCGGGTGAATTTGTGCAGTGAATTCACCCGTACATTCATGATCTGGAAATCAGCCAAATATAATGTTCTCAATGACTGCCCTTCCAGCTGCTAATAGTTTATGTACATCAGACGGTTGTTAATATCACACAGCTTCAATGTGTTACACTGTAATCTACATCATTCCCCAGTCTATTATCTTTGGATCAACGTTTGCTTTCTCTTGAATCCAACAGTGTATATCTAACTCTCTCTATTATTTAGAACGCATGTTATTGCTATATCATTTCAACTTGATAATTAAATTCGTTTAATATTTTAACTTGTTTTATATTAAAAGAGACATGAGTTACGTGTTAATCAGTTAATTTATACACAATCAGCTCAATTTAAAACACATCAATATTTAACACGAATTTCCTTCATTAAACTGTAATCTTATTCTTCCAGTACTTAATTTTTATAATAGGCAAGCTATGAAATTACTTCATTTTTAAAATTTAAAGTAGAATAGTAGTCTTTTAGAGGTAATGGTTGTCTAGTGTATTGAATTAAATTATTGTAAATTCACTAAGGAACAGAGATCACCCACATACACTGATGAGATTTTATAACGTAATGACAGTTCCGGCCTTTCTTAAGGTACAAAATCTTGTACAAGGGAGTTCAGAATTATAAATAGCCATAAAAGGGAAGAGTTGTAAACATTATTGTTAGCTAGAGAATCGGTTATTATCAAAATAAATCGATGGAACATCTTCAAAGAGGAGAGGAAGGTAGAATTCTATATCAGATTTTGGAATATAGGCCTGAGGGAAGGAGAAGCTTAAGTAAGACCTTTACAACGCTGGGAATAGTTTATTTTATATTAAGTTAAGCACAAATCATTCTGATACCGGTACAGGCTAGATGAGCAATGACGTTAAGGGTCATCCTGTAAGTAAAATAAGACTATTTTAAAATACTTATAAATTCTTTTTTCCATTAGGTAATACAAAAACCATAACTAGGGACTATTTTGAATTTCAAACACCATAATAGTATTAAAACATTTGTTCTTTGTAAATATTCTGGTTACATAAGCAGGTATCTTTGATATATCATTCAACTCTGAGCTACCAGCAGAGTAACTGTTAGATTTATATTAAACACATCTTAATTCAAGAATCGCTTCAAATTGTTGAGCATTTAGTATGCTTAGAAATTGTTGAAGACCCATCGATCAATGCAATACTGTAAATGAAAACGCAAAAGTTTTAATTCTTACGTAAAAACTAAAACTTGATCTTAATTCTCAAAATCATTATTATTAACATAGTAGTGGTTCTCAAGGCAGCACTTAACGATTGAAATCTGGTGGGCAGAAAATTAGAAAACGTGGTAAGATACAGACGTGCATTTGCGTTGTGTGAAATAAGCAGATTTATTCTGTAGTAATCATCTTGTTCAATTATTATCACTCATATTCCGTAAAGTTTACTACTATATTTTACTAGCACGTAAACTTCTGCGCATGAAAACTTGTAACACATGCAACTTAAGTATTATCTTCCTTCATACTAGTAGATCTAACAAAAACCTCTTGAATGGCACTTCAAACGTCACTCACACTGTTATTTCTACAGTAGAGTTTAAAAGCGAACAAATAACACGAACGTACACACACACATGTTAGAATTCTAAGAGATCCTAGAATTCTTAGCTTATCAGAGTTCAGTAACCACTTGTAATATCTGGTCTTTTTGTATTATCTAAAGCGAATATTTAAGTAAAAAACTTAACTTAATTCAGAACGTTAAAGCGTTTCGTTATTTAATTTTATATTCTCTTCATAAGCTGTAGGCTGTATTGTATATACATACAACCTATGTAAAATTGGTAGATTTTTGATAAACCATAATAATTATAAGACAAAACAATGAAAAATATTTTTCATTGTCTATTATTTTTGTCTTAATATCTGTATTTATTAGAACGCTGAAATTAATGAACGGAACTTCATAACTTGTTCTGCCCTCCCGCGTACATTCATTGGTGTACATGAATTGAAGCATTACGCCATTAGATTAGCAGATATACTTTTGCTTTAAAGATTCAGGAATAAAGACACTCATATCTACAATGTTTTTTAAATATATAAAAATTTCTGGACAGTTTTCTATTAGTCTGCTGGAAAGCTGTATGGATTTTTTGTATGTCTTATCTACTTTACTTATTTATCTTTACTTTACTTATTATATTATTTAAAACTGCAATCAAATTATTACTGTATACTCGTATATCTTCTGAGTTGTTAAAAATGACATGCAATAACGAACAATTGACCTTTACATACAGTCATCTTCGGAGATCCAGCATGTTCAACATCAAGTGATCACTAAAATATTGGTAGTAAGCGAAAGAGTAAAAAAACGTATCTTCAGAAATGATAAAATATTTTATTTGCTCATCTGCAGTAGCGGATATACAAACGAGAACGTCTTTGGTGCTTATTACAACAGATATTGATGATTCTAAATGTAATACAATCATTCAATCATTACAGTGTACGCTGGGAAAGACTTCATAATATAATCAAAATCTTTTTGTAATTTCAAAACAGTACTGTGCGAAAAAAAGTAAGTTGTGAATGTATGAAACATTCGTAGTGTAGGCCTTCTAATGACGTCATTAGAATCACACTTTTGTTATCACACAGAAGCCCTTTGTTTTTTTTTAAATTTGCCTCGTTTGAATATTATTTTTACGCTTTTACAAAATCAATGATTTTGAAGCTGGGTATCAAATAAATAAACACATCAAAAAGTTATTTTATTTTATCTCATTTTTGTTAAACCACCAGACTTTTCTGTTAAATCGATTATCTTTATTGCACAGCGAATAACTTAATGAAATAAGTAATGTTGTAAGTAAAATTCCGAATATTTAGGTAAAAAATGTATTACTTACATGTTCTCAAATAGACTAATTCTTCTTTAAATTAATTACACAAAAAAATGGTTTTTTAATTTAATAAATTAAAAATTTAATTTAAAATATCCACACACACGCTTTGCGTTACATTTCTCTAGTAAACATTACGGAAACTAAATACTTCGATGAAAAGCACAAATTTGATTGGTTTAGAAAATCATTTCATATTGATGATCTGCTTAAATATTGTTGATTAAATATTTGTATTTTGAAAAGCAACATTAGTTGAATGTGATCCTAAATACTGACAGCAATTGCATTAATACTATAGAAAACGCACTGTGTGCATGGGAACTCATTTGTATATTCCAAATTTCATTTTGTATTCCAAAAGAAAACCAGCCAACTCGTACTTTTTAGTATTAAGGGGAGACTGTACTTTGTATCTTGCCAATGTTAAATATTTTATTTTTAGGTACAATTTTCATAGGATTGGCAAAATATAGGGAAATTAAACTTTATACCCCATATGTGTCGGGTTTCTTCTCAAGCTACTGACATTTTTTCAATTTAATCTTCGGACCATACCATTTTTTTAAAATATTACGAATAACATAAAATTTTAAAAAATTATTTTCTACTTTTTTTTGCGTAGGCTATTACAAATTTTTGGAGTACCTGAGAAATATAAAAATTTCGGTGTATGTGGATATGCAAGATAATTAACTGGTAAAAATTTCAGCCCGGTAGGTTTATTGGTTTCTGAAAAAAATGTACCTAGTGTTAACAATCTAAATTTACGGGAAAACGCAAGAAACAAGAAGGCATAAATCAAAAATAAAATGTACAAAAACAAGTAGATTTCCCATCAACAGTTGTTTAGAAAGCTGAACCAACAGCTGAGAATACAAAAAACAGTGATGCAGATTTTTTAAAAACTAAAATTCTGTGCACTAAAACCAGGAGTATAAAATAATTGTGAAAAATATTCGTTCCTGGTAACATAATTTTTCTGTGTAAACTTGATATAAACTTAATTTTTCATAAAAAATCACTTTTTGACGTAATTTAATGTTTTTTTCTGGTAGATCTAGGCCTAAAGTATTGAAAAACATAAAAACCCAAACATCGAAATTTTGAATTAAAACCATCGTGCCATGTCATCTTAAAGCGGTAAAAATACAAAAAGTTGGTTCTAAAAGATGCAGAACTACCTCATAAACACGATATCACAATTCATTTTGTCCTACCCGGCTTAGTTACTGAGCAAGAGAGCGGGAAATTGTTTTAGTTGTGACGTCACGGTGCTGTACGTTGTTACCATTCTCTCAACAAAGTACGTGTTCCCTCAGTTATGCATAATTCATTTTTGTCTCAAAAACTCTTTTCTTTTCTTTAATAATTGTCTTGTTTGTGTAATTATTTAAGGTCTCATTAAGAAAAGTACGCGCTGTAAATATTTCCTATTTATATTTTTAGTAAACTACATTTAAAACTTCCTTAATAACCAGCTATCATACAAGAAAATCCAATGATCACAAACTTTGGACAATTTAAATAATTGAGACAACTACAGTAAAAATATACGTATATAAGTTAAAAAAATTCACAAAGACCTGAAAATACCAACTGTTCGAGACATTGTCAACGTAACATACAACTCATTACACACAACGACAATTGACCACATAAATCCAAATATCCAATTTCTTTCAACTAACGACTCGCTGTTAACAGACGACTAAAACGAAGGTGGAATAGGGATCTTCTCCGACCACCATAAAAAAAACATTTCAATTTAACATGTCAGGCCTGTGTCATTTCATAAAAACAAAAAATCATTTCATATAAAAAAATCATCCATCATAGTTTATGAATCATTATCATTGAAAAATATTGGCACCACATTCCTTGAAAAATTTCACGGTGAAATCGGTCACTGGAATGATTCTCATTCACGTCACATTCCCGTCATTCCTCATTCATTCCATCACATTTACTAGTTGTGCTTTAAAATAAAATGTACAGTTTTAAATAAAAATAAAGTTGAAGCCAAACAAAGTAATAATAATAGATAATATAAATGAATCAACTGTGAAAACGTGCATTTAAAATAAATAATATTATATTTATATAGGTAATTATTACATATGTATATCTATTTTTTTTAAATAAAAAAAATAACGTAAATGAATTAATTGTGATAACGTACTAATTAAATACCATATTCATATTTTAGACACTAGGAAGTAATAGGTTTATGACTTTTTGTCAGTATTTCATTGATGTATTTTAATATTTTTTCTGCTGTATCTCTCAACCCTACTAAGCCACAATAAGTAGTATTAATCTCAGGAAATATTTTTTTTTTGTCAGATTCAAGGTTTATATTTTAATTATTGAGCCAATTGGAAGCCT
The DNA here is from genome assembly GCA_035578175.1 of Catonia carolina. NCBI lineage: Eukaryota > Metazoa > Arthropoda > Insecta > Hemiptera > Achilidae > Catonia > Catonia carolina. Next base: position 122,345,170 of record JAQMRL010000001.1, on the reverse strand, counting down.
ATTCAAAAATACTTAATTTTTGTTGTAGAAAATATAGTTATGAGTAAAAATTCTAGGTAATGTATCAAGAAGACCCGGACACATGTTATAATGGACCCTACTTATGACCCGTGCGCTCGACAATGGTTTCATGTAGCTAATTGAAGCTTTGCAGGCGTATCAATACATATCGTGTCCAAGTTTCTTAGTAAAATTACTCATTTTTGTTGAGTATTGTTTGAGTTTTAGAAATAATTGGGAAAGTTTGCAAACAAAGCTTAATTTTATCAATACCGTTTCTGAAAGCCAAGTTAATTTGTAGCGTGTTTTAGTAAAGCAACTAAAGTCATTTAGAATGAATGTAAATATGATGCTCTCAAAATTTTTGCTTGGTAGGCTTACCTTCAACAGTTTTTGAAGTAGTGAATCATTTTCATGAAAAATGAATTTGTGAGAATCTTGCTTTAAATTTTTAATTAAATTTTAACAAAACTGAATTCAGTATGAATAACGTAATAAAAATTTTGTTTTCCTTTTTAACCTAAAAATTGTTTTCACAAATAACAGAGAGTTTATCGTAAAAATTTAATTTTTCGAAGATATCTGAGACTGAGATAGTTTAAATTATCGTTAACTTTTAAAATTTATACTAAATTAATAACAATCGTACTAATTTAATAATATACTAAATAATATATTTAGTATATTTACAATATACTAAATTAATAATAATATTAGCAACTTGAACAGTTCATACGTACATGAACTTATACATAAAATATGTTGAAAAATCAGCTTAAGATTCTGTTTTTGAAGACTTACCAAATTGAAAACAATAATTTTAAGAATATGTAATTATTTTGTTCGTGCTTTAAAAATCAAGTAAAAGTAAAAATTATAATTGCCTGAATTATAACACTTCATGAACAAAGGCAAAATTTTTTTGAGTGTATCTAAAACTTAACTGAATTTTCCCGTAGAAGAGTGAAAAAATAAAAGTTAAAAAAACGAAGATGCTAATGATGATTATGATGACGATGGTTATCAGAGTTAACCGTTAGTGAAATTAAAGCAATAGGGCAAGTAAATCAATATTAAATATTACAACTTAAACTTTTTTTAATGTGAATGTTTTCACAGGTTGTCAAGTAGGTTAATTCCTGAAGAATTTTAATAAATGTTTTTAACTTTGCCAGATGTTTGTCGTTGTCGACTGCAACTACTTATATTGTAATCCCTACAACCTGCATTAAATATTGCATGATTGTAATTGTCAACAAAAGTTTCCTGTAATTATTTGAAACATTTTGTAAAATTTTCTTTAAGTATATATACAGTTCTTTCTTTGTAAAAGATCTTGAAATTAAAATTTTTGTTTATTTTGTAAGAAACAAGAGTTTAATTTTTATGAAAGGGTGATGTAAGATGATAAGGCGATTTACGTAGAAAAGTTTTTTTTATTAAATATAGCCTACTGTCATCAAACAGAGAGGGTAGAATCAATTAAAATATCTGGGCTGTTAAAAACTTTACCATGACTTCTACTTCTGTAAAACAATATTTTATATTTTCATAAATTACTTCAATATCTAAGATTTTTCAGAAATTAATGTGTGTACAATTTATTTTTTGTAACATTAATTTTTATTTATTAAAAAATAAGAATCTGTCAATAAAAATTATACAAACAATTTGGGAACTGTTAGTAATTAATTTTTTTTTTTTTGATGGCCTCCACTCACCCCTTACAGTCATCCCAACCTCCATGAAAGTGACTAACAGAGAAACGGGGACGACCTACATGAGTAGAACAAGTGCAGCAACAAATAAAAATCCTTGAAACGCTGCACTTACCTATCGGGACGTAAAAACAAGGAATGTCAAAAGAAAAAACACTGACTCATATGTCTATAAACTTATAAGTAAATTTGTGCAGGGATTGGCAATGATACCACACCACCAGCGTGGAATGATAACAATGAGAAAGAAAAAAAACACTAACAATAAGGCAAACAACCAAGCTAACAGCCAAGTAAAACAAAACCAATTATCGAAACAGGGGTCTTAAATGACTTAATAACGCTGGTAGGCTACTCAGTTCACCTACCAACGTCATATGGCTGTCCCAACTGGATCAACTTATCCAACATAATACAATTTGCCTCTTGAACGTTGATATATTCTTGTTGAATACATCAACCCCGCAACCGTCAACAGCATTCATAATTCTAATGCATCTTTCCAGAGGAGATATCCTAGTCTTTACAAGCCTATGCCCTCTGGAGTTCACATATGGCACCCGGTACGCTACATGCGCAATATCGACACTAATAACTCCATGCAATAAAAATTGCCTTGAATAAAAACATGGCATCTGCTATATCCCGCCTCTTATCCAATGTCATTATACCCAGTTGGGTACACTCCTCTTCGTACTAATCATCCACCTCACACAGGCCACGCTGGCGCAAGTGATACAACAACCTCCTCTGAACAGCTTCAATACGCTGGTCGGTGTATCCTCTGTCGTAGTTCCAAACAACTAAACAACACTCTAACACCGACCTGACATATGCTTGATAAAGCCGTAGCAACGTCTCAAGCCGCCGAAAACGACGTCCAACAAAAAATAAAATTTCTAAATTTCTCCTTGCTCTGGCAACTATTTTATTTACATGCGATGTAAAGAGCAACTTGCCATAAAAGTGCACGTTGCACTTCGATGCAACGTGCATCGAAGTGCAACGTGCATCGAAGTGCAACGTTGCATCGGGATATAGCCATACCGTTAATGTAATAAGTATATTATATGCTCAAAGTCTTCCTCGAATACGTCATTACATTGGTCTTTTTAAAATTAAGAGGAAGGTCATTGAAAACAGCCTATTCATGAATACTGTTGACATCCTTCTGAAGCACTTTAAACTCATTAGCAGAATTAACTCTTGCGCAAAGCTTAACATCATCGGCAAAAACAAATATTTTTGATTTAAGGCCTTTTCATTTATGAAAAGGCTAAACAGCAGTGGTCCAAGATTCGAACCTTGCGGGACCCCTGATGTGACTACGAATTCACTGGACACCTCGCCGGCCACCTTGACCCAAAAAGTTCTGTTAGACAAATAAGAGCCGAGCCACCCAAGCATAGCACCTGTCACACCATAGCGCATGAGTTTTCTTAAAAGAATAAAGTGAGACACTGAGTCGAATGCTTTCATGAAGTCAAAGTAAACGACGTCGACTTGCTTCTTATTATCTACTTCTGAGGCGACAAAAGACAACATATCAACAAGATTTGAAGCTGTCGATCTCCCTGACATGAATCCATGCTGACTTAAATCGACATATATACTCAAAGAAGCATATAAATAGCGATATATCACCCTTTCGAAAACCTTAGCCGTTGAGTTGAGAACCCAATAGGAGACACTAAGGCGCGCTTCCATGGCTCTGGAAATATACCAGTCCTTAGACTAAGATTAAATAGAAATACAAGTACAGGAGCAATCAAGCCGGAAATTCCCTGAATTATGAAAGGAGGAATACCATCAACCCATGCCGCAGACCTAGCCCTCAGCGACGCAATACATGACATGACGTCTCTCTCGGTGATGGTTGGGATATGAACACATGATAAAGACTCTTTTCCCTCATCTGCATCACCTTCCTGAGCCGCACTCACTGGCCGGTAGACAGACTAGAAATACCTACCAAAGACCTCGCACAACTTGCTGGCATCGGTGATAGTCCGATCGCCTAGTTTAATAGGACGCACATCCCGTGATTCCCGCATGAATGACTTCACATATTTAAAAAGATTGGCCGGCTTAACATGCAATTCAGCCTCAATATTACTAGCTGTGGCAGCAGTATCTCACCGAAGAATCTGCTTCACCTTCTTCCGGAGAGAAGAAAACTCCTCATAATATTCCAGTAACCCAGTCCTCTTAAATTTCTTGTGAGCACTACTCTTGTGCTTCAAACAACGGATTAACTCACGCGAGAACCAGGAAGGATAATCTTTTAACTTTTCCCTTTTCTTTGGTATATACTCACTAATGCAACCAGCCAAAATATCAGAGAATCCACCAACAGCCTCCTCCAAACCAGCCGACTCATAAACGTAACGCCAATCAGCATTCTTTACACTATTATAAATCCCACATAGTCGCCCCTAGAATAATCATAAATTAGTCGACTGCCTCCAACCTTAACAGCCTCGCCGATACTTGCCACAATACAAAGGGCATCATGATGAAAATCAGGATAAACAAGAAAATCAACCTCCTTCGTCACGCTAACGTCCACATTGGAACAGATGAAATCAAGGACCGATTCTGCCTAAAGGGGCAGATAAAAGTTACACTGAGACAACCATGATCGTCAAGAAAGTCAAAAAGAAGCTCAGCCTTCTTTTTCGCATAGAAATGTGCCCTCATATTCAATGTATGATCAGCCCATTCAACCCCAGGAACATTAAAGTCTCCCACAAGAAGCACCCTAAAGTTCCTACACTCCAACTTTCCGGCCAGGGCAATGAAATAATCATGAAATCTCTCTGGCGAGGAATCGGGAGGAAAGTAATGGTTGCCAACGAGCAAATTGACACCGTCTCGCATCCTTATCTCAACCCAAACACATTCCGCAGCTAATTCCAAATCCTCTCTTCTAAAACTCTTGAACCGCTTACTAATCGCAGTAATGCATCCTCCCCCTCGAGCTTTATCCGAAGCAGAAACACATCTATCAGCTCTATATATAATCCAGTTATTAGGGAAATATTCCGCCATAATAGATTCATCATTAAAAGCAGTTTCCTTGCAGCAACAACTTCACACTTAGCTCCCGCCACAGATGCAAGAAATTCCTCAGATTTTGTTCGTAAACCTCTTATATTCTGATAAATCAACAGCAATTTTTTGCTATCCATTAATTTTTGACATCCTGAACCCCATCCTGGTCTTTGTCAGCCTTGCTGAATATCTGATCAGGCCTCAAACGTCCGTAAAAAGGTAACAACAATATCCCTCTAGGCCATACCTCAGGAACAATCACCCGCTCATAGTCCTCAAATGGCACTTCAACGTGAAACGAATTGTAACCCTCCTTCCTGGTATTGATCTTCGTGCATGTAACAGCCTGCACTCCGGATCCCTCCCTCAGGAGCTCCTCAACGTCAGACGCTTTGGCACTGGGGTCAAATCTTGTCACAAATAAAGGTTTTATCCTTACCTTAACTAAATTAGTGTGCGCATTCCTACTACCAAAGATAGCTTTTTTGTTCACCTTAGAACCTTCAACAAAATGTTTTTTATACGCTTCCGGGGCTCAATCCTCACCCACTCTTCCGACCGAGACTCATCCTGTGATACCTTCCCATTCGCTATCTGATCAGCAACCCCAATCACATCCTTTACTGCCTGATCATCAGGCACCTGACTATCTTCATTAACAACAACCACCTTCGGTCTGTGCCATTTACCCAGTTTTCTGTTCCCACTTGGCTTCAAAACTGCACTAAACGCTGGCTGTGAATCCTCCTGCAAGAGTTGGATAGCCGGAGAGGAGAAAGTTAGTAAGTCAACCTTTTCTCTAAGGATGGTATTCTCACTTCTGATTTCATTTATCACTTCTGCAAAACTATCAATACGTCGTGACATTGCAGCCATCTGCTGCTCCAACCTGGAGATAACGGCAAACAATTCAGATACCAGGTCCCTACAGCGACAAACTATACTAACAGAAACGTCATCATCTTGATCTTCCACACCCCTCTATTTAACTTCACCTTTATCTTTACCTAATCGAGCAAACAACAAACCTAAACCTGACGAAACAGATCTAGTTGCAGAAACAGGGGTACCGTCATCTTTGGTTTTGCTGGAGCAAACAGTACAATCATATTTACTTTCACCATTAACAATAAGAAATTCTAATTCTTCCTCTGAAACATAAGCACAAAAAATATGAAACATTTTATTACAATCCTTGCACGATAACCTTTTTTGCTTCCCATAAAAGGGTTTGTCACATTCACCACATTTTATTGAAGAGGTTGCCATCTTGTCAAAACATCTACACTAATACTAACACTAAGAATAGATAAAAATTTAAAAACTACAACAAACAAGACCTACAATGCAGGAGTCAAAAGCTTAAAAACTTCGTGTGGTATCAGTTACCGTATCTGTTAAAAAATAAGACTCAGCCCTTGGCCATGGTTGAGAGAAAGGGGATCGCTTTCCTGACTTGCTACAGGATCTGAAATAGTTTGACCTCACGATCTACCTCGAAAAAGAAGATGTTAGGGGACCTAAGATGTTAAAGAGAGAACCGCCGTCGGGGAGAATGAGGTCAAACCCACCGAAAAGTCGGTCCTTTTAGCCGCACTGAGTAAAAAGCCAACCGGCTAGCCCGATTGACAAAAACCCCAGTACGTTGCCCAGCCCCGACCGGCCCAGCCAACAGACCGAGAAACACCCAATCTGCTGCAAGGCTCAACGAGGGGGTAGGACACACTCACCTGAGGAGATGGAAAGACGGCCGCTGTAGACTAGAAGTCCTAGATTTAGGATACTTAGAGTAGACACCTAAAAGACACAGTGAGTGCACGGGGCCAGAGGCCGAGAAGCAATGTTGATAATAGTATTAATTAATATTAATAGTAGTATTAATTAATATTATTAATAGTTAGTATTATTTAATATTAATAATAGTATTAATATTAATAATTAATACTAACAATTCCTGAATATGACTCTAAATAGTTCCAAAATGATTAACTTGTTGAAATATGCAGGCGTCACTACAGTCCTGTAATTGCCCTCTCCAAGAAGATTTCTTGACCAAAGACATTATAAACCTGGGTGCTGAGTACCCGGATCACCCTATTGTATATATTTTATACAAGTGTTTTTTTGTAACTCAAATTGGTCGAGCATTTATTTTCTTGTGTGTGTGTGTGTGTTTACGTCAGTTACAACATTTGAAAGTCTTTGTGAAGTAATAGGTTTATTACATGAAGAGGAGCATTACGTTTTCGTACATAAAATCTTGTTTTATGTTGCCTGAATATGTTTTGTGAGTGAATGTTTAGCAGATGCCTAAAGCTGACCTCCATTAATTAGCCCAAATAGATCTTACGACTCGTTAATGCATGTGATACGTTTAATATAGAATGCTATTGACTAAGTGTTTTAGTTGATTGAAACGTGTTTTTAGTTTGTAGCAATATTTTGTAAAATGCGTGTTTCATATGAGTTTTTTTATCTAGTTTTAGCCTCGGTAGCGCGTTTGTGATGTACGTAGAAGGTAACTATTATTAGTGTAAACAGTTGGGCAGTTAAGTCGTCTAATAACAAACTCATGTGTTGCGATTTATTTTCATTAATTTTTATTTTCTGTATTACGTCTCTATATCTGTATATAATAATGTACTATAAATATATACAGAGAGGGTGAAAATTTTGAAACGTCTCAATATTTCAAAGATATGGGAAATTTTAAGATACTGTATTGCAAATGTGAACCTCACTCAAAGACAAAATACCATTTTATGATGAATCAAAACAGTTTTTCTGCCATCTTGAATGTAACTTAATTGTTTTAAATAGGAAGGTGGTCATGCTACACATGGTTTCAATGCAAAATTTTTAGACAATTTGAATGGTGGAAACCGCACATCTATATCTCATACTGTTTTAAAGATATTGGCCTTTCTTTACATTCCAACAGCATACTTAATATCATGTGTAATTACTTATCACGATTTAAGATTTATTTTAAAATTACTCATGTGCGTTTTTTAACTTAATATCATTTATTAAATGAGGTATTTTTGTTACATAATTAACTTTATTACATTCAACAAAAACCGTGCTATTCTCATTAAATGTAATGTCAAGACAAATAACAAATAACGATGCCAAAATAACAAGAAACTGGCGAAATAAAAAGTTTACAAATTTAATTCGTAACAAATATTGTTATCAATTAACAATTTCTTATTTTCAATGGTTTTTTGTCACTGTAGCACAGAAATAATAAATAATAATCAAATGATAATCCGTAATAAATTTTCAAACAAAAATAAGAAAAAATGATGTATTATGATAAATGTTCAAACTACTTTCCTTCAGAGGCTTGGCAATGTGCTAATCTAAAGTAATAACAGTGTGAAACATGTTATAACATTTTCAAGTCGAATTTGTTCAACCACTTCAGTTACAATTAGTTTCAGGTCATCAATTGTCGCTGGGGGTTTTTTTTTGTATAAATTGTCTTTCAGGTACCCCCAAAAAGAAATTGTATATTTATTATTTAATATTTGTAAAATTATAATTTACTGCCCACTCTGCTGAAACGCTCCAGAAACTCAATTTTGAAATACTGGCTCATCCTCCATATAGTCCCGATCTTGCTCCTTCTGATTATCACTTGCTTGGTCCACTCAAAGAGGCATTAAGGGGCCGTCGATTTACCTCGGACGAAGCATTGAAAGAAGTGGTGCATTCCTGGCTCGCATCTCAACCAATAACCTGTTTTTAAGAGGGCATCAGGAAACTTGAACAGCGATGAACCAAGTGCGTTGAAAAGCAAGGGGACTATGTCGAAAAATGATGTACTTGTAAGTTTCCTATTTGATTACAATAAAATTGTATAACTACATTGTGTATAATAATTGACTTACCCTCGTATCTTGAAATTTCCCTTACATTAGAAATATTAAGCCGTTCTTAGATATTGCGTCTACCCTGTATGTAATTTAACCTACTATATCATGTTTGAACTGGTTTGTGTCTTTTGTGTTGCAATTTTAGAAGACGGAGTGTTGCGTGAGAGAGATCTGTGAAAAATGTGTTGATTTAATCCTCGTTAAAGTTTTTTTATGCTCAATGTTTCTAGTTGTCAACGTTATGGGCGTCTTTGTGTCTCTGCGGTTATCTACAGGATTTCAACTATTATTTATTGTTAAAAATATATTAATTATTGTGTGCTCGATACATTTGCGCTAATATAATTTAATATATCAATCATTAGTTTATTATCCTGCCCATAACAAACAGGTGGAGTGTCAAATTATTTACACTCAATCTTTTAGTGGCAGGGCTAAAATAAATAGTTCCGTTTCTTATTACACGGTCAGCCAATTTAATGAATGAATCATTTAAGAACAGAAGAGGCAGAGGTGTAAAACACACTATCAGAGTTATCTCCTTTGAAAGTACCTAATGAATTTCAGTTTAATATAACATTGTATTATAAACAGTATGTATTTATTAAGTGGTGACAACGCCAATAACAACAAAAATCATGTGGAAATATGCTGCCATATTACATCCATTAATACATTTTCTATATATTTATTATTATTTAAGTAAATTTTCATTATTATTTTTTTATGATTTTTAATTAATACGTGTCTAGTAGTTGGTACAGAATCGATATGGATTTTAATTAACCCCATCAATTTTGTTACATTGTTTATTCAGTATTTTGAATTTTGAATTTTAAACACATTTTTCAAATTTATTAGTAATTTTTTTAGAATTGGTATATTCGTTTAAAGGAAGATATTGTAACTGGGTCAGTGAATGTGCCGCTTGACATATTTTCACCTTACCGTATCAATAGTAATACTATTCTAAAACATATTTTATATTAATACGATATCATAAAATTATATATTTATACGACGTCCTTTATCTAAAGACTTCAATAAACACACGATTCCAACATTTTGTTCAGTTGGACAGAAATCACGTAAAAATAGAAACTTAATTTATAATTTTCTATGCAAAATACAGAATACTGACTGTAGCATAATTTTATTAGCATTCTTTTAGCAAAAAGTATAGTAATTAAAGTATTAGATGTCTTCAAATACTTTGTTATAGTGTGATATGATTTTTATCCAAAACGTACAAGTTAGGGTTTTCAGATTTATTTTTATTTATTTTATTTTATTTTCTATTTATAAATAAAGTTGGCATTTTATATAAAATTCTATTTTTAAAATATCCTGTTTTACTGTCTTATTGACGTTAGTTTAAATCTATGGTAAGTTTAATCAACTTTATCTTTACCTTTTTAAAATATGAATGCTGAATAAAAATATAAATAGTTTTTTTTGAATCACAGTAGGTTCAATCAGGTAATTTTGTGATCGTTAGTAGAATATAAAATAGTACATGATAGGAAGTGTAACGAGGTGGTTTTGAAGAAGGGTTTGTATGGCACGTTTCAGAAGGTCACGGAAGTCGTCCGTGCGACAAAAACAACACGTCAGCTTTCTTGCCTGGCGGCGACACGACGTCTGCAATGTTATGGAGAACTAGTGGAATGAGAAAGGGTTGATACTGATGGGGGTTGTGTGTTTAGAGAAAAGAGATAGAGAGTAGTGAGTAAGGGGCTGAGAGATGTCGACGAGACGAAAGAACACGGTTAGATGAATCTGTCACATAACAATGGTAGATTGTAGAATGCTCAAGGTTGAATGATGGAGCAGAGACGTGTGTTTTGTTTTTCTTTTTTTCTTTGCCTCATTGTACTTACGAAATACTTCAGCACAACTTTTAAAGTTTATTGTAATGTTTTATGTATATAATAGGTACATATCGCATTGGTAAAAAATGTGAGACTTTTTTATATAGCGCATATTTGTACAGTTTTTTCTCTTTCCGTCGCTAATGTTTTACCTGCTGATTATACTTCTAATTTGAATTTCATCGGAACTATTGTAATAATTGTAGGAATGACTTTAATATAATTATTTTATCAAACACAAAATACCGGCCCTTAAGTTCTTTCAAAATTATTTGAAAGACTTTTGGTTCCACGCATACATACTTAGATTCAAAATATATGATTCCTTATCATCAATTTTGCCTTTAAACTTCTCACTCCATTACCTACCAATGTAATAGAATGGTCGATGTCATTTCGTCTGCCCTATAGACAAACGCATACTGTTCGGGTTTGTTCTTGGATGTTTCTCAGGCAATCGGTTGTGTTTGGCTTCTACCTACTATTTAAGCTAGAAGATTGCAACCGGATGGTTGTACAGAATAATAAAATCGTTCCGTCCGGACAGATATTTTGGAGTAAAACAAAGTACTTATTTCAGTTGTATTCTGTTAGAGCTGGCGTACCCCAAGGTAGCGTTTTGGTCCACTATTATACGCGGTGAGCACGGGCGATGTTCCTATACAAACATGCCATAACACAGTTATGACTATATTTTCTGACGATTTTATGGGAATACTGTCAAAGGCTGCTGATCCGGCAGTAGCTTTGCTCGAATTCAAATCCATGTAAACCTTATAGAGGATTTGGCTTAAAAATGGAAAAAATTAATGAACAGAAATCTTCATAAATAACCGTTTCACTTAGGCGAAATGATAGTTTACATTCCACAATCAATGACGTTAAAATTCCACACAGCAAAGACGTACGATACCTAGGCTTACATGTTGACAGACGACTGACGTGGAGTACACATTAAAAAACACGTCACAAATTCAAAACGCGCTTTTATTTACTGAAACGGTTATTGAACAGACGCTCAAAATTATCTTTAGTGAGTAAAATACGCATTTATAAAATAGTCATAAGACCAGTCTGGACTTACGAAATACAACTATGGGGTTCTTCTAAACTATTGCAAATAAATTTCCAACTGAATTTGAACTAAGGTGAACGCGATTCCTAGGCCTACTGACGTGAAGTTGATTAAGTGGGAGAAAAATCTGATCTTATTGTCTTCCTGACTGACGTTTCTGTATAAGTAGATTATTAAACTGCCTACAATTTTCGTAGTACGGGTGAATATCTTGTTCCGATGATGAATCTCAAAACTTATTGTGTCAATAAATCACGGACTTGTAGAAAGGTTTGGTTCCTTTATCTTTTCATTTTCAGCTGTATTATCAGAATCACTTCATATATTATGGTTTTTTAAATAATTTTTTGTCATTCATTATTTGGAACCCCGGAGAAGAGTTACCGTCTTCTAGCCGACTTTGTATATCATCTACGGTGATTTTCGTGTTGTCTTTTTTTGCACCGTAAAAATTGACTTTCGTTGTGAAGAATAGCAGTATAGCCTATGTGTACACTGTACTGTACTACGTGACATGACATCTAGAGTGCGGCACACGTTTGCCGCTGTACATAAAATTGAAAGAGCGTTTTAAATCGAGAAGCAGCCGTATTTTCATTATCGTGTTCTGAGTTAACTTTTTTTGTATTAAGTTGCAGCCTATTTGGTGTACGATGATACTTCGATTTAATAATAAATCTTTGCAATTTAAAATGAATTTGAGTAAAATTATATTTATGAGTAAAATGAATTTATGATTTGTTGTATTTGGTTACGGTTTAATACTGCGATTAAATAATAAATCTTTGAATTTTAAAATGCGTAGTAAAATGAATTAACAAAAAAATAACAAGTTAAAAAATCAGGATGAAAAGATTTAACTGAACCTCGCTAAGTTTCCTTGAGTGAATTAGCAGTCCGTTGAATTGCAATTGTATAAATCAATCCATAAAAAAAATTATTTTCATAAATATCAAGGATCTTATACTAAGAACTAAGTAAGTAATCTACCATGAGTATTAAATAGAGAGACAATATAGTATGTATAGGAAATAAGTACAGAAACATGAGAAGGAGGTTTAGATTCCTTTACCAAATTCATCAGCTCTCTTAATTTCTTCTCGTTCTGTTAATTCTTCCTGATAAATTCTCGCTACTGAAAAAGTTCATTTGGTGGTAACACTGGCAAAAGAGCTCCGATTAATTCCCCTATGTACTATTTTTATGTTCATCTTCACTACAAGTTATACTTCCTAGATAATAATCGATTGCCTAATCGACACGAGTGCCTTCGAAGCTTAGTATTCAGATAAAGCGAAATAATCAGCGTGCAAGGAAATTTGAAACCAGACAGAAAAAACATACGACTATTGTTCACAAGAGAAACACTGAGCTTAATGAGCAAATAATTCAATACTATGAAGTTATTTTTCACATGTTTTCTTATTGTTGGTAATGTATTGGTGGTACAATAAAAAGAGTCAAATAACTATAAACTGTTTCAGTATACTAAAAATGATGATGAAGTTACGTCTACAGTGTGTAGCGCTGTTAAGGTAGGAATCGAACCCTACTACTTTATGGTGCGGATGACAGTGTGCTAAACAATACACTACCAGCCGGACCTCTAATCGAATACCTTAATAAAGTATTGTTTAAGAACTGAGTAATATTTATTACTGACTCCACGACAGTTTTATTTATCTAAGTTAAACTTTTACTCTTATTATTATACCAATCTACAGAATAGCTCCTCGGAGAAAATTCCAATTTTCTCCATGTTCTTTTCCGTAAATTACTCTCGCGGGTCATTTCCACTTCGGTCAACTGCGTTTGGTCAGTAGGTTATGAGAACTCAAATGCATATACTACGGTTTAATGCTCACCAAAACTACAAAATCTAGCGACATGGTAGCTTTCATTGAAATAAATGTTCTTCAGTTTGTACAACGCCAAAAAAAACGTCGTATATTTTTATTATTTTCTGCAAAAATAATGCTCGTTATCGTACTTAATTTCCAAGGTATCGCGTCCTTTAACCCGTGGTAATTAAAAAAATAAACCTTACAATAGTGTGATTTTAATCTGTTACCAGAAGGGATTAAAATATTGTCTCATTATTTGTGATAGTTTCTGTAAGTTTCTTTTAGTACTTCTAGAAATACTGGAGTATTTTTCTTCAGAAAATTATTAATTTTGTTTTTTGTTTTACGTCTGACTGTTTTGCAATTTATGCTAATGCAGACGGTGGAGAATGAGGAAGATGAAAATGAGTGATAAAAAATTCCAGATCGGACCGAGAATCGAACCCGGGCCCCCTCGTAGAAGCCAGGGTCCCGGTTAAAAAAAATTAAAATCTGTTTAACCTTACAGACCTCCACTTTTTATATCCACTACATATTATTTTTGTACATACCGACTTTGTGTTAGATTTTACTATACCCTAAGCAGACAGAAGAACATCAACAGAGTTCTTTCACGTAGCTGCAGACAGAGTGAGGGTTGTCTTTACGGTTGCTGATATCCGGACGGAACAGGCACTAGAAGAAGCTGAAGAAGAAGAAGAAGAAGAAGACGACATTATACTGGAGGATACATCTATTATGTTACTAAATATCAATGCAAAATACCGACTCATAAGTCAGAATCTGCAAATAAGAATTTCCATTTAAATGTTAATGTCTGTTAGCTCTTACGATCCGGTTAAAATGAGAGGACAAGGCACGGAATTCTTTAACTTTTTATTATTGATTGTTAATTAAATTACCGCTACAAACACTAAACTTGTTTAAGTACTAAACTTTTTCTTTTAAATTTTCAAATTATTTTAAAATGATCGAATTCGTAATGCTTCAACCTAAAAAAATATTTAACTTAATTTGAAAAATTAAATATTTTAAACGTAGTTTAATTTATTTAATCTTTATGTATCAATCTTTATATAGCCTACTAGTTATATCAGGCTATGTTAATGTATTACACGAACTGAAAAATGGTAATGCATGTGAAGAATGAAGGTGATTGAAACACAAAATATACATATACTATATACAGTTTAAGGAAAGATTGCTGGAAGTAGAGTTAATACAGTAACAAAATTTTACAAATCTACTTGTTAAATACGTATGAAGGAAAGCCCAAAACGACTTCTGAAGGAAGTACAACTCTTGACTTCTTTTCGGTGAGAGAACCAATCCTGGGCCATGGCTAAAAAATGAAAAGTAGATTTATTTTAAAAACACCTGAGCAACGTTTTTAAACCATATTATAGACTGAATTTTATTTTGATAGAAATTTCCAGGAGTTCGTAACGTGACCAACTCTGTTATTGTTACTACCTAATTCTGTGAGTTTAAGTGAGGTGAAAAATAACATGAAACGTTCCATTGCACAAGTCACTTGGTCAATATTTAAGAACTGTAGGCCTAGATATAATAAAGAAGCTACATGAAAAAGGAATAATTTTTGTAAGAAACAACTTTGATACAATTCACAGAACTGCTCAGTTTCCTCTTCAGTTGAAATTGTCGACTATCTTGTAATTTCAGAAGCCAGCTAAACCATCCCATTCTCTGAGCTCCTAACAACCCATTGCCTTCTTTCAGTCGTATCAAAATTTTCTGAACGGATTTTATTAGATAAATGTGGTTGATTTAATACATGTGTTGTTGGAACAAAAACTGTACACATCGACCGTATTTTGGATATTAGTTCGGCATTCGACAAGTTTTCGCATATAGGGTTTTCTTAATTAAAATTTAAATGTTTTTGTACATATTATGGCATTCTCAGATCTTTTTAGCAGGTAGATATTTTGTTGTGCGTCAAGGTCTGAAATAATTTAATATCAGGCATATCGAAGCAGGTGTTTCTCGAGGTTACATGTTATATAGTGATTTAGTGATATAGTGATTAGAATTCTAATCTGTATTCCACCATTTACTTCTGACTTCCGGGATAATGAATTGGTGTCTGTAGATGCGTACGCATACGTTTCGTTAAGTCACAATGAATCACAATGAATCACCAGTCTATGAATCACCAGAATGTACATCGTTAAATATCCAAAATCACTTGAACGAGGTATTTTCATGACACAAAAATTGGAGAATTAAAATTAACCCCTTGAAGTCACTCGCTGAACTCTGTGCAAGTCACATTTACTTTAAAAAGAATAAATAGTTCACCTGTATACTTGGATAAGAATGAGAGAAACCATATGAAAATAAAGTTAGATATTTGGGCCTTCATTCATTTAGACCGTAGACTGACTTGGGGATAGTGTAAGGCAAAACGCTTGACAACAAAAATAATCGTAAAAATTCAACAGAAAATCAAATCCTCTACTAAAATATAAGTTATTAACGTTTATAAATCTTACTAACGACCGATCTGGACGGTATCAAAATTTTTCGAGACCACAAAGAAAAAGTTACATCCAGAAAATTCAACCCATCAGTCAAAAATATTTCACATGAATAACGAACGTTCGTTATTATTATATACCCACATTACTTAACAAATTTAACATTGCATTCGGATTTGAAAATTCCTTTTAACAGAAGCTGTTCTGATTAAAACATTCAAATTTTATCAGAAAATTAAGACTACATCAATCATCTAATACAGTAAATGGCAACACAAAATTTAACAACTCGCCGCCGATGATGAAAATTGAGTAGAGATCTACTGATCTAATAACAAAAAAATTTACATAGCTTAAAACGTTCCCATATTTGATTTTTTCATCGTACAGATTTTATCGAACTTTAAAATTTCAATATTTTATTTCATTTATTTTGCGTTCACATTTTTATTTTTCATGTAAATATTTATTTCTAAAGCTTTCAATTTTTTATCACACAGTATTGTCAAAATTTCTAATTTCTATGCTACTTCTTGTTCTGTGTATTCTATATTATTCTTGCTATATACCTATATTTATTATAACTTTTTCTATGTTTTATGTTCCTTATGTATTTTTAATTTTTATGTAATTTATGTTTTTAGTTTTATTATTTTTTTTTTAAACTCTTAAATTGTATACAGGTATGTATTCTTTAAAGAAATTTTTCTGTTTTCTCCCACATCATTTTTTATTAAAATTTTAGTTCAACTTTTGGATAGTTATATACTATGTATATTGTGTAACTTCCAAATAAAGAATATAAGTAAAAAGATATATAAAACATAATTCTGAATAAATCAACGTTGAAATCATCCATTCAGAAATAAAATGAATACAGTTTTAGAGTACTTCTGTAAATTTCAACATCTTAATAGAATGTTTCAGGTCATTAGCGGTTTAAATAATGTTAAACATATCATAAAATTTATGACGTTGATAATCCATTTGACGTTAAAATCAAAATTCAAAGAGGAACCAATATGATTTTAGGACTTGCATTACAGATTTTTTGTGTTACTATAAATCAACGATCTACTCTTATAGAACACTGAACAGATGTGTTGTAACTACTATAAGTCATGAGTAATACCTCCTGGTTCTATGAATTACAAACTTTTTGTTTTGTTCTTGATGTAAAAGTATTAAAATAAATCTGTAAGGTGAAGGCTGTGTCGTCTTCTATGAGTTTTACTGTTATCTAGGATATTGATGGCTTCTGGATTCTGATGATCACGTCTTGAAAGTCGTGTTTGGTAACTGGTGAAAAACTTCTGTATTTTTTCTTGTACAGTAAAAGTATTCGGATCACTGTGGATCACAGTATTGAGTACGTACCAAGCCGATTCTGTGATATTTTGAAGTATTTCTGACTAAAACATTTAAATTATTTCAGTATTTCTATGATTTTTTACGCTAGAGTTAATATTTCGTATGTTCACACAAGTTTGAGTATTGTTTTGTAAAATAATAACTTATTTTATGTGTTGTAGATACCTTAATAAAAATTCAGCGTGACATTATTTTGTGTTGTTTTCTGTCAACGTCACACAACTCAAAGATTGTTATACGATTGTCGTATGTTTGACTTCCTTTAGATTTTGCTAATTTTGTGATCTTAATTATTAATTATTCAAAGAAGATAAATAAATTGTAATGTTGTAACAATTTACAGTAACTAAAAAGAAAACTAGTATAAATTTTTATGTAACGTGGTTTTGTGGGTTTTTACGCATGCAGTTCACAGTTTATATGTAAATAACTTTAAAAAATATAGAGTAAGAACAACAGCTATAATTGGCAATAGAGTAGTACTGAGGTAATAAAACAGAAATCTGGTTTATTTTAAAAATTAGAAATTTCCAAATGTTACTAGTTTACTTTTTTGTGATTCAATAAAGTTTAAAGTCTACACTGTCTACAAAGTTTAAAGTCTACAAAGTCTACGCTGTGGGCAACGACACCATAGTATTTCTTGACTTCACCTCAAAACTACTCTACCCATTCCAGCCAAACACCACACTGAAACTTGAAATTGACCACTAATTTTACTTCTGATAATTGTGGCAAGAAACTCAAGGCAAGATATTCTTGTAATGCTCCTACATTATTGTACTTTTCCTGTGTGTTTTAACTTTGACTGTATTTTTTCATGTGACGTTATTAACGCTAATGTTCACATTATAAAAAGAAGTCCATTTGATACAATGCCTGTTAATTCTTAGTAAAAAGTTCACCACTGTTAAATTAAGCGGACAGATCACTAACGTAATGTGGCATAAATTTTGAAACATTCAGAGCCCTACCTTGACACACAGGCATTAAACTAAATTCATTGTATTTTTACCGTACTGTAAAAATTAGAAAAAAAAACACGTAACCGTAGTTAACATGCAAATCGTTCGTCGGCGTAAGTAGATGATTATGCAACGCTCATATCAAAGTTAATTTTTGTCAATGAACAACGCAATATGTATAAATGTGTGCATAATTTATGTAATGATAAAAAATTAAAATATTTTTAAAAATTCAATTCGTCGATCGGCGTAAATACGCGTAGATTGCATTAAAACACTCATACCAAGGATTTTTTTCAATTAGTAATTCAATGTTTACGCTTCGTGTGTAATACGAAAAAAAGTTATTATTTTGGAATATCAATGTGTTAATTGAGTTTTAGTTTTGCAATATTAATTTAGTATTAAGTATGTATATTTTTGAGGTAACATTTGACATAGTACTCCGAGATCCAGTACTTGAAGATTTAAAGAAAAGATTGCTTTAGCTACCTGCGAGGACAAGCCAAATTTCGTTGAAGTTCGACGTGTCGTCGTAGGCTATAAATAGCGCAAAGGATAAAGTTTATTTTTTTACTATACCTTCTTATAAAAATTAAAAAAGTTCGCAAAGTCATATTTAATATAATTTCTAAATAACGTCTCATTTAAATCTGCTCTTCAATCAACGCTTCCAACTAATTAAAAACCAGCTAGGCCTAGAGTTATTCATAATTGTTTAAAAATATTCTTGTATTAAACAAATTATAAAAATTTTAAAATGTTGATTTTTCTGTATTTTCTATTCAATTTAATGTTGTGGTTCAGATCATCTGCAGAGTTCTTTCAGAAACCACCTCCAGTTCTGTTGAAATACATGCTACGTACTTCATGTTGTCGTTAGTTGTAAGAATTTCCATTCATTCTAGTACCCAATACCATGTACTCATTCCCCACCCTTTACCGTATCACCCCTCTACTGCATCGCAGTTGTGTTTCCATGGTAACTGCGAGGCACCAGATACAAGCAAAGGTCATAAGGTCAACACGATCTCTGTGCCCCCTTATCATTCTCTTTCAATGTATCTAATACTATTTTCTCTATATTCCTCTTGTATTCGCCGTTACTCTTTCTCACTGATATGCACTCTTCTTTACTTCTTCGTTACCATAGAGGATTAATTCTCCGGCCGTTATTCGGTTTCACACACAGATAAGGATTGAACTTTTTGATTTAACTCTTTGCCAACTTATATCACATGGTCAGTTTTCAGCATTGAATAACCCCGGACAAAGTGGTATCTGACTTTACTATAAGTTGTATCAATATGTGATACATTTAGGAAATGAATGAAACCCTACAATGATCCCTGTCCCTGTCCAGACTTTACCAAGAATGGTATGTACCCCTCCAGAACCTGAGCCGCCGCGCCGCCACCACTGAAGAAGTAGAACTTTAAATTTTACGATACTCAGCTATGAGTATATTTTTTATCACATACGCCAGACATGTTCACCACGAAAGTAAACATTCATTATTGGAAAAGAACTTCATGCTAGACCAATTTTTTTGGAATGACAAAACAGTTTTAGTTTTCTTGGAATATTTTTTTAAAAGACAGTGGATAATGCATAATTAAACTACAAGATTGTCAAAAATTTGTATAAAATCAAGCCGTAAAAAGCTTTCAGCTAAAGATCTTATTGTTTGCGTTTTGATAAAATAAAGAAGCTTAGCTTTGTATTAAAAAGTTGTAAATCTACATTTTCTCTATTTTCTACTCGGGTGTAAGTCGTAATTTAATAACGTAAATGGTATTATGAAATTTACAAATTATTTACATTATGTCCTTCTACATGGTTAGGCCTATAAGTTATTTACTGTAACGTTAAAAATATTGTCTATTATGGGATCTGTTCAAATTTTTTGACATCTTTACAGTATGTGCTTGAAACGATTAATGCCAAATTGAATTCGAGTATTAGTAAATACAGTTTAATTTAAATAAACCGATTTACTTAATTTATAAATGTAAATTTATGTCCCAAACGATTCAATCAAAGGTTTAAAGTATTACTAAAATGAGGTTGCAAAGAAAACGTAGGCAAATTGATTGTTTTCAGTTGAGAATAAAGTGATGAATTGGTTACAAGCCCGAGTCTAAGACTTAAGAGAATTGGGAAAAGGATTTTCTAATATTATCAGTAAGAAAGCTAGTGAATGGAGTGGAACTATTGGAACCGGGCCAGTTTATTATACACTACAGTCGAGAAGTACATCTTTGCTGACTAGATACTTCTTACAATATTTACCCTTCGCTTTGAAAGATTAAGAGATTGATAAAGAAGAAGAAACGGTACATAATGTAAATAAATTAAGAAGCACTGTTCAAAATTTGTTGTTGAGCAGTATAACAACAAAACCTTTTCAAATAGATAAATGTCCAATAGTTAAAATTGTTCAGGGTATACAGTTTTTTGCACTGGTTACTCTAAACCGTTTGCCCTATTGTACATAACAGTATATTCCATTGTTCCTTTTCTAATCTCGTATTCAAGTTAAATATTTCCATTTATTTCAAACAAGAGTTGGATTTAATGTATTTTATGACTATAGTTTAATTTTATTAAGAAAGTATGTAAGCCTTTTTATTAAATTCTGTGAGTAGGACTAATTTTTTTTAAATTTTGTAGGATGTTAAGTATATTTAATGTTTGTTCTTTAAATATTTCATTTTTGTTTCAGGTAAGAAAGAAGATGTAACATTTATAATTAACATAGTATGATAAAGAAACAGGTCAGTCAAATTTTTTAAAAATTTTATGAGCCATTTTTGTTTTGTTACATATTAATACAAGTTAAATAAGAAGTAGTAATAGGCCTAGATGAAATCAAAGAACAATTACTGTTAACAGATTATGCTTTTATTTATTAAGAATTTAAGGATTATGCTTTTTATTTATTAAGAATTTAAGGATTATGCTTTCATTTTTAAGGAATTTGAAGGACTAATGAAAAATTCTAAATTATGAAAATGCATTAATAGGTAACTTTTACAATGATTACATCGTCTTAAGCCAAAAAACGTTTATCTTAACTGTAATTTTGTGTACAGTACAATATATCTTCTCTAAAATATTCTTAAAATCACTTAGTGCTCCTAATATGCAATCAAAATAAATACAGAACCACTATAAACTTAATTCGGTGGGCTAAATTTCAGAAGAATATTGTTATACCTTCAAGTTTGCGTGAAGTAAGAAGTATGACGTCATCTGATTACGTGTAGCCTCACACAGGGTAACAAACAAATGAAAATTCTACGTAACTTATTCCATTACCAACCTCCTATCAGTTTCTCCGTATGTGGTATTTGTTCGTACAGTACATCATTTTTTCTTATTGCTACTTGAAAACAGAGTTGGGGAGAAGGAAGCTAAACAGAGATAAAAATGAAAATTTAATGATTCAACTGTTATATAAATGTAAACATTCTAGTGAAATAATTAATGACTCTAGAAATAAGAAAAAAAGTTTACTACATTGATATTACTAGACATGTCATTTTTTTGACCGCTTGCAACCATGCTTATTGTTATAAGCATTTATATGTACTATTTACCTGTAAATAAGTATTAATTTATCAGTCATATAATTATTTTTTTTTATTTTGAAACTATTACTAAAACGATTTAATTCAGTTGAGCCGTTAAGGGAAATATAAAATGTTGGTTCTTTTCTAAGTCCTTGATTTTCTACACTATTGTTGAGGAGATTGATAGCCAAGAGATATATTATTTTCTTTTATACTTCATAATTCGATTTCTAAATTCTTCTTTCACTGTGGAAGTCAAAGTTATGTTGGAGTACTTCATTAGGCACGTACCAAGGTGCACTGAATATCAGACGAAAATACTTTGATAGGAATCTTTGTGTTATTCATATATTTGTATAATATGATAATGTATATATACTGTACTTTGTAAAATTTAACTTGAGCGCCTCGGTTTAGTGTACGAGCTACTTTGATTTCCACTTTTGATGACGAATAATTTCTGAACCAGTGCCGTTCTGAAGAAAACACTCAAACACTTTGTATAGAGAATTTAATATCTATAAATGTATTTTATTTTTATTGTTCATTTACGCAGACTCTTTGATTTCTGCAACAAAATAAAAACTTAAATGATATTTTCAATAGGCAGCCGAACCTGTCCTGGAGTCCGGAACTTTTGATAAGTCATTTAGATAGCTTTCAGAAGTGTGCTTGCTAAATTTGAAAACTATATGAATTATTTACCAAAAAAGCCTAAAACAGGGGTTTGGCGAACTGAAATGTAAAAACATTCCATTCCAATCTAAATTAGAATAAAATCAGAGAGACAAAGAAATATACACACGCTTTCCAATCATATCTTCTCCACGCACCAATTCTCTCTCAGATAATTCTGAGAGACCTACTCTAATACACTCTAATACCGACCTACCCTCTGTAATAACTATCAGAAGAAAAATCAACTAGCAGTACACACTAATACGTAAATAATAATTGTATTTTCTATACTTATATATATTTCTTACTTATGTTCTCATAAGAACAACTAATTATTTTAATTACTAAATAAATTAAACTCACTCTTTTAATCTAAACATGATCCGCTCGATAGAGTTTACCATTTAAAAATGTTATAACTTTTACCTCAAAACGTGGTAAAATTTTAAAAAAATATTGATTTCATAACGGTATCGTTAAATTTGCCATAAATTAAAATTCAGCAACTTCAGGAAGTTTAAACATGTTGCACATGGTGTACTGGACCGAGCAATTGGCTTCTTCGCCAGAGATCCGGGTTTGATTTTTTGGTCAGGTCTGGTATTTTCTCATCACTCATTTTTATTTGTCTCCCTCCATCGTCTGCATTAGCATTAAAGTGTAAAACAGTTGAATGTAAAACCAAAATATATATAAATATATTTTATATTTTATTATATTATATTATTATACTATTTTATTATATATTATTTTATAGTTATATTTTAAAATGAAGGGATTCAAATTTTACATGATACAAGATTTTGTGAATGATGCTTTGTAGAGGTTTTATTCTTGAATAAACATTCATATGATAAGTAATTACTTTTCCTGCCATAATACGCTCTTTTTCTTTTAATATATCTCAGAAAATATAAAGCACGGTAACGAACATAAATCACTGCACCATTTTCTGTATCAATGGATGTATAATGGACATATCTGAAAAGTTTTCAACGGGGAACTAGATCTAGATGAGACCTAGACATTATAACAAGTAACTCATTAATATTTATTGGCTCATTACTAAAGCGAGAAATGTGATACCGTAACTAAAACAGCAGGTGCAAGTAGATAGGAAAACAAGTTTTCTACTTGTGGTGAAGAAATGAAGTTACACAGTACTGTTTAACAAATCCAAATTCTTATTAGGATGCTTCATTACTATCAATCAAATAGTAACTGAATAATGTTTCAACCGTATAATTTTTACTCCTAAGATAAATTTTAGTTTATACATGTTAATATATGTGCATTATTACGAAGAAAATACATTTACATTGAGTTTTACCAACAGCATCCATAATAAGTTATCGCAGCTATTTAAGTAATATAAAAAATAACCTGTCTTAAAACAGATTAAAAGATGCGACAGTTAATTTTGTAATGCAATGTTTAATAGCTTAAAAATATTAAACAAAGTTTTAAATAATTAATTACATTTTTTGTTAATTACAAGTTCCGTCAGCCGTTTGATACCTAATTAGCAATTACTTCGGGTTGTGGAAAAGTGGATTTTAAGGTATTAATATTTTAAGATTCTAACTGGGAATCGAACTAGGACTTTCTGCTTTGCAGTCTGCTTAGATAACCACTGCATCATGAAAGTATCCTAAATTATTTGTATACTCTATAAGTACAAAGTAACTGTTATCTTAAATTTAAACTATCTTCTTTAGTTTCATCAGTCATTACGTGAAATTAGAAATTAGATGATAAAACTCCAGCATTAGGTAAAGCCCCAAAATTCTTACCTTGTACGTTAATAAATGCTGAACTTTGCATTTCAGTAAAATTTTACCTTGAATTCCCATTTTTGTGAACCAAAAAAATTAAAATTTAATTACTATAAGAAATCAAACCCATTAAACTCATTTACTTGAATAAACCCCGTTGTATTGTAAGAAAATTATGTACAACGCATATTTTGTGCTAATACTGATTTATGCTGCAGAAACTTGGACAGGTGGAAGGAAGGCATAAAGTAGAGTACAGGCGGTGGAAGTAAACAAAAAAAGGTAGAGTGAGAAATTATGTAATTAGGTAACAATTTGGAGAATGGATTAGGATGACAAGAAGAGGTGGACAGACATAGCCTAGATGGTTTGTTCATCTTAATAAGGTGGAAGAGGATAGGCTGCTGTACTTGGAGATAAAGGTAAAAAGACTTAGTGGAAGACCAAGAGCGAATTGGATGGACTCAATGATGGATGAATTGGGAAAAATATTTTGATGCCAAGAAAGCAATAGAAAAGAAATGATTCAACTATAAACAGAAATAGAGAGAAATTGTGTAGGGCCTTACTGAAGAAAACCTGTAAGAAGAATAAAGAGGATGACGATAATGATGGATAACCTGAAGAAGTTTTGGGTAAAATAGAACCTCTCTTATATTTTTACTACAAATTGATACAACGATAATATGATGCTTTATAAATATCAGAAAAGGAATATGGAGAAATCAATTCAACTGAAATTTAACCTCCGTGGAAAATCAAATTTAAGCGATACTATGTTATCTGATTAACAGCCGTGAAGTAATTTAACATGTAAATCTGAACGGACTCCCAGGAAAAGTTTACTGAAGCTATCGAATTCAATTTCCAAGAAATAGCTCTGACTCACAGTTAAAATACCGGTAATTAATAACCTATTATGTTACTTCGGCCCTTTAATTATAGAGCTAGTCAGTCAAAATTCCTGCTTTTTAGATGTTCGGTAATATTTTACTAGCTAAATATCCTATAAATTCTAAGTACGCCTATGTGGGAAGTCGTGTTCATGTAAGTAAAATAAAACAAAACCTACTAAGGTAAATTTGTACTAAGTATATCATTTCCAAATTATTTATTGATTAATTCTGGATATGACCCTCCTGCAAAAACAGCTTCTAAACTGTAAGGAAGGTTTAAGATATGTCGTCATAATTAACACAAAGAAAATTCACAAAATATCGCAAAAATTATAAAAAAAATTATTTACGTTAATTTACCATCATTTTTGATTTCTCATTTGTTTAAAACTGTTACTGCACAACACAGTAACCTTCTTATACGCGACCTGAAATTTCTAAACCATCAGGTTGCTGCCGACATCTGTGTCATGTTAATGAAGTAGACATGATTTTGGTTCTTACACACTGTTAGTTGGCAACTCCTGTTATTGTTGTAGACTTTGCACGGACTATCTTTCACCTGTGAGTAATGTATTAAATCATTCTCCCATAATCACGTTTATGGTTGTTTGTATTACTTGTAAAGTAAAGAAAATTTTATAAAAGAAAAATCTTTTAGCCTAATATTAGTTTTTCTGTTTTATGTATACCTTTTTGAGTTGATTTTAATATTAACGAGTTAGAATTTTTTGATACGTTGACTAAACTCCCTCAATTATTTTTTCATAAACAATTTTTACTGGAATTTATTTATCGGCATGTAAATTCAAAACATAAGAAGCTTTTGAAATAAAATTTATATAATTATTTAGGACGTTGCAGTTTAACTTGCTTTGTTGCTTGCTTCTACAAGTTGATATTTTCCGGGTACTCGTATTTCATACAAGCTAAAGCTACATTATGCCAGATACTTTAAATTTTTCTATAAGAGAATAATGAATTTTTGCTAGGATGTCTCCTACTGAATATTTTTTTTTAATTTACAACAATAAATATTATATTGTTACCTTAATACAGTGATTCTCAACCTTTCTTGCTCCGAGACCCCCAAATAGTAAAAATAAATAAAATTAACATTTCGCGACCCCCCCCTTTATAATAATAGTAAGCCTTACTATTAATAATTTAATTTTGACTTTAATTATAATTGTAATATATTTTTAATATTATATAATCAAACTGCACTAATTTTATGTCTTTAAAAAAAATACAGACGGTAAAAAAATGATATACAATTATTGCTATTATTTTCTATTGCTGCGTTTATACTTTTATAGAAGCAAATTACAAGTTCCAACTTGATGTGTACGTGCTCTTTGTAATTTTAATACCCTTCTACAATACTCACTGAGAGAAAATGTTTGAACATGCATAGCGCTATGGACGTGTTTGAACAAGTCGTGCTGTTACTAGTATTTAAAAGACGCTGGCGATCGCACAACATCAGTTTAGTCTTGAATCCGAAGCGTTCGTCTGCTCCTTTATTTTTAGTGGTGCGATTGAAGTCAATCGTGAAACCGACTTTTTTTCTTATGCGAAATGGATAAATCTGTGAAAAAACGATTTCATTATTGTTTCGCGGCCCCCTACAATATCACCACAACCCCCATGTAGGTCGCGCCCCCAGGTTGAGAATTACTGCCTTAATAAGTACTAATGAGTAGAAATATAAATTTTGAGTTTTAAATTTTTGGGATTAGAAGGCTTGAAAATTTTCTACATGAGGTCAAAAATTAATTATAGAAACATCTTCGTATTATGTTATAGAATGTCCAATGTTAACAATCTCAATACGAATGATTGTTAACCGAATTCTCGTACACGCGAAGAACATACTTGTAAATGTGCCTATTTGTAAAAATTTATGTATACGTTAAACTATAATATTTAGTATTTTTGTGTATACGAACATACACTAAAAAGAAGTTATAGTGAAACTCGCAGGACTTTCTATAATGAATAGATTTAGAACAACCAAATAAACAATTATTGGAGTAAAAGGTACAGGGTATGCTAAATACGGAAGGATTAAGCGGGATAAACTGACTTTGACATATTTACAAGATCCATGTGTTTCCGTGTAAATCAGGTATTAGTAAATCCGTAATTTACATAGTTGGCCCGGTAAGAATTCAAGATTGCAAGAGTAATCTGGTTTCTCGATTTCCCCATTCTGCTTCAGGACTAAGTGTGAAGACTACACTGAATTATAATCTGAACGTCAAGTAATGATAAAGTTAAATGAATTAACAAATTACTATTTTAAGAAGATTTGAAGAAGAAGTGTTTAACTGACATTAACTTTTATAATCCTTTATACCTTTAACTTGATCCTAAATAGATCTTAATTAATAATTTAATTAGTATTTGACCGCCAATACTTTAATATAATTATTGTCTCTGAGTTGCAGCAAACCAAATAATATATATTTATTCGGATGGAGTTTATTTTAAAAAATCCCTTTCATTAACCAACGCGTCTCATAGCTGGTGGCAATTTTTAAAAAGGCTTATCTTTGACCAATCGCAAAAACCATTAGTGATTTCTGTACAATACTTTTTAGGAGAAATCAAATGACACTATTTTTGTTTCTAAATTTCAACTTTGATTTCTTGACTTCCGGTTTTGGGTCACTACCGGCAAACACCGGAACTTAAAACTAAATCCAGGTTCGCTAACATTTTCTGTAGATCACGAATATAAAAATTGTTTATTGTTAGCTCTAGTTTATGACATCTGAGTTTGACGGACGAACGGATGTAGAAAAATAATACCAATTAAGCTAAACTGTCCGTTAAGTTAACTAACCATGAAACATGAGCAACTTTATTACTGATTAAATTAAATATTTAATTAATGTTGAATACATTAATGTATTACTCACGGTTACTTTACTACACGGTAGGAATCATCGACAATATACGCAGTGACAAGCTCCGCTCCCTGACGTCACTAGTAACAAGCAACAGCCGACGCACGCTGACGTAAGGTGTCGAGCTGCGATGTTTACTATAAGTCTTATAGATTTACTTTTATAGTCTTATACGGTCTGTAATACTTTACTAGTCTTTAATATTGGTTTGTTGCGCGATTGCCTGGTGTTCTAATTACGATAGATACCAAAAGGAGTTGGGCATTAAGTTTCACCGTTTTCCAAAGGCCAGTGAAACTAGATTGAAGTGGATAAATGCTTGCAAGCAGGTCGATTCATTTTCTGCTGATAGCAGTCGCGTGTGTTCAGCAAATTTCGACAAATCAGATTATGTACGCGATTTAAAGTCCGAGTTGCTACACCTTCCAGTAAAAAGGCGCACTAAAGACGAATTCAGTCCCACATTTAAATTTACCGATTTGTGTGCCACCCTACGTCCGGTAAACCCGACTTGTAGGGAACGTAAAAATTTAGCAGAAAAACGATACGCTCGTAAGGAAGTTTATGATATTTTAAACTCATCATCCAATCACAACAGGCAATTCACTAAATGAAGGAATACCCGTAGGGTAAGGTTCGTTTTAATGAAGAACCGCCAAATTTGAATGTTGCGCAGTCAGAGGAAACTGATCTCTTAAAACGTGAGAACGCCGAATTAAAAGAAGAAAACAAGTTACTTAGAGAAAAACATTAGGCCACGAACGAAGAATTATTAAAATTAAAGTCGATTTCCCGAGTAAACATACCTAAACAGCTATGTTTATAAAAATAATGCAATAATCCTACCGTTTCTACGCACCGGCCGAGTTGTTGAAGACCAAACTACGTCATCACTCACATTACATCTCACAGCAGCTGCGTGTGACCGCTACCGTCTAGTATAGTAAACGTGGTTACCCGTGGTTTAACTTAAGTTGGTTGTTGTAAGTTGTCTGGCTTTGATATATTGTAAGAATTTATAGCCAAACAAAATTGTAAAGACACTACACACTTACACAAAAGTATAAATACACAATTCCAAGGAAAAAAATTTACTTAAAAAACTAGATTAGAGATCTACTTGAAACAGTGTAAGAAGACACATTTTAGAAATAAAAGAAGCGTAAAGAAAATACGAAACAGTACTAATTACATATCGTTGGAAAATTCTATTGTACTCAACAAAAGAGAAAAGGCGCACATGAATAACGGAACTAAACAAATTTAATAAAAGTATAATTTTAATGTAGGAGGAATTGCAGGCCGTGAAGATCACAGACTGACTGGGTGGACAAAGCTGTATAGGAGATTGGCTTGGGGAATGAAGATTGTGATAATAAGAGGATTAGGATTAGAGAGATAGAAAGCAAGAGCCTATTAAAAAAATTTTTAATGTATTTTTTATAAACAAACAGAATTCCCTACCTCATTTTTTGAAAGTATATAGTTGCTCTGTTGTTCGTATGGTTCAATTATTATTACACACGTTCGTAAGTAAAGGTAAATAAGTAGACTCTGAACATTTCATCACTTAAATAAACTTTAACTAATGACGCTACTGTAATATAGTAGGGCGTAGCGATGCGCATTTATAAAGTACAGATGCATGCGCGTTTACTTTTTTCGTCGTATTTTGTGTGTGTTCTTTACAAATTTAAAAACGCACTCGTTCTCTTGTTCAAGGACTGGTTTGGATGCATTACGTTCTCTTTCTATCTGCGCTCGGTTTGAACATACCAACATACCATTCTATTTATTTTTCTTTTTTAAGTTGTTCTTGTTTTGTTTTTAAGTAGCGTAACCCATGATGTGTGTGAATGTAAATGTGTTTGCGTTTATACTAACCCTTGCCCTCATGAGTGTGATTTGTAACATTCTCACTGTGCCTGTGTAGTTGAACCAACTAAGGCCGTAAACCCCTTCACTTCCTCTCTTTCCATTCCACTTAAACAGAATCCTCTTCTACGTGTAAAACACGTTGACCCTTGTAGAATTTAAACAGTAACAGTAAATGCGCCAGCTATAGTAGAAACAACAAAATATTTTAATTTCTTCTACTTAACAAACTGAAATAAAACAACACTTGAAATTCTGTTTATTTTTAGGTAACCCAGAGATGTCTTTTATTTATTGGAAAACACCTTGCATTAACATTCTGTATTTTTAGCTTTAATGTGATAGTATTCTGCCCATAACAGACAGGTAGAGTGTCAAATTATATACACTCCATCTGTTCGTTGCAGGGATAAAATAAATAGTTCTGTTTCTTATAACATGGTCAGCCAATTAAATGACTGCATCATTTAAGAACAGAAGTGGTAGAGGTGTAAAAGACACTAATCAGAGTTATCTCCTCTGAAAGTAATGAATTTCATTATACATTTAGACTCTGTAGTGAATGAAGGAAAAGTGTCATTTGCAGAGTGGAAAGTATTTGCTGTTTAAAGGGCACGCCATGCTGATAAGCGTACTTTTTCACTCAGTGATGAGGTTGTCGCCCTCAATTTTTGTAAGAATATAATTATATGAACATGAACGAATGATGTACGGAATAAACTGGTCGTAGTCGGGGAACACCTACTACGAACCTAAAACTACTAGAAAATTAGTAAATTATCGAATAATTTACAGAGTGTCTCACGAGTAACCCGACAAACTTCTAAGGTGGTTTCCTCTCATCAAAATAATGAAAAAAGTTTATACAAACATGGGTCCGGAAACGCTTCGTTAGCGAGTTACGGCTAGCGAAAGATTTCGCCCTGGGTTCAGAACATACGCTTAAATAAAGTCATCCTAGAGGTCTAGGAAACGAATTTTGTGAGTAGATTTGATGGTTTTTTATGTATTTTGATCCAACCAATTGAATAAAATAAGTTCCAGAACCATATCTCTAGTAGTTTTTGTAATATCCAATGAAAAATGGACAAATCTGTGCATAAAAATACGTTTTTTTAGGTTTGAAGAACAATAACTGTGTTAAATGGCTAATAAATGTGTAAATTTATTTAGCAAATCTTGTAGAGATTTTAGTTCTAAAGAGAATGATGTAAAATAGGCCAATAATAATCAAACACAAAGTTTAAAAAATTTATGTTCAATTAAATCAACACATACGAAAAATAAGACAGAAAATTTATTTGCGAATACAATATTCAGTTAATTAAATAATTACAAAAATTTACATTATAAAACATTGTAGGTTGAGAAACAAGATTTTAAAAATACAGCGTCAATTGAATTTATTTTAGTTTATTGAAAATCGAGAGTTGGCAACACTGCTGCAAAAACAATTGAATCCTAGTCATTGTACAGCCGTCCGACAATAGAGTTGTCGCAGTAACTAGTCTGACATCTTTGGTTTGTGCAGTGTAAATGTATTATCGTATTATTTGTAATTCATTCGTGTTTTTTAACGATAAGATGCCATTCGCATTTTCAAATGAAGAGTTCGCAGATATTGTTTTCGTCTATGGTTTTGCCAATGGAAATAGTCGGGCAGCTAAACGTGAATATGAAAGATGATTTCCGAATAGAAGAACACCTACTCACGAAACATTTACATCGGTTTTCAATAACTTACGAACAAATGGATCTTTTCCTGCCGTTTCTTGTCCGCGTGAACGTCCTGTAATACAGCTTGTATGCGAACAACATAATATCATTGACATGATACAGCGCAGTCCTCAACTTAGCACTCACCTACTTTCAAATAGATTAAACATATCTCGTAGTACAGTCTGGAGAACATTGAAAAAAAACAACTTTTATCCAAATCATTTACAAAAAGTTTAAAATCTTCATCCAGGTGACAGTGCATTAAGATTACAAATTTTTCGATGGGTGTTAGAAAATCAAAATAATGTAAATTGTATTTTATTCACGGACGAATCGTTGTTTGCAAGATACGGAATGATAAATTTTAAGAATAGTCACTGGTGGTCAACTGAAAATTCAAAAGCAGTTGTTGAGTCAAACTTTCAAATTCGATTTTCTATAAATGTATGGTGCGGTATAACTGGGGACCAGTTAATTGGCCTATATTTTATTTTTGAAAACCGCCTTTACAGGTCATGTGTATAAAGACTTTTTGAGAATCAACTGCCAGTTCTACTTGAAGATGTACCACTTGAAAGAAGACACCAAATTATATTCCATCATGATGGCGCACCGGCACATTATTTACAAAATGTTAGAGAGCACTTGCAGATAAGTTTTCCGGGCAGATGGATTGGTCGAGGAGGGCCAGTTAATTGGTCTCCTAGGTCCTCTGGTTTAAATCCCTTGGATTATTACCTTTGGGGTCATTTAAAGCAGCTTGTATGCGCAGAACCAGTTAATTCCAAAGAAGAATATTATTGAACCGAATTTTAAACGCGTGTGAACTACTTAAGAACAACCGAGATGGTATCAGAAAGGCTACACGTGGTTTCATTAAACGCGCTAGATTGTGCACAAATGACCAAGGAAATAATTTTGAACACCATTTGTAAGGTATTGATATTGAAATAAAAGATTCAGCAATTAGGCTAAAATGTTTTTGTTTACGAAGAACGTTAATTAAAAAGATATTGCAATTTCTGTCTTATTTTTCGTATGTGTTGATTTAATTAAACATAATTTTTTTAAACTTTGTGTTTGTTTATTATGGGCCTATTTTACATCATTCTCTTCAAAATTAAAATCTCTACAAGTTTTGCTAAATAAATTTACACAAATTTATTAGCCATTTAACACAGTTATTGTTCTTCAAACCTAAAAAAACGTATTTTTATGCACAGATTTGTCCATTTTTCATTGGATATTACAAAAACTACTAGAGATATGGTTCTGGAACTTATTTTATTCAATTGGTTGGATCGAAACACATAAACAACCATCAAATCTACTCATAAAATTCGTTTCCTAGACCTATAGGATGACTTTATTTAGGCGTATGTTCTGAACCCAGGGCGAAATCTTTCGCTAGCCGTAACTCGCTAACGAAGCGTTTCCGGACCCATGTTTGTATAAACTTTTTTCATTATTTTGATGAGAGGAAACCACCTTAGAAGTTTGTCGGGTTACTCGTAAGACACTCTGTATAGACCATACTGTGACGTTTATTCGGTTTACTATTGACTCACTTACAAGAGGGGTCAGCTGAATTTATACCAGCAAACAGTTTTTTTTTAAAATAAAGAATACAAAGCAAAGGATAATTGAGAATAAAATAACAATAGACATGATAAAATACCACAAAAGTCCAGAAAAGTACATAATACATAACAATCCAATTCTTCCTTAATGTACCTTGGTGTAGGAATACAAGTGATTCTGCAACAGGAAAGTAATAAATCTCACTGACTCGACTTATACGAAAACACTAATATCAAAAACCCGAATATCCTTTTTGCTGATGTACCACACCAATACGTTACGTGCTTACAAAAAACTCATGGTATGTTATCAGATAGGGCGTTGATAAATACAATTAGATAATATGCTGATGACAGTGTTGTATTATGTGAGAACATTCATTCACGGTTTTCAACACTTATTTGATAAGGTGAATCAGGCTGGAGGGAAATGCGTTCGGAAATCAACTTTTTCAAAACAAAATATATGTTTTTTAGTCGTCAACGATAATTATGATGAGGCTTCTTTACACAAAAATCAAAATATCGTAGAGTGGGTTCATCCGTTTACATATTTTATAAGACAAATTACTTACCAGGTAAATTATGAGTTAAAGAATAAAATTTATTCTATATTTAATATATAACAGGAGATTCTTGAACGATCGTTTTTTAGAATGAGGTCATTTTTTGGAATGATTATATGAACTCAAAGGTACGCCAGAGGATGATGAAATCCTCTATGCGGTCTGTTTTGTTGTATATATCAGAAATGTTGTCCCTTAAAGCTGCAATCATCAACCGTACTGAAGCAATAAATATGTGGCTTTACAGCACTAAAAACAAATGATTCATTGTTGCAGAGTGTTCACTCAGTGAGGGAGCTTTTTTAATTTTTTTAGTGCAGAAGGTTTGAGTACTTGGCACACGTTGTTCAAATTGACTATTATAAACTGCTTCAGCTTGTATTATAGGAAAACGTGATGAGTTGTATTGGAAAAGGGCAGGTGTCCTGATTGAGTAATATGAGGAATTGGGCCGGAATTTCCGGCATTGCGGAGTTGCTCCTTCTATTGAGTAATAGGAAGAGCACATCGTAATCATAGCCTATGTTAGGTAAAATCACAAAAAAAAGGTATATTGTAAAATAGGAGTTCTCAATCGAAGGCTGTAGGATTGATTCCCTACAGAAAATGTAGAAAATGTTTAAACTTTCCAATCCAGTAATATCGTTAATTACGTTATGGTATAAATAAATTGTTTGGAACTTTGAGAAAAAGATGATAGGCCCCAAAATTTTTAATGAATTATGATAAAATACTAGTTGATAAAGTTGACCGGGTTGTATAACCGAAATTCACTTATTTTAGTAGAATGCTGTGTGAAAAACCACAATGTGCATTTAAAACTATCTTAAGATATCATACATTCTACGTTTTTCAAATGCCTTCTATAGATAAACAATATGTGTTAACCAGCATTCAAAAATGCTTAATCTGTACAATAATTTCGTTCTTTTAATTATAATTGGTTTATACCGTAGTAAAATTAGCCTAAAGGAATACAATTTAGATTGTGAACAGTCACAAAATATTATTGCAGTAATATTTTTAACGTACTACATTGTTTTCTAAAAATTTTATAGCGTTCCGTAAATTAAAGATAAAACTCATAACAGAAGAGACGTGAGTTTATCATTTGTGTTCTACGTAAAATGCAAACAAGATAACACAACAGAAGGAAAAGACAATTTGTGGCTGTCTAGCTCGTTTCAGTAAATTCTGTTTGGGCTGTAAAACTCCGTTCCTGTATTTTGTATGTTTCTTTTATATTCGTTTTATCATTTCCTAATTTATTCGCATATTTTACTGGCGACTTGTAATATATATATATATACATATAAACAGTTTACACTGAGTAAAGGTTTATTTGTCGCATTAAATAAATTGTATTTGTGAACAAAAATTTCATCTGAGGTAAGTATGGTCAGTAGGTACAACAACCATTTATTTGGACCGTGAAAAATGATATCAAACCTTTTCTAGAACAACACTTAGCCTAGAAAATAACGAAAATTTCAATATTAAAATACAAATTTTGTAAAAAAACATCCGGAGTTTAAAATTTTATTCATATATTATATATAAAATAGTATTGAATTAATACAATGATTATAAAAACAACATTCTTTATAAAAAATAACACACCATAGTATCCTTTTTTTAATGTTTTCACCTGTTCATTCACTTTTTTTTAATTTATCTGCTGAGGTTTAAATATTAATTTATTGTAATAAACAACTAAAATTTAATACTTATTTAACTAAAAATTAAATATAAATTTTATTATTTAAAATCAGTTTATATAAAAGTTTATATTTATATTTAAATTTTATTATGTAAACCATTTTAAAATGAAGCGTGCATATCTGTTATCATATTATAATATGCCAGAGATTGTAATGTAAAAATTTTAATAAATAATAAATGTTTAACAACAAATATAACGTATAACTAACACATTAAAAATATGGGAAAGACCTGTATTAAATCGGAATTAACAATACAAAGTCACAGTGACAAATGAAAATTACTGCAGTGGTAATAATATTCGTCGTTTTGTAAAATCATTTTATTCTTGATGATTAGTATATTTATAGTATATGAACGCATTTATTGGATATTGTTCTTGCGGTTTTGTTAGCCCACTACGATATTGATTGTCGCCCACCACTGTAATTGGACTGTAGACATGTAATAACAGCGTAGGGAAAATCACTTCCCTTGGTTGGAAATTACGTCCATTAGTTACTCGCGTATTAGTGTAGCTTTTACACTTCATTAATGCTTCTAGACATACTTAAAACACATTGTGTACAAAAATATTATTCCAGTATTCTCAGAATGTTTAACTGATCCGAGTCAATGTTATTTTTTCTACTAAATTGATTCGTAACAAAAGTACTTACCTGAAATTGCATTGCTATTAAACCAAATGTTTCCAATGGACGTTTCTCAAACGGTGATTTTTGTAATCAACATAGAGTTAAAATTTGCAACTGAACGATACAGATAACTAAATAGTACCTTTGGTTGAAGCAGTAAATGATCCATTTGTGTTTATCTCCAGATTCATGTAGAAGAGCTTCAAGAATAAATGCTTTGACTATATTTAAACAGCCATTACTGTTATCTTCCTGAAACTTATCTATCATAAATTACTGTGTTATTGGAAATTGTGTATTCTGTAAAACTAGAACATTGTAAAAACTTATAGCTTATCGTAATTTCAACTACAAAAATGTTCCCGAATTTTAACTGCCATTACCATAAGAAATATCGGTAACTAAATTTTTAACGTTTTATAAAGTTATAAAATATAATATGATGTATCGTATTTAAATTTATACTGCAGATATACGAGGTGTGATCAAAAAATACAGTGAGTAATTTTATTACGACCAAAGTAGTAAGGTTATATATAATTTGAATTAATCTCCTTCAAAGTAGTCTTCTTGGCTAGCTAGCAATGCACTTATCTGAATTTTGATTCCATAATTGGAACTATTTTTGGTAAGCTTTATTTGAAAGGGCCTTTAGCTGCTCTCTCGAGGCCCTTTTAATGTCGGGAATGGTATCAAAATGTTTTCCTTTCAGCACAGTTTTTATTTTTGGGAGAACTTACTACTAATAGTACTACTGTATTAGTTATGATCCATTTGAATATGTGGAATACAAATTCGGCGTACCTGAAAATTCCAACATTGGGATTTGTAAAGCGATCCAGTCAAAAATATCAGAAGAATCTTTATCATACCCTTGTAAACAAGCAACAAATTCATCTCAACTTTGTCATTTAAACACTTCTTCTTTTTAGATTTTTAGTTTTTTTAGATTTTAGTTTTAGATTTTTGTTAAATATTCGGATACACTACACAAACATCAAAGTTTACTAGCAATAAATTTATTTATTGACTAGGTTAATAGGTTAATAGACCCTGTAAAAATTTATCATTACGTTTCTTTCTTATGTTCATATTATTTTTTTATAAGAGATCGGTGGACGTTTGATTTCTTTCAATTTTTAACTATTTTTATCATACGAGTATGTCACTTATTTTTCAGATAGAATGAACAAATTATAATGTAGCAGTGAGCAAAAAATACATGTCTAGAATAACTGACAAAAACCTTATAATTCAAACAACTGGACTCTGAAATTAACCGTTGCCGTAGTGGTTAGCGCAACTGGCTTCTACGCCGGGGTCCCGGGTTCGAGTACCAGTCAGGTCTGGCATTTTTTCATCATTCATTTCTATATATCATCATTCTCTACTATCTGCATTAGCAGAAATTTCAAAACAGTCAGACGTAAAAAAAAATCTTATTCTACGCCCTATTTTTTCTTATATTATTTAGGTGTCTACCATAATAAATAAAATTTAAATGACTTTTAGTTGACTGTAGCCTATAATCAACTTTAATTTAAAGAAATAAATCAACTTTTTAGTCTACTACTTTTAGTCAACTTTTAGTTGACTGTAAAACGATCAATAATCAGTTGCTAGTTAAATTTTGAGCATTAATACTGAAATATCCTGTTTATGAAAATGCACTAATGTGTACTTCATGGAGGATAAATTACATTGTACTTGTGTACGTGTTTCCATGACTACAGGCAATTATTATAAAGAGGTCTCATGAGCCACCATTGCATGTCGCATTAATTTAATTATATTATCAATAACTACATTGCTTTACCCATACTTATTCCAGTTGTAATCATTTGATTGTTATTATCATCAATACTAACTTACTACTAATAGTACTACTGTAATACGTAATTCTCTCATGTATTGTAATTTAATTGTATATTATAAGGCAAAATTCATTTATGTACTGAATTCATACCCCGTTTTCATAAAGCTTTATGCAATAACTCATATCCATTTCAGTTTATCGTGCAGGCAAAGGTTAATATTCAACTAATATCAGCAAAGACGTCTTCTGTATAGCCAGTATTATTTCTATAAACTGGATATATTGCAACACAATTCATTAAGTGCGTCTTCTCAACAAATCGAAGAATTAATTAATTTTAAATGTAGAATATGTGACCTAGTTTAGAAATATTTCGAGTTTTGGTTTCCGTAATGAAGTCCAAAAACTTAGAATTTTCTAACTGAATGTCGGTTCTTTATATGGGCTTCTTTACTCTTTAAAGTTGTGATAATCATGGTTATATCATTTTCAGAAACACAGTTAATTTTTGAATTTTCTATGTAGTGATTACGTTAGTGAGTCAACTTCTTTGGACATTTACTGCTATAGAGATTGTAGAATTCTAATTTCTAAGGAACATTGGGTGAACCGTTTCATTTACCAGGTTAAATCCGGAAGCGTCTGTGTTACAGTCTAGTATCCGCCAATTAGACACACAGATGACTAATATATAAATACTTTTATTGTAAAAACTAGTTACTATAATTTTTGCTAATTTACCAAGATGAATGCTTTTTCTTACACAATATTCTTCGATTTTTAATGGAAGGCATGAGTTAGGAGGGAATCAGCTGACCAAACTTTGGAGCCGACAACGTGTAGCTAACCATATGAGCGATACTCCGCGCTGAATTGCTTAAGATTTGTTGATTTTCACAGCAAAATAGACGCTGACCGGAAATTATTGGTGTTTAAATTGGAAATAGAAATTGTTTGGAATTATATCTTCGGTATATGATCACTAATTCTAATTTGGCATACCCCTTTAATT
Source organism: Catonia carolina (assembly GCA_035578175.1). Classification (NCBI taxonomy): domain Eukaryota; kingdom Metazoa; phylum Arthropoda; class Insecta; order Hemiptera; family Achilidae; genus Catonia; species Catonia carolina. Next base: position 122,306,126 of record JAQMRL010000001.1, on the reverse strand, counting down.
ACATTCTGGTATCAAAGACACGAACGCAAAAGTAAGTTCTATTGCGGAAGTGTGTTTAATGTCACTGTAGTATATTTAATAATTTACAATAGAGCAAAGAAAGTTATAGTTTTGATGTTGTTAATGTGAAAACACAAACTAAGAACTCTGAACGGCGACTGATGTGTTAAAACTTTCGACAATGCGTCAAGTAAAAGAGGGTTTGGGTAGGGTAAGAAGGCAGAGTTGCTGACCTAGTCAACGGGTTTTCTGGCAGTAATACAAAACACAATATAACAGCGTAAGTTAGCAGAGTAATTCTAATTGAACACATTTTATTTTAATTTTTCACAATAAAAAAGTTTATGTATAAATTCGTTATGTTTTGTTCAAATTAAAATTTTCACATTACAAAACGGTTTTCTCTATAGAATGTTCACAATAATTTTGGTTGTATAATATTTTTCTATACGTAGACTTATAACGGAGAAGCAATATTTTTATAGATTTGCTTACTCTTCCGTCTCAATCTATATTTACTACTCGGTAATAATTAACGAAATTAGCCTAATAGCTTATGATCATCCGAATCGTGTTCAAAACATAAATTCCGAAGTTCATTGTATTTGGTTCAGCGGTATTCGCGTGATACTGTAACAGGTTAACAGAAAACCGGACATTAATTCAATTGAATTTGAACACTTTTCAGTGTTTATTTGGTTGATCCAACGTAGACACAAAATTTAGAATGTTTTACAGGACTATTCAAACAAAATTGCAATTTTATTTACATTGATTGCATTTTGTCAGGGAGTTGGGAGCCGTTCTCTAAAAAAAGATAAACTTAGGACGAGAAATTACAACGTGTATACTTGCTAAAAAGTGAAGAGTTGCTGATTCAAGTTTCTGGTTAGAGTGTGGAAATTATAATACGTTAAACTCCATTGTTTTGATTTCATTGCCCACTGTAGTCGCTAGTAACCAAATAATTGATGCGACTTTTTATACTACATAAGAAAAAGTATCTTAATTAATTTTAAATTTATAAACAAGGATCTAAAAGTTTTGTAATTTTAAAAGAAAGTTAACTATTTCACATTTACAAATGCTGCTACAAGATTGTGAAATTAGGACATTCATTCGAAAACGTTACAAGAAAAACTTCGAAAAGATTTAGAAAGATCACGTCAGCGTTAATACGGAATAAAAAGAAATAATCCACACTAGAAAAACTTGAGATTGTTACAGGTAGTGACAAATATATTTCATTTTTATCTCTGTTTTACGAAAACAAATTAATCTCTTAACACGACTATCTGTTAAACGTTGCATGAAGTATTGTTTTCAAATAAGTTTTATACAATAATCAATCTTATCCAACATTACATTTTAATATGAAATTTAGCTCATTATTTTAGCAAATAACTATATACTCAATGTTATCAACTTAATAGTATAAATATTTCCTTAAGATTATTGAATGTAGATAGAGGCAATGTAATATTAAAGTCAAACAAACATCTTAAGGAAATTACTAAAATTTAGGCGTGTTTCATGATATTCAAATTTGACATACATTTTTAGTAAATTCCAGAATTTGTATTTAAGAATGATGAATACAATTAATAATTAATATACCGGGTGATTCATAACTATATGGCAATGTCTCGGTATCTCATTCTAAAGCTAAAAATAAGAAAAAAGTTCTAAACACAAGCCCGAAAACGCTTCGTTAGCAAGTTATACAGAGTCAAAGATTTCGCCGAGAGCTCAGTAACCTCGGTGAAAGAGACTATTTTTAAGCTTGTAATAAAGAGACAAATCTGATGGTTTCTTATGTATTTTTACCTGGTAAATAGAATAAAATTGGTTCCAGTAATGTACCTTCAACAGTTTTAAAGATATTTTATGTAAAACACTAGAATTGGTCTAAGAAATAACACATTTTTGTCTTTAACGTGAAATTACTTTGGTAAATGGTAAGGTTTACGCTTTCTTAATTAGATTTGTAGAAAATTTAATTCTGAAATAATGAATGTAAATTACATAAAAAAAAATAAATTGAATACTAGGTATTGAAATTTAACTTTATTTAAAAAGAAAACAAATATATTTTTGAAGAAAAATTTAACTGCATGAAATACTAACTAATTTTGATCAAAGGTTGGAAATAACAGTTGATTGTTCATTCAGTATTGTAGATTAACATAAAATTAATAATTGCAGTTTAATACCAACGTAAAAATTATTTATTAGTTATCTACAAAAGGTGCTCGAAGTGGTTCCCGTTTTACTCAATACACAATATCGCTCAACGAATCCATTCTTTTCTAGCGCGCCTTTTAACATTAAAAGTGTTGGTAATAGTTTTTGCCGCTTCTATTATGCGACAAAATTAGTTAGTATATCGTGCAGTTAAATTTTTTCAGAAATACGTTTGTTTTGTTTTTAAATAAAGTTAAACTATTTTAATATGTAATATTCAATTTTTTTTCTTAAGTAATTTACATGAATCATTTCAGAATCAAATTTTCTTAAAAACTCATTAAGAAAAAACACCTTAATTTATAATTTACCAAAGTAATTTTATGTTAAAGACAAAAATGTGTTAATTTTCATCTCTAATTTTAGTGTTTTACGTAAGGTATCTTTAAAACTGATCTTTAAACTGATATTCAATTTGTCAGGTAAAAATACAAGAAACCATCAGATCTGTCCCTTTACTACAGCCTTAAAAGTGTTTTAATGGTCTCATTTCACGGCGAAATCTTTGACTTTGAATAAGTCGCTAACGAAGCGTTTTCGGGCCGGTGTTTATACGAACTTTTTTTCTTATTTAAGTTATAGAATGAGCTACCGAGATATTGCCTTATAGTTATGTAGTTATGAATCAGCCTGTATATTATATACATTATATGTATACCGTCTAATCAGTCATAATCAGTCACTATAACGTATATGTATTTGTAAGCGCATTGCATTTGTATTAGTATTAGAAACCCTAAGCTACTCATTTTAGCGGAATAGAAATTATAACGGTACTGGAGTTTTCATTTATTTATTTTTGTAATCGTGTTTCTGTTTACATATTCCAAAAATAACCAGTTGTTTTTGTTCTTATTGTCGGACAGCAACAAGCACGAACAGAAATAGATGTATTAGAGATACCTGAATAGTAATTAACTGTATTTTTAACAGTAGCCCTCATTATCAATGTTTTAGAGTATATATCATAGAAAATATAATGAATTGCTCATTATATTAGAAGTGTACATGTAAAATTTATTTCGTTTAGTATTAGAATAACCAACTTATATGTTCTCTAGGTGTTCGAAAATATTTATATTGCTATAGTTTGTTTTGTTTCATTTTATTAGACTAGTTAACATCATCAATTCACAGTATCAATTCAGTTAACAATAACATCATTCAATTGGCGTGTTAACGGTATAATTCAAGTACTCTAGGCACATACAAAAAAGAAACCGAAAAAATATTTTTGAAACAAGTAGGTACCAATTTATTATTTGTGTATTTCATCTTTATGCATGACTTTAATAATGATGTAAATTAGTATTTAGTGACTTCCGATCAACACAGTTATTACTAATAAGTTATAAACACAATTTAATAGAATGTAATTTTCTGGGCAATTATAATATTTTTACTTCACTAATACTGCACTACACCATTGTCTTAAAACATTAAACGCCAATTTTAGATAGGAGTTATAAATAATAACAATTTATATCAGAGTATTACATTGATAACATTATGAATATTATTAAAAATAAAAGCTATTCTACCGCAACACCGAGTAAGCAAGAAAGAAACATTATAATTCATTTTTATTTCAGTATTGTTTGTTTTTATTATGAAGTATATAATTTTTTTGTTTATATGTATATAGAAAACTTTACCTACACAACTTTCCCCATAACAGGCAGGTGGAGTGTGAAATTATGTGCACTCGATCTGCTAGTTACAGGGCTACAAAAAGTAGTTCTGTTTCTTATCACATGGTCAGCCAATTATATAACTGAAGAATTTAAGAACAGAAGAGGTTGAGGTGTAAAATACACCAGTCAGAGTTATCTCTTCTGAAAGTAATGAATTTCATTATTCAGCCAGACCCTTCGGTTAATGACGTGAAGGTATTATTTGCAGAGTGGAAATTAGATGGTTTTGGAGGGTCTAGCATACTGATAAGCATACTTTACAACTCAGTGAGGAAGGCATAAGTAAACCATCTCGCTCCTCGTTTTATTTGGTTAAGCCTCTAAAGGTTCAAACCGGTTTTTTGGCTTGGCTGATGACCTAAACAACATATTCACCATTTACTATCGATCGATAAGGAATAAAAAAAATAGTTTACTCAGTTACACGTACCATTAAATACTGTTTTATTCTCTTTAAGTTAAATTAAAACGTTGTTAATATAAAAAAATAATACGTGGAATGTTTTTCAGGCAAAACTACGCACCTTTCTCGTTATTAAAAGATAATGACTTCTGGTGTATTAAATAAGAAAGTCCAAGAATGTACAGGGGAAAGGCTGAAATTCAAGTAAATTATCAGAATGTATTTTTTCTAAATAATTTCAAGTAAACTCGTGGTTAAACAGTAAGCTTAACGTTATGCGGTTTTACTGTTGGTAGCACTGCAGTCTAGTTGAGGCTGGAACTCAATTATTTATTGTAATACCCTGGAATATGCACCCCTAGTTAATGAAAGCCTCTAAATAGTATTCTTAATTCTGCTGGAATGGCTAGCATTGCTATCTAAGGGAGAAAATTCTTACTTTCTATTCTAATAAAACATGCTAATTATTAAAATTGAATTTGTTTTTTTAATATTTTCTTAATTCCTTTCAATGTTTCCTTCTTTTATTAATATTATGATGTGTAGTTATTTTTCAGTTAAAATTACATCTCAGTTTTATACATCGATTTTAGATGTAATATTAAATTATTCAAGCATTCTTGGAAAAAACTGAACTTTCATATAAATTCTAAAAGCTTAATTTTTAGTAATGTAAAATATTATTACTCCTGAAGCATATTCTAAAGTATTTTCTTTTAATCCCTAATATGTGTACGTTTCAATCGGTTCAATTTAGGCTACATAATCGATTGCTAACAGCCTACATTGAAAAATCTCATACACGTAGTATGAGATTTTGTGATGCAATAGCATTCAATTTTAAACATAATGGAAATGCTTGAATTTATATGAGCAGGAAACATAAATTGAAAGTTGCAGAGATGCGTTACTTGTTGGAGATCAAAGATTGTACCAGAAAGGATGGTCAAAATTGCTGTATAGAGCAAAAGCTACAAACAATAAGGTATAAACAAACAGTCAATTATCACGAAAAATAGATGGAGTAACTTCAAAGGATGGAAAAGGTAGAATTCCGAAGCACGTTTTGGGATACAGACCTAAAGAAAGAAGAAACTTACAAAATACCACTCCAACGTTTTATTTTTTTTAAATTATAGTAATTTTTAATAGTAAACCAAATTGATGCCGCACTGGAAAGAAATGCCACGCGTAACCTGAAATCGGACCCGGGAGCCTACCTAGAATCCAGCTTACCACTGTACTTACGGGCCGGCCACACTTGAATAGGAAAATATTTAGTAATATTTAATTATGGTCAACAGGTGTTTTTTGTTTTTTTTTTCAGAAAATGCAAATAGACTACACATAATGTTCTCGATCACGACATTTTTTAATTATATATATTCCATTACCACTCACAGCAAAACAATCCTTGAGCTAAGAACTAGTGAGTAAGACCATTTATTCGTTCCACATCAACCAATCCATTTCCAACTCGGTAAGAGTTTTTCACCATGAGCTATAATGTAGTGGTGGCAATCTTTTCCGTATTCATTTTTCATGATTGGTTGTAAGTGTTCTACTTATAAAATATTTTCCATCTTGAACATCAACAATAACTTTGAACGGTATACTATTAAAGAAATTATTTATTTCTGAGCCAAAAAAACCACCAGCTAAAAGCTTGAAGCATTCAGATAATTCTGCAAAATACCGTGGATTTTCTGTGACCTTATAAACCCGATTATGCCCTCTCAATTTAAAAGGCAGATAACGCTTCATAAAACTGTTTTGTAGACATTATTGCCAGCTTCTTACAACAACGTTACTACAGTCAAATCAAATTGTCTTAAACCTCTGGGTACTGGCATATTTGGCTCGCTAAAACCGAAAATATTTTCAAATAATGCTTTTAAAGTACTTGATTAATTACAAATAAAGACAATAATTTAAAAGAACGTATTCGATTATTACAAACTTGATTTCAATAATTTTCAGTACGTAAATGATTTAAAACTTAGAAAAGAACGAATGAGAAATATGAAAAATTTCTTTATCTGGATTGTTTAGTTTTACAGTACCTCACCTAGTTTTATTTCGTTTACAATTTTTCGTTTTTTTTTATTCTTACGCAACATGTTTTGGGGTTTTGACAAACATTATTACTCAAACTTTTCAAGAGATTTTCTACAATGGTAGAGTTAAATATGTATTCACCTTAACCAAAGTTACGTTTCATAACATTACAATAAGAAATACACTGAATGTATTTCTTATGTACGCAGGTTTGGTGATACGTTTTCCGTCCACTGTAGCCGAGTGCTCACTTTAACAGAAGTCAACTTTACTACTTACCAAATGTTATACACCTATCAATACACGTTTGCCGTTAACTATTTCCAGTTCTAATTAAAGTTATATCTAGTTAAGTTAAAGTTATTATTTTAAATTAAATTACCTGTACGTAGACCGTGTTAAGTGCGCTGCTAATTCGCCCTCACTACTCATTTGTAGTCATTACCATTTGTAGACAGCAGTACAACTTAAGACAAATGAAGTGACATATTATAAAAGGGAACCTTTCGTTTTCAAAATTTATGCTTTGTGCATATTTATAATAAACGGTCTTGAGTAAACTAATTTTCATTATTATGTATTCACGAATGAGGATGAAATAATCATGTATTTTGTTTAAAATTTTCATAAGAAGCGTTTATTGGATTACTTAATCACATAGCTTGGAAAAATTCAAGCGTAGATTCGTTGAGTTTCTTTGAAGTCGCATCAACAGTTTCGTTTATTAGCAGCAACTACAGAGAGTTAAAGAAACAGTATCTTTAGGAAGTAACATGCTAAAAATTTCCAAACTCCAACCGGAAAACTAAACCGGGACCTTCTTTTATTCAGTACAGCAATAAACTAATTCACTAAACTAAAAACTAAATTCACTGCACTACACAAGATGCCTGGTGGACATGTAATGATTAAAAATAATACAAGGATGCATGAATATCTTTTTTATTCTTAGGGTATTTAAAAACATTTGTGTAATTTAAAATTGTTTGCCGACAAACAAAATTTCTAAAAATAATTAACCTGTTTAAATGAAAAAAAAAACTGTTTTCATTAGTATTTTATTTTCCCATTGAATTATACAGGAAGTATAAAAATACATTAACATAAACGTAGTGTCTGTATTGTATTGCAGTATATTTTACATTAGAGTGTTTGCAATGCGGTTATGGGTTTAGTTGCTACAGCAAACCGGGAACCCATTGCCATATCTTATTATAATTATTTTATTCCAACCATTTTTACCAAACCGTTCTAACAGCCTGCTTGCTTAGAAAAATGCAAAGCACGCGGCCTGGCGGTAATGGAGGCATTGAACATTATGCTTGGTTTGGGGTTGCAGGGTTGTGCGGCTAATGGTATAAATTAATATTAATAATGAATATTAAACAGGAGTCTACAGAAACGTAAGGAAAACAGAGACTTTATGTGATATTATAAATTTTTATAAAAATGCGGTGAATCGTTTGTACCATATTATTTTTATAAAATAAAACAAGAATTATTTGCACATAGATTTGAAAAACAAACAATTACTGTCATTTCATAATAATATATACATGGAATCTGCAGTACACTAATTCACAATATGAATCTATATGTTAAATAAAGAATCCTTGATGTTAATATTTTTTATCAAGAGGAATATGTTTTGTGCTACCTATTTTTTTAAATTTAAATCAATACCGTAGAAATTTTGCTTCCGTTTAATAGTTACTAAGTTTAAAAAGCTCAGTAAGATTGTCAAGCGTGCTCAAGGAAACATCTAAGAAAAAATATGATTAAATACGATTTTTAATGTTTAAAACATTTTTTGTCTGATCAACTGTTTAGGCCTAATTACTTGTGATTACACTAGTTAAACATAATAACACTTGCTAAAGCAGTATCTCGTACATATTTATTAGCGCGTAGTGCAACCGGATCAAAAAATTTGAATTTGTTACAGTACCATCAATACACTACACCAATGGTGGGTATGTTGGTTTTGCTCAAAGAATAATTAAAATTTTTCTTCTATTATTTACCATAAAACTACACTTAATGTGCACTCTTATTATTGATATTTAAAAATACTTAATTAATAAGGTTATTGAAAGATTTTGGTTAAGAATTGTTTTATGAGATAGCAACAAATTTGAAACTAAGTTTTCTTAATTATTTTATTTAAATTAGTGACACGTTTTAGCCTTGATTTTCTGTTCATGTAACAGATGAAACTGGTTAAATAGCTAAAGGTGCATGCTTGTTTTCGTTTATGAAAAATAGAAACAATAGAATAACTCCACTCGTTACAAGCGTTTCTGAAAGAATTTTGAGCTGTAGTCTAATTTAATTTTACCATCCAGCACTACGTTACGTTTTCAATATTCCCTCGTTTTATGAGAATCAAGGAATTTGGTCTTAAGACGCCTCTAAAAACATTATACATTTTTGACAACAAACCTGAAGTATAAGAAATATAATATTTAAAAGAAAGGCGGTGTCGTTTACTTTCTCAAGAACTCATTAAAATAATCGGGTTAAAACAAGTATTGTTTTATTCCAACCAGTTTAAATAATAATTTGATTGTAATCGCCGGCATTGGGCGCCTCTAGCAATAGTTAACGTAATTAATTTTTTTTTCTAACTCGGAGACACTTTCAGTTCTCCGTTACCAACGCAAAAAACACTTAAAGAATTATGGAAACTAATTTTACGATGATTTAATCTGATGAATTATTAGCTCAATTATTTTACACGTCTACTTACGTTATACTTGTCGTGTATCTTACTTATATTTCTACCACATCATATTACTACATGAGATACATGTTAAAACAAAACGTGCATTACTGGAAATTCTATTCTACTTAACCAGGTCAGATTGCATGCAATACACTGATAATGACAATATGGGTGAATCGGGTGTTACTGGTTATTTAAGCGATAATTCGATCTGCATAAATGTAAACACAACAGACATGCAAGTGGATTGAGATATAGTCATACATAAACACGACTCTAATCGCAGTGCAACTACATATTAACGACTAAAAACATAAAATGAGCTCATCTACGTGTTCACGTAAATAATAAATGCTATAAGTTATTAAATAATGGCATTACTTACCATTACTTACTGGCAGGCTGAAAAAAATTCCTCTCTGTGATAATATGTAAGTTCTTATTCCTGCAAAAAAAGTACAAAGTCAACACTATCCTTACGAAAACCTCATGGTGTGTTTCAAAATAGAACTATTTAAGTTATAACTATTTAAGTAATAAAAAGTAAGGAGTGATAAGTTATAAACTGTTTAGTAACATTGTAGCGTGCAAAGGAGTATGGTTTAGATTAAATTGTTCGTTACTTTTCAAATGAATGAATATAACTGTCTTTTTTGGTTTTGTAGAAAATATAGAATAACCAGCATAATTAGAAACACAAATTAAAATACTGTGCATGATAAGTTAAAGTATTTATTAATCGTAAAATATTTACACAGTTTTTGAAGAAAACTGTTAAAAATAAATGTAGAAATCAATTCATTTCCTAATCGATGAAGTCTAATTGGTCGTTCTGAGTGTTGAGAATGGAGCGCGTGCAAAATGAAGACACACGGCAACGGACCATTTCTCAGGATACCGTAGTAGATTAGATTATATAGAAATCAGACAGTTATCATGGAACGGGCATGTCCAGCGATTGGGAGTGAAAAGATGGTTCCAAAGAGCATTCATTTTCCGTACCGAAAATAGAAGGAAAAGAGTAAGCTCTCGGAAAACATGCATACTGGAAATCCAATGCGCTAATGGATCAAGGAATCTCGGACACAGTGACTGAGAAGAAAGAAAACGATGCTTATATTATACGAGAAGCAGAGAAATCCGTAGGACCCTCGAAAAATTAATGGTAGAATACTGGTAAGATAATTTGATCACTGGGTCATGCATGCGCAGATAACACAGTCCCCGCATCTCCTTTAAAGTACAGTTGCTATAAAACTCAACTAATCAAAAGATTCGTATCCTACACAGTCACCGTACGTGTCTAGTTTGTCTTTGTTGTTTCTAGTTTATTCCGGAATAATTTTAAATAATAAATTAAAGAAATGCACAAATGATTAAACAAATAAAGTTTAGAAACAATGAGTTATACGTTAAAAACATTGTGTTTCTAAAACGATGATGTTATGTTGTGATCAAGTACAACAATACGCACTTTAGGCCATAGAACGTAGACCTAATCAAACAGTAGCGAGAGAGTACTCTTACAACAAGAAGCCACTGTACAGCTATACGTATTGTATCCCGTGTCGCGCTCAATTCATCGTGGCAATATTCTACAATATTATTGGTTAATTTTAATATTATTGGTCTTTGTGTATTGAAACTAAAGCTTTAACAAAAGTACAAAAGTTCTACAATATGAATAATTTTACAGCTTTTCGTTCAAACGTGATTGCTAAGATTATAAAAGAATATTCTTTATTTTATGTTAATGATTTTCAAAGAAAATTTGACGTATAAATAATTTGTAAGCAATATTTTCTAAAGACTTTTAGTCGGTAATGTTACTTGGTTGCGCCAGTATGTTTTCAAAATTATTTATTTCAAGAAGTTCCGTGGCGACGAGTTGGTTTTACATTAAAACTGTTTGGTTTTAATCCCTTAAAGCAATACTGCCATTGTAATTACTGAAAACAGCCGCATAAATAGTCGAAATACGAAATTATATTACTCAATTATTATAACTCATTGTTTCTTTAACAATCGTCAATGTGTTTAATAATCTTTGTCTAACATGAATATTGTTCACTCAAATATTAAATTAAATACTTTTGCACAAAAATTTGGAATAATCTTACCTCCAATTCATGTCTTTATGTATTTGTGTAATCCATCCTGTAACCATTTATGTAACCATGTAACCACCCATACTTGCGATACTGTGCAGAATGTGCTATTATCCGTACAATGCTATGAAAAAGTATAATGGTACTTATGCTCTCATTCCACAAACACGATGCCAACATATGATATTACAATAATAACGTTAGGCTAAAGGGTATCATTAAGAATACAAATATATGAGCAAGTTTTTAAAAAAAGAACTGAAGGAGAATAAATGGTAGTTCTTTTTCACACCTTACCATTAAAAAAAGTCCCGTTGAATGGCTTAATCCGTTACTAATTTTTTATTCCAATATTGCCATGAAATCGTTAAACGTTTTTCTTTTTGTTTAAAAATCTGCGTAGGAAAAGTACCCTAATATCCTAACAGCTGATGAATGAAATGTGTCTGATAGTCATTTAAATTTTTGTTAGCTTCAGAATCAGCTTATCATGAAAGTATTCCGGGTACTCTTTTTCGACATTAGGACACTTCGCTAACCTATCCAAATGTTTAATAGGTTGCTGCCTTTCTATGGAAGTTATGACATAAGTGCGTGCACGTACGCGTACACAAACCCTTATTATGCACACTCCCTCACTCTTCTCCTTCTTCCTCTATATCTATACTTCTACCAATCTCTGTTTCTTTCCACCTTTTAAAAAATAAATTTACCTTTATTTTATTTAGTCGCTCCATTGTTCAAAGACTTCATACTTCCGGGATTGAAATCCGTGGAGCTCGAAGACTGGTTGGTACCTGCATGACTTAATATATAGATCCATATAGCTTCATCCACAGGTTCCACACCATTTCTGGTTCTTCAGGAATAAATAAACATTTTTACACTTGTAAGCCTAAAAAGTTCTAGATTTGTATTAGATGTAACTTAATGAAATTGTGGGATGAGATATGTTTACATAAATGTAGTTATCAGAACATGGAATTTTTGGAACTAACGTCAGCTCTGTGACAATATTCTTTAAGTCTAAAAATTTACGTCTTTCCTACAAGACTTTCAGATCTACAAATTTTATTTTGTTGGTTATGGAATTTACCTTAAGTATTGGCCTCCACTTTGTTCTGTCAACGGGTTGAGGCGCATTAAATTTTATTAAACTAGTCTGCTAATGTATGGTCGTGAGAAAAGAATTAAAACTTCTGCGATAGTTTGCTGAAAGATCATTAAAAATACCCGATATCTAATACACATAGTATAACGTAGCAGTTCACAAATATGTATTGTTTTTCCTTTCCAATTTTTATTGATGATTTGCTCTGGTTTGTTTCTTTTGTTTCCCTTAACTTTATATATCATACGTCCAAAGATAATTTCTTTAACTTCTGTCAAAATGTTATATCGCTGCATTAAAATACGGGAGATAAGACTTTGTGTTTATGTGAGTGTGGGTGTGGAATGATTGGTGTCTGCGCATGCACGTGTCTTCGGCAAAATTTTCTTCAGTCTTATTGGATTTCACTCATCCCTTAAGGGATAAAGAATGGTGTAGATTGAGTCAGGGATAAAGAAAGGTGTTCTACTTCCATCTCCTTCTTCTTCATCTCCTCCTCCTTCTCTTCGAAATTTTCTCTCTTTTCTTATTTTTTGTCTTTCATTCTTTTATTATTTCTTTTTATGATTTTTACCCATTGGGTGGAAAATAATAATAGAAATAAAATTAAGGAGGCTTCAATTTAATGAACACTTCTAAATTTATTGCTTATCAATTTTTAACCGTTTTATTTTTTTCAATAACCAGCTGAAAATTTACTAACGAGTAACTAACTGGAAAGTAAAATCGAAAGAAGAAAAAGAAGTAGTGACAATATGCCGGATGATTTATGAGATTCAATTTCCTAGAGCAATGTGTTTCGTAAATTACATCGATTTGTATATAATTACATTACGTAGCACTGTACCACTAATAACACTGTACATTTAGTGTTATATTTTTTTACATAAAACTACAATATTAATTAATTGTACAACTTAGTGTATATTAACTTACTGTTTAATTTTAATGACAAAATATTCATTTCGATCTGAAATTTTTGGTTCCGCATAAAATCATGAAAAAATAAAAAATAGTACAACAAATTTTTGTTCAATTTTTAGGCACGTCAAAAGCTTGATCATTAGCAACTACAGTGAATTATCAAACTGGAAATGTGAGTTTTAGCCAGTAATAATTTTTGAACCCTGGTTGGGAATCAAACCCGTAACATTTCGCTTTGTAAAATAGTGCACCAACCATACGCCACGGAGGCGCCATTGCACATTTTATAATATTATAATTTATTTTCCAAATGAACTAAAAAACGTAATTCATTTTGTAAAAGATTTTATAAGCGACTTTTCTTAGTTTTAGGAAACATTAAAAGAATATGTAAAAGTGGCGTACGGGTAGCGTCCTAGAATAAATAAAATGTAGAAGAATTAGTTGGATTTCTGGAAAATATTGGGAAATTATTATGTTGTATTATTATATTGTTCCTTATATTCCGGTCCTGATCCGAGACTAACTTTCGATGCTTGCTAGTAATAAAGTTTTCGCCAGGCCGAGTTACGAGCCCTACGCTGGGTAGTCCATAGGGGGGGGCTGCCACCTTAGAGCCTGTAGACGGGCCCTGGGTTTCATTTGGAGACCCACCACCTAGGTTCATCCACCCTCTCCACCGTTGCAAAAATTCCTCCTCCGCCTTGAAAATCGTTGACCATTTTTCCGGGCTCAGTTGCCCTGGATTTTATTTGGATTGACTCCCTACCCCCCACGCCATTAGGAATTCTCCATCACCGCCGTGAAGACCGTTGGCCAGTTTTCACCTCAGTTGATCCGCGGGTACTTATTTGGCTATGCCTTATTCGTACCTACCGGCATATCTACAGGACGTTCGCTATCAGCCATTGGGACGCGCCGTGTCGGGGTTGAGGCCCCCCCATCTCAGTGTCTACAAGGTTCAGCTTAGCCCCTACTCGATTCAAAGCCAAACCCTCACATGAGCTGACCGAGCAGGGCTCGGGACTGAGTTCACTCAGGCATTCAGCTTTGGACTAAAGTATTCCTAAATTCATTGCTGTACGCAGGTGGCACTGTTATTATTATTGACACAGAAGACAACTTTCAATATGCAACTTATAAGTTGCACAACTATCGGCGCAAAAATCAAAGATTATGGCATTCAAGGGAAGAAGGCCGGTTCGCTCAAAAATTATATTTGGCAGTCGAACTATAGAACAATTTTGAAATTTTAAATATTTAGGATGTAAGATTTCCTTTGACAAAGATTATGATGACGTGAGTGAAAAACTGGCGCTGTATACGCTTCTATTCGCAGGACAGTAGGAAAGAAAACGAGTAAAGACACTTAAATTAAATTTTATAGAGCAATGGCTTTTACCACTCATAACACATGGGAGTGAAACATGGGTGTCATTACTGAGGAATTAATCTCGTATTAAGGCTGCTGAAATGAGATCGTTGCGGGAAGTCAAGGGTTGTACCCGGTTAGATAAAGTACGTAAAGAAGCTATCCGCGCCGAGTTAAATGTTCAGGCACTGTTGGAAACGTTGAGAATATTTATAATAGAAACTGTTCCAACCATTTACTTCGCATGTTTGCTCACAGACTTCCTCTGCGAGCATGGAAATATAAACCCAGAAGGAAGCGAGGATTGCGAAGACCTAAAAAGAGACGAAAGCTGGAACAGGCCATTCAGCCTAATCAGATGATGATGATGATGATGATGATGATGATGATGATGATGATGATGATGATGATGATGATGATGATGATGAGGACGACGACGACGACGGCCAACAACAACAACAACAACAACAACAATAATAATAATAATAATGTGTTATAACTCAATTATTATTATTCCATAACCCACTGTAGTCGCTAATTAGGCCTACCAAGCTGTTGATGTAATTTAAAACAATTTAGCAAATTAATATGGTCACCTCAGTAACTGTCCTTAGTAACAAAGTTTTATGTCAACTGTTCGGTTTCATTTTAGTGTTTGAAAATGTTTACATCTTGAAACCCTTCGTAATCGTTCTTTAACCCATTTTAATCGCGGATAAACTAACCTTTTCATGCCACTTAAAAAACAAAAAATAATATTGTAATAAAGATAAAAAATTATGTCATTGTATTGACAAAACAGGTCATTTATTCTGATATAAACATAATTTAAAATGTTTATTCATATCTTTTCTTTCAGACTAATAGAATCCTAATAGGTAGAATTGTGTTTTTCACATTTGAACGGTTTATTATTTACCCATCTTGATTTTTACGTGAAGTATAATAAATTTAGTAATACGGTGGTAATAAAATTGACAAATAAACTTTTCGTTAACTAGTACAATGTAAAGACAGCAAGAAACTAGAGATCAATTTCTTACTAGGGTTGATATTGTCACCAAACGCTTCACCAGTTCAGTAAGATAAATTTAGTTATCGGTGATTTGGGATCACATTACGAACAATAGATTGATGCGTCGAAGGTTTTAGAAGATTTCGGTCTTTTATCCTTTTATACGAAAGAAATCACCAACGCAGGGATAAAAGACACTTTCGGTTGGTTTATGCAAACATTTGCCAATATAACAAAATTTATTTGAACCTCTTAGCCATTTACTTAGATGATTATCTACGTACCCTGTCACACGCCTCACATTTTTCTCGAATTAATGATACTGTAAAAAAAGAATTCATACCCTTTAGAAATTCAATACATTTTCAGTTTTTCTAAATATTTAGACAGTTTTAACAATTTAAGATTATGTAGGATATTTGAGCTTTTCAAATTACTTCTTCTAATTAAATATTAGCATCGAATTAATTGACACTGTATCAGACAAAATGTTGGAATTTGAAAAGTTTTAAAGTAGGCTATCAAGTCTTCTGCTTAAAATTTTTTTACTTTCTCTTGCCTATATGAATATTTCGGAAGGTAAAAATTGTTTCCATGTCGATTTTTTGAAATTGAGTTTTCATCGAATACACAGCGTTTTAAGAACCCCTGAACACAAAAAACATGTTTTAGGCAATTGGTGTGTGTGTGTGTGTGTGTGTGTGTGTGTGTGTGTGTGTGTGTGTGTGTGTGTGTGTGTGTGTGTGTGTGTGTGTGTGAACAAAATATCTCAAGGACGGAACATCGTACAAATTTAAAACTTGAGAATTACGTTAGCTACCACTAGACGACCCGACACAAATATTTTCATCAAAATCTGTCAACTGGAAGTATGTAGTATAATATATTCGTGTAATTTTCACTTTTTGCGATTTCCTCAAAAACGGCTTCTACTATGTTTTTAAAAATCGCCTCAATTATTATTTTTTGTATACTCTACAAGATAGGGTAGGCGCTATGTCTGCTGAAATTCTTGGGGAGGCTGTTCTCTCGTGGAAAAAATTATTTTTTTCAAATTGCGGCCTTAATATACAATTATCCCACCGGGTTGGTCTAGAGGTAAAGTCGTCGCCAAAATCAGCTGTTTAACAGCTGATTTTCGGAGACGAAGGTTCCTGGTTCAAATCCTAGTAAAGGTGTTACTTTTATACGGATTTGAATGCTAGACAGTGGTTACCGGTGTACTTTGATGGTTGGGGTTCAATTAACCATACTCTCTCAGGAATGGTCGGCCTGAGTCTGTACAAGACTACACCTAATTTACACGTCATACATATCATACTCATTTCATTGGGTCATGGGGTTGCTTATTGTTCTGAATTGAACAGATTGCAACGTACACATACTAGGAATTTACAAAAAATACATTTTACGACATAAGTGTCGGGTGAGGCAGTGAATCGGGCGATTATGAAAAAACCGTGAGAAAGTTAAAAAATGTAGTTTAATTAATTTAGAATATACCAAGTAATATTTACATACTTACAATTTTCATAAATTACTTGAAAATTATATCATAAAGATGTCCTGCATTCTGTCATACACATTCCTGAACTCGTGCACGAAAGTTATTCAACACATTCGTAATGTGGCTGTATGATGTAAGTGTGCGTATCACTTCTTCACGTATCCGTTCTTTAAGTCCCCGTACATTTCGAGGCGGTGGAGAATGGAAAACACGTGATTTTAAGTGTCCCCAATGAAAGTAATAACATGCAGAGAGATCTGGTGAAAGCCATGAAATGTCTCCGTTCTTAGAAATGACGCGATTGGGAAACAAGCGTCGCAGAACATTAATTGAAGCCCTGGATGTGTGCCAGGTAGCGCCGTCTTGTTGCAAAAACATGTTTTGGTAAGCCGGATTACGAACTAATTCCGGTTGAAAACAGTTCTCCAACATGTTAACATAGCGCTGTGTATTCACTGTACCTGCACGTTCATTGTCATCCTCAAAAAAATATGGTCCTACGATAGCCTGTGTTGTAATTGCACAACAAACTGTCACTTTAATACTGTGAAGCGGCTTTTCGTGTATTTTTTGTGGATTTTTGCGTGACCAATATCTAAAATTCTGCTTATTTACTAAGCCCGAAAGATGGAAGTGAGCTTCATCACTCATCCAAAGATTGTTGAGAAGATCTGCGTTGTCATTCATCACGTCCAATAATCGATTACAAAAAGCAATTCGGGATGCGTGATCAACATTATTCAAAGCGTTCTTTAACTGAATTTTAAACGGATGGAACTGTAGATCTTTGTGTAAAATCCTCCTCACACTGCGATTAGAAATGCCGAGTGATATTGCTTGCCGTCGAGCTGAACGTGTAGGACTTCTTAACACAGCCGCCTGCACTTTGTCAACGTTTTCTGGTGGACGGACACTTTTTACCCTGCCAGTTCGTGTCTTCAATGTTGAGCCTGTTTCTCCGAAGTTTATAACCCATATTTTTATTGCATGGGCTGAAGGTATCGGATCATTACGCGGAATATTGAAATAATTACGAAATGCGCGTTGCGCGAACACGTAACTGTCATTTTTTTATAATACGCTTTACAGCGTATGCTCGTTGTGCACCGCTCCACGACTCATTGGAACTAAATGGTAAAACAGACGTATCAAGATGGCGGTAGTCTCATTTTCCTAGCCACACTACAGGAGACTGTATGTAGTGTTGCCAAATGGCCCGATTCACTGCCTCATCCGTTATAAGTTGTTGACAATTTAAAAATTTACAACTTTTATTCCTAACATTTCTTTGTATAAGGCGTAGTTTAACGATACGGTAATTAGGAATTTTCTATTTTTTCCCCATGAAAATCTATAAACAAAATAATTTTTTACGATTTTAGGCCGTAGTATGCATTTTACGTTAAAAGTTTAAATGATCAAATTTATTGAAAAATAAAGACCTACAACTTTTTTTGAGCAGTTTTCTCTAAAGAGCCTAGTTAAACGTGAAAAAGTGATTTTTCGTATTATTAAGCCAAACTGATAGGCTGATAGGCTGATTTTCATTTTGCACCATTCACTTATGATTAAAATAAGGTAATGTTTACTGAGGTTAGTTTTTTGTTGTATTTTTAATGTATTATTACTAATGTTAGTTTATATTGTTCATTATTTGCATTGGCAAGATAAAGTCGTGTGAGTGTTCACACCAGATTTTATATAAATCAAGTAGTTATATTTAATTATTTGCTATCAATTAATAACAATAAATAAGTAGAAATGATAAAAACTGTAGGTGCTACAAATACTAATGTTTTACCATGAAAACCTCGAGGGCAGCTGCTCCTGGCTGCCTAGGACCGTCTAAGAACCAGCCCGTGGACAATATATGATACTAACGTAAAGAACGGCATCAAGATGGAACCAGTAGTTTTGAGAAAGTGAACAGACATAGTAATAAACACAGAACCTCGTACCTATAATTTTCTATTTAAATTGAAAACCCCCTACAACTTTCCCTTCCCCTAACCCGTTTAAGCCATCTGAAGTCTTTAATCTTATTAAGCACCTCCTATACGCAAATCCCCCGGCTACGACCTCATAACAGCTGAGGTTCTTCAAGAACTCCCTAGATAAGGTATATTATGTTTGACCTTCATCTTTAATGGCATATTACGAAGCACCAAAATTCCAATTCAGTGGAAATCTTCTTTTATTAAAAGGATTCATAAGCCTGATAAACCTCCAGGAAACGTAGCTTCATATTGTCTTATAAGTCTAATTCCTCTATGTTCTAACATTTTTGAGAAACTACTTTTCGCCAGGATTTTACCGATTGTCGGAAACCTGAATATACTACCATCACATCAATTCGGGTTTAGATCAGAGCACTCAACTATTCATCAGCTACACAGGGTTATAGATTTCCTTGCCTGTGCCTTAGAAAGAAAACATTACGCTAGTGGAATATTTCTCGATATTAGTCAAGCTTTTGATCGAATATGGATTGAGGGGTTATTATCTAAACTTTGCTTTATGCCTTTCACCTATTATCTCATATTAAGGTCCTTTCTCACAGATCGATATTTTGGTGTC
Organism: Catonia carolina; assembly: GCA_035578175.1. Taxonomy (NCBI): domain Eukaryota; kingdom Metazoa; phylum Arthropoda; class Insecta; order Hemiptera; family Achilidae; genus Catonia; species Catonia carolina. Next base: position 122,286,388 of record JAQMRL010000001.1, on the reverse strand, counting down.
TCTCTAGGTAATGCAAGGTCTGCTTATTACAAAATTCTTTGCAGGAGTTCCTCAGGGATCTATCCTTGCACCTCTCCTCTACAATATTTACACTTCTGACATGCCTACTACCAGAATAACAACAATAGCCACATACGCAGATGATACAGTCATTTTAGCAGCTTCAAAAAGTTGCATTGAAACTACCCAAAATTTAGAACACCATGTGAACATTCTTGACACATGGTTTAATAATTGGCGTATAAAAGTGAATGCTACAAAAACAATGCAGAGTACTTTTACTCTCCTGAAACAAAGATGTCCCGCTGTTTTCTTGCGCGGTCAACCGCTTTCACAAACCGATTCAATTCGATATCTCGGCCTGTACATTGACAGACGCTTGACCTGCAATAGACACGTTCAAATAAAACGGCAGACTCTGAATAACCGACGAAAATAACTATTTTCCTTGATATCGCGACGATCATAACTTCCACTTCATTTAAAACTACAAGTATATAAATCTTTTCTGAAACCGATTTGGACTTTGGTGTCCAAATTTACGGCGCAGAAAAACATTCGACTCTACAACGAATTCAACGATTTCAATCCAAATTACTTAGACAAATAACTGACGCACCCGTTTACGTTACTAATCACACATTGCACAACGATTTACGTGTTCCATATATTAACGACGCATTTTATCACATCTATTCTCTGTTCAAACGCAAACTTGATTATCATAAAAATCATCTCATTAGAACGCTGGTATCCCCAAACTTACCCGGAAATCCGCGACGCAGACTGAAACGACGATGGAGTAGAGATATCATAGCGCAGATGTAAATTCTATCAATTCATTATCAAAGATTAATCCACCGTTGGAATGGCGGTCTCCTTAATGTCATAACGCCATTTTTGTTTTTTTGTTAATAACATCACATTCACTGGTTGTATTTTGTACAGTTGTGAATAAATAAACTAAGTTAAAAAAAAAATTAAATTGAATGAGATGTAAATTTAATTTTTCAGTTTTAATATTGCTAATTGTATTAATTATTTTGTTGGATAACAAACATATGATTTACTGGTTTCTGTGCTGGGGGTTTCAGATTCAATTCCGATTTTTACAACAATCATTGTCAGCCGTCACTCCGGCACCGTTTACATTAGCATTATCAGCATACAGGCAGATGTAAAAATAAAAAAATATATTTTATTTATTGTTTTTTTTAGTTTTTTTTAAGTTTGATTGTCCAACGTTTTATATACAAAAAAATAATGATTACACATAATTGGGGAAGTTAGGTCGTTTTAAATGATTAAAATGTTCTGGTGAACAGAACGAAATTCATTAAGTTAGATCTTTTTTTTCAGAATTGTTTTTCTAGGAGAAACGTTTTTGTTGTTACACTACTGTCTGTTTTTAATTGTATTAAATTGAATTGAACAATAAATATTTCTAGTAAGTAGGCAAAATGTAGTTTGAGAGATGTTTCATTAAAAAAGTTTATAAGGTTTTATTTAGAAGTATACTTCGCTGATATGAAAGTTGAAAAAGGAGTTAGTGACGAATAATCAATAAAGTAACAAGAAAAATAATTCTTTAGTTTGCAGAAGTACAAAAAAAGAGAAGGAAAATTATGGAAAGGGAAATGCTTAAGAAGTAACGGAGGGAAAAGGCGGCATCAAACTTTAGTGACGTATAACAAAACAAAGTATTACTAAAACTTGCTAAATAAATTCTATTGTCTCTGTTGTTTCTGTCCATATTTTTCTTTTCTCTGATACTTTCTCTTTTTCCCCTTTATTTTTGTGGGTACAAACAAAAGTGAAATTTCATATTTCCAATTTCATGTCAATAAGAAAAAAGTACATAAAAGAAAACCCTTTGACTATTGTGTAACAATATTGCGGCACCAGTGTATACTTGATTAAAAATTCGGAATGGTGTTGGCACGTAACGCAGCGTTGTCAAATAAATTACATAAGTAGTTTGCAATAGCGTACTATTTAAAAACCCCTTAGGGTCGTGTTGTTTGTTAATTTGCTGGAATTCCCAAAGCAACAAATTTAATAACCACTGCAGCAGTAGCCTATGCTTTACTTGCTACGTCTGATTATCTCCAAAATTATAATAATAATACGATAGCAATTAATATATTTTAGTGCATTCTATCAGTTGTTTGTATATGTTAACTACTAAGCTGTGCTAAGGCTACAGTTATTCAAGTGGAGATCAATTAAACTTAGAAACAAAACTTTCCTTTAAATGCAAAATTAATAACCAGAAATTACATGTAAATTTAAATATTTTTTTCACGAGGAAACTTCTCAGAAAAAATTAAATCATCGAAGACCAAAACATTATTAAATATGTCTGAAAATCGATTAATCATTAAAAACGGACTTTCTTTCATGATAGGAAGGTTATTAATTAAATAATTATAGCACTCCATCATAGATGACGCCGAGTCAACATTTACAGGAAAAACCAAGACGAAGCGGAAGAGTGGTGATTTGGTTGTATTACACAGTATATCGTTAATGTCCACTTGAAAATATAAAGATGTGGATGTATGCTGAGTGACGTGGACTGAATAATACTGTTTAAATTTATGAGCGTTTCTCTGACGGCAATATAATGCACTTTTTCAGCTTACGCCCAATCGAAAATGATTCTCGTAAACTGTTTTGAAGAAAACTGATATTAGGTATATGTTTTGAAAACATGTTTTGTTTGTTTTTATTAAACTTTACAATATAATGAATTTAACAACCCGTTTACTGAGCTGGAGTCTGAAATTACAGATGTAAGTAAACTATTTATTTGTTAAATGAGTGAAATTTATTACTAAAGTTTAAAACGAAAATTAATTTTCTTCAAAATGTCAAACCGTAGTACCATAGATTGATGCTACTTTCATGTAAATGTGGATTAGGAAAATTATTTATACATAAAATTATATACAATGAAATATTTTAAGATCATAGTGGTCTACTTCGGGCCATCTTTAGTACGTAATGTTTCGGAAAACAAAATGTTTTAAACTTTCTGTTATTGTTTATTCATCATTTGGTTAGTTTATAGAAATTTCGAGGAGGTAAGATAAACTTGATGAATCAATCATTTTATGAGTTTAATTCCTTCTTGACCAACTCGCTGTAGTCCTCCTAACAAATTATTTAGAGAATCAAATAGAAATTTATAGTAAAACTTTCTACGTAGGAATCAATTCAATTTCTTACATAATAGTTAGGTTCAGAAACAAAACTGAAATATTTGCTACGTTCTGATCAAGACTGGATAAAACAGACAATTCTGTTTTTGTTTTTGACGAAATCGAATAATTTGTGAACTAAAAAAATTATTTCCAATAGGAAGTAGTAATCGAAAACTTCCCCTTTTAGCTTTGACTGGGATTATTTTTTTTTCTTTTATTTCTAATAGGCTTGAAAGTTTTCCAAATAATGTCTCAGAGAGATGGATATAATAATTAAAAAGTTTGCACGTTGTTTCACATTGATACACCCAATGCCAATAGAAGTCTTCACCAACCGTAACATTTTGAGATGAGTCAATAATGTTATATTTAGTGATTTCAAAGCAAACTGGATGACATAATTTTGGTGTTTCCAATTAAAATTCTTACCATAAGAAGCAAGTAATTATTATTATAGTACATGCTAATTATTATACTCGTATATTATCCTTGATAAGTATTTTATTGATCTGAAATAATCACCCATACGTCTCAAACAGAAATTATTACTCTGCAATTCCCTCTTAAAACCTATCAGGATGCACAGTATTCAATTTTTTTTTTTTTTAATTTATTTATTTAACGTTGCATCAACTACGAGGTCATTAGCGACGACGTTGGGGTGTAACTGTGTGTAAATGAAGATGAAATAATTTTTTGTAACGTATGAAAATATGCCATGCCTGAGTGGGACTATTCAAAAACTATTCAAGCAATCCAGTTTAAATTTTTCCGTATAATTATCGGTTTACCCTACTATGACTCACGTTACACACTACGCACCAATTTAAAAACACCAATCATTTGCGACATCATCAAAAGTAGTTATATTAAATTCTACTCAAATACAAAATTAATCCACTAATCAGGGATGAGGCAAATCCACCAGGTTTAGTTAGAAGATTAAAAAGAAGATGGAGCAGAGACCTTTTTCAATTCTTTCTGCATGTTTAAGTCGAAAAATATAGAATAATTTTTATTCCTAATTTGTGTACGTTGCAATCTGTTCAATTCAGAACAATAAGCAACCCCATGACCCAATGAGATGAGGATGATGTGTATGACGTGTAAATGAGGTGTAGTCTTGTACAGACCCAGGCCGACCATTCCTGAGAAAGTATGGTTTAATTGAACCCCAACCATCAAAGTACACCGGTAACCACCGTCTAGTATTCAAATCCGTATAAAAGTAACTAACTTTACTAGGATTTGAACCAGGAACCTTCGTCTCTGAAAATCAGCTGTTAAACAGCTGATTTTGGCGACGATGTTACCTCTAGACCAACCCGGTGGGATTAAATATATAGAATAATGAAATATTAGATGTAATTTTTTTTAGTTTTATACATGCTTTATAAAGCATGTATATAACTTGTTTAGTGCTTTGACAATAGAAACTTTTTATTGTATTTTTCTCTTCATACTTTAGTATATTTTACATTTATTGTTATTCCAAATTTAACATTGCTGAATGTTGTATTTTGCATCATGTCTGTTCTTGTCAATTGTAATTTAATATCAATGGTTTCTCATATTTTGGTTGTTCTATTGTTTTATATAATACAGTTGTTAAAGATTCAAAATTAAAAAAATTGGTCTGATAAATAGAAAAAATTTACAAACTACCTGAGCACATAACGAACAACATCCTACTCATAGATTTAAACATGTCTACAGTTCAACCCGAAATAAACACATTCCGTACAAAATACCAAAGACGCGAATTGCACACTAATTCTCTGGATATATTACTTTTGGACAACTCAGACGACACCCAAAGAATAACATGAAGTCATTCTACGGACTGATTTTAAAGTAAAACGTATATAGACAACACAAAATGTAAAATAAGACGATGTCACTATATTCAAAGGTTTGTTTATACATGTGAGATTACAATTGAAAACTATTTATTATTCTCTTACAGAATAGATTGTAGATGTTACTGTAATAAAAAATACACATTTACAAATTATAGTCAATGGAGCTCACAGCAGTTTCTAGAGTTTGCGTCCTGTATAGGGCACTCTAAATACAACAAAATCCCGTTTTGTATTATACAATTTTTTTGAGGCCACATTGGATCACTAAGCCAATCAATTTCTTGTGTTCTTCTGATAACTTATTAATCTAGTTTTTCGGTTTAGCCAGTACTTTTTGAGAAGGTTCAATCTTTGTTTCCGTATTTCATCTGCAACCTCCACCGTGTGTCTTTCTGCTTTTCTCCAATAAAATCTGTGTGATTTGAGAGTACTATTTATTTTCCTTGTCAAACCCGTCTTCAATTGCCAATCCAATTTCATTGAGATTCCTCTTAACCTCTCCGAATTCCTGTTCAAGTTCCTGTAGATCAGTTCTTTCAATATTCTATGATTTGGCATTCTTAAAATGTAGGAAAAGTAGGAAAACCTCCTTTTTTCATCACGCTAATAATCGGATCAATTTCCTTATAAACAGTTTCATTACAAGGATTCGCCATACCCAATTTTTTATTATTCTTGTTAAGACAGGTTTTGATAATTCTGCGTTCTGTTTTAAGAAGTTGGCCAGTCATTAGCATCGTAGTATAGTAGTAGCATTAGTAGTTAGCATCATTCTTAATTTGGAAAATAGTATCACCAGCGTAAAGCGCCTCTAGGAGAATTACTGTTTTGTAGTGGTGGATTTCGGCATGCATTGAAATAGTTTTTTTGTATGTTTGCCAGGTATATTTTTTTTATGTTTCCTTGTGCTTTTTTTAATTTTGGAAGTCTGTTTTCCCAAGTGAATTTTTCTTTTAGATTGCAGTCGATGATTTTTCCTAGATATTTGAACTGTTGAGACAATCTAATTTCATTACCATTAATTGTCACTTTATTTATGCATAGTGGGTTGATAGCCATGATTTCAGTCTTTTCGTAGGAAATGTTTAAACATTGTATTATACAATATAATACAGTAATTTTGAAGAAAGAAACACCACATCAATAATAATTTAACGTTACAATCTTAATTGTCAGAAAACCAACCATTTATGGATCATTTAAAAAAACTAAGAATAACAAAGAAAAGAATTGACAAATCCGGTTTAAATAAACCGTACCCCGTATAAAAATTTGTAGTTAATAATTATCATGAGTTACGCCCGTACGTAAATATTTGCTGGCACCCAAAAAAATCAAATTAACGGTATCCTAAATGAGTACACCTGCAGCTGTCATAGGTTCCTTCACCAGTTACCTAAGCCTAAATATAAAAATACATAACAAATACATAACACCTTTTTTGATAAGCTTAGATCCGTTTTTGAATGAGGTTTTGAATTAAGGTTAAACGATCAAAGTAAAAGTTGTACGGCGTGGCGGTTGCAAATTTTTTACATTTTGTTTATCTGTATACATCAGTTAAGTTGATGAGTGGCTTATGTTATTGCATCAACAAAGCCGCAAAAAGACAGCTGAAAAATTTGACGATAATTAAATTTGTGTATAGTGAGATTTGGTGCTAAATACTTAAACCAAAAAATGTTAAAAAAGGCATTTTACAGAAAAGATTAATAATTATAAGAAACGTGTAATCCATTGATCACACTAAAGGATATTGTTTCTTTGTTGTTGCTGTAAGTTTGTTTCTACTTATAGTGATTTTCACAGGTTAGGGCGCTGTAGGAAGGGAAGTTTGCTGAGCTTTTGCTTCTGCTTCTGCTGATACTGTATATGCTACAGTGATTAACAAAAGCCTCTTTTCAGCCTCTCTGCCTCTCTTCAGCGCTTACTATTTTCACTCAACCCGCCCTTTCAATCATCCCTACCATAACTCTTTCGCTTTGCATTTTATTTACCTGCACCACGGAACCGGAAACATTTCCTTTGTTCATATATAAAATGATACCAATTACAACTGCCTATTCCATTTAAATATTTCATAAAATAAGCTACAGTATTATAAGCCTGTGTAAGTGCATACAATGTGTACATTCATTTCCAAATGAGCTTATTCATGTACAACAACAAATGTGTAATTTATCGAACAGGCATAAAGGAAACCCGTCATTAATACCTTACATTTATTTTTAGTAAAAAAAACAAAAAAAATCATTCCTCTTCATTCATTGTTTTTTTTGATAATAGTGAAGGATATCAATAACTGTTAAGATCTACTAACACTTTGATTTACTGTAGATTCAGTATTTAATTGTTTTAAATTTCTTCATTCGAATATTACAATTCGGTGTAACTTCTAGTATGGATGCGTTCATATTGAAACGAAAATTTTATTTAACACGAAAACTGTTTAGCAGAGAGATAGTAGTTTAATTTTTTTTGTTTATTTTAATTTGCATTAACATCTTGAGACTACTTAAGAGTTGAGAGACTACTTTGGGTTACGGAACGGTAGGTTAGGACTTGTAATAATTTTCCTGGTCCTGGCCGGTAATTGAACCCGGGACTTCCGATTTGCAGCGCAGCACTCTAATCACTAGGAGGCAGCCATTAGTTAAAAGTAATTAAAATTTAAGATGTATGTAATTAATGACTAATTTATAAATAATATAAAATATGATGATCTGTTTCTTAATTTATCTTTCTACAACTACAGTAGATACTCAATTTATCCCTATCGAACTAGTTGACTTAAATTACCCCCATCCAACTACACGACCAGAGTATGACTTAATTCATAATTATGTTGTTCTGCTCAATTACTAAATATACTATTTTGTCTATGAAATTTAATAATTTATCCAATCGTATAATTTTCGAACTAACTAAACTTTGTTACTCATCTTACACATCGAAAACAAAAATTTACATCAACATCGCAATAAAAATAATTGTAGATAATCGTAGGTACAATCATTTTCCGTAGAATATAAATGTTTGGTCGGACGACCGTAGAAATTCTAAGCCTCAAGAAATGTAAAAACAGCAGAAATAGATATAGGAAAATACGATTTTTTATGACAGACCGCCAAACGGAAATTCTGAGAAAATTCATGGTGATAAATATATTAATGTCAAATCGAAGGTAGTAGTCAAAAGTTTTGTCCTACCTCAGTATAGCTTTTACAATAATTTTAAAAATTTAATCTTGATTTTCAATGTCATAATGACTTTGGATGACCTTAAAAATAATTCAGCTAATATGTGTTTGGGTAAGATTTAACTTTATGAAAATTTTCAGATTTTTTGAACGACCCGATTGCAAGAAAAATAATACAAAAATCAGGTTAATTTTACTCCCAGTTGACAAAGAGGGATAATATAGGCAAATGGATCGTAGGTATTGTTACCCTAAGATGCCGTATTATGAGGTCAATTTTTAAATTTGTAATTGAGGCAATTTCAGTAATCATAATTCCGTACCCTTCATAAGACTTTTGCAAAACTGTTTCTCAAAGATTGTAGAATGACATGAGAACAGTCTTATGAAACTTTCGAATTAGAACAATCTTTAATTATTTGCAAAGATTACTTTCTTTCTAGTTAAATGTGTAGTACAAATTAGACTTCACATTTAGATTAAGGCAAATCATTTATTTTAAATTTTTCACTACCTACTTTTTGAACGATGTGTAAATACACACGTGACTTATTTTTGAAGATTCTAGTTAATTCGACAATTGTTTAAACAATACGAAGTGTTTAAAATTTATTTGCTAACCAGAGTGGGTTTGCAATGTATATTCAATAATATTCAGCAATTATAGCGTTTGTATAGATAACAATGCTCTACGATACCCGGGAGATTCCTAAAGTTTTAGGTGTGCAATAATCCATTCTGTTCCCGAAGGTAAATGTTGTCCCTTTGAGTACACTTCGAGTTAACACACGGATTATGTCATCACATCTCTAATGGGGGAGAATTTACATGCTTAATTGAATATTACTAATAAGTAATAATGATAAATTCAAGAGTAATACTAAATTCTACATATTTTTTCAGTTATTAAACAATTGCAGCAGTTTCAGTATTCGACGTAGGAATTTGACCTATCTACCTTACAAAACATGACATTTTGTATGAATAATTACATTCTATGCTTTCATCAAGACAGTATATCATGTTCTAAATAGTCATAAATTATAGTTTTACAAGGACTCCTGAATACCATAGTTTACAAATAGAGGTAATATTCAATGTTACTATTCTGAATCATTGTTATAAATCAATTTCTCGTTACCCTTCAAATTTTTCAAAATACAGAAAATGTTTTGAGACAGTTCAGTTGAGACAAATATTACTGTACTGCATTTACCAGGACGACAGGTATCCAGTAACTTTAAATATTTTGCAAGTGGAATATGAATTAAATTGAAATATCTTACAGAAAATAATCACTGCCCAAAGTATTTGTCTAATAACAAATTTCACGTGATTTAGAGTTTACAAAAATTATAGAGAGATTATTTTTAAAGATCGTGACTAAATATGAATAAAACTAAATTACTAAGGCTATATTAAGCCGTATTATTAGACATTCCTAAACTTCACATCTACAAAACTTACGTAAACGACTCAATGAACGTTGGAGAAGAAATCGTTTTGAGATAATGACTACAAAGGTCGTTCTCTTAATAGGGGTCTAAGTTAGTTTTTTTAACTAATTTTTCTCTAATTATCAAAAATTTTAATGGTTATTTAAAGAAATCGTGCGATAATTATTCGTAAAAAGATAATTTATTTTTAATTTAACATTATCGTCAAGTTTATCGTTTAAATACTACTGTAATATAAATGTTGTGTAGTATTATTTTGAAATATAATTTTCAATGCAAAGAAATCAATCCAAGGTGGATAACTCGTAAATAAACTTAGAAAAATTTCAATTTATTTCCTATTGGAAAATTTTGATTCTTTTTTGACGTTAATTTTTTTAACCTCTGTAGTAATTTCTAACCCAAATAATCTAGAGTGGAAAATTCTCCTCTACCGGCGCAATCCGAATCCTTAAATCACTGCTATTGCATTTCTTGTTCTTGTTTGTAGTTGAAAGTCCTTTTGTTGAGATCACTGCAGTTATCGAAGATCTACTTGTTTAATCTATGTTGTCCATTCATTCCATGAGTGCAAAAAATCTGCATCTTCTTTTAATTACTGAATTACTTTTTTTTGAATTACTTCTTTTAATTCCTCTAGGGGCCCAATGTGAGTAATGAGCTCCTTGTTTGGAAGTAATCTTCGTTCCCCGGCTCCGTGATTTTCGAACCATAAATTTTTCGGAGGATTTTTCTTTCTGTTAAGGTTCTAATTTGTGTGTTAGAGATTATTATGTTTCCATTCCGTAAATAACTGCCAGTTTCAGAACTGTGTTATAATGTTGGATTTTGCATATAATAGAGTTGTTCATTTTGCTGTAAATATTTTTTCAGATAACAATATCACTGGTTATCTTTACGAGTTCTATCCAATATTGCAGGATTGTTGTTATTCCTGTAGCCAACTGTTTATCCTAGATATTTTTAAGTTTTCTACGAATTGTATTTTTCTATATTTGGTTTTAAAGTATTCTGGTGTTCCCTTTTCAACCGACATGATTTCAGTTTTCCCGAAGAAAATTTTTAAGCCTACTTTTTCGGCAACTTCACTTAAAGATTCTAGTTGGATCTTAGATTCCTCCGGGCTATTTTCAAATAAGGCAAGAGATCATCTGTAAAAGCCAAACAATTTACCTCTATTTCTTTTAATCGTTTTGGTCTCCACATCGTGGCTTTGGTGTCATTGAGTTTCCAAAATACTTTCTTGGCTTGATTGAGGTTGACATTAAAGAGGATTGGAGATAATCTATCTCCCTGCCTTAACCCTGTTATTATCCCAAAAGTTTGGGAAATTTCATTTTGAAATTAAAAATAGTTATTTTTTACTTTTCTCCTTGATTTTAAATGTTGAATTTTATTTCAGACTAAAGATGTTACAATGTTCAAGAAGTCTTTTGCCACTTCTATTACTTCTTTTGTAAGCTGGATAGTTACCCACTATTTCTCTTTAGTTTTTGTGAGCCGATTTAGGTGTTGAATTCCCCGAGTAAAATTTTAATATGTGACTCGGGGAGTTTTTTTATTGATTGCTTCCTTTATTTTTGACCAATGTTTATATCTTATGTTTTATTCGAATATGAACACATGGCTGTTGATATTATTATGTATCTCTTGTTGAGGTTTTTAAAGGTTGAAAACATCTACCGTAATTATTATTCATATTTTAATTTTTATAAATGTTATGAGAGGAAATTTATGCTAACCTACAAATAAAACATTGATAGTTACCTTAAGCTACCTTGAGTAATTGGTTTAATTTGTGTTAAACCCTTAGGTATTTAATTTATTGAATGCTAATATTAATGTGCGTACACAAGCAAATTTTTGGCGTTATTATTTCTATTGTGATCTTATATAATAGTGTTTTGTATTTTCTGTGCTGTAATGTACTCCTCTTCCAAGCACAGACTACGCTATTTTCAAGAAGTAATATTTGTGAATAAATATATAAAACAATTATATAAATTTCTAAACTTTGGGCACTTTACATCTTACAGAATATCGTTAAATAATGTTAAAATATAGCGGGTACTTCTCCAAGATATTTAGTTTTTATCTAATTAATGCACATTTCAGTAGCTCAGTTAGTATTGTGTTGGACTGTTTAGCTTACGTTCTCTAGTTCTAATTCAGTTAGAATTTCAATTGCTATTATGCTTTAGGAAATTACCACAAAAATTGCGTTAGATACTAATGAAATTAGTAAAGCAGTTCTTTTATATCTATGTAATCGTGATAACTGATGCTATTAGCCAGCTATGCTAGTTTTTGCCTGAAATAAATTAACTTCAAAATATTTTTAATTTTATTATTATGCATCTAATACTTCAGTATCTACTATTACGGGCTGTACTGGTTTAAATTTTGTTTAAAATGTACCCTTAACAAGATCTTCTCCTCCTCCTCATCTTTATCCATCTTCCGTGCATGTTTGCTACCAGATGTTGGCGATAAATGTGTCAATTTATTAATTTACTCATCTTCAACAATGTAACTGGGAATCTGGAGAAATCTTAGTGTACGGAAGTAATTTCTTAAAAGAAAGGCTCTTTTACAGAGCGTAACAGGTGCACAATAGTCTTTCAGAAGCAGTGATTAAGTTTACAAAGTTTTATGATGTAAAATACGTCTTTAAAAAGAAACCATTCAAAAATAAAGTAGTAAATCGTTTATAAATGATATAACTGTAATAAAAATAATGTGTGACTTGACAAATACTAGATTATCTACCTTTAGATGTTAAAATAACAAATATGTTACATTTTTCAAGTACATTTTTGTGTACAGCTTCCACTTCTTTTTCATTGTGAAGAGAAACAATGAATAAATAAATAAATGAATACATATATGAATAAATACAAAAGTTTCTACAGATACCGTTAAAAATAAAGAAAGAGAATTGCACGTTACCTCCTGTATATTGTGTGCAGTTTGGTCGGATGTATATGCAAACGGAAATAAAATGTTGGCCTATAAAATTTAGATGTGAACGAAAGAGGTTGTGTTTGAAACAGAGGAAGATGAAGCGATAGAGAATAAGGGTAGATCTAACTAGGTGTTGTAGCGTTATTCGGTAAAGAATGAAACCGGTGGATTTCGTAAAGTAGGCACCGAACGAATTGGAAAACCACGTCTGCGCTATGTAGTAGTTTCCATATTGCAATCCCTACGTGTTTGTTATGAGTATCCCTCTCTTTCATTCATTTAAGTCTACAATCTCTTCCTCTCGTTTTCTCTTTTTCTCTTGGTACTATGTGCTCATATACAAGTCAGCTCCTACGTACTGTAGCCAGTTTATATCTTGGAATATACCTTCATATGGGTACTTAATAGTCTGCATACTCTCGTATATCGGGCCGGTTATGTACATGTTACCGTTCGTGTACCGGTTGATATCAGTCCTCACCTATTCATTCTACACAATATAGAAACGAGGAAAGTGTTAGAATGTATTTTTAAAACGGCATCATACCCCTCATACTGTAAAGGAATATCACTTCCGAACCCCCGTCGTTTTCACTCGGATCTCACCCTTCACAATAACATTCATTTATCACAGACATGCCTGTTTGACAATAAACATACATGAAGCTCTCACTCATGCAGAGTGCTTTTCATACTGTAAGCAAAGAAAAATTCTATAAAAGCAAATAGTACAGAGATTGGATTATTAATGGGCTCGGGTCAAAATGCTAATTCACTGGTTAAGTAATTTTGTATGAACACTAATTTATATCCGGATAATCAATAACATGATTTCAATTATTGGTCTTCACATTTCATGACCCCTAAAACCAAAATATTTGTTTTTAGACGTTCCACCGTCTGTATGTGTATTTTTTATTGTAGAGAAAACCACTTATATTCACATTACATTTACTCTAAATAAACGACCGGTGCCGTCGTTTTTCTTAAATAATGCACCTATCCCGAAAAATTCTACTGTTCGCTATATTGGACTTCATTTCGATCAACGCCTGGCCTGGAAACACCACATTAGGATAAAACTTCAACTAAACTTACATTTGAAACAACTAAACAGGTTTGTTCAGGTTCGTTCTAAATCACCAAGATTTCATTCATTCATTTGCGACATCATCAAAAATTGTTATTTTAAATTTTATTCGATATTACAAATTCATAAAAATCCGCTTATCAGCGACACGGCAAATCCACAAGGTTTTATTAGAAGATTAAAAAGAAAGTGGAGCAAAGATCTTCTTTAATTCTTGCTGCATTGTTTGTATTTACCTGATCGAAAAACATAAATATGATAAAATATTAGATGTAATTTTTTTTTTTTTGAATATGCCTTACTACTTTTGGTAAATAACCTTTCTTCAACAATATGAACTTTTTGTTTTAATTTTTTATACTTTAGGCCTAGTGTATTTTTTCGTTCATTATTCCAAATTTAACATTGCTGAATGTTGTATTTTATATTCATGCTTGTTTGTGTTAATTTTAATCTAATATCAATACTCTGTCATCTTTTGAGTGTTCTCTATTGTACAGTTAAAGATACAAAATAAAAGTTAAAAAACCCCTACTTAGGTTAAAATTCCAATACATATGTTTAAAATATTAATGTTTCTTAAATGAAAATATTCCGTGTTCCACATAGAGTTTAAATTATTATAGGTACAATACCAAAATAAGAATTAAGTAAGTAAGTATAGTAGATATTACTTGAAGATTAACGAGAAAGTTAGTGCGGTTTTCTGCCGATTTATTTATTTTTTCTTACAACGTTCGTTTTTTAAGTATTTAGCACAAATACGTCCCAAACTCATAATCCTTTGCAAAAATGTTAAATCATTCGAGATCGTGTTGTATTCTTAGTAAGCTACTATATATGCAATATAGGACATACAGATACGCTTGAAGGCATTAAAACATTTTAAACCGAAGAAATTAAGTTTACAATATAAATTCGTTGGTTTCCACAGAGTTTTTAATATACCAAACTTACAAGTATAAATTGAAATTTAATATATTAACTGAAATCTAACAAAAACCGTGACGTAGACATAATTCAATCCTTCAAATTTTGAATATAATTGACCAATATAAGGAATACCATGGAGCGAGAAAAGTACGAATAAAGAAGTCTTACTTCAGAAACATAAAAAGCTAGAATTGATTACCATAATAATAGACGAAAACTGGAGTATTTTGGACATATTATGGGTGGTGAGAAATACCATCTGTTGTAGTTGATTATACAGAGAAGAATGAAAGGAGATAGGAGCGTAGGAAGACGAAGAACATCATGGTTAAAATACTTGCGAGACTGATATAATTGCTCATTTGTGGAATTATTTAGGACAGCAATGCAAAAGTAAGAATTAATGTTATGATCACCCACCTTCAAAAAGAGAGGGCACCCAAAGAAGAAGAAAATCATTAAGAAAAGGTAGCAATGAATAACTTTACATCTAGTAAACTAAATAAAATATTACTTATGCAGTATTACCTAAGTTTAAGTTTTTTTTTAAAAATCTGGTGTGAAACACATTCTCTTGTTGATATAAATAATAAAACACATATACCTTATGTTTAATCATGAGTAAACAAACAAAATGACAAACATAACCAAATTTTAATCACGAGTGAATGACACAAAATGAAAATCAACCTCTGTAGAACTTAAAATATGGAAAATCAGTTTGCCGCTAAACTAGACTCTGTAGAGAAAAATACTTTTAAAAAATGTTTTAGATTATTAAATTTTCTTCAAGGTTAATTATAATGGCCCCAAATTTGGTCGTAAAATATGTACTAAGGCTGCAATGATTTAAAACATCCCATTTTTTACAGATGTTCATGAAAAAAAGAAATTCATTAATTGCTGCTAAACTAAGCGTTATGCAAAAATATGTCAGAAAAGTTAAAAACCATGAATGAAAAGTTGTAGGTTTGTAAATATTTTACAATTTTGATTACACTCTAAAATGCAAAAATTGTTCATATACTGGTATGAATGCAAACACAGGCCGCATCTCAAAAAAAAAACTTTTTTCGACGAGAGCACAGCCTCTCCAAGAATTTCAACAGACATGGCGCTTATTTTATCTTGTAGAAAAAATTGTAGAAAAAATTTGCAGTAAATGAGGCGGTTTTTAAAAGAATCTTAGATTCCGTTTTTAACAAAATCAAAAAATTTAGTCTTAACAAATCTCATAATAAATTCCGAGTGCACGTAGATGTTGATCCGTAGTATTGGGAATGGCTTCTCTAGAACCGAACACGAGGAACACGTTGGATGGTGTTCCTCTGCAATCTAATCACTGCAAACTTTATTCCCGCTGTTATCATACTTATTTACTTTTCCTCCGCTGTTCCTTCTAACGCATTCTCTTGCTCGTATTAGACAGTAACAGTAATAGTACACGCAACGCCTGATTTCCAATTGCAGGTTCCCTAAACCCAAAGGAACCGAGTTCCAAGTTTCGACTTCGTAAGATTTTCCATTTTTAAGTTCTTTTGTTCTAACACACACGCGCACGGGTGCGTGTGTGTTTGGTTAACATTTTTATCACTTATTTGACATTGACCCTAAAAGTTAGGAATATTTACTTGGTATTAGACCGAAAATATAGCTTGTCCTCCTCGTCAAGTTGACGCTCTGTAAATCTGTATTAAAATTACTGCAGACTTATGAAATAATTTCATTCTACGTTGGGAAACTACCAGTAATTCGAACATAGAAGTACTTGAGCGTTTTCAAACGAAAACCATCAATGAAATTTTTGAAATTTCTTGCTACATCAGTAATAGATGTGTTTATGCTGGCATACCAGTGAAAACAGTGAAGCTGGAAATATTTTAAAACGAACGATATCAAAGAAGGCTTCATGACTATCCAAATCAATTGACTCTAAATCTTTTAAACAGCAATAACATCGTTTTCGGTAAACTTAAGCTAGGTAATATATTTAATCTGCCATACAGATTTGTGTAAGAAGACTTGAATGTCTATAAATCAAGCATTCTTGAATGTGATTGTAAGACAACTTTCAGTAAACACCAATGACATAAATACTTACTGGTCTGATTTTAAAATAAATTGTAATATTGCAGTTTCATAATTAAAAAAACACAAAATTTCACATCCTGGGAATTAAGTTATTTCCAGAAAACGGTTAAGGAATCTTTATAAATTCATTGCGTCTCTTTCAGTAAACGTATTTAAGTAGGTCACACCAACGCTTCAAGATTGGAATTCCTTAACTCGATCTATTTAAACGAAAGACCAATCGAGAAATTAGATCGGCGATTTAACTACGAGGAAAACATATGCTACAACGGAAAAGTTGGAAAATAAAAATGGAACGTTTTTTATCAATGTTTTTATAACTTTTAAAGCACAAATAAGTGTTTTCCGTCTCTTGAGACAATATGATGTATAAATTGTAGAACATATTTACGTTACTTTTACAAAAAAATAACTTTAAAAAATGTGATGTTTAGTAATAAAATTTACTTTCGGTGTTTACAGGTACAAACTCCAACTCTGTATAAAAAAGAACATCATTCTTGTTTAACTAAATTAATTGCATCATATTCATACTTTAGTAAATAACGTCTATTACTATTATACTTAGTAAATAACGTTTAGTAAATAATTCATAATTTAGTAAATATAGATACTGCGTAAAATGACATTTTCACAGACGGTTTTTTAGATTTTCCATAAATAGTTTACTTACATGCTATTTATTTACGAAACGTCTTCTATTTATTTTTAAGTCAACGTTGAAAAAAAGGATTAGGTTCCCGATTTTCTGGAATTCTGTACGTTATAACGAATTCCAGAAATAATATTAAAGCATTAAGAAGTGATGGTTATCTTATTTCAGCATTACAAACCTTAAGAATGCTTTCGATATCGCGTCTTCATTTACATGTGACTGAATTATGTGTGTAGCTTATTTTTACTTTCTCTTGCGTATATAAATATTATAGGAAGGAAAGTAATATTTTCATGTCGATTTTTCGAAATCGAGTTTTCACCGGATCTACACGTTTTCAGACCCCCTGAACCCAAAAAAACATGTTTTCAGCGATTGGTATGTGTGTATGTGAACAAAATATCTCAAGAACGAAACATCGTACGAGCTTGAAACTTGAAACTTAAGTTGCATACCACTACCGTACTTGACACGAACATGTTCATCAAAATCGGTCAACCGGAAGTAGTAGCAGTTTATTCGTGTAATTTTTTACTTTTTTGCGATTTTCTCAAAAAACTGGTCCTACGATGTTTTTAAAAATCACCTGGTTTACTAAGTTTTTTATGCTCTACAAGATAGGCCATGTTTGCTGAAATTCTTGGTGAGGCTGTTTTCACGTAAAAACATTGTTTTTTTACGATTGCGGCTTTAATATGCATTTTAGCGAAAACATTTATATAACTAAAGTTGTAGAAAATTTAAAATCCTACAACTTTTATTTTAAATATTTTTTATAAAGCTTAGTTTAGCGGTAATTAGCGATTTTCTGTTTTTTTCTCACTAAAAAAACGTGTAAAAATCGATTTTTTAAGATTTCAGTCTTAGGTCTCAGCCTTAGGTCTTATGTTTCCTGCCATTTTACGAAAAAAGTGTATATAATCAAATTTATAGAAAATTGAAAGATCTACAACTGTTATTTAGAGATTTTTTCTCTACAGAGCCTAGTTTAGCGTGATAGAGTGATTTTTCGTATTTTTAAGCCTAACTGAGGTTGATTTTCATTTTGCGTCGTTCACTCATGATTAATATTAGGTTATGGTTTTTGAGGTTATTTTGTTTGTTTATTTGTAATGTTTTATTACTAATGTTAGTTTTTATTGTTAATTATTTGCATTGATAAGAGAAAGTTGTGTGAGTGTTTCACACCAGATTTGTTTCCAACATGAGCCCTTAATTACGCGCAATATCATTCTATTCGAATATCATTTTGCTGACTATATTTTGGTGTTGTACATTAATAGAACACGGATACTCCAGTGTAATAATAACATTACTGTCATTTCTCTAAGTGTTACATTGTGTTCATTAGGAACTCAATTCGAAAACTTAATATGACTTTAATTTGTTTTATTTTTGTTTCAGCTGCGAAAGCCCGTCTCGACGTTGTCTATCCCCGGTTCAATGAAAGGGGGCGGCAGTCAGACTGGACCCACGGAAGAGGCGGGTATAGCACTAGTGGGGGTGCACTCCGAGTACCCGAGGTAATAAATTCAAATTTACAACCGTACAATTTATAGATGATTATTATTTTCTAGGTTTTGAAGTTAAAATTTTAAAAACTTTTCAAAATCCTCTTTCTGTAAGCAGAAAAATTACAACTTATTGCAGTACCTTAAAAGAGAACATCTTGAATATCAAACAGGTTATCAAAATTGCCATCACGTGTAAGAGATCAAACGATCTACTTCAGCTACCTTTTTTAACCCATTGAACTTGAATAACTTGTAAATATCACCATCTCGTAGGCTACATATTATTCCTTTCCTATTATTTTCAAAGTATAGTAGTCGAGGAGACGATATTTGCATTGGTTTATTGCTTGTACTTAGTGTATGTTATATTCAAATGGTTTCCTAAAACAAGATACAAATACCTAAACATAGATAATATACTTAACACTGAAGTTAAAAAATGAATAACAAAATAATTATAGGCCCCAAAATGAATTAAAAGACATGCTGTAAATATATTTCTAGATGATAATTTTCAAAACCAGGCACTACATTTGGTATCCTGTATGTTAATTTCTTCTTCGTCTTTAAAAGTTACTAAGGACGTAATCATTAAAAATGCATGTATTTTTGTCTTTTTTGACACTTTTAATTGAAAATTTAGTAACTGTTATTATAATAACAATTTCTAAATACGAAGCTTAGGTTCCAAAACTTGATTTCTTGCCGGAGCTTGCAGTCATCACCACAGCCCTGCAGTTGGCCAAGAAGACCTCTAAGCCAGAGGCGTTTTAAACGCCTGTGCTGAGTACCTGGTATTGCCCTAGTGTACATGTTTTTTATGAGAGGGTTGTCATGTAACAAATTTATCGTGCATCGTCTTGTATAGTGTTGTTTCGTGACATCAATTATGTTATCGTTCGTAGACTTTTGTTTTAAATAGCGATTGTTGTTTTTAAAGGCGAATTTAAAAAAATTGATGAGCAAACAGTATTAATACTTGCTCTACATCTCGTCAATATATTATTTTCTATTCAATTTTTGTCAACCGTAAATTAATTTATTGTAAAATAAAAAACCCTTAGATTCTAAACGGCCAATACATGCACCGTTACCAGTTTTCTTCCATTGCAAAAATCATGAAATTGGAAGTCGCTGTTTTTATTTTGAAAATATATGTACTCTTTCATAAAATTGTTCGATTATGCTCTTTTTTATGTTTAAAATATTGTTTCCTTACATACATGTACACGACGGGTGTGTACGTTAATAAAAAAGACTACTTTCTACTTACATTTTGAATCATAATGTCTTAAATTGATTGAGAATTAATTTGTAATTGTTAGTAAACAACGTTGAAAAGACAGTTAGACTATATATTTGTTCCTACTGCTTATCGCACCCATATCACATAAAGTTTTAACAACCTTTATTGGTTGCTACAACTCAAAATTTATTCTCCGGTTATCAAAACGAAACACCTTGACTAGCTCAATAAACTCTCTTCCATGAAAATACTTTTATAGGCGTAATAATTTGTTTACGAGTTTATGAATGTCTGCCTAAATACGGTTTTATTATCTTTAGCTTATCTGTGTTTTCTCTTTCTTGTGATTAAATTTGCAATCATTAAAAAGAAATGATCAGCTTATTTTTAAACATATAATTTCAAAGTAGAGTTGTACTAGAAATTTATTACATTTTCTATTATAAATTCAAACATGAAAATATTGTTTATTTTGTTTTCAAGTACTTTCTCTTGCCCTATATGAATACATAGGGAATGAAAGTATTGTTTTCATGTCGATTTAGCGAAATCGAGTTTTCACTAGGTACAGCCTACACGTTTTCAGACCCCCTGCACCGAAAATACATGTTTTTAGAGATTGGTCTGTGTCTGTGTGTGAACAAAAAAATTTAAGAACAGAATATAATACGAGCTGAAACTTGGAAGCTAATTTAGGCAACAAAAGAACCCGACACGAACATTTCCATCAAAATCAGTCAACCGTAGTAGTTTATTAGTATGATTTTTCACTTATTGGCTATTTTCTCAAAAACGGCTCTTACGATTTTTTTAAAATTTGCCTCATTTACTACATTTTGTTATGCTCTACAAGACAGAGTAAGCGCCATGTCTGCTGAAATTCTTGAGAAGTCTGTGCTCTGGTAGAAAAATTATTTTATTTTAATATGACGGCCCTAATATGTATTCTAGGACAAAACTGTATTATAATGAAAGTTGTAGAACGTTTAAAAACTTGCACATTTTATTTCAGCCATTGTTTTTGTGAAACATTTAGTTTATTTAGGTTTTCTTTTTCATCAAAATCCGTGAAAAAATGGGATTTTTAAGACTCCGGATTTAGTACGAATTTTACGATAAAAGTGCATAAAACAAAAAGTTAAAGAAAATTTAAAACCTAAAATTTTATTTAAAGTATTTTTCTCTACAAAGCCTAGTTTAGAGGCAAATACTCATTTTCTTTAAGTTTTACAGAGGTTGATTTTCATTTTACGTCATTCACTTATGAAATTAATTTCGTTTTATTAGGTTAACCACCCAAAATTTGGTTAACAACATTTAAGCACTCAATTCGGTAGACAAAGTAGCGGTTCAAAATACAATAATTTTTTTAAAATTTCACAAAATTTCAGATTTGATATAATTGTAAAATCAAATATGTTATTTTTCGTTGTGCCATTCTAATTTTTTTTTTTTATTTTGTCTAAATTTTCATTGAACCTAACTAATTTTTCATTCTGTTTTTATTGATGATTTTATAGTATTTGTTTGTGTCTGTTGAAAATTTTGTACTACGTACATATATTATGTAACGTGGTCGCTAATGACCTTGTAGTCGATGAGACCTTAAATAAATAAATAAAATTAGGTTATGTTTTCATTTTACATTGTTTATTAGTTTGTAAGTGGAACCTCTGTAAATATTTATAATCTCCTGGTATTCGCGGAAATAAAAAACTGATGGCAATGTAGTTATGATTAAACAAACATAGATAGTCTATTATCTGAAGTAGTAGTTATTACACCAGATTATTTTAGTTGCATCAAGCGTGGTCATTGGCTATTACTGTATGTAACGGAACTGGAAAGGTGTTATTACTTAAAACCTTGTTATAACTCGTAACCATTTCCAGACCTTTTTAGGGATTCAAACCCAAGACTTTCTGCTTTGTAAGCTAGTGCGCAAACCACAACGCTACGAAGCCGAGCTAGTTTTAGTTCTTTTATCTTTTAAATTCACGTTAAAATTGATTACGTATTACGTCATCATTTAAACCTTTTAGAGGGGATTTAAACAGAAACTCTCCCGTAAATAATTACTGACTCATACGACACCTCGTCTAGCCGTATATATCCGGAGAACCGGATGGAGTAAGATGGAGAAAAGACGTTTTGTAAAAATTCTAAAATATACCCCAGGAGTCTTACTTTGTAATACTGTTCTCCCATAATTAATTTGTGTGGCCTCTTCGTAATAATGATAACATTCAAAATAATTTCATAGTTTATGTCAAAAAAAGAGACAGCTGCCTTTAAAACCACATACTGCTTTATACTTTTCTCATTAAAATTTATTTTTAGAACGTGTAACTCAATCATAATAACCAGTTGAATATGAATTTTGAACGCATTGTTATTGTTACCCACGATCAATTTTACCTTATCATTGTTTAATGTTGTCTAATTCAGGATAGATTTAGTTTTAAATGGTTACAAATTTTAAACTGAAGAAATCCCTATTATTGTATATAACCATTGTCAGATATAGTCTAATAATTAAAATACGTATCACAAACAATTTTGAATATTGAATTATATTTTTTAATTATTGTAATCGTTGTAAAAATAATCAGGCTGGTCAATGTTTGACTGAAATAGTGAAGGAATGACAAAATAATTAACTTCTTTAGGCGTTAACATTATCTAATGGCGTTATTATAGAAACGTATGAATATTTCTATCTGAAAACAATTTAAAAAGGTTTAATATCACAAATGAATTTAAAAAAAAGTTGAAACACATAAATTTCAAAAGTAAGCATCGCTAAGGTCAATTTTGGGATCTGGGTAAAACAAATAATTAAACTATAGTTTAAAACTACAATATGATGTAGTCCATTTCGTACAATGTACAATGAGATGTCCATTTACGTTAAACACGTCAGTGGCCCGAAAGAATTTATTCCATAAGAAAACATGTACTGTATATATAGGTTATGTATAGTAAATAGTTATTTCTTTGTACAAAATTAAAATTCTATTAGTAAGATCAAAAATAATAATCTGCAAATGAACCTAAAAAAGTAATTCCATCTGTAAAAAAATTGTGCAAGCTGGATGCTGTCAACTACCTACTAAAAAAGATGTAGACCAAAACATTCTGTTAGTTCTGATCATTCAAAAAATTAATTTTAAATGTAAAGGGATTAATTAACTACGTTAACTTTTTTATAAATTTAAGCATCATAAGAATTCGTAATTTTTATTGTTTATTTCCATCAACAAAGGACAAGAAAAACAACATTTACTTTAGGAATATTCTAAGAAAATATAAAAAAAAAACATTAGTACAGTTATTTTTAAAATATAAGCTTCTAAATTTCAGTTTTATTTCAAATAAATGCAACTAATTTTGATATTTTTAAATAGCTTATTTGAAATTAAATACTTCAATCACCCCTCCTGTTATTTGTTTAAAATCATAAAACGTTACTTGTACGACAAAGCTTTTGTCAATGAAAAGGCAAACATAATAAAAAATAAATTGTAAACGAGAAATTACTTTTTAACTATTCCTTCCTTAATTAAACAGCTTGAAAGTGTGAGTGAATAACTTATTACTTCTGCTTTATTACCTTCAAATGAAACAGCGGAAACCCCTCTACAAGGAAGTTCAATTTTATTGTTCATTGAGGGATTTTTAAATCACGTTTTACAGGATACGTAATTCATTCATTATTCTCTGGTTGTTTGCCTTCCCACTTTTCCCTTCGATTATTTTACATCAGCCTATGAAATTTACTTTACTCCAGTTTAATCACTTTTACAGTTTGTTTAAAAAACTAATTTTTTTAAAACACGTAACGAAAAAATACTAAGGAAAAATAAAAATTAATACTTCTCCGCCTCCGTGGTGTAGTGGTTAGCGCGCTAGATTAACACGGAAAGTTCAGAGTTCGATTCTCAGCTAGGGTCTGGAAGTGTTTACAGTCAAAAACGCCGTTCACAATTCATAATCCACCGTAGTGACTTATGACCAAGCTGTAAATGTAACTTTAACATAATGAAAAAGAGAAAGAAATACTGGTGTTCTGGGAGAATTTTTTTTATATAGGTACTACTTAATACTGCCCATTATAGACAGGTGGAGTGTCAAATTATTTACACTCAATCTGTTTGTTGCAGAGCTAAAATAAATAGTTCGGTTTCTTATCACATGGTCAGCCAATTAAATGACTGAATCATTTAAGAACAGATGAGGCAGAGGTGTAAAAGACACTAATCAGAGTTATCTCCTCTGAACGTAATGAATTTCATTATACAGCCAGACCCTGTGGTGAATGAAGTGAAGGTGTCATTTGTAGAGTGGAAAATATGTGCTTTCAGAGGGCCCGGCATGCTGATAAGCGTACTTTTCCACTCAGTGCGGAAGGCTATGGTAAACCACCTCACTCCTCGTTTTACTTAGTAAAACCTCTAGAGGTTCCAACCAGCCGTTCGGCTGATGACCTGAACAACAACTACTTAATAATTAATTTTTCCAATACAACAGATTTCGTAAAGATAGGCCTAATTATAACATAGTTTGAAAAACCATTTTTTACCTGATTTTTACATGAAATTTTAAGACTTAATAATGAAGAAAATTTTATTATTAACACCCGGTACTTTCGCGGTTTACCTTTATTTAACTTACTAAGGGTTCGGTCATGTCAGGCAGGCGGAGTGTTAAACTATTGGCACTCGATCTGCTAGTTCCAAGGCTACAAAAAATAGTTCTGTTTCTTACAACATGGTCAACCAATTATACGACTGAAGCATTTGAGAACAGGAGAGATAAAGGTGTAAAAGACGCTAGTCAGAGTTATCTCCTGTGAGAGTAATGAATTTCATCATTATACAGCTAGACCCTATGGTGAATGAAGTGAAGGTATCATCTGCAGGGTGGAAAGTAGTTGCTTTTGAGAGGGCCTGGCGTGCTGATAAGCATATTGTTCCACTCAGTGAGAAGGGCAATGGTAAACCACCTTTCTTCTCGTTTTACTTAGTAAAGCCTCTAGGGATTCAAACCAGCCTGTTGGCCGATGACCTAAACACAAGGGTTCGGTATGTAGCCAAAATCCGTACTACACGTTATTTTCAACAAAAAGTTCAAAAACAGCCCTCTTAGCTTCCTTGCTGTAAATTTCGTTTACTTAAAAATGTCTATGAAAATAAAACTATTCAAACAATGTATTGCCACCGTGTTACAATCAATTAACTTTAAGCCTGAGTAACCTATAATATGATTATTTCAAATAATTATTGAAAAAATAACTTTGCTGTTATCCGCAGTTGTAAACAGAACACAAAGGAACTTTCCCTGGTATTTTCCGAAAAAGCGGGTTTCAAAAGATTTAAATTTTAACAGGCACAAATTCCTAATATTTTTGTATCAGATATATTCAAAGCATAATGAAATTTCTAAGTGATGTTTTATTGATTATTGATCTAATGCTCGTATTTATGTTGATAAAACACGTTTAAACCATCAGCGAACGAGTGATAAAGATTATCGATGAAACACAATAACGTTAGCAACGTTTTAACAAATGCAATAATTTCTAATAGTAGTTATTATTAAAATGTAATTTTGTAGAGATAATTTAGAGCGTACTAGTGCCAACAGAATCTCAACGAATTACTATATTCTTGTTATAATGTAGAATGTATTGTATCGATTTAATATATTAATAAAAGATTTGAAATTACTTATTACTGATATTACATTTATATTATCATAGAACGCAAGTGGCTGGAATAACGGATTTTATAATCATTATTTAGTTTAATATTCCGAAACTACCGCTTATTAAACACGTTTATTACCAAACTGCAAAATTACCAAAACTGCAAACCTAAGAAGAGACTGTAATCTGTTTTTAAATTTAGATTAATACCTTAAGTAAATAAGTTGACAAAAATAATTAAATTTTTAAAATCTCACATCCAGAAATACTTGATTTGCAGATTTACACAACTTATTGTTCAGTTTATAGGCTTATAAATTGTTAATTTTACAAACTCCAATCATTCTCATATGCTTTAAGTTTGCTTATAGTTTGCTTAGTACGGACTATCAAATACGCTATGTTGTTTGAGTCTACTAAAACCAATGTCATTATTGTCAACGAGTTTAGAGCCAAGCAATCTGGATGGTCATGAAGTCTTGATTGATATTTTTCATAAAAAAAACTGTTGTATTCTTCAGTGTTTTAACTGGAATGTCAGCACAAACAAATTTATTAACTGCTAAGGAACTTTTTCAAAAATTTCTTTCTAGGTTTTCGTTTGGAAACTCTCAAGTATTTCTACATTTCAATTGCTAGTAGTTTCCTAGAGTTAAATCCCGTCCCCTCAACACTGGTCTCAATACAGATTTATACAGTGTCAATTTAGAAGAAGATAAACTTAATGATAAGTTACATTATTCAGATGAACTAAAGTCCCCTAGCCGTGGGAGTGAGAGAATGCATAACGCTCTCACTCGCACATGCCATACGCACCATTCCAATAACATTGTATAATTTTACTCATTGTTGTGAGCAAGCGTTAATGCATGCAGTAAACTAACAAGCAGTCTCATTCTATTATTTGCTTACTTTCCTTTATTCGGCTATCATAATGTGTTTGTTGTTCATAAACATACACACACGTACACACTAGCACGGGCCAAGATAACGTCTGTAGTATGTTTTCAGATCTAAATTATAACGGTAAAAACCTTTGGGCGCATGTGTAGTTATGCCACATATCTCCCTCTCACTCGCTCGGCTATGGGACATCAATTCATCTGATATCTGTACTGATAGATATCATATTCTTACTTAGAGGTTCGATTAATGACGGTTGTTTGCATTTTACAAGTAAAAATTTATTTAATTTAATGTATACCTAATTAACGGTTAACATTTTAAACTGGTTTAAAATAAGTAATAGTTTTGTGCGTAAGTATAAGTATAAGTAATAAGTATAATTTAATATTTTTAGTTTAATTTAATATTTTTAATTTTATATCTTGAAGTAGGCCTATAATAAGTATAAGTTTTGCGCTATTCCACTGATGAGCAAAGCAAATATTGGTTGTTTTTAAATTACTACTTTTTGATGTAGAATAGCTTTTCGCAATGTAAGTACTGTTTTATTGACGTTTGGTTCATTAAATCTTGCAATCGTAATGTTACTTCTGAAATTCAGAAAGGCTTTTCGTAAATTTTATTCTTACTAGCCTACTACTCTTACTACATTTCTGCTGTTCATTCTTGCATAACTCATTTCTTCTTTGTTGGTTGTTCATTATAACAATTTCATTGATAATACAACTCATCAGTTGTTTCAACACTGTATTATTAATTTTTCTTGTTTTCATTACTAGCATAACAGGCGTTTCTAAAAAAAACGGTTGGAATTGAATTTGAATTTTAAAGATCACGTAAAAAAGTCATAAAGAGCAGTAGGACTGCAGTTCGGTTCGGTTTTCTCTGCTCATATTGCGCGGATAATGTACAGTAGCCGTAGTGTAGAAGTAAATCATTTTGTCAGTGTGAGCTTTTAGGTTGGCAACACTGCATGCCTAACCACCCTCGCTGGTTGGTTCTCTGGCTGGCTGGCTCCATCTCCTCTTATCAATCTTATTCCGACCTCCTCACGATACCCCTTCTCTTATCAATACCCCTCACCGTCTAAAACTTCGCTTCTCACCACCTGCCCCTCTCCTAACTTTTGCCATGTTATTTTCAGTCTATTTTTCCGCTCATCTAAGTATCCCCCTCACTTTAATCATGTCCCATTTCTTTCTTGCTTTCCTTCAAGCTTTCATGTTGAACCGTACAATATACTGTATTTACAAGCAAACAAACTGAGGAAATCTTTGAATTGAAAACTGCTGCATCCACACGGTATTTAAATGCGCACAAGAATTTAATGAAATTGGTACAAGTTCAGATTATACTAAAGTTACGAACTGGAGTATTATCATCCTTTCCTGAAGTTACAAAATAAGAAGTTGTGTTCACGTTCATCTTGATAATTTGTTTTAATCAAACAATGTGTTTAAACAGATATAATGAAATAACTCGCACAGAACTCCACAAATTCAAAGACGATCCAAGTTTATTATAACCTTTTGTTACAGAAATTTATATTAGTTTTACCATCCATCAGTTAATAATTTCCAGACTTTAGCTGGGAATCGAACCCGGGATCTCCACGTTCTAGGCTAGCGTGCTACCACACTACGGAGGTGGCCAGAAATGTTTAATACTTTTATTTTTCAAAACGTATTGAAAGAATGTATTAAGGAAAAAGTTTTTCATGCAATATTACTAATAGAGTAAACAACCAGTTTAAATTATTATAGGCTAATTATAAAAAGTTTCAATTTGATTAATTCTCAGCAAATTTATTTGAGTGAATATCTGAAGTACCTACCTACCTACCTACCTAACTTTTAAAAATTATTAATGATAATCTTAAACCCGAATTTAGAGATTTTGTTCAAATTATCAGAACTATGAAAACTGGCTTCTATTCCAGGGATTCTTAGTTCGATTGCTGATGATATATCATAATTTTTAAGCAATCATTTGCATTTATCAACCATCACAATCTACTTCAGCAATAATAGGCCTACACAAATGAGTCTGAAATATATATATATAGGCTATTTTTAAATTCTAGTCTAAAATTTTAAAATATAATTTTAAAAATTTATAAGCTAACACATTTTTTATTAACAGACATATCTACAGTCTGTTCTTTTATAGAACAATAAATAGATTTTTAAAAAATAATAATTTATCATGAAACGCAGAGTATCGTGTAAAAAATGGAACAGGGTATCTTCCAGTGAGTGAGGACAGCTTTAAAAATGATTAAGATATTTATTAAAGCAGTAGAATGTTATTCTTCCACAAACTTAAAAAATAAAACTAAATTTGAAATAGTCAGTTTTCTACACATTTAAAATAAAATAATTAACACTTTTAATTATTTTCGTGCCTTGTGAGTTCATAAATTCATCAGGGAAAAATTCGTATACGATTTGTACTCTGATTGCCTCATATAATGTTTTAAGTAATACAAGTTTAAATTATTTTATTTTATTAATTTTCTCAACCTTATCCCAAAGGTTTTTACTTATACGCAAATATTTATCACTTATCCGTCAGAAGTCCTATAAAGTATACTTATGCGTAAAAATTTCTATTTAATAAAAAATTCAAATTTCAATAATTATTGTTAATAATTTATAGAGTACATCCAAATATTTTTTCCAAATTACAATCATTTTCTGAATCAATTATAGAAATTCCTTTTAGAAAAAGTCCTATAAAATTTACTTACGCGTACAAATTTCTGTAAATTATTATTAATTGTAGAGTACAGCCGAATGTTTTTTCAAATCATTTTTCGGAAAAGTTTTCTAGCTTAATTTTTAACTTTTTATATTTTAGAAAAATAATATATTCATAAAAACGAAATAAAAAAAAATAAATTGTGTGTGGATTCATTCCATATTATTAAATTGTACCTGGGAGCAACTGATAATCGTATTGAAAAATATATGCAAATTTCATATTAAATATTGTTTTTTTAAGACTTTAATATAAAGAAGCTTTGAACAAGAAATTTAAATTTGCGGCTTTTTTATACTTTCACTTTTTGCTAAATTTCTAACGTTTATCAATTAGTCTTTTAATAAATCGTGCGGAAATTTCTAAAATTTTCTTACCGTATTTTATTAACATTTAAAATCAATTACGGGCTGTGAGTTGTAGGATGGGTTATGAATAACTTCGTACGTAATAAAAATATAATTTAGACAATGACATAAAGTGAGTGTTTGAAAGTGTGCAGGCTACTATATACCATTCATCATCATTTAGTCTTCTGTCCGTCAGAAGATTCTCTCGGCAGGCATGGGCTTAGACGACTACTGCTCCAGCTGTTCTATCTGACGCATTTTCCTTCCTTCCTTCATTTCCTTATAACTTTTTCACGTCCTTTCAAACCATCAATCATTTTTATACATATTTTCTTCTTTTCCTATTTTCTTCTATAGATCCATCGGAAACTACTTGCGTCACCCAACCTATCTTCTGTCTTATTTTATCCAGGTCATCCTTTGTTGTCGTTATTATAACTATTAGTATTGCCTCATTCATTTGTCTTCTACATTTATTTTTGTTACAAATTGTTTAAATGTTAGGGCTTTACCTTATCCGTCTTTATTACTGTTTAATAATATAATAATATATTGTTTATTTAATAATATATTATTTCTATCGTATAAATATAATATGAATTAATTTGTAGTTTTAACATAAAAAATAATTTATCATTTAAATATTAATTTTATTTACAGCCTGATTGTTCAATACTGAATATCATCCAATAATATCTCATCCAAATTTCAAACCGTTCCCTTATTCCTTGCATGCTGTGTCCAGGTCAATCCCACGAGTCTCTTGATGTCATCTCCCTATCGCATCAGTGATCGACCGCGTCCCCTTGCTCTTGTACACTGTCACCATTTTTAATAACTCTATTCCAGCTGCCTTGTAGGCTATATTTAATGATTTCCCAGCCATTAGAACTTTTGTTGTCATTTTTTTGTTCAATCATCTGCACTTCGGTGATAATTCTTATACATATTTGTTTTCCTTTCGACGTCACATTGATATATCCCTAACGTGTACCTTTACAAGACACGTTGTGTTTTAACATATTTTCTAACATTCCACTTATTAAACACTCAAATTTGTACACTGTACACACAGCACAAGTTTATTAATAGCCTACTGGAAGTACTCATGAATCAAATACTCTAGTTTCTCAGAATACCATTCATCCTCAAATGCTGCCCAACCAAACCGTCTTCTTCTATCGACTTCTGGCATTTGGTTACTTTTTTAGGGCTAATCAGTTCTTGCAGATATATTATATATTCAGTAACCCAAACTAGTATTTGATTGAAAAAACTATAAATTATATTACCGAACGTAAAACACTGACACATTTGCTATTCTTAGATATTAATTTTCTAATCATGTAACCCTGGTTTCAGGTTACGTAGATTCAATTACAGCTGTTTCAGTAATGATTGTAGGTTTGTAAAGTGTAGTTTAGTCTTTCTAACTTTATTTAACTGTCTTTTATGTTGCTACATTTTTATTTTCACGTACGTAAAAGCATCACAAACGCGACAAACCATTAAAATGCGCTAAGGAAATGTGAGATATGTCATTCCAAAACAAACAATAAATTTAATTTTTATTCAAAATATTAACGCTGTCTTTTTTTGTGTTTTAGGGTCATATAACAGAAAAAAGTACTGATTAAATTAAATATATTTTAATGCAACAAAAGCTCGGTTGAAATCTCCCATTTAGTTATAAAACACTGTTGATTGAAAATTGACAATGGAAACAGAACGCTGCAAAAAATCAGATTTATGGTTAAGCCTGATGAATCCATAGGATTAACAACTGCCCTCTTTTTTTATTTAAAACAATGGACACGAATTGTCAGTATTACTGTACAAACACTTGATAAAGTGTTGCTGTTATTGAAATTATGTGGTTTTACATGATACCGATTAGAACGGAAGTTTTATACAAAATAAAATACGAAACCTATTTGTTAAAGGTTAATTTTTTTGTAATTGAACTTTTAAATAGCTCTGTTAAAAATAATTTTGAATTTATTATTTTTATTTTTAGACATATTATTAGAGTAGGAACAATCGAAAAAAAAGTTGTCAAACCCAAAAATGAATCGCCTTCCACTAACCTGCAAAAAACATAGTTTTTTTTCTGTTATAATGCAGTACTGATTAATTCATTTCGAAAATCTTTATTAACTGTTCAACCCACCGGGTTGGTCTAGTGTTAAAGTCGTTGACGCAATTCAGCTGTTTGACAGCTGATGTACGGAGACGAAGGTTCGAATCCTATTAAAGGTAATTTCTTTTATACTAATTTGAATACTTTATAGTGGTTACCGATGTACTTTGATGGTTGGGGTTCAATTAACCATAATTTCTCAGGAATAGTCGGCCAGAGTCTGCACAATATTACTCCTCATTTACACGTTATAGCCTGTTGTTTAGGCCAACAGCCAAAAGGCTGGTTTGAACCTCTAGAGGTTTTACTAAGTAAAAACGAGGAGTAAGGTGGTTTACCATTGCCTTCCTCACTGAGTTGAAAGAGTATGCTTATCAGCATGCCAGGCCCTCCGAAAAGCACTCACTTTCCACCCTGTAAATGACACCTTCACTTCATTCACCACAGGGTCTGGCTGCATAGTGAAATTCATTACTCTCAGAGGAGATAACTCTGACTAGTGTCTTTTACACCTCTACCTCTTCTGTTCTTAAATAGTTCAGTCATATAAGTGGCTGACTATGTGATAAGAAACAGAACTATTTTTTTAGCCCTGGACCAAACAGCTAGAGTGCAATTAAAATAACACTCCACCTGCCCGTTTTGGGCATACGTTATAGCCTACGTATAATTATAATTTTATTAGCAGTTCAACTCCTAGAAACAAATTCTGGAATTCCGTGTTAACCGGAAATATAGTACAAGTCCGTACACGTTCTAATGATGACGAGGTGTGTTTGTAATATAATTATTTCACTGTACACTTTCAGCTTTCCATTGTTGTATTTAATAAACAGATTATTGGCCTTTCCATATATTTTTTTCAAGGGAGTAATTAAAATTTTTTATATTGAGTAATTTTTTTTAAGTCAGTAATTAGTAAATTAAACAGTTCGTAATTATAATAAAAGTTCGTTTAAGTTCTTATAATTCCAACTGTGTCCTGAAACAACAATGACTATTATAAAATAAAAACAATGACTATTAAAATCCTTAACTTAAATCTAAAAGATGAGTCGTTTTAAACCTTCAAATAGTTATCATTATTGTTAAGTAAATTTAGAACTAGAAAACTCGAATGCAGTTGAGCCTTTCTTTATACTTTGAACTAGATTCTGATATTACTCATTTATTTGACAATATTGGTGACTTTTTGTATCTATGTTGATCAACATAGACGTAAGTGTCTTCTGTGTTATGGAGTTTATAGAGCCCGCTGGAAAAAATTTTATTGGATACGTAAGCCTACTATTATGTTAATATTCAAGTGCTGGGTTTTCTCACAATGTTATTGAGTGGATTTGGCCAACATAAGCATTAAATTGTGAGTAGTTAATAATAGAGTGAGTTGTTATACAAATGAAAAATGCTATACCTGACCGGGAATTAAACCCGGGACCCTAGCATGGAAGCCTGTTTCCCTAAACACCTTCCAACGGACCAACCATTTAAATTCAATACATGCAAATAGGTTTTAAAAGTGATTTTGCGAGGTAGTTTTAGATTCACATGACGAAAGTAAATGTTTTCCAACCAGTTTATATTACATTCTCTCAGCTAAAGTTGTTAGTTTCTGTTGTTATGTGAAGTTTCCTTGTGAGGTGACAATTTAAATAACGTTCTATGTATTTTACTTTTGTGTAGTGTATATTATTTAAAGTTTCGTGGGTAGTTTCGTGTGTTGATTTTTTCCGATAAATGTTGTTCTACACTTCATAAACCACTTCTTACAAAAATTATTGTAAAAATCATAACACAATAATTCGATCTTCATGGGTAGCAAGAATAAGCATTGAAAAAAATCGTTGAGGTCGTCTTTGTAATTATAAACGCAAATACGAGATATAAAAACGATCAATATTTTCCTGTGGTACACCTGATTTAATTTCATGTGAGTGAGATAATATGTTCTGAAATTTTACTTGAAAACTTCAAAGTTCAAAGTATAATTTCAATAATAAGTAGAAAGTATTTGGTAAGAGAGAGAGAATTCGTTTTAACAAAAATGAGAACATCCCACATGTGAACTGACAACAAATTTTCACTTATACAATATGCGTTTGATAATATAAGTAGTAAAAGTTTGTTAAAATAATAAACACACGAATACAAAAAATGTCCACAATGATTTAATAAAATATCAACCAACTGGAAATACTACTTTCTTTTATTTCAATACCATTCAATTTCAATACCATTATTTATTATATACTGGTATAGGCTATATTTAACTTTTTATACAAAATTAATCCTATTAGTAAAATCTGTATTATATCACAGCTGTGTATCATAATATCTTTTCAACCGTTATTAATAAATAACCGAAAATTTAATTTAATTTAGTTCAAATAACAATTCGTTTTCTTACTTATACGTAATTCTCTCAATTCAACGATGTAAAATATTGTTACAACTCGTTATAGTAAAGTAAAATTGTAAAATTTAATTTAATTAGTTCACATATATTTTTATTTAACACAATTATTTGACAAGAACTAAAAACTAACCTTTACAAACGACAACAATGAACATGAGTTTATGAAAATAAGTTATTTAACATTGAAAATAATACAGTTCACGCAATTAATTAACAATAAAATAAAATAAACAATATCCCTTACCAAATTAAACATTAAATAACAATGTCTGCTGACAAAATAACAAACTTCACCGTAACGAAGATTCCCGTACAATTTAGACCACTAACACGTCAGCCATTCCAACCGCGGCCGCGTCCCAACAATGGAAACCTTCGTTTTTATATTTAACCAATCAGCTGTTCATGAGAAGCTGATTTTATTTGACCAGCTGATTTTATTTTCGCCACTTCATTATAACACCACCTCCCTCTCAAGGGTGTTGGTCCCCAACACCTTCCAGCTCTCCTTTGTACGGTGTAAGGCGATCAAAATGAACCACCTTCGGCTTGGAGCGTTTGCCAACGCATTGCACTCGATACACAACATCATTAATCCGCTTCACTACGACGTAGGGGCCTTCCCACGGAGCCTTTAACTTCGGACTAATTCCCTTCTTCCGTGCAGGATTATATAACCACACCTTGTCTCCAATGCAATATCCCGATGATGTTGCTGCTAGATCGTAACGACTCTTCATTTTTGTGTAGCACAAATTCAAACTAGTTCGCGCAAGTTGGTGGATAGTTCGTAGTCGTTCTTCCATATCACTGACGTACTCCACTGGAGCATTTGGTCGATCTGGAGGGGCACCAAACACTAAATCACAGGGCAGTCTAAGATCTCTTCCGAACACCATTTCTGCCGGACTCCAACCAGTCACCTGATGGGTTGCTGAACGATAAGCCAACAAGAATATAGGCACTTTAGTATCCCAGTCCTCCTGGCTCTCTGATACAACTTTCTTCAGGTACTCTACAAGAGTACGATTGTAACGCTCCACCATACCGTCTGATTGTGGATGTAACGGCGTTGTCCTGGTCTTCCTCATCCCCAGCAACTGACAAATATCCTGAAGAAGTTTTGACTCAAAATTCCTACCTTGGTCACTATGAAGCTCCAAAGGGACACCGAAACGACAGATCCAATCTTTTACCAGGTGCTCCGTCACTGTAGCAGCTTCTTGGTCTGGAACTGGATACACCTACGGCCATTTTGTAAAGTAGTCCATTACCACAAGAAGATAACGATTTCCAGCTGCAGAACGAGAGAATGGTCCAAGAATATCAACGGCGACCCTTTCAAATGGTGCGCCCACAGTGTACAGCTGTAGTCGACCCCTGGAACGAGTCTTCGGACCCTTGCTTGCAGCGCACGCATCACAACGTCGACACCACATCTCCACATCCGCTCTACAGTTCACCCAGTAAAACCGCTTTCTTATTTTCTCTAGCATCTTGTTGACGCCCAGATGACCACCGAATGCCCCACCATGGATCTCTTCCAAAACTTCGGTCGCTCTGTTCTTCGGCAGTATCTTCTGCAGTATACTACTCTTGCCATCGGCTGACTCCCACCGCCGGCTCAAGACTCCATTCACCACTAGCAAAGAGTCCCACTGAGCCCAGTAACTCTTATATGCCGTACTCCTCATCGAGATTTCTCTCCAGGCAGGTCGAGAATCTTCCTCCTTTTCTTCTAGGATGTGGCGAAGATCTTCTTCCGCTATCTGGTCTCGGCGCAAAATGTCGTCGTTCCAATCACAGGATGACTGAATCTGTGTTCGGTTCACGGTAATACTGTTATGTCCCTCCAGCTTCATGCAATGCTTGCAGCCTTCTGGACACGGTCTTCTGGATAGAGCGTCAGCGTTGGAATGCATTTTTCCTTTCCGATGTTCAATTTTAAAATCATACTCTTGCAACCGCTGCATCCAGCGTGCCGTCTGTCCTTCCAGGTTCCTAAAACCGAACAACCACTGCAGAGCAGAGTGGTCCGTTCTGATAGAAAATTCTTGGCCATACAAATATTTATGGAAATGATCAACAGTTTTTACAATAGCCAGTAACTCCTTGCGAGTGACACAATAATTTCGTTCTGCTCGTGATAGAGTCTTGCTGAAATACGCAATGACCTTCTCTTCACCGTCTTGTATCTGAGACAGCACTCCTCCAATACCAACATCACTGGCGTCTGTATCGATGGTAAATCGCTCGCCCAGCCGCGGATACGCTAACACTGGGGACGTACATAATGCCGCCTTTAGAGCACAAAATGCCTATGTAGCTCGGTCACTCCAATGAAAATGTCTTCTTTCCTCAGTCAACTCAGTCAACGGCTTTGACAGATTGTGGTAATTACGAACGAATCTTCTGTAATACGTGCATAGTCCCAGGAAACTCCGAAGTTCGGTTTTACTAGTTGGTACAGGCCAGTCCTTAACGGCATTCAACTTCTCTGGATCCGTGCTGACGCCATCCCTGGATACTACGTGGCCCAGAAACTTCACTTCAGTCCTAAAAATATTGCACTTTTTAGGAGTCAATTTCAGGTTTGCTTTTCTTAACCGGTCAAACACCTTCTCCAAATTCGCCTTATGTTCACAAAATGTTTTACCCATCACGATGATGTCATGAAGATAGACCAGGCATACCTCATACGAAAGACCATGTAAAACCATTTCCATTAATCTCTCAAACGTAGCAGGCGCATTTGTAAGGCCAAACGGCATCACTGTAAATTGCCACAAACCTTCACCAGTAGAAAACGCTGTTTTCTCTTTGTCCTCCGGGTGGACCTCCACCTGCCAGTAACCGCTCTTCATATCCAGTGTTGAGAACCACTGCGATCCTGCTACAGTATCTAGAGTATCATCGATTCTCGGCAAAGGGTAGCTGTCTTTCTTCGTTACGTCATTTAGTCTTCTGTAATCGACGCAGAATCTTAACGAACCATCTTTTTTCTTTACCAAGACTACCGGCGATGACCA
Organism: Catonia carolina; assembly: GCA_035578175.1. Lineage (NCBI taxonomy): Eukaryota > Metazoa > Arthropoda > Insecta > Hemiptera > Achilidae > Catonia > Catonia carolina. The sequence continues at coordinate 122,248,863 of JAQMRL010000001.1, read as the reverse complement.
CGGGCTACTCGATTCCTCAATCACTCCTTGCTTTTCCATGTTTTCCAGCTGGTTCCGAACTTCCTGTTGCTTTGCGAAAGGAACTCTCCTTGGCCGCTGACGAATAGGTAGTGTTTCGCCAGTAGTGATTTTGTGATAAGTATAATTTGTTCTCCCTATATCCGTTTCACTTGTAGAAAAGATGTCCATATACTTTACCAACAACTGCCAAGCCTTCTGTCGTTCCTTTTCCGTCAGTTCACCAGCTCCTTCCAGCAGTACATCAAGGATTTTTCTTTTCTCCTCGTTCAGTCTTGGTTGAATAACGGGTCCCTCGTCGTTTTCAGCTATCCATTCAACTGGTTCGCAACGTCCTATTACTTGCCCCGGCTTCATCACTTTACTTTCACAAGTCACATTCGCGACCCGTACCGGAATGCAGGTAGTCTCCTGGACGAGACTTCGACCAACCAACAATCCGTCACATTTTTCCAAATTATCTGGCTCCGTGATAAGAAGTGATGATGTGACTAGCTCTTCTGGAAACGTTTCAATTATACGTTCAGTCATAGGTGGTACTACTTCTTCACTTCTAACCAACAGCCGAACCAGTTTATTCGTAAATTCACGAGCATGCCGATTAGGTTGTAGACATACACTCTCGTTTCCGATATTAACTAACTGTCTTTTAACGTCAATAACAAAATTATAAACTCTCATGATATCTAGTCCAACAATAAACTCATCAGAGATCGGTGCGACAAACACTACAGCCCTAATTCTACGACGGCCGAAAGCGATGTCGACCTCCGCTTCACCTTGTATTGGTACGGTCTCCCCACATGCTGTCTGAAGGACGAAACTTCTTGATATCTGTCTAACAACGTCTGCTGCCACCATATCTGGCCTGATGACGGATGATGTTGCACCGGTGTCGATAGTTAAAACACATGATTGTTTGTTTACGCGGGCGGGCATCATAAGACTATCACCATTACTTTTCAATAGAGTAACGCTTACAACAGAGTCTGGGGCATTTGGTTTCACTTCAGCTGACATACGCCCCGCCGTGTCAGCTCGTCTTAGTTTTCCGACTGCGTACTTACTGAAACCTGACGACCTCCCTCAGCCGGCTTTTTCTCTCGGCAGTCCCGTCTTAAATGGCCAGACTTGCCGCAGGTCCAACACTTATAGTCTGCTTTCGGGCTCCTTTTCGGACAGGTTGATCTAACATGGCCGGCCTCTCCACAATTCCAGCATTTGATTTCCTGGCTCCAAGTTCCTGATCTTCCACGGGTCGCTTTCTGTTGAACAGTAAGCTCGCGAACTGGTATCGAACGTGACGCTATCGTGGCCGCCTCCAGCGTCAAAGCCTGCACTATAGCTCCAGCCATAGTCCGGTGGTCACTTAGCAGGAGCAGCTTCTTCATCTCTTGATCCCGTAAACCGTCCACAAAAGCCTGCGTAGCAAGTTGTTGTTGGATACCTACCGGTACTGAGTGATAAGCCAGCTGGCCTAACCTTTCCACTTCTGCAGCAAATTCTTGAACAGACTCGCCTGGTTTCTGTATCCGATGTTTCAGTTGGCAGCGGTACACGTTTTGTAAATGACTGTCACCGTACCGCTGCTCCAGAGCTGTTACAATAGACTGGTAGCTGGCGTTTCCCGCGGGAAAAGTTCGCAGCAAGTCCGCCGCAGATCCCCGTAACGATAACATAAGGTTGGCCGCCTTCTCCGACTCGGACCAGTTATTAAATTTTGCAGCTGCTTCGAACTGTAACTGATAAACATACCACGACATACTCCCATCAAATATCGGTACTTTTACTCTATTTACCGATTTTTCAAACGATGATGAATTTCCGAAACTGCGCTCGGTAACATCTACGGGCATAAAAATATCCGTAGCAGTTGCATTTACTTCGTTAAATTCCGGAATTCCTTTCCGTAAATCCCTTCCGATCTCCTCCTTAAACTTCCTAAATTCTTCTTCTATTTCCTTTCTAATATTTTCCCTGAACTTACAAGATTCTTCTTCGACTGTTACAATTTTTTCACTTATTTTGTCCATTCGTCCTTCAAACTGTTCCATTTTTCCTTTTAAATGATCAAAATTTTTATTTAAGCTGTCCGTAAAATTTTTAAGTTTAATATTTTGTTCTTCAAATTTAGAATTTAATTTGTCTGTTTTTAAATTTAGATTTTCGTTTAAACTAGCAATAAGAACTTTTAATTCCTCCATTTCTCTCAGTTTTGTTCGAGTCTCCATAAATCAAAACAAAGGTTTATTTACCAATGCGTAATTCGTTTACAAAATTACTCACAGCGAATTATTAAAAATTTATCCCGCTTCTGACACCAATGTTACAACTCGTTATAGTAAAGTAAAATTGTAAAATTTAATTTAATTAGTTCACATATATTTATTTAACACAATTATTTGACAAGAACTAAAAACTAACCTTTACAAACGACAACAATGAACATGAGTTTATGAAAATAAGTTATTTAACATTGAAAATAATACAGTTCACGCAATTAATTAACAATAAAATAAAATAAACAATATCCCTTACCAAATTTTTTTTTTTTTTTTTTAACTTTAATAACTTTATTTGCAACTATATACTAAGATACAACGAGCAAATTAGATGACAGTAAACAAAGGATGACAAGGAAAAAGAAATAAAAATAAATAAATGAAAAAGAACAGTGATACCCATTGGTATATGTTCTATGAAATAAAGTTCATGATACATGAATGATAAATAACAACATATGAAAAAAAAGTAGAAAGAAAAATAAAATAAATCACTTTATAGAAGATTTCTGGCCCATTGACGTTTCAACGTGCGCTGCGGATTTCCTGGTAGTGATGCATCCGATAGTTTGGTGATTAGTTCGTTGGGGTGATCATGCAATTTTCTGTGAAAAACACTGTAGCTGGACTTAACTACTTCACTTATGAACGGAATATTAAGGTCGTCATGTAGAATTTTGTTGTTGACATAAAAAGGTGCGCAGGTGATTAAACGTAGGCACTTTGACTGAAAGGCTTGTAATTTTTGTAGATTGCTCGGTTTAGCTGTGCCATAAATTTGTAGTCCATAGGTCCATATTGGTTTGAGATAAACTTTGTATAGTAATAGTTTAGATTTTAGAGTCAGTGAAGAGCGGCGTCCAAGTAGTCGAAATAGTTCTTTCAATTTGGAGTTCAAAGTCAGTCTATTGGTTTTTATATGAGTCGCCCAGGTGAGTCTCTTGTCAAGGTGCAGTCCAAGGTATTTAACTTTTTGTCGTTGTGGTATCGGTTTATTGTCGAGGAATAGTTGAGGACATTCGCCTTTCCGGAGAGAAAAGGTGACATGCACTAATTTTGAAGCGTTGAATTGGATCCTCCAGATTTTTAACCAATAATTTAAAAAGTTAATGTGACTGTAAATTATTACTTGCTGCTTCTGGCTTTACATCAGAAGAAAGGATGACTGTATCGTCAGCATAAGTCGCTAAGGTGGTGTTAGCAGATGCAGGTAGATCTGATGTATAGATGCTGTAAAGCAGTGGCGACAAGATTGATTCTTGTGGAACACCAGCGACGATTTGTTTGTAGTCAGACAGAGCCGTGTTATGTTTTACTTGAAAAAATCTGTCCGTTAAAAAGGAGCTGATGATTAAGAAATAGGCATCTGGCAAGAATTTTCTTAATTTATATCGCAGACCTTGATGCCAAACTTTATCAAACGCTGCGCAAACATCAAAGAAGACGGCACTTAGCCTACATTTTTTTTTTGTTCAAAGCCAGAGGCAATTTGATCAACGATTCTGTTTAGTTGATGAATTGTGCTGAATTTGTCCTTACCAAATTAAACATTAAATAACAATGTCTGCTGACAAAATAACAAACTTCACCGTAACGAAGATTCCCGTACAATTTAGACCACTAACACGTCAGCCATTCCAACCGCGGCCGCGTCCCAACAATGGAAACCTTCGTTTTTATATTTAACCAATCAGCTGTTCATGAGAAGCTGATTTTATTTGACCAGCTGATTTTATTTTTGCCACTTCATTATAACAATATATTGAAACTTACTTGGTAACAAAAATTATTTAAAAAATAACAAAATGTAAATGTATTATGTGTATACAGGGTGATTCATGAAGTTCTCCCCCCACTTCTACAGCACATTGTACTAGTAAAAATAATGAAAAAATGTTATATAAACATAGGTCCGAAAACGCTTCGTTAGCGAGTTACAGCTAGCGAAAGATTTCGCCTGAATTCCTGGGCAAAGAGTAAAATAAAGCCATACTGAACTTTTGGAAAGGTTAATTAAGTAAGAAATGTCGTGGATTCTTATGTAATTTTACCTGATAAAGCTAATAAAATAGGTTTCAGAACTGTACCTGTAGTAGTTTTTGAGGGATTCACGGTTAAATGCAAAAAATTGGGGCACGAAACAATGTTTTTTTAAGTTTCATGTACAATAACTTTGTTAAATTGGTAATAAATACATAAAATCAACAAACATTAATTGTAGAGAATTTAATTCTGAGAAAATTGATATAATCAAAGTCTAAAATAAAACAGAAATAAGTATCAAAAAATCGATTTTATTCAGTATAATACATTACTAGTTTTAAGCAAAATTAATCAGGTTGGGCCAACCGTACGCACCTTTTTATAATAGATGTTCGAAAATGAGGCCATCATTATCAATACATTTTGCAGCACGTTTGTGTATTGCTTTTGTTGCGTTTCTTAATTTTTCAGGGCTTCCCTGTATCTGCACAGCCGAATCCATAATACGGGCAATTAATTCATCACGAGAATTCACTTTTGTCTTGTATACAATGTCTTTCATCCATCCCCAGATGCAATAATCCAATGGAGATAGATCTGGGGATCTTGGTGGCCAAGGGTGAGGCCCTCCACGACCAATCCAGTGTCCAGGAAATTGATGATTTAAATAAGCAGAAACGGCACGTGAAAAGTGGGGAGGTGCTCCGTCATGCTGGAAGTACAAATTTTGTCTGAGACGTAAAGGAACATTCTCTAACAGCTGCGGCAACTCTTCTTGAAGGAAATGCAAATACAACTCAGCATTTAGGCGTCCAGGTAATATGAAAGGTCCAATCAGCCGATTGTGCAAAAGGCCACACCAGACATTGACGCTAAATCGGTGTTGAAAGTTCTGTTCCACTACCTCATGTGGATTTTCTTCTGCCCATGAGTGTTCATTGTGCAAGTTATTGACACCATCCCGAGTGAATTGTGCCTCATCCGTAAACAAAATACGCTTGTAGAGTTGATTATTAATATTCAAAAAGTTGCAAAACTCCAAGCGAAGCGGACCATCCCCTGGCTGTAGATGTTGAACCTTTTGTTTATGAAACGGATAAAATTTGTTTCGATTTAGTGACCTCCACACCGTTGACTGCGAAACTCCTATCCGCCTAGAAATACGTCGTGTACTTACACCTGGACTGCGATGAACAGCATTAATAACAATATCATCATCAAGTTGGACAGCTCGTTCATAATTGGTTCTAGTACTTGGTAGTGATCCTGTTTCCCGAAGAGTACGAAAAGTTCCTGAAATTGTTTTGGTATCTGGAATCCTCCTATTAGGGTAACGTAGTTCATATTCTACTACAGCAGCTCTAGCATTACCATTACAGTAACCCAAAATAAAAACCATATCAGCGTATTCCTCTGATGTAAATAAGTAAGGCATTTTTTCGCTGAATAAACAATCGAATTATAACTCACAAAAAAATTGCATTTAATAACACGATTCACAGAACCCGATCTCCTGCTGTAGCTTGCAAAACACCACTAATACACAGTTCTAACGTAACAGTACAGAATACCATTGTTGATCAGCTGTTATTCGTGCGTTACCAACTTAGAAATTAATAAAACAAAAAACTGCATTTCGATTATTAGTAAACAATAATTGGAAAATGTTTGCTTCATTTATTTTCGAACATTTAATGTAAATTTTTATTTAAAAAAAAATACAACGTAATAAAACATGATATTTTTATTTACAAACAAATTTATTTAACAGTTCATCTTGTTTTCTCAATTTATCTCATCATTAAGGAACAAACATTTTGTTTTTGTTTTATTTTAACTAAATACCGTACGGTATTTCTTTACAGATAGTAATGTATTATACTGAATAAAATCGATTTTTTGATACTTATTTCTGTTTTATTTTAGACTTGGATTATATCAATTTTCTCAGAATTAAATTCTCTACAATTAATGTTTGTTGATTTTATGTATTTATTACCAATTTAACAAAGTTATTGTACATGAAACTTAAAAAAACATTGTTTCGTGCCCCAATTTTTTGCATTTAACCGTGAATCCCTCAAAAACTACTACAGGTACAGTTCTGAAACCTATTTTATTAGCTTTATCAGGTAAAATTACATAAGAATCCACGACATTTCTTACTTAATTAACTTTCCAAAAGTTCAGTATGGCTTTATTTTACTCTTTGCCCAGGAATTCAGGCGAAATCTTTCGCTAGCTGTAACTCGCTAACGAAGCGTTTTCGGACCTATGTTTATATAACATTTTTTCATTATTTTTACTAGTACAATGTGCTGTAGAAGTGGGGGGAGAACTTCATGAATCACCCTGTATAATAAAAAGTTTTTTAATAATTTCTCCTTCTCTCAGCGAACTTACCGTAAAAATCAAGCTGAATTTAACAAGCTTTTTCAGTAAATTAAAAGTAGGCAAAACCTTTTTAATTACAATCATTTTTAAAATCTCGTTCTATATTTTTCAATTGAAACGAATGATTTTTCTCAGCAGATTCTTTGTTTTATAAAACTACGTAGAATGTCGAACTACCATTGTAAAAACACTTCTCTTACCGTTGACGCAACTTTAAAGTATACTGCGCGCCATTATCAGGAAAAATGTTTGTGAGAAGTTTTTTTTATTTTTATTCTTTATTCTAATACTATACCATAGAGTATAACCATCAGAAAGTTTAACAAACTTTTGTAAAATTCAAATGGCATGAAAATAAGTATCAAGTTTTCTTTAAAGAATATTTCCCGCTAAATAATTCGAAGATTGAATAAAATAAAATTAATAAATTACAAGGCATAAGAAAACAAAGGTAAGAAAATTGAACAATTAATACGTATCGCAATGTTATAGAATTTAAGTATGGAATTCTCTTTATACATCTGATATATTTTGAGGTAGAAAGAAATACGGTTCAACATACTTTTTAAAAATATTTATTAATATTTATTTTGGGTTTCTAATATATTTTAACCGCCATATTGAATCGATCTTATTCTTTTTTTAAATAGTATGTTACACGTGATTCTAATGTAAAGTTATACAAAACAAAAAGCAATGATGAAATCCGTTTTCCGTTAATACATTCGTTATCGAGTAGCACCTTCTGAGCATTCAAAGTCAGAATGACGGAAAATCGTGTTAAAAGCAACATAAGGTAGCCTATAACGCGCCACATAAACAATTTTTTTGCATTTTACAATCATAATGCATCCAATAGTGATTTATAAACAGTGATATAATATTGATAATAATAAACAATTACTAATAATTCACAAGAAATTAAATCTCCATCAACTGATAAAATGATAATTTACTTTAAATTGCAAAATATATTTTGAAAGTTAAACAAACTTTCTTGATGTGAATTAATAAGGAAAATATACATTCTGCAATTATACAATTTTTTACAGTAAATGTTAAAAATACTTCCCTTCTACAGCTTGGCAATGAGCTAACCTCAAAAAATATCCGTTTATCATTTCTTGGATCGTGTCGGGTGGTACACGAGCAGATTTATTATTATTCTATTCAATTCGTTAATATCTACAAGGATTGTTTTGTAAATATTACGTTTCAGATACTCCAAAGAAAGCAATTCAGGGGAGACAGGTGTGGGAACCTGGCAGGCCCCTTTAGGTATGGGTCCTCTACGACCTATCCAGAAATTTAGAAATTATTCATTTAGAATGTGTTGTGCCCTCAGATAATAATGAGGATATCAATGATGAGTTCCCATCTTGCTGAAACCATATTTTATTATTTAATGTATATCCAACATTTTTTCGGATACTTGGCATCCGGCTAACCAAGTTGCAATAAGCTACTCGGCAAGTTTTTTAAATTAACAATTTCCAAATCCAAATCGTAGAGGAGCCATACTGTGGCCTGCCAGGTCCCCGAACCTGTATCCCTGGATTACGTTTTTGAGGTACCTGAAACATAATGTTTATGAAACAAAATCTGTAGTTATTAACGAAGAAGAGAAAATGTATTAACAAAATCTCCTCGTGCAAACTGTCAGGTAGATTGTCTGGAAGTGGTTGTGTATCTACCAGACATAAAACAAAAAGTTATAAACGGATATTATTGACTACACGAGGTTAGCACACTGCCACGTTGAAGAAGAGAAGGATTTTGTAATTTATTGTAGAAATATATGCTTTAAAAATATATTTTATTTGAAATTATGATCAAAAACTTTTTAATTTTTATCGTAAATGTTGCAATTTAAAGTAAACAGTACATCTATAAGTTTATAGCCGTTCAATTTGTTATAGTTTTGTAATTATTACCAATATTATACAACTGTTTGTAATTCGTTATTGGATGCATTATTCTGTTTATTTAATGAATAATTTACTACTGTAAAAATGTTACAACAAGTAGCCTAAATGTGATGATTATAATAATTGTTGAAATGACAAGATAGGGATGAGAGGAATTGGGCCCTCACTGGTGCCTCCCCTGGAATTGTGATTAAAAAACCTCTGTAAAACTTTCAATATAGTTTATTTCATTAAATTAATAGGTCTTTATTCCAACGTGTTTTTAGGCGTCTTGAGGGATTTCCAGATAGATGTATGATGTTGCATTTAGTTTGTAAAATGAATAACACTCTGTATACATATACGGTTAGAAGAGTACTGAGTGTGGAAGATACATTTAGTTTTTAATTTTAACAATATATAATGTGATAACCGAAATTAAATCTAAAAAAGAATATTGACGTGAATAAAAATAATTATATTATAAGATATGAACACGGCAAAAAACAACAATTAAAAGTTTAACTATTTGAAAGTTTGACAAAATACGTACAATGAAAAAATCTAAAATATACTCATAGGTAACATTGTTCTATTTTTGTTTTATTAAGAAACCATAAAATTACAATTAAAAATAAATATAAATAAAATTATAGGTATGAATTAATTTTTCGGAATAAACAATTTACCTGTTTATCTTTGCTTTTCGTAAATTAAACATGAGTTACACTCATGGTTATATTATTATATTGTTTGATGGTTTTAAATAGTAGCAATTGTATAAACCGCAGGTTTGGCTATTTTTTAAATTATTAGTTTTATTAATATTTTGTGTTCTTGTATAGGTTTGAAATAATTTTATTTTTGTTTTATTTGACAGGTACACGGAGGATAGAGCGATGATATGCAAGGGAGCCAGTTTAGGCTCAAGTGGTAATCTAAACGGATCAACAAAGGGGGGTAAGCCCAACGTAGGTTATAGGCTGGGGCGACGCAAGGCACTTTTTGAAAAGAGGAAAAGAATCAGCGATTACGCGCTCGTTATGGGCATGTTTGGTATCATCATAATGGTTATAGAAAATGAGCTCTCCAGCGCCGGCGTATACACAAAGGTAATTCAGTTAACGTTTACATTATTGTTATAAATTTTAAAATATTTAAGGTAATTTCAGAATAATACGTTATAATTAAGTTACCCAGATAATTACTACATGAACAAAATAATTAAGTTTATTTAAATATATCTAATATCTTGTAATATGGTTTTGTTTATCCTCACTATAAAATAAATTATTTTTCTATAATTCTGAAAAAATTACTCATACTACAAGCTTTCATAATATATCCCTAGGGGAAATTTCCGTACACAACGATAAAATGTATAAAGTAAATATTTTAAAGAGAGGATCAACCATAGAATCCTAATAATATATTTCATAAATTTAAAATAATAATTAAAGATGCATACGAAGATCTCAATATCTTAACAGGGCTTACAAAATAGTTTTTAATAAGACAGAATAAAATTATAGCCGACGTAATTTTTATAGATCATTTTTTACCACTAGACAAAACTTGCTGTGCAAAACGTACTGTACAAAAACCGGCTACATAGTTTAACATTTTTATTTATTGAAAGGATTTAGTTTCCCTTTAATTTATATTTTATTTAAGTTTTTTTTATATTTTTGAATTTAAAATTATAAGAAAATGAAACTTTTTTTTATCTAATACCAATTACTTAATACTTAAGTGGTAAATTAATTATGTTACTTAACTTAATACTTTAATATTACTTTACTGGTAAATACTGAAATATTTTCTGCCAACTAAATTATATTTTTAAACAGTTACACCAAAATTTTATAATAAAAAGTTTATAATTAAGATATCCAATTCCGTAGATTCCAAATCCGATTTACGTTGTCGGTTGATTCCTACTCTTTACGCAAAAACTGAATTTAACTAAGAATGTTCGTATTCTGAACCTGAAATTTGCAAAATTAAGTTGCAAATTTATCAACAAGCAAAATACATAGGCTACTACATTTAACGTGCTCTTCAATGCACTCACCAGTTTCTAGATTCTTACCCAAAACGGGTAATATTCTATTATAAACGTATTATAAAGTATATATAAATATATATTATAAACGGGTTTAATTTTCTGTTATTTTCATTTTTAAAATGTCATATAAAGTAGGTATTCAAAGTTTTACGTTTTCGGCGCATCACGTTTTTATAGCTCGGTGCAGAAAACCAGCTGTTTTATTGTCTGTAAACTATATGTTACTCATCCTAACTTACTTAGTTAGTTCTTTTCTATTATTTGCAAAATTTCAGGAAAATACTTGTTCCTGCATTTTATTTGGCACGATCGTGAGGTAAAATATTCATGAGGATGTACGTACATGAAATGAATGAATATGCCGTTTTCAGATATTGAAATTTTTATAAAGATGAAAATATCCAAAACAGATTTTTCGCATTTCAAAAAAACATTATCATTTACCAATCAAATAGTTGATACGTATGTAAAAACTTAAAAGTTTTACTTGGTAAACAAATAAAAAAGCAGTGTTTTTTATTATTTTATTATCTCACGGGAGACAAGTCGACCAGTGCTTTTAAACAATGTACAAATTCCAATGTCGGATGCCTAAAAATATCTTGGCTTACACCTGGACTGGTGTCAAACAAGAAGGATTCACATTAGTAACAAAATAAACCAGCTGACTTTTAAAATGTCAGCAGCGATTTTGGATGATTAACAGAATATCCAAATTATCGACCAAAAATAAATTATTAATTTATGAAACGAATACTCAAAATTAAGTGGACACAGAGGATACAGCTCTAGGGTACAAGTCACAGTAATATCAAAATAACTTGAAGGTTTTGATCAAAATTACTTGAAACATCACAGACTTGCCTTAGATATCCCGCAGTACAATAAGAAATACAGAATTTCTGCACCAGTTTCAAAACACATATCATCAGAATCCAAAAGCCATTAATTTTCAAGACAACAGGGAAAAACAGAAGACTGCACAGACTACACCCTACAGATATATTTTATACTTTCACGTTAAGAACAAAAGAACAAATTTGTAATTCATAGAGTGGTACCGTACCAAAGGGAATTGTTCACTCATAATTCATAATCACATTACATCTACCCATTTTTTTATAACAGCATTTCGTAGATTTACATCAATATAAAATATTGTAAATTTTTAATTGATTTAACTAGGTACACTTTGGTGTGAATGTTTTTGATACTACAGAATCAAAATACAATCAAAATTATGAACTATCTATACTACCAAGTTACCATAAATATTGTAATTACATAAAGCAAAGATATACATTAAATTCCATTTATGAAGTTTTTAGAATGGAATTTATTGCCACAATATTTTAAAATAGAGAATTAATTTAACAGGAAATACATAACATATAACGCTCACTGAAAAAGATTAAGTTCTGCGGTAGACTTCATTCGCTGAAGAGAGAGCATCACTAACATAAGCTGCATCTGATTCATATGATATACCTAAAGTCAGACTTGTCAAATTGTACAATGTATTATTGAACAAGTGAGCCGGGGTACACATGTGGTTAGACTTTGACTAATGGATTTAATATAATGTGTTTGTATATGTAGAGTAAGTACGGGTATGAGAAAATGAAAAGAGAACGAGAAAGGAAGGATGAGAGGGAGATAGAGTGATTGAGAATGAAATTAGATTCCGATTGCGATATGGCGCAGATCCAATTTATGGAAACCACAAACAAAACCGCGAGCGTGTCCAATACGCTTTCACGTTCGTAAATTACGTGAATTCAGTGTTTCTCGTTTTATGAACTTATTATTTATTTATAAAATTTAAGTTTTTCTTACGCATTCAAAAGGGTAAGAAGGAAAAACTGGTGGCTGACATCTTTCTTTTATTCCCTGTATATAAATTAATATTATTCATCATACAAAAAAAGTAAGGAAAGAATATACAAACGACATAATTATATTCAAAAACTAATTTTTGTCACAACTTCAACTAAACTGTAGTAGGCCTATGTATAAAGCATGTAATAAAAATTACATTAATAAATTTATTATTATTCTAAGCATACAACTTTTCTATAACCTGTTTGACTCGAAAATTTTCCTCAGAAAACAGAGTGCCTAAGAAAGATATTTGTGTAAACCACTGTCACGTTAATTTACGAAACATTTTTAAAGACAATAAATTGAAGATAACTCATTTTCAAACTCATCAATAAAGCTACTAGATTTTGGAAATAAAACTTTAATTTAACTCCTGATTCTAGTTTTACAGTTTTACGTGTAGTTAACCATTAAAATTCTAAAGAAAATTAAAATTTAAGCATTACTATATACGCCGGAAGAACGTTTTTGTTGCAAATGCACCTTGAAAGCTAACATGAAACTAGCAAGGACAAACTACTTCAGCTTAACAAGAAACTCAAAAATAAAAAACTTTACTACTTTTACATAAACCCATGGCGTTTGTCTAGTGGTAAAGTCGTCGACGCGAGTCAGCTGTTTACAGTGATTTTCGGGCACGAGGTTCCGTTGTTAAAATCCCAGATAAGGTACTAACTTATTTGGTGTTAAATACTAGACAAAGGTTACTGGTGTATTTTGATAGTTGGGGTTCAATTAGCCATATGTTTTCAAGAATAGTCAGCCTGAGTCTGTACAAAACTACATCTCATTTGCACATCATACATATCAGCCTATCTCATTAGGTCGTAGGGTTACTTTATTGTTCTTACCTTAAACAGATTGCAAGATATGCACATTAGGGATTAACAAAAACCTTGTACATTCCCAATGACGTCATTTATTATTACAAAAAATTATTACTGTTTTAATCAATGTTGCGACCAATTTGGAGGTAATGGACTACAGATTTTCAAACATTAGTAAACGTTAAACGTAACAAAATTCTGAGGATCACAACAGGGGAGTTAGATTTTATGTGTCAAATGAAACACTACACCAAGATCTGAAGACCTCTTGTAAAGTACATAGCCAAAATTAAGGCTTTTGACTATTTGACAAGTTTCGCAGACGCACAAATTAAGTAATTCAAAATTTACCAGTGAACCAATTTTCCAAATTTACTACGTCTTGGAAAATTGTGGAGTAAAGGTCTTTTACGTTAAAAGGGTTCTACCTTCAATTCGTAACTCTTTTTCTCATCAAAAGTGAAATTACCTATGTTTTGACCATCTTAATTCAAACTTACGTGTTTCTAAAATATACTTCAATTAAAGTATCATTCCGCACCTTGTCAAGCAAGGGTTGTGAGATTTCAAGGAGTTGTAAGTTTATAGTGCTAGATATAAGGCTACAGACTAAAAAACTATTTTTTTTTTGCTATGGGCAGTAACACAGACTAAATGAGCACAATATTTTGTGTAACTGTTAAAACTAATGCTTTCTCTTCTTTTGTATAAACTAATAGAGCAACTAGACTAATGAAATAAAGTAATTAAAAATAAAAAGTAGTGAAATCTCATTAGAGATCTCTAAAAATATTTTATTCGTTGATGATTTATTTCTTAACGTTATATCTAAATATTAAATTAACTTTAACGCCACTAAAGGTAATCCATGCTCCTCTAAGCCGTCGACTACATACCCGTGATGTAATACGATTTTAATAAAGTTTTGGTCGTCAAAATATATTATAATCTTTTAATAATAATATTTTTTTCTAATAATTGTAAGGGACTATGTTTTTTTGTAGAATGGTAGCTTAGATTTAATTACAGTTTTACTTGGGTTGACTATTATTGAAACACCGAGGCCATTTTGCTGTTTAATTTTCAAAATTAAAATAAACATATCAAAACGTCCCTCCAATGGTTAACTCACAAATGTGCAAATTTTGCGAATTTGAGTTTGTTAGTGCATGCTGATGTATACAACCCAACGCATGTAAACTCGCGAATATGTATCTTGTTCGGTTAAGAAGATACAGCCTTTGTAAAGGTACGAAAATACACGAAGTGTGTTAAAGAAGAAAGCATTGAATTTGTTTTTGCTCTCCCGTAAAATTGAGAATTTTCACATTCGCGAGTTTACATTAGATGGACGAAAATTTATCTCAAAAACTAAGGCCGTACCCACTAAATCTGTATCTGCACTTAAATTTTAACAAATTGACCATTACCTTTCTTATGAAACAAAGTGAGCCCAACTAATGGAACCATAATTAGTTTTGTGTATCAAAAAATATTAAAGTATACTGTATCTCATTATTATCGTATTATTTTTATTGCTTTGTAACTGGATTGCTGAGAGTAATAATACTGGTATAAGACAAGTAATATTTTTCATAAATACTTACAAATAAGTTAGTTTCGCCTCAAAAATATAAGTGAATATTACTATAAGCAGTTGATTATAATAGATCCCCCAAATATTATTTATTGTATTTACTATAATCCGTTACTTCAACCCGTACTTTTGGGCATACAACTTCAGTAGTGACGGAAATTTAAATTATATTTTCAAGTTTTAACTGAATTCAGACAAGATTAGCAGATTATATTCTCTATTAGTTGTATTTATTTAAATGTAGTGTTTATCGTTTTAGGTATATTTTTAAAAAAATTAAATTTGTTAACTTTGATGTAGGAATCTCTTTAATTACGTTCTGTTACCATTTCATCGTCATCACCTTTTCTTAATTCTTCATCGTCTTGATACTGTCGTTGTCATTTTCATTAAGACCATCTCCATCATGCTTCATATATTCAACAGAAATATATCAACGTTTAAGAGGAAAATTGTGTTTTGTTGGATAGGTTTATCCAGTTGGGACAGCCATATAAAACGTTGGTAGGTAACTGAGTAGCCTGCCAGCGTTAAGTCATATAGGACTCATGTTTTGATAATTGTTATTTTACTTGACTGTTAGCTTGGTGGTTTTTCTTGTTGTTAGTGTTTGTATTCTTTCTCCTTGTTATCTTTTTGATGCTGTAGGTGTGGTATCGTTGCCAATCCCTGCACAAGTTTACTTATAGGCTTATAGGCATATGTTGTTAGTTAAGTGTTTTTCTTTTGA
This sequence comes from Catonia carolina, assembly GCA_035578175.1. Classification (NCBI taxonomy): domain Eukaryota; kingdom Metazoa; phylum Arthropoda; class Insecta; order Hemiptera; family Achilidae; genus Catonia; species Catonia carolina. The sequence goes on along the minus strand of JAQMRL010000001.1, from coordinate 122,233,176 downwards.
CGTCCCCTGGATTTACGTCCCGATAGGTAAGTGCAGCGTTTCCAAGGATTTCTATGTGTTGGTACACTTCTTCAACTCATGTAGATTGTCCTCGCTTCTTTTTTAGTTCCTTTTATTGAGGTTGGGATGGCTGTAACGGGTGAATGGAGGCCATCAAAATAATATGAAATAAAATCATAGTGTGACTACACCATCCAGAAGAAAACGCTGCTGGGTGTGAGCTTTTTACGCCTAACGGATACATTAATTCATTCCAGTGATTGTGCTGTAGTGTAGTGTATCTATAAACAAAATTAAATTCAAATTTACAATTATTATCCCTATATTAGCCAACAGATTTTATTATTTCTCAACTAATAGAATGAGTAATATAATCAGAAAAATATCATAAAAAAACATTTAAGAAAAACTCTTTTTCATTATTTGAAGCATTAGGCCATATTTTTTCTTAATTGTGTTTAATTTTACTTCAGAAAGTATTCTATAGTATATAATTGAAGTTATAAGTCGGAACAGGGAAAACAAATAGAGGTCTTGTTGGGCCAATTACCACAAAACTCATTATTTTTAAATTAGTAAAACAAGCAACTGAAATAAAACTCCCAGTAACGAATATAAAAGGGCGGTATAATGTTTAGCCTGTAAATTTTCAAGAGTATAAGATGCAATTACTTTATTCTTAATTAGTGCAATGAATTTATGCTCAATAGGAGGTGGTAGTACGACTATAAAAGTATGCGATATTATAACAGGGTGTTAGTAATCGCAGTGAATTAATGAGGTTGTTTTTACACTTATAAACTTGCCGTTTTTCAGTCCTCCTCCCCTTTTTAGCACAAAACTCACTCTTGTCGACAATGTCAGTTATAATGCTAAACGAAATAAAATCTACGAGTATTTCCCCAGGTATTTTTTTAGCCATAAAGAGTACTAAAACCTGTTGCTAAATTGAAAGTTTAAATAAGTATTTCTGTTTTACAAACTGTTGTAAATGCAATGATGTTTATCATATAGTTTTTTTTCTAATACCTAATGTGTATACGTTGCAATCTGTTCAATTCAGAACAATAAGCAACCCAATGAGATGAGGATGATATGTGTGACGTGTAAATGAGATGTAGTCTTGTAAAAACTCAGGCCGACCATTCCTGAGAGAGTATGGTTAATTGAACCCCAACCATCAAAGTACATCGGTAACGACTGTCTAGCATTCAAATCCGTATAAAAGTAACTACCTTTACTAAGAGTTAAACCAGGAATCTTCGTCTCCGAAAATCAGCTGTTAAACAGCTGATTTTAGCGACGACTTTCCCTCTAGACCAACCCGGTGGGTCAAAGGGAAGCAATCATATAGTAAACAAGTAATGATAATAATACAACTGCCAAATGTACATTACAATAGATTATTTCCGAATGTTTTGTGTACTGTTTATCCTCACAAGTACTGGAAAAATGGTGATACTGAAGCAGTTAACCCTTTTCTCTGTGAGGTATTATCCCTTTTTTTTGGTTGGAATTTCCTAACAAGTAGAGGTGTACCGAAGGGATTTTTTTCTCTCGCGTTAGACCCGCGACTGCCGGCTTGTGATCCTTCACCCTTCCCATGAGAAAGAACACCCGATGCGATTGGGTTATCGGTTATCAAGCAGCTCATCGGATCTACTCGGTCAGCCGTTGAACCGTCAGAACTAGAGAATCCGGGTAACTTGAGACGCTTCTTATGGCAGTGCTAGCGTACCTGTTGTCGGACGCAAAGAGGAACAAAACAGTTGCCGAGGCGCTGCTATAAAATTCACAAACATCGACCGATGGCGGAATTGACTGTAATAGATTCCCCAGGTAATGATATTTATAACTATTTGAACGTATTACCCAAATATTGCAATCAACGTGTACGGCTACGAAGTGGACGAAAATTAAATTATCCATTGAATGTGACGAAATACCAAACGCGGACGTATGTCATCCACTTGCTGATTCTGACGAGGGTATCAAAGGACCTTAACACTACTGTCTAATCCACATTACCAATGGGCACAACGGACTGACAAAACTGCGTGTTAGTTGCCCGTACTTTCTTCATTTCAGCAGCAGTGACAGCTAAATTACTGAAAACAACCCAATGAAACACATCAATAATGTAATGAGCATGGCGTGCAACGTGTTATCATGCCGATTGAAATTCAACGATGCCGTTTAGAGATTAGTCGCCTACATTACGTGCTCCGTACGCAGTATTCGCCGATTTTAAAAGTGTTTTTTGTACCGATTGCCACGTTCAAGCCGCAGGAGAACATCAGTTTTACTAGGAATTCCACACAACAGTTCCTTACTGTGTGAGGTTTTATCAGGAAAACCTCACAACGTAACATCACATGCCGTCTGGTTACTGCTACGTGATTGTCGATTAATTGGGTGAAATATGCATTGGCTTCATCTTTCCAGGAGCACTGGACATCTCTGACAAAATAGTAGAAAAAACTTGTAAACGACCTCTGAATTTCAGTCAACGGTTGATTAATGATGTACATGACCACAACGAGAAAGATGAAAGTGATGGGTTTGGATCAAGAGTAGTATTTCAGAGAGCCCGATGTGTGCTATCCGTTTTCTGAGAAATTGAACAAAGACTGAATGAGGTTACATTTGCACACGGCTGTTAAATTTTTCGGACCCTACCACAATACATACAACCAAAATTTTAAAATAACCAAACATAATACCGGTGATATTTCACAACCTACGTGGATACGATTTGCCCCACGTAGTGAAAGCATTTACTATACTGCAGAGGTAAATGTACAAACAGATATACATTGCAAACACCAAACACCAGCGAGAGAATAGTCATTCTGGTCGAATGAAACGGATTTTAAATTTTGGTTGAACACTATTTAAGATATTTGATACAAAATATTGAGAAATACCTCTAATACAATATCAATAACAAAATTTATCAAATATTTTTCGTTTTACTTCGTTATAACAATAGGTTTTCACGGTTTTAGATAAATCAAAAATTACGTTTTTTCCAAATAGACCACTTCAGTAACGCTATTTGATCAACTAAGAAGTACAGACCGCCTCTGTAGCCCAGTGGTTATGGTGCTAAGCTGCAAAGCGGAAGGTTCCGGTTTTTATTCCCGGCTGGGGTCTTGAATAGTTCTCGTTCAAACCCACTGCTACTCAACACGCAGGAATCAATAATAACCGCGCTGTTGATGCATCTTTAAATAAACTAAAAGAAAGATTAGAGAAGTTATAACGCAATTCTCATGATAATGTGAATTGCTAAAGCCATGTTTGATATTGCACTTCACTTTGAAATTAGTAAATTTTGCTTAGTGGTATCAAGATAATGTGTGAAATGGTGCAGTAAATGCATACAGTTATGCTCTGTAATAATGCACTTAAGCTTGATGTATTGTTTTCCTTGTTCTATTGTCTTACCTTTGTTCAACAGAATTTAGAGGTTTTTCAAGGAAATATTAAATTTTGATTTTCATGCGGTTTGTTAAGGTTACATTTTCTGCAATCATTATCATTATAACTTCTTCTGCGTCATTACAACATTAGCAACAAAACATTAGAAATAAACAAAAAAACGAACTTCAAAAAATATGACCTAATTAATCATGACTGAATGATGCGAAATAAAAACCAACCTTAGTTTGGCTTGATATTACGGAAAATCAATTTTTGACGGTAAGCTAGGCTCTGTAGAGAAACATTCTTAAAAAATAAAAGTTGTAGATATTTTAATATCCCATTAATTTGATTTTATGCACTTTTGTCGTAAAATACATATTAAGGCCGAAATCTTAAAAACCCCATTTTTTACAGGTTTTAATGAAAAAAAAACAGAAACTCACTAATTACCGCTAAACTAAGCGTAATTTAATACAAAGAAATGTTAGAACTGAAATTTGTAGATTTTTAAATTGTCTACAACTTTGGTTATATACACTTTGCCCTAAAATGCATATTAAGGCTGCAATCTTAAAAACCCCCGTTTTTTAAATACAGAACAGCCTTTCTAAGAATTTCAGCAGACATGGCTCCTACTCTATCTTATAGAATAAAAAATAATAATAATTAAGGAGATTTTTGAAAAAATTGTAGGAGCAGTTTTTGAGAAAATTGAAAAAATTAAGAAAGACACAAATAAACTACTACTTCCAGTTAACTGATTTTGATTAAAATGTTCGTGACGGGTCCTCTAGTGGTATCTAATTTAAGTTTCAAGTTTCAACTTCGTACGATGTTCCTTTCTTGAGATATTCTTTTCACACACAGACATACAGATACATACAGACCAATCGCTGTAAACTTTTTTTGGGTTCAGGGGGTCTAAAACATGTAGATCCGGTGAAAACTCGATTTCGAAAAATTGGCATGTAAACAATACTTTCCTTGCTAAATATTCTGCTTGCTTATCATATAAGCAAGAGAAAATAAAATAAACACTTTAAGCTGACAGTACGTAAACTACACTGGTTAACTCACTGGTAAACTACACTGGTAAATACTCACTTTTATCAAACGATTCAAAAATTATTTTATATAAATCCCTTTTAAAACCTATATGGGCATATGGGCTTCAATTGTGGGGTACATCTAGCACTTCAAACATAAACATATTCGAACGTTTTCAATCAAAATTTATGCGGCGGGCCCTGCGTATTCCGTGGTACATCAAATACACGTATATCTATGCTGATCTTAATATAGACACTGTGAAACAAACTATATCAAATATCAGGCGTAAAGATGAAGAAAGACTCAACCATCAGCCAAACTTCCTGGCTCTGAATCTGCTAAACAACATTGATTCCGTGTTTTCAAGACTGAAAAGACATAGTGTTTTCGATTGAGATTATAGGTTTTAATGAACAGTTATTATAATTTTTTTTAACCTGATATACTTGTTTCCTTTCAAAATCGTCATTGTATTTCTCAAATATTAATTATTACTAATTTCAATTCCATTACCAGATGAAATTGTAATCATGTTAATTAACATTTATCAAAATTAACTGAATTTTTTTTATTTCATGTGAACAGATTGTAATGCGGCAGACTTATAAAAAAAAAATATATATAGTATATATATAAGTATATATATATATAATTTTATTAAACATTATTTTCCTTTGTTTGCACCACTACATATATGATAATGAACAGCCAAAACAAAACAAGATTAAATATAAACTCACCTCAGAGTATTATATTGTATCGAGATCTTTCGTCTCTCACGGAGACATCATCAGGAATAAAATTAAAAAACACTAAACACATATAAAACAAAAAAACATTAAAACACTTATGGTCAACGACCACGTCAACTATTCCCTGTATCGTAAACCATTCCGCACGCGGTTATTCGGCCGAATAACCGCGGTTATTCGGCGAAAGATCTCGATACAATATAATACTCTGAGGTGAGTTTATATTTAATCTTGTTTTGTTTTGGCTGTTCATTATCATATATATATATATATATGGGGTAATATCGTCGTAGCACGGTTTGTGCATGCACTCGTTCAGTTAAGATTCTTATTATCTTATAAACCGTGACCAACAAGTTCAATTGTATTACCTGCAAAGTTCCAAGCGAAACTTGTATAATATGCTGTAACACTTGAAACTGAAAGTTTACACTTTCGCATATTTTCTATAGATTAGGTAAACTACACATGAACTACTCGATTAAATTATAACACACTTGAGTGTATCATATAATTATATAATTTATTGTGACTAAAAGTTTATTTACAAATCTCTATTGAAATTGGTCGATATTACTAAGTAAGTACCGTACTACCGTTCATATTGGGATTGATGGTTTCCAAGGTTCAGTTCTTCACGGGAATTCCAATAAAAAATTTTTTTTTTAACTAATTGACTAAGTTCTGGTATCCCGATTTCCTTATTAAATTCAAAAGTTTGGTATTTTCTTGTTTGGAAAGTTAACGAATCCGTTATATCGCACCCCCTAATATAAATTTGATGTTTAACATACTTTTTATTCACAACAAATAATACAAAACAACTATGTACTGATTTTAAAAAAATAATGGTTTTAATAAAATAGCAAAGAATTTTAATATTAACTCTTAGCTAAATACGGTACCTTCTTGTTGTAAATCGTTATTCGATGGAATTATTAACCAAAATAATATGAATGATGAATAAAAAAGAAATCACCAATTCATATCAATTTTATACTTAGGTATCTTTCATTTTCCTTATAAAGATGTTTAATGTTATTAAAATGATTAAAAATTTTCAACTGAGTTTTATTCTTATTTAACTTTAATACAATATATTGTATTCTTAGTCTTATATTATTTAGTAGATCATATTTTTTTCAAATATCCATCTACAAGATTCAATAATTACTGTCCAAATTTTTTTTTTTAGTTTGTAAAAACCCTTTCATCGTAATAATTTATTGTCAATTCTTATTTCCTTATGAATAATATCAATTGAAATAATTATTCTCATATTTTCACTTGTCAAAAAAAATTTAATAATATCTTTAACGATAACCATGAACAATTATGAAATAGAATAAAATAAATTGAACATTAACTTTGACATAAAAGCATTAACACCTGATATTAAATAATATCAGTGTTTAATAAAACTAACCGGTGATTACCGGTGTATTTTGATAGTTAGGGTTAAATTAACCATACCCTCTCAGAAATAGTCGGCCTGAGTGTGAGTGTGAACATTACTTCATCTCATTTTTACATCATACATCATTCTGATCTCATTGGGTCATGGGGTAGTTTATTGTTCTTAAATTGAACATATTTCAACGCACACACATTAGGGATTAAAAAAATAATAAAATTAACAAATTTAAGTAACCGTTTTTAAGCAAACGATTACTAAATCAGCAACAGAACATGTTCTACATGGTACCGTATTAAATATTATCTACTAAATGCATTCTCATGGTTTTTTAATATTTAAGACCTCAGTACTTCCTAGGTACTCTATTTGCATTATACTGTATTTTCTTCCCGTAACTTTAGCATCGTCAGTTTATCTTACACGGACTTTTTTATAAGGGTGTTGTGTTTTTCTAACGGTAATATTTTCATGTAGGCCTATGTTTAAAACCTCTGGTCAGCTAAGGGGAATTACGTTTATCAACGTAACAAGTCAGGTTTACACCTGTTAAAATAAAAAATTCGGTTATTATATAAAATATATTTTTGCAGTTGGTAACGTACTTGACGGGAAAGACAGAGGTTCAGTGTTTGATTCCTGGCTAGGATCTCGAATTTTCTTGACATTTATACTCATCTATGATTAATACATTAATACGAAAGTGAATTGTGGTTTCTTTGTTCCCTAAATTGTTAATCGCTACTTGGAAAATACTTTACGATATTGCGTAGTTATAACAGGTTATATTATGTGCTAATACTAAAAGAATAAAATCAATAAACGCGTCTTTACCATTAACTCCATTTTAACATAAAAATAATCTTTTGGTGGTTGCAATAAAATAACCACTTTATTATTTTTCATTTTATTCCTAAGAAACGTACATAACATTCTACAGCATAAAAGTTTTGATTTTATTTATTAACTTTTTTATGGTTAACATAAACTTTTCATTTTAGAACTTTTCTTCTTATCCTCTTTCTGCTGCCGTATTGCAACAACGTAAAACGGTGAAGAGTATTGAATGTAGTAATATAAATCTTTGCTGAACTGTGTAGAGAAATACGTCTTCAGAAATGGAGCGTACAAGTCTGATAAAGGTGCACTACAAAATCTATAAAGTAATGTGCAATGAGATGAAGCAGGAGAAGTACGAGTATTCGAAATAAATAATGATACCATTTTACTGACATACTATCAGTACAAACTTGTCTTACAAATCCCGTAAACTTTTCAATAGTTTAACTGAACTGTTAATTTTCTTTTTTAAATAATTACGATTATTACATTACATTTTGAGAAAAAAAACAAAATTTCAAAAACATATAAATTCAATTACCTAATCAAAAATCATTTAAAGTGTAAAAATCAACCACTGTTTATAATAATTATTTGAATCTGGTCAGTCGATTTCAAAATGTAATTAATGAAATCGCTAGAGGTCTATTTAATGCAATTGTTAAACGCAGAAATTATTATTCAATAGAAATATTTTTTGTTTGAAGCTCAGAACGGCAATACTAACAGTTACAAGTAACACGAGTACTAATATTATTGGTATATCATACTAATGTTGATAGGAAACGTTCAAGTATTGATGCGAAAAATTCTTTTGTCAGTGGGTTGTTTGTTGGTTGGCTCACAAAACAGCAAATTATTTATAAACTATTTCAAAGTGTCCGTAGCGGTTAATGATTAATTTTAAGAAGTTTACTTTTGCAATGCGTATGAAATAGATCGGTGTTAATTCAGTAGTGTACTATCATAATATCGGGCGCTACAAAATCTTTTACGCCCTTAGCAGACCTTAAGGTCATCATCATAAACAATACGGATTAGACCTCTTGATCTGTTTCAACTTTCGACTAAGTAATCGTTGTTTTTTTTTAAAGAAGTTTGAATGCCCATCTCCTCTAATACTACGTTGTTTAGTTGACCTGTAGGTAAGCACCTGTTCGGGTGATTGCTCATTTGGCATTAGTAACAAATGACTACACCACTCTTGACTGTATTTCCGAATAGTTGATTGCCACCCTTGGCAAAATAAGCGTATGCCTAATATCTTTATTGTTTTAAAGTTCATCAATCGATAACCTGTTAAAGATCCTGCCAGTCAATTCAGCAGCTTCTCTTCTTGATAGCTGCTTAGCAGTTATGGTCTAATATTCTGAAGCATTCATTAAATCAGGTAGAGAACCAAGGTATCATAAATCATTAAAACGTTTTAACGTTTATTACACTTTGCCAACCAGCATTTTCCTCAGAAATAATATATGACATAATAATATGACAGAAGTCATAAGTCATTAACATTTTTCCAGTTTTATTTCTCCCCGTGATTGCACTAACTACTTTCCTTTTAAGATGAATAAAGGGAAAATCTTAAAAGTTATATTCAAACGATCAATAAATTTTGGTGAAGTAACAATACATAAATGAATTTCTAATATCTGCGTCAAAAGTAATGATAATTTCAAAAACAGTAATTCAGGTTGAACAACAGCTGTTACGACAGTAATCAATTAAACATAAAAAATCATCTAATTGACCTTAATTTATAATTACCTTTAATCTGAACATCTGTAAATTTGATATAAATAATAAGCATGTACATCAAACGTACAAATATTTAAAAAATTACTTCTAACAAATAAAATTACTGAAACGAAAGATGAATCAATATTTAAGATTATGTTATTAAATTCTCTACTTGTAGCAATGGCTTGTGATTACCCAAAAGATCATCCGCTGTAGTTACATCTTAGTACAACAATCTTTCCCTTAATATGAAATTTATTGAAATAAAAAACTTAGTGATAATTATGAGGTTTAGATTAAAATTTAATGCTTATAATTTAAATGAAAAGAAAACATGCAACGATGCCATATGAATCTGTAAGCAGAGCACCTATTTTATGAACCCACATCTTACAAATAGCCGAATCTCATGTAGCAAGTAACAGAACAGCTGCATTTAAAAACTGTTTGATCAGGGGCACACATTAATTAAAGGTCATAAAAAACTTTAAATCTAAAAAGTAAATTTTATGTACATGTTGACATAATTAAATTACTGTAGTTACAGTTATTTTAGTGTAATTATATTTTTCCAATAAGCTCCCAGCAAAATTAAGTTACTTGAAGGTATGTAAATTTTGTGTAAACCTAGAACGAAAAACAAGTAGCAGAAAAATTTATGAGGTAGTTAATCGTAAAGTGTTCTGAATGTAACCAAATATTTATTTGATAGGAAGAAGACTTAATATTGTAAATTAATACAGGAATTTTTTCCCACTCTGTTAAAAAGAATATGCGGCAATAAAAAAGAAAGGATAAAGAATTAGCGATTGTTTTCCTGTTTGTTGAGTCCTGCGTGTATTCTATTATACACACACTAATATCATTCGTATGTCGTCATTGTGTGAGAACAATACAAATTTCATTCCAGTCCTATGTGCATATCTTTGTATGCACAAATCTTACTTCCCAAACCACAGTGGATCAGATTATTACAGCTTGAAAGCAAGTTCTGATGTCTGTTCTGTCCGATACTCGGATACTTTGACTTTGCATTTATGCTAATCTGTAGTGAATTAACGGACAGTAATATTGAGTTCTGCAATGATTGTGACACTTGCTGTTATCTGCTGTGATTTATAAACGAATATTTATTTGTTTAAATAATTGGATCCAGAAGACTCTCAAATAGAGTGAAATATAAATGGACATGTAAAAAGCTTATAAGCTAAATTAATACATATTACTTGAATACACACACTACTTAAATTGCATACTAACCAATTTAACACGGTTGTTACTTAATGATTATAACGATCTGGATTCTGGATGACGATTAGTAAATTCTGGCCTGGGATTGGATCACTTAGAGCGAGATCTATTCAAACAATATGAGCCAGTCAGACAAAGAATTCAGTCCAAGACTCAAGAGATTAAAAAATTGATGATTAATAGCATAGAAATGGCATATAAAATAAAAATAAAATCTATCAAATATAATATAGGCCTACTATTAAAATATAATATAAATCTTCTTCTTCTTCTTACACTCAAGGATTAGGCTTTTGCCTGTTCCGACTCACATCAGCTTATTAACATTTATATCATTTAAATTACTATATTGTATCATTCAACTTGCATTGAGTCTTATTTTATTTCCCTTTATTACTGCCATCTTTTCCGCGGTCTACCAACATCCCTTTTACCTACGGGGTGGTAATTTAAGATATTTAGAGGGAATCTTTCTGCTGGCATCCGTTTAACATGCTCCTTCCACTGATTGCGGTATTGTAACACTCTTTCATTCAGGCTGTACACATTCAGCTCTTTCCGAATATCATCGTTCCTTATGTGGTCCCGTCTGTCACAGCCCTTTACCCTGCGTAGGAATCTCATTTCTGCCGCCTGCACTCTACTCTCTAGCGGTTTTGTAGTGACCCATGATTCACTTCCGTAGAGGAGGACCGGAGCAGCCATCACTTTATAAAACTTCATGGTAGTTTCTTTCCTCGCTTTTTTCCCCAGGGTTCTGCTGATATTACCACATATTGATTGGAATTTCCCTATCTTCTTCTCAATATCTAAATCATCTTTAAAACTGATATTGCAGCCGAGGTAGCAGTATTGTGATACTTGTTCCAACACTTTGTCATCTACCACAATTTTTGATCTAGTGGGAAACTTGCCAGTGAATGCCATTATTTTTGTTTTTTCTTTAGAGATTCTAAAATTATACTCTTTACATAAATTGTTCAGGACATGGATTGATTTTTGGAGGCTATCTTCGTTTTCTTGAATAATCCACAAGTCATCTGCAAATAGTAATGCGTTCAGGTATTTTTCATTATTCAACTTGATACCTAAGTCTACTCTGCATTTCCATTTCCTGAAAATGTGGTCTATATAAATGTTGAATAAAGTGGGTGATAAGCTGCACCCTTGTCGTACTCCTTGGTTAATTGTCATCTCCTCAAGTCTCTTTTTACCTGTATTTATGACTATTTGCGTGTTATGGTAAAGTGTTTTTATTGCATTAATGAGGTGAAGTGGATATCCTCTTTCACATAGAATATTCCAAAGGTGTCTTCTATCCACTCTATCGAAAGCTTTTTCAAAGTCAACAAAAGCCATATGGGTTTCAAGATTGTATTCTCGTCTTTTTTCTATAATCCTTTTGACTGAAAAAACATTATCTGAGCATGATCTTCCTATTCTGAATCCATTCTGTTCTTCATTCAGAATTGCTTCAGCAATATTTTTCACCCGGCAATTAATGATTTTGGAATAGATCTTATATCCAACATTGAGAAGACTGATACCTCGGTAGTTCCTACAGTCATTCCGCTTTCCTTTCTTAAAAAGAGATATAACTTCTGCCTTTTTCCATTCTTCTGGAATTCCATGTCTCCTCCAACATTTATTTAAGAGGTGCAAAAACCTTAATTCAAAAAACATGCCTCCATATTTAAAGAGCTCTCCATTTAAACCATCCAATCCAGCAGCTTTCCTATTTCTAATACTCCTTAGAGAGTGTTGTAATTCTTCAATTGTTATTGAGTCTACTGAATTATTGGCAGATGGTTCAAAGGGACATCCGATTCCAGCATCTTCAGAATGCCACAACTCCTTATAGTGTTTTTCCCACTCAACATCTGAAATAATGTTTAATGGAGCATTATCTCTCTCGACTCTATTGATGGATCTCATTATCTTAAAAGCGCATTGTTGCCTCCCATGGATATCTTTCTCTATAACATTTACAAACCTGTCCCATGAGTCCCGTTGAGCTTTCCTTACTACTTGTCTGGCAAAGTTACGTTTCCTTTTGTAATCTTCTCTTGCTTGACGAGTTTTCTTTTGCAACAGAGTGAGATATGAACTTTGTTTTTCTCTGATAGCATCCTCTATGTCAGGATTCCAAATTCGTAAACGATTTCTACCTCTTGTCTTTATCTTTTTCCCAAGTGCTTCAGTTGCTGCTTTTTTCATACATGATTTAATATTATACCATTCTGTTTCAATATCATCTGCCGTTGGAACTATCATCAGGGATTCTTGTAATCTTTTTTGATAGAGATCTCGTATGCTATCTTCCTGTAAAAGATTTATTTTAAAGACTTCTTCCCTCTGAGCTTTACTTCTCCTGATATTCCTCCATTTTTTCAAAATTAGAACTTTGCCTATCACAAGATAGTGGTCGCTGTAGATGTCGCATCCTCGAAATACACGTACGTCCTGGACCAATCTCTTCATCTTATCATTAACAACAACATAATCAATCATCGATCTCAAACCTCTAGCATTCCAGGTGAATTTGTGAATGTCTTTTTTGTTAAAAAACGTATTAGTGATTCTGAGATCATTGAATGAGGCAAATTGCCGCAGTTCCTGTCCATTATGATTCATGGTCGCTTCACCAAAAGAGCCCACCACTCCTGGTATAGGAATGTTACCCACTCTCGCATTGAAGTCTCCGACTATTGCAACGTGATCAGTTCCATTTACTTTATTCAAAATCTTTTGGAGGTTATCATAGAAGGAGTCAGTCTCTTCTTTCTTGCCCTCTTCAGGTGCATAAATACCAATGACAGTCAGATGACCTCTCTCAATTTTGAGCCTTAATGATATTATTCTTTCATTTACACATGAGTAGTCCATTATATTGTTTTTCCATTTATTGCTGATCATGATCGCCACGCCTGCACTTGCTCTTTGATTCTGTGATACGCCTCTATAAACCATCCAGTAATCACCCAAATCCTTCGTCCCTTGTAATTTCTTTTTCGTTTCCGTAATCACCGCAATGTCTATATTTTGCTGTTTTAAAACCATATTCAATTCATCCTCTTTATTAGATAACCCTCTAACATTCCACGTGCCTAATTTTAACAAATCCGCAATTCCAAATCTTTTTTTTTTTTTAGCAATTCCATTTGTTTTATCCTTTAATCCGGTTTTATTTCCGAGGCTGTCTGTGAGTTTGCCAGTGGTTGTTTTGATCCCCTGGCCGCGGTACGAACGCTGCGCAGGTTAAGCTTGGTAGTAGGGTTGCTACTTTACTGCTTCCAAGCTCGCAGGGCCTTTCATTCGAGTCGCCACTCTAGGCTCTTCCGCCCTCTCCGCCGTTGGGATTCCTCCTCTTCCGCCTTCGAGACCGTTGACCGGTTTTCACCTAGTAACCCTAGGCAGGGGCCCTCACAGGGTGCTACCATCCGGAGCCAGATGGACCCTGGTTTTTTTACGAGGTTGTTACTCCTCCCCCTCCACACTTCCTCATCAGTTACAAGATGAGGCCCCGGGCTTGGGACCGGCAGTGCTAAAAAGCACCGTTGGCGGTGTTTAATATATAATATAATATAAATATAATCAATTATAAATATCAAATAATATAATATTATAAAGCTTACATAACACGAAGAAGTTCATGTTCATCTGAAAAACTAGTTTACGAATAAAACTACGTACGTTAAAATAACATATAACAGCTATAGAACTAATATTATAACAAGCATACAATAGCGATATCTATAAAATAAAAAGAAGAATTCGTTTTACGGGAACGTACCATGCAAGGTTTTCCAATCAAATCCTGAAGTACTTTCAAGATAAGAAAACGAAGGGAATACGGTTCAGTTAGGTGGACAGAGATCTCGAGGAGTGGGGAATTACACATCAAAACATCCAGGAACATGATACACGTAAGAGAAATTTACAAAAGCACCAAGGTTTTAAGAATAAACCAAAGCTAAAAACAAAAAAGACTTGACATAAGGAGAGTAAAAAGCAACACAACGCATGAGGGAGTGCTGGACGAAGATCAAAACCTGAGAAAGATTTAGTTGAAATGACGAGGTCCTTAGTTGGACAAATCGAAAACAATACAAAATACAGTTATTATTTGTCTGATTAATTTGATTATTAATCTGCATAATTTCCTATAAATTTGATTGTGCATTTTTGTCGTAAAATGGATACTACGGCTGAAATCTTAAAAATCCATTACTTACAGATATTCTTGAATACAAAAAACATAAAATCACTAAATATCACTAAACCTAAGGGTTATCCAAAGAAACGTATCAAATAAGAGTTGTATATTTTTAAACTTTCTTCAACTTAATATTATAAACACTTTTTCGCTAAAATGCATCTTAAGGCTGGAATCTTTAAAAAAACATTTTTTACGAGAGAACAGCCTCTCCAAAAACTTCAGCACACATGGCGCCTACCCTATCTTGTAAAGCATAAAAAATGTGGTAAATAAGGCGATTTTTTTAAAAATCGTAGGAGCCGTTTTGTGAGAAAATCACAAAAAGTGAAAATGAGACGAATAAACTACTACTTCATGTTGACCGATATTAATGAAAATGTCTGTGCGGATCCTCTAATATGGTATCTAATTTTCAACTTCGTGCGATGTTCCGTTCTTGAGATATTCTGTTCACAAACAGAGCCATACACACACAATCGCTAAAAACATGTTTTTTGGTTCAGGGGTCTGAAAACATGTATATCCGGTGAAATCTCGATTTTGAAAAATCGACACGAAAACAATACTTTCCTTCCTATGTATTCATATAGGCAAGAGAGAGTAAAAATAAATTATATAATTTACATAGCGTATTGCCTCGTATCTGATTTTCGTCGATTGATACATTCCAGTATTGAGATTAAATTTATAAATCTGAAGACGTTCTTCTAATTTGATGAAGCGAATTATCCTGCGGTTGCTAAAAAACCTTTTCTAGGCATTTAATTCACACTATTTGAATACACTTCATTAAACATTTAAAAAAACAAGCATTTAGAAGTACTAAAGAACAGGAATGGCATGTGTAGTAATCAAAATATTGTATATAATCGACAGCGTTCTATTCTGAGCGGTTGAATTTAGATTTACTCTATTTCCATAGTTTTATACATAAGGTTGGTTTCGTCGTTTTTTGTTAGATAAGTCAATACAAACTTTACCATTGGACGATAAATATTCAAACTACACCAATCGCAAAAAATAGTTGCAGCATTAAAATTATACTTTTTGAGATTATTTAGCAATTCTCTTGGAGTTTCTAGAACATTGATTTGTTTTTGCATGGTTTACATCCTGTAATCATGAAAAAGTTTAAATATTTTTGCATAAATCGTATATTCTCATGTTTTCTGTGTCTGTTAGTTTTAATATAAAACACAATTGTATTCTGGCTTTTTAGTAACAATCTAAAACAAAAGTTAAATTGTTACTTTCTAATAAACGAATGCAATTTCGACAACACAGACCTTTCCAAATTATATAAAAAAATGAAAAATGATAGGTGTTTTAAACTGATGGTTTTACTATGTAAACAGTAGATAGTACACATTCTATAGTAAGTAACTTCTCATATTCATTTTTTTCAGCTCTTTTTTCTCCTTATGCCTTCTTCAGGGTTCGTACTCTTGGGTTAAACAAGGATAATGGTTCTTCCCTACTCGTTCCATCCGTTTGCACCAGTTTCTTTTAAAGTATAAGAGGACCTGTAATAACCATAAAAAGGAACTAGTTATGTACCATTCAATAATATATTTTTATTATGTTAGAGTTTTAGGTATGAAGTACTTATGATTCATCTCAGATTACCTAGAATCCCTTGAATATTCGCCACTGATTTTATGGTAGAGAACGTAAAAATGTACATTAATTGCTCTGTCATTTAGGTTTATTATTACTGATTATAAGGCTTCTTACAGTAATTTTGTTGTATATTTAATAGACGATAAACTTTATAACTACTCCGTACTCAGGTGGAGTATCAAATTACACGGTGCTCCTGCGTAATAAATTAAAGACGATGATTTTATACAGAATCTGAAATTTATTTAAATTAAAACTGCAATTAAATGAAAATGCAAATCCTGAGAATAAGGAATCACCAACAATAATTTCTACGTAAAGACCTATTTCTACGTGAACTTAAAAGTACGGAAACTGTTTATCACATAAAAATAAAAAAATTTATATCATCTTTTCCGTGACTACAAAAGCGGGAATTTTAACTTAAGGAGAGGTTATTATTTTTTTATTACATTTTGTTTTATGTTTTATCTCAACAGTTATTGTTTTACAAGTATGATTAATTTTCATAATATCTTCAATTTGTTTTTTTCAGAACTCAGATATTCTGTTTAATATCTAAACAATTTATAGGATTGTTAAGATGCAATAAAATTATTTCAAATAATAATAATAGATATATATAGGCTATTATTATTTACGCTTCTTAAAGTAAATTTCTTCTTTTTTTTTAATTCTGACCACAGAACCAAAGTCACGTAACTATGCGCTATTGTAGTGGTTTGAGTTGTTTTTTATTGTATTTGTTTTTCGAAAAATAAAAGAAACGCGCCAAGGATGTAAACACTATTTACAAACGATGAAATAGAACTGAACTAGATCTCGCTCCTTAGTCACGTTTGTGCAGTTACTTTATCCAGAAATTTTAATTTAGTACATTTTAAAGTTTCATAAATTGTTTCGTATTAATTATTTACTTAATTTCAACAATACAGTGTCTTTTACTCAAATCCTTATACCGTTTGTTCTTGTTTCAGGTATGTTACACATAAAATTGGTTTCATGATATAATCTTTATTAAGAAAGATGTCTTCGTTGTAATACTGTAAGTAAAATATTTACTTTTGTTAAGGGTTGCATAATTTGTGATAGCTGTAAAGGTTTTTGTTTCCATCATTATAGACAAAATAAAAAGTTTATCATAAAGATGCGTTTTCTTACTGTTATTGTTCATAAATAGATTCATA
The DNA here is from genome assembly GCA_035578175.1 of Catonia carolina. Lineage (NCBI taxonomy): Eukaryota > Metazoa > Arthropoda > Insecta > Hemiptera > Achilidae > Catonia > Catonia carolina. The sequence goes on along the minus strand of JAQMRL010000001.1, from coordinate 122,215,674 downwards.
TAATGTAACTTAAACTATAGTAAACGCTACACGAGGTTTCAAATTAGTTTGTAAGAACTGAATTAATCTACAAAATAATGTTAATAAATAGTCGACTTCTTTGAGTCTTGTAGATTTAGCAAGCATTTTAGTTAGATTTCTAGTTGCTATGAAAACAAGCTTTCCTAGATAAAAAGTACGTATACAGACAAATGTACTGCCTGTCTATAACTTGATGACTTCCGGCAGAGAGGAGAAATGTGCGGTTTTGTAAAAACATTTCTAATTTTTTAAAGTCACTGAAACTTGTCGGAAATTACGTATTTTTATTAAAGGAAGTATTTTGCATGTTCTTTGTTCTATAAAATTATTTCTAAAAACACACGCTTAATGAGATAATGTATAATTTAGTAAAGGTTTTGTTTATGAAGAAGAAAGCGTATTTTTCAAATTCATCGTCATTGTTCAACAACTATTTCACGTATTAACATAATATTTGGCAGGTTTATTTTGTAATAATTTTGGAAAATTATGCCACAATAAAATTTAATAGACAATCATTACTTTTTAATTTACGAGGTATTTTCGTATAAATTTTGTAAAATCGCCAAACACGATATGAAAAAGTCAGCATGCGAGAATTTTTTCGGTCTTTAAAGATAACTGGACATATTATTTAGGAAATGAAATAAAAAGAGAACATTTAAAATTTATTTTTAGTGAAAGAATTATTTAATATAGTTGAACAATGTCGATTTATTTGAAAATATTACGCATTTTCTTCAAAAACAGAACTTTTACTAAATTATATACATTTTCTCATTAAGCGAGTGTTTTTTAAAATAATTTTATAAAAAAATCGTGTGAAATACTCTGTCATAAAAATTCGTTATTTCCGACAAATTTCATTTACTTAAAAAAAATAGATATGTTTTCTGAAATGGTTTTACAATCCGCATATTGCTCCTCTCTGCCGGAGGCCATCAAGTTATAGACAGAGAGTATGTCACCATTATTAATCTGACTTCATTTCGGATTTACATATTACTATTGATTTAATTCATATTTACCTACAGCGTTTGTAAAAAATTTTATTTTAAAATAATATCATAAAGTCTCAACTTACATTTTCGCCATCGCGGACTTACATTTAATGCACTCACGTGCAAACTAGAACAAATACAATAAGTAAAAAAGCCACAAAAACTTATAGATACAAATGCTAAATTTATTATCGTTTTACTTTTAAAATAATCGAAATATATTGGATGTATTAGTTGTCTTCGAAATGATTAGTTAACAAAATTTACACCAATAATATTATTATAAACATCAAAGTTCGTGGATTTTTGGTGAAGTCATTTATTGATTAAGTTGTATGGGATTTAATGAATGTTGTTTCTAATTATAAAACTTTCGTTAAAATCTACTCAGTACACTAAATGTAATTTATTCGACAACTAGGATGCTTCGATTGTATTTTATTTACGTTTCTTTAAGTAAAGTATTTGATAGGATAAATCGACTAATATTTTTAACCATTTACAGCTCCTACCTTCGACTGATATGAAGCTATGCCAGTCAGCTTTACTGCTGTGCAAAACCATCGGTATTAGCAAAAATTCAGCGTTTCCAATCATAGCTTTTACGGAGGATAGTTAACGCCCCCTATTATGTAACCAATAAAACGCTACACTCAGACCTAAACGTACCCTACATAAATGACGTTTTCTTAAAACTCCATACAAAATTTAGGAAGAAACTCTTGAACCACCATAACCCATTGATCTCAAATCTGGCTACGCAGACTCTCCCAAACAATCCAATAAGACGTCTAAAACGTCGATGGAGCCCGGACCTCATCAATTAAGGTAGTACTGTAATTGTCTATCCATTACAGTGTTCTAAATGTTACACTTATCTCAACTTAATGCTACACTTATCTATTCACGTCGGAGTGTCACTGGACTGTGTCTCCACTCACGCTTATTTATCATGTTATTTTTTTCCAAATTGTGTGTATCACATTCACTGATTGTTTCCACCAGATTGTGAATTTCCTAAATAGAGAAAAAATAAATAAAAATATTTTTAGAATATTATTTACAAAGCCATATAGTACAGTAGGTCGTAGTCGTAATTTTACAAATGTGAAGCAGGTAATTAAAGGGTCAATACAAAAAAAAATTTATAAATGATAAAGTACCGTTCATCAATTTATTCATAGTACCTAGTAATATTGAACATAATTTAACGTTTAATATTCCAGGGGTATTATTTAAATATAGTCCGGTTTTTTAATAAGAAGAAAATACTGTAAAATATCATTAATACATAATTTTTCCATATTCTACAATTTACTTTCTCTACATATTTTCCATTTTCGTTCAAACATTTGTCATACCGCTCCACAAGCAAGTTTTTGAAGTATGACATCAAAGAAATCAGACAATTTTGAAGAAGCCATGACTGGAGTTAGACCTTCTTTGTCGTTGTTGAACCGTTGACCATCAAGGAACTCCTTTAAGTGCTGAGCAAGTGAAAAGTACTTGGCGGAAGATCTAGACTGGAAGTTTGATAATCCAGTTTTGCCCATTCAAAAGATCTGATTAGACCTTGTGTTTGCGCGGGAAAATGTTGGTTTGAGTTGTCATGGAACAACATCACACCGGAACATCAACCAGAAGGTTATGCCGCTAGTAAGATGGATGACCTTGCGTCCCGTAATTTTCACCTGTTTCGGTACCTAAAGGAGTGTCTTCGTTGTCAGCGGTTCATTGACGACGCAGAAATAAACTGCAGTCATGGATTGAGCTTCTTCACAGGCGGCAGACTTCCTCGACGTCGGAATTAGAAAACTTGTTGAGGTGCATAACAAATATTAGAACAAAAGTAGAAATTATCTAAATAAGTAGATGAAAGCATGTAGAGCATGTAATAAATAAATATTAATGATATTTTATAGTATCCTGTTTTTCCTCTTATTAAAAACCGAACCTTATTTAAAAAGTACATCCGTATTCTTTAATTGCATATGCTGAATCAAATCAAAAGGATTCTAACAATAGTAATCAGTTAATTAATTAAACACGTGTATAATGCACGAAACAGAAATTTAACGCTTATGCGGTAGAGTAGTCCTTAGAAACAAAACTTCATAATTAACTAATGAATTCAACTTCATTAACTTTAATACATATACATACATTTTAAGCGTATTTGTGTTTATTCACTTTACGAATGTACGGAAACGGTACGGAAGATTAATTTACTTATTTATGAAAACCACCATCAGCGTAGTAATCATGTAACACAACTTAAATTAAAATATCTTTTTATTTATTTTTTATCAAAAGTTTCTACAGTAAAGTAAAATTTTTTGATCACAAAACTTGCAATTTTCGTTACAATTCTCAATTTTTAAATGTTCCTCCTATACTTCTTTTTGTGAAAGAAGGTAAACTTAAAAATTTAGCTTTTGTACTTTTTCAGTATTCGTCAAAATATAAGATTTCGAACAGTAAAAATTGGATGTAATGCGTTAAAGATTACTACAATTTACCCAGGAATTGATCCTGGAACCATAGCTTAGCAATATGAAAGGTATTAATTTAGCAACGGATAAAGCTGTTAATTAATAGTAACTACTCAGTCCGTCAAAAAACAGGCATGTACATTTATTTTTACAAAAATACTGAAAAAACTGCAATTATCCTACTAGTTTGAGTCTATGGCGTTCAACTACGAATGTCTACAAGGCTGTCATAAACGAAATATATTCAAGTAATACATAATCAAATTAGCTAAATGCAGGTTTGCTTAAAAATTTCACTCGTTGTAACAGTAGCACAACAGTTATACATAACAAAGCATCCAAAATTTGACACACAAGCCAACCCATTGGTAAACAGAATGCACGTATGGTGTGACCTAGGCTCATCCCTGGTGAAACTCGCTAGAAGGTTTAAACGCCATTGGCGAAGGGATTATCTTGGTTTGGATCAATGATGGAGCTGTGGTGCCGACTAAAAGCTCTTTCAAGTAAACTTTAATATCATTTAATATTTATGGGCCCTCTAAACCGAGTAATATTACTAGGCCGCTAGGTTACAGTCCTGCCAGTCCAAAATACTTCGAAAACTAACGATTTTCCTGAAAACGTAAGAAAGGAGGCTATTCACAATGACCTACAAGTTCCTTACGTACTCAATACAATAAAACAATACTATCAACGTTTTCACAGAAAATTACCAAGGCATAAAAAGAAACTAATCATGACGATTAACTCAGAGAGTTTACCAGAGAGAGAACCCTCTAAGAAAGCTAAGAGAGCTTGGAACAGAGATTTGTTCCATCCTTCAGAATTCAGATGATTATAAAAACTCTAATATGTCCACAGCTCCGTAGAACCTACATCATAAACTGACCCTTATAACACACTAAGACACACGCGCAGCAACCCGTTACCTACCTTAGTCTGCCTTACCTGTGTTCTACAAGCTTCATTAGTGAATCATCTACAAGGCGCTTGAATGCAATACTGCCAATTTAGTTGTAATTATTTTAATCAAAATTGAAAAATAATTTGAAAATTCTACATATTATTCCTTGAAAAAGTCCAAACACGGTGCCATTGCGATAATCCTAAGCATTTCCGATGTCAGATTTCATTCTGATTGCCATTGTTCTGTACTGTTAATAAATTTAACAATTATTATTATAAATGTAACAATTAATAGCATAATAAAAATAATAAATAAATTAATTAAAAATATAAATGCAGTGCTATTCAATTTTACAAAAACGACAGTGTTAATCAAATATGTTTTTTTTCAAGATTAACGGTTTAAGACGTAATTATTTGTTTCATGTATAAAAATAATTAATATTTAATGTTACATTTATAATAATAATTTTTAAATTGAACAACGGCAGTCAGAATGAAATCCGACTTGGAAATGCTTAGGATTATCACAATGGCACCGTGTTTGGACTAATTTTTCAAGGAATAATACGTAGATTTTTTACATTATTGTACAATTTGTATACAAATAATTACAACAAAACTGGTAGTATTGCAGTCAAGTGACTAGTAGGTAACTCACTACAGTAGATGGTAGAACACTGCTAGGCACGTATAGGGGTGGTGCGCATGCGTGGAAGGCAGGTAAGAACGAGGTTAAGGTAGGTAACGGGTTGCTACGGGCGTTTGTTTGTGAGAATAAGGGTCGGTTTATGATATAGGTTCACGGAGCTGTGGAACGTATATTCTACAAGCTTAAGTAGTGAATCATCTACTAGGCACTTGACTGCAATACTACCATTTTAGTTGTAATTATTTTTATAAAAATGTTAAAAAAATTTAAAATTCTACGTATTATTCCTTGAAAAATTAGTCCAAACACGGTGCCATTGTGATAATCCTAAGCAATTCCGAAATCAGATTTCATTCGGACTGCCGTTGTTCAATTTAACAATTATTATTATAAATGTAACTATAAATATTAATGTTAATTTTTATACATTTAACAAATTATTACGTCTTAAACCATTAATCTTATAAAAACACAATATTTGTTTAACACTGTCGTTTTTATAAAATTAAATAGCACTGCATTTATATTTTTAATTTATTTATGTATTATTTTTATTATGCAATTAATTGTTACATTTATAATAATGAGAATGAAATCCGACATCGGAAATGCTTAGGATTATCACAATGACACCTTTTTTTTGATTTTTTTTTTTTCAAGAAATAATACTTTTTAAGAACTTTTTAAGGACTTTTTGAGAAATGATAATGAAATTTTAAAATTATTTTACAGTTTTGATAAAAATAATTACAAATAAAATGGTAGTATTGCAGTCAAGCGCCTAGTAGATGATTCACTATTGAAGCTTGTAGAACGCAGGTAACGCAGGTTAAGGTAGGTAACGAGTGGCTCCGTGTGTGTAGATGTGTGTAAGGGTCGGTTTATGACCTAGGTTCTACGGAGCTGTGGACATATTACATTGCAAAATTATTATTTTTTTTTTAAATAAAGACACAAAAGCTTCGGTGGGTGGTCTGCTTCCTCGTGGCGTTCATGTCATTATTTGTATCATAGACACCATCAGCTCATATTATAGTAAAGTAGGGTACAGGCACAAATGTATCTTAAAGTCAATATAGGTTTTTTTATCTAGACAGTAAAATTACAATCTGTTTTTACATTTAAAACAAGAACAGTAAGTTGTAGAGTTAACGCAGAAAATACAACATAAATTATCATCCATTAATGATAAAATAAAGTTATTGATCAAAATGAAAATAAAATAAACTTTAACAGAATTTTATATAAGATCAAATTATCGTAATAAAGTTCAAGTGTTAGCATTATTAAATCTCCTAAAGTCAACCACTTCGTACTTATTAAATCTCATAAAAGTTTAGTCTATGTACAGTAAGTTTATCTCGAAAAATTCGGATGTCCTTCCAGTCTTAGTTCGTATGTTCTGGTAAATCGTATAACTTCCTATTTAAATGAGTTAAGCCCTATGTCATTATAAAATATATATTTGTTTCGTAAGTGCTATAGTAGTATAAAGAGCTGTAAGTAAATCTTTTGTTTGAAAAGTCCAACTATGTCAATATTGGGACTTTTCATTGTCCACCATAGTTGTATTCCATACGTCCATACAGGCTATAAAATTGTCTTGTATAGCATTATTTTTTATCAGTTCATAGTTGTGAGTATTTCCCAGCTAAGCAAAACATGTTTCTCAGTTTCACGTCCAACGAACTTCATTTTGTCAAAAATGTTTCTTCCACGTCAGTCAGCGGTCGAGACGAAGCCCCGGATACTTCATATCTTCTGACTGTGGTAGCGCAACGTTATTCAGTATAACTAATGGACACGTCTACGAAGAATGAATGTCATATAGACTGACTTAGTTTCATTCACTTTAATCTTTCACTTCTGTAACCAATTTTGTAGGGATATTATAAAATCCTCCAATCACTGTGAAACTACATTTGGATCTCCATCCATTGCCAGAAACACTATATCATCAGCAAAAGTTGCTAAAACTCTATTTTCGTTAGTCGATAAGTCTGTGGCTAACGGAAAATGCAGCATTCAACAAAACTTTCTTGAGGTACGCCGCCATTAATTTTAGATGATGTAAAAATAAAAAAAGTGGTTTATCTGATTTAAAACAATCAAATTGTTAGGTTTTGTAGATGGGATTTGATAATAATAAATCAATTCTTTAACGTTATTAAAAATACCCGTACGTACGGATAACTATAAAACAGCTATAAACAGCTATAACAGCTATAAAAACGTGTGGTAGTAGATTTTATAGTAATGGTCATAGGCTATCGTCTAAACTACAATCTTCCGAAAAAACGGATAATTATAAAATTTCGTTAAGCTTCTTTGCAATACACGTATTTATTGTTCATTTGTCCGCTCTGGTACATAAAAATTTAACAACTTTACGTCTACCTGATAAAAGTTACAACCTGAAAAAATCAATAATTAATTTTTGTAAACATGAAACATTATTTTGTAATTCTAGTCTTTTCAAATATTGAGTTTCGATAGTCCTTTCAATTATTATTTTGTTTAACAGTATTTTTGTTTCAATCATCCAGTTTATTATTCTCAGATTTTTATTGAATCAGTTAAAGTGATTTAAAAAACCATTTAAAATAAATTTTCAATTTAATTTTGATTTATTTTAATATTATATTTCAAATTCAAATTTAGTCCGGAGTTGGTTTTAGATTTATTTTCACCAATTAGCTATTTTAGTCGTACGGTTCTCAGTATCATATTACCTACGTAGGAATTAATTTGCTTTTCGATAATCGATTAACACTTAACCTGGAAAACTAATTTTTCATATGTTCTATCAGTACTTAAATTAACCCAGTTGTAAGCATATGAAGCGCCAGTCATTGGATACGGCAAATAAATATAATTCATACCATATATACTACGATTACAGAACAATGTATTTAGAACAGTTACAAGTATTTCAATATTATTAACTTGAACATTCATTAAACAGCACGCTAACTTAAAGCATTTTATACGTTTTTTTTTGCACTAGGAAGTGAAAACGTAATGATTGATTCATAAATAGTAAATGCCAAAAGAAAATTGAATAAACAAACCAAAACGGAATATATTAAGTAATTACATGTTCATAAATTAAATTATGATATATTAATGCATTTAATTAATTACTTTTTAGAATGACTTCATCAATGCAGGTTCAATACAACTCTGGTAAATCGCCCTCTATCGGTAACCATCCTCTAAAGAGTGTGCGTACTCAGGTTTGTCCAGTTTCGAATACTCTTCAATCATGAGCATTTCGTCCAGGTCGGCATCTACTTCAACGCCTGAGAAGCTTATACTTGTCACCTCTGTATGATAATGATAAGCAGTCTTCCTTCTTTTGATCACGCTCATTAACCCACAGTCCACACCCACATGTTTCAAAACATCGACATAAGTATCATGGCTGTTGCAGGAAATCCTAAGCATTCTTTTCAGTATCCACATCTTGAAAGCTTCAAACCGGTTCACAAACTGCATACTCAAGATTCATGTTTACACATCATACAGCAGAACAACGAAAATATAGGCTACATCCTGACGAAAACTACTTCTTATAGGAAGAGAAATTATATACTATTAACAAGCAGATTGTTCATTATTTCCATTGTTGTTCCAGATCTGCTGTAATCCAACTTTCTAAATAATTACATTTCTGAAACTACTTAATAGGTCGATCTTCGGTAACTAAGCTCTTACGTGCAATAAACTTTACGAACCACCATGACTTTAGTTATTAGTCAGCTGATTTCTGACCAATAGCCTCTCCCCCTTAAAAAATTCTATCCATCAAGCGCCAAAGCCACTCAGCTGAATCTGCAAAAATAACTTTCCCAGAATCCACTAGTAGTATGATTCATCATAACCGGTAAATAACAAAATAATATGACCACTTTCTATTATTCTTCAGTCTAAATTTACATTTATACAACAGTTATGTGAGTTATTAAATCAAACTTGGTACCGATTCCTACATACGTTCATCAACCACAAGTACTGTCAACACTTCTTCGTCAACTCTGGAAACTTACCAGAAAATAATTAACAATTTTAAAAAACTAATGCGCACTATTATGCATACGAACTCAATCAGGACAAGACCTATGAATTAGAATTCGATGCCTCCATCATTCGATCGAAGAATAAATCGATTTCGGAGGAATTAATATTGAAGGGATTTAGCGTACTTAATATCATGAATACTACTCCCCAGGAAAAGGTTAAACTACCGCAGTACTTTGTTAAATATTGAACCCGATAAAAGTATTAATTAATTTTTTATCTAAATTTGATGTTTCACAACAAATTTATCGAGGAAGAACTTAAGCGGAACAAGTAAATGTAATGCACACAATGCATTTTTTTCACCTATACACATCATTGTAATCTACCTCCACGATCCATCCGTTGTGCTGGGCAACAACGCTAGATTATACCAAAAGTCGAGACACATCAGCCACATGTATTTTGTGCAATAGTGCACATTCGGCAAACTAACCTGGTTCACCGGGACTTCAAAATCGCCGCTCTTCTACGAAGAAATCAATTTATTTCTTTGTTTATTTAACGTCGCATCAACTACAGTGGTCATTAGCGACGACGGTGGGTTGTAACTGTGAAGGATGAAATGGATTTTTTGTAACGTATGAAAATATGCCGTGCCTGAGTAAGATATTTATTTATTTATGTATACGAGGTGTGGCTATTAAATAATGAGACTGACGTAAAAAAATTTATTTTTATTTTATACATAATCACTTATTGTCATCTTCAATATACACTTCTTCTCTATCCCTACAACGCTCCATGCGAATTTTCCATTGATGGAAACAGTGCTGGAAGTCATCTTCTGTCAGCTCCTTTAGGACATGTGCCGCTTTCTCTTTTACAACTTCCACAGACTCAAATCTTGTCCCTTTTAATGCAGATTTCACCTTAGGGAACAGGTAGAAAATAATAATATGTGATGAAACATGGTTTTTTACTTATGATCCGAAAACAAAGCGCCAATCCATGCACTGGAGGAGGCAAATTTCACCGAGAGCCAAAAAAAGCTCGAATGAGCAAGTCAAAATTTAAAGCAATGATGATTGTTTTTTTGATATCCATGGAATTGTGTACCTTCACTGGGTTCCTGAAGGTCAAACAATTAATCAATATTACTACCTTGAGGTACTTTCTAAACTACGTCAAAAAGTAAGGAAAAACGCCCAAAAATGTAGAGGGACAAATCATGGGTTCTCCAGCAGGACAATGCGCCAGCTCATTCCGCGTTATCTGTCAAGACGTTCCTAGCCAAGTACAGAATCTCAGTGTTAGAACATCCACCTTATTCACCAGATCTCTCATCATGTGACTTCTGCCTGTTGCCTAAGGTGAAATCTGCATTAAAGGGGACAAGATTTGAGTCTGTGGAAGCTGTAAAAGAGAAAGCGGCACGTGTCTTGTAAAGAGCTTGTTAGGAGCTGACAGAAGAATACTTTCAGCACTGTTTCCAACAATGGAAACGTTGTAGGGATAGAGAAGGAGTGTATATTGAAGGTGACAATAAGTGATTATGTATAAAATAAAAATTATATTTTTTACGTCAGTCTCATTATTTAATAGCCACACCTCGTAAATTTATATCTAAAATGCTTCTCATTTAACAAATCTTCCTTTGTCCTGTTCGCCCGATCACAACTTTTCTTTTAAACTCAATACTTCATTACAGCTCCGTCATTCTCGACTTCACCAAAATTTTCTTCTGACTCGTTTTCGCGTGAAGATCTCATCAGACTTTATCTATGAACAAGTCAAATCATAAAAACTTTTTTTCTGTCTCATCAATCCTCCAATCTACATTCGTAACAATTATTAAGAATAGCTCATACCGTACTCCGTCTGTTTCCTACATTGAGATTGTGGCTTCAACCTCTCTAATTGAAACACGACAGACAACTTTGATATCTATTCTCAACTTACTCTTTTTATATCAGAAATGGAAAGTTTTTGACTTCTAAAATAACACTGATGTCACAATTAATCCAAGTTTTACTTAAGCAACATGACAAATAATTTAGGAACCGTCAATTCCATGGTAGCTTACTTGTGGAATGCTAAAAGTATTTTTTGTCATTGGAATGACTTCAACTTTCTATTCGAGAAGCGAGTCAATATTGTCATGATTTTAGAAATGCATTTACCATCTTGAAATTCGTTTAAGATAACTGGATATAAAGCGTACTGTCCGATTATCCTGATAACACAGAGTTAGCATAGTGGAATAATGATATCCATTTATACATCTATAAGACACCATTTGATGCTGTAGATCATTTAGGAAGAACAAATTCAAGCAACAACAATAACAGTACAATTTTGTGCTACAATATTTCATTTATCGTTCTATACTGTTTTCTGAGGCTTTTACTTTCAAAAAAAACACTTCGTTTCTCTTTTTCGAGATGCAGGTCCCAAATATAACAAGGGCGTGATTATAATTCCAAACATCCTCTATGGAGCTTCAGGCTTATAAATCCCCGCGGTCGCACTGTACGTGCCGTCGTACAGAAAAATCATATGCAGACTCATCCACCGCCCATTCCAACCAACTGGCTACCAGCAAGGAACCGCAAGCAAGGTTACCTGACATGTAGACTGCTTTACATCAAAGGCCTTAAATTCCATCAATACAAGAGTTGAAATATTGTGTAACCTTTCGTCTGATCACTCACCTCTTTTGTTAATGCTTTGAACATCACCGTCACTTATTAGTAATTGTGCTGCAGTGTATAGTTCTACATTGAAAACAAAAAACAACAGAAAACAGTATTATTACTAGTAATACTCAAAGTAGTATGTAAGTATTTCGAATCAAGTATTACAAGCAATAGTGAAGTCAGCTTGTACCCTACTTTACTAAGCATTTTAGGCCTTCTAAATTTTGAAACAACAATCTACATAAAGAGAAACCTTTGCTGTCAACAGAGTCCTGTTTTTTATACAATATTGTCTTTTACTCCGTTTACTTTATTTTTCATAACACTACCGAAAATTAATTTCATCCCTGATTGAAAAGACACGACTAGAAAATAAAAGATCATAATAAAAAAAACAAACAATTTGCACAACCGGAATTTACAATGAGAATATTATTTCTTCCTTAAATATTTTTACTGCGATTTTTGAATGAGTTACAGTTTAATTTTTTATCGTGTAACCAAAATTTTATGTTTTAATGGCGAACGCAGGTCTAAACGTTATTACACGTTATTTTTCAATTAGACCAAAGTTACTATTCCTACAATTTTTATTCTTGTTATTACAATTTATGATGCGTAATAAAACTGTTCTTTTTATGGGTAAACGACTTTCCTTCCAAGTTATTGGGTCTCACTCTTGCGTATTATTATAAACATTAAAGAGGCTTGTGCGGTGCAAGTGAAGAAATGGGTTTTATCCTTCTCCGGTAAAAGAGTAATTTTTTTAAGTCTAGACACGTTTGATAGAATGTATAAAATAAAAATATTTTATAGTTTTCACTTCATATTTTTAAAGCTTCTTCTCTTGCTGAATATAACCGTATAAAGCATTGGTTGTACTTCTATCATTGAGATAAGATATTTAGCATTGTTTATAGCATAAGTAGACAACCCAAATTTACTGCTGCGAATTATATTCTATTTATCTGTTGTTTAAAGTATTTCACTGACATTTACTTGAAGTAAAGTAATTTTTACGCAATTTAGCCACCTTAGTAGGCCTACTTAATACATTCCGGTAAATTTTTAACCCTCTACATAATCAATCTGTGAGTTTTTTTAAGTGCAGGTATTCAAGACGAGCAATTTATTTTGCATTCTGAACACAATAATACGTGTTGCTAAAAATTCTTGGAGTCGAATGAAAAAAGTTTCATATACTTTCATTTATTACTTATCTGTATTGCATTAACTTCATTATGATCATTTTATACAAAACTTTGACTTTTCGATCGGGAACTTTCTAACACAATTGAACAAATATTTTATTTCTTAATTTTTATAAAAATTATGTTAAAACTGTAGGTTAAATTGTATCAAAGAAGAAACCCCTGTGTTTTTTAAATTTAATTTGTACACATTCATTAATTGCCAAGAGTAGATGTTTTATGTATTTCCTTGTTGTATCTTGCTTCACACTGGCCGACTAGTGTGTATAAACAGCCCATAATATAAGGTTTTTACCTTATATTATAAGGTAAATAATAAGCTCTCTCTTATAACGAGAGCTTACTTATCGATCAATAAACTGTTTTTATTTATTTTCAAAGAGTTCCCGATGGGTGAAAGCCGAAACAAAAATCCGAAATCTTTATCCCTACAATGCATTCCATTAGTCTCCTCACCTTCTAGTTTTCTTTATATGTGCTTGCTCAACGAATTCCGTACTTCAGAAATAAAGCTTACCAGAATCTTAAATCTTCATTTTATCGCCCTGCTTTTGGAGAGAAAATATTTTAATACGTTTCTTTTATAAGTAAAGAAAAAATATTACGAATATTTCGGAACTAAATCATATTGTATTGTTTCAATATCACTTTATATTAATCACAATGTCTTATAGTGTCTTTAATGAAGTCATAATTTTCAGATATTACGCTTAATCATTTATGTTTTACTTCGCAAGGTTAAATAGGCTAACTGAATCCCTTGCATTTTAAATATAAATTTTCATTAACTTAGAGACATAATTTTAATTGTAGTAAAGATTCATGATTTTCTAAGCTAGAAATTTTTTTAAGAAACATTAGTTGGCCCATGAATTTGCTGAATCAGAAAATACGGCTAATGATGTTAGAATGGGAGGCTAACATTTTTCTTTATTTACTCCCTGGTAAAGGAACTGTGAGCGAGTTGAATGAGACCAACCTGTCAGATTTTAACTCATTTTCCGACACTCAATGCCCCATTCATTCTATTATTATACTTACATTGTGTCAGACAGAAAGGAAATTCAGTAATATGTGGTGAGCTCGTACAATGAGGTACAAAGAATGAAGTAGGAAGCAAGTACTTTGTAACCTCTTAAGTTTCTTTTTGTACCATTTACTTACATCCGAATCACGTGTTAAAAGTAAATTACTTTAACCCAATAGGTTCTTACAGAAAAAAACGAATTTTAACATAAATACACAACTGATGATTTGATAAAAGGTGAAAAATATAAAATTAAAAACAAAAATTAAAAAAAAAGCTTTTAGTTTTAACGAATTCTTTAACTACCGATAACCGAGTACCTACACTATTTCTGATTTCCATACAAACAAAATAGAGCCACACACATAACATTTTATTACAGAAATCACACCTAATAAATATTTCGCCTATGTAAAATTACACTAATGTTACATTAGTACATACACAAAATTTTAAAACATCTACTAAAGTAAGAAAAAACAACAAAGAACTCTACCGCAACTTAGCTTAAGTACTATATAGAATTAAGATACGGAAGTACATGAACATAAAATTTATTAATAAACTAAACAAATCTATATAAATAAAATTGTGTTTTTGTCTGTACAATTTTTCCAAATTCTCCACATTTTGTTTCTACGCCAGATTTAATAAGGAAACACCAAAAAAAAGTTCAGCAGAATTGTTGTCTGTTTATCTGTTTGTATGTTACGGCATCACTCAAGATCCGGTGAACCAAATTCAATGAATTTCGGAATTTAGGTTATGGACAAAATCGAAAGGAAAAATACATTTTTTTTAAATCACAAAAGGGATGAGGGAGTTTAGAGGGAGGGGTAAACAAAAATCTATGAATATCGCCGTTAAAAGTCAATGTATCAAAAAATCTTTTATAATCGAAATTACGAAACGATTAAAGACAAACAAGTTTGATTATGTAAAGTTATTCATTTTCTTGCATAATAACGAAAATATTAAACAAAATAAACATATCAATATTTTAGAACAATAACATACAAAATAAACATAGCCTACGCGCCGGTAAAACCCGTATTCATTCAGTTAGTTACCTACCTACCCATTCCTCCAGTACCCTGTACACCCAGACTCGGTCACATTGTCAAAAATGAATCAGTCGTCTTAATAGTTCGTTAGTTAACCATCGCGGTGTTTCTATTGAGATTTGCCTTTCATCTATTATGAAAATAATAAATTGGTGCATTATCTTAATTTAAAAACACCTAGATCTCGCTTTTATTTTACGTCCAACTGTTTTTTTTTTCATGAACAGTAATACTAACGTTGAAAGGAAATAGATAACAATGATGATTAAATAATATCAAACCTGACAGGGATCGAACTCGGCACTCAACCGACCGTCCACAGCACCAAGAAAACTGTTCGAAGAACAGGTACTTTAGCTAGTGAGTTATACAGCTGTCAAAATAATCAAGAATATTCACCGAACCTTAAAATTCCTAGAGTCTGAGTGTTATTTTTCACGACATCTAACGTTAATTTTCAAAATCATCTAAGGATATAAGGGGTTTTTTAAAGGGTTGACATGCTCAAAACAGGTAAATCTTGAAAATAACAAACTATCTTATCCATATTAACTTGATAACTTATACGTTTTATTGTAAATGCATTACGTTGTAAATTCACTGTCATAAAAGGCTCATAACGAGTAAAAAATGTGTTAATTGTGCACACTGTAAAAGGTTAAAACACTAATGGTACCCGGAAAAAGCTTATTTTTATGAACAGAGGGTTCATTATTTCATTATTTAGCGTATTCTGGTGGTTGACTTCATCAAATATTAATGGAAGCACATGGGGAAAAAATATTACAACACATTTTCCGTTATTTCATGTCGTTTTGTAAACAGTGATTCTTTTTTATTTTAATTTTACGAATATTTATTTTTATGATTCACCGAGGGGACTTAAAATATAAATCTTTTCCGCAACATCTACAAACCGTTGACAGTCAATATGTCATCCACAATGAATTAGATATATGTTATACGTTGTTAATTTACAACAGTGTAAAGGGAATGAGTCTGAGCGTGATACACGTTAACAGAGGCTAGAGGTCGAATTTCGGGAATTGGTGTGTATGTTCTGTGTTTGTTGTTAGTCTGTTGTAGCTAACTGTGACGAACAGTGGTGTGAGTCCGGTCGGTGGAAATGGGTAGGGGGAGGACTTAGTTGGTTACCCTTGCCCATTCTTTAACCACAATACAGTGGGCTTGTGACCCCCTCACATTGAACTACTTCCATCATGATTTGATTAATGATATCAGTCTTAGTAAAATTAATTTTTCATCCGGCTTAGTGATTTTTAATATTATTTTTAGAATAACGAACCAGCCAGCTAACCGACAAAATCCACCCGATGTGATGATGATATCCAGTGTTTAACAGCACATAAAATTTCATAAACTTTTAAAAAACACTTTTTGCTGAAGAATATAAGTTATAAATTAAACTTATTAAATGCGTCATAAAAAATTCATTACATTTCCGCATTAAAGTAACGTCAATATAAAAATTTATACTTATTATTTTTCATGATAACATAATACTTATAAAAACATTCAGAAATAAAGTTTAGGTTAAACCTAGATATAGTAAATATTATTATTTTAAAACTTTACAATATTTTATCAATTAAAATGTTTTTTTTTTTTAGTAGCAAAATTAAATATTTTAATAAATCACCGACAACGCGAAAAATAGTGTTATTTGTTTGTGCTACATAACCAACAAGTCATACCTAAACACATCTTACTTACATTTAATCGTTTAGAACATAATTTTAAATATTCTTTGAATACTAATTGGCGTAGTTGGTAACGTGCTCGCCTCTCTTCATGCGGTCTTGGGTTCGAATCCCATTCAGGCACGGCATATTTTCATACGTTACAAAATTTCATTTCATCCTTCATCGTCGCATTAACAGTAATTGCAAAACAGTCGGACGTTAAACCAAAAAAAAAGACAAAAAAGAAAACAAACTTATACGCACTGGTTACGTTCTTTTTTATCAATTTTTGTAAATAGTACTAAGAACGACATCAAGAACACCTCATCTATATTAAATTGTTTTCTTATACTGTGTTTTCCAATATTAGATTTAGTCTACGAAATAATTTCGGCTTCTCCATAATTCTGGCTTCTTAAAATCAGTAATAGCTAAACCACCATTTTTTTAAAACGTTTTATACGTTTATCAAATCAGTCATTACTTCAAATCAGTCAGCTAAAACAGCAATCTGCACCTTCATCATATTATGATAAAGTCACTAATAGCTCGTAAGATTACGTCGGTTTTTCAAATATGTTGAAAATTTTATTACATATTTTTCTTATAAGATAACACGCAAGAAGACGAGTTTATTTTAATGGATTTCAAATATGACGCATCGGTGAAACAACCGATGTGGACTAGACTAGAAACCGGCAGGTATCTCGTTCCCTTACCGGCTAAAATCTTAAATATCTCTAAATTGTTCAATGTCCACATTTCTTGTTGAATATCTAGCGTGTTCCCTTAAAGCCAGCTTGTTAATCATACACTAAATAAATAAAATTAGCTGAAATAACAAGTTTAAGATCAAATCTCAATTGTAAAATAAATAATTCTTTTAATTCTTTTATAATTCTTTATAATTCTTTTTTTTTGGTCCTCATCTCCTCTTACAGTCATCTGTTTCACCATGAAGAAAACCTACTGCACACAGGGAAGCGGATGACCTACTTTAGTTCTTTGTGTACCGATGCAGCGGTATTACAACCTGGTGTACTGCACTTGACCTAGCAGAAAAGAGAGTGTTCTTAAATCTTAAGAATTGTCAAAATATGTATGAAACATTATTTTATATAACCTAACTATCACCTGTTAACCCTCTAATAACAATAACACGTCGGGAAAATAGTTTAAATTTGCTCGTATGCTTATAATCAATTAAAATAACTGTTTTATTTTATTTTATTTTATTTAACTTAGTTTATTTATTCACAACTGTACAAAATACAACCAGTGAATGTAATATTATTTACAAAAACAAAAATGGCGTTATGACATTAAGGAGACCGCCACTTAATAGTGCCACTCTAACGGTGGATTAATCTTGGATAATAAATAAATAGAATTTACATCTGCGCTATGATATCTCTACTCTATCGTCGTTTCAGTTTGCGTTGCGTATTTCCGGGTAAGTTTGGGAATGCCATCGTTCTAATGAGATGATTTTTCTGATACTCAAGTTTGCGTTTGAACTTTTGTTTATATTTATATTTTATTTTCTGAATTATTCTTTTACAAAATTATTGATAGTAAATATTATTTCTTTTGAACGCATATTTTACTAAAAACAATCAGCTGATAACTTATACTTGTTCTGTAATTATATTAATATACAATATATATCAGAAACTTACCATTACATTTTTACTTTCAACTCGGGTTTCATGAAAGTTTTTGTTTTAAATTACTAAAGTATACGAGTAAGAACTTAAAATACAAATGAGTTTTTGTTAACATAATTTTCCAAAAATCCACCAGTGATTTATATTGACTAGAGTTAATGAAAGGTTATCATGTAAAAATATTTTACATGGGTCTAACTGCATACTTTATTTCTTATATTACTAGTCCTTAATCATAAAATTAAACCTATTTAACTTGGCTCCTTATCTTAAAGCTTAAACCTTTATTTGATTATATTTACTTCATAATCGTAAATATTGGAGTTTGACTTGTCATTCTCTTCGTTGTTTACTGTTTTTCGTTTGTTTTTAAAAACTCTTGTTTGTATTTAAGTATTAAACTATTTAGCTCGTGCGTTTTATGTATATAGCTTGAAGAAACTTTTGCAATCATAATAATGGATTAAAGAATGAATACATTTAGTTTAGTTTTGTTATTGAATGATAATTCCATCTTCTCTGTCCTAAAATTCCGAAGTTTAGTCACAACTTCAGTTTTTGTTGTTTTCACCATCTACATCTTTAAATAAATATTAAATGAAAAAGTTTTAACTGCTTGCCACAAAGTGTTCAGTACTTTACTGGCATATAAAATGTAATATAATAAAATACAGTGTATATTCGAGTTTGTTCCCTTAAATTCACTGACGCCCTAAAATCTAATCATTGTGTCGTAGTGCCAAACTTCATTTTCTTTTTAGCTTTGTATGCTTTGTGTAACGATAAACGTCCTTTCAGACATTTTTACTGCCACTTTTTCGTACATGTTCAGCTGTACTTCATATATTTTTTATTTTACAGTAACTAGTAATTAAGTGTGTAATTAAGGGTTTTATTGATTTGATTAGTAATTCTGTTGGTCTGTTAAAATAGGGTAAAACTAGACTTTTGTCAATTTTAAAAACGTTCAATTCTCTAAAAACATTGCAGTACAAAGAATTGAACGTTTCATCGAATTCGAGAGATCATATATATTAGTATTTACAACATCAGAGATACAGAGAAATTTATGACTCGTTGCTTTTATTTTATTTAAACACATTGTACATCTGCTACAAAATACTTCAAACAATACAACCATTTTACAATCGGTACGTTTAAATTCATTTATAATTAAAACTCTTTATAAATAAGAGAGACCTAGCTTAATAACTAATACAGTATTGTCTCGTGATAGAAACCTACAAAGTATAATAAAGTAAACATTATTATAACTCTGTCAAGAATTATTTACTTTCAATTTCAATAAAAATGGTATTGTTATTCGTTTTACTACGTTTTACTACGCCAGATACTACGCTTATAAATTGTAATATTCTGACAAAAAGGACTATTTCTGTAACAAGGACCAATTAAAACTATTGAAATAATTTAACAAACACGTTCACTAGTTGTAATATCATTCGCAAAATTGTTATTGAACTGTTTATGTTTAATGATAAATAAATTTTAATAGTACAACATTGAAACCTGGAATGTTGATTTCGTACTTATTTCAGTGAGTTCTAAATGTGACAAACGTGATGCACAAGTTTAGTTCAAAAATTTACTCTGAAGTGTGTAGGTAGTTAATTAAATACGGATTAGAAGTTCAGTGAGAATCATACTTGTGGAAAATGGCTGTTTTTTTTGCGTAATGGATAATTACATTTTCAGTTTAGAACTACTAAATAAGCTAATTGCAAAATTTAATTTTCGATATTTTATGTGGTTAATATATGTCAACTTGGCAATGCACAGCTAGTTGTACTATTTAATCTTAGTAGGGCTAGTTACACTATGTCGCAGAAGAGTATTTCAGTCAAACCGTGTTAGTCCTGCTATCTGAGCTGAGTACTAGGACTAGGGTAGCAATTTTATTTTCTGCGTTACTACTTTGTGCTGACGTTCGTTGTGTTGACTTGTAGGAGTCAATCAATCAGAAAACTAGAATAAGGATGTTATTAATAACCTTAATGCGAAAGCTTCTGGAAGTAAACAAAAAGGTTGTGGATCTTGAGAAAAAAAACATATGCTTGTGGTATGAAGGACAGTCAGGCAGAAGAAGAAACCAAATGACTTCTTTCCTACTGAATTCTTTAAATTCTGACCACTTTCAATTTACAAGAAAAAGCTGTACATTTTGAGTGACAATTGAGATGGGAGACTAAAAAGTCGAATGATGGACATCTTACTTGTTTGTTAATGTAGGATTATTTGGTGGCATTGAGCATAAGTATTTAGTTGTAGGCCACAGGTTTTCTTCAGAGGCTGAGGTTCTTCATTGATTGAAAACGTTCAAAGACTTTCAAACAAAAATTGCAGACCAACGAAGATTTCAAGAATATTACAACTATAACAGTAAAACCTTTCGCGTTTTGAAAATATCAGATAAATATTTTGACTTCGATGGAACCTCAAAAATGTATATTAAAAAAAACAGGGAATATCAAATGTTCACGGTTTAAAAATTATAAAAGTCAAACTGCCGGCCGCATTACCGTAGTTGGTAACGTGCTCGCCAATCACCATGCGTTCGTGGGTTCGAATCCCGCTCAGGCACGGCATATTTTCATACGTTACAAAAAAAATCATCATCCTTCATTATACACAGTAACTTACAACCGAACATCGTCGCTAATAACCATTGTAGTTGATGCGACGTTAAATAAATACATAAAAAACAATAAAAGTCAAAATGGGTAATGTAAATCCAAAAAGGGTTTTAATAAAATGCATTTATGGCAGAGCTCTCGTGTTTTAAAGTCCAAGTATTAACGTAAAACATTTATGCCACTTTTTTAAAAATTAGACGGTGATATTCCGTTATCTAATTTAAAGAAAATGATGGATTACCTAAATTTAGTACGTAACAGAAATTTTCACATGCTTCTGTTTGCTGTAATGCATGAGTCAGTTAGTTAGAAAGAAGTAAGCTGACAGTTATTTTACTGTAAGCTTACAGCTTGCAGCTGTGTTAGCTTACAGCTCTTTTCTGAAGGCGAAATAATTTTTTAACTTTTTTTTTTAATTTAAGTCTACTACAATTGTTTTAAAATTTATATACAGTAAACACGCAGTTATATCATGATAATTTTTGTCTAAGTAATAATCAATTAGCTACTTTAAAAATGAATGTGTATTTTTTCACAAATTTTTATTTTGTTACTGAAGTCATTTATTCCAAACTGTACTTAAACTGACTTTGGTGCTTAATCTGGTAGCAACATTGTTTTCAGCTACAGTGAAATAACTTGTTCACACATTATATTATGCGCCGGACGCATAATAAAATTTAAATAATTTGCAATAAACTCTCACAGTAAGGTAAATTTAAAAGTGTTACAGCATTTGAGTTTATCACTATAAAAACCACTTAATCAAACTTATCACTACTTTAAACCTGAGTAAAATAGAAGGTCAGTGTCGTTTTAAAGGTTAGAAATACACAGTAAACTTTCTTTAAGGATAACCTGTATATATATATATACATTTTTTATAAATATTTAATTGTAGACACGTTTTAATGTAATCAATCGTACTATCTTAAGTGGCCGACTACGTCAGTTTCACCTTACTTAAAAATTTTCTTTTTACCATTTCTTACTCATTTTTTATTTATGTCGCCTACGATAAGTCACGCAGGTTAATAAATAGGTAAACATTTTATTTTGATGTGAAGGGTTAATGGAAATAGGAGCTAGTAAAATGTTTTTGTTGTATCCTGTTACAAAATGCAGAAAGACGTTAACGATCGATATTACACCGTCCTTAGTTTCTTAGTAGTGCTCCATGATTTGCTTTTTACGGTTTTCAATTTTTTAAATAAACTTTATCCTTTTATAAGTTAAAGATTATCTTAAGAAAAATATTAATTTCCCAACTAATTTCAAGTACATTTGTAACATATACAACACTAAGGATTTATAGTTTTAATTAATATACAACGCTAAGAATAAGCTTGGTCTAGAGGTAAAGTCGTACCGCAAATCAACTGTTTAATAGCTGATTTTCAAAGGCGAAGGTTCCTGGTTCAAATCTTAGTAAAGGTAGTTACTTATATACGGATTTGAATACTGGACAGTGGTTACCGGTGTACTTTGATGGTTTGAATTTAATTAACCATACTCTCTCGGAATGATCGGCCTGGGTCTGACATGTACAGGACTACACTTTCTTCATACACATTATCCTCGTCTTATTTTGTCATGGGGTTTCTTACTGTTCTCAATTGAATTTGAATATAGTAAATGATATAGGTTTGTAGAGAATTTTTTAAAGTTTATGTTGGTGCAACTGTTGCTAGCATTTTGTTGTCGGCTGCTGTTACAACGACCAGTCTAGCAAAATGGCCGCTACTCAAATGGAGAAAGCTTATTAAGTTCTTGAATTACCCAAAACAAACTCGGTTTCGGTTGTGCAACGTCATTTCAGAATAAGATACGGTAAACCACCACCAACAAGGCAATCAATCTATGACTGGTGTAAACATTTGAAAACAATGGATGTCTGTGTAAAAAGAAAGAGTACTGGAAGACCTTCTGCTCCAGAAGAACAAATTATAGTGTTCGTGATGTTTATGTACGAAATCCAGGAAAATCAACTAGAACAGCAAGTTTAGAATTGCAAATTCCTCAACCGACTGTGTGGAAAATTTCGTGGAAACGTTTGAAAATTACACCTTATAAATTGCAGTTAGTACAAAGTTTAAATACCAGTGATAAAGTCGTACGTAAAAATTTGTGTCTGAAGATGCAACATTGTGTTGAAAATGACGATGCATTCTTTAATCGCCTAATTTTCAGTGATGAATGTAATTTTCACATTAGTGGAAAAGTTAATAGACATAATGGTAGAATATGGGGCACAGGAACTCCAAAAATAACTTTACAGCATACACGCGATTCCCCTAAAGTAAACGTCTTTTGCGCATTATCTCGTGAAAAGGTTTACGGGCCGTTCTTCTTTACGAAGTGTCAGTAACAGGAGTAATTTATCTGGACATGTTAATCGAATAGTTAATGCCTCAACTCCAGGAAGATAGTGATAACTTCATTTTTGTACAAAATGGACCTCCGCCTCACTGGCATTTACCGGTCATCTTGATAAACGTCTTCCTAGACGATGGATCGGCCGTGCAAGTGAGGAAAACATTGTGTTTACGCCGTGGCCACCTCTTAGTCCAGACTTAATGCCCTGCGACTTTTTCTTATGGGGTTATGTAAAAGACAAAGTTTTTGTACTACCGCTTCCTGTAGATATCGATGATCTAAAACAACCTATCGCAAATGCTCTTGCCACAGTTGACCGTCATATGCACATATATCATATCGTGTGTGGGAAGAATTTGACTACCGTGTTGATATCTGTCGTGTTAATGGTGCAAACATTGAACATCTGTAAATATTTTCAATAAAAACTTAATGAATTCTTCTATATAATCATGTAAGTAATTACCTTAACTTTTCAAAAATAAATTTTCTATAAGCTATCAAAACTGTCTATTTTATTTATAATCACTCTCTATAATGTATATTATTAGAAGATCATTTTATCTATTCCATTTGTATTTGGGAAATTAACTATTTACTCATTTTAACAGGTTGCCCAAACTATAATTTGATGCTAATGATCACTTCATGGCCAATTTAGATTCAATAAATTGTTCATTTTTCCAAAAACATAAACCCAAAAGACATTTCACAATGACTTAAATTTTCTACTCTTATTTTCGGCTAAATCTGACGTACGTTTAAAAGATTTATTTTGTTTTTTTATGAATTTCTGTTACAAATTATTCAGTTTAGACATTATTTTTTTGAAGTTAAAAAACAACTTTATTTTTTACGTTTATTTGATTACATTATACACTATAATACTAATTAACAGATGATTTACACAACATAATAAACTAAAAAAATAACTAAATTGAAACCAAAAACAGCCCTCACGCATTTACAACCAAAGTTCTATAAAACTAAAATTAGTACCATTTCTGAAAAATTATTTTCACCGTTGGCTTTGACAAATCCGTTACGTCATATTAATTGTACGATAATTTCTTCACATTTAAAAACAAAATTAACAATATTATTTAATAACATACAAACCACTTACAGTTACAGTGTATTTTAAGACACTGTAAAGAAAGAGCTCAAATACTTTTCACACTTCAATTTTTTATAATAGCCTCCAAATATTCATTTAAAAAAATTCTGGTGTGAAACAATCACACAACTTTCTCTTGCCAATGCAAATAATTAACAATAAACCTAACATTAGTAATAAAACATTAGAAATAAACAAAAAACTAACGTCAATAAACATAACCTAATTTTAATCATATATGAAAGACGCAAAATGAAAATCGACCTCAGTTTGGCTTAAAAATATGGAAAATCGCTCTTTCTCGCTAAACTAGGCACTGTACAAGAAACTGCTAAAATAAGAGTTGTAGATCTTTTAAGTTCCTATAAATTTTATTATATAGGCTACACTTTTGTCGTAAACTGAATACTAAGGCCGAAATCTTAAAAAAATATATTTTTCACACGTTTTCGTGAGAAAAAAGAAAAATTGCTAATTACCGCTAAACTAAGTGTTATACAAAAAAATGTTTGAAATAAAAATTGTAAATTTTAAATTCTCTACAACTGTAATTATATACATTTTTGCGGTAAAATGCATAATAAAGCCGCAATCTTAAAAAAAAAACAATTTTTGTACGTGAAAACAGCCTCACTAAGAATTTCAGCAAACATGGCGCCTACCCTATCTTGTAGAGCATAACAAATTTAGTAAATAAGGCGATTTTTAAAAACATCGTAGGACCGATTTTTGAGAAAATCGAAAAAAAGTGAAAAATGACACGAATAAACTACTACATCCGGTTGACCGATTTTGATAAAAATGTTCGAGTCGGGTTCGGTAGTTGTATGTAACTTAAGTTTTAAGTTTCAAGTTCGTACGATGTTCCGTTCTTGAGATATTTTTTATACACTTACACACACACACACACACACACACACAGACCAATCGCTAAAAACATGTTTATTGGGTTCAGCGTGTCTGTAAACGTGTAGATCCGGTGAAAACTCGATTTTGAAAAATCGACATGAAAACAATACTTTCCTTCCTATATATTCATATAGACAAGAGAAAGTAATATATAACTGATGAAAATCAAATTTCGTGCTAAAAGCAGCGGTAATCCATTGCAACAAAACTTGTGATATATTAGGAGTATCGTTATAACTCATTATTATCCTGCAGTCTGTATTTCAGAGAAGGGAAACCAGAATACTATTATGATAATGATACGACGTAAGTTGTTTAAAAATATGAAATGAACGTTAAATTTTAGGTGTGTAGTACAGCTAACCTGGAGACAAGATTGTAATTAGCAAGTAATTATATGAAACTAAAGTTGGTAAGGATGGAATATTGTTTATATGTCTCTCAAACAATTTTTCTACGGCCGTCATTCATATTCGTCTGGCCACTTAAAGGGGTTTTTCAGTTTTTCTTTGAAATTGAACATTTATAGCTATTATGCTCTGTAATGCCCTATTATGCTCTTATCAGTTGCAGCTGTATTATAAAGTAAATAAAAACTGTTTTATAAAGATTAGCAGAGGATTTAAAAAGTGTGCGTCTCCAACATTTATTCATTTTGTTAATTACAAAAGTTATTTTCTTCAAATTAAAATAATAAATGTTTCTACATAAAAGGGAAGGTAAACAATAAAAGTATTATTAAGAAAGAACATTATAAAGGAGGTTTGATAATATTTGTTGCAATATGGTGGTTGAGGTTAAGGATGAGTTTGTGAGGCAACAAGCAAAGTACACGCGCGGTTTAAGGGAGTTTGATGGGAAAAGGGCGGTGGTATGCTAATGAGGAACTGTGATCTGTTAATTACTGCAAGGGTGGTTGGATCTTGTTCTACACTATCCGGGGGGGAGGGGTGGTAGTAGGGATGAGTCCAGGGTGGATGATCACCCTTAGTTAAAGTTAATGTCTTTTATATTAACATCTCTATCGTGACCTTTTTCAGCACGATGCATGTTTATTTCTCTTCTAACGAAAGAAGAATATTCAAACGTTCGCGTCACTTAATTTCAAAAAAATAAACTTCCTTTACGCTCTTTCTTTTAATAGTCACTATTTTTGATGCTCCCATGGGTGTTTTATTTTCAGTCATCCTTTTAATAAGAATAAAATATCCTATTATAAACATAAACAACTAAAATGCTTAATAATAAAGAAAGCAAAGAGTCAGGTTTTACCCCCAGCTTGGGTCTGGAAATTATTACTAATCAGAATACTTCGTTCTATGACCTACTGTCATCGGATGAAAACTATTAGTGTTTGGGGAGAGAGACTTAAATTACTTAAATATTCGGGAGCCCTGAAAAGGGCGGTTTTAATGTGTAATTCTTGGTGGGAAGAGTCCGTCGGCGGTAGTTGTGACAGTCGAGGAGATAGACGACACGGTGTCTCATTGTCCAGCGGATGTGCCATCTTCTCCCTTGCAGTGGTGCGCGATGATTGCTTCGTCGGAACCCGGTGGACGCAATGCTTGGTTGAGGGACTGCTGTGGGCATCGCTTGTGGCAGTGGACGATGATGGTCTCGGTTGACGCCTGTGTTACAGTGTCGGGTCGGGAGAGCGGAAGTACCAACTTCTCTCATCCGGGGTTGATGATGGCTCTTCGTTGAAACTTAATAGCCGTGTGTCGTTGGTTGTTCTCTGATTGGAGCTGTAGAGCGGACCTGACTGACGATCGGGCTTACTATTGTCTCCCTTATACTATACTAATCAAAGAGCAGAAGTGGGGTAGTTAATCGCTCTCTGTATTGTCGAGCATTGTCTCTCGGCACTGTCTGAAGCACTGTCAGCTTCTGTATGACGGTATAATTGGAATCATTGTCAGACGACAGCACATTACCTAATTAAAGGCAGTGACGGCAATATTACAATAATCGGTAATGACAAAGAAGTTACTGCGATTAAAGTTTTAGAATTAAAAAAGAAGGTTAATGAAATATTTTGTTTTAAACAGATTCTGGTTTTATAATATTTCATTCCCAATATTAAAATACTTAATACGAATAATTTTCTGGTGCTCTCTGATCCAAAAAATTATATTAATGATTATCTCGAAAAAGGTATTTAAATAAAAATCGACTGTTATAAATGATTTTCGGTTTTTCTGTTTCCGCATTATTATACTTTGAAACTTATATTTTTCTTGCATTCTAAAGTCATTTTTACACATGTTACGTGATACTGAAAAATTACAAACGTAACGGCCAGGATAGAAACCTCTAAGGGACAAAATTAACTCTATTTGATATTACGTAGTTTGAACGCATATTTTATGTTAGTATGCGTACTTTTCTATGCGATTTATCGAGCTGGAAAAGCTACTCTTGTTGTACGCAACATGACATTTTCTTTTCTTTTATATATTGCAGTAATATCAAATTTTCATGCCTACACATCTTCTTTCAGAGGTTAAGTGTCTCATTCCAGCTTAAGTTACAGGCCACATTATAATACAATGTGAAAACTTTACTCAAAATTGTTTCACTACTTTTAAGTCACTTTATCAAGAGTTAGTACTACTATATTTTTTATTCAACCTCATTTTAATATTAAAAATGACAATTTATGAATATCTCCTAGTATTAACATTGTATGTTAAAATAAAAACTATAAATGTTTACTGCACTTATTAAATATGCACAAAATATAAATATTTTGAAATGTGCTTCAGTGACGATTGACTAACAAGTAAATACATTTTTGAAAACATATTAAAAATTTGAAAGTTTTTAATTTAGGTAGGTATCTGCATTTTTAAATCCAAACTGAAAGACAAAAAACTGTTAAAGTAAAAATAAAATAGAGTTTATATTTTTAAGAATCACCCCAATTAAATTTTTAATTTAAAATAACGAACCACCAGATAACACAAAAAAAACCTATTGTTTCAGATAGAAAAAGCATGATTTCCTTTAAATCATAAAAAAGAATATACTACCCCGAAAGTTCACGTTCAAATAAAGTAAAAAAGCCACACCCAATAAATTAAAAATTATTCAAAACAAAACTGAAAAAATCATAATATAAATTATTTCTGTTTTTATATTTTCAATATTTTATTTTGGTTTTGATTTATATATTTTTTTTTTTGTAACGTTAGAGGTATTAGGGGTAAGTTGTACTACTTCAAGTAACTATAAACTGTTACAAAAAATTATAGAATTTGTTTTAGTTGTTCTTCATTAAACTCTGTTCAAAAGTTAAATTTTTCTTCCAATTTCTATACACTGTGGATAATATTTTGTTATGCCGCGTTCATCGTAGATGATTTTTCGAGCTACATAATCCTATTTCTACAATCAGTTTTAAAATAAATTTCGTTTTAAATGAGAATATTCTATTTATATTTATTTGTCCATTTATATTTATTTATTTTCCCATTACTTTACAAAAATCATTACAATACAAATTAATTTCCTTTTATAACTTAGAAAACTGCCCTTAACAGAGAGGTGGAGTGTCAAATTGTTTACACTCAATCTGCTCGTTGCAGGGCTGAAATAAATAGTACTGTTTCTTATCACACGGTCAGCCAATTGAACGACTGAATCATTTAAAAACAGAAGAGGTGAAAAAGACACTAATCAGAGTTATCTCCTCTGAAAGTAATGAACTTCATTATACAGCCAGACCCTGTGGTGAATGAAGTGAAGGTGTCATTTGTAGAGTGGAAAATATGTACTTTTCAAAGGGCCCGGGATGCTGATAAGCGTACTTTAACAATCAGTGAGGAAGGCAAAGCTAAACCACCTCACTAGTCCTTTTACTTAGTAAAACCTCTACAGGTTCAAACCAGCCTTTCGCCTGATGACCTAAACAACAACAACAGCTTAAAAATCTGGTGTAAACACTCACTCGATTTTCTCTTGCTAATATAAATGATATACCCTATGTTTAATCATTAGTAAACAATGTAAAATAAAAACATAACCTAATAAATCATGAGTGAATGACGCAAAATTAAAATCAACCTCCACTGACTAAAAAATACCGGAAACTCACTAATTTACGCTAAACTTTGTCGAGAAAAACAATCGAAATAAAAGATGTAGTTTCTTTCATTCGCTATAACTTTTATTATGTTAATTTTTTTCGTAAAATGCATAATAAGCCTGCAATAATAAAATATCAAATTATTTTACAGATTTTGAAAACAAAACAGAAAATCACTAATTGCCGCTAAACTAAGTGTTGTACAAGAAATGATGTTTGAAATAAAAGTTGTAGGTTTTCTAACGTTCTACAGCTTCGATTATATAGCCTACATTATTGCCTTAGAATGCATATTCTAAGGCCGCAATATAAAAAACAACCATTTTTTCTTACGAGAGCACAGCCTGCCCAAAAATTGTAACAGAATGCCACTTATCCTATCTTGTAGAGCATAAAAAATGTAGTAAATAATGTAATTTTTTAAAAATCGTAGGAGCTGGTTTTTGAGAAAATCCCAAAAAAGTGAAAAATTGCACAATTTTTACTTACTAATCAACTACTACTTCCGGTAGACTGATTTTGATAAAAATGTTAATGTCGAGTCCCGTAACAGTACTTAACATAAGTATCAAGTTTTAACTTGGTACACTATTTCGTTCGTGAGATATTTTTTCTCAAATAGACTTGCAGCTACGCGCGCGCGCGCGCGCACACACACACACACACACACACACACAGACCGACCGCTAAAAACTTGTTTTTGGGTTCAGGGGGCCTGAAAACGTGTATATCCGGAGAAAAATCTACATGTAAACAATACCTACTTTCTTACTTCTTATTATCCTCCAAACAATGTATGGAAGTATGTCATACTTCTTCCTCTATATATTGCCAAGAGAAAGTAAAAATCTAAAATTATTTTTATTAATTCGTGGTTGGAAAATTAAACTAACCAACTATGGTTTCCCATGTTCAAGGGTAGATCAATTTAGTACTTCTTTGTTTATTTTCTACTACTGCAACTATTACGTTAATTTATTAGTGTGTTAGTAATATAAACTACATATAAGTTACTTAATACTAACTAAACTAGTAAGAAATTTATTAAAATAGTTTCCTATATTATATGGACACACGAAAACTGAACAAAAAACACAAATAAAATAAAAAAATTATATAAAATTGTAAGCAATGAATGTTTCGTAAACATGTAATGTAAATTTATTATATCAAAAGGGCTTATATGAATAAGTTCTGTTAGCTTTTATATTGTTGCAAATGAATGAATAAAACAAAAGAACTATTTACAAATACGAGAAAAAAACAGATTAATATATTATAATAATTTGTACATTATAATTTATATAAATTAAAATTAAATACGAACTACTATATTATAAATTAAAACTCGTAGAAAAACTAATTATTATCAGACCGATTGACGTGTTCACAAAATTATTGTATTCCTGGTGTAACCGTAGTTTCTACAACTTCTCTCCCTACTTCCATTAGCTAAATGGTTAATGCTGTTTTATACTTTTTGAAGCTCGGAGAGCAGATTGAGCAGCTTAGGTACTAAGTTCCAGAAATGGCTTTGGTACAAAGTTGTTGAGGCCTAATGTAAAAGTAATAGGTCATCGTTTCTTGTATTATAAAGATGGGCTTTTTTATATGCCTACTAAGGACCGCAACAGTTCACCAATTTGGTAGTGCTATCTATTATCTCCCTCTCTCTCATTCTTCTCCATCTCTCCTTCATTCTTTCGCTTTGAGCCAACCTTCTTTCTCTCGACCATGGCTCTCTCTGTTGTTCCTCTGGGAAAACACCATCCTTCAACTTATTTCTCAATTCTGTTCTTTGAGAGATATCTCGTTTTGTTATATTCAGTCTTTCTATACCTTTTTTGACTTCCACGAACCATCCAAATTTCGTCTTGCGGTAGTCAATCTTAGTAAAAATAAGCTTTTATAGTGAAGTAGTATATATTTTTTTATTATAAGAGCTTCTCTCGTAAATTTTGGCGGATATCAATTACGCTAAATCTTAAAAAAAGCTGTTCCAATGAGTTTTCGGTATAGTTTTCGGTTTCGCGGTCACTGGGTTAAAGAATTCGGAAAAATAGCCAGTTGAAGTTTTACAAGACTCTGGCTGTTCCAGTATAATTGCTGTATGGTAATGAGTCCCGGGTACTTGGAAAGAAGGATGAACGTCAGATCCACGCGGTAGAAATGCGATTCCTCAGAAGAGATAAAGGGTGTAGTTTGATGGATCACATTAAGAATGAAAAAATCCGGGCTAATTTAAATGTCTCCTTTCTGTAGAAACAGTTGGCAAATACAGAGATAAATGGGAGGAACATTTAATACAAATTCGTGAAGACAGATGGGCGAAACGCCATTAAGCTACATACCTGCTGTACGAAGAGATGTAGGTAGACCTCAAAAAAGATGGGCAAAGAAGTCAAGACAGATCGTAAGGCCTAACCGATGTCAGGAAGAAGAAGAAAAAGATGTCCCGATGGATACATTGGGTGTTTTTATTTAATTATTCGTAAAATCAGCTTCTGAACTTTCTGTAGAGAGTCCAAAGATGAAAAATACCACCCTCGTACTACCCCACCCTATTATACCGTACGTTAGAACCAACTGCACGATCGATAAGTAACAGCTTTAATGTATTTTTATTCAGTACTCCTTTAAGTTTCTTGAATGTAAATGCAAGGTTTCCTAAATGCTGCCAAAAACCTTAAATGTGCTCACTTCATTTATTAAGGCAGTCAAATTTTATACTCAGGTAACGTACGTTATTATTTGATGACGAAGAACAGCTTTGCAAGAAGAGTTCACTTCACCTCGAAATGTGTTAACTTTAAAATTACCAATTTCGGATAGTCCTCGGACTGTCGCAAAACAGGGAAAAGATTTTTTTGACAATTTAATGTTAACAAATTCGAATCAAGCCATTTTTTTATAATTTTGAGCCTAATTTCAGCCTTATATTTAGTATCCTATTAGTTAGACCCCGTGAACAACATAACCGTATCATCCGAAAAATTGAAAATCCGTCCTTCTATATTTAAGTTACAAAACTGGTTAATATACCTAATAAAATATTATACCTAATATTGTATACCTAATAAAAATTAGATCGGTCTGTAACAATTCACTTCACATTTGTCTCCAACCTTGAAATAGGGCAGATGACTGCTTCTTTATGCTTATGCTATATCCAATTTGCTGCACTCGGTGACATATAACAAAAGACTTAGTCCCAGTTTTTTCAGTTGTTGACAGTTTATATGATATTTCCAGGAAAACGGAATCTAGTTAATAATTTAAACTATAATGAACAGAAACGATATTGTCGAAACGAAATTGTCGTAGCTAGAACTACAACACTAATCAGTAGCGGCCCTATCAAAAGTTTTAGGTGGTGCCAAATCTTATGGCGGTGCCCCCTCCCGCCGCCCCAAAAACAAAATTAGAACGGTTGCTAAGTCCTTTACTCGTACATAATTAATCTCTAACTCATCCGTGTCAGTATTATTATAATATTATTATCTATGCAGAGACCTAACTCACAACTTCTATCTAGTATTTTTGTCTGTCTATCCGTTACCGCATCACGCGAAAACCACTTCATGGATTCGAAGTATTATTATAATATTATTTAATAGTCTGTAATTGGGGTAATATCTAGGACAAAATTTATATCAATCAGCTGAGTAGATCCTGACAAAGGTATTGTAATGCATTTCAGCATTTCAAGTGGACAAGTATCCCTGTTGTAGGGCGAATAAAAATATTAACAGGTAAATAAAACAAAAGATTGCTTGGTAAGTTGTATTTAATTGTGGCCCAGACAGTTTAAAGATTTAAGAAAGATCGAATTAGAATTTAAAAAAGAAAAAAACACCAATTTAATAGAGAAAATACTAGAGGGCCACCTTCCTTGCTTTCGAGCTTACAAATTTTTTTAATAATGCGGAATAATTCAGTTCAGTTGCAGTACTTTCTATGGACAAAATTTCAAAATCTGACAATATTTCTTGAAACATGGTCGAGAGTAAATAAATGTTTTTAAAAGTTTTAATATACTGAAACTTCGTTCTCCTGATGCGACAGTTACAGTATGGTAAGAAGGATACGAAGCGCTGTCCATACATTCAGCAATGTCCTGGCAATCATTTTGTTTAATAAGGTGAAGAACTTTTAACAACTCTGCTGATCTAAGATCTTTAAATAACAGATTCAAGCTCAAAATTTCTTCAACAAGTTTGCAGCTGGTCATATCACATTTTTCCCCATTGGATAAACTGATTTGCAAATTAGCACAGGATTTGCAATTCTGCCTTCTCAGGTCTTATTTTAGGATCTCAGGATATTTTATAAAAAAAAACCATGTGTCATTGAATTTGGATAGTTGTCTAAATCAAGTATTCAATGCATTTTCATTTGTGTCGATCATAGGTAAAAGACGATAATTTTAAAAAATTCGTCAGGATCTGTTGGTGTTTTATCTGTAGCCTCATACTCAAATAATCTTTTTTTTCTTCGGGATCGGACTGGCTTGAAAACGGGTTTTATACCAGCCTGAGAAGCTATTTCTCTAGCTGCTTTTAGACTATACGAATAAGTCCGAAACTTAACTAAATTCCGAGCAGTTTGCAACAATTGCGACGCGTTTTGTAAATCCATATTTTCATTCTGCATAACCTTACAGTGTTTACTTGAAACAATGTGTCGTACCAATATTGGTGTTTTCAGCGCCCCCTCGATGAAGGATCCCAGTGCGCTCGCACCGCCCTAGGGCAGCCATGGATACTAATAAACCGTATTTAAACTCTCCAGTGCTTCTTTATTTTGGTACCTTTACTGAATAAAAAGACAGTGAGTTCAAATTTCAATGGTCCGGTAATAATTTTATTTCATAAGTTAAACGAAAATTTCTGGGAAGCAATTTTACAGATAACCGTATGATTTCTAGCTAAATTTTTATTTTTCTGTTATATTAAATAATCTTCTACTTTAAAAAAATGTCAATTTCTGGCTTACTACAATGCGGTAAAAGAAACACTGCATTCGTGTGTGTGTGTGTGCGTGCGTACTTGCAAGCGCACGCGCGCGCGTGTGTTGTAG
The DNA here is from genome assembly GCA_035578175.1 of Catonia carolina. Taxonomy (NCBI): domain Eukaryota; kingdom Metazoa; phylum Arthropoda; class Insecta; order Hemiptera; family Achilidae; genus Catonia; species Catonia carolina. Next base: position 122,180,986 of record JAQMRL010000001.1, on the reverse strand, counting down.
CCATATGCTTCAACCAGCATTGTAGCTAGTTATATTGCTTAGTTATTGCAATTACTGACCCACTCAGGTGTTTTCCATTATCAATGAACAACCCTTTACACTGTTATAAATGAATAACCTCCCACTGTTACAATCGTAAGAGCGTTTGCAAGCGGTCTGTAACTCTGATATTGAAAATAAGGAATTTTCTTTAAGCCTATTTTGCCCTTTATATGTTATAATTATAAATATTCTGAAATCGATTATTATCCGTATAAGCTGTAAGAATTCAAATTATAAGACTTATAAAAATAGCTATGAAAAGACAATTCTCAATTCTATTGACTATCAGCAAGTAACACAATATTTATTTTTCATAAAGCATCCTTTAACCAATTTTATTAAATTAACTTCATATGCTAAAATTAGTGTATACTATAAGCTTTTCCGTGGTTCTGCGAAACTACCAACAAAACAAAATTAGAAATTAGCCCAGTATGATAAAAAAATTAATTAAGGTCATCTTAACTTTATATTTTAGCTCTACGGTGGGGAAAAATATTTGCAAGTTCACATATTTTTACAAACATACTTAAAGATATAATTAACAGACATTGTACTTTTTAAGTAGGCTACCTACTTATGCAGAGCTTTCAGCTAGAATAAACTTAATTAGAACTCTGGAAGATTGAAGAAATGTTGTTTTTAATCTCAAAATATACATAACAAACTTGTTGTCGACGAGTACGGAGTAATTTTTAAACAGTATTTTGAGATTAATATATGTAACAAACGCATCTATTTATGCGCATATTTTTCCAAAATCAAAGTACATCCTGGTCAGTTAATTTGATTCGATGACCTGAATCAATATGATTCATGTCATCGTATTATCAAAATAGCATAATATCAACATAATATTATCATAATATCATATACGTAATTTCACATAACTAACTATTGTTTTCGGCAATTTGTGTAATTAATTTAGTATACTACCTTAGCCCCAGGCGTATAAATAACGGTATAATCTGGAATATCATTTGATTTCATTATTACAATATTAACTTTGACAACTTTATTAACTAATTACAATGTTTGATCATACGAAATTTATGAATGGTATAATTCGGTTATTAAAAATTTTAATATCTCACTGAAAACCTCCTTAGTTAAAATTAATAAGATTCAATAAATAAACTACTTCCGTAAAATATGAGTAAAGAAGTTCTACAATAAAAAAACATTTTTGATGAAAAAGAAAATATTTTATTCAGTTGAAAAAATATTATTTAAATTTGAAATAACCTTTCTCAAAACCGACTTGTCAAACATGCGTCTGATTATTTTTAGTTTCCATTCTGTAATTTTTTTTTGTACAAGCAGTTCTGTTTTTGTAGAGGTGGCATTTATCTGTTAGATTTTCATTCTCTTGTTGCGATAAGAAATTCCCACGAGATCTCGTTCGTTTTTTCTCAATCGGGCGATGGGAAGTTACAAATCTGAGAATCTTAGTGTTTTTTTCGTGTCCGTTTGCCATCACTCCTACTTCGTGTAAATGCTTTTGTCAGGATAGTTTTCCTTTTTTCACTTTCCTTTGTCTGGTTGAAAGAAATAGGTCAAAAAATAAAAGTTGTTTATTATTTACTACACGACTGCATCATATAGAACATTTATCATATGGACTGTCCTACGCATTAGTCCTACATCAGTAATTTTTTATTATATTTATTCAGAAATATTATAATAAGTTCTTGCATATAAGAACAATAAGTAATAAAAATAAGTTAGCATAAAATAAAAAGAACAACTTTACTATACATTAATAAAAATATCCCAAAAGATAATGATCATAAAATGTTGCAGCCCCAATCAATGAAAAATGGTGGATGTTGCTAGTTAAGCCACCATTTTTACGTATTTCTTAACATAATTTTCATATTATACTCTGACCGCACATAACATAGTTGTAGTAATTTATTGGCTCTTTGTAATATTTCAGATCACTTATGAATTATTACCATTATTATTAAATCCTCTCTTTAAGTTAAAATTAATTTATAAATAATTCAAAATGAAATTTTTGTTACAGTTAAAGGATTAATTTTGATTAAATTTAGTACTTTCCAATACATCGTACTTGTTAGGTCTTGTAAAAGTATAGTCGCTGTCGTCCAGTTATTTATCTGAAAACAATTTCTGATCAACCTTTGTTTGTAACTATATTCTGCTAAATCATGTAATTTTCTCTCTCAGGATATCATGGTATCCTTAGAGCCGTCCATAAAAACAGTCTGAAAGCATTCTAAATTTAATATTTGATGTTCTTGTATTGTATGTACCCCAGTGCTGTATCCCGTATTTTAATCCATTTAACACAGGCTTCAAATTTACGTTTTATAACGTCAATTTTTATTAATTTTACAGTTAAGAGCGTCTCTTCGTTGATATTAAGTAAAACAATAAAATTAAGTAGCTTATATAAAAAAGGAATTTTTGCTGTTTCTCTCATTATTTATGTATTTACAGTCAGTTCCAAAAATATAAGTTAAATGTCAAGAACGGAGACGGCCTACTCCACTTTTTGCTGATGTTGTTTTGATATTAGAAAAAAAACAATTATACTATGTAGCATTTAACTTTTTTTGCATAAAAAGTGTTATACAAAGTATAATTATATTCGTTGGAAAAACCATTAATTTTTTAGTTATTAAAAAAGTAATGAATTGAACCGAAAGACGAAACGGCATAATAAAAAAGGTAAAGAATTTATGTACAATTGAGGTTAAAAACATTTTCTGTGATTTGTGAATTTGTAGACTACATTAGTTCAGTTATATAAGTTCGAGAATGCTGCTACAACATACATAATTATTGCATAGAATAGGTATATTCACATTACCAGAATTATTCTAATTACTCACGTTAGGCTATATAAAGCACATAGTTTCCGTTTGTTGGAGAACCTAGATCAACGATTAATTATGTGTTTAAATGTCAGTTTTTGCGTTGTAAAATTTAAAATTTTGGCTAATTAAAAGGCAAAATATAAAATCCTTCAATTGTGACATACAAATACATACGCTACATAAACTCCATCAATGATTTGTAAAATTTCCATCAACGTTTATAAATTTAAAGAACGTGTTCCAAATAAATTTTTGGTAATTTTCTTATAGATGTCTGCACTAAAACCTTTACCTATTTTTAATATGAACTAGTGACATTCTCTCGTAAGGAAAGAAAATTAAAATAATCTGGTACTTTTAGTACGAGTGAAATAGGCACAAAGAAAGTCCAATCATTTCTAAATTTTTAAGTCGATGAAATAGGTCGGTATTAAAATTTGTACTAGGAGATCACTTTTATGATGCAGTTGAGTCTGCATAAATGTTTTTGGTTTAAATAGTTTTTAATAGGCTTAAAAAGTCGGTCTTTGGCAAATACCATAAAACCTTCATTTCCATGAATTGGTTTACATTGACCAAGCTATTGATGCGATTAAACAACACTATGCTGGACTAAACATTTTTTGACAGACTGAGCCCGTAAAATGTGGCACCGTTTTTAAAAGTCAACTAAAATCCTGTCAAAATAATTAAAAGGTTCGATTACGTTAATTGTCAAAATATTGAATTATGATCACAATAAAAGTAGTTACATAAGTAAAAACATAGATTAATGATTTGAAAAACATGCACAATAAATTGTGCGTTTACTAATTAATTAATAATAAATATCAACCTGTTTTAACTATTAAGACAGACTACATACTATAGCTTAATCGCTAGAATGAGTAAAAGTATTAGTTACTATTGGAAGGAGGATTGGAAGAAAACCCCTGCAACTTTTCCTCCTGTATGATGTAGTCAGACCACGATGGAGACGAACGTGATGAAAAACAACGTCAGCGTTGACGACGATTAAGTTGAGAATACTTGATGATGATAAAATAGCAACTTAATAAATTATGAAGTAGATCTCTACACCAAAGACAAAACGAAGCCTTCTAAAACTTTTAAAATTTTAAATAACCATGTGTCGAGCTAGATCGTTTAAATCAGGGGTTCTCAACCCGGGGGGCGCGCCCGCCTGGGGGGGCGTAGAAGATTTTCAAGGGAGGCGTTATCGTATTAGAATAGAAAAAAAGCTATGATTAACCCAGGTTAGTTTCTGCCTTTACATTTCAAACACCATTCTTTTATTGTACAACACTCAATGTTAGAGTTTGAAGATTTCGTAAACAATTATATTTTAAGTTTTTCGGTTCTGTGATTTAACTGTATGTTCAAAAATGTATTGAAGGTATAAGTATCAGACGAACTAATGTCCCATAGCCGAGCGAGTGAGAGGGATACATATGGCATAACTACGCATGCGCCCAAAGGTCTTTACCGTTATAATCCAAATCTGAAAACATACTACAGTCACATTATCTTGCTTGTTAGTTTACTGCATGCATAAACGTTTGTTCACAACAATGAGTAAAATTATACGACAATGTTATTGGGTAGGTGCGTATGGCTTGTGCGAGTGAGAGCGTTATGCATTCTCTCACTCCCACGGCTAGGGGACATTAGTTCATCTGAATACTGTAGTATTAAACATTTTGTAAAAAGTTATCAAATATTTAATAGTATTACCTGCAAGGCTGACCTTTATCCCATCACTAAACTCGCTATAGTTACAAATTGAAATTCTACTAAGTATTTGTGTTGACCATACAAGGGGGTAATAGTACAGGGGAGGCGTGACGAAAAGTCACGTCTACTAAGGGAGGCACAGAGCCTGAAAGGTTGAGAACCCCTGGTTTAAATGATTTCGTAGTTTATTAAGAATCTTTCATAAAGCGGTCTTGCTACGTCTTTTATGTAGAAAGTATGAAGGTCCGAATGAAGGGTATCATTTCTGACGTACCAAGGTACCTATTACCTATTAATTTAACTCAATATTGTTCAGTAAACATTATATTTGTCCTAGACCTCGTATCTTTTTTGTACCTCACCAAAAACTGAAGATTTATATACGAAACACCAAATCCATAAGTAAATATAACACACTATTTTTTTATTTTATTTTTAATATTTTTGATTCTTTAGACGAGATTTTAATGGTTAATTTGTTTTATGTAGCAGTACAACTGTTACTAACTTTAAAATGTGTTCCAGTCCTGTTTAAATTCTCAAATAGCCCCAGGGCTACCTTACGAACATAAAAACATTTTCTAGTTATTGTTGATTTATTTATTTATCGTTTAAAAATCAGGTAAAAAATGTTAAATGAAGACAATTCGTATTCAATGATATCTCTTTTCACGTACATAGTAAAATATTTTATGCAGATTTATTAATCGTTCGAGTTCACCAAATACGATTCACATAAATAAATAAATATACATAATTTTGTTAAGAAATAAAAAATGTGTGCATTACGCTACAGTAAGTTGCAATAAGGGTTATTTGCAAAAGAACATGAGTAAAATGCCTTTTACATTGATTGTTCAGCCTGTCAGTATGTACACTATATATTCTGCCACAGAAACGGTTGTACCAACTATACAACGCTGATTGTGACGTAGGACACATGTAAAAGCACTTTACAATAATATACGCATTCAAATATTACTGTTGCCAGCACCGCTCTGCTTACTCGAATGACGACCTACTTTAATGTATACAATGGGGTATTCACACTCGTGTTGGTTAGATTTCGTTCACTTGTTTCACACATTCAAACTAGAAACATTGGTCGCAACTTAAAAAATAAAAATATTACTACACAGTTAAATAATTGTAGTATTATCTATAACACTACGGAAATAAATGAGCTACCATTTTAATTATTGCGGAATAATTTTGTAATCTAAAGTAATGAAAGTGTGAAAATTTGTATTAGTGAAAACACATTTTTAAAAGAAAGAGATGGTTTGAACAGGTAACGTAATATATTAATACATTTTATTGTTTTATTTAAAATGTAATATTCCGAAATTTGGTTTTATTTTCTAGTAACATAATTTTGTATTGAATACTTAACCCTCAACTGGTATCATGCGGTCTGTGAGACCGCTGTCATTTTTTACCCCTCCAACACTTCCCTCCCAATTGCCCGACATCTCGTATATTTTGTATACCTTTCAACTGTTGTTTGAACTATGCGTGATCAAGATCGTTTTCGGTACGAGCTAACAAGTTGTGAGTTATTTGTATTTTGTTTTCTACTGGCGGTCTCCTGGACCTATGATACCAGTTGTGTAACTTTTTGACGACTTTAAAACCAAGTAGTACATGGATTGTTTAAACTTTTCATGAGTAAACAATAATTTTTCATACATCATTTCTTTGTTTAGTACTATTATAAAATATTTTCATATGTAATTTTATAAAATTTTCATTATGGATGATACATTTAAAATTTCTGAAGCTGCTTTAACACAACTAGATCCATCACGTAAACAAGTTGTACGTGTTAATGATGTGAACTTTTATTAACATAAAAATCTTTAAATTTTATTGTAAATAATCAAAAAGTAAAAAAACCAATAAATTTTAATAAATGTTTGTCAGAGTGTACTGCCCAACAATAGACATAAATAGCAAAACTCGGAACCAAAATGTAAGTTGTACATCATAATTTTGTAAATAAATTTGTCTTTATCATATTAATTACTTATTTATTTATAATTATTAGACCACAGAATGTTTCTAGGGCCCAAAAATTTTATTGTTCTGTTCAAAATGGAAGTAAAAGTCAAAAAAATGCTTAGTGTTCGTTTTTTACTTTTTTAAATAGTAATTTTGCATTTATGCTAAGTATTTTACATTTACATCTTCGATTATACATGGTTTTATAAGTTTAATATTAAAACAAATTAATTAAATAAGTATGAAGAACTTAAAAAAAAACAAATTTGGAGGTCTGTCAGACCGCTGATACCAGTTATGTCACAAACAATTATGATACCAGTTGAGAGTTAACAAGATGTATTTACAAAGATTCACAAGAAAATAACTCATTAAATAACTTTCCTAGAGAAACAATGTTATTCTTAAGTAATAAGTTACAATAAAGCAACGTAGAGAAATTAGTTTCTCTTGAAATTCTGTTGAGTTTTATTACCTAAAAATTTTCCTGAAGAAGCAAGATAGTAACCAATAAAATATTTTCAAGTAATAACAAAATGAGATATTTCTGATTAATACAATTTATAACGATTAAGTTGTGTTACGTTAGTAAATATTTTATACATAATTACAAATACTTTTTATTTACAATTAATACCTTTATGCGTGTATAATTTCTTATGTAAAAAAACTGTGGTAGAGACTTTGGGATACTTAAGCCTTGAAAGTAAAACAAAAATGCCGGCCGCATTGCCGTAGTTGGTAACGTGCTCGCCTCTCATCACGCGGTCGCGGGTTCGATTCCCACTCAGGCACAGCATATTTTCACACATTAAAAAAAATCATTTCATCCTCCATTGTACACAGTTATACCCCAACGTCGTCGCTAATGACCGTTGCAGTTGATGCGACGTTAAATAAATAAATGGATAAAAACAAAGTATTTCAAAGCCGAATTACATAACACTACTGAAAAAATATTAATGAGTTATCATAAAGTGTAAGAATCAGTCGTACTTTCTTTGAGCTAATTTTACTACCACATCTAAAATAAAATTGTGATTTTGTCTGTACAATTTTTAAAAATGCCTGAAATTTTTTTTCTACACCAGATCTAACAAGTAAACACCGAAAATAAATTAAGCCAAATTTTTGTCTTTGTCTGCTTGTATGCTACGGCATCACGCAAGAACCGCTGAACTAAATTCAATGAATTTTGGTATTTAGGTTCTGGACATAATCGTGATGAAAATAGGCTATAAATTTTTTTAATAACACAAAGGGATGGGGGAGTTCAGAGGGAGGGGTAAACAAATAACTACAAATATCTCCGTTAAAACTCAATGTATCAAAAAATGTTATATAATCAAATTACGAAACGTTTAAAGACAAATAAGTTTGATTATGTAAAGTTTTTTTTCATGCATAATAACGGAGTTATTACCAGTTAAGAAAAAAAATGAAAATCAATATTTTTAGAATGTTGTTGTTTAGGTCACCAGCCGAAAGGCTGGTTTGAACCTAGAGGTTTTACTAAGTAAAACGAGGAGTGAGGTGGTTTACAATTACCTTCCTCACTGAATGGAAAAATATGCTTATCAGCATCCCGGGCCCTCTGAAAAGCACATATTTTTCACTCTGCAAATGACACCTTCACTTCATTCACCACAGGGTCTGTCTGTATAATGAAATTCATTACTTTCAGAGGAGATAATTCTGATTAGTGTCTTTTACACCTCTACCTCTTCTGTTCTTAAAATTATTCAATCAATTATTTGGCTGACCATGTGATAAGAAACATAATTATTTATTTTAGCCCTGCAACGAACAGATTGAGAGTAAAATAATTTGACACTCCACCTGTCTGTTATGGGCAAATTTCAGAATATGAACATACAAAATAAACAGATTAATAAACATAGGCCTACGCGCCGGTAAAACCCGTATTTATTCTATCAGTTACCTACCAACCCATTCCGCTAGTACCCTATACACCCATTCTCGGTCATATTGTCAAAACTAAATCAGTATTCTTAATAGTTCGTTAGTCAACCATCGTGGTGTTCCTATTGTGATTTCCCTTTCATTTATTATGAAAATAATAAAGCGCTGCATGTCTTAATTTAAAAATACCAAGATCTTGCTTTATTTTTCGTCCGAGTATTTTTTCGTTAAAATAATAATGCTGACGTTAAAAGGAGTTACGATTAGATGACAATGAATGATTAAGAAAAAAATATCAGACCTGACAGGATCGAAATCGGTACACCAACAGACCGTCCGCAGCACCAAGAAGAAAACCGTTCGAAGAACAGGTACTTACGCTATTATACCTATACACCTCTTAAAAGATTTCCTTTGGTACGTACATAAAAGCGTTTAGGAAAGATAATGATATTTTTTTCAGTTTCAGCAATTTTTCATTATAATAATTGGTTTTAGCACTTAAACGATTACTCTCGTAGTATGTAACGTTTACGTCACAAAATGCTCAGATAATTGCGCTAGTAAACCGAGAGTATATTTTATAAACGTTTAATTATTGTTTTACAAAGAAAATTGAACTCAGATGTGTTAAAAACAGATAAGACTAATTCTCAGCAGTACGCCATTCGCACACGAATAAATAGACGAGATATATAAACCTACGTGCATTTGAGGAAGACAATATAAAATGATTTCATAACAATTACGGTTGAATAACTTGTCATATGCAGAATATACGCAATTCAAATGTCGTCATTTGCAGTCCCTATATTGAATGTAAACTTATTCCCCACAAATAGGGTAGAATGGTTTAATATGCAGTAATTTATTTCAATCTTCTTATTTGTTTATTGAAGTTCTTTTAAATTTTGATTTCAGTGACCGAATTAAACATAATTTATAAAACAACATAAATAAAACAAAATTTTATGAATTTATTTAAACATGTAATTAATAAACAAATGTATTTATAATCTATATTTACAGCAAACATGATGTGTTAGTTTTACAGTTGGCGAGACAATCAGTAGTATTCCTAATTTTGGATGAACCAATTTAATCAGAGAAAAATGGATAAATTGATGAAATGAAAATCATATAATCAAGTAATGATGAATCTAATACATAAATCTAATACATAAAATCCTTCATAAACCATCAATTTTATTATATACTCTTGCAAAAACAGCCGTTCACTGAAAAAGAGAAATCAGTGAAATAGATAAACAAAAATTAAGAACGTTTCGTTCTTACTTAAAAATAACAATACATTTCAGGATTGTGGTTATTTGCTAGACATTGTAGTGAAATTTTTATTACTATTTATTTTTATTTCTTCGTTCGCGTTTAAGTTGTTTTTTAACCTGCAGTCATGTAAAACAAAACAGTAATTAAAAACATACTCGCTTCATATGCTTTTTTATTGACTACAAGTTCTATAAATTATTTATTGCATACAATTATTGTTACTAGCATCGGCTTTAATAAAAAATGTTTAATAACATATTTTTTAATATTATTATTTAACAAAATATATAACATAGAAGTAATGAGTTAGTTTTTCCATGTTATTAATTTTAAAAACACAACAGAAATAAACTCAATGGGGCGATAAACGTACTGCAACACACTCGGAAAATATTTGTACAATCTCGGCTTCAAGAATAGCAATAGTAACATACATTTAATTAATTGGAGTTTTAAAAAGGATAGGCTCAATTTATTTACATCCATAACGGCTGTCTAGTATGCTAGTAAAATACAGTGGTACTTTTTCAATTGTGACTAAGATATTACTTGTACAATGGCGAAAAGTAGCTACTCTTTTAACTTAATACAGATTGTTTCGAGATCAGGTACTCCAGCTTAGAAGCTGATTTTGGGCATTAAAATTTGTCTTGTTTCGTTATTTCTGCTCTCCAATACGTTTTATTTTTAAATAAAATAATATCTAAAGCACCATTTAAGGTGTTTTAAAAACGAAATTTGACGTGCATGAACACAATGCCATCATCTAGTAACGGAATAATTATAAAAATCTTACCATAAAATGTTTTTTTTAAAACAGTCGTTTAAAATGCTACAGATGGAAAACAAAACAAGATAGAATATATTTTTATCCCCACATAAAATTGTTTATTGTTTTAATATTCTGAATAAATTCTTTAAATCTGGCAAACCCGTTGCGGAAATATACATAGTGTGTATTGACGTGTTGGTACTTCAGGGCATATCCAGGATCTACGGATGGACATCGCAGCTTATTTCATTGTCGATGAGAGGGAGCAACGCCAAGGTCTAACACAGCATGTACTTCTTACAAAAAATCTTAATATTTTGGAAAAACCGTTAATTGTATTAAATAGTTCATAGTTTCTCGGTCCAAATTTCATTTTTTCAGCGTCTGGGGAATAGCTGTTACTGCTTTTACGGACAGCAGTTACTTCTTCCTGGATACATCTACATTGAAACTTCTATTTCTTCATGATTGTTAAAAAATTTCACTACGTTTAACAATCTGCCGCCAAATAAATTTGTAGAAGTTTATTTTCTTGGTGGGTTAATACAAAATCTAGTGTCCTTACAATTCGTTTTAATATTTGATACAAAATAATGACTATGCCCTAATGACAATTACATTTTACTATTACTAACTGACCTATTAAATTTTTAGAGATACGATTTTTATAATTATTCCATTTGTAGATGATATTATTGGATTTAGGAATATCAAGTTTCATTTTAATAACACCTTAAATAGTTCTATTAGTAGTAGTTTGCAATATATTGTTATTTATTAGTAGACTAACAGGTACCTACTGAATAGTAATATATTTTACAAACGATTTAATCCTCAACTAATTTTTGTATTAACTACGGAATTAGACAATGTTTAAGAAACGTCGTGTAGTAAAGCGCGTTATGGGCCTAACATCTCTTCATCGTCATAACTTAGTGAACATGTCAGTTCTTGTATCTCACTGTTTAATTTAACTACATTAGAGATAAAGCACGTAAGTGATCATAGCTGAGATATCTTTAATAATGTTTATGCACACTAAAATAAAACGTAATGCTGACAACACTGTAATATATTATAACTGCTCGTAATTAACATAATACTTGATATTTTCTAATAGTATAATTACATACTATTAAAATAATACAGTAAACTCAGATCGTTAAAATTAGTAACGACTGTAACTACAAATCTCTGCAAATTTAATACAGTAAATACCTTTTACAATCTTAGCCTACTTAGAAATATTAGTAGGATATCCCGTCAGGTGATTAAAAAACCGATGGAGCAAAGGCAAGAAAGGAGATGATTAATTTATCGTCAAAAGCAGGACTTACTCAGATCTATTAATTTAAAATTGCAGTAACTTCTCCGACCAGTGTTAATCTTAAAAGCACCATTACGGTTGATTCTCACTAGGCTATACGTTCCGTTTCCATTCCAAAACCGATCTGTTCCATTTACGTAAAATATTATTGACTATAAATGAGTGTGCGTATACACATTTTCCGTTCTGTTTACATACCGTTTCCTCAGTTCCATTCCATATAGTTGCAAACATATTTTTGGCGGACAGGCTGAGATGTGTTGCAATTGATATTAATAGTGGGAACATCGTTCCGTTACGTTTGAGTTGGGTATTGTAGGGTACATACAGTATTGTGATTTGATATTGTGTTTTGCATTGACTATGGATGACGAGAAGTTAATTGAACTGGTGAGGCAAAATTATGTGTAAAATTTAGAATTTTTTTATTGTTATCACTGGTTGAATGATGGATGGTAATTTGTGGAATTTATATTTTGACATGCGGAAATACTGATGAAATTTGGTGGTTTCGTCATCTTTCAGTTCTCTAAATAATGTTATTTATATATTCTCCCTTGATATTTTTCATCTTCAACATATTTCGAACCAAAATTCATCTACTTTTTCTTTCTTTTTTTTAAGCTAGCTTCTTCGTCTAATAAAATAGCAGCTAAAATTAAATTTTCGTCAGACCACATCCCGTATCTGAACACTCAATGAACTGAACAGGAACGGAAAATGTGAATAGACAAGAAATTAACTGAACGGATATGTTATAGTTATGAAATGGAGAAAGAACGTTTAGTGAGAACCAACCTTTTGGTCAATTTGTTTTCTTATATTTAGTCATATACAATTGTAGTCAAACCGTTAAAATTATTGGACAAACTCATCAAAGAAAAGAGCCGTACTACAAAAATATAAAAGGGAAATTATTCAGTTTTTCAAACTTTCTAAAATAAATATTCCATTTCTTTTCTTTTACCTCAATATGCATCACTCTTTTAAAAATATTTAAGAATTGCGTAAAGATTAGAGAGCCGACCTATCACACAACTGATACAAAGTTAAGCACTTAACTGATAAAACTTAATTTGTTTCATAAATTTGATAACTTTATTTTTATTTTTTTTGGTAGGAGTATACAATCGATAAGTAATTGAAAATAATACCTGAACGCATTATTTTTATTAGATCCGCTGAGTGTTTCAATATGCTGCTGAGATCTTAGTCTTTAAGACATGGGTTTTATTTTTATGTCTTATTTTATTAAATCTATTTTTTAAGACCAAAAAAAATTTAAGAAGAATAATTTCGTCTCAATTATTTTTAAAATTTTCCTACCATAGTGTTTATTAGTACAACTTACGTGAAAGGTAACACGCGCACATTTTTTCAATCTCAATCGTATTCAGAAAAAGAAAATAAACGCACAACATACGGGAGATAAAACAAACAATCCCGGCACTATTGTAAATTTATTTAAAAATCTATGAATACAAATTGGGCTTATAGGATAATGAAAAAATACGTCTGGCAGGCTGCGCTATAAGTTTTATTCAGTTTAGTGGATGTATAATAAAGGGATGAACAGTGTCGGTTTTAAAGAGCGACAAAGATAGTAACTATTTGAGAGTGAGCGAAGATGAGTGAGTACGATACTGACTAAATGAGGAAGAAATACTGCACAAAATGCCAGAGTGAGGTAAAACAGTAGAGATTAGGGGCGAGATAAAACTGCAGCAGCTAAATTGTCAATGTACAGCGAACCGAGTAATGAGAAGTGATATGTTGCGTTGTTTAGTGTACCGTATCTACACAGCCTGATGTACGCTAGATTTCAGTTACATTGTGCAACAACGTGATGTCATTGTTGTTGGTTTAGACTTTACTGGATTTCTGGTACAGAGTTATGAGTAAAAATTTGTTTTATACTTCCAGTTTAAGAAGCGCAAAATTACAAATCAATTGATGAATAAAATATTCATTTCAGAGTGAAGTCGTTAAGAAATTTAACCGAAGTTAAATGATACAATTTCCAAATTAATATCTCTTTCCTTGCACAGTTACGGAGACAATTCCGCTTGATTATTTGTGTTTGAGTATTTGGAGATTTACATAGAATATAGTTTCAGTTTGTTAATCTCATTTATAACTTCTATACCATTACCAAGCATAAATTCCAACTAAATACGCTTGTGAATTGACAGACTTCTTGTAGTACATGGAATGAACTAACGTATTACAGAATTGCGCTAAGATAAACTTATTGTGGACGGCTTAATTAAAACACATCCCCAATCTAATGATAAATATAAAGATACTATAATGTTGTAAATTTTGTTGTTATTTTGTGTATTGATCTTATCATTGGATCCAGCTCTTAAGTATAAAATATAATTTCATTTTCTATGAATAATTCACATATAAAGTACAAAATTTATCAGACAAAATCTGCTCCTTAATTCTAATAGAACCCATAGCACTTTTATTTTACACTTCATTTATATTAAATAATATTAAAATACCAAAAAATATTGTATACAACAATAATAAAGTTTTAATTATTTGTAATATTTCTAAAAACATGAAACTTTTAAGTATTCTTCAGACAAGGTCATTCTGTTTTTTTTTAATCCTTAATTTGTGTACGTTGAAATCTACATGTATGTTATGTATGTCATGTATGTTATGTGTAATTGAGGTGTAGTTTTGTATAGACTCAGGCCGACCACTCCTAGAAAGTATGGTTTCTTGAACCCCAACCATCAAAGTACACCGGTAACCACTGTCTAGTATTCAAATCCATTTAACAGTAAAATCCATTGAAAACCTCAAAAATTTAAACCACTTCGTCTCCAAAAATCAGCTGTTTAACAGCTGATTCGCTGTGACTTTACCACTAGACCGTAATGTACCAATCGGTAATAAAGCTGAAATTTATTTTTTTTAACGTAAGCACGCAATTACAGTGGCGCGTAAACACGCGTATTTTGTTGTTTCTTTTCTTATTGTTTTTAACTTTGATTGCGGTATTGTACAAGAATAGAAAAAGTATTGTAAGAGTAAAAGAAGAGGTAGAAGTAGTAGATCCTCGGTTTTGAAGAATGGTTGTTTTCTGTTATTCAGTCCAAGAGGTCGCTGCTCCATTTTTGCTTTCGACGTCGTACAGTGTCTTATAGCTAAGCCAAGGGCTAGTAGGTTGGGATGGTAATCTAGCCGTTCACGAAATTTAATGTAAAAGGACGCGCTTTGTTCATTTTGAGTTGAAGTTTGAAATTGTCGTGGAGGGTTTTATTGCCCACATAAAAAGAAGCGTCAAAAGCGCTTCTTAAGAATTATGACTAAAAGGCCTGGGTTGACTTTAAGTTACTCTCTGCCCCTGGTCTAAAGAGCTGGACACCATAAGTCCAGATTGGCCTCAAAAGGGTTTCGTAAATTAGAATTTTGGAACGGAGGTTCAATTTTGACTGAGAGTTAATTAGGCAGATGAGTAGCTTCTGGCAGTGGTTAAGTTCTAAACGTTTTGATCGCAGTTCCAAGTTAGTCGCCTATCAAGCCACTAACCAAGATATCGAACCACTCTTGCCTAAAGGGTGTAAACGTTATTCAGCACCCTAGGTGGACAAGTTTAACGTCATAAGGTGAATGTAACTTGACTTAATTTATTTTGATTAACCTTAATATGCCAACAGGTAAGCCAGTCCTTTGTTAGCAAATATGTGTCGCTGCGCCAACTTGGAGTCTTCATCCGCGGTATTTTCCCTTACAAGAATTCCCGTGCCGTCAGCATATGTCGCGGTTCAAAAGAGGCATACTCGATGCAAATATGCTTTACGGTAAATAGGGTTAGTATTGCTTCTTGGGATACTCTGTGGTTAATTTTTTTGCAGCTCAGAGTAAGCAGTTCCCTACTGAACCTTAAAAAAATACATACCTACTCTAAAAACGAGTTTTGTAACTAAATATTACGAGTCACTTGAGAGGGCTTAAATTTAAATAGCAGTCCATTACACCATACTTTGTCAAAAGTGGAACTGACATCCAAGGTAATGCCCGCATCGTACTGTTGTTTAAAAATAAAGAATTACCCGTATGTCTACACATATTCAGAGCTCGAGTCGTCCAATAAACCGGTTGTACCGTGTTCGTGGATTGCGTTAGAAGTATTTGTACGAATTGCTTGGTTTTAATTCGCCATTTGATTGGGGAAAGGTAGTCACGTTGTATTCCGTTGTGTTTAGTCTTTTATAAATTACTCTTGAAGTTAAGTCTATTGTAAAAGAACAGAAAACCCGAAACGGAAGGCCCGGGAAATAATTTAGTTAATGTATATAAGTTTGTGGACAAGAAGGTGATCAATTTCCGAAATCGGTATGGGAGAAAAACATCTGATTCATATTAAAAGTGTCAAAGAACAAACAGCACCTGCTTATTGAATGTCCCGATCCCAAATTCAAAGAGGGAGAAAAGAAAAACTTTTAGAAAATTAGCTTAAATCCAGTGGAGACTTCTTTCTCCACTCCACAAAAATACATACACCGTAAAAAGCCTGCAACAGAGCTAGATGACTTTGACTTAATGTCCTGTCTGTTCTGATTCAGAAAATTACCCACTAGCAAACCCTCGTCAGTGTTTTATACAAAATCCCTATTCCAGCATCTTTTTAATTTAAAAGAAAATTATATTTCCTTCTTTTTCTTCGTAGTTTTGAATAGAAATTAATGTAAAATCTTTCAATGGATAGTATACTGTGAATATGTTGAGTTTTTAAAGTATGACAGAATTTGTTTACTTAGTATGGACTGCCTGTAATTAAGCGTAAATGATCAGTACAATATCGCATCCGCCGAATGAGGTAATTATCCAATTTAATTGTTTAATAATAAATTCAATTGCTTAATATGCAAGTTTCATCTACGGTGGAGTACAGAGCATAAACTACAACATTATCTACACAAGAGTACTTTCAATGTGATTCAACGAAACTATTATTTGTCTTGCATGTTGGTTCCATATCAGTCTCCTGTCCAGTGTAAGGCCTAAATACCTAACTGTGCCTATTTCAGATATCGGATGATTCTATAGTAAACGGTACATCAGTAAAAAATAAATTTATAAAATAGGTAATGATTGCAACGATGCTACGCATTAACTTTGCTACGCATATTTTGACTTATTTTTTTAAAAACTCTCTTGAACACCCAAGCGTTTTATAATATGTTTTTCTTTGTTTATTTAACGTCGCATCAACTACAGTGGTCAGCAACAGTGGTTAGCGACGACGTTAGGTTGTAACTGTGAAGGATGAAATGATTTTTTTGTAACGTATAAAAATATGCCGTGCCTGAATAGGATTCGGACCCAAGACCGCATGATGAGAGGCAAGCACGTTACCAAATACGTCAATGCGGCCGGCGTTTTTTAATATTGTTGTTATATTTATTATTTTTAAACCAACATTAAGCAAAATAAAGAACTCCAACGGCAAGAAGTGATGTAGCCTACCACAATTCAACGAATAGTGTATATTTTAGAATGTGAGTCGTAAATTATGCATAGAAAAATACAACAGAATTACATAATGATAACGTAACACATATAATAACATTTTCAACCAACTAATCACTATGGATATTAAATACTTACTGGTTTTGACGCTAACCTGAATGAGAAAAACAAAGACTCGAGATCTACGAGATGTGTGGTCATAGGCGTCTGCTGCCACGAAAGGATAGAATAAGAAATACGGATGTCTAGGTGAAATTAAATAAAAAATAAATGTTATTTAGAATCACTCTTGAGAAAAGACTTACATGGAAACCTCACATTTGACTAAAACGTCAAGCACGCACACACACCCAAATTCTTGTTCAGTCTAATTGTTAAACATTATTTTACCCCTCTATAACATCAGTAAATGCTATTTATTATCATAAATTTCTAAAACCGATCTAGACATATGATTCGCACGTTTGCAAATCCGCTAAAGTAAACAAGCTCCGCTAAGTAACAAGCTCGATTACAGTTGTCTTGATTGCAGTTTGATTGCACTAAATCTTTATGTATTAGACACAACTACACAATACTATCTACATTTCCTTGAAAAATTAGAAAGCCATAAAAACGAACTAATCAGGACGATTAGCTCAGTTACTTAACCGGGCAACTCTTCCAGAAGGCTAAATTTCATTATTGTAAAAACACTAATTCAAAATTAAATACTTATGAAAAAATAAATTAGAAACAAAGAAACAAAGAAGCTCTACCGATGGGAGGTCTGCTTTCTCATATCGTTCATGTTATCATTTGTAACATCGTCGCCAACAACTTATTTGTTATTGTAATACACTGTAGAGACAATATATTATAATAAGGTCAACAAAAAATTTCGTAAAAATATTACATTTAAAAAACAGAGTTATACCGTTAAAGTAGCGTACCTTTGGGGAAAATATTACAAATATTTTAGTTGTAAAAAAGTTTAATTTATTTAAAACTCAATATATTTTATTTCACTAGTTTTAAGTAAATTTATTTAAATTTAGGAAATATAACATTTAGAATAATGTGTCATTATATTTATATTACAGTGCGATTAAACAACAGAATGAGAAATCCTTTAACAAGATAAGTATTCCCCCTTAACAATCCCTTAACAAGATAACATTTCCCCTGTTCCATCGCTCTGTCAATAGCCCTTCAAATTTCAAACAAACTCAAACTGTCTAAGGATCATTATAACAGTATTCTTCTTCGTAATTTTATTCTGTATATTTTATTTTATTTATTAATAACAGTTAGATTTAAATTATAAATTTAATGTTTATTTTCAATCAATGTCTATTAATTACGTTTTACTTATTTTCAGAGAGAATATTAATATACTTTAATAATTTATTTTTTTGTCTTAAATATTTTAATGTTTTTATTTATTGATGTTTTAATTCCTTATTTTTTTATTAGGTAATTATAAAAATAACAATATTTTTTCATCTGTCCCTCGACTGGTCTGATGCAGTTCTCCAAGCTGTTCAATATTGTACAAGTCGTTTCACATCTACATACCTGCAACACCCTAAATCTTTAGTAATTTGCTTTAAATATAACTTTTGCCTCTCCCTACAATTCACTCCCTCAATATTACCCTCCAATATTGAAATATCAACACCTGGCTGTGTTAAGATATGTCCCATTAGCCCTAGCCTATCTCTTCTTTTGGTGAGATATTTTCATATACTTGTTCTTTCATCCACTTGTCTACGGACCTCTAAATTACTTATTTTGTCCACGTATCTCATTTTTAACATTTTCCTATAAAACCACATTTCAAAAGCGTCTAACCTTTTCCTTTCTACACTCCCTATCACCCACGTTTCACTTCCATATAATGCTACACCCAAATACAGTGTTTTAAGAAATTTTTCTAATCTGTAAATCAATAATTAATTATTGTAGTCACTTAGCTGTTTTTCATTTCTACCTCGAGTAATCCTACTTTTGATGTCACTTGTGCTTTTACCATCCTTTGTTATTTTACTCCTTAGATAGCAGAATTCCCAACTTCTGTGTGTTTTCGTTATCTACTTTTAAATTTCCCATCGCCTCTAAACTTCTCTTGCTACTGTACAACACTTTCGTTTTTTCTTATTAACTTTCATGAAATAATCTGTTCTCATGATTTAATACATTCCATTTAAGATATCCTCTAGTTCTTTCTTTGCCTCAGCTAATACGATATCATCGGCGAATCTCACTATTTTTTATTGATTCTCTTTAAATTTTTATTCCTTCGTCAAATTTTTCCTTCACGTCATTTATAGCCTCTTTTATAAACAAGTTAAAAAGTAGTGGTTAAAATGAGCATTCTTGTCGTACCCTTTTCTTTGTATTTTATTCCTAGCCCTTTCAAGGTTTTAAATATTTTACTCCAGTCCAGATTGTCAAATGCTTTCTCTAAATCTACAAATGCCGCTTTAATTTTCTTTACCTTCAACTTTTATCAATAATATATCTCAGAGCCAATATTGCATCTCGAGTTCCCATTCACCTTCTAAATCCACATTGGTCATCTTCCAACATTTCTTCTGCTAGTTGTTCTATTCTTCTGTGTACAATTTTTGTTAATACCTTGAATGCATGTCATGTTAAGCTGATGGTTCTATAATGTTTAAACTTCTCCGCTGCTGAATTTTTTTTGTATGGGAATCATATAATATTTTTTTTAAGTCCGATGGTACTTCTCCACTCTAATACCTTCTGCACACAAGTTAGTACAATTTTTCTGTGCAGCTTCTCCACAATGTACAAATAATTCCGATGGTATGTTACCTATTCCTGCCGTCTTATTCATATCCATATCACCTCTTAGATCTTCTTCAATATCAGTTTTCTGTTCTGTTGCATCATGATCTAATCCTTTTCCCCTGTAGAGTTGGTCTACGTTTTTCTTCCACCTTTCTGCTCTCTCTTGGCCATTCAACAATGCTTTGCGATCTGCACTTTGTAAGTTGACAGCTTTCTCTTTCGTTCTTTAAAGTTTTCCCTTATTTTTCTGTAAGCTGCGTCTACTTTACCAACTACCATTTTGTTTTCAATCTCTGGACATTCGCTCTGATCCAACCTTCCTTCGCTTTCTTACACCTTTCGTTTATGGCATTTCTCAAGTAGCAATAGGCCTATTGCATTTTACCTTTTTCTTCCTTTGGTTTTTAAATGTCTTTCGCTCATCCATCAATTTCAGAATATCATTAGTAATCCAGTGTTTTGTACCTCTTTTAGGCTGTCCTATCCTTTCTTCTACTGCTTTCACTACTACCACCTCCTTTAAGTTTATCCACTTCTCGTGTACACTTTTTGTGTCATTAACTCTTTCTTCTATCCGTTTTGAAATACTCTCCTGGAAACCTGTTTGGTTGTCCTATACTCTTAGTTTGTCCACATCCCATCTAGTATTTCCCTGTATCTTCTTCAATTGTTGAGTTTAAGTCTATTATTCATTACTACTAAATTATGATCACTCACTATGTCTGCACCTGGATAGGCTTTACAGTTCATAATCTGGTTTCTGGATCTTTGTCTAACCATTATGTAATAAATTATCTTCCTTTGTATATTGTCATGTCACCTGGCATCATTCAACTGTATAACCTTCTCTTGTGATTCTAAAATAGTGTATTGCCGATCACTAAAGTATATTTTGGAGCAGAAATCTAGCAGACGACTCCATCTGTCATTTCTCTTTTTTATACCACATTTTCCAATTATTCTTCCTTCTTTTCCTTCTTCAACTACTGCTTTCCAATCTGCCATAAGTAACGAATTTCCATCATTGTTGACATATTTTATAAATTCATCTAATTCTTCATATAGCCTACTTAATATATTTCTTACTCTTTAAGCAAAGACGTAGGCAATAATAATAATAATAATATAAATACTGTAACTAATAAAATTAAAATAATAAATTTATTTTTAAACTATTATGTTATGTATGTTTTAAATACTTTAAATCGTGTTCTTTAATTACTACAGCTGTAAAAATTAAGTTAACATAAAACGAATTGTATTTTTTTCAATTTAACATTTATTTACTTATTTAAAGTCGTAACTACAAAGGTTTTAGCAACTACGGTTAGTTAACTAACTTTAACAGTGGGTACAGTCTTGCAATAATTTTCAGACCGTAGCCGGGAATTAAACCCGGGACAGCTGTGTGTTAGGCTAGCGCACTACCACTACGCTACGGAGGCTGCAAACTTTATTATATTTACAAACGTACAAATATTTAATGCAAAACTAGAAAATTAGACGATAAATGGTTGATAACAATGGCGTATTGTGACATGAATGTGAATCGGTCCAGTGTTTGATTTCGGCTCGATACTGTATAAGAAATATGGTGCTAAGAAAAACGAAATTAGGGATTTGTGAAGAATGATGATTGATGGATTATTTTATATCGTGATTTCTATTAAGTATGAAAGGTTGTTCGAAATGTATTTTATGGTGGTCGGATCCCTATTCCACCTTCGTTTTAGTTGCCTGTTAACAGGGATATCTGTAGTTAAAAGAGACTGGACGTTTAAATTTATATGATCTTGTTGTATGCTGATCTGTATGCTGTCTTTACAGTGTTTTGAATTGTTAGAATTTTCAGGTCTTTGTGAAGAATATGATTGATTATAAAAAATATGTGTTTGTTACAGTTCTAAGTGATTTTGACTGATGTCGTTAAAGATTATGTAGCGTTGTGTTGTGACAGGCTTCAAAATTTGGACGGACTAGTGATTTATTTTACTGTTAAACTTTTTATAAGCCTATTTCTCACGCAGGGGCTTGCCTTCGGGCGTTAAAATTTAAGACTTTTGTAAAAACTAAAATAAATGTATAAAAATCGGTCGACAACTTATGTAAAACATAAAAGGTTATTATGATTTACAAAAATTAAAACTTTTATCATACCTGTCAGAAAACACCTATGTTACGTATGTAGACAAACTTCAAGTAGCACACTAAAATTAGCTGCCCCCCACTACTTTTCATCGGGTTAGATTCATCGAGTACAGAAATCAGTATGCACATTGGGGTCGGAAATTAAACGCAACCCTGTCACAACAAAGTGGTTCCCGATATGCATATGTTGTTCGCATAATAATGCTATTACGTATAAATTAACATACCAGGTTGCGACTTGTACATTAATTCATAAATCCTCTGGAAGGAAACCTAGGTCAAGTACACAGATAACAGGACATTTATACATTTTTTGCAAAATAAGATAAATAATGCATCTAACATATATAATCTTAAAAATAAACGAACATTAATCAATATTACTAAACGTAGCGACAATCCTTTTCATTTAAGACAGATTAAAAAGAATTTATAATTTGTAACAGCGGATTAACATAACTCTTTCAAAGATTACTCACTTGTATATTCAGGTAAACTGTAAAGGTAACCAGGTTGACTGACAGTTAAGTAGGTTCTTTGTCTTTCTTTATTAATAACTCCTTGCATATTACGCCGTTTGACTACTTCATTTTTCTTAAACGAAATTTGGAAAATACAAATTCTTAACAAAGAAGTAACACGTAGGCTAGGAAGTTGTTTACTTAACTATTGAATATTGCATTCTAACATTGCCTGGTAGAAGAAGGTTGTCACGTGGCTTAGAAATCAGAGAACTTGAATTGGAGAAAGCTCAGAACTATTTCGCAGTTCAACGAACAAAGTAAGAATTCCTAGCATTGTCACTAATATTCTCAACGGATAGGCACCTGAAAAAAAGAAGATTGCATTAGCTATTTGGTTATTAATAGTCATGGTAGATATTTAACAGTTACAGTGTTTTATTGAGGTGCAAATTTACCGATCCATTTTGGGAGTGATACGAGTTGTATCTGGCTTTGCGCTTTTATCACTGTAGAGCACATCCATCGAGGCGGCCGCATATAATTTTGTATCATTATGACTACAAAATGAACTATTGATAACATTTTAATGTACTTAAATAATCTTTTGGAATACTACAACGCTTAATCCTAAAACAAAATTACAGCAAATCGAAAATAACAAAAGGAATGAACTGCATTTGAATTATTTAAGCTTCATTCATGAGATAAAATATTTGGACTCTAGAGATGAAGCACAAATTTTACTTAATAACATAAATAAAAAAATATCTGAACAAACAAAAACTGCATCTCGAAGATCTCGGTTTTTCATAACAAAAGTAGAATTTGAATAATGAAAAAAGTAATTGAACTCTGA
Organism: Catonia carolina; assembly: GCA_035578175.1. Classification (NCBI taxonomy): domain Eukaryota; kingdom Metazoa; phylum Arthropoda; class Insecta; order Hemiptera; family Achilidae; genus Catonia; species Catonia carolina. The sequence continues at coordinate 122,157,294 of JAQMRL010000001.1, read as the reverse complement.
TGTGGCGAAACGGTAGTACACTACATGACAAAATGAAACGTTTCGGTTCAATTACCAACTAGCATTTGGAACTTGTAATACGCAAGACCCACTGATCTATAACCCACGTAAGTAGTTGTTAGGAACCAAACTGTTGATGTAACTAAATGAATTTAACCATAAAACATTTTTAAAATTTTAAAGGATTCTTTATTTTCCCTATACTTGTAACCTAGTGTTGACTTTTGCACACGTTTGGATTCAAAGTTGCTGATTTTTTCTCTCTTGAAGTCGTTGGAGGTAACAGGAAAATATCATTTATTGTTTCTTTTCTAGTACAATCAGCGTGAAAAAGGTTACAGCAAAAGAGTGAAAGTATAGAATTGGCGTTTCTCATTAACGAAAACATCAATATTAACTTCTAAGCTAACAGCTGGTTTTTCAAAACTTACGTTATGTAACGTAAATTTTGTACAGTAGCCTATCTACAATCTAATTGTTCTGTTGGATAAGTGATTGAACTTAATTTTCTGTTTCGAGCTTTCTGTGTTATTATTTGACTCTATGTTATGAATTTAAATGCCCTCCTAATATTTGTTAATGGATTGCAATTTAAGATACGCTATTTGACAACATTATTTTAAACTGCTTTTTACTATTAATTTGTTGAAAGATGTATTGTTTTAATAAAAATAGTAGGGTAGACCTGGGCATGTTTAAACGATTTTCTGATTTTGATTTTTCTAATTTTTTGTATTGCAGTTATTTACATGCTTTTCATACCCAGTCATTACTTAAGATTTAAGCTCTACTTTGACAACTTTGAACAGCCTGTTACTATATCTTTTTTGAAAGGAAGTCACCTGTGTAAACATACCCCCTGAAGAGGGGCAAGTTTACACAGCGCCTAGGGTAAGTTTACACATTTTAAAAATTAAAAATTTTAAGGGTTAATAAACAATATTAGTCAGCTTTATTACTACACTACTTTTCTAGCTAATGAGCTCTGAACGTATGCATTGCCCCCTACCCACTTTATAGCTAGCCAATCACTTGCCAGCAATGTTGCCAATACTTGCTCTTGTAACTGTTAAATATTTCGTCAGCCTTTTGTTGGTCTTTCAATAACAATTATAACCTATAAACATACAATCAGCAGATTATATTATAAAGTATTGCATGTTAACGCGCTCTATAATCGATGTGTTGAGTACGAGATGCAAGACGAGTGAACTATTGCGGCTCTTACAATGCATGCGCGCGTAATGTTTGTCAGGTACAATCTGACAACGCTGGCAACCATTCTGATTGGTCTGAACGTGTGGAACAGCAGAGCTCATCAACCGTGAAAAGCATATTATATTATATTACATTAAGTTCTCTATATTTAGTTACATTAATATAAAATATAAATTGATCTGGAAGAATCTATGTTCTTCCAGATCAAAGCAACAAATTTCAAAATAACTTTCACGAATTGAGACTTAGTTGAATGGAATCTGTTTCATGCCACCTACAATGATCATGTGCCATGTCTTATAATGAGTTGTGTCCACTGTGCACCAGGTTTTGATTTTTTAAATAGTTTCAAGCAGTATATACAAGCACACTTTTCAGTCATTTTCGTAATCAGATTCACTTAAATCGTCATCTTTTTGTTTCCTAATTTTCGCTTTTTTGCTTTGCTTCTTTTTGCAGAACAAGACTTTTTAGTAGCTATATCTTTCTTTTTTCGTCATCAGTCTCTCGACTGGTTTGATGTAGTTCTCCAACCTGCTCTATCTTGCGCAAGTCGTTTCATATCAACATACCTGCAACACTACTTTTTGTAATTTGCTTTATGTGTTCTAACCTTTGCCTGTTCCACAATTCAGCCCTCAATATAACCCTCCATTATTGATAGACATCAACACCTGGATGTCTTAAGATATGGCCCCACTAGTCTATCCCTTCTTTTAATAAGATTTTTCCATTTACTTCTTTCATCCACTCGTCTAAGAATCTCTAAATTACTTATTTTATCCATCCACCTAATCTTCAACATTTTCCTAATAACACCACGCATCAAAAGCTTCGACTCTCTTCCGTTCTACAACCCCTATCATACAAGTTTTGCTCCCGTATTCTTTCTTAATATTGCTTATATCTATCTTCCTCTATTTTTCTCTATCTTGTTCTGCTTTCAATGCATCTTTTACAGGCGTACCTGTAAGAATAGTCGGCAGCCGCTTCTTCTTGCCTTTATTGGTCATTTTTCTTGGACCTGCTTTTTCAAATGGCCTCTTATGGGATCCATAGAAGATCTATTAGTCTTCTATTTGTACGTTTGCATCATTGTTTACCTGCAAAAATAATAATATAGCCATTATAAACCGTTAAAAATGGTATAAAAACGTACGGGGCACGTTTACATAACTTGAAGAATGTGTAAACATGCCCCGCATGCCTTGTGTGAACATGCCCCTTCTGCATGTTGTTGGCAAAACGTAACCTGTAAGCTTTGTTCAAGAGGTATATATTAAACTGAATATCTTAAAACAATCTCAAAAGAACACTCTACCAGGATAAACTATAATAAATTTAAAAAATTTAATGGTACAGTTACTAGTAATGATTATATAATAGTGTAAAAATTTACTCACCAAAACAAAAATCACAATAACTGCTCTCTCTTCGTTGTTACTCGTTATACTGACTCCACACTGACGTCGATGCCGACGGTGGTCTCAGAGACTCGTCTGACGTGACAAGTGCTGCGTTTCGACTAACGGTTTGTGAGCTATGAGCACTGTGTAAACTTGCCCCTGTACTAAACTTGCCCCGGTCTATCCAAATCAATGGTATTTATTTTCAAAAAGTGTTCATAAAGAGGCCATATTGATATACAAACTAAATTATTTATCCAATGAGTTTACAATATAGACTTGTGCCAGTTGTCAGTAGACATGGCGGCCAAGTAAAAATTAAAATGAACTTCAATTTCTATAAAATTTAATAAATCTTCTTTGTAAGAGTATTGTGTATCTACAAAATTCCAAACCCTACAACTAACTGTTTGTAGTACTGTATTTAACAATGAAAAATAAAATAAAAGAGGACAGATTTAGAAAAATTTTATAGCCATGATGCTTGATATAACAGGTTAAAGTTTGATCAATATGTAAGATATTTTATGAGTAAAGCTCAATTCGACAAAAGGCTGTAGTCCGTATTGTCCGCAAGCCAGCGGTGACAAAACTCTCGTTACTTGCAGAGCCAACTAACACAAGACGACAATCCATCGACACTCCGCAGTGCTCACTTCACTTGTTCAACGCACAGTACATTACGGCACAAGTTATGTACTTCATTTCAAGTCCGAACAGTTGTTAATTGTATTATACGATGTATCGACTTAATTTTTAGTTGTTCTATTCCTTCATTATGTCACCGTTATTCCCTTCGATTAGGTACTGTGCTGGTATCTAAACTTCCAACTTAGCGACAGAGGGAATCGCCAATATTTCCGAAAGGGGCGGTAGGCCCGTGGCAGCGTACCGACAGAGGCCTTTGTCGCCAAGGCTGAGACTAATAACCGCCCCCTACCACAGCGCTCTCGGCGACTATATAAAGAGCGCTCCACTGAGCCAGGGAGATTCGATTCCACGCCAGTCTACAGCATCGACGAGACTTCTTACATCGGCACACGGCTACCGAACTCAAACGAAGACTCATCGACGAGAGAAGATGATGCTTCCGCTCGCTGACCCGACACCGTAAGCCGTCGACCGGGACCGTCTTCACCCACTGCCGCGAGCGATGCCCACAGCGATCCCTCGACCGAGCCTTACACCCACCGGATCCAACGAAGCAGCCACCGACGCATTTCTGTGAGGGAAGAAGATGACTTCTCCGCTGGACGACAACACGCCGTGTCGCCCAGCTCCCCGACCACCAAGACGACCACCGTTTAAACCGCCCTTTTCTGGGCCACCAAAAAGTAAAGGTTTTAACTCGCCACTTAATGTTGCCATCCGGTAACAATTACTAAAATGGCAGGAAACCTGTAATTGATATCGAAGACGAATTTTTGACACGGAAAGTGTTATAGAAAAAGTAAGAAAGCTTCTATAAATTTGAATGTTATCAAAAGTACTTTTATTCATTCAAAAATATTTTTAAAAAATGTCATCATATTTTCTTAAAGAATGAACGGTAACTTTAATTGGCTCTCTTTTTTATTTTCTATTATGGGATGAACCTAAAACAAAACAATTTCTACGACGCAACAATAAAACTTCCTCTTCAAAATTCATTTTAGTATGCTACTGTAGGTGTCGTTGTACTGTCGCTTGAACAGACTTCAAGCAGAGTCTTCCCGACAACAAAAATGTAATCGGAGAGCAGTCCGTTTCTACGACAACACAACTGCAATCGGCGACAATTAAGTAGTTGAATTGTCACTGGATTGTCGTTCGTGTGAGTTCAGCTTAAGAACCAAAAATTCTAACTGGTTTTAAATCAATTGAAAAAATTGTTTAGATATTCGCAAAAGTATTTTATTAAATATTTTCGAACGAATTTGTCCTTATCGAGGCATTACGCCGTTACCCTTCCTGTTTTGTTATCAATATTTATCAAACTTTTTACTCTTCTTTTTTTCTAGATTATTAAATTTGCGTGAGAAAATCACAGAGATTATTATGATTTTTTCATTATAAATCAATAATTTATTTTCTTTTAAAGGTTAAACTTTCTTTATCATGCTTTTATAAACAGTTTCTTCCTTCCTTCTTTCACAACGTGTTGTATCATACCGTCTAAAACTTTTTAACTTATTTCGGAAAAATCCCTGATAAGGGAAGAAGTTATATGTGGGGTCTCAGGTATTTTAATATTTGGGGATGGGTGGGATAATTTGCAGTTGAAAAAGGGTGTGATATTAATGTTAAAAAAACAAACTTTAATACCTTATATTTTCAACGAGGTATGTTCAAAATTCTGTAGATAAATATTTTCAAACGTCTCTTATTTTTTTAAATTATAGTTTGCGATAATCGTATTTTTCTGTGTCTATTTGTTTATAACTGTGATAGGTTCTGATGATAAGGATAGATCATGAATAGAATAGATCATGTATTCATTTTGGTTTGTTACTACAGTGGACCATTACATTTAAAGATAATATAGATTGTTCATACAGGCTATTTTTACATCTATTATAATAATTGCATCGATTCACAGTCTTAAATAGATCATCAAACTTTTACAATCTGTTTTAGATATTCACGTATTTTAATACCCATTTTCATATGATAACCCCATTATCATCTTATTATTATCTTCATACTCATTAGACGAATTTGTTATCAGGTAAGATAAGAGGATCATTTGCCAGCGAAATGAGTGGTGTAGGCCCATATTTACCGGCCAATAATTTTTGATGAGGTACTATAATTAACTGAAAATATACGATCGAACAACCCAGTAATCTAACAATATAATTTTTTTTCCGCATTTACTTTTTAAGCTACAAAAATTAAAAATTTCAACGTTGTCTTAAGGATTATAAAAGCACCATCGAGTCGTGTTATATTGACTAATAATAGACTTAATTATCACAAAACGGTTTATTACCAACTAATTAGCTACCCTGCTGAATGCTGGCTTCTCCAAAATATGGTATAAGTTCAAACGTTTCAGCATATTTATTAAAAGGTTTTACTAAACTCATTGTTAATAATTCCAGATAAAAAAAGTAATACTACAAATTATAATACCAACGTTTCGATGATTTCAAAATAAAATATTTTTGTAATTTACTTCATGAATTATTTAGTCACTTTTTATGTTTTCTAGATATTTATACTATCTCTCTAATATTGTATTGTTGATTGAAAAATAAACATGGAACAAAACTACTCACTCATGAATGAAATGAGATTTTTAATCAGTATTTCACAAGTAATACTACTTGAAATCTACAGATTCCAGTTAACTTCGATCGTATTACATATTGCATTTTTGGTTGGTTAATTAAAATCACAAATAGCTAGACTGTTTTATTGCAAATAGTTAACTTTTTATTACTAAAAAGTTATAAAGAAATAAAATAAGATACTTCAGAAATTATAATGGAGTGCTTATCTTCAAAAATATTACGTTGTACTCTTTTAAGATTAAGTAATCTGATGACAGAAACATATTGATTTTGCTTTTTAATCGGTATTGGAAAATAACTTTCTACATTGTCATAATGCACTGAAACTTCAAAAAAAAATTTCTAGCATAAATATCTCTATTATATCTCTATTAATATCTATTATAAATATCTCTACTTATATTTCTGCCGTTTGTATGTAGAAGAGAATCCAGTATCGGTCATTTATATTATACAGTCTTTGTTCAATATATATTTTTAGATTATTTCATTTAAATAGTCATAATTTTGTACTATGAATTTTAGTTCGAAAATGTTCATAAAATTTTAAAAAATTAATTGAAACCAAGAAACCTGCTTTTCAGTTTTTATACGAAAGTAGCAAATTCAAGGTAGAAGTATTGTAAGAATAATACAGGGAAAACGCACTGGAAGAAAGTTTATAAATTTTAGATCACATGGATAATAAATTTGTTGAGCATACGTAGTCGTTGAAAGACGGTTCGGCAAATTGAGCCAAATAATAAGATTTAATTTATTTTAAATTTATTTAAAAACGCAACAAAATCTTAGCCATTAACGATCTCTTTGGTTTAAGAAACTGTTGATACGAACGTGTAATAATTTTCCAGACCCTAGCTGGGAGTTAAACCCGGGATACCGCTTTGCTATGCAGCACGCTAACCACAAGGCCACGAATATTGCCTCACTTTTTATTGTTTTAGTTATATGGCAATATTCATTGACCTGTGAGATTTGCTTCCCTTTGAGTTTACTTTTTATTTCACGTATCCTATTCATTTGGTATGTTTAGTACTTTCAAACTAGTAATTAGTGGATTTTTTAGTGCAACTTGTTACTCTAAAATTCATGTGATTACGAGCAGACTGCCAAACTTCTTTTTAGTGTGCCGATCCCTGTACTTTGAATCAAAACTAATTTAATGTCCTTCTATTTTAATAAAACCGGAATACCTCTGAGTATAACTTTGTAGAAAATTGTAAGATATTAAAATTTTTATTATTCGTTATTTTTGAAAGAAATTCATTCACATTTTTTATTCAATTATTCAGTACAGATACTTATATACCGAGTAGGCCTACTTTTAATTAGATTTATGGACATGATTTTGTAATAAATTTAATGTATTTGAAATCCGTTACATTTCCTTTGAAAATCGACGCTATTACGCAGACGTTGGAGGTAAACTACACCACATTCTGTATACACGTCATGTAGGCCTACCATTATATTTTATCTTAGGTTAACATTTTGCTTGAAAATATCTTACCTAAATTTTTTATTTTGTTGGTTTGTATCGGGTTTTTAGAAAAATTTTTATGTTATTATATTTACCTAATTTTGAGAATAATGTATCAAATAAATAGGCCAATTTTTTATAGTAGCGTAGACATTTTAATTCTACAAGATCTGGCAGTTAGTATTGTTTACTAAAAAAGGAAGACACATAATTATATATTATATTTATTTTAAATAATTACGACATTTTACAGTTTTCATTGTTCTTTTATACGAAGAAATCATAATAATTTTGATTACTGATATAAATTTTCCACTGATTCTGTTTCTTTTGATTTAATAAAAACAAATTAGCTTGAAATTAGCTTGAATTAGGTAATTTTAAATAAATTATGTTCATTTAAAAAAAACAAATTGACTTGGCTGCAAAAATAAACATTTTACAATAATTAAATAAGGCAAATATTTTTACAACGTTCCCTAAGAATGCATGGTTAAATTATTGCATAAAAACAGATAAAAGATGATTTAACAATTTATTTTCTGTGATGCTGGAAATGCAGGAACCACATTTAATGAAATGCAAGTCAGGCATAATAAGAATGGTCAAACCGTCGCTGTAAATTAAAAAAGTTTTGGATCATTTCCATGGAAAATATCCAAGATTTTTCATTCATTTAAAAACCTTTCCTAATGTCGATGAAAAGGTTGGGGACTGTGCGAATGGCAATATCGCGACCAAAACGATAAGACGTTAGTTGAAAATTTTGTTAAAAACTGTTCTGAACTTTTAATTTTTTCTTTTATTATACAATACTTAACCTTAATATCAGAAAAGTTAATTTAAAAAGTGGTTTTATTCACAGATATTATAGCTGAGATCATCCGTATATTAGGAAAATTTCTCCCATATTTTACCCAGAAATATAGAATTTATTTTTGTTATAATCCTGCAAACAATCGAATATCCTTTTGTTTTATTTTTATTCAATTAATAAAAGCAGTCCATTCTTTTGATTAAAACCAGTATATAATTCTGAGTTCCGAAATAAACACATATCTAATCAAATATGGACTCGAAACAAACTACGAGTATATTTATATATATTTATGACACATCAGTAATTTATTTCACATTGAATTACTCTTTTTCCAAATACTGTAATAAACAAACCAATCGATTTTAAATTAACAATGCCTTCATAAGCCTTGGCTTTAGCGTAGGTAATTATAAATGAGGTAATATAAAGAATAAAAAATGCCAGACATGACCGGAAATTGACCGGGAACCACGGTATCAAAGCCAGTTGCTCTAATAACAACACCAAAGGGCTGGCCTCAAAAAATTTACTTAAAAATAAATATAATACTTAGAAGATTTATTTACCTAATATTTAATAGATTAAAAATATACTTCCTCCAATTTAAGTCAATGATATTTCATCTTTTTCTTCTCATGCGTATCCACTACTGGATGTTTGCGACCGCACTTTCTATTTCACAATAGATTGTATCTGTCCGTGACCGTATAACTTATACAAGCTCTTCTTTAGAACGTAACCTAGTTCATTGACGAATTTTACGAAACCACGAAATCCTCCTTTGCCCCATACCTCTTCGACCTCTAATAATTTAACTTCAAAAATTTGATATTTCTTCAATCAGAAGATAACAGTTGCGAGGATTGAAGTAATAGTTTTATATTTACTTTTTGGGAACTAATTGATTTTTTTAATATCTGTTTCTTAATGTATGTATTTATTTATTTTTTAATATTGGGAAAGCAATCAGGAAGACGTTGAACCTCATGGCACAATACTTAAGAGAGGTGTACAGACGCTACTCTGTTGATCCATTTCAAGCAGCTGTGTCAAAAGTTGAAATTGTCATTATGATAGCCAATCTGTGTTAGGAAAAGAAACTCCAAAAGAAGAAGAAAAACATTTTCATACAGATGGACACTACGGTAAATTAAATGGAAGCGTCTATTTCAAGGTGGACCACTAAATTTAACTGAAGAACTTTGAGTGTAATCATCTAGTGTTGATGATGTTAAAATGATCGTGACCTTGACAAAAATATTCTTATTGCTTTAGTATGATAGGTGACATTTTGTCAACTACATTCATGATCCCAATTAATAATTTGCATCCCTCCTCACATAACTATCATTTTTTGTGAAAAAATCTGGTGTGAAACACTCACACAACTTTCTCTTGCCAATTCAAATAATTAACAATAAACCTAACATTATTAATAAAACATTAGAAATAAACAAAAAACTAACTTTAATAACATAAACTAATTTTAATCATGAGTGAAAGACGCAAAATGGAAATCAACCTCAGTTTAGCTTAAAAATATGAAAAATCACTCTTTCACGCTAAACTAGGATCTGTAGAGAAAAATGCTTTAAATAAAAGTTGTAGATCTTTTAATTTTCTATAAATTTGATTATATATACTTTTGTCGTGAAATGCATTCTAAGGCCGAAATCTTAAAAAAATCGATTTTTCACACGTTTTTGTGAGAAAAAACAGAAAAACAGAAAAAACAGAAAAACAGAAAATTGCTAATTGCTGCTTAAGCATTATACAAAAAAATGGTTGAAATAAAAGTTGTAGAATTTTAAATCCTCTACAACCTTAGTTATATAATTTTTTGCGCTAAAATGCGTATCAAAACCGTAATCTTAAAAAAAGTATTTTTTTACGTAAAAACAACCTCACCAAGAATTTCAGAAAACATGACGCCGCACATTATCTTGCAGAGAATAAAAAAATTGAGTAAACCAGGCGATTTTTTAAAACAATCGTAGGACCAGTTTTTGAGAAAATCGCAAAAAAGAGAAAAATTACACGAATAAACTACTACTTCCGGTTGACCGATTTTGATGAAAATGTTCGTGTCGGGTCCGGTAGTGGTATGTAACTTAAGTTTCAAGTTTCAAGTTCGTACGATGTTCTGTTCTTGAGATATTTTATACACACACACCCACACACACACACACCAATCGCTAAAAACATGTTTTTTGGATTCAGGGGGTCTGAAAACGTGTAGATCCGGTGAAAACTCGATTTCAAAAAATCGAGATGAAAACAATAGCCTACTTTCCTTCCTATATATTCATACAGGCAAAAGAAAGTAAAAAGTATAAGTAGGATCTTTTTTTAATTTCCCTGAATTCCTAGCTTGAGTAGACTTGTTTTTGAACCAGGATATATAGTGGTGGTTTTTCCACGTATAAGCAGGTAAGTAGCTGGTCAACTACATACAGTTTCTCACCCAACTGGTATAACGTAACAATTTTAAGAGATTTTAAGTGGGCTGGGCAACGAGGAGTATATTAACCGTATCTGAAGAATACGTAGAGCGGGCGCCAAATAAGCTTGCCGGTGTAGCTGCGCGAACAGTTCGGATTCAGTCGGTAGATTTCGTGTATTAGTACCGAACTGCCCATTACATCACATGTTCTAACGATGTAAATTATCATATATTAGGGACATTAAAAACATTCCACAATTATAATTGTTAATTATTAACACCTACCACATACAACACATTACAGATTAATGTTTTCAGGTCAGCTGATATATATAACGCTGCGAGAGCAGCGTCACTCTAATCACAGTTGGTACAGCACTGACCCCCACCACTTCCTGAGAAAACCGAGCGCGCAATTACCAAAATAAACTTTCTACGCACTTCATGAAACCGGAAAGCTTTTTGGCGTCCGCTCTAACCCTTTTCAATAAAAGATTTTAAATTATCCCCGCACGATTCTTCTATAGTAATGTCGCCAGTTTCCTGATGATCGTTTTTGAATTTGGAAACCCCGGGTAGGATCTGTAGAGTTACTTTAGTGTAAGACACAAATATATTTTTACCACAAAGCTTCTTGTTAATATAGACAGGAATTATTAACCCGCATCTTTTGAAAACGTTTCTCTATTTACAGATGTAAAACTGTGATTTATCACTGCTAACAAATTATAATCTGGTCCTTAGCAGAAGATATTATTACGTAGACCGAGGTGTTGAAAAATAAGGTTAAGGTTGTAAATACTTTCAGTGCAGAAATTAGTGAATAAAAACTTCGTATTAACAAACAACCATAGTAAGTAAATTAGGAAAAAATCAAATTACAGGGCGGATAATTTCTTTAACACAGAAACCTTTACGTTATTAATGTAATCAATAATTGGTAGTAGTATATTGATATTTTTTTCTGATAGTAGGCCTACTATTTAATTTCTGATAGCCGAGAGATTAGTAAAGTAACAAATTTGTGTGGCCGGTTTATTGTCTGTAATTTTTTTAAGTTCATTCCATTTACTGGATTCGTAAATAATAATAATAGTAAAACGTAATTGAATGAACCCATTTAAAAGTTATTGCAAGCTATCAAGGGGAAAATAAAATTAGCTCGCTCGTAGTCAATATATGTGTTTATGTATTTTAAGGTAGAATTATGTTCACAATTATAAATTTCTGAACACGGGTTTACTAAATACTAGTCAATTTTCGGGTTTGTCATTTAGTTTTAATCGATACATCTACACACACTAAACATTTGGTTATTACAATTATCAAGTTAGTACTTTTTTACCTCGGAATAAAAACTGTTTATTTCTAAATTGTTCCTGTTACATTAAAATTCGTCAATAACACACAAAATATTTTACTGACATCATTACTTAAAATATTTTCCCAAACTTTTTAATCGTTCTAAAACACAAAGTGAAATATTACTATTATTATTATTATTAATAAAATAAAAAAATTAATTCTAATAGCCGAAGTAAAAATCCAATTTAAAAACATCACTGAGTGAATTATTTTATATATGACAATCTGCTACACTCAAGTATCCGTTCAAAAAATGTTTTCTATTGTAGAACATAATGAAAATAAAATTTACAGGTATATTTTTACGCGTAGAGCAAACGTTTTCTTACACCCCGCATAGACAAATAGACAGATGAAACGAACTCCTGGTTAAAGGCAAACAAACTACCTCAAAAACGTTAGACAGCGGACTGGCCTTACTTAGATGGCGTTCACCGATTTGTAGTGCATAGAATTAGTCTTGATAATGCTGTGACCGTGGTGACTGTCAACATCCACTGAGGATATGACTCACGAAGAAGAATGTAATTCTTTGTTTCAATTTTTTGGGAAACGATCAGTAAAGTACTTTTTACCTGGGTAATAATTGTTCTAATAATCGCAAAAATTTCACCTAATAGAACTGTAATTTTATTAAACACAAATAAATTAATTAATTAATTCCTGAAAATAAATCACACTGTACACACACAGTATGAAACTTTATTCGCACTGTATGAAAGATACATTAGTTAAGCACTGCCTGTGAATAACAGAAAGTAAACATATGCAATGAAAAAGTTAATTTAAACTTTCTAATAAACATTTACGCGTTTGAATGATTGATGCGTTGGGAAACCGAAAAGGTAACCCGGGAGTGAAACCGAGATTTTTTTTACCCACTTCGTTTATTACGGTATTATGAAAAGGTATTATTAACGTAGCCTACACAAAGAACAAACAAAAATGTTTTACATGTGATTTGTACGGATTATAACATCAAGGTAAAACATCGTAAAAATTTTTTATGAGCATATTTTATATAAATAAAATATGCATTGAATAAGACAATGCATACATATTTGTTATAGCGTTCAAGATTAATCTTTTGCTGAATCAAGCGATCAAGATTAATCCTGAAGAGAAATTGGTTCGTTACTTGCAGTAACCAAAGTTGCACATTTCTGAACGTTTTTACTCAGAACGCTGTGTGGAGTAACCTGAAAAGTTAGGCATACCGGCTAAAGGTAACGGCCATTGTTTTTAACACTTGGACGTTATTGGTTATTGGAGAAAATAACTACGCAATACAATTGAGCAACCCAACAAACGCAAAGCCTGTGATTATTTTCGCCTAGTAGCTTATATAAATTCCCAGCGTAACTTACGAGCATTTCAGCTTACGTAAATAACACTTCGATACAAAATTTGGAGCATTAATTGAATTAAGCGATTGAGAGTAAGTTATTCTCCTCTGACGAGAATTTAAGAGTTAGAGATCTCCTAAAAAGATTTTCTGTTATGTCTTTAAAAATGCGAAATAAATAATCTTGTCTAAAGCAAGTAACAATAAAGGACCTTATAAAAATAAATAACTTGAGATCAGTTATTAACAAAATATCCATTTTATTTGAAAAAATACGATTACTTTTGTTGAAAATATGAAAGTCGCCTGTTCAAAGTCGCCGTTATACTAACAGACTTATAAATCCATCGTCATATAACGGAGAAAATGGATGATTTTTCTTGTAAAAACTACAAAAATTAAAGCAAAACCGCAAATCACCGTCAAAATGTATACCTAGATAATGCTTATTGCTATAAAAATACTCGTATTTTCTGTAAATTTAAATGGAACTACAAGTGTATTTTGTCTTTCAAATTAGAAAATTCCATCACACTATGTGCTTTTATAATGAATCGGAAAGTTATTGTTCATTTTAACAGCGTTATTTGGTTAATACTGTGTTATATTGATAACTGTAACAAACTTAACCATTATCAGAGAAAAAATTGTAATCTCCAATCAATCTTGACAGAACAATGATTAAAAATGCCTTGCAGATTTTATTTCTTTTGTGCGTTAATGACAATATGTAACAGTATATTGTATAAAAAAATAATATATTTTGTTGTCTGAATTTACAATAATTGATAGATCAGAATATAAATGTGCGTGCGCATGTACGTAAGGAAATGCGTAAACAGATGTTCTTGGGAGCTTTGCTTGAAATCGATGACGTTTAAATTGCTGTCACATTCTGAGAAACATAGATTTGGCAGCCGTACAAGCGAGGTGATATGAGTAAGGATTCGCGTGGCAGCAAGATGAATGGACAGACTGATGAATATCGAGAGAATATGAAAGTTTTAATGAAATCTTTGGACAGAAAAAGAAAATTTAATATTACATTAGCTAATACGAATGTTTTTAAAGTATAATCTGTATTACTAACTCCGAAGAAGGTAGTAATATTAATGTAGACGATGAAGGAATCATTTAAAATACTTACAAGCATTATTTACTCGTGACCTATTTGGTCCGGCTCTTATAATATCAGTCATAGATATGTAACGTACTATTAAAATGATTTATTTCTTTACGTTAATTTAGTTTCACTTATCATTTATTTTTATTGACATTGTTTGTTATAAGCAAACATTTTTTATTTCCGGACTGAAAATATTGAAGTTGTAAACCTCCTTTCTTGGTGATAGCGTAAAATCTGATGACGTTTAATCACAAGTTTTTGCTGATGACTTTTATACAGAAACTTTAGCCTACTACATTTCTAGTTAACCTCGTCTGTTCATGGCTATAAGGGTTTGCCTTGTTAACCTCATCTGTTCATGGCTATAAAGGTTTACTTATGTAAAAGAATTTATGCGGTAAGCAATTTGATGAACATTTTTGTTATTTCAGAGATTGATCTCTAACTCCGTTCTTAAAACGTAATTAACTATCAATTTTTACTCTCTCTTGCCAATATCAATATATAGGAAGGAAAGTATTGTTTTCATGTCAATTTTTCGAAATTGAGTTTCCACCGGATCTACACGTTTTCAGACCCCTGAACCCAAAAAACATGTTTTTAGCGATTGCTGCGTGCGTGCGTTTGGGCGCGCGCGCACGCACGTATGTGTGTGAAAAGAATACCTCAAAAACGGAACATTGTACTAACTTGAAACTTAAGTTGGATACTACTATACAGAACCCGACACGAACTTAATCAAAATCGGTCAACCGGAAGTAGTACTAGTTTATTCGTGTCATTTTTCACTTTTTTGCGATTTTCTCTGAAACGGCTCCCACAATTTTTTTTTTTAAATCACCTCATTTACTAATTTTTTTATGCTCTACGTGATAAGGTAGGTAGGCCTACCATGTCTGCTGTAATTCTTGCGGAGGCTGTTTACTCGTAAAAAAAATCTTTTTTTTAAGATTGCGGCTTTAATATGCATTATAGCGTAAAAATGTATTTATTAATAAAAGTTGTAGAGAATTTAAAATTCTATTTCCTTTTTTTTCAAAATTTGTTGTCTAACGCTTAGCTTAGTGGTAATTAGCGATTTTCTGTTTTTTTCACAAAAGTGAAAAAATCGATTTTTTTTAGATTTCAGACAGCATTTTACGACAAAAGTGTATATAATCAAATTTATAGAAAATTAAAAGATCTACATTTTTTATTTAAAGTATTTTTCTCTACAGAGCCTAGTTTAGTGTGAAGGAGTGATTTTCCGTATTTTTAAGCAAAACTGAGGTTGATTTTCATTTTGCATTTTTCACTCATAATTAAAATAAGATCATATTTTTTGAGGTTAGTTTTTTTGTTTATTTCTGATGTTTTATTACTAATGTTAGGTTATATCGTTCATTATTTGCATTAACAAGAGAAAGTCGTGTGAGTGTTTCCCACCAGATTTTTTAATGTTAAAATATATTTGTACTATCAAATGCAACCACTACGTAACTTAATAATTATCTATAAAATAGTTTTATAAGTCGGAAAACATTATTTTAAGTTTTGCTATATCATTACCAACTAAAACCAATATGACGTAAATGGTTCCTGGATTTACGGATCCGCTATACAGCTCGATTACAGTCCTGCCAATCCAAAGCACTTTGAATTATAACGTACGTACGAAACAATACCATTCGCAATGCCTACAAGCTCCTTTCGTACGAACACAATGAAACAGTACTTTCAACGTTTACACAGAAAATTAGCAAGACATAAAAACGAACTAATAGACGATTAGCTTAGTTTCTTTACCGGACAACCCTCCCAGAAATCTAAAGATAGCTTAGAACAGAACTTTGTTGCTACTTTAAAAATTCAAATTGAATTATAATTATCTAAACACTAATACAAAAGTAAATTTTAACACCAAAAGTATCGAAGCTCCATTGATGGGTGATCTGCTTTCTCGTGCCGTTCGAGTAATTCTTTGTACCATCATCACCGTCAGCTCATTTGTTATTGTAATTGTAATACATTAAACAGGCACAAATGTACAAGGAAAAAATTTGCAAAATTTAAAATAAATGGTAAATTAACTGTGTTACCAGCAAAAATCTGTCAAAATATCCGCTACATAATAAAACCATTATCATTCGTTAAAATATATTTGGTTGTACGTTGAATTTATAATAACACACGACAATAAAAAAATCTCTATACAACTGTTTTTGATTTAAATATGCTAATATTTAACTTTGATCTTGCATAATTGTTTGAAATATATAAATATCTCACATAGTATTTGTTTACAGTTGGAAAACAGCATATACCTTGAAAGATGGGTGAGTGTAACAAAACAAAAACTGATAATTTAAAAAAGCACAGATTATCAGTAAAAGGATAGATTAAATGCAAAATAGACAAATACGATTAGTAACATTTTAAGTAGGACTATGTAACAAAATATTATTTTATAAGTACAAATTTTTTTCTTATGTATTTCAATAATTTACAGTAAATTTTAATACTGAAGGCATAGTTAACTCGTACAGGTCC
Organism: Catonia carolina; assembly: GCA_035578175.1. Classification (NCBI taxonomy): domain Eukaryota; kingdom Metazoa; phylum Arthropoda; class Insecta; order Hemiptera; family Achilidae; genus Catonia; species Catonia carolina. The sequence goes on along the minus strand of JAQMRL010000001.1, from coordinate 122,140,287 downwards.
AGAAGCAAGATTAATATTCGCTTAAATTCATAAAATATCTAATTTTAGTTACGATGAAAAATAATTAAGTGATACTTTTTAAAAAATACAAAAGAACTGAGTTATACGAAATTAAAAAATAACTAAGCCTTCTGTATTTTTTTAATCACTAGTTACACTTATCTAAAATGTACTTGATATTTAAGAACTGTGTACTTATCATCAATGAGTAGTTTATCAATATTAGGTAAGTGCTAAGACCTGCACAATATTTAATTAGAGTAGTAGAATAATAAACACCGAGTAATTGTGCAATATATAAGTTTCATTAAAGTACTATGGTAATGTAGCTAGATATAAAAAAACTTTATGAACATTTATTGAATTTATTTTCACTAGTAGTAATAGAGAAATAAAATTACAATTTAAATATTTTTATTCTTAGACTAAAACTTTATTAAAATTTCAGTATTTTATATTTTTATTCTGTGACACATTTTATATTATTTTTATAGCCACTGTAACTTGATTAAAGGTAGTCTATTTAAAATGTTCTCCGAACAAAACATTTCTGCTTGAAGTTGCATATCATCAGGACTCTTGCTGATACGTAACTCTTTAGATACGGTGCTCAGAAGTCAGAAATTATGGTCGAGATATGACTCATCGGTGTCAAGTAAGACGTATTCCTGTTATCTTAATTGAAAACTAGTTTTAATTTGCTCAAGATTTAATGTAAAATAGTCTTTTAGAGTTATGATTTTCAAAATGTTCAATAACTACATTTATATGGTGGTTATTTCATCACTAATATTTTCATTCTATTTTATAAAATAGGTTTTATCTAACTACAACAAATAAAATTATAATTATCTTTGTAATGTAAATTTTTGCAAGATTTTAGTAATCAATGATGACACATCAAAACAGTGTTTCCAAGGAAAAATAATAATTTTCGGCAAATCTGCAAGTAGTGCAGTTCAGTTTGGCACTGCAATCATTAAAATTTGGATTATTATAACTAGGTATGCGACTGGCACAAAACTTTCTTAGAAGAATAAATAATTAGTATTAAGGTCCACGGTTGTTGTAAAAAGCAGAAACAGACATAATTGTACCACTATTACAGGGCCGTTGAATAAGGGAATAAGGGCCCTTATTCAACGGCCCTGCCACATTTAGGTACGATTGTGTTTTAAACAAATCTGAGAAACATGTAAGTCCGTTTAAATGTAAGTTACGTAATATTATTTTATTCGATAAAATTACAAAAATTCTCGATTTAAGTTTCATCTGAAAAGACTACTATCCGGTAAAGTAATTACTGTAAAGTTGTGACCAGTTTTTCTTGGGCAAGGTTCACGAACGGCTCGCGTACCGTTTCCAGTTCGCTTTTCTGACGAACACAAAGATTTTCGCAATTCACATTTGTACGGCGTTGGGGTTCGTTTGTTCTTCCTTCTCGCGAACCTTCAGTCCCTATACTTTAGTTTTTTTTTGTTATATTTTATAAAAATTTATTTTTTCTGCCGTTCTTTATTTGGTTATGGAGTGATTTAAAGAAAATTTCCTAATTCATTGATATTTATAAAATAAATCATTACTATGGGATTCTAAGCATAAAGACCATATTAAAAAAAATTTAAAAGAAGGTGCCTGGAGGGAAATAAATGCTGAGTTGAATAAAGGTCTATATATAAACGTTAAATTAGAAGTCCAATCTTCTGAAACAGATTTTCAAAATCAGTAGTCGACATTCACGAGAAATTTTTATATTTTCCGGTTATTTCTTGTGACTTAGAGTACATCAAATGATCTTTAACATAGCGTCTTTTATAAATGTTGCTTTGCTTCCAACTTCGTTGTCGCTGTTTCCTCTTCTTCTTGAACAAACTGGCCATATCACTAAAGCCGTATCAGTCATCCCTAAAATAGCGTAATTTTCATCGTGTGAAGACATGATTGTATGTACACGCCGCAGGGGTTGATGATTGATTGATGGTGGTTCGCGGTGTGTTCGTTTCTTTCCCTTGGTTTGCAGGAGGTACTTTGTAAAAATAATTTTAACGAACGGTTCTCTTGGTAGAAAGTAGCTCCAAATTTTCAACTAACATTAATTTGACGAGGTAGTACTATGCATATATGGTGTCCGGCTCCCATGCACAACTAAAAACGCCAATAAGAAATTCACCACAAGAGTATTCTAGAATAAAACCGCTACCAGATTGAGCTGTTGGTTAAAAAAAAGTATTTCTATACAATAAAATAAAAGCTGAATAAAAACTATTCCTATTGGTCCTTTAGCATGTGCACGAGAAAGGGATCTACTGCCATATTAACTTGTTGATGGACGTTTTTAACTGGTTTTGAAGCAAAGGTGTATGAATGTACGAATTTAACTTTTCATATTAATTTTATAGATTATCTTCTAGAGAATGAAATGGCTGAAGAAACATGATCACTGCTAAAAACAGAGCTAAAATAGGTAAAAATACTAAAAAAAATAGAGGTTAAATAGGTAAAAATTGCTAAAATTTACTACTATTAAAAAAAATTATTACAATAAATCATTATCACCAAACAAACTTACAAAACAAATTTGAGAAAATAATTGAATTGGCTAAAATATGTTACAAGATATCCTTTTCCTATTATTATTATTTTTATTAATCATCTACAAATATGTGATCAGCCCAACTGGCTTCTATACCAGAGACCCGGGTTTGATTCCCAGTCGTCTGAAATTTTTTTGTCACTCGTTTCCAACTATCACCCAAAGATAGTCAACTATCTATATTAGCCGTAATGTGCATTAGTCAGAAGTAAAACTAAAAATACTTGGTTTACTATTTTCTGTACTTATCACAATGTATTTTTATTCGAATTTAAATTGTACTTTTAAACTATTTCACATAAATATTTGACTGCATGGAACAAGAAATTATTTTTTAAATAAATAACTTTACCTTCTGTGCTAGCCTTAAAGTCGGACGTAAAACCGAAAGGAAATCTATAATCATTACCGAAAATAATTTGAAACAGCTGTTACAAATTTAAAAATAAGTTTTGTTGGTTGCTACAACGGTTACCCACAACAAGCAATGTTATAAAAAAATGTAAGTTAAAATATACGTTGTATAATATATTTTCAAACTACATGAATAAAAGCGAAAAAGTTAAAGAAAATCTCGAAGAATACCATAATTGTAATTTGTAATTTTTAAATTTGTGCTTATTTTGTGACACCCAAATCTTTAAAATTGGTCCTATAATAAAAGTAATAGTACTAAACACACTAGTTAAATATAAAATAATAATATTGGAAATGATAACAGTAAAGTTCCGTTGGTTAGGTCGATTTTTAAACTTCTTGGTTTTGAGATATCCCCTAACTTAAGAAGCAATATATTTTATCTGTTCCATAATACAAATTTTGTTTGTATTCAATTTATTTTACTTGGTGCATAGACTGGAGGAATTTAACTTAATAATGTTACTAATACGTTCATAAAATTTGCATAAGGAAGTACGGTACACGTATACATACATATGTAACCGTAAAGAGTGAGTGATAACTTTCTACGTTTCGTATGTATAACTTGATGATGTGTTTCCTGTGACATATTGTACGCTCTAAACTAATATGATGGTCCTCAAAATTAGAATTAAGAGGGAGTTCTGCGAACTTCCTGGACTAAATATCTCGGATATGAGAATACTCCATTTACTTGAGATTTTACGTATAGTTAATCTTACTACATGCTATTAAATAGTCCAGTTCATAGTTATTAATGAGAATTATGAAGTTTATATGTTAATTTTCTTAACTCACGACCACAGTACTACTATTAAACTCTTTGAATGGATGATTTTAAAGCAATTAGTCATCAAGGATAAGCTTCAAGTGGAATTACAATGTATGTTATGTACACATTAATATTTTCAATTTACAGGCTCAGTACGCACTTAATATACACACGACAACAAAGACACTATCTATACGGTTCTTTAGCGATGGTACAGTTGTTTTGTGCCCGTTTTATGAACCTGCTCGCTACAGTTCATGTAATATTCAGTATCAGATGGTGTAGTTTACCTACAACAGCGGTTTATAAATCGTTTATAAAAATCAATTCTATTAAATTCTCTCTATGAAAATGATTCGTTTATGAACGGGTGTACATAGCATGAAATCTTGTTTCACCAGTACACAAATTTTAATTTTTTTTAAATTTTAAACTGAATTTTTAATTTTACATTTTTAAATATTTTGGCTACTTTCATAGTGCAATGTTATCGCTACAAAGCGGAAGGTCACGGATTCGAATCCCAACTAGGGTCTGTAAATCTAACACTTTCAAAATAATTTTATTTTTTCAAATAATGTTGCTGCCGCAATCCACAATATTTATGATTATGTACACATTACAATATGTTGGCGCGACTTATGAAATAAACTAAATTTAAAAATTATTTTAAGTTTATGGAACATTTACTTTGATTTTGTAAAATGCTAAACAACAAGTAAGTGTATATATATATCAACCTTAATTTAAACAACTGTACCGACTTTTTGGACAAAATTCAATGTCATCTCTATGACATGAAATTTTTATTTATAAACCAATAGTAGGCCTATAAATAAATCTTAAATCAAAACAGTTTAAAGCTCTGGGGAACAGCAAGCAACTTGAATATTGAAATTCCATAATGGTTTTAGTCGAAACTACTAATGACTACAATGATATCAACATGGCCCATAACCACACACAGTAATACATAATACCCAGATATAATATCCTGAGCGTTTTTGACAAATCAAAACCATCAGTTTCAAACTCAAAAACATTGATTTTCATTTTATTATTATTTTTTATCCCTAATGTGAGTACGTTGCAATCAGTTCAATTCAGAACAATAAGCAACCGCATGACCCAATGAGATGAGGACGATGTGTATGACGTGTAAATGAGTTGTAGTCTTGTACAGATCCAAGCCGACCATTCTTGAGAGAGTATGGTTAATTGAACCCCAACCATCAAACTACACCGGTAACCACTGTCTAGTGTTCAAATCCGTGTAAACGGGATCCTGGTTCAAATCTTAGTACCTTTACTAAGATTTTAACCAGGAACCTTCGTCTCCGAAAATCAGTTGTTAAACAGCTTGACTCGCGGTGACGAATTTACCTCTAGACCAACCCGATTGGTAAACGTAAAAAATAACTGGAATCTTATTTAAACCATTTGGGTATTCCACTTTTGTATAATTATGACGATTCATGACAGCTAAAAGAAAAACAACTGACATGACTATTTCATATAACAAGAAAACAATTTATAATTTTTAACTTAACTGAATAATTTTGTGCAAGACGAAACAGCGATAACCAAAACTTTATAAACGGGAGCTCGTTTGAGTGGTTACTTGATAAGATTATCTTTCATCAGCAACAGAACTGGCCATTTCCATTAGTTTGAAGTAGATTGTAAATTTGATGATTGCAAAAATATACAAACGTAGACAATCAGCCAATTTTCATTCCAGTTTTTTTGGTTTAACGTCCGACGGTTCTGAAATTACTGCTAATGCAGACGGTGAAGGATGAAATGATTTTTTGTAACGTATGAAAATATGCCGTGCCTGAATGGGATTCGAGCCAAGACCGCATGATGAGAGGCGGTCCATTCCAGTGGGCAGTCAAAATTTCTAAAGGAAATTTTCTTATTCCAATCAGGTTTGTTTACTGTAGGTATTGTATTTTCCAACTGATTTAATGTCCAGTAATAAGATAAAAGGATACCTGATGAAAATAATCTTTGTGAGATGGTAAAGTAATATAAAAGAAACTAGAATTGGAACGTAACTAAATTCTTCCGTAATAATTGTTTCTCTTATTCTCAAGACTTTTTTAAAAATATTTTATTATTTTATTGTATCGATTGCTTTCAAAATACGTAATATTATTTTCTACCGTTCAGAAATATCTGAAAACATTTTTGTAGTACGCTCGCAAATATCTTATCCATATAGATTCTAACATTTAGTTTATACATAGATTGCTAAATCAAATAAATTAAGTTTCCCGAAATGAAAATAATGAAACGAAACAGAAGAAAATTTACTTTATTTCCAAAGTTTTTACAATGGCGACCTAATTTACTTATTTTACATTTCTCTTCGCTCTTTCTCCTCCTTAATATTACACGGATGAGTCGATCTGTCGATAAATTTGTGCATTGTAAGCGTCCCTTAAGTTAATAGTATAATCTCCCCTCTACTGTAGTACTGTATCTCTGTTGAGTTCACAATCCAGGTGTACCACGTAAAATTTCAAGAGGGAAATTAACAACTTATTTTCCCTTCTTATAACCTGTGAAAAATTACATCGAACGACGTAATCAGTGCAACATAGAAACTAGCTGTTTTAAAGCATCCGCTTTCTTTAAATTTTCTCGTTCGATTCTGTCTTACTCACTGGATATCAATACCCAATCACTTTTTTTAACGTATTATAATTTTTATTAAAACTCATAACTAAAAAGCGATTTGATCTTAAATTAGTATAAGTTTTACAAAGTTATCTTATAAGGAACTTTCTTTCAAATTATTAGGTTTTTGTTTTGGAATTAAGTTTTTTATTCTGTTTTGAGATCAAGATCACCCAAAAACAAGTTACTCATTGTATGATTTTGTGAATGATCAATATTTTAAATAAAAAGTCTCTACATTTTAAAGCTGAGGAAAAGATCTCCCAATTTACAGTTCGTAAAATTAAGTGAATAAGCCAATTAGATATTGTTTTCGTTGAAGAAATATTTCTAGAATCAATTATTTTCAGAATTACATTAAACACATACATTAAACATTATAATTGAAAGTTAAGATATAAATTAAATTCATCACAGCTCCACGTTAACCATTTTAATTGACATCGTGCATCCAACCTCGTTAATAATTTAAACGGGAAAAATGAGGCCACGAGAATAAAATAATTTTATAAAGGTATGAATGAACTTTCCGTACATTTCCTTCCCATAGAGAAAATAAAAACGATCTTGCTTCTTTTTTTCTTTATGAATTCTGAAAACAGCCTTGGTTTGCTTTCTATAACAGGTCACCTAAAATTTAAGGCGTTAATTTTTTTTATTGTTATATTTCCGACTGTCATGCACAATGAGGGTAATGAAGATGGTAAAGGGTAATAGATGAAAATGAGAGATAAAAGAAACGCCAACCTGATCGAGAATCGAACCACGATCTTCTGGCACAGTAGCCAGTTGTACTGACCATAACACCAACGGCCAGGTCATTGACAACGGCCAGAGTGGTTAACAAAATAATGTTGAAAGTAGTCTATTAATTAAACTCCTGTTATTCGTCAATAAACAGTATAGCATTCTATAAAAAACTTAAACTAGACTTAATAAAAAAATTTATATGAATGGGGATACGTATTCTTGAACTACATTGACTTTCCAGTAACCTAAAATTATAAAAGAATGCTACCGACCATTTTGAAAACAATGTCACTTTTATAAAATTATAAAATTTCAGAACAATCTTATTAGAGTGTTACTGGATACTGTCTCTAAATTTTATTTCCACTGAACCTTATGATATTCAAGTGGCCATAAATTTTTATAAGATAATAACTTATAAAATATTTTTAAGAAAGGTTGCTCATTTCCTCTATTTTAGAAAAGGAAACGGTTACTTGCCCATTGCTTTGAGAAAGTATGCTAATGTTGAATAAGATAAGCTACTAGGAAGTTTCCTTTTGAATTTCTTATTAAACATATATTTTAACACTCCGTTTCAGTAAAAATAAATAGTACCAAATTACACCACCTACTCTGTTGTGGCGGTAACAGATTTGGCCTTATCACACACTCACTTCTTTCTACATTTACTCTCTACGGTTGCTAAAATCAATGATGAATTTTTAAAAGCCATAGTCCGAGCCTTGATTGTAATATGTTTTATTCAGTAGAGTAAATCATGAGTTGGTGTCGGTTATAAGAATTTTTATTAAATTTCTAGACGCTGTAGTTTATTTCAATTACGCTTGACTTTTTGTAAATAATAAAAATTGCCCATGTCTTTGTGCTCAACTGGCGTAAATAATATCGATTTTTTTGACGCCGTAACTTAATGCTTTGTTGTATTTAACTGAATATTAACCAATTGCGAATACTTAATTATTGACATAACTTTCCCATATTTAGTTGCATCTTTACACAAATAAAATATATGTATAAGCTGCTGAAATCAGGTATTCCAAAAATTGAATCCGTTTGTTCAATCTCAGCTTTCGAAGGTGAAAGAGAAAACGTGAGGAGGAAGAGAAGTCCAATGATAAATAATATAAGTGATCTCGGGAATGATCTTAAAATAGGCTAATAAAACTCACAAATAGTAATAATTTTACAAAAGCTTGCGGGTGGGTTTGTATTTTATAATTTTATTTCCTCAGGCAATAATTTATACAAAAGACTTTATTATTATAGTCCTTGTAAATTGAATTGTTGAGTGAGGGAATGGTTAACTAAGGGCTGCCCTTGTTTGGCCCACAATCCCATCATTTTGAGCTTTTGTGGAGTCATCATGAGTGATTTATCATAACAATAAAGCTTTCCACAAACTAAACGTCGTTTATTAGTTGTTATTGTTATTGTTATTTCACGGCATAAGCCACTTGGCCTGTTTGGACAATAAAGTGTCTTTTTTTATTAGAAAGCCGTAAATAAAATAAATTATTCCCAACGCTGTAGATGTCCTCTGAAGCTTCTCTTTCTCTCAGACCTGTATTCCAGAACCCTCTTTGGAATTCTATCTCCCTTCATTCTTTGAGGATGCTCGATCCATTTATTCCGATAATATCAGATTATGTTAGTTACACTATTTGTCTCCAGCATTTTCCTTAGATCGCATTTAAAATTCTGCCGTCCCTCGTTCAACTCTTAAATTTTCGTAGAAATGCATCTCTGCAGCTTCAATTTCTCTTTTTCTTCCAATACTAGCCCAAGTTTTCTGCCATACAGTGGTTTCTAAACTCCCATTATGTCACAAAACTCATCCAAGTACATTTGTTAGCTCAGTTTTTTTTGTACTAGCAAATGTTTCACATATTTTTTAAAACAATATGTTTTTTGTCACCAAATCTTTCTCTGTTAAAACCAATTTGGTAACCAAAGTAATAAAATATTCTAAACAGATCAATAAAATATTATTAATCACGATCTTGAATATTTTCAGGGTTCTTTCTTATAAAATTTACTCAAATTTTACAAGAAGTGTACTCACATTGTTGTTAGGAAGTTTCACTTTAAATTAAAGAGCTGGACGTGTCGAGCTAATCGTTGTGGATAATAAATTAAGGGTTGCAGACAACTGTCAATACCGTGTAGTTGATCACTATGTCAGCTTAAATCTTCCACTTTAATTGACGATTAAGTAGAAGTTTTGAAACAACCTGTCCATTTGCAATATTATAAAACATGCTTTCAGAGTTTTTATTTCTGATATTTTTATTGAATTGCTCCTACTCCTGTGACTTATTTTGTACATGCTCCTCCACTTAAAAAAAATTTAATTTTAGGCACATGACTAGGTTTTTTTATAAGACATAAAATAAAATTTTAGTTGATGATAAAAAATATTTTGAAGATACTGGGCAAAGCATTTTCTACATTTATTCAATTCCTTCATATATTTTTGTTCCTAAATCTGATGGTGTCTAAAAAAAAATAGACATGCATTTTACACTATGCTTGACGGGCAGGATTCTATGGTAGTACAAAAATGAAGGGCTGCAGAAAATAATTAAGAGACCTTTTAATCGTATATCAAAGATGCAAAAATAAAAATGACAGTTAAAGTGATAATTTGTACTATCCAATTAATGGATGGACTTGAATAAAAAATAAACCTGTCAGTGTACATTGTCAATATAATTACAAAAATATTGAGACAATATTTAAAGGAAATATGTGTTCGAGAATTTTCGAGGACCGAGGTTTTAAAATTATTAATTAACGCAAATAATAAGAGTGATAAATAGGGTTTCCAAGAATTAGGTAGTTATAAATGGTTATAGTACAAAAAGGCCTGCCTATTGTTGTAAGACTATTGTGAAAGAGCCGGGAGGGTACCTATTTAGATAATTTTTGTTTATAATTTGTTAAGATTTATCCAAAAGCCGTCAGAAGGATTTTGTATTTTTATTATTACATTAAAAATCTCTATATCTCACTTACATAAGTGAGCCGGTTTGTTTAGGGTCAGTTTTAGATTTGTCTGTGATCCAGTGAGCGAATTGCGTAGTGCGAACCGTGCGTTAGAGAAGGTCAACGTTACTGTGTGAATTACTGTCTATTGTTTAACGTTACTTCTGTATCTTTTGTAAGTAGTCTTTAGTAAATTGGTTAAGTTTATTTATGGTTATCAGTTCATTATAATTAGTTTGTTATTTATTATAAGTAAAGTAATTGTAATCTACTTGTAGGTTTAAGACACTTTATTAATTATAATTTTTAGTTGTAATAAATACTTATAATTTTATACTATAGTGTGTAAATTATTTAATTTACCCAGATCCCGAAACGGACCTTAGAGATAAGTGTCGCAATATTACTTCAGTAACCACATTTCGGACACCTGAAGTTTTAAGTGCAATTCAATGTTAGCACTACATGCAACCAATACAATAAAAAAGTAAGCAAATGAAGTGAGAAATTACAGATAAGCAGTTTCAGTATTCTGGATGGTGTTTGTAAGGGAAGCTTATTTCAAGTGCATTAAGTGGCTTAATTCTCGTTTACAATAGATCGAACAACACTGCTTGTATTATGAAGACGATAAACATACTATTTTAATTTTCTAGGGAGACTTTAACGGAATTACGCTGGGACCCTTAAGTTCCTCATCTAATTCACAATATAGTTTCACTTGAACTCTATTTCCTAGTTTCTCTTGTGCAACTAATCCACTTTATAACTATCAAGTGCTACATTATTCTGTAAATATGAGCTTCCTTTATTTTTAATGATTGAGATAGAATAATTATAAGGGGTATATTTAAATTAATTAAAATTTCTTTCCTAAATATTTAAAATACGTTTAAGAAATGGCTTAAGATACTTAATTAAATTGTTTATTCAGTTTAATGAGACTAAACGTCAATTCAATAATAAAAGGTTTTCTTAGCTTATTGAAGTTGTCAGGTCTCCTATTTAATTCGTTCAAAAGAAAACAGGCTTGCATTTTCGGAAATTATTTTTTCTTTGTGAATAAAATTGTTCCAAAAAATTTGTATAGCTAGACGAGTGTTATAAAAGGCAGGAAAACCTTTTAACCGCTGAATAAAAAGAGCAACAAGGCAAATAATAGAGTAATCAAAGCGCAGCTTTATCACTGCATCAAAAGATTCTTATACGGCAATTGATTCCGCCCGCACGGTTGTCAATAACCGTTTTTTACAACAAAGGGAAAAAGAAAAGAGACGTAACTGGGGTTTATTGATAAAGCATTATTCAGAAATAAAGATACGAAAGGATAAAATGTTTGTAACGGTCTAATTTGTAATTTTATGTCGTATAAAGATTTTCAAACTTACAAAACAGAATAGAATACCTGGAACCTTTCCAGTTAGTTCAATAAAAATTATGAACATAATTTATGGGAATTTATAGCACATTGTGCTATCAGATCTTCCTCTGCCCGGATCTACATCGGAGTTCCCAAAAGGTGTTAATCACCGTCTCTCTTGTAGTAATTCGGGTGTTTCTCCGCCGTTTTCTGTTTTTTTTTTGTTTTACTAAATCCTGTACCGAGATGAGTTAAACGAATAGGCCTAGATAAATAAATGAATTGATAGAGCATGTTATAGGCATACCAATGAACAAATTAAAATGGTAATTTTCTACTCATTCTTTGAAAGTACTACTTTGCTAGTTTTCTTCGAAATCTGTGATATAAATTATGATTTGTGAGTAACAACACCCGAGTTGAAGCTGTAATTTAAAAGAAATACAACTAAAATTCAATAAGTAAGTATGGATTGTTCTTATAAAATTCAAGATGCACCTGAAAATAAAAACTTTTACATAGGAGACATAAAAGTTAAAATTTCGTTTAAGGAAAAAATATAATGCAACTTTACAGATGGTGTTCATCAAGTTCCACCACAAGATTGGTCAAACATCATCTTGTCATTAGTTTTTTGTTGAATAAATTATAGTCAAAAGTGTTTTAAAAATGTAACAGGGAAACCATGATGTACACAAAAACTTATATCCATAATTTATTTAAGGTTAAACAGCGACATCTGCTTTATTTGTACACCTTGATCAAATCAGCCTTTTATTTTGTCAATTTTCCATAAAATTCATACTTCGACTGATTTAACTCTGTTCCACCAGTAATAGTTACGCAGTTAAAATATTAAATTTAAATTAATTACAATTTATAAAATTTAATAGGTTTACTAAATTGTTCTTTGTTTTATAAATTTCATTTCTTTTTCTATTCCACTGAAAATAATTTAATTTGTTAAGTGAACATGCGTGCGAGTACGAAAGATATTCTCTATCCTAGATTGTTTGCTGAGAAATTTAGATAGGCTAAAGTAGAGTGTACTGTTGTAGACATTTGCAGAGTGTACTAGTAACACTATTACAGAAGTAGTCTTGAGGGCACGAGATAGAACGGGAGCGTGGTTGGCGTTCCCGGACGGCAAGAAGAGGTTGTGCGCTTCAGTTGAGCCAGTCACTCGGCTAATGTGAGAAAGGCGAAGAGATACAGCGGGAAGGGATTGAATTTAGGAAAGTTCGGATCAATGCGCAAAGAAGTTAGTGAAGAGAATAAAAGAGAACTGAAAGGCTTCTTTTGTATTCATTTTTTTCTGTGTCATATAAAACTAAAAACCTATATCTCTACAAGATAAATGTATATTTTGTTATATAACTTGTTCAATTATTTCTGATTTGATTTTTAGAACACCTATGGTATATTTCCATACTCATATTAAACATAATTTAACTTAAATTACCTCGCGTAATAAATACTCAGTGTTGTTTCAACTCAAATCATTTCAAAGTTAACACGGTCAAGCCTCCTTAAGCTATAAAACGAAAAACAAGGTACAGTGTATACATTTAATTTGCTTGCAATAATGGGATTTTCTATTTATCTTATATGATGATAACAAAAGCCTAATAAAACTCAAATAATTTAAACATGTTTTTAGCTGGCAGCTAATTTTCACAGAGGCTACAATCCTGTATCACATTATTCAGAAACTCGATTAACAAAGTTGAACAATATGTTAATGAATCAGTGAACTGATTCGGACGCGCGGACTTTAAATGAGAAAATTTAATAAAATCACTCATATTTCGTATTTTTCGAGATAAAACTGATTAACACTAAAACCAGATGAGTCGTATTTACACTGGAATGACATAAATTGCCCGTTTTACTTAGCCTATAACATATTTTCAATATAGTAATAACCACAGCGAAGACAAGAAATTTATTTCTACTCGCTTTAGGATAACTGTTAATATTGATAGTTTTATAAAGTTCAAGATAAAATTAATGTTTATGTGGTAAATAATAATCAAAAAATTATTATTACATGTAAGTGGTAAGAAATATTTGAACGCAATATGTCTTATAGTGGAATCTAATAAACAGTTTAAAAACCGATATAAAAATTCTGTTGGCGTCCAGCCAATATTCCTGCTGCTCTCTTCACAAACAATATTGAAATTCAACCTATGAAATAGCTTGCTGGTGAGGAACTGAGAAACAAAACCGTTTTAAATATTTTAAGTTTATTTTATTTTTAATGTCTAAAAAATGCTTTTAAATTTAACATTTTATGCTCGTTCATTTGTAGGTGACCATACGTTTTACGAATTTAAGGAACCTAAAAATTATTTGGTCAACAAAATAACTAAAAATTTAAGCAACTGAGTTCGTCTTTTGATCGTGCCTTACAGATATTACGAGAAAAGAACAATACCTAGCTTTATGTAACCCAAATCTATGATTCAGCCAAGTTTCAATTCTTCAGTCAAAGCAAACAGGTTTTAAACGAAGGTCTTCCTATAAGATTAAGCTATCCATCCTAATGTTATTTAAAACCTATTCTAACATAAATCTTGTTGCCATCAACCCCGTGAAAACTGAGTAAAAATCTGAACATTAATTTATTGCGAAGATCAAAAATTAATTACTACTCTTGAAACCGATCCATTGTTACCAACCCAATTTCATTGCAAGATAAATTCTGTATAAGTCGTTGCTTGTTTTAGATTATGTAAACCACATATCCGTAACACATAACTATGAATAGGGATACACGTAAAAATTGAATATGAATTGGAAAATTAATCAAAAAATTTGCCATTTAAATACGACTTAGCTTTCATTAACTTGTTTGGTAATTAAACTAAGGGTTGTAATAATAGACCGTGGTCACCACATAAAACTGAGTTTTCAAGTTTGCTAATGATAAACTTAACCATGAGTTTGAGCCTGAAAATAGTGAAATAAGATGTCATGAAAAACTCACAGATTAAATTAAAGATTTTGCAACTTACAATTAAACAAAATCTTAAAACGGACGTTTATTAAAGTAAAATAGTATAATAATAATAATAATACTCGTATTAAATAGTAATTAAATATTAATAGTAAATAGCAGAGTAAATAAAATAAATAGAAATAGTATAATAGTAATAAAAGTAAAATTAGTGTAAAATAGGTAGGTGTTCCTGATTAAATTCCTTGTTCGTTTCCACTTCATTCTTTCTTCACACAGTCTACTTTCAACATGGTTGAATGCACGCATTCGAGAGCGTTTAAAAACCAAGCAGTTGTGTTACCAATATTCATGGTCAGTTTGAGTAGTGCTGGGTAAGTTTATTGGATGATACAAATATGTGCTTGTATTTTATCTGTATTGTGTATGTATGAGTGAGAGAAAGGTTGGGAATTGTGACTGCTTCGTACGTAGTAACAGGATTATGAAGCCCCACCGTTGCAACATACGGCTGTTAACAGGAACGACTCAACACCCATCGCTTGTCTCTCCACGATCACCTCCACTCTCTCACCAGAACAACCCTCCTCTTAACTGATACTATATATGAACAATTACAGCGTATCCTATACAATTTGCATTGAAACACTCTGTGATAGGTAAGCTCTGGTGACCAGGTGAATTAATAACGACAGCTCATTAATGTACTCATTATAATTAATGAAACTACTAATCCAATTACATTACATAATAGTAACATTTATATAATTCCCATGTCACTCAAAAACAAAAGAAATATCTGAAAAGATCATCATTATTCATTTATTTCGTCGTCTCGAAGAAGTTAATTAGCAAAAGTATAGGCTTACACCTTTTAATAGTTAACGTTGGTGACAAATTATTGTAAGAATTCATGGAACTACAACAGTTAATGCCACTCCACACAGCACTTGGCGTGTGTGGCTAGACGTGGCTAGCCACTGTTAAAAATATCGCTTCATGTTTATCAAATGAGACTGTTCAAACTGCAGGGCCACGACCATGTGCCACGCCAGCTACACTGAACACACTGAGCGATCTTTTTGACACGTCTTTAGCCCACGCATGCGCACAGCGAAAGGTAGGCCTCATGGCAATCGCCAAGTACTACACTCCTGTAGCTGGTGTCGGTTTTCCTTGACACCATCAACCAATATCAGGACCTCATTATCTAGTCATGACTTAACTTAAAATAAGTTTTGAATTTGCCATTGCCCGCATGAAGTGATGATAATCCCCGTAATACTTGCTTTCCTATTGATTGGATATACCCAATCATTTCTTGATGCCAAAGAATACAACAAAACCAGCTCATCACAACTACTACTGCTGGAGTCATTATATCGTGGTAAGCCGCATGAAAACCCAAATTCACGCCTCGGGACCTTCGAAGCTGACAGCTTTCTAAATACTGACGAAAATTGTGGCCGGTATAGCTGAGCATCGCAACAAATCACTGCTATGTAAATTGGCACGTGGCCGGCGTGGCGTACATCCAATAAGCACGCCACGTGTTGTGTGAAATGGCCTTTAGAACATAATCTTTAAAACACGTAGGTTAAAAAATTAACTTGCGAAGATTTATTTAAATACCGGCAAATGGGTCATAACTCCTATTGTTGATCTCTTCTAAGCATTAAAGTACTTTTTATTTCGTTCCACCACCAACTCATTCAATCATTATTTTATAAGAAGTTCTGAATCTTAATGAAACCAAATAAAGAAAAAGGATTATTTTATACCGAGAATAATGTAGGCTTCAACTATAAAATACCCTTAGGTACGATGCTAAGTCAATTATTATCCGCAATGTAGTTATAAAATTTTATTGTAATCAAATAGGAAACTTATAACATCATTTTATTTATTTATTTTATTTTATTTTATTTTTATTTATTTATTTTTCGACATAGTCCCCTTGCTTTTCAACGCACTTAGTCCATAGTTGTTCAAGTTTCCTGATGCCTTCATAAACGAAGGTTTTTGGTTGAGATGCGAGCCAGGAATGCACCGCTTCTTTCAATGCCTTGTACGAAGTAAATCGACGGCCCCTTAATGCCTCTTTGAGTGGACCAAACAAGTGATAATCAGAAGGAGCAAGATCGGAACTACATGGAGGATGAGCCGGTACTTCAAAATTGAGTTTCTGGAGCGTTTCAGCAGTATGCGGACGGGCGTTGTCGTGCAACAACACAACACCTTTTGACAGCAGTCCTTGGCATTTGCTTCGAATTGCACGCTTTAGCTTGGCAGTAAGCATCTCACTGTAACGTACACTGTTTATTGTTGTGCCCCTTTCCTGATAATGTTCCAGTACTGGACCTTGTGAGTCCCAAAAAACGGTAAGCATCAGTTTTCCTGCGGACGGTTGGGTCTTGAATTTTTTCTTGCACGGCGAATTTGGATGTTTACATTCCATACTCTATCGTTTACTCTCCGGCTCGTAATGATGGATCCATGTTTCGTCACCAGTAATGATCCTGTCTTAAAAAGTTGTCCCGTTCGTTACCATAGCGATCCAAATGTGTTTTTCAGATGTCCAAGCGCGTTTGTTTATGCAACAGTGTCAGTTGTTTTGGGACCCATCTTGTACAAATTTTATGAAACCCAAGTGTGTTGTAAATGATTTCGTAGGCAGAACCGTGGCTAATTTGAGACGATGTCCTTTTCGTCAACAGTTACTCGACTGTCTAAGAGAATCATTTCACGTGATAGCTCAATGTTTTCTTCATTTACGGCGGTAAACGGTCGTCCGGCTCCTTCATCGTACGTAACACTGGTGCGACCATTTTTGAATTTTTCAATTCATTCGTAGACACTCCGTTCTGACAAAACACTGTTCCCGTACTATACCGAAAGTCTTCTATGAATTTCGGCCCCTGATACACCTTCCGACCATAAAAAACGGATCACTGAACGTTGCTTTTCTTTGGTGCAAATAGAAAGCGGAGCAGCCATGATTAACAGCACGACAGCGATAACGAAACTAACCTAGCAGCTTGAAACTTGCATACATATAGACCACAGATAAGCAAAGCATGCGTCATCAACCCAACACGACAGTACTGCCAACATAAACAAAATAACTAAATAAATATAAAGTTAATAAATATTAACGTTATAATAATAACTTAAATATAATAATGAATAAATATTAAAATTATAATAATAACTTAAATATAATAATGAATAAATACCTATTAAAGTTATTATAAACATAACTAAATTGCGGATAATAATTGACTTACCCTCGTACATATACTTTCATTAATAATAATCCAAATAACTACCTGTAAAGCATCTAAGCCTAAAAAACCTAATAATTTCATTATCGGAAGTAACACTTATGAGTGAACTGCTTCTTCAAGTCATTTCTTCACTATTAATAATCACACTTATCGTTGTATTTTATTATACAAAAATAAGTTAAATAATTAAAAGAAAAAACTGT
The DNA here is from genome assembly GCA_035578175.1 of Catonia carolina. NCBI lineage: Eukaryota > Metazoa > Arthropoda > Insecta > Hemiptera > Achilidae > Catonia > Catonia carolina. The sequence goes on along the minus strand of JAQMRL010000001.1, from coordinate 122,122,267 downwards.
AATTATAAGAACAGAATAAACCCCTTTTGTTCGGGCGAAAACAAAAAACGCCAGAAAACAAAATTGGCATTGGGGAAACAAAAAAAACTCCAACAGGAGGGACTGCAGTGATGTGATACCAAAATTAAATCGAGAAAATAGTTTACTAAGAATATTTTAATAAGATGTTAAATAAATAGAGTAAATAAAAATTACGGTTACAAACAATTTCATCATTAACGGACAAAGTTATACAAGCGCATAAATGATTTTTAAAAAAATAGCCAAATTTCCAAAAAAAAAAAACAAAATACTTAAAAAAATATAAATACATAAATATATTTAATTACACATGCTTAGTACTGGATCCAGTTTAAAAAAAAATATAATAAAAAAAGGTTGATAATTAATAATAAATGTAATAATAAAAGAAACGATTGAATTTTCAATTAGGATAGGCCTCTTAAATAATGAATTGATAAAGTTGAAAAATAAATTAATTAGCAAGGAATCATAATTAATTTGGCTTTAAGATGTTTATTTAGATAATATAAAAATAAATTATTATTTGTTTTAATAAGAATAGTTCTTTTTATTTTAACAAAGCCAATTGGATAAAACCAAAATGCAAATAAAAAAAATGAAAGTAATGTTATACAAACAAAGTATAATTTTAAAAAAAGATTTAGGTAGAAAAGATTAAAAAAATTTTGAATATGGAACTAGATTAAGTCCACACATTATTATCGCAAGATACAAAGTAAAGATGAAATTTAATTTTTATCATAACATAATTTTATATAATAAATGCTTCAAGGTAGTTTTTAAAAAGACGAATTACATCGCCGATAAGAAATTTTCGGGTTACGAAAAGCAAATACATATCGGATGCCCCTTGGCCCAAACAGGATTACTTTAATTCTTGCACAGAATAGCTTTAGTCAGGGCTTGACAAGGATCCATCCCAAATTAGATTTAATTCTGCCCCAAACTGGGTCCCTGCAAAGAGCAGAAAAACCAGGACTTAGTAAAGAAGAAGGCTACCCCAAAACACCAAAAAAAGGTAGTCAAATCCCATAGGCTCAAAAGTTCATATTAAAAAAAATTTAAGATAAGGTTTAAAATACCCAAAGGTTTACAAAATTTACAAAATTTTAAATTAAACATTTTCGGCTACCATGGGTTTTAACTACAAATAAAAAAGAGAGACTTACCGGAACACGGGAAAGCAAAAAGGTCAAGACCAACATCAGCAGAACGCACCCCGAAAAAAACTTAAAAAACATTAACGACACAAGTACCAAAACACGTCAGACGCCATGACCTTTCGCTGCAAGAAGGACGAGACACGCAAAATTTACCTAAAAAGAAAACTCGGTTTGACGTCACGGGTCCCCTCCAACAAGGAGCAGGAGAACCAGCACCGTAGATAAAACAGATGGCAGCGAACGGTAAGCAAAAGCCTAAAAGAGCGAATCAATTAAGAGATAACTAATTAACGTCGACAGAGCAGATAACGAAAAATTAATCCAATTAGAACAATGAGAGGAAAATTAATTATTAAAATAAATTGTAACATTGAAAATAAATGTTACACAGAAATGGATGAAAATGATAATCAGAAAGTATCGAAAATATAAAACAAAGAAAATTCGGTTTTGTTTTGCTTTAGTTTGCAAAAATGCGTAGATAATCTGAATACTTAATTCAGATTAGTTATAGAGCACAAAATATAATTTTTGTTAAATCATACAGATGACTTTTTTTATACAATCTATAAGTTAATTAATAAGTGCAGTTAAATTAATCTAAGAGTATTATTATTGTTATTATTATTATTATTATTATTATTATTATTATTATTATTATTATTATTTTAGAAAAATGTTTAATAAGGTTTTACTAAAATCATTTTTATTATAATGTTGTATTATTTATAGTTACTAAAAGCATGCTTGTCTTTTTTCCAAGTCATTACTAGAAGTTAGTCGTTTATGTTAGTCGTTTTACGTTTTCAAATTGGTTTACAGAACAGTACGGAATGAATACAGTTAAGTGAGTAACAATAATTAATAGCATCAATAATGAGTTAAAATAAAAACAGCATGATTAGCAGGACCTACTTCATGCACATTGCAGTCATGCATCGGTTCACTTTGTTTGTTATTTGTTCATTCATTACGAAACTTATTCGGTAAATATAGGAAGGAAAGTATTGTTTTCATGTCGATTTTTCGAAATCGAGTATTCACCGGATCGACACGTTTTCCGACCCCCTGAATCCAAAAAAAAAACATATTTTTAGCGATTGGTTTGTGTGTGTGTGTGTATGTGTGTATGTGTGTGTGTGCGCGCGCGCGTGTGTGTGTGTGTGTGTGTGTGTGTACAGAATATCTCAAGAATGGAACATCGTTCGAACTTGAAACTTATAACTTAAGTTACATACTACTACCGGACCCAACACGAACATTTTCATTAAAATCGGTCAACCGGAAGTAGTAGTTTATTCGTGTAATTTTTCACTTTTTTGCGATTTTCTCAAAAACTGGTCCTACGATTTCTTTTAAAATCACCTGATTTACTAAATTTTTTGTGTTCTACAAGATAGGGTAGGTGCCATGTTCACTGAAAATCTTGGTGAGGCTGTTTTGACGTAAAAAATAGTTTTTTTAAGATTACGGCTTTAATATGCATTTTTTTCACGAAAACGTGTGAAAAATCGATTTTTTTAAGACTTCGGCCTTAGTATGCATTTTACGACAAAAGTATATATAATCAAATTTATAGTAAATTAAACGATCTACAACTTTTATTTACAAAAGTTTTCTCTACAGAGCCTAGTTTAGCGTGAAAGAGTGATTATCCGTATTTTTAAGCCAAACTGGGTTCGATTTCCATTTTGCGTCTTTCACTCATGATTAAAATAAGGTTATGTTTTTTAGGTTAGTTTTTAAGGTTGTTTTTGAGGTTTCTTTTTGAGGTTTTACTAAAATCATTTTTGCTATAATGTTATAGGCCTATTATTTATAGTTACTAAATGCATGTTTTTTCTTTTTCCAAGTCATTACTATATTTTCTTTTCCTCTCTAATTCTCATCCCTCTATATTTCTCTTTCTCGTCCAGTTCTCCAACTTTCATCTCTCCTTCTTCAAAAAATCAATTGGCTTAGACTTAGACGTTTTGAGTTATCTGGGCTGGAAAACTAAGCAGCGTGAATGACGTAATATATTCGTAGTTGGCTTCATCTGGCATCTTTATCAAGTGACATAATTTTACAAATTAGCATTTAAACCGACAGCTGTTTAATTTGGCTACCCTGGAGATCGGCTTAATTCATGGAAAAAATACACAATTTTTTATACTTTATTTGAGAAAATCTACAACTGTTTTAACATTAAACGCAACCAACAGTTGTAATGTCAGTGTTTTTACAGTTAAGAATTATTTACAAACAGTTTGACAAAAACTTTCAGTAAATGTGTTAAAATTGTTGGATATATCTTGAAGAAGACAGCACTCAGCAGCGTTGCTTCCGTGTAATCGTTTTGTTTTAAGTGATAAAAGTATTCTTCTTGAGTCCTGACGATGAACAACTTTTCATAAATACGGAGAAATACTTAGTTTTTGTTATAAAATTGATGGACGAGGTGAATGAAGGTGTGAAAATAGAGAATGAAGACGTGATATGTAAAAAAAATGGTGTGTTTAACTGATAATTGAATATTAATTTGATGATTGCGTTTTTAGATTAATGAGTGTTATAACCATTCGTAATATAATTTTGTGCTTTCAATCTTGAAAGGATGGTTAAACATTTTTAATTAGGTAAACCGGAATGGAAGATTTAATATTCGCGCCTTTTTGAGTCTTTCATTTTCAATATTGTCGTCGAGAAGATTTATAGGCAAGTGAATAGGATGAGTGTCTAACTTGTTTAAATACTTTTTACTCCGACTGCTAATGTCTTCTCTCACCGTAGGTATGTCCAAGTTATGGTGGAGTACTTCATTAGGCACATAGCAAGGTGCATACCAAATTAGTCAAAGAAACTGCGATTCGAATCTCTGTAATATTTCTACATTAGAAGTACTTGCCGTACCCCAGAGTTCAATTCCTTAACTCCAAACTGGTTTTATCATCACCATGTACAGTGTACTTTATTTTCTGAAGAAAACTGTGACCGCCTCCCAAGAAGCCAATACAGTTGTCGGAATTTGAGTCCAAGTAGTTTCCGTTTGGTTCATATAGTCTATGTTTACTCCACGTCAATCGCCTGTCTAGATAGATGCCTAAGTATCTCACGTCATCTGAATGTGGAATTACGTTGTTGAAAAATGTTACACGGTAATGTCAGTAGCATTATTAAATTGCCATTTTATCTCTTTTTCGAGGAAGTCCCATAGTAACAGCCCCTCAAGGCAACTCAAAACAGGTCTCTATTTCATAGCTAGGTGGGTTGTGTGGTAGATGAGGAGAAAAGGTGATTGAATTTGTGAATTTTTTTGATAAAGTAGTTTGTTATGGAATTGTGTTTATAGGATTTTTATTCTTTCTTGTACTGTTTCAATGTTAAATCTCTGTGTAATGTGTTGTTACTAAAGTATGCTGAGTCGTCTATGATTATGCGTAAAGTTTGTCCTGGAATGACTGAACATGTTGAATTTTTTAGTAGTAGGTACTTACGTTACTGAACCGTAGGTCCAAATAGGACGAAGAAGTATTGCAACACTATAATTGCTGAGGAATTAGAAGAGGAGATTCACGGTGTATATGATCGTATAATGTTTTATCGCGCGTTAAGAAATTTTTAATTTAAAATTATTAAATGTATCTTTCATAACTAATTTTGCTGACAATTACTATAAGCAAAGTAACGTTTAATAAATTATTAATCAAGAAGATAACGTTTGTTAAACTGCTTCACAAAACTTAATATAGTGTATTTCGTTTTGTTACACGATTTCAATCATTACCATTATGACGTATTGCAAAAAAATTGTATTCAATAATTTACAGAACAGAAGTAATTTGTCGTCATTTAAAATTGGTATTGAAATTGGTTCCGGTGGAGGTGTTTTTTCTTTGTTTGATATAGCAGCCAGTGGTCGAGCTTTATAAAATAAAATTGGGTTATAGCAGGAAAAAAGCTCTTTACTTGATATGAGGAATGATGCGGTGGTGATGGTGTGGTGCGTGGTGAACGGAAGGTGTGGTGTAGTTTGTTACCAACCAAACTGATATAAATTTCCCTAACAAGCATAGCCATCAGTTCCCATGGGTAAAACCTACTGTGTGCTTTATTATTGCCTGTTCATTCTATCGTATCGCTTCCCTTTGCACCGATGCACTTCGTTATTTTGGTTCAAAGCCCAAAAATATCCCAAAATTTCATCTATTTTTTTGTAATTTTCCACCGTAGTAAATAAATTATTTCTTCTTTCTCTAACCTACATATTGCGCTGCCTAAAAGAAAAAAACAGTCATATGTGTCTGGTTTTCATGGCGCACGAAAGTTCATTTTGAAATCATATGAATTCGTTAAATGACCAGTTAAAAATTTTTATGAACAATGAACAGTTGAAAAATCTGATTTGAATGCCCGCAATACCCTATATTACTATCTAAGTGATACTTGTATATTTTCTGCTTAAGATTAACATTGCAGTATTGCTTCACTCCAAAAAAAGAATTTTCAAGTCAGTAGGCCTACTTATTTTACAATTTATAAAAAATGAAAATCAGCAGTAATTTATGTTTTGAATCCAACAACCTAAATCATATCCAAAACAAACACCCTACAAGAATTTCACTTGCTCGATTCTCCAAGTTTAGAAATTGAAAAATTTATCTTACCCGTTTCGCCTCCCACTCCTTTGGTTGATATAAAGATCTGCTACAAGTTTTTATAATTTCTTAGCTACATTCTGAAAAGGTGAGTTGTTTTTCTATAGAGTAGGTAGAAAGTGAAAAAGAAGTAAAGGAAGCCAATCATCCACCTATGTTTGGACCTCTGTGATATTTATAAAAAAATTTAACAAAAAAAAAAATAATAATACAGAAGAATATTACGCTAAATTTTAATTACAATATGTGAATAACGCAAGTTCAAAAGATTAAGTCTCTTGAACCTTGAATTTACAACGTCAGTTTTGGCTAAACTATAACGTTTTTAGTCATTACTGCTGAGGACAATTTTGTTAAACCTCCATTATAAATATTTTCAATTATACACTGCACACAGTTTTTAACATCCCTTACATAAATGAAAAAATTCACCAGATATATATTTGGTACAGACATATATATCTGTGATTTAAATCAAAATTAGAGAATAATAGTGAGCCATAAAATAACATACTTTTTTTTTACTTTTGAAACCCCATAGGATCACTTTAGTTCAAATTCAGGTTTGTTCCAGGGTTTGGTTACTTTGAGAAGCACGCTCTCTTGAGACCACCTTCCTTTCGTTTGGTCCACACTTTCCGATCTTGTCTCCGGTCTTCATCGGTAAACACCCTGTTGTATACTTTCCTGGGTTTTGGTGCACATGTTATCATGTTAGCCTTGACCAGTTGGTCGTATTCTGTTGATTTCGTTAGTAGGTCCTGATTAGTGATTTTAAGTTCCTCCATATCTTGCTGTACAAAGTATAAAATACTTTAATATTGAAAAGTTTTAAATTACTAAAATATTGTAATAATGATGTTCGTCATTAATCCGCGTTCTGAACTGTCTACATTTACCAGGTAACCCTAATAAAAACGTCAGTTTTGGCTAAACTATAGCTGACATTAGACTAGTGTGGGTTCCAAAGCCGAGCATTCTGTACCGAAAAACTTTTCCCTATTAGGTAGATTCGAATAAAAAATATACCATTTAAACCAAATATATTATAGAATCAGATTCTCAACAGCATTTTCTTTAATACCTTTGTTTATTATGTTTTGATTACTGTTTCTTGCCGGTAAAGATTCCTACCGTACAAAGTTCAAACCCGCACGTTTTTTAACGGTTAACAACTAAATGTTTAATTTGAATACTAGACAGTGATTACCGGTGTACTTTGATGGTTGGGGTTCAATTAACCATACTCTCTCAGGAATGTTCGGCCTGGGTCTGTACAAGATAACACCTCGTTTACACGTCATACATATCATCCTTATCACATTGGGTCATGGGGTTGCTTAGTGTTCTAAATTGAACAGATTGCTATTATTTTATAATTTCTATTTAAATCGCTTGTATGTCTGGTGAATTGTTTCATTTAGTTATTGATGTTGAGATCTGTCTGCAGTGTATAATTGGAAATATTATAACGGAGTTTTACTATTAACCACGAAATTGCGGGGCTTCCTAGTAAACCAAGCAGTTGTGTACCTCCACCCGTCCTGCCAATCCGCCCGCCGTGCCCGTGGCAATGGAATTGCTTTACTCAGTCAATGCAGGCGTGACATACATAACGTTTCGTAACGTTTGTGAGCTGTATTTTTAAAGTCAATTTTGTTTAATGTTTTTATATTTATAGGCCTACCGTTTAATTGTTATATGCAGTCTTTCGTTAAAAAAATTTATTTGTTATTCTTCAGTGTATTAAATGTACTCGTATTTTTAGTTGTAAATATGAATGAATTCAGTGATTTTGACGAGCAACCCGGTAAATCGACTACGAACAGCAACCGTCGTTATTGAAAGAAAGACCTTGGAAAACAAAGTAAAGAAATAATCAGTAATGTTTATGTTTTTTCAAAATTTGGCTAACAATCCTGAAGCAAGAACTAAATTAAATTTCTAATTTTTATGATAAGATAATTATAAAAGACAAAAAGTTCGTCCCACTCGGCCAAATACGGCAGCACTGCATTACTATGTAACTAAATCCAGGCTCGAAATTTCATGGTTACCAGTATAACGATAGTGTCTTCAGCAGATTGATTAAAAACGTTATAGTTTACCCGAAACTAACGTTTTAAATTCAAGGTTCAAGAGATTTAATTACTTTATCTAGCTATACAGATATTGTAATCAACATTTAGCATAATATTCTTCTGAATTTTATTTATTCATTTCTTCTTATTTATTTTTTTATCATTATTATTTATTAAATATCAGATATTTAATTTTTTTAAGCTGATACAGCCTTCTATCTCGTTGATCAAAATTGCCAATTCTTCTGAAATTATTGTTATATAGGACTTTGCTTCAGCCGATGTGAATGTACAGTTGCCAAATCTATGGTTCATCAAAACTATCAATTATATCCACACTTCAACGGTTTCCGCACGCTAGTTAACGCCCCATTTTTTGTGTCCAATCACACTTTTCATTTGAACCTAAACGTCCCTTTTATTAATAAAAATATACACGAAATATACCAACGCTTTAAATTCAAATTATATAACACCAACTCATTGATCCACGAAATAAGTTCTCCACATTTGCCAGGCAATCCACATCGTCGACTCACCAGGAGGTGGGGGAGTGACTTAGGTAGACAATCCATACAGACTTAGTTTGATATAGTCCAAATTACACACTGAAAAAGAAAAACGTGATTTATTATTATTATTATTGTTGTTGTTGTTGTTAATTAAATAATCTTAATTGTTATCTTATGAATAAACTGATTTTAGGAATTAACTGCTGGAGTCCTATTAATGGGTGGTGTCTTCCTTTAACACCTAATGTAATGTTTAAAAAGATATTATTGTATGCATATTAACTGGTTGTGAAAAAAATATCACAGAGGTTCAAACGTCGATGAATTATAAACTTCCTATTGTATTTTCACTTTCTTTGCCAGATCAATTATTTATTGTTAAAAAGAAATGAACAAATTATAACATAAGATGAAAAATCTCCTGAACAACATCTGTGAAACACATAGAAGACTACACGGACAACATCCTGCCGACTTATTTTAATACTTTCACGTCAAAAACAAAACAGTCTGTAATAGGTACAAATATTAGAGACTGTACTTTTGACTCTTGCTCATAATCCATCTACTCTTTGCTCTGCAGAAGCAGATTACAATCTGCTTCTGTAGACTTATTAAAACAACAGGAAATCTAATTCGACCAATTTCATTACCAGTATGACTTACATACCGCTAGTAGCATGAAAACTATTAACCAAATTATATGCGATAACAAACATTAACGATTTATATGATTTTCGTGATATACAAATTGATTTGAACGGACGAATTTTTTGGAAAAATTATGAAATTACCGTATTTACTCGTGTATACCGCGCGCATTTATACCTGAAATGGAAGCCCAAAAATTGGGTACGTGTCTTACACGAGTTAATCTAATTTAGAAAAAATACCGGCCATTTTATAAGATAGGGTGAGCGTTATGTACGAGGAAATGACGTTATGAACGAGAAGACAGAGTCGTCCAGTTGGACGTATAATATGACTTTTCAACAGTGGGTGTTTGATTTGCTCAGTCAGTCCCTTTTTCCTAGGAATTTCTGAACTTTCAGGGAATCGTGCAGTAGGTAGAATACAATGTATTCAAATAATGTATTTATTCCAGACTGGAGAAGAAACAACGACAAACTACATTATTTTTCTTGAAATCGTATGGCATTTTGTGGTTATTTCGTTCCAGGCAAAGTATTCGAAAGTTGAAGAACGGTCGCGGGACTACGTATAAAGTAAACAGACAATTCGGTTATGCAGTGTAAACAGAAATGTATCTATTAAAAGCTATTGAAATCGCAAAAGAGTTGAACATAGAAGAGTTCAAGGCAAGCAGAGGCTGGTTGCAACGGTTTTATAACAGACATCAATTTTCAATCAGGCGGAAAACTCCAATGTGTCAACGTTTGCCAGATGCCTATTCAGATAAAGTGGCCCAGTTGCAGCGGCACATTATCAAAATTCGAGAGAAGAAGTCTTTTTTCAAAATCAAATCGGTAAGCAGATCAGACACCCGTATTTTTCGATACACCACTTGATATTATAGTTGAAAGTAAGGGACAAAAATGCGTACCGATTTTAACTAGTGGCAACGAAAAGCAGCATTATACAGTTATATGCTGACGGTATCAGCTGACGGCAAGAAACTCCCATCTTTCATTTTTTCAACAGAACGGCTCTTTCAAAAGTAATTAACTTTCCGCGAGGCCTTATAGGAAGAGCACAAGAGAAAGGCTGGATGGGCAATTCCCTGGTCATGGATTGGACAAATTGTGTATGGAAAAAACTTGCTGGTGATCTCTTACGTTTACGCAATATGTTAGTTCTTGTTTTCTAGTTCTAGTTCTAGTTTCTAGTGTTCTAGTTTTTGAGACCATACTACGGAGAACGTGAAGGAAGTCTACGTTAAGGAAACACTGACACAGTCATCATTTCTGGAGGATGTATATCACTGCTGCAGCCCTTAGAAGTCTGCATCAACTGGCCTTTCAAGACCCCCCTACGATGATCACACAATGAATGGATGGCAAGGGCTGTGCACGAAAATTACACTAATTTTCTTATAAAAATATTTTTCCCTTCAAAGCATGACATCAAAATTGGGGTGCGCGGCTTACACGAGGGCGCGGCATACACGAGTAAATAGGGTATTTGAAATTTCAGTATTTTTCCTTAAATTTGAGAGGCTACTTCATTGTGTTATTGGAATAATGTACGAGTGTATTGGCATTAAGTGCACACTTCTTAAGTAGTTCTAAATAACAGTTGAAATATTGTAAATCTTTACAGTTGTCGTTAGACGAGAAATAAAAATTCTTTACTTTACCAATTTTAGTAAATACGGAAATAAAAAAGATTGTTTAATGGGCTTTTGTATAAAAATGAGAGTATGTTTCATTAAAATGATGGTTTTTAAGTTACTGTAAAATACAAATTATCTCCGCTGATCAATTTATTTAATAAATTTTATATTTCACTTTCGTTACGCTACTTTGTAGCGTACCCATAAAGAAATAAGCTACTATAGATGATAAAAAAACTAGTCTAATAGATTATAATACCGTAATAATTTTCTAACTTAATAACCATCCAATTTGCGCTAAAAGTAACCATTTACCAATTATCTCTATTCCATTTACTAACAAACATAGTAAATAAAATAATCTTTTCTAGTAAAAAAGTCTAGTGGTTTAAATCTCCTCCGTCTTTTTAAATCTGATTTTAGTAAAACGACTGTAGATTTTTCTTCTTTTTCTGGATCCTTTCCAAATCTTTCGTTTAAGAGCAATCTTAGTATACGAATTGTGGGGTCCCTTCTGTTTCCTTTATATTGATTAACGTATTTTCTTAAAGTGTAATCCTGCTATCCCGGGACACAATTTAGCATCAATAAACGGCTTTATGAGTGTGGTTGTACTAATTTTTTATCGTTTTTTCCCATTTTAATTAATTGAGGTCGCATTTTTATGAATGACTCAATTATACCAAAATTTATTTATTTTTTTATCTGAAAACTTTACAGTTTCAGTTCTTGTTAGAATAGTATAAGCATTCTTCATTGCACATTTTATTGCTTGTATCTTCTTTACGATTTTGTCAAATTTTGTTTTTTCTACAAATCTGCTTTATAGATGTAGGCTAGCCTTACAAATTTTTCTGTTTTTATTTGAAGAATATTGTTGCTATTTATTGAAACAATCGATTTTTGTAACAAACGGTGGGTTTGAACTTGTAATAACTTTCCAGACCCTGACTGGGAATCAATCCCCGGACATCCGCTTTTCAGCGTAGTATGCAAATAGGCGGCCGAATGTAAAATTTTGTTTACTTAACTTTATTTACATAGCTTATAAATGTCACTTATATAATGCGTGAATACAGTACTGGCAATTCCCTAGCGGTACTTCAAGGAAAATTAAAATTAAATCATTTAACTTCTCACACAACCTTGTACGTTGAAACCACAATCACGACTACAAATGAAACCAATAAGTATCGGAAGGAGAAATTTGTTGAAATCAGTATGAATTTTCTTATGGTAACTGAATATGTGTCGTAAGAAAAGTAGGTAAAATTTATTTCTTAAAGAAAATGGGACGATCTCGTTGATTTCTGTAAGATTTACATAAATTTCTCAGTGAAAATTGGATGTGACATTATTTTGTGATATATCTTCCGTAAATAATTTCCAAAGATTGTTTAAAAAGGAAAGAGTAAAGAAGGATGTCATACTGACAGATAAAAAACTAAATCTCTCAAATAAACCTTAAATAAACTTTCAAATAAACTTTATACAAATAAAATAAAAGATGACTTCGTTTTAGCAATCACAATTTATTTACATGAGAAATTACGTGATATCGTAGCCTATGTTACTCAGAAAGTACGAAGCTTTCCGACAGTGAAAGAATTTTTGGAATTGGTAGGGTACTTTCTGAGATTGTTTTACACAAAAAAACCATACAAGTGTTCTTCTTTCGTATTGTTAATTAGCCACCATAATAACATGTAATCATTTTTTTAACAAATTAAGTATAAACTACAAAATTATTTGTCGTATATAATATCCTTCCCGTGTAATTTAGTTACATAATTAAACTTGATTAAAATTATAAACCACTTCATTATATACACGTGCAATAATTGATTAAATGTTATTATATATTGCACAAGATTAAGAAGAATGATCTTCAAAAATTTGACTAGACTGATGATGTATTTTGTAGACGCTATTGGCTATTACGGCACTGCGTGTACTGCACCATTAACGAAACCCCTTCGTCTAAATTCGACTCCTAAGGCCTTATCCACAATCCCTTGAGGTATCATCGCTCATTTCCAAACCGGCTGCAAATTTAGAGAGGTATTAAAGTAAAAGCAAACCGTATTTACCACATATGTGTAAGCTGTAGGAGTATTTTATGTTCTCTCATAACTACTCTAAGCCAACGTAACCATACGGTAACGTCAGCTTTTTAACATGAAAATATATACATAATATACACACAAATGCGCACAAACGTTCATATAAATTTCCGTTCAGAAATATTTTTCAAAGTCCATGACAAACAAAATTACTTTTCCAATTAAAATGGATGAAGGTTCTAAGCTATGTAACAAAAATATAGTTTTGACAAAAATTTAATCAAAATCTAAGATTCCCACTTTTTTATATATATATATATATTGTTTTGGTACCTGTTAATTACCTGTTCTTGAAAATTTATAGTATGCAATTAAAAGTTCTTCAAACTTTACTTTTCAACAGTACACAGGATAAACTGTATCCTCTGAGGATGCATGAACAGTATTTCAATTTTACAGATATAGATAAATGTTTATTATCACATTCATTTTTATTATTCTAACAAGATAATGTCTTGCATTATGGTGGAAGAAGATTTCAAGTAGTCTTAGATCCTTTAATCACCAAGAAACATAAAATTAAGCAGCCTTTCATCGACTATTATTGCCACACACTGTAGAGATAAAGAATTTTATGTCACCTACATAACTTAATACGCCTGTAATCAATTCCAAAAACTCGATTTTTGAGAAAATTTTAAATGCCACCTTTATCCACTCGGTTCTTTAATTTATACCGACATAATTACCCAGATTTTAACAATCTTGTTTTTCTTCTTACTATCAAAGATTAGGCATAAGCCTGTTCCGAACTCACAAAACAAACCTACTCATATAAGCTAATACGAGATATTCCAACCCGCACAACATCTCAACTACTGCCAACTTCTTCGAGGTCTTCCCACCTCCCTTCTTTCAACTGGAACATACTCCATAACTTTGAAGTGTATTCTCTCCTCTGGCATCCGTTGCAAATGCTTTCTCCATTTATTACGGTACTACTCCACCTTTTTATTCAGACTAAATACTCCCAATTCAGATCTAATTTTCTCGTTATGTATTAGATCCAGCCTCGAGCAACCCTTCATTCTTATTAAAAACCCTCATTCGGCTGCTTGGATCGTACTTTCTTGGCGTTTCGTGGTAACCCATCACTCATTTCCATAAAGAAGACTGGAGCTGCCATTACTGTGTAGAAATTACTATTACCTCTATTTTAGCTGTTACCCAGCGTCCTCCTGTAAATGGTATACGACAAATAGCTTGATTCGTTTTTCTCCATCTAAGTCCCTATCAAAGCTCACATCGCATCCCAGATAGTTATAGTGAGACGCTAAAATATTAAAAATATTAAGAAAATTCTTACATAACCCACTATTTTTTTACTTTTTTATTTTATTTAGTATTAGGTATTTACCTAGATAGTATCATTCCAGTTAGATCTAACACCAGAAAATATTTTTTTTTATCTTCCTTCCTCAATCGGGTAACCAGTAGTGTTTTTTATAGAATCTTCAGAACAGAATGTAGCATGATGAATCCAAAGAAGGAGAACATTAAAGTTTCTGTGTTCTATAGTAGCTCAAGCAAGATTAATTACATAGTACATTAATTACGTAGTTATTACATCTTTCTATTGGGAAACCATTTAGGCATAGTTATCTTTGTATAATTTGTTTCCGCTACAGGTCATCTGCTGTACGGATACCTAGTTTAAAGAACCACCTGGTTTTATATTCATTTCATTCTTATCATTTTCAGAAATCTGATGATTAAAAATGACAAACATGAAAACATGATTAAAAATCTACAAGCTATTTATAGAGGAAAACGTAGATAAAGCTGGTGCAAGTTTTTGTATAATTTTCCATATGATATGAAGTGGAGAACCATTTAAACGTACTTTATGTTTTTCTGATAATTAAACACGCTCAAAAAATTTAATTCGTACTCACTGAAGGCGTAAGGATTGTAATTCGGGTTTTGCGCAATACCAGAGTTGCATGAAGTATTTGAATTATCAATACTAGGAGCATTGTAAATTTGTTTTCATCTTAATTAGCTTTTTATTTTCTTATTCAGACAAGAGTAAGTTGGACAAAAATAAGAGTTAAATGATTAAACGACGAATTTAATGTTCACAGGAGGAAGAGTAGCAATATGTAAAGAATAAAGTCTAATATTTGTATAGATTTTTGGAAATTCTAAAAGATAGCAACACTGTTGAGGGTAATCTTTTGGTCGTTATATCATAAAGGTTTCCGGTGGTTAGGTTACTTATCTAAGGATTCTGTATCCACAAACGTTGTGACCGATATTCTTCTTTTTCCATTGTAAGTTTAGAAAAAATAGAGAAAAAATGGTCGTTACCTATTGTGAATTTTGTATTATTTAACAGCAGTGTCGTAACCAAACTTGAATTCTGTTGTATTATTTTATGTAAGGAAAATAGTTTGGGTGTAACTGTATACACAAGACTAATAACAATTTTATTATGTTACAAAAACTAAACTAAAAAAACATACTCAATAATACTTATTCTCATCCTTCATTTAGACAAAAATGTTGAAAAACGTACTACTGTACAGTCAGCCGATCAGAGGTCCTGATCAGTTGGATCCGTGGCAATAAATAAGAAAGACCTCGTTGAAAAATAGATCAAGGAGAGGAGAATTTTGAAAAATATCTTGGGTCCTGTTAGAGACAATTGAGCTTATAGAAGACGGTACAACCAAGATCACATACACAAAGGTAGAACAAAATCACCAATGCGATGCGAAAAAGAAGAATTACCTTTTACGAACACGAAGCATGGATAAACCCAGCGAGATTGTCCAATCAAATCCTGAAGCACCTTGAATATTATTAGAAAACGATGAGAGCATACTCCAGTGAGGTTAACAGATATTAACAGAGCCCGAAGAAGTTAAAGTTGAAACGGCCTTCTCCTTAGTTGGCCGAATCGAAAAAAATAAGTTTGTACAAAAAAAATAAATTGGTTTTAATTTTTAATTTGTACTAACTTACAAATAATTAATTTAAAAGTTAAGTTAAAAGGTGCACTAATGTTATTTACTCGACAAGCAAACACAAGGCGTGAAATAAGAGAAAATATGCAGTATACAAGACTTTTAAATACAAGATTATTTTGATGAGGCAGTCATAGGGAAATATCAATTTACCTCATGCAGTCAACATAAGAAATACAGTATCATAGGGTTACGTATTTCAACATCTTACGAGTTGAAACGAACGAATTATAGAAAATACAGTGCACAGCTATAAAGATGAGTAATTATTCAGACAGGAAAAGTTACTCGTGGATTATTGAAGTAAACTAGAAATTTAAAAAAATATTATTACAAACTACGCTAATGATGGAAGGCAATTTTACGTTTCGGTGCGTTTGTGAGTTGGCGGATGCTAAAATGAAATTGTACATTTTACTTACTTGCAAACGAAAAGTTGTTAACAACTATTTCTAATATAACTAGCACAGCTTCTAAAATAATTAACTTCCAGTAACTACGAACACAGTCCAGATTACTCGTATATTACATGTAGCCTGTAGTTGTGCTTTCCTAAGATCTTAAGTACACAAATGGCGTTTTCTCATTTTTCAACTCTGACAGGGAAATGACTTTTTACGATATTGTTTTGATGAACCATTGTCTATAAACTACTATGCTAAATTGTAAAATTGGTGATGGTTTCATTCATTGTTTTTGATATCGTAATCCTAAAGTCAATTTAGAAGATAAAATATTTACAACCAAAATGCAAATAAACAAAAATAGAAGGCATCGAAATGTAATAAAGAGCTTTACCAATCTAAGAAGTAAAAGGTATTTTTGATCAAAGAAGTAGAAACCGTAAGATACTTCAAGTTCTATTTTAGAACCCAAACATTGAATACTAACTAATTTATTGTTGACTTGTTTTACGTTCTTACGTACCATACTATCACACTTCAAATAAATGAACTCTGCACAGCGTACATTTGTTGAATTTATTGAACTACATTAATCTACCTCTGTTACCAAATTTCTCTTAAATAAATGTTCCAATAAAAATCCGCCTTATCCTTACTTCTTACTCGCTCACTACAACTACATTCACAAATGATTAATTATCTGCAACATTTTCACAACATCAGCGTTAATGACCGTCAGTTTTTACGTTTCTTAGCGTTCAAAGATTGTGAAACTGCTTAAATATTCTTTCAGTGTTTTACATAAAATATATATTTTCTAAATGCTATTCTAAATCGAATCGACATGTCTAAAAGTTTTCAAATATTTCTTTTCTAATATCGTTAATATCGTTTTTAATATCGTTTAAATTAAATTTCTAATTCATAATCTTTCTAAGTATTATTGCACGTTGATAAGTGAAGAATTTTAGTTTGCACAAGAAATAATATTGTAAGGATATTGAAAAATATAAAACCCCTTTTATTTTTATTTTGTATTATTCATACGGTGCCGATTTCTACAGTTTCAGTTTCACAGGCTAATTTCTAATTTTCTTTTTTAGCTTTAATTAGTTATCGGGAACTGTACAATATTGCTAACTGACCTATTTGGTCACTGCTTCTGGCAGTGGTATTTTGAGATGTGGATTGTAAGTCTACGTAAATTTATTAAAAGGGACTGTTGAAGTTTGTTCATGTATGACTGTCAGCTGGTCACCCAACCAGTCTTACTTAACAATAAATAGCAAATTTTTATCATTTGATTGAACTGGCCAGTAGGGTAGTTTCCAATTAATTGTTGTTTTTTTTTTTAAGAAAAAGATCGTAGTTTTGAAATACATCGTCATTGTTCATTTATATGATTCTAATTAAAACTAATGATTCTTTCACTAAAAATTAATTAAAAATTTTCTCTTGATTTGACTTTCTAAATGTGTAGTATACAGTTATTTTTAAAGACCGAAAAGTTTCTCGCATGCTGACTTTTTTATGTCGTGTTTCGCGATTTTACAAAAAATATGAAAATATCTCGTAACCTAAAAAGTAATCATTTTCTGTTAGTTTTTTATGCATCATCGTTTTCCATAATTATTACAAAACAAACCTGCCAAATATTACGTGAATCCGTGGAATAGTTGTTGAAGAATGACTATGTTTATGAAAAAATACGCTTTTTTCTTCAAAAAACAAAACTTTTACTAAATTATACATTTTCTCAATTGAGCTCGTGTTTTTAGAAATAATTTGATTGAACGAAAACATGCGAAATATTTTGTTTTGTACAAATACGTCATTTCTGACAAGTTTCAGTAACTTAAAAAAATTAGATATGTTTTCTGAAATGGTTTTACAATCTGCGTATTGCTCCTCTTTACCAGAGGCCATCAAGTTATAGACAGTAGTTTCTACATTAATTTTATATAAAAATATTACAGTCGAACTACGTACACAGTATAACAAACAAAAGTAAAAACTACACATACAACATGTTGTAAAATTAAGCTCATTATATTATTAATGAAGATATGAAGATAATGAAGATAATGAAGATAAATGTTGACATTAATAAGCGTTGATCGATATAACTTGAACTTAGGTTACTAGTGGAAACAACGATATGCTGTGATGACACATGTTAACAAATTTCTAGACGTTCCTCTGAAATTTTTTACCACAGCATTTTTAGAATATATATGGATTGCGTTAATTAGTTGAAAAAACGATTAAATAATGTAATGATTTGGCGGAAAACATCGCTCTGGTTTTATGCAAAACAAAATGGGAAAGAAAACCAAGTTAAAAAATTATTACCTCACAAAAAACAAGAACATCATATACCGGACCAACCTTCTATTGTTTGATAGATTATATCTGTTTGTCATATAAACAACAGGTGGTGCTATAGTTGGAATTATTAATGAAATTATTTTATAGTAAATTAATTGTTAACGGAATAATATGTAAAACAGAACGTATTACAAAAAGTTGCAAACGTTATTCTAAACAATTGTTCACTTTCATTATATCTAATTTATTTTGACAAGCATTTCAAGTATCTCCACAGAATGATTAATAATGTTGTTAAACGTAGTTTGTGTGATGAAAACTTAGGTTACCCATTTCGTCCAGCTACTGTCTCCTACGCCCCCAATGTATTCATATATTTTTTGACAGCCCAAAAAGTATATAATAAAGCTACTGTCGAAATATAAAGATTATTGGTTTAGTGGTACTTGAATGTTTTACGAATACAAAAATAAATCTTTTTATAATAGAGAAAAAATAGTAATCTATGTATAAATTTATAAATTTACCTTATAACATAATAGTAAAATAAAATTAAAATAAGAAGTAAAATTTATGTTGCCATGGTAATCAGTAAACAACCGCAAACTTTGTAAGGATATAAAGGAAAGTACATTATACGACATGCACTGAAAGACTAGAACGAGTGATGGCTAAATCAATTACGATCAAAATTTCAGTTAGTAAATTTTTCAGGATATTGTAAAGTTATTCAAATAACTATTTTTTCTAAACATTTTTGAATTATCGAATTTACCATCAAAATTAGTATGACCCTTATTAAAACTGGTTGACGGTTTTTGAATTTATTTAATATGTAGACTATGTAAAGACATGTAAATCAAACTTGCCCTTTTTAGTTTTATACTCTTCACAAATTTTTTTGAATGATCACTATGCAAAAGTAGTTAAAAATTTTTAATTTAAAATGTTTTAAAAGAAATTAATTTTTATACGGTAAAAGTATTGGTTGTTAATTTACTGTGGAACTAATAAAGCTGTTAGTTTAAAGTATTTGTTAAAGGCCGCGCAGTAGATTAATTGATATTCGGTGGAACGAAAGTACCTATTAAGTTTATGTTTTGTGGAAAAATACAGGGGTTGTATTTATAACGTTATATTCCGCAAATAAATATTTCGCTATATCTTTCAAAAGCATTTAAGCTAAGCCTACTACAACATATAATATCTCATGAAGAAGGATTGCTTAATGATACATAAAATGGACAAATTATATTAGGGTCTGCACTGGTTACAAAATATATTGCCTTGTTAAGTCAACGTGAAAGAAACACGCCTTTCTACTATCACGTTACACTGGCCCTTGTAACACAGAATTTAACAGGTAATATAAAACGCAATTCACAGCGGACGGTTTGGATGTAAATCCCTTGAATTTTAATCTATTGTTTACAAGTATTGTTTTATAAACTCTAGCAGTTTTATTAAATAAAAAACAGGGATTAATAAAATATAGGTTAAGGCAAAACCATGTAGTAATCATAATAATATTATATTATAATATCATATACAATCTTATTAAATAATTAATGTATCATATTATGTATATTAATTATTTAATATTAAGTACGGATTGAAAGCTCAGTTTTGTAAATGTATAGCCTACGTGCCTTATAACAACCAAGACAGATAATTCTTTTTAATTTACCTACACACTGAAATGTTCATAAAATAAAAATACTTAATTTCAATAACACTTAATTTAAAAAAGAGTTTTCTCGTTAGTTTGATTTAGTATAAATAAATTATAAATATTAGTATAAATAAAATAGTTTTTAGGTTGCGCAAAAGGATGTTCGTTAAAATACATCAACGATTTCAAGCTACTGGTCGGTGATTCGTCTATATTGCATTATTTTTCGCATTTGGAATTTTTCTCTGGTTACTTTTATCAGGCTGTAAACTTTAATCGTTTAGCAGAGAATAGGATACTCATTTTTAGTGTTCTGAAGATTTTTTTTATTGCAGCCATGTTTTATTATCCTTTTACGTCACTGCTACATTCAATTCAATTCTCTACTTCTATTCAACTTATGAGTGTTACTGATTCACTCAATTACACTCACTGTAATACGTTATAAGTTATTACTTTATAATAATTTCTATAATAGCTTGTGTTCATTATTTTCCCCAGCTTAAGTCCGATGACTAAATCATTCTTTCACTAATTAAAACTATGTAGGCAATATTTAAATTTGTATCGCCCATGAAATTCCCATATTAGTCTTAATTTTTCATGTTTCAAGTCGTGAAGATATCTCAATAATTTAATACAAGTCTACTTACTTACCAGCAACAAATGATAAGTTCTCAACTATCCTCCCGATCTACTTGGAATCGCGCAGAGATGATTGAAACGCTGGAGTAGAAACAAGATACATTATAAAACAACATTAGCAGTAAAAATTTAATTCAAAATTTTAATTTTATATATTTTAAATTTTTGGAGCACTATTAATAGGCTATGTCCTCCTCTAAGACATACGTATATTTATTATATTTTTTTTAATTTAACTACACATTATGATGATTTTGTTGTTGTGTTACACATTTTTTGTTGTGTTGTAGAGTATTTTTCGTGTTAAAAATTAGCCTTTGAAACAAAACATATAAGGTCGGATTGTAACCCAGTGAATGCATTTCGCAGATAAGGCAGTTTACAGAAAATTATTTTTTTCTGCGTAAGCCTACTAAATGGTTCTGTCAAACAACGGGCAGCACTTAATAACGTTATAATCAAGCTATAAATTTAAACAAAAATTTAAAAGATAGAACGAGTGACATTATGAGGATATGGAGTAATCCCACTAAATTCACGTTTAAAGAATAGAAACACTAAGACACGTGACAGAAAATGGTAGATGTAAATTTTAGTTTGTCAAGTTCAATGGCGTGCCGATAAGATTGAAACGACAAACCAAAGAAATATTATTGAACTGATTCAAAGGGATGCTTTTTAATGAAAGTAAACGGCAATCGCTCTGGAGCTGCTTTTACAGATAAATAAAAAAAACATTTTCATACAAACATAGGTCTAGAAACGCTTCGTTAGTGAGTTACATCTCACAAATCATCCTGCATATTAGAATGTACACAAAATCTGTCATTACTTAGTTCTTTAATTTTCATACGACTTACCGTTTTTTTAAAAACAAAGATAAAAAAATTTTAAATTCTAAAAATTCAAAAAATTCTAAAATTCAAAATAGTCTGCTACAATGTGTTTTCCTATTGAAATCTCATTATTTTATAACATCAACCACAATTTAATAGTTGTAAACAATAAATAAAACTCCTCGGAGGACTAGATGACGTCTAGTTTCATATTAGAAAGAGTAGCTACAAGTGATTTTTGTTTTGTACTTTGTAGAATAGAATTACACCAGTAGACATCGTCACGCCGTTTGTTCAATTAGACATATAAGTGTTCTCCTAACTCAAAATTTCTTAAATTTACTTAAAAATTAATATTATTATTTGTTTTTTAACAGGCCTCATTTTACTCGACGGCGTTGAAGACTCTCATTTCTGTTTCAACTGTTATACTGTTGGGACTCATTGTTGCCTACCACGCTCTAGAAGTTCAGGTAAGTGCTCTTATTTAATTTTATTACTAGTACTCAATGTGATTTACGTTACGTTAGGTGGTTGTATTGTTCCCAAGACGTTCTGTATAATAGCAACACGCATTCACAACTACAAAGGAGAAAGGAATAAATAGTAACCTAAAGCGACATGTATATCGTTTTAAAGATCGCATCACTCCTCTCTTATTAGCAGCCACCATGGTGGATTAGACTGTCAAATTCTGCACACATATTCTAAATGCTATCTCTCATAACAATCGCCTTGTTAGTAAGGTGGCTGTAAGTTATTTTAAAATTATACCGATAGAATATGATTTGTACTCCAATTAAAATGTAACACAACAATTTTAAGTTTTTAGAGAAAACGTTTTACAATGAGTTTTGCTGTATAAATAAAATGTTTTCACGTTTTTATCCAGAACTTTTTTATTCTTTAAAGCAAGGAATTTAGTGTAGAATTTTTAAACAGGTACGTCCAGAATTTTTTTATTTAAGTTTATTTATTGTAAAGTGTTTTTGTCCAACGATTGTTACTTTTGTTAACTTGAAAAAATATTATCAATCAGTCCGTTTAGGTTGCCGTGTTCTTCAATAATTCAATGAAACATTTATAACTGCTACGTACTTGTAATTAAGCTAGACTTCTTAATTCTATTTACGAACTTGTTGTTGTCCAGGTCATCAGCCGAAAGGCTGGTTTGAACCTCTAGAAGTTTTACTAAGTAAAACGAGGAGCTAGGTGGTTTACCATTGCCTTCCTCACTAAGTGGAACAGTATGCTTATCAGCATGCCAGGCCCTCTGAAAAGCGTTTACTTTCCACCCTGCAAATCCCCTTCACTTCATTCATCACAGGGTCTGGCTGTAGGCCTATAATGATGAAATGCATTACTCTCAGAGGAGGTGACTGTGACTAGTGTCTTTTACACCTCTGCCTCTTCTGTTCTTAAATGCTTCAAGCGAAAATTGGCTGACCATGTGACAAGAAACACAACTATTTTTTGTAGCCCTGGAGCTAGCAGATCGGGTGCAAATAATTTCACACTCCACCTTTTACGTACTTATAAAATTAAATTTGCACTTGCGAGATTTATATTATGTGACGAACTCTGTTACGCTTTGTAATAAGCTTCCATTAAGAAACAAATATTGATCAAATCAAAACGTATCATGCTTTTCTTAGATGATCTCATTTATAGATTACACACATAATATTGTCATAATAATGTCAGATAATAACCTTAGAGTTGTAGGAATCAATAACGTTCTATAGCAGTTTAGTTCTTAGTTATAACGTTAGTAGTTTACGTTCTTTAGTTCTGTTTCTTACCACATGGTCAGCCAATTAAATGACTGAATCATCATTTAAGAACAGAAGAGGTAGAGGTGTAAAAGACATCAATCAGAGTTATCTCTTGCGAAAGTAATGAATTCATTACACAGCCGGACCTTGTGGTGAATAAAGTGAAAGTGTCATTTGCAGAGTGGAAAATATTTGCTTTTCAGAGGGCCTGGCATGCTGATAAGCTTACTTTTTTACTCAGTGAGGAAGGGAATTTTAAACCACCTTACTCCTTGTTTTACTTAGTAAAACTACAGGTTCAAAACAGCCTTTCAGCTGATGACCTAAACAATACAACAACGTTCTATAATTAAATTTTATTATGAATTTCACAATAAAATCCGTTTAAATTAGTAAGATTAGGTTAAAATAACAATAGAAGAAAAATTCTTCGTAACAGTTGGGAAAAAATCATTTACTTAACTTTTTTCCAACTTAATACAAAATTTTCAATAAGGATAAAATATTTTTCGCTTTTTCAAAATGATAAGGAAATAAAACAACATTTTGTTCCTCGATTCTGAATAATCCTTAATAGCATATGCTAACTCTACATTCATACAGTGGGAATTTGGCGGGAAGTTAAATTAAATTTACAATTAGTTTTAATTTGAGCCATTTCATTATTTGTTATATTGTTCTTGTAGTCGTATGTTGACAATCAGAAGTACAAACATGGAATAATAAAAGCATAGTGTCTGTGAAATTTGTCAATGTAAAATTACTGTAAACCAGTGTGATTGATTATCGATTGAAATATTTTCAATCGGCAGGAAGTTGATGAGGGAAAGCGAGTGAAAGTGTGAGGCAGTTGCCAGACCGAAAGTCCGACCAGATTAGCGTAAATAGAGAGATGTAATTAATACATTAATTCGTTATCATAGAGAGAGCGAATACAAACCGGCGGAACTGAAATTATTGGAAAATGCTCTGTTATGAAAGGCTTTACTGGTTGACCGGCTGTGGCTGATTCAGTACTGATACGATGAAATATAACTTCAGTTTGAGTTGGAACTGAGACAGGAGTAGATAATGTGGGTCGGCCCAGTGACGATTTGATTCCGTATTGGTTAATAAATATAGTGTTACGGTTTCTCGCTTCCCTGCACTACGATGTCTAATGACTATAAAATGAATTCTACATCTGCCTACTGAATTAAAATTATTAGCAATAAAATGATGTTTTATTAAATCACTAATCCTGCTTCTCGGTTTTTCAAATAATAAATATTTTATAACAATTTTATTCAGCTAAAATATTTCGTAAAGTTAAGAATGATAATGTTAAATCTGTGATTAATCTACAAAAAATCTTTTCTATACGCTATTAACGGATACAAAAAGTGCGATCGTATGAGCCTATTCCAGTAATTTGGAGTCCTTCCGTTAAGGCGTCAATTTGTTTACAAGGTAATGTTACAGTTCTTTTGGGCTTGTGGTAACTGTGAAGTAATAATTGATCTCAGTAAAACCAGTTATGGTAGTAGGAACGCTGGAAAAATTAAGACTACCAAACCAAATTGTACAAGTCATTTCTCTATCTTGAGAGGCTGTTCGTTAACGTACTTCCACCCCATATACACAGTACTATGTCACCAAATCTATTAAAACATACATTTAAATATCATATACTATCGATCTACGAGCAAGAACTTCAGAAAGTTTTTGAAGTTTTAAAATAGCTCTTCTTGTTAGTTTTTACTTTTCTCTTTGCGATAGTTTTCCTGTTTCTTTATGGTCATTTATTTAATTAATTTTCCAAAAAGTAAAAATATTTACATTGTGTTAGTTAAAATATAATGTAAAGTAGTTATAGTTATAAAATAAAAACTGTTTTTATAGTTTTGTCTGAACTACAAATGTACAAACAAATTCTTACAAGTTTTTTTTTTATTTATATTATTATTAAAAATAAAATATATTATTATTGATATTTTATGTACGCCTAAATGTAATTATTGAATTTATAATTTATTTTCGGTTTTTTGCTGTTTATCGTAATCCTCGTAACCTTTTTAACTGCAGCAATTTAACTTAGTAATTTTTATAAAAGTTATAAGTATTTTAATGATTAATTTTTTTGTTTTGTATATTCCTATACGCGGAACTCTTTGTGAAGAAGAGTTTTTGCGTATCAGTATATTTATTTTTAAATATTGTATACATGTACAGCTTACTTTAGTTAAACATTAAATCGTAATGTATATATAACTAAATAAAATAAAATAAATAAATAAATAAATAATAAAATAGATGTTGATGATATGCCTAACTACTTAGTCATTGAGTTTTGTTACAAGTCTAAAAGATTAACCGACATATAACAATTTTCATTTTTATTTTATATTCTTTTTTGATTTTACTTCAGTATTATAGAATACTACAAAATCATAAAATCTACCGATATGGTGAAATTTTGAAAATGCGGTGACAACTAGTGGTAAACTACTTCACAAAAGAAAACCCAGTTTATTATTAATTGGCCTATCTGTAACTTATTATTTATAATTTAGTTTCACTTATTTAAACAATTTTTTTAATTTTGAAGTAATCTACTCTGTAAGTAGGTTGTATAATTAATGTTCACAATATTTCAGCTTTTCCTCCATACCTAATATTGTTATAAACGGATACGAAGATGTTTTTGAAATTACGTCTTGTCACAAATTTTATTACGTACAGAGTTCTTCAAATTACTTCAGCAAATGATTGATTAAGAAAAGTCTAATTGTTCTCGTAAATCAAACTAAAGCAGCCACGCCAGAACTTTCAAATCAGTACTCTCAATCATCTTCACTCTCTCTAGCAACCAATCAACTAAGATTAGTTTCTTTTCTTATTTCTCTCTTTCATATTTTTATTTTTACACAATATTTCATACGTTTCATAGTTAAAGGGTTTTACTGTAGTAAAGAATTCCAATGAGTTTAAAAACTTTAAATTCTTTAAAATAGTCCAATCTCTGAAATAAGTAATCAGTTTTACTTTTTTTTGTTTTCAACTTCTGTATCTCTTTGGTCCTTAATTAAATATTTTGCAGGATTTGAAAGAAAATAATAGACTAAATTGTACAATATCAATCAATTTTTACTACCATATTTTTATTTGCTTAGACAATTTTTGAATTACAATTAGGTAACCTAGTCTTACATTATCTCCAAGGCAGAGTGTACATTAATAGCAAATGTCGATTCCAGAGTGCGCCTTTGTTTAGTCGCGTCGGGTTAAGTTGCGATCCGTCCATTGGTTTTAGGCTATAACGTAAGTTATTGGGTAACTTAATACACTATGACGTTGGGCAAATTTGAAGAGTTGATCGATCCCCCAAAGAAAATTGAGATTTAACCAATTTTAGAGATCGTCATAATTTTTTATTGGCATAATAGTTTTTAATGCGTCTTTTAGGTGTGATTTTTTTAGACGTATAAATTAAACCGTTCTGGCATTTTTCATTTCAAAAATGTATCAAAAGTTTTTGAAGGACAAATTAAAAATTAATGAATTAAATGCATCTTCCATTCCAAAAATACTGAACACAAACAATTTAAGAGTTTACGAAATGGGCTATACAGTTTTTTCCTAATGTAGCTACAAATTTATATTGCAGCAATTTCAGGATGAACATGAAACGTAAATAAAAACCTTATTTTATAGAAACATTTCATATGTTTTTTTTTAACTTTGGTTCTTTATTTAGATATTATACAATATAGTTGTTAAGGTCATCAGCCGAAAAGCTGGTTTGAACCTGTAGAGGTTTTACTAAGTAAAACGAGGAGAGAGGTGGTTTACAATTGCCTTCCTCACTAAGTGGAAAAGTACGCTTATCAGCATCCGGGCTCTCTGAAAAGCACAAATTTTCTACTCTGCAAATGACACCTTCACTTCATTCACCACAGGGTCTGACTGTATAATGCAATTCATTATTTTCAGAGGAGATAACTCTGATTAGTGTCTTTTACACCTCTGCCTCTTCTGTTCTTAAACGATTCAGTCATTTAATTGGCTGACCATTTGATAATAAAACAGTGTAGTATAAACTTTCAAAAGTTTAATTAAATTTTAGAATAAGTTATATTAGGAATAGAGTGGAGAAAAAGAACCAAAGCTTCATCTGTAATAAAAATATAAGGTTATAGCAAAAATAAATTAAGAAAACTTGGAAAATTAATACACAAAACTAACTATGTCTACCGAACAAGAAACTACAACTCACAAATATCAAAGATTCACATATCGCACAAATCAAGTCACAATAAACAACGAACTAAGTCACAACTAACAACACAACACGGCTTAGTTAGCAGCCATTTAATCATTTCCGGATCGATTTCATTTTCATCCGCAAACTTGTATTGATTGTCCCTGTGTTTTGTTGACGATCATATTATCATATGATGTAAATAATCTCAGAAGTTAGAAAAACAAATTTTAGAATAAATACATGACGTGGAAAAACAACAACCAAGTTTCTTAAAAGAATATATCCCAGATAATTCAAGACTTGAATAATAAAAAAAAATAATAAAATTAGGGAGCAACATATGAAATATTGAATAATAAATTCATATTGCAAGAATAATATAAAATAAATAGAGCAAGACGTATGGAGCATTTTTTAAATTTTAATAAATAGGCTACTTTATGATAAACGAAATGAATAAAACCGTTCTTTTTTTAAATATTACTCAAGAAATTCACAAACTGTTACTTACAGTCAATGACATAAATAAAAAACTAACATAATAAAAGAGGCATAATCCGGTGACAGAACTCTGACATGAATAGATTAGTGCAGAATATTGATAATTTTAATTTTTGGTCAATTACAGTACTAAGTAAGTTGATGTGTGATCGATCGGTGAGAGGTTCGATTTGGGTCTGCCGCCCACTAAGTTGGTTCGTTTGTTGACAGGTATTGTAATTTGTTTGACTTGAAGATTTTTTTTAATTCCGTCCCCCAATTTTGTTGTAAATCGTGATCCCCGTAGCTGTGACAGCATTGTAATCCGACTCAGCTATGAATCTCGGTTCTAACGTTATATTACCACATCCGATCTTACTGACCCCATTTTAATATGGTGCTCTAAAATACTGTACATCTTAAAAATCTGGCCAGAATTCAGACCTTAAACTCAGATTTGCAGACTAGTGCCTTTGAACATAAAATGGACTTTGCCCCCAACGGTTTTACACACGACAATTCGATAAAGCAACTCGACATCCGATTTCGTCTTTTGGACGTTACGTATATTTATTTCAAGAAGCAAGAAGGCATGTTTCGGAATATTTTTTTCAGTTTTTGTACTTAAATTCGCATCAAAAGCAACTTCAAAGGGAACGGAAACGGTAGTTTTTCACTTGTAAAAATATCAGACCCTAATTGGGAATGGAACGCGTAACCTTCTGTTTTTTAGGCTAGCACACTAACCACTACCCCACAGAGGAGACTGTAGAAATCTTGCTTATGGTTTTGCGACTCCTTAGAGTTCAGTATACTTACGACGTTTTTTCTGTCAAAGAGAATCAAAAGGAAATTATATTTTATTTAAAATGAGTTTCATTAATAGCTTTTATAAACGATTTAATTCTAATTCCTTGATGATTGTAAAATACAAATAGAATTAATGAACTCAAAAAGATAATGTTATTTAACGCATATCTTGTTTCTTTAGAGGATGAGCAAATTGAGAATTGAGCTTTATTGAAATATCATCAAGCTCGGTGAGTTCTAAAACAGGAAGAGGAAAATTGGTGAAGTTAAGATAACTGAATTCATTCAATAAATAAAAGACAAAACTTAAATATTCATGTGGCTCTCATACTACACAGAGTATTATTTATTTCAATAGCGTTTCAATTCTGCGCTCTCTGCAAAACGGTGTTACGTAATAAGAACAAATACTGTAGTAAATTAAACTGAAAACGTTTTCTCATAAAATTCTCACTTAAGAAGATCATATAAATTAAATTACTCATTAAGATATACCACATTGATTAAAATCTTTTTGTAGTATGTATCTCACGTAGTTTTCTTTTCATCATTGCACAATTGAGCTCTTTGTTTAATAACAGTAACTATTAGATGATGTTTCACGAACTGACGTATGGTTACATTTTAGATAGAATTATTTATACGTGACTGTACTCAGGAGGATATGATTAGTAACTATAAATCGGATGTCTCTAAATCGGGGAATCATTCGACAGCCTAGAAAATGAAAGTAAGTTTATGCGTACAGTATTTTTGAATATATATATCGGTAACGGACATAAAATACCAAAAAGTCATTCCGTATTGAAATTTAATCCGTTGTTTAGGTCACAGAATTATTTCTCAAAAGAGATTACTTTTGCATTAACTTTAATGCTAATTAGTTACACTTGGCTGATGTGTACGCAAGACGCGTACGTAACTTTATCTAAGTTTGAACAGTTTATTTCAAAAATGGCACTCACGGGATTGCACAACTTTCTTTTCGCTTTTTTTTATAGCTCTTCATACTTTTACTCTTTCGCATTTTCCCTCAATAATTTCGCACGTTACCAATGACTACGACAGTAAATTCTAATACGACAT
This sequence comes from Catonia carolina, assembly GCA_035578175.1. Classification (NCBI taxonomy): domain Eukaryota; kingdom Metazoa; phylum Arthropoda; class Insecta; order Hemiptera; family Achilidae; genus Catonia; species Catonia carolina. The sequence goes on along the minus strand of JAQMRL010000001.1, from coordinate 122,092,186 downwards.
TACTAAACTTTAAGCTGTTAAAAAGTACGGTGCAATAAGGTAAGTTCTTTGAAATGGTGATTTTATTTTGTATAGGTATAGCTCAACGCACAATTTATTACATGTAGACACACATAGTGATTCGTTGAAGAAGTTATCTATTACTACTAGAGTACCCAAGAATTGCTAACTTCTGCAAAATAAACTTTTAAGTTATGACGTTATATGAATATTTTATATATTCTTCCCAGCGAACAAATGAATAATCTTTTCTCCGTTTTGAAACCTCTTTTAGTATGTGCACTATCACTTTCTCTGTGAAACTAACTTAACAAACTAGTCTTCAAATTTATAATAATTAAATAATGTTCGTTCCACATCAACCAAATGAAAGAAATAAACCGGTCACTCAGTTAAAGTAGCTTTATTATTTATTATGCATACACTAGTGCATTAAAGAATTACTCTTTAAGTCTTGTGGGTTGTATATAGGCTATATATATATATATATATATATATATATATATATATATATATATATATAGCCTATATATGTTGTATATTTGATTATTCCCTCTTCAAATTAAAACTAACAAATCAAAAAATGTTTCTATTGTTAAACTTTTTTCGTGGTAAACAAATCAGCTCCACAAACTTCAAACGCGACGAACTTCCTGACAACATAATTAATCCAGATAGTATATTGCGACGATGTACGGCAAATATCTCCAACTTTATCATATGTGAATCTGACTGTACCAAAGCAGATTTAGTGAACATATTTCACCGTCAGTGACTACATAGCTTGATTACACCCAAGAAGAAAAATTCATCACTCAGCGTACTGAAACATAGGACTTGTTACTTAGGATTGTATATTACAATGAGTATTGCACGAAAGGTGATTTATTTGTAGTGTAACGCTCTTATCGTAATTTTGTTATAAAAAATATATCGTTTTAAACTTTTTTTAATGCCTGTATTTAATTAAATTTTTATATAGATTCTCAAATACTGTTTTTCATTTCTACAAGAATACATTATTTGAAAAGACTAGTATTTTTTTGTCTTATACAAAATTCATACATATGTTCCAAAAATTTTGTATTATAGTTACTAGTAAAATGTTCAATAAAAAATTACTGCTTTACTGTTTAAATGATAAAAATTTGCATATATATATTGCATTTTACCCACATGCTAATATATTAGTTTGCCTACCGCGAATTCGGTAACGTGAACATTTCCGGGAACGGAACCTTTGCGGTTGGTGAGAGTTTATTGTACATGTTGTTAAGAGAACTATTCAATAATTCTTGAGAAAATTCGTGTGATTTGGTAATTCAAGAACTTTTACGGAATTTTACTTCTAATTTTTAAGTAAACCGAATTTTAAGAGTAAGAACTGAAGCTAAATATTTTACTAATATCTACAGTTTACAATGTTTAGTTAGTTCGTTATTCTGTTGTACATGGACAAACGTCCACGAAAAATCAAAAGTAAATTCAACCCATCAAAAAATGTGTCCAAATATTGTATAGGCAGGACTAATTTCATTTTTTTTATTTCACTCACACATTATTACTTGTATGAATAAAAGTGAAAACTAATTTTGAATAAAAGGGCAGAGCTCCTTCGAATTTTGAGTTCAGATGATCGCTGCTTATAACTGAACATTCTTTTTAATGATTATTATTGCTCTTTATGACTGAACTTGATACTTGATTGTAGTAGTCTACAATACAAACCGTACCACCTTAACATTACTCTTTTAAAATAATGTTCTATAACAAAATAATTCAGCATGAATAGAGCACTCTTCATGCTGTACGAATTCTGTAAAGAATATAAGTTGACAGTTTCGACAAAGAAGACAAAGGTAATGGCAATCAGGGGGAAGCAGCCAGTCACAAGCAAAATTGTTATAGAGAATAATATTTTGGAACAGATAATATCTGTTCTTGGGATATTTTCCCACTTTCAGTTACTAGATTGCAATAATACATACAAACAGGATTAAGATGCTTACAACAAGATGCACCGATTTCAGAAAATGTGCGGAACTATCCACCGAACTATACCACCAGCAGAAACACAAGGTTAAAATTTTATAAAACAATAGCAGTGCCGACTCTACTCTATAGTAGTGAAACTTGAGTGTTATCAAAGCGAGAGGAGAGTAGATTGCAAGCATCTGAAATGAAATTTTTTCGACATACGTATGGGTGTAATAGAGAAAATCGTTACAGCAATACCGAGCTAAGGAAAGAACTCAACATCTTCTCTATAAACGACAGGGTATCTCAGAACAGAATGCAGTGGTCGGAGCATGTGAGCAGAATGAGGAAGCATAGGAAAGCTAAGCGAACACTGGGCTATAAACCGGAGGGAAAGAGAGAACGAGGACGCCAGAAAAAGAGATGGGCTGATTTGAGAGGTTCGGAATAGCAGAGATGCCTAATCCTTGAAAGGCAGAAGAATAAAATACTTCAGTTTACGGTAATACTGATAGTTCTTAATTTCAAAAAAAAAATCGTTCCATTATTTTTCAAAAAAGAACTTATTGAATTAAGTATTGTAAAAATTTATTTAATAGATAATTCTTTATTATAAAATTTTATTCATTCCTCCATTGTTTTAATTATAGTATCCCAGTAATACAATAAATTATAGTAAAATGAAATGAACAATGTCATATTTCTATAACTTTTTGTTGTTATTTCAGATGGCTTCTGTGAACTTAAAATTTTACGAGATACAATTTTTCTGTAATAGTCGTCCTTTGTATAAGAAATCGTTTAATGCTGGTTTCAGTGAATAGTCCGATACACATCAGATGTGATTTTCTCGTAAAGAATTGAAACGGTATCGAAGGAAACAATTGTTCTGCGCTGGGCTAGTGGGGTTTGGATACTTCACTCGTCCGATCCAATTAGAAAGCTAGTTTATTTCTTGGGTTTATAAAAATGATGGTGTGGGTTTTTCTGAGGGCTCGGTTTGTGAAACGTACAGAAAATACACAACACAGGCAATTCCTGTTTAACAAGGAAGGAAATACTAAAAGTGTATTATCAGATAAAGTTGAAGTTGAAGGTTTGACCGAACCGATGTATAACTGAAAATGTTTTTCAACTTTTATTTCTTCCCTGTATACAAACTGTACGACTCAGTTATATTAACTTGTAAAACTTTCTTTCACGATACTTCTACTTAACCAATTTATTTAGAAAAACACTTACAGACTGAAAATGAATTGAAGTTTTAGAAAAAATTACTTATTTCCTATCATGAACTGCGGCAATGTTTGTCAGTTTCAGCGTCACGTCCAAGTCAATATGTCAAGATTTATTTTGATAAGTTTACAGTCCTAAGTATGTCTGAGTTTCTAACTGGCATTTCAGCTCATCGTAAATGAAGACAATAATAACTGTTGTTATGTGTTTTGTAAACGAATGCAAAATGAACCAGACGTAGTGATATACTATATTTTTTATTAATTATGTACCTATATTTAAGGTTAAATTTATAGGTTGCCCTAATCACTTTTAATGAATTTAAATTATTTATTTTATAATGATCAAAAGGGATAGGATTCTAAACAGGTAATGAAAAAAACTGGTTGATATAATGACACATTCATATGATACTAAAATATTTTTTTTTTTTTTTTTCTCTTTAATTATTTATTTGCAACTGTAAAATTTTACAATAAGCAAATGAGCTGGTTTTAACATAGGAAAATTTACAATAACAAAGATTAGACCCAGTGGCTAATCTTTGTAGGTGCCACGAGTCATTGTCTTATAAGAGCAGGTCTCTATTCCATGAACGGCGAAGTCGTCGGCGAGGATTTCCAGGAAGAGTACGAGATGATAAGTTTTTGATGTATGGATTTTGATGGTTTTGAAGTTTTCCGAAGAATCTTCTGTAGCAGTTGTATGCCATATCTTTTATGTGTGTTATTTTGAGGTCGTCATGTAGTATTCTGTTGTTAATGTAGAACGGAGCATTGGTGATGAGTCGTAATAATTTTGATTGAAATGCCTGTAGTTTTCTGATATTACTTGGCTTTGCTGTTCCGTAGATTTCAATTCCATAAGTCCAAATTGGCCGAATGAATGATTTATAAATGAGTAATTTTGAACGTAACGGTAATCGGGAATAGCGTCCTATGAGGTGGTATAATTGTTTTACTTTTCTATCCAAAGTCAGTCGTGTATTGTGGATGTGTGTTTGCCAGGTTAGTCGTCTGTCCATCGTGATGCCTAGGTATTTTACTGTGTTCTTTTGTGGAATGGGTTCGTTGTTGAGGAACACCGTAGGACTTTCTCCTTTACGTAATGAGAAGCTTATATGTACTGACTTATTAGTGTTTATTTTTAATCTCCACTGTTTCAGCCAAATTTTAATTGTGTTGAGAAAGTGTTGTAAGTTGGTACTGGCCTGCGTTAAATCGTGGGATGAAGTCAAGATAGCAGTATCGTCAGCGTATGTTGCTACCGTTATTCTTGGATCAGATGGTAAGTCCGCAGTGTAAATTGTATACAGTAGTGGTGAGAGTATAGAACCTTGTGGAACTCCTGCACCTATATTTTGGTAGTCAGAAACTGATAATCCTTGCCTCACTACAAAGAAACGATCTTCTAGGAAGCTTTTCAGTACGTGATAATACGTATCCGGGAGGAATCTTTTCAATTTATATAACAGACCTGGATGCCAAACTTTGTCAAAGGCTGCTTGAACATCTAGGAAGACAGCGGTGGTAAATTTCTTCTCCTCCAGCGCAACAGCTAGCTGGTCCGTCAATCGATGTAACTGATGAATCGTTGAGTGCCTGCTTCTGAAACCAAACTGATGGTGTGGTATTATGTTATTTTCGTTGCAAATCGGCAATAAGCGGGCTAGTAATAATTTTTCGAATAATTTGGATAAAGTTGGGAGTAAGCTTATTGGCCGATACGAAGATGGAGTACTTGGTGGTTTATTTGGCTTCAGAAATAGGACGACGTGAGACAGTTTCCACTGAATCGGGAAGTGCGTCGTTCTGAGGATGGAATTGAATATTTGAGTTATAAGGGTATATCCACATAATGGTAAGTTCTGAAGAATCTCCGCCGTTATTAAATCGTACCCCGGACTCTTTCTTGATGGTAGTTGTTGAACAGCCGCCTGCACTTCCCTTCTTGTGAAGTTTTCCGGAGGCAATGACAAATTCAATGGTGAAGACAAGAAATTTTCTACATCTGAGGTGAAACCAGGTAAAGAATTGTCATTGGGCTGAAATACGCGCGCTAGATGATCGGAAAACATGTCGGCCTTCTCTTTGTCTGATTTAGCCCATGATCTATCGGGGTGTTTAAGTGAGTGCGACTGCATTTGGTAACGCAAAAGACGCTGCGTTGCAGTCCAGAGGCTTCCATCTCTTTCTGTCAGGTTGGCGACATTTTCATTGAACCTTTCCGTCTTGATGTTCCATATAGCTGTCTTCAATTCGTTAGTCATGTAATTCAAGTTTCTCTTGTCCGAAGGAAGTCTGGTACGCTGCCAAATGCGTCTTGCTCTCCTTTTTTCCCTGACAAGTTCTTTTATATAGTTCGGATAACAGTGTTCCTTTTTTGGAGTTGGTCTACGGGGTTGTGTAGAGTTCCAAGCTGCATATTGTATTGTTACTGTCAAATGTTCCACTGCTTCTTCCACCTCTCTTGCCGTGCGAAGAGGCAAGTCCAACCGTATATTGTTCTCTATGTTACTGCTGAACAAGTCCCAGTTAACTGGTCCATCTATCAAACACTGTCTCACCGGTGCTTCCAAAACTGTGCCCGACAGGGTGCAGAGAACTGGCGAATGGTCGGATGAAAGATCGTCAAGTGATTCCGTTTTTGTGTAGAATCTCGAGAGGCCCTTGGATACGAAAAAGTCCAGAAGATCGGGATGTTTAGTCAGAGCTGACGGCCAATACGTTGGTGATCCAGTTGAATGAAATTCCAGTCCGAGGTTTAAAATAGCTTGAATCATCATTCTGCCACGTGGATTTATCAGACGCGATCCCCATTGAGCATGTTTCGCGTTGAAATCGCCTCCTGCTAAAAACCGAGGACCGAAACTTGAAAACAACTCTGTAAACTTGTCTACTGTAATCCGGTGTCTCGGGGGACAGTAAACCGAGATGAATGAGACTTCCTCTTGATCTATCTCCAGTGCCACACCCACTGATTGAATACTTTCCGATGGTTCGATTACTGTGCATATATGATGTTTGATATTGTTCCTAACTAGCACCGCTGTACCACCAAAAGCTCTTCCATCAGGGCGATCAGCTCTATAAACTTTATAATCTTTTATGTAAAATTTTGAGTCTTTTGTTAAATGTGTTTCGCTTAGTAGAACAATATCGACACGTTTTTCATTTATTAAATATTCAAATTCCGCCAAACGTTGGATGATCCCATTCGCATTCCACAACAGCACCGATATAGAATTAGACATGTTATTTGCCATTAAATGCGAAAGTGAGTGATTGTATTAATTGACTCATGAGGGTGATCAATGGTGTGAAGAGGGCTTTTAGGTCGGTCATGAAAGTTGTTAGCTGCGATTGAATACTGAATTGTGACTGGCGTTCTTGCTCTCCAAAATTATCGGCGGCGATTTGTGAGTAGGTGATGGTTGACTGTTTATGAGGGTTGATGAATTGGTGATTACGAGTTTGGTTTTGTCGTGAAAAAGTTTCTCTTCCTGCTACTGCGCTTTTCGGAAGGGAGGGGAATGATTTTTCTGTAACAGATGGAGATTGTTGCGAGCTCTCTTGAGGGCGTGCTGCAGTGGCTGGTGAACGGCGATTTTGCAGATCCCGAAAGACTGAACACCCCTTGTAGGAAGAGGGATGTGGTCCCGAACATAGGCAACATACGGCCGGCTCCTCTTTTAATTTTGTACATGAGTTAGATTCATGACCTGCGCCACACTTTACACATCGAGGCAGTAAATTACAATAACTTTTCGTATGGCCGTATCTCTGGCAGCGCACGCACTGCACGGGCTGCCTCCTCTGTCTTGGTTCTTCTACCCATATCCTTGAATAACACAAATATCTAATATCAAATATCTTATTATTATCTTTATTGGGTTCAAGATCTACGTAGTATAACGGGAGCTTCACTTTGTCCCAAGAAATGACGTTTGTAACACTTCTAACTTGATAACCTAAATTAGAAATTTCGTTCTGAATGGTCTCTTCTCCGATTGACCAATGCAATCCACGTATTACTACGCGGTACGCCTTGTCTTCGGCAAGTTGGTACGTGTGGAATTCCGCATGGTTTTCTCTTAAACATTTTACTATTTTCCTATAAGCATCCGGTGTGTGTGGATATATGGTGACTCCTGCTTTTGTACTCCCACAATGAAAGGAATCTTTTTCAGTTATGCCTTGAAGGAAATCAATGAGTTTTGAAAATTGCACATCAGTATGTAAGTGTATAGGAGGCGGTCTTGTTTTTATTGGAGATTCATTATTAGTGTTGTCTGTCGCAGTTGTTTCCATATCCGTTAATACGCTAAATTTATTGGCAGTGTAGAGACTACCAATTGTAAGTCTCGGATCTCTTGTAAATCGTTTAGCGGAACTAACGTTACTAATTGCGTTTGCGTTTTCTGTTTGGCGCTTCCTTTTGGAAACAACATTATTCCAATCTAACGTTGGATGAGAAATATCAGCTGTTAGCCTATCGATACTTTCTTCTTGTTCTTCTCTGGAGGGAAATGAATTTGAATGGACAGGTAACGCCATTAGTCACGATGCTTGCAAAACATTTGTGTTTAACGACGCGTCGGCTGCGTTAATCATGCAGGCCGTGCAACAACCTTTAGGTTACAAAAACACAACCTATAGGTTAGGCATCCAAAAGAAACAGCTTAAATAAAATCAAAATCTTTTAAAAAAAATAGCTGCCTATAAAATATTATAAAATTTATACTCACGACAGATATTATTATTATTACCAATCACAATATTACAGTGTTAAATACGTTTTTCACCAATAGTTCTTTTGAAAATCAAGAGTAAAAAAATCTTCGTGTTTCATTCAATCACTAAACACAGCTCTAAAATATTTAATACAATTTCATTTAAAAAAATAATAATTAAGATGATTACAAGTACAATAACAATGATTTTAATCTTATTCATGGATTCGCGTCACAACAATATTTATATTAAAAAGACAAACAAATATAAATACCTGAAATATATTACATTCAAGTGAATTCTGTTGATCTTTAAACACCAGATGTTAAGCCTGGTTGATTTCTTCATCTGATCTTGATTTATACGTCCTTACTCTCAGAATACATTATAATACACGATTCAAAGTCCATTGAAAGTAGCCTACTCCCGACTTACTACTACTACTCATTTGAAACACTGTCCAGAATTTTCATAAATAAGTCACAATTTTATATTACTCACGAAATGAATAATTATATTTAAGCCTAATTCCCGAGTAGTTAACACACATACCACATCATGGACACGTCATCAGTCCAGGATAATGCACAGTATTACGAAATTTATAATGATGTCGCCGACCGTTTGGGTTTTTGTGGTGGCCCTGAAACGGGCCGTGGTTGGTGGTCGGAAGCGGTGAGCCGGCGTGCTGAGAGCGGAGCCCGAAGAGTGACGGCTCGGCCACCGGATTCAGGCCTAGCCTTCCCTCAGCGGCAGTTGGGTCTCCACTGCAGCGTGACAGTGGTGGCCCCAAGAGCCCTGCAGTCGGATCGGCGTAGGCTGTCGGCCGGGGCGGTTCTCTTCAATCCCACGCTGAACTCGATCTTCACCGTGGTGCCATCAGACACGCAGGGGCTTCCCTCGGCGGCCGGGTAGAAGAAGGCTGACCAGGGATGGTGCTCTTCTTTCTTCTTCTCCGTTTGGGAGTTGGTAGGCGAGTGTGACCCGCGGTTCAGTGCGGGTGATTAACTACCCCTCCGGCGAGTCCACTTCATAGTGAAGGGGAGACATTGCTGGCTGCGCTGCCTGCAGCAGGCAGGTTCTGGGACCGTCTGCTGACGCTGATAATAGTGAGGGGCGTCGGAGACAATGTGTTTAAATAAATTTAATTAATTATGAAATTAACTTGAATCAGCAAATAACACTAGGAGAAAACCTAATCTCTCAAACAATTTAATTTAATTTTTTTTTAAATAATATAATTTAATTTGCACTTTCAAAGTTACCAGTAAAACTATATCTTAGTCTTTAAAATACATTTTGAATTAATTGAATTACTATCAGTAATATTATTGCGGTTTTGAAGCATTAAAAAACCATTGTAAGACCTGAACTAGAGTATTACTAAACAACTTGGAACTATAAACGAGAGGTTACAACTAAGAAAGTGGAGGCCGTCCAGAGTAGATTACTGTCTGCGTTGCATCGGCGAGGTTTGTGGGTTTGAGGATCATCCTATGAAAAGAAACATGAAACTTTGGGCATATCTGCTTTAGAAAAACGGAGGACAATTTATAATCCAATCTTTCTACATAAAGCTCCGAATAATCATGTCGACTTGTATATATTTGAATTTGGGTTCCTCACATCAATAGAAGGAAACAGAATATTTTTTATACGGCAAGAGAACGAGGGATTTGAATCCGATAGAAAGATGCCAGTGTATTCAGTAGAATAAGTTGGAATAATAATGTTAATGGGTTAAACGTAAAAGTTTCGTATTCTGAGAAAGCGATTGCGTCCCTTACGTAGTAATAAAGAGTTTTATTTCGTACGTGGTGGAATATCTTATTTGTGTTAATTGCTGATATTTGAATAAAACGTGTAGTGGCGATCAGTGAATACTCTGAATTTATGGAGATCTACAATTAATTTACATTTTTAAGGTTGCGTAGATTTTATAAATATTAAACTAATAAATATGAAGTAAGATGGTTAGATCATAAATTTAATTGACTTGTGAAGTTGGTCTAACTTATTTTTGGTTTGATGAGCCCTATAGGAATTGTTTTCTTACCCGATAAGTCAAATGCAGTACATTGGGTTTATACTAACTGTTGTACCGCATTTTCTTCGACATCTATCTCACGTCGCCCGCTTCCCTACTTTGTGCAGGTTCCCTAGATTAGGTTCTTTGTGTTGAAATGGGTTGACTTTAAGGTAAAATGAAGATATTATTCAAAAAAATATTATTAACAACAAACATAACCATTCAAAATGCAAAAGCTTTTTGATTGAAAGGCGGCTACTTAGTGATTCAAAATTTGTAATGAATTTCTAGCAAATCAGGATTGTTACTAAAAACAGTAGTGATTACCCGACCAATGTTTATTTTAAATCAAGTAATACTTTTAGATGCTAAAATCATTTTTATGTACAACCTGCAGTTAATTTCATAATTACTGGTAGCATAAAGCATTTCCATTACTGCTATTCCTGCAAGAGTTTTTAAATGAACGTTCCTCTATATAGCTAGTAGATATTTTCTTACAATCCGGTTCTACTGTACGAAACGATCCTTTTTTACAAATAGTTACCACATATTTGTCACAATTGTTATAGGACATACAAAATTACAAAACACGGATTCCAACGTCATGTGTGATAACTAATAAAAAGTTCATTGTTATCAAATCTTTGTGATATTTAAAAATAATTAAATAGATGTTTCTCCATTCGTTAATGTAATTACCAGTATTTTGTTATTTACCAAAATATTTTTAATTATCTTTATATGGTTATAACAACTAACGATGATGTAATGGAAGCGATACTTCACTTCGATGTTTTTCCTTGCAAAAGTTCAATCCTAAAAACCATGTTATACGAAACATTCATATCAGAGGTAAGTAGCGAAATAGTTTACGTTACATAATTCATTAAATTCTATTTCTAAAAGGTCATACACCCAAGTTCTATTACCAATTTATATGACTAGTAAAAAGTAATGAATTGCTTAAACTGGACTTATTTTGGATATACTATGTTTTATAGAAGTGGGAACGAAACTGCATCCAGAACTAATAACTTGCAAAAGTACTAACTTAATCAGCTTTCTGATACTTTTATCGAGCAGAATATTTTACGTGTTTCGACTATTGTTTTTTGCTTTTTTTATATTAACATCTAGGTCATTATCAGCTACTGATGACATGAAACGGTGAGTTTAGACGTGCAATAATTTTCAGAACCTAGCCTGGAGTCAAACCCGTAACGTTCCGCTTTGTAGCCCAGCACGTTGACCACTGTACCACTGAGGCGGTCTCGCCTACTCTTTCTTAACTATTAGTTAAATACCATAAACCGCGGACAACTTTTGCTATTTATTGTAAAAAGCTACCATAAATTTTTGAATCTAGGTGTTGCAATGGTTGAAACCTGTTTGATAGTTTGGTTACAAAACATTAGGATTTCCGTTGCAAAAAGGATTCTGTGTTTTGAAGGAATAGGTGTAGTTTTGAAACTTAATAAATGAGAAAATAAAACGTATTTAAGGTAGTAAAAATGTTTTTTCTTTGGAGGGAAGTGTCAGCATATTTCAAAATAATTAAGTTTTATAGATTCAAGTTAGAAAACTAAAGTTCGGCTTCTCTTACGAATTTTAGTTATCACTCCCACAAACTGCACTACCGCATTCCAAAATCCGTTGCAAAGTTGCACATATTTCAATTTTCTGTAATTACTTACTGTAATTTTAATTACAATTATCGACAAGACGAGCGCACGTAAAGTTTCGATAGTCCTTTGACTTTTCATAGCTTATATTATGAAATAACATAACTAATAATTAGGATAGAACGTAAGACACATTAAATTTTCAACTTAAGATTGTTGAACGCACTGATAATTTAGTATATATGGATACAACACACTTCAAATACTTTTAGTTAAATTGAAAGTTACGTACATGAAATAAGTACCACAGTAAATGTCTACGAACAGAAGTTTACTTTCTCCTAATAGTACTGGGTTAGCATCAATAATAGTACAACGGTTTCAATTCAACAAGGCAAATTACTAAGTAATGACATTTTTCAGAAGCTTGCACTTGTGTAAGTTGTAGTAACCGTACCTTTGAGATCATAGTAACCTTACCTTGATAAATATTTAGCTAATTTTCAATAAATTAGTTTTAATGGGAAAGTTTAGTAATTAGCACTGCAACACCAAGTAGAAAGAAAGTGTGTTATCTAAATTAATGAAGTTTGATTGAACAGGACACAAGCGTTTTAAAACTCATGTTTGTGTTTACCGGATGTATTCCTTACTATGTACGCCATTCTGTCATATATCGAGATATCAACAAAGACAGAGTAAATACGATCTTTAAAATACAGTAATTAAATCTCGTAATTTACACTCGTTTTCACTCAAATTATTAAAACCGCACACATCCAGAAATATTCGCCACAAACTGTGTTAACAAGACTGAAGTGATGCTGGAATAGGAATTTCATATAAACCACCCACTAGAGTTTCCCACTGGATTATTCCCTCGGTCAAGACAAAATTACAACATTGCGCACTTAAATTGACTTTAAGTGTTTAGTTAACTTTAGTTAACTAAATTAAATATAATCACGTTAATCAACCTTTAGTTAACTTCAGTTCTGTTAAGTTGTATTTCTTGATTTATGTGAAGCTTTAGATAAAGTATGGCATACTGTTATTTAAATTTACTGTTATTATGTAATGACATAAAATAATATGTATAATAAATATAATAATATATATATGTATATTATGTAATGTATAATAACAGTATATTGCGTAATAACAGTATGGCTCACTGTTATATAAATGTTTGGCTTATTTAAGTTAAAGCAAAATACTTTTCATTTTCTGTTTTTATTTATAAAATTATATTTAACAGACCAATGCTTTTCAGTTAAGTTCTAAACAGCAGAAACAAATTTTCATCCTATATACGCAGGTTACACAAGGCAGTGTTCTTTCTTCCTGTACAGCTTTTACACTGCAGATTAACCTATAGACACAACCACTACAACAGCCACTTTTGCTGACGATACTGCTGTTCAAACAGTCCAAGAAGATCCAGGTACAGCGTCTGAGATTCTGCAACAACATCTGGACAAAATACAAGAATGGCAGAAAAAAGTCATTGAAAACAAATTAAACAAAAAGCACACACGTAACACTTACACTAAGAAAATGCACCTGCCCACCATTTTACATTAAAAAAATAAAGATACCTAAAGAAGACTCCGCTAGATACCTTGGTATACATCTATAATAATCTACGTAGATAATTATATAATAATAATTACATCTATAATAATATGTAATAACATCTTGGTATAATCTTGACTTTTAATCTGAATTGGGAAACTCACACAGAAGAAAAGAATGAATACAAAACGTTTTATTGGATTCTTGGCAAACATTCGACACTAAAACTTAACAACAAACTTTTAATTTACAAATCAATTTGGATGTACGGAATCCAATTGGGGCTCAGCAAGCCATTTTAACGTTGGAGTCCTTCAAAGGTTCCCATCGAAATTAGTAAGGGTAATCACACAATCGCCTTGATAAATAATGAACACATTACACAGAAATCTCAGAGATTACTCATTCCTACAGTTCGACAAGAAATTAACAATTAGAGTACAAAATACCAATGAAGACTCGAATCACACACGAAAGACCTCCATCTCACTCTTAAACAATCCAAACAACACTCGCCGGCTGAAACGAAAACATCCTATAGTAAAGTGACAAGACAAAAGATAAATTAAATTCACGAAGTTTCCACATTAGGGATGGTTGATCAATTGTAACATTATAACGTAGAAAAATCATCTACTCATTATTCTGCATAAGAATAGATTGTAGATTTTGCTGTAATATTTTAAAAAAGTACTTAAATACTGGTTGTATTGATTATAACTAACAGCTTTACTTATTTCTAAATTAAGCCAAAAAGTTATCTTTGATGACTCTGTTTTGCCAAACAATCAACTGAGTTTTTCGTAATTTATTTTTAAAGAAGGGGAACAAATTAATTTGTGCCTTACGTTCTACAGAGTAAAGTGAAAAGACATTGTTAAAAATCTCTATTTAAATAATAACATGTTAAACCAAAGAACGTTAGACGTTTTATGAATGAGTAAATAAGCTTCTAGAAGACACTACCTTTCAGTCAAGCGTCCCTAAAAAAGGTAAAGGACGTGAAGAAGGTCCAACCCTCCTAGCCCGCAATGCCATCATTATTATCATTCATGAAATGCAAGTCCCCGATGAAAGGCCGACCCCTTTATAGAAATTCTCACTGGTCCGTCAACACCATAATGATTTAAATATCCTATTCAAACAAGCAGACTCTTTACCTCATTTTCCTTAAATAATTATTTACTATTCGAAACAATGCTCTGATATTATTTTACTTTAGCAAATAAAGGCTTTTCGTTTATACGTTATTCATTGTAGTAAAACCACCCCACTTATCGGAGACTAACAGAACATGTTTTATAATTTTGATTTTAATCAAAATTTAATGTAAAAATGTTAAAATTGTTTCCTTCGAGCGGTAATTTTACTAAATTTCACATTATCAAAATTAATCTAATTAGACTAGTTACCAACGCTTCCAAATGCATAATTAAAAAATCTCATAATATTTAAATTATTATTACATTTATCTTAATGACTAAACAAAAATAATCTTTACATTATGTATATGGCATTCCTCGTGGTTCTGAAAACGACCAAAGATTATCAAATGCATTGTAGTCGGAACATTTCAAAAAAAATGTTTTTGTTTATGGATATTTCGTTGTTATTCTCAAATTAAACTATATTGAATAAGTTTTTATGATTAACAAGTTTCACTGATCCATCAAAAATAGTTGATTAAAATTAGTAAAACGACATTTCTTATTACTCAATAAAAATGTTTTACAACATTGGGATGTTTCATCGAAATTAACTAAATAACTAGAATAATTTACCAGAATAAAACGCATCTTTGAAGTCTGAGCGAAGTGATATCGTCAGTGTCTTCTTATATTCAGTAAAACTCAGATTATGCGAAATCCGGTTTACCGTAATCCATCTTAACCAAAATGGATCCAAAAAACTTGTTTTTTAAAATCTGGTGATAACTAAATTTAGATTATATTCAGATTGACTTCTGGTTTGCTAAGAAATGAACGTGTTTGATTGCTCTCCAGATATGGTGAATTTCTAGAAGTTTCTATAGTTTTAAAGTATTTTGAGTGGGTGAGGACTAGTCTATAAGATATTTGTATCAGTCCCTTGTTATAAACTGTAAGTAGTTTTATTTTAATATATACTTTACGAAATTGTTCGATAAATTGAAGATATGTCAGCTAATTATATTGATGACCTTTGGCCTTCACAACAGGAAATATCACAGCCACTGCCTTCGGTATCGCAGAATTTTTTCTCGGAGATTTCAGATTGCGCACACAATTGCAATTAAATTTAACTACCGACTGGCAAGTCGATAAGACTCCATCGGCTAAAATGAGAACACATGCGAATCATGTGAATTTAAATAATCCGGTTAAATTTAAACAGTAAGCTCTTATAAAATGAATTCTGGCTGCTTCCGTAGTGTATTGGTTAGCGCGTTAGCCTAACACGCAGAGGTCCCGGGTTCGATTACTGGCCAGGGTTGGGAAATTTTCACAAGTAGAAACCCACAGTTACAATCACATAACCTGCCGTAGCCGCTAATAACCAAGCAGTTGATGCGACTGAATAATTTTTTTTTCAGTTCCTAATAATATGTGTACGCTGCAATCTGTTCAACTCAGAACAATAAGCAACCCCATGACTCAATGAGATGAGAATGATATGTATGACGTGTAAATGAGGTGTAGTCTTGTACAGACCCAGGTTGACCATTCCTGAGAGAGTATGGTTAATTAAACCCCAACCATCAAAGTACACCGACAACCAATGTCTAGTATTCATATCCGTATAAAAGTAACTACCTTTACTAGGATTTGAACCAGGAACCTTCGTCTCCAAAATCAGCTGTTAAACAGCTGACTCACGGCAACGACTTTACCTCTAGACCAACCCAGTGGGTCAATTATTTAAATAAATAAATAAAATAATTAATTCTGTTTATAAACATTGAACAGATTCAAACCAATAAGCGAATCAGAACAATTTAACAATTTCAGGAAAAAGAAAAAAAGCTGAACCTGAGCCAATATTTGTTGCAGGCGTTCAATCTATTATTGAACTGATAAATATTTTACCTCATATTTTTCCTGATTTTCTCAATGAAAAATTTTAAATGACCACTTTAAGATTCGGACATACATTGAAAATAATGCCCTCAGACATTTGGGCTTATAAACTGTAGAGAACTAAATTATCCTCTAGGTATCCCCACGAGGGATCGGCCAAATTTGTAAGAATACTAAATAAATCCTCTACAAGGATATGTCAAGTTTGAAGAGAAATAAATTATCACCACGAGGGTATGCCAAATTTGTTGTGTATTATTTTATAGTTCATTATTATAAACTGTATAAAAATAGTAAACTGAACTAAATAACAACAATCTGTTAACACAAACAGCAATCAACTAAATCTCAATTAAGTTATGAATCTACTTAACGTAATATCAATTAATAAATCTGAAATAACTTTCTCAAAATATACACATAAAATAAGAATAAAACAATCTAGTTGATTATATCGTTGTAGAAAAACTATTTTTTAAGAACGAATGAGGGACCCACTCGTTTGGTTTGGCCTCCAGTCCCCCACTAAAATAATTTACAATTCTATTTTCTTCTTCTCAGTTGCCTAGTAACCATACTTTTGTTATTGAAATCAAATAGTTTTTTAAAATATTTATTTTAATCAGCTGGAGATATCTATTTTTATTTCAATAGACTCAAAAATAAACAACTCCAGGTGTGCATCAATTTTGTGTCATTACAAAACAAATTGAATACTAGACTGTGGATACCGGTGTACTTTGATGGTTGGGGTTTAATTAACCATACTCTCTCAGGAATGGTCGGCCTGAGTCTGTACAAGACTACACCTCATTTACACGTCATACACATCATCTTCATCTCATTGGGTCTTGGGGTTGCTTATTGTTCTAAATTGAACAGATTGCAACGTACACAAATTAGGAATACAAAACAAATCAGAGAAACATTTTTAATTAAAAAATATTAAACGGTTATTTTTATATACAGTAAAATCTCTCTATAGCGGAATTGAAGGGACCATGAGATACCGCCGCTATAAAGAGAGTTTCGTTATAGAGAGAGCGAGTAATTAACGGTGGGAGGGAAGTTAAAGTACTAATTTTTCTGTACAAAATAACTTATATACGTATGTAAATGGTGCTTGGAATAAGTTTTTGAAAAACTACTGAATAGATAACTTTATGACGAATGTTTAATACAGTAGATTACTTCAATACAGTGAGATATTTAAATTAATTACCTACATAAAGTGTAGGTTATTTACTTAACAAGAAATTTGGATACAAACTGGTTTTATTAGATGTTGTGTTACTAATGTTTAACAATAGAATTTCACTTTTCGTATTGAACTTTTTTCAATAATCATTCATAAAGTACATACCATAATAGATAGCCTAAAATTAATTAGCACTGAAACTCGGTTTTTACTGAACAGTAATAAACATAAGATACATACAATTAAAATCTCCTAAAACATAGGCTACACAAACACAAAAAAATACACAGTACAGTATATATTTTTTTGTTATTAAGGAAACAATGACTGTGAAGTACATTTCATTTCGTAAAATAAGTTGTAAATTTTGTTTCGTTTTCAATTCATAAAACATGTCTTCAATCTCATTTTCAATGTTTAAAACTTGTAAATTTTCATTTACATTGTAATATAACAAATTTATTGTACATCTGGAGTTGTTTATTTTTTGAGTCTATTAAAATAATAAACATCTCCAGCTGATTATTATTTAAAAATTATTTAAAATTATTTCACATTGACAAAATTATTTAAAAAAGTTATTTATTCTAGTTGCTAGGTGACTAGAGAAGAATAAGATGGATTTTGTAAAAAATTATTTCAGTGAGGGACAATATGGCGAACTGAATAGACAGGTCCCTCATTCAGTCATAATTTTAAAAGTTTACAATAAACGGGATGTTTACCAATTTTATTATCTTTTTAATTATTTTAAAGTAAAGTTCTTTTACAAATTTGGCATCTCTTGTGTGGTGATAAATAAGTATACCACAAATTTGGGATACCTCGTGGGGAATATTTAATTGTCACAAATTTGGCAACCATAATCGTGGGGATGAATTCACGAATTCACAAATAGATTTATTCACAAATATGTCTGAAGGTAATCTCAGGAAATTGATAGATCTTCGCGTAGCGGATTTGAGATTGGAACTCGAAAAACGTAACAGACAAAGTAAAGGTGTGAAAGCTGTATTAATGGAACGACTGCAAAAGGCTCTACAGGAGGAAGGCCACGATCCTGATTCGTACACATTTGAGATGGCTGCGCCCACAACAGAAGAGGAGATGACTGCGAATACAGGAGGAAGAGGAGCTGATGGGGTTAAAGGAAGTGACTACTCGGAGGACGAAGGTGAAGATGGAGCTGACGAGGGCGAGGACGAGGTAGAATGGCCAATACAGAAGAAAGGTTTGGTGCAGAAACCAGGTGATATTAGTTATAGTCAAGATATTGATACAGGAAGTGTTAGGCTAAAGTCAGATGATAACATGCAGCTTATTTTGAACCTGTTGCAAGAGCAAGCTAGGAGATCTGAAGAGCAGGCTAGGAGATCTGAGGAGCAAACTAGGAGATTGGAGGAGCAAGCTAGGAGATCTGAAGAGCAAGCTAGGAGATTTGAAGATAATATGAGTAAACTCGGTAGGGATTTAAGTAATAGAATAGATGACTTGGAGCAAGGTATTGAGAAAAAGATGGATAATAAATTGAATATTTTTCATATAAAAATTGTAGAACAGGATAGAAAATTAGGTAATTTAGAGTCTGAGATAAAGGGAGTAGAAAATAATTTGGTTTTAGAAGTTAATAAGTGTAAGAATAATATAAGCATGTTAAATGAGAAGCATGACAAGGGTGTGAAAGATCTTAAAAAGGAAATAAAAGAATACAATCTAAAAAAAATTGATAAAGTTAAGTTTGAAATTAAAAAAGATTTTAAAGATAAAATGGAGAATAATCTGATAGAACATAGGGAAATAGTAAATAAAACTAATGAGAATTTAGAAAATTTGAAGGGAGAATTTGAAAGATATGTGGAATCTGGGGAAATGAAGATTGTTCACAGTAATTGTAGAAATAATAATATAAAAATTAAATTTTTAAACAATAATCCCATGGAATTTGTTAGCTCTCTTAAATATGAGGTTAAAATAAACAACATAAAGAACTGGAAATTTATAAAGCCAATTATCAACGAAAACATGATAGATAGTACAATAGGATACTCGTGGTGGATGTATGTGAGAGAAGAAATAGAATCTGAAATTGTATTACAAAATGTACTCTATAGTATAAAAAGTGACGGACGGGATGAAGGAGGAGGTTTGTTGTATATGTATGTGTATGATGTTTATTTGAACTTTTATTTATTTTATGTATATGTATATTTGGTAGTTCACAGTTCCTATTTATCAGTTTATTAAGTTTTGTTCCATTAATCTTTTGTTTAATCACAGTAAGTGTAAAAAATTTTGATGTACATTATGTTGGGTTATAGTTTGTTTATAGTTTGTTTATAGTTTGTTTATAGTTTGTTTGTAGCTTATAGTTTATAGTTTATTTGGTTAGTAGAATTGTAAGGTTGCTTAGTGACATAATTTTAAAAAACAATTTTGGCTTTAAATTTATCAAACAAATTCAAAATTTAGATTTTCATAAAAATTTCTTTTTGTTTTCAAAATTTAAATGGGGGGATATTTGTAATATAACAAATTTATTGTACATCTGGAGTTGTTTATTTTTTGAGTCTATTAAAATAATAAACATCTCCAGCTGATTATTATTTAAAAATTATTTAAAATTATTTCACATTGACAAAATTATTTAAAAAAGTTATTTATTCTAGTTGCTAGGCGACTAGAGAAGAATAAGATGGATTTTGTAAAAAATTATTTCAGTGAGGGACAATATGGCGAACTGAATAGACAGGTCCCTCATTCAGTCATAATTTTAAAAGTTTAAATAAACGGGATGTTTACCAATTTTATTATCTTTTTAATTATTTTAAAGTAAAGTTCTTTTACAAATTTGGCATCTCTTGTGTGGTGATAAATAAGTATACCACAACATATTGGCAATGACAGTACGTTGAAACAACAAGAATAGCGTCTAGTGCTTGTTTACTTGAAGGGACAACATTTCTGTTTCCATTTCATCGTCATTCACTTTCTTGCTCGTTGTTTTGGGCTAAGACATTTTCGATTATTGCATCATTGCCAACATCTGCTGAAGTGGCTAAGTCATTGTCTGCCCCTAAATAGGCGTCTAAATCCATATCCTGAAGATATTGTTTTGCCGCTATAGAGAGATTTTTGTGCCGCTATAACGAGAGTTAAATACATTATCGTAGTATACGAAAGGGTCGGGGTCGGCAAATAATGCCGCTAAAGAGAGATTTCCGCTACAGAGAGTTCCGCAATAGAGAGATTTTACTGTATATGTTATATTACGCATTTCTTGTTATACGTATAAATTAAAACATAAAAGAGCTTATCGAGTAGTTATGAGGGAGATGCATCATTATGAAAGCGTTGATGTAATAAAAACGGAACTAAACAAATTGGGTCATGACGTTTGGAGTGTTACAAATGTTTTTCACCGAATTTCTAAAAAACCTCTAGCATTGTTCTTTATTGATCTTGAACCAAAACCCAATAATAGAAATATTTTTAATATTAGGCATCTTAATCATACCACTATGGCGTTCGAAGCCCTTTACGTTAAAAAATACGCGATGCAATGTAAGAGAGGTCAACGGTACGCCCACACCTGAAACCAATGTAATAGACCGTACCGATGCGTAAAGTGTGATGAAGACGTATCACCACTACGTGTAAAAAATCACCAGAAGTCGCGGCACGATGTGTTAGTTGGCTTTTGGGCAATAAATCACTTCTGGCAAACTCTAACAAAATTACTCTCTAAAAATCTATAATGAAACCTATTTCGACATATGGAATATAACTTTGGGGTACATCTGCGAATTCAAACATTGAGATCTTAGAGCAATTCCAGTCAAAGACCATCCATCAGTCATATGTTAAACATATACTGGTATATAAACAACAAATTTATTAATAAAGATCTTAACTTGAACACAGTGAAACAAGAAATTGCAAAATTCAGTGTTAATTATTTGGACAGACTTTACGAACATAAAAACGTTTTGGCAATTAATTTATTAGACAATATAGTGTAAACCTACTAAATTCAAGGTTGCTGAGATTTGAGTTTTTGGACTTACATTATCAGTATTGTAAACAAAATTTATCGTAACATATTTCTGTATTTTATTTACTTATTTAATTTATTAACTTTTTATTACTATCATTTAAAAAAACCTATAGTATTGTAAACATCATAGAGGTCAAACATTGATGGATGTTTGGTTTCCTACAGTTTGTCACTATTCCATCAGACTAATTATTTATTGCTTAAAGTATATGAGCAGATTATAATGTAGCAATTTGAATTTAAAAAAAAATTAGATATTGTGTTTAAAGTACACCATTTAAATATGTAGAATCGTGAAACAGTGTCCAATGAAATAAATAAAGTTTCACTATTCTGGGAATTCATGTAGCTCGTTCTTCACGTCTAGGACAAGCTCCTATTAAACGATGGAGTAATGGTTCCGCATAAAAATGGTTTCATCGAAAATCCAACACTTTTTTAAAAAGACTGTAAATAATTTAAAATATATACAGTAAATAATTTATTTTACTGTACAATATTACATTTGTTCTCTGGAAATTTCTGTATTTTCACTAATATTTACTAATAAACAGTCGTAAAATAATACTGTGTAATCATTTTACTTTCTCTTGCCTTTATGAATATATAGGAAGGAAAGTACCTATTGTTTTCATGTAGATTTTTCAAAATCGAGTTTTCACCGGATCTATACGTTTGCAGACCCCCTGAACCCAAAAAAACATGTTTTTAGCGACTGGTCTGTGCGTGTGTGTGTGTGTGTGTGTGTGTGAACAGAATATCTCAAGAACGATACATCGTACGAACTTGAAACTTAAAATTTATGTTGCATACAACTACCGGACCCGACATGAACATTTTCATTAAAATTGGTCAACCGGAAGTAGTAGTTTATTCGTGTCATTTTTCACTTTTTTGCGATTTTCTCAAAAACTGGTCCTACGATTTTTTTAAAAATCGCCTGGTTTACTAAATTTTTTATGCTCCACAAGATAGGGTCATGTTTACTGAAATTCTTGGTGAGGCTGTTTTCACGTAAAAAAATTATTTTTTCCAGATTGCTACTTTAATATGCATTTTAGTGCAAAATGTATATAAAAAAAGTTGTAGACAATTTAAAATTCTACAACTTTTTCTCTATACTTTTTTTGTATAACGCTTAGTTTAGCGGTATTCAGCGATTTTCTGTTTTTTCTTTCACTAAAACGTGTGAAAAATCGATTTTTTTAAGAATTCAGCCTTAGAATACTTCCGGTTGACCGATTTTGATGAAAATGTTCGTGTCGGGTCCGGTAGTGGTGTCTAACTTAAGTTTCAAGTTTCAACTTTGTACAATGTTCTGTTTTTGAGATGTTCTGTTCACACACACACACACATACAATCCCTAAAAACATGTTTTTTGGGTTCAAGGGGTCTGAAAACAAACGTGTAGAGCCAGTGAAAACTCGATTTTGAAAAATCGACATGTAAACAATACTTTTCTTCCTAAATATTCATATAGCCAAGAGAATGTAAAAAGTTTGTGCGTGCAGATCCGTACAGAGGATGTTTATAAAGTCCATGCTAATATAAGTGCGCGCGCGTAAGATTGTGTATAACTTCTTAAACGTTACAATTGAATTTGCATCTAATCTTGTAAATTACTGAATGTAAGTAGGATTACCGTAAGGCATTCAGAAGAATAGTATTGCCAAAACAGTGTGACTATTGACAGAATTTATGTAAATTGTTTGAAATAACGTTGCGTGTGTGAATATTAATGTACTTTTTACGTTCCGATGCTTTCGTGAAAGTTTAGTCAATTCAACAAATCAAAGCTTTTATTACTTTTAGTCAACGAGGGTACAGAAACTTATACTTTGGCTATTGACTACGCTGTTTAAAGTGGTTATAACTGAATTTAATTTAATAATTTTTCTATATATTATTTTATTTAAAGTACTCTTAAAAAAGTTAACCGCTTTCATAACTGTTCTTAAATTTAATTTATATAATTTCATTAGCAACAAATAAAATTGTTTGTGAATGTCAAATCGTGTGTTAAAAAAACCCAGAAATTTTTTTGTAAATCGCTAAACTAAATGCTTCATTTTCCGTCTTATTATTTTTTTATTTGTCCCGGAATACATCTCAGAACATTCGATTTGCATCCGAGCATATTACCAGTAGTGTCCCCGCTACCGTCAAAAAATGATGGTTAATAAGGTTTTACGTCTGTTTGCTAGAAGTTCGTACTTAGCCTACTGTTCAATTTTTGAAATGTTCAAACTTCAACGGTATGAAAGGACTTTTTGCAAATCGTACTTCAAGGGATCTTTTTACATTAGCTGGTTGCCATAATGAAAATGCCTGATCAACTCTATCTGTAAATTGGGCTAGCCTGATGGTGAAGTGGTCAGTTCACTTTGCTTCTGTGCTGGAGATTCCGAGTCTGATTCTTAGTTGGGTCTGAATTTTTTTCATCACTTTTGTGTGTAGCCCTTCACAGTCTACATTAAACTTAAAATACGTCACAACCAGACATAAAACAAAAAAAAACTCGTTAAACGTAATACGGAATCTTTTAGTTGCTATTACGTAAACAGCGAATGATGGAAAACAACTTATTTTAACTTATATCATTATTGCCAACTGTTACATTTTCTTGAAACTGAAATTCATACAATAAAAGGCAGATGATCAATAAAGCATTCACAGAGAAACTAAAGTTGTCTTACTTCAGCTATACGTACGCTAAATAGGAAGATATCTTTCATTTGAAGTAGATTTTTTCATTTAATACTAATCTGTTTGAACTATCATCACATAATTTGTCATACATCTGTTCGGAATTATTTTTAATCGCAACCAACCGACTGTATTTTATAAGCGATTGTATAAAAATTTGGTTTTTACTGAAATACTCGCGTAAAATTTTTCTGAATTTATCTTACATTTCTGGGATCGAATTGTCTATTAGAAAACATTTCAATTCAAAATATCTAATGGTTTAAAAGTTTAAAATGTTAAACCCCAGCCCCACTGGAGGTTTCGATATTTTCCAAATGTTTTAGCGTTCTTTAGGTATGAACTAAAAAACATTATATACAACCAAATTTTAAGTCCCTAAGACGTTTTGTGCATCAACAAGGTGTAAAAAGTTTTTAAAAATTAGTAAAATTTAAACAGAAGAAACGGTTACAACCTTTTATTTTGTTTAAAGTAATAAATAATTAGAAAGTTTAGATTAGATTACAAGTAAGATCATTATAGGCCTACGTATATAAGTGCCAACTAATATAAAAGAACAATAGGGAAAAGTTCTGTAAGAAACAATATGACTTTCGTTTAATTTTCCTCTCGATACAAAAAAAGTAAAATATAACTTGTACAGCTTAGTTAAGTTGGGTAAAACTAAGAATATTTACCCAATTTGATTAGATGCGGCGGAAAAATTATTTTCCAGTTATGAAAACTATAAATTATGCAACACATGTATTTGATTTTTGTTCGCGTACTCATTATAAATGATTATTACTCATGGGTACTAGACGTGAAAGCGTGTGTTGTACGTTGTAAAACTGTATCACAATTGTGTGTTAGCAGGACCAGTTGAACTGGCAGCCCTCAAATCAATCTTATTTATCGTACTACCATCAACACTCTTGCAACCCTTTCACAAATGTGCTGCCAACCCTTAACACATAAAGTCTTTCTCTTCATGTTCTGTTCCATTGCGCCACAAACCAATAATAAAACGGAACAATTTCGTTGCGCCACACCAGTTTTGTAAACCAATCCTATGCATCGCCAACTCTCTTATTATTTTTTATTCCTCTCGACAGCCTAATTTATCTTCATAAACAATAAATCACAGTTGATTAACTTTTTAACCTCTTCTATAAACAACTGCTCGTATGAATTATGACAAAAAACTAAAAAAATACCGTACATTCGTAGATCCAGCTATTCTCAATTGTTAATTCTGCATTACCAATAGTAGGTTATCAATTCAGTTTCCATTACCCATAATACAGCTCGTGTTCGGAAAACGTTTATTACAAGGATGGAAATGTGAATGATGCTTATTAGCAAATCAGATAAATACTACCAAGTTTTCGTTATTGCACTCATTCTTCTTCTTTTGCCTTTCAAGTGTTACGTCCCAGGTTCGTGAAATAAAATTCAAAAGCTTTTATCGAAAATCCAACTAGTGTTTTGTTTTATTCAAGAAAAAAAAATCTTATCAGATCCAATGTTGAAATATTTAAAACAATTAAAATTCTTAAAACAATTAAAATTCTTAAAAAAAATTAAAATTCTTTAAATTCAGTTGGAGTAATTATTAAATCTTCTAAAATACTTTCATCAAAATAAAGTTGAAAAAAATTAATAAATTATTAATATTTTGTTTTCTGTTTTTTATAAAAATTGTATATCACCTATCCCTTTAAAAGTTTTAAAAGAGAGTGAGGACAACAATCCAATTTATTTAAATTAAGAATATTGTCTTTTTCTTTTTTTTTTTTTTTTGTACTCACATCTGACGTTGTGTAAATAAGATCATCTGGTGGTACATTGATGTTGATGCTGTAAGAGTGTTTATGTTTACGTTGGAATGTCGTTACGTGCGTACTGTTCGTTATGTTTTGTTTTGTTTTGTGCGTACTGTTCGTTATGTTTTGTTTTGTTACGTGCGTACTATTCGTTATGTTTTGTTTCCACTGTCCGTTATGCGTTAGGTGTTCGTATGTGTATCTCCTATTACAATCCTATTACAATCTTCCCCTCCCCCCGGAGAGTAAAGAGAAGCACACAGTACGTGTAAGCAAAATAAAGGGGGTGAGTGTTAAAATGAAAAAGAGAAGATGAGTATGTAGCAGTTGTCGGCTTGAGATGGTAATATACATTCATTTGGGGCCCCATTCAATAAAACATTCAAACAACATGCAAACAGCATTTTTTTTTTTATTACAATCATCCCAAACTCGAGGATCGCTACAGACAGCACCTAAAAATAAATTATGTAATTTATGAGTATACTATTTAACTTTTTTAATATTAGAAATATGTTCTTTAGTGATATCTCCTCCTACAGTCTTACGAAGTAATGCTGTAACTGGAGTAGAGAAGCCGATGATATAAAAAGGTTCAGACCATCGATACGCCATTTTGGCACAAATATTTTTTCGTTTTGAACTAACGGGGTGAGTTTTTAGCAGAACTTTATCTCCCACTGAAAATGGATTGGGATGGCGTGTAGCATTATATCGACGTGCCATATCATTATGTGATTTAACTAGTTTTCTTCTAATATCACACAAATCATATTACTAGAACGTATAGGATTTCTATGGAGGATATCTTGGATATTCCATGCTCTATCTAATGGAGTGTGAGCTGGAAAAGTATGCAATATGTCAAATGGGCATTTCCCATGAGCATTATGTTGAGCCATATTGAAAGCTAATTGAAACCAAAATAAAGATTTGTCCCAAGTTGCTTGAGTCTTTGCATGATACGCAATAAGGATAGACCTAAGATTTCGGTTTAAACGTTCTGCATGCGATGGTTGAGGGTGATAGGGTGAGAGGGTGGTTCGTTTTATGCCTAAATTGAAACAAAAGTTTTTAAACATTATGGAATTAAAATTTTTAGCATTATCTGTGACAATCAATCTTGGAATAGAATAACTTTGGAAAATACGTTTTAATTCATGTATAATAGAGGATGTATTAGTGTTTTTTAACGGGGCTAACCATGTGAATTTTGAGAAACTATCGACTACCACTAGAATATATTTATATCCTTGATTGGTTTTTGCTAGGCTACCGACGGTATCAATAAACAGTGTGTCAAATGGCGCTGTCGGAACTCTGGAACTGAGATTTCCCCATTTATAATTTATCCCAGGTTTGCTTCGTTGGCAGGTCGTACAAGCCTTGACTTTCAGAGGAATTTCTCGATATATAGC
Organism: Catonia carolina; assembly: GCA_035578175.1. Classification (NCBI taxonomy): domain Eukaryota; kingdom Metazoa; phylum Arthropoda; class Insecta; order Hemiptera; family Achilidae; genus Catonia; species Catonia carolina. Next base: position 122,064,771 of record JAQMRL010000001.1, on the reverse strand, counting down.
TGGCCAATAAAAATATCGTGTGATTTTGTGTATAGTTTTCTCAACACCTAAGTGTCCACCAATCTCCGAATCATGAAAATATTTGAATACTAAATCTTTTAAAGAGTCGGGAAGTACGATTTTGGTTGGATTATTATGTTTATTTTTTGAACATAGGACTCCTTTGGATAAACAAAATTTACTATTCCTTTGTTGTTTTTGTTGTAGGATAAAGGTATCCTGTTCCTGATGTAGTTTGACGTCTGTAAAAGATAGGGGGAATTGTGACAATAAACTATTAATATAAGTTATATCCTGCGGAATATCTTCGTTATTTAGATCATACATCCTCGATAATGCATCGGCAACATTATTATCTGAACCACGGATGTGATTAATTTTAAATTTAAAGACAGATATTCGGAGTAACCATCTAGCTAATCTACCTAACTGTTTTGGTTTGGAAAGAAGCCAGGCTAAGGCTTGATTATCAGTTTCTAAAAGAAATTCGCGATGTGTTAAATAGGTCCTGAAATGATCCGTTGCGAAAACAACTGCAAGACACTCTCTTTCATATGCTGAAAACTTTCGTTCTGCTTCTGTTAGTGTTTTAGAAGCATACGCTATAGGTTTCCTAGATCCTTCTTGTTCCTGAAGTAGGACAGCTCCTAGACCTGTATCAGACGCATCCGTCTGCAAAATGAAAGTTTTGGAAAAGTCTGGAATTGCTAATACCGGTGGATTAGCGATTGCCTGTTTGAGATCTTCAAACGCAAGTTTTTGAGCGTCGTGCCAGATAAACGGAGTGTTTTTGCGACGTAATTTATTTAGTGGTTCAATTCTATCAGCATAATTTTTGATAAATTTGGAAAAATAATTAACCATACCACAAAATCGATGTACTTGTTTTACTGTCATAGGCTGTGGGTACTGTAATATTTTTTGTGTCCTATTTGAGTCTATAGAGACTCCTTTGTACGACAATACATGTCCGAGAAACGGTATTTCATTTACAGCAAATGTCACTTTATCAGGATTAACTGTAATGCCAGCTTTCCGTAAAATTGACAATACTATTTTGATATGTTTAACATGCTCTGTAAAACTTTTTGAATATATTAATATATCATCCATATAATTAAATACAAATTTATATTTAATATTTTTGAATAATGTATTCATAAGGCGAGTTAAAACTTGCGCACCAGTCGACAAACCAAAAGGTAACCTTTCATATTCGTACAAACCATCTGGTGTACAAAATGCAGTAATTTGACGAGATTTTTCTGTCAATGGGATCTGATGGTACGCTTGTGCTAAATCTAACGTACTAAACCATCTTGCATTGGAAAACCATTGGAACGCATGATTTATATTCGGCAAAGGTTGTGCCTCTGAATCAATTATTAGGTTAACTTGACGATAATCTACAACTAGACGACTAGTTCCGTTTGGTTTCGGAATTAAAAATGCTGGGGAAGAATAGGGGGAAATACTTTCTCGAATTACCTTATCTTTTAATAATTTGTCAATTTGTTGTTTCATTTGAAACGTTTTTATCGGATTTAAAGGATAGGGTCTAGATTTAATAATTTCATTATTTTTAAGTACAATATCGTATTTCAATACATGAGTACAACCTAATTTAGTTGTAAGAACATCAGGAAATTCTTTACATAAATCATTAATTGTATTTTTAATATACTCACTTTGTTCCATGTTGTTAATTTGTTCTGGAGATAGGTCGGTTAAGTGAAATTGTTTACCTCTTGCCCAATCAAAAGTTATGAAAGATTTTGTTGGGTTAACTATTGCGCGGGTTGTTTGTAAAAAATTCATCCCGAGTATTATTCGGTGTTGTAATTTGGATAATATTTTAAAATTCACTTTCCATGATAATTTTTGAAGATTAACCTTAATCCAAATTTGTTTATTTATTTTTAAAGGAAATCGATCAGCTGTGAGACAAATTGTATTAATGTTTTCTTCCTCTATAATTGCCTTTTTATTTTTTAAAAATGTATACAGTTGTTGATTTATAATATTATGGGTGGAACCTGAATCGATAAGGGCATTAAATATGTTATTTTTAATTTTTATTGGTAATGTTTTTAAAGAATAATTACAATTTAACTTATTTTCTTTCAACTTTAAATATTTACTTGAATTATTTTTACAAATGCACATCATATGTTTATGGTCAGTACATTTGTAAACATTTAGTTTTTTGAAACATTATTATTTCCTTTTTGTTGTAAAAGTTTACAATTTCGTTTGATATGACCTAATTTATGGCAATAGAAACATTTTAAAGTGGTTGCAGGCATTTGTGATCTAACGGTGTTGTAAGTTGTATCTTTTAATATGTTTTGTTTACCTCGTGAAGGTACCATGCTATTTATATCTTGTATTACACTCGTATCACTTATTTTAGATACGCCGATGTCATTCAGAGTCCTAGCATAAACTCTCTCATAGACATAGGTATCTAGTTTATTGAAATCTTGTAAGTTACGAGGTTGGCCAATTATACCTATATGTGCGGCGTATACTTCATTTAAACCGGTTAAAATTATATTAATTAACTCACCTTCTGTTAGATCTAATCTTAATACCTCATGGTGTTCTAAAATTTCTTTTATGTATTCATTAAGTGTCTCTGTTTGCGACTGATTTCGGTACAACAATTTGAGTTTTAATATTTCTTTCATTTTTGGCGTTATTAATTTGTTGACTAAATCTCTATGAAATTGATCGAAATTATGATTATTTTTAATTGAATTCTCAAAGATTTGTTCAGTAAAGCCTGTCATAAATTGAGTTAACAATACTAAAGGTAAATCTACTGCATAGCGTTTCTGAATTTGTTTAATTATTTTGATATTTCGTACTAGTATATCAATATCACGTCCATCAGTTATAGTTAATTGCTTTAATTCATTTTCAATTGGATTTGCAATTTTCGTCCAATTGAAGTTTAACTCACGATTAAAATAGGCTGGATTATGATTACCTACTGCATTCGGTATTAATATATCAGGAGTTTCGTTTCTAAGAACAGGATTTTGTATTACTGGGGAATGTAAAATATTAATATGGTTAACACCAAAATTTTCTTGTTGATCAAGTAAGAAATCATTTCCTAAATGTGCGTTTTCAATATTTATGTTGTTTTGTTCTAAATTAGGCTCAATTTCGAAATTTTGTAACCTATTAAGTTTCCAAATATCAAATTCTCCCTTTAAATTTTGAAATCCTACAAGTTTATCTGGTTTATTAGTTAATATGAATGTTAATAATTTATTAAGCCTATCATCAAATGTTTCGGCATTATACTTTTCTACTTCAGTTAGATTTTCTAGGTTTCGTAACTTTACCAAATATTTTTGACACTCCGTCAGTTGTTTGTCTATGTCAAACCTATGTAGCGTAGTTAAGTCAATTTGTCGTCCATTATTTAAGAGTTTTTGTAACCTTTGTCTTTTTTGTCTTACGTTTCCTGTTGTTGTACTTTTTCGTATTCGTAATTGGAAATTAACGTTTGTTTCGTCTAATTTAGTGGGGTCAAGAATTGGTGCTACTTGTCTATCCATGTTTCTACCTGTTTATTGTTTTCTGTAATGATGACTATTTAAATGTATGTAAACAATGCCTTACCAGATAATTTCAATACACTTGCCAGATGTGAGATTGTTACGTTTTTTGAAATTGTTATTGATAATTGATTTTTATGAATTTTAGAAGATTTATTGATGTTATTTATTGAATTTTTGTTTTAGTTTTTATGATATTCTGATTTATATCCTGGTTTATCCTTGTCGTATCTTGGTTTATCCTTGTTTAATTTCCCGGTCGATGCACCATTTTTGTTACGTCCCAGGTTCGTGAAATAAAATTCAAAAGCTTTTATCGAAAATCCAACTAGTGTTTTGTTTTATTCAAGAAAAAAAAATCTTATCAGATCCAATGTTGAAATATTTAAAACAATTAAAATTCTTAAAACAATTAAAATTCTTAAAAAAAATTAAAATTCTTTAAATTCAGTTGGAGTAATTATTAAATCTTCTAAAATACTTTCATCAAAATAAAGTTGAAAAAAATTAATAAATTATTAATATTTTGTTTTCTGTTTTTTATAAAAATTGTATATCACCTATCCCTTTAAAAGTTTTAAAAGAGAGTGAGGACAACAATCCAATTTATTTAAATTAAGAATATTGTCTTTTTCTTTTTTTTTTTTTTTGTACTCACATCTGACGTTGTGTAAATAAGATCATCTGGTGGTACATTGATGTTGATGCTGTAAGAGTGTTTATGTTTACGTTGGAATGTCGTTACGTGCGTACTGTTCGTTATGTTTTGTTTTGTTTTGTGCGTACTGTTCGTTATGTTTTGTTTTGTTTTGTGCGTACTGTTCGTTATGTTTTGTTTTGTTACGTGCGTACTATTCGTTATGTTTTGTTTCCACTGTCCGTTATGCGTTAGGTGTTCGTATGTGTATCTCCTATTACAATCCTATTACACAAGGATTAGGCATCTCTGCCTGTTCCGAACCTCTCAAATCAGCCCATCTCTTTTTCTGGCGTCCTCGTTCTCTCTTTCCCTCCGGTTTTTAGCCTAGTGTTCGCTTAGCTATTCTATCCTCCCTCATTCTGCTCACATGCTCCGACCACTGCATTCTGTTCTGAGATACCCTGTCGCTTATAGAGAAGATGGTAAGCTCTTTCCTTATCTAGGTATTCCTGTAACGATCTTCTTTTCTACACCCATACGTATGTCGAAGAAATTTCATTTCAGATGCTTGCAATCTACTCTCCTCTCGCTTTGATAGCACTCAAGTTCCACTACCTGGAGTAGGGTCGGCACTGCTATTGTTTTATAAAATTTCAACCTTGTGTTTCTGCTGGTGGTATAGTTCAGTGGATAGTTCCGTACATTTTCTGAAATCGGTGCATCTTGTTGTAAGCATCTTAACCCTGATTGTATGTAATATTGCATTCTAGTAACTGAAAGTGGGAAAATATCCCACGAACAGATATTATCTGTTCCAAAATATTATGCTCTATAACAATTTTACTTGTGACTGGCTCCTTCCCCCTGATTGCCGTTACCTTTGTCTTCTTTGTCGAAACTGCTGACTTATATTCTTTGTAGAATTTGTTCAGCATAAAGAGTGCTCTCTGCTGGTCATCCTCATTCTCCTCATTCTTGCGATAATTAGAAGTCGTTATAAAATTTAAATATAACAATAAATATCTAGAATTACTTTTTTTCCCAAACAAGATGTAGAAATAATAAATTAATTTATTAATAAGATACAAAACTAATACGATAGCGTTTTCGTCCAGTTATGCAAAAACCGTGAATATATCAATTACACATGTTTTATCTGACACGTAATTAAAATGCATTATCAAGCTTTTGAGAACCTAATCATAGCAAAGAGAAATTAGATTGGGATTTGTTTTTGAAGTTGGCCAGTTCAAAATATAGCTACATTTCTAGCAACTTCAGTGTTTGAGTATTTTTTATCATTCAAAATACATTTTAAAAATTTTTAATGAAAAACATTTTATTTAACCAGTTAACCTCGTACATCACTCTTCAATAAATACATTATTTCACTTGAAATTTACTCATATGGGACAACTCCAACCTTATTTTGTTGTCATTAGTCGAAGAAATGAAACTGAGAATATAACACTTAAAAATCTTTTAAAGATAATAAATAAAATTCCTTTAGATTACTATCTTTTACTAATTGAGTCTGTTTGTGATTTTTTGTTGCAGTTATTTATGATAGACAATTGTGCGGATGATTGGCGAATAGCAATGACGTGGCAGAGGATAGCTCAGATATCAATGGAATTAGTTATATGTGCAATACATCCTATTCCTGGCCAATATTATTTTCTATGGACAACGAAATTAGCTAATAAAGGTGGCGACATCGGCTCAAGATGGGTACCGTACGATGTCGCATTATCTCTACCTATGTTTCTTAGATTATACCTCATTTGTCGCGTAATGCTATTACATAGTAAATTATTTACAGATGCGTCGTCTCGAAGTATCGGCGCATTAAATAGGATAAATTTCAATACAAGGTAAGTACTACAAAGTTAAATTAACCTAGCTATCTTTAAAACGTTAGTTTCTGTAACATATGTGTACAAAAAAGTACCTGAAATAAAAATATCGTTCAAAAGTGAAGAACATTTTAACATAAATTTTTGAATTTACTTTCCAGAAACTGCTAATTTAAGATATCATTAATCCAGAACTGTTATTTCTAAAAATTAGACACTCATTAATATTAGGTAATTAGGCCTATATATTTTTAAAGGCGTATTTTTAAAATAAAAGCCTAAAAAATAAATTTGTTTTTATTGCCTCTAGCTGGAAAATATATTTTTTAGTTAATTTTAGTCGTATCATGTCTGTGTTAATTGTAGAGTTTGTGTCTTATGAAAAAATTAAACAAGAATAGGACAAGAAAAACTTTAAATAACTCTGGACCTTCGGCTCAATAGTCAGAAAAGCAAGAACAGACCACCGAAATGTTTCATGCTTCAGTTTTGCACTGAAAATAACTTAATAGTATTATTTTTAGATTTTGATAACTGTCAAATGACTTTTAACGGAGGTGCTAATTTCATGAAGCAACTTTTAATGACAGATAAGTAACTTCTTACATTCGGTATTTTAAACTATATGCTTTATCATTTATTTATTAAGAATCAATTGTGCCACTATCCGCAGGATAATTGCTAACCTAAGAAAGGTTGCCTCACAATTGGGTTTGCAAATGTCGCTGGACGAATATATATTACTGTTATTTTTAAAATACACATGCAGAGTTTAAGAACTGCATCTCTTTGGGAAAGTTGTGTTGTTTAGGTCAACAGCCGAAAGGCTGGTTTGAACCTCTAGATGTTTTACTAAGAAAAAACGAGGACTGAGGTGGTTTACTATTGCCTTCCTTACTGAGTTGAAAGAGTATGCTTATCAGCATCCCAGGCCCTCCGAAAAGCACCGACTTTCCACCCTGAAAATGACACCTTCACTTCATTCACCAAAGGATCTGGCTGTATAGTGAAATTTATTACTCTTAGAGGAGATAACTCTGACTAGTATCTTTTACACCTCTACCTCTTCTGTTCTTAAATAGTTCAGTCATATAAGTGGCTGACTATGTGATAAGAAACAGATTTATTTTTTGTAGCCCTGGAATTAATTTAACCCTCCACCTGCCCGTTATGGGCAAAAACAATATTTAATGCTTTAGGATAGTTGCCACATTTAGCCATTAAGTCGAGTGGTCGTAAATTAATAGCTTATTTTCCTTGACTTTTTTCCTTAACTTAGAGAAACGCATGCCGATTTTCAGAAATTCAGCTCTTTGTGAGGGTATAGAAATAATAAAAATTGGTCTACGGTTTTTACCCGCATATTATTTTTTAGGCGCAAGAATTCAAAATGAAAATACCTAGTTCTTCTATTCAACCCCTAAGGTATAAGTGAACTGAATTTCAGCTTTCTAGAAAGTTAGCTAATTAATGATCGATGAGTGAGTTAATCGGTAAGTCAGAGCGGATATTCGGTTTTTGTTTATTTATCTAAAAAAATTTCTGATTGGATTTCTACAAAATGGTAATTCGATCTACTGATCAAATAATTCGAATGAATATTTTAATAATGATTGAAAGTAATAGATTTATTTATTCTATTTATTTTTCTATTCGATTTATTTTTTTATTTGTACGTAATCCATTAACTACTACAATAGGTACTTACTTATTTATTACCAAAATAATGAAACATACTTTCTACACTTAGGAATAATACGCTTTCATTAATAAAGGTTCCGTATAAAGCGTACCTACGATTACAAATATCGGAAAAATATATTATTATTGACATCTCTACAAGTACTTTGCACAGTAGTTATATACCATTAAGACCACTTAGCAGAAAAGTACCAATTTCAGTAGATAACGGACCACAAGATTGGCAAATTGCCATTTAAACACCAATTATTTCAAATCGAAGTACTTTTCGTTTTGTTTTACCCTCCCACAACATTATAACGAAAAGTTATACTATTATATATATATATATATATATATATATATATATATATATATATATATATATATATATATATATATATAAGAATATTACACTTTACTGTCACTAATTTTCCATCAATATCATTTACATATTGTACTATTACATTTATAAAATGTGTGTGTTTAGGTCATCAGCCAAAAGGCTGGTTTGAACCTGTAGAGGTTTTACTAAGTAAAACAAGGAGTGAGGTGGTTTACCTGTGCCTTCCTCACTGATTGGAAAAGTACGCTTATCAGCATGCCGGGCCCTCTGAAAAGCACATATTTTCCACCCTGCAAATGACACCTTCACTTTATTCACCACAGGGTCCGGCTGTATAATGAAATTCATTACTTTCAGAGGAGATAACTCTGATTAGTGTCTTTTACACCTCTACCTCTTCTGTTCTTAAATGATTCAGTCATTTAATCGGCTGACCATGTGATAAGAAACAGAACTATTTATTTTAGCCCTGCAACGAACAGAGTGAGTGTAAATAATTTGACACTCCACCTGTCCGTTATGGGCAGTTATAAAATTATTAACTTTAAAAACTACAATTAGAGTCCTTGTTAAGACACTCGCAATTAATTGTAGTATTAAAACAACAAATATTTTATTTTTGCACTCGTGAAGTCATGCTCCTTTACCGCGGTCCCCTCTTCGTTGCTAAACATTTTCATCTTAACTTTTTTTTAACATAAATAATAACTAAACTTCAATATTTTTTCACCTTAATTGTTTCTAATTTTCATTATTTTAATTGTCCAATAATAAACTATTGTAATTTGGTAATGTGCAACTTATCAAAATTAGTATTTTATGACGAAATTTATATGAGCCTTATACAAACATGTAATAAGTAGCCATGTTTCCAGAATGCTAGAAAGAAATATCAATTTTGATTATGAAGTACTTAACACTAGTATGCAATTAGCATCTTAATTTGTTTTACCATAGTTATGTCTTTCTTGCTTCAAAGAATCAAGGACAAAGGTACAATAGGTGCTTAACAATCAAATCGTTTTAAAATTTATTTATTTTTAAAACCTAGTCGTTGTGCCTACAAATTATCGTTTTCAGCTTTTTTTCTGTTGAAACAAACTAAAAATAATTCACTTTTACGCCTAGAATTGTCTTTGATCTCGGTTTTCAACGTATAGTAAATTTTCCGTTAAACAGTTCTCTTGAAGGACTTTTTGTTTTCGTAGACCGATAGCGTTTTTAGACAAAAGCGGGGGAATTTACACAAATTCCAAACCTTTTATGAAATCTTAAGATAGAAGCTGAGCCGTGAGGAGTGTGAAAAATTAGGAAAAGCATGAAAAAAGTCAAAGAAAGCGTGTAGAATTTTATAAATTCTGTTAACACCTCATTATTGCAAATATTTTGTTTCCATCCTATGACGTAACGTATTTTTTAGCACGATCTTATTAAAATAATGTCTATACAGAATTCATTGATCTCAATTATGTACTTTTTCTTTCACAAAGGATGTTTCAGTTTTTTGCTAAACATTCCTTAAATATTTAACAATTTTGTCACTTTTGTAGGAATGCAAAAGTAAAAACGCAATCGTCTGACCAAATTGTTTATTTTAATGTCTTTAATTCTATATTGCCTTTCAAATTCATCTATCGGTACTGTATTGTACGAGCTCTTAAGTGTGTTGGTCAAATTATCTGTACCTTTTTATGAGTTTAACATACGGACTTTTAGTGTAATTGAATTAAATTCCAGATGCAAATAATTTTATATAAAAGATTATGTAAGATTCATTTGTTTTAAAATGAACACGATTTCAAAGAGGCTCTTACATTTAACGAGTGAAAAGTACGCATTTAAAGTATCATTGAAAACCACCGGTTACTTGTTTGTAGAAAACAAGCACTAAATTCAGTGCTTCCTTAATTCATTCTCTGCGTGTTCGAATTTTTAATGAAAGTGCTTTCCCTAAAGAAACAAAGTTTGATTTTGGGTTAATGGCAGTGAATAATTAAGCTCTGCTTCTGTCATTAAATAAAGTAAACTGAATTAAATCCTGTTTTTAAGGTTTACTGCAACGAATAAATCTGCTGTCGATTAGTGAAATTATTTCGTTTTCCCCTGAAGCTATTAATTTTTACTGTAGTTTTATCAAGGATCTTGAGTATTGTTAGTTTTAATTAAAACAAAAAATAACTTTATCATATATTTACACTGAACAAAATATTATTTTAATTAAAGAAATGCGTGGGGATATAATTTAAAATACCCATTTAAAGAATTAATTTTTATCGGTAAAATAAATTACAGTATTTATAGTGTTATAAATAATTTAATTAAAAATCTGGTGTAAAAACTCACACGACTTTCTCGTGCCATTATAAATAATGTATTATATAACCTATATTTAATCATGAGTAAACAATGTGAAATAAAAAACAACATAATATTACCCTTGAGTGAACGATGGTAAATGAAAAACAACCTCTGTTGAGCTGTTAAGATTTTAAAATGTTAAAATGCTGTAGAAATGTTAAAATTCGGAAATCACTAATTGAAGCTGAACTAAGTTCTGTAAAAGCAAAGCTTGAAATAATATTTGTGGGTTTTTAATGCTCTATAACTTTAGCTGTACTGTATACTTGTATTTTCTTTTGTCTTGAGATGTATATTAACGCAGCAATTAAAATCAAAAACATTCTTACTACGAGATCACAACCTGCCGAATCTACGCAAACATGGCGCTTGAACAACTACCTGCTATCTTGTAGAGCACTAAAGCTTCAGTAAATAAGGCGATTTTTAAAAACATTAAGAGAATGTTGTGCACATGAGAACAAAACCGTTCTCAAAAAAAAACGTACAAAAAATTGTTATTAGAATTTGTAAACAAAGCGCAAAAATATACGTTTAAGTAGCTTGGTAGAAAAAAAGAAATAGGAATTACTCGTAGATTAAATTTGATCAATATAATTAATTTGGTGTAATAAAATTAATTCTGTTTGATTTCGTGTACTTCCAAGGATTGAAAGAGAAGTACGAGGAAAGAGAGAACTAACCAGTCACCTGGTAAAGGAATGTTTCAATACGATATTATTGGAGCTGCGGGCTTACGACTTGCAAAGGTTATCAGATAACATCCGACCACAAAAACAGAATCGCTGACTTAGTGTTTACTTTCATTTATAATAAGCCAGAAAAAATTCAAAATGGATTTAAGGTATTGAGTGACTGTCAAAAACAGACAAAAAGTGGCCTCTTAACGAAAATTTTACAGGGAACTATTCGAAAAGCCACTTTTTAATTCGGTCAACTCTTTGGTCCTTTGTAAATGCCTATTTGTGAAAATTATAGTTTGACCAACTGACTTAAATTATTTTTTCGTTTCTGATCCCATCCTAAACACGATTTTTCAAACCATAAAATGTCTATTATACATTATACTAAGTAGCAAAGTACAATTATTCGGATAAAGTTTTGTAGGCTTTTAGTAATTTTTATGCACGTCATTTTTGTGCATTCAAGAAACCAAATATTTTTATACAAACTATTCTTATTTAAAATAGAAATTTATTAAACTTTAGATACAAACTGGAAGGTATGCAAGTAGTTTCCATTGATTTAAACAAAAATCTGTACAAAGTTTTTCTGAACGATTTAACCAGATCTTACAGTACGAAATAAGAATTTCAAATTGAAAACGTCGTCAGCAAAATCATTACTCTATGTGACAGTTTTATTGAAACAATCAACATCAAAATATTTTTTCGCAAGAAAGTGCAAAATAACACTAGTATGTGCATTTTTAAAATGTACGTTCGGTAAATTTGAGAAGAGGAATTTTTTCAGTATTTGCCGTAAGTAGTGAAGTAAAACTACGGAAAGTCTTGGCAATAAATGTACATGCAGTAATTTTAGTTTTTAAATGTAGTTCAGAGAGATTCGCTTCCTTTTTTTCTTCGCTACCACTTAACGTTTTATGTACTATTACAGGAATAAGAATCGCAAACAATCTAAAATGTGAATTTATTCATTTATAAAAGTCATGTTCTCTCAAACAGAAAGATTTACAAATACTTATAATTTATTGAATCGTTTTAAAAGGTTTTTGCTTGTTTTCATAATTAAAGACGTTAATAAAATTTGTGTGTGTACGAAACCGAGTCCCAATTTTCCCGACAGTTTTAATAAGTTCGAATAAAATAATTGGGTATTTTATAGCCCTGAATGTTCGCTAAAATAGCAAGGATACATTCTAAAAAGTTAATTTAGCAAAATGATGCGCCTGAAAATTTGGTAATATTCATTTTAATTTTAATACTTATACTTTTTGTGACAATTTGTCAAATAATCAAAAACTATCTTTGGTTAATGTATAGTTTTTTACTTAGTAAATTTTTCCATTAAATAATAACTTCCATATTGAAACAATACTGTGTTATTTAATCAGAGTAGGCTACATTATAAAACGGGACAAAATTTAGATAAACCTATATAGAAAACGAGGATAAACCATCACTTGAAAAAATCAGAACCAAAAGAAAAGCACTGGAAAACGTTGTGTACTATTTAGACCTACTTTCCTTTTTTTAGCGTATTTAAATTTTCATTAATAGCTTGGTTATTAGTGACTGCGGTGGGATGGTCACATCCCATCACATTATTGTAATGATTTGGAACTGGAACGATGGGTTTTGGTTTGTAATAATTTTCCGACCTTAGCTGGACCTTCCGCTTTATAGGCTAGCGCGCTAACGACTACTCCGCGGAGGCGATTTTGATTTACTAGACCCAGCGTAACCCACAAGTCAATTTAAAAGTGGCAACTTTTTCGGCGAACTTTGGCTTAGATTCATTGGTATAACAATAAAAGTCATACAAATATTACTCCATAATTTTGTTTAAACAATTTTTTCACCAGTTTCGCTAGGTCCGTTGATAGTGTAGACTCGATTCGTAACGTGATTTTATTATGTCAAGTATCTGGAAAATTTGTTCACTGTCCCTTTACTACAATGCATCGGGCTCCGAACACACTGTCCTTATTTAAAACCACAAAGTTAATGGAGCACTAAAAATAAAGTGGCACAGAAACATAATCTGGAATGATTTTTTTATTACCTAAAATGATTGTGCAAAATAACTGATAAATCTAATATGCTGATATAACATAAATGGCCGAACGCTCGCCAGTTTGAGCCGTTTTGTCTTACATGCACTGTTTGGGTTCTACAACCGCAGTTTAATAGATATCACCATTTTAATGTTTACCTATATAATTTTAGCAGGATAGTAAACCTTTGAAAAAAGGTATTTTTATGAATGTTAGCATACTCTAAAAGTGCTCCGTAATAGATAACATGTCAATTATGTACGAGGGATGTTCAATAATTAACGAGACAAATAGACATAGAAATGATTTATACAATGCTCCCGGTTATTACGCGGTATGAAGGGGACATCGCGAGAACCGCGTTATAGGGCTACCAGCGGTATAGCCGGGAATACTAGTTTTCGATAATTGTACGTAGTGTATGTAGACCTACAGTATGTACTGTATTTCGAAAAAATTAACCTTAAATATAAACACTGGCTATTACGTATTACATAACGCAAGAATATCTTTGTTTATTTAAGAAAATTATAAAGAAGTCTATAATTTACTTACTATGTTTATATTTGATAACTTAACGGATTTAATATTTGACAAAATATGTATCTACTACATACTATAGTACTACTTTATATGTATACGCATAAGTAGGAGGTAATACGAAAGTCCGTATACCGAAAATACATTAAATTAGCTATAGTCAAATAAATCATCAAATAATGTCATTCTTGGTCATTTTTGATTCTTAAAAGAAACAGTCGGGGGCCATAATCCAACCGCCATAGCCCTATATCTGATTCCGCGGTATATCCGAGCGCGCTGTAACCGGAGTCCACTATTTTTAATGACAATTTAACTTAAACTATTTTTAACATTGTCTTCAGAAACATTTAGACACTTATCCCACCGTTATGTGAGCTTTCTGATACCCGCAGCGTAAAAGCTTTAACTTGCAGTTTAAAACATTCGAAAACCGCTTTTTGACCGCCGTTATCGTCGAACTTCTTTCCGCGTTAAAAGTCTTTGAGTGAGTAGAAAAAATTAAAATCGGACAAAGATCTGGGGTGTAAGGAGGATGTGGCAAGAACTCCCATTACAAATTCTTAAGTGTTTCTCTCGTTCTCTGAGCTGTGTGAGGATGCGCGTTGACATATGAATGAATCACATCATTTGAGAGAGCGCCCTTACTTTATCGCCTTATCGCGCATCTCACTTTCTGTTGGAACATGTTAAAATAGTACTAACTGTTCACAATACATTTTACTTCTAAATAGTCGCAAAAATTTGGCTTTTCTAGTCCCAGAAGACCGTTAAAATTACTTTACCGGCTGAAGCGTACGTTTTAATTTACTTTTTTTTTGTAAATACGGATGTTTCACCCTCTAATGCATATTAATGTGGTTTAAACCATTCTCTCCACTTTAATTCAACATCTCTTAAGTAAATTTTGTTTCAATTTACTTGAGTAAATTTCCACCGGTCTTGCGCCTTCGGATAACAAAAATCCCTGACGTTGCTCTTCCAGCGTACACGTTTCAAGGGGAACTGATATGTTGAAATGAGCAAAAAAGCTTATGTTTATATTAATTATAATCAAACAGCAGATTAACAGTGTTTCCAAGGTTGCCAACTTGATGCTCAAAAAGTTTTATAGTCGCTAAATTAAGTGTCTTTCCTATACATTAATTTGTCTCGTTTATTGCTGAACATCCCTCGTACAATCCATAGTCTATTATTTTTCTATTTTCAGAACAAAAATTAAATTCATAATCAGTATTAATGAAAGTTGTCTAATATTCCAGGTTTGTGTTGAAAACACTAATGACAATATGTCCAGGTACCGTATTATTAGTATTCATGGTATCGTTATGGATAATTGCGTCATGGACACTTCGACAGTGCGAGAGGTAAGAAATTTTTCTATTCACAATTTTACCACAATGTTATCTAAATGTTTTTATGATCAGTGTTTTTATTTTGTTATGTTAAATGTTTACGATGTTAATGTTATATTATCTAATTCTTTTATATTGTATACTTTAAATATTTTATAGTAACCTTATTTAATATAGTATTTAATATTACTAACGATTTCAGAGTACTTACTTTAACAAACATTATAAAAATTTCAAAAGTTGTTAAATTAGGTATAATAACCACACAACTAGTTTGTGTAGTGTTTTATTTTGGTGGTAGCTGATTGATTTTCTATTTTTATTAATTTTTCCGTAAATTTTGTAAAGTTTCAAATGTTATATAATGAGATATACAATTTGATATTGTTATAAACAATTTAATAATTTTAAACATTTGCTAAAGGTACATTTGCTTTGTAAATCTGTAAATAAAATTTATAATAAACTATATTATTAATTTGACGAAGATTATAATATTTGGCTGACGTATTCTTACCACTTTGTTAACTTTCAATGAGAAAATATCTAAAAGTGGTACTTTTTGAAGAAAAATAGTGTGTGAAAAAAAAGCTCAAGCAGAAATAAACTAATAATGGATTTTAAATTGTAAATAAAAGCTTTATAAATTGTTATAAAAATCATAGGCCTACACGAAATAAGTTTTTATATCTAAAACTATAATGTCTGTGATTGCAAAACCTAGTCAGTGAAAAACAATAATAGGTCTAGAACTATTTTTCAGCAATATAGTATAGATATTTTTGAGTACTACCTATTTTTTATAAAAATTGGAAATTTTCAGAAAAATAATTATAAGTAAATTTAGAATCAATCAGCTCACCTTTATCAATTATTACTTATTAGTGTTTCAATTAGTGAAAATTTATACTCAGTAAATTAAAATGCATCCCCTGTAACTGAATAATGAATTTATTCATTTAAAACCAAGAGAAATAGGAAACGAATTTTTTATTATATTTTTTAAAACAATAGTTTTAGTAGTGAAATAAAAAACGTACTGAATGAACAAATTAACATTTGCCTAATGGCTAAAAATTTGATAATAAACACGGAGCTGGTTTTTATACTACGTAATACGAGCATGTGTTATAAAATATATAATTTGATTCCAACAATTTAATTAGGCAATTGGAGCCTCAAAGTATTCATCAACAGATATTTCAGCCAAAGTTGAAATTTGAACTAGTTTAAGAATATTAAAAATTAATTCTACTTGTGTAATAACTAACAAAAAATATATTTAGTTTTGACTAGGAAAATGTATATACAAAAAGTGTAATAAAAAACTACACAATACACAATACTGTGTTTCATTTGTTTGTAATTTTTTTTATTTCGAATAAAATACCTACCTACATTTATGATAATACTTCATATTTCCGTAAGTTTATCCTTACATACTCTGTAAATAATTTTTAAATTATAGTGTATTTAAAATCGTAGCGCTATAACTTTTAATTATTGCCTAAATATGCTTTTTTGCTTTTAATTGAATAACATTTTAGCGAATGAACATTTGCTTTATATTTTTTAAAGAAGTACAAAGCATTATTTTTAGTTTTTATAAATTATCTTTGCATAAGAGAAACTAATAACTAGAACATTGCTAATATCACTGTTAACAAAATCTCATTATATGATAAATTGCTTGTCATAAAACAGAGAATTTCTTAAGCCCAATGTCAGATGAGGAATTCAAATTGTTCTAAGGAATTCAGGTGGTACGCTGAAATTAATTAGAAATGACATTTTTATTTTAGAGCCTATTGTTTCACAAGTATTATTCTCCTAAATTAAATTCTTGGTTTAATTAGACTTGACTGAACTAATTAAAGGTATGTAATTTTTAATAAAGGCCTATAATACTTTGTTTCTTTCTGTTGTGCATATATTCATTAAGAAAATTTAAAACATTATGTGAAAGAGCATAACGAAAGGTCAAAACTTACAAACAGTTGTTATACGAGACAGATTCGTTCTACTTGTTATCACAATTGATTTTCTTTCGCATTAAAACAAGTGAAAAGAAAAACTTTTAATTAGTATAATAATACATATAAACTCGCCAATTATTCCCAAAAAATTCATAAAACCTTACACTTCGTAAAAAAGTGAGGAAATTACAAAACGTAGATGCATTCAACTATGAACGGAATAACAAGTTTATGCATAAACTCTTCGTCTTCAACCTACTCTTGTGTAGGTCTACAGATATATTTTTCAACATTTAAAAGTTTTTAACTTATACAATGTTATTATAATTGCAAGAGAGGTCCAGAATAAAAAAAGTTACTACGGTTAAAAATGGCTTTAATTATCTTATGAGATTAGCATTTACCTTTACTTTTTTAGAAATAAATTATTTTTTTATATTTTAGCAATTGTCTTAAGATTTGTTTAACGAGAATTATTAGAAGGGTAAAACTACTGGGTTTTTCAGAATTTCTTTAGTGATAACGGTTTGTAATATTGTTAGCAGTTATTTAAAGATACTAAAAAGAAGAAATGAAAAGAAGTGTATAAATAGCAATGTAGACTAGGTAAATTAGAGATTTGAACTGCTAATTTTTTCGACGCTTCTGTACATTACGTGTTGTAACAATATTATTTAAAAATAACAAGAATGTAACTCGTTCAGAATTTTGAATGCAAAAATTGTTTTTGATATTCTTCGCGATGGTGTAGTCTATTACAAAAAGAGAGATAGAGGAAATGTTAACAGTGTATTGTAGTTTATTGTTTGAGTACCCTAAATCAAACAATCCCTGTAAAATCTATTTATCATTAATAAACTGCGGTATATAAACTTCCGCTTGCATCAATATTGTTATATAAACACTGAGCTTCAACCACTTCACTAAAACATTGGCATACTAATTTATCATCTGTATATCTAACCTGTTTCGAATACAATATACAGACAGAATCAGAAGTTGGTATAGGTTTTGTATTTATTTTTACAAATACGTCATTAAATATAAAAGCATAGTCCCCGTAAATTAATCTTAGTTAAAATATTTTTTAAGGTAAAGCATTATTTTAACAATCTAATACCTATTCATGGTTTTTTAGTCGAAATACATCTAAGGTTCTTGTTTCTAGTTTTCTTTGTGCAAATAATCACTGAAAATGATAAGAATATATTGTAAAATAATAACTATTGAGTAATATGAAACTTGTTTTTCTTAAATAATTCAAAAAAAAATAATTTAAATCATAATGAAAGAAAAAATTAGATTATATACCACTTATTTTCAAAAAACAATTTCCATTAGGCCTAATCCTTTTATTAAATGTAGTATTTATTTTTTATTGTTTCAAAATTTAAAAACGTTTTAAACACAGCCCAGCCGTTTTTGAAGCACTCATAGATACCCGGTATAAGCTGTAGGAAAGCATTTTCAGAAACTCTATTACAGTTATCATGAAACATTTTGTACCGTCCTGTTTTTCTAGTGTTAGGAATAGTTTCGTTTCTGGAGTATACATTAAGAAGACAAAAAAGCTTGGGTTGTAAAGCTTGGTTGGTTTCCAATGTGTCCATTCAATAAGGGGAAAGAAAACATGAAAGATGATTTTTTTTGTTTTTCCCTACTTACCGGGCACTTAACTCCCGATTATTTGGCCGTAACAAAGATGATAATCGGCAAAATAAATTTACAAAATGTCTCAAGTCGTTGTTACATTTATTTTTTACACGCTGTATAAATTTTGTATTGACATTATTTGTACAAATAGAAATTCTTTGTGTAATTAAAAAGGACAGAAAACATTCTACGAAAGTATTATATTTTGTCAGATTCATACTTGTATTTCCAGTCCTCAAAAAAAGTTATTCTCCTAACTACTTTGTGTAAAATAAATATGATAAAAGTATTATTTTATTGATAAATTTGTCAGTTTCTAAACTATAAAAAATGAAAATATACAGAAAATGAAATATATTGTTTACTTTCACGTATTATCTTCAAAAGAATAACACTTTTCTCAGAAAACGTTATTTGCAAACGTAATTGTTTGAATGACACAAAATCTAGTCACCAATATTTAAACTTGAAGCAATTTTTCATACATTTATTGCATCTTTTAATTAAGTTCTTTACAAAACGTTAATTTTTCTTTCAAGAAAATACATTTTATCAAATAACCTTCAAACAAAATGTCAAAATAAAAACGATTGCCTGTAACGAAAATAATTGCAATCGAATATTAGAACAGAAATCACTAAGATTCAAGTTGTAACACCTTAAAACATAATACGTATTATTATAATGGGCTAATAAGAAATGTAACATAAAAGTAGCTAAAATAAATAACACGAAATATTAATACCAGGGAGCATTACAGTTATTTCTAATTTTCATCAAAAAATTACGAAATAGGCTATTGTATTTACTATAATAGTATTTCAAAGCACTTTTTTATTTTTGGTTCAAAATAAGACTATTTTTCAGTAAATTCCAAAAATCATGTACCACTCGTAATTATACAAACTGAAAAACAATCTGTTATTAGACCGTATCCTTGACGAAGTGGTCAGCGTGCAAAACGCAAAGTGGAAGGTCCGGGGTGAGATTACCGACAAAAATCCTGACTCTATTTTTAAATTAACTGGCAAGAATTGAAATTTTTGACGACCCATCGCTGTCATTAATAACCAAGTCGTTGCTGCAACTTTAAATGAACTAGAATATTGTCATAATTTCTTTACATAAGTTTCAACTTTTCCCTAAATGCCCTGTTTTGGTGGTTCGTTTCATATTTTTGTATGATTATTCCAGGAAGCATTAGCAAAAAACATTCACCTAATGTTTTCAAACAAATATTCAAATTTGAAATAGTTACGCCCATAATACAGTTGACCAGTAATAATAGTATACAGGACCTGGTATGACTAACGGAAATGTTCAACATGTCAAGAAGTATAATCTTCCTTGTAAATTTTAATTCACTCTGTTGGGCTAGTCTTTCAGAATCTTTATATTGAATCATTTCTGAACGTTTTACTTTAACCTTTCATAATAATAAACAGCTATTATTACCTACTCTAATATTTATCTGTGATATAATTGTTATGTTTGTAACAATTTGTGAGGCTCTGTTTATGAAGCTTACAAGAGAAAAAATTTCAAATATTTCTTATGCCGAACACTTGAACAGTAAAGTAGTAATTTAGTAAATAAAATTATTTTTAATATATACTATGTTAAGAAGGTGAGTTTTCTTATTCATATATTTAGCCTATTTGTTTTTATTAATATGACGGATATAATTTTTATTGCTACTAAGTTTATCAAATCAGAATAATTAACAGAATTAATAAAGGTAATGAAAGAAATCAGGCCAAACCGATCTCAAAAATATTAATATCAGACTTTTAAATTAAAGTTAATAACTTTTTACAACTGTAAGTGATATATTTTTATAACTAAATCTAATAGCAACACTAAACACAAATGGTTATTTTTAATTTACTTTTCTTTATGAAATTGAAGATTAACAGTTTTTAAAACTATACGTCAGAATTATTAAGGAATATATTACCGTCGTATGATAGTAATTAAATCATTGCGTTTTAAAAATTTTATACAGTATAATATTTTAAAAGAAGAAATAAAAACATTTAACCTCGTAGAACAGAAGAAATTCAATATTTCATTCGGTTGCATTGTAATAATTTCACCCTAGTTGTTTTTGTAACATACTTATTTTAATATAAATGCAATCTGTGTTAGTAACGGCAGAGAAAATATAAACAATGAACTGTGTAACTATTATTTATAGCATTTAAAGTGTTGAAAGTCTTTTTGTTTATTTCACCATTTAAACAGAAATAAAACGCAATTATCAGCACTTGTAAAATTATTTTTAAAAAAATTTATTAAACTCCACTCAGTGCAATAGTTTTTGTAATACAAATTTATACAGTTTTTACTACCTGACCATTTTAATAAAGACTAAACTTTTCTATAAAAGTGTCTTTATGATTTTACGTTTTAAAAACTGTATTACTTTTGTTTATTATTCGTTGTATTACATTTTGTTTTAATCATTGATGTTAGCATAAATATAGTAGTCTGTATTTGGTTAGTATATGTATTTAGTGCTTGTATTTTGTATTTTAATAGTTGCATGCTTTGTTAGTTATACAATAAGAGAATTGTTGCATTTTGTAGAACATGAACTTAAAAGTAATAGTGAAGGTAATAATAGAAACACAGTAGCAACGACAGTTTAATTATGTGCCTTCTTGTAATAGTTTGCTCGCAGAGAATTATTGTGAAGCAGGACTACAAGCACTTTTTGGGACTTACTTATTTTGTAATGTTGTTAACAACAACACAACTTAAAACTAGTGCATTTTATGAAGATATAAAAACATTTAGGAATTCAAAATAATACAGTTCAATTCCATTTTTTAGGAATAAATTCCAGTCGGTCAGTAAAATAATGAATTGTTAAATAACATAATTTAACATCGTGGTTTATTTATAATACTTGTCTAATACACAGTGAGTTTTTTAAAGTTAGTTCCAAATGAGATCTAAAAAACTACAACAGCTACAAGAAACTTTGAAATGAGAAACCTTTCTTACCTTTTTACCTTTGTACAGCTTTGTCAGCTTTGTTTGGCTTAAGATGGACTCTGATTTATAGATGCGCAGTGGTTCTAGTTCAAAGGAGCGGGTTGAAAATAAGACAGTAACATGTTTGGGTATGGAAATCCAAAGAGTACATCATGCACTATTGTAATAAGTGAAAACATTTTTCAGTCTGTCTACAAAGTATTATTTTTCGGTTACCATAAATTTTCTATATTTCAATAGTTATAAATTTCTAACAGTTATCTATTAACACTAATACACTACTTTGATACTACACTAGTTATCAATCCAGTTTTACAACTAGTCCCGTTCAAACATA
Source organism: Catonia carolina (assembly GCA_035578175.1). Lineage (NCBI taxonomy): Eukaryota > Metazoa > Arthropoda > Insecta > Hemiptera > Achilidae > Catonia > Catonia carolina. Next base: position 122,042,721 of record JAQMRL010000001.1, on the reverse strand, counting down.
TGAAACAATGCTTTTTAGCGAGAATAGTACTTGTAAATTGAACGTAATAGCAACAGAAAGGCAGTCGCCTTCGCTCCTCACCAATTCAGTTTAGTTTCTTTACTACCAACTATCGCGCATGTGGCTCATGTGCCACATTAATTCCTATACTGAATCACTAGATCGGCGGTGTCTTGAAAATTCACATTGTACCTTCTCAGATTTAGAATGATATTTTTTATCAATTATTCTAATAACTAAAAACGTGGAAGATGAGCAAGACTGAACCAAATATGCCATTGTTTCATCAAGATTTACAGACGGCTATACTTTCAAAAACAATTTTTTTTCAACTTCTATTTATCGGAACTGTACTTTATTGATAACCACCCAATTTGGTCGCTGCTTTTCGCTGTTTTTTTTTTTTGACGTAATTCGGCATGAATTGTTTAACAGGAACCCACAGTGGAGTTTGTTCAGGAATGGCTGTCAGCTGGTCACCATACAAAGTCGCTTACCCAACTAGTGTTACTTAACAAATAATAGCGACTTTCTATCAGCTGACTTTTTTTAGCTGGCCCGAAGGCTAAATAAAAATAAATGAAATAGTAATATGGTGTTGTAAACACAATATGTAGTAAATAAATGAGCTACTCGTTACACAAAATTTCACTCTGTGATAAATATACATAAATACACTTAACATTACACAGTATTATTTTAAATACTTAATAATTATAGTTCGTTCTTATAATATTTTTTAATGAAATTATGAGACTATAATGATATTCTACTATGTGTAACAGAATTTGTTACGGAATAAGGTTGGAAACAAAAAATGACCTTTATTCAGTTCGCTTTAGTTCAGCGTAAACAAAGAGAAACCCTCTACAACGACTCTCTTCTGTAGTGCTTAGCCCTATTACGATTTACTTACGCACTCTAATTAACAGATAATTGATAATGGAGAGAGATATATTTTACAGACATATTGCTATTCATGTTTTACAAGCGACAATAACACTATTAATTACAGTAAAAGGAATCCTCATTTCATTTTAAACAAAGTAAACTGACAGTTCCATGTTGTGTTTTGTGAATACCATTTGAATTACGATATAAATGCTGATTGGAAAATCCATCACTGTTCCACTGGATCACTTAATGAAGGTACCAAATGCAGGAAAACGAAACTTTCAGTTCCACTTCTAAAACATTCCCAATTTCAAACGATTCATTAATTTAATTACATTTACTACATTCCTCCGTATTCATGAACACAATTTAAACACATTTAATTAAACAATTTTCAATCAGATAATCGGCATTTTTTCATTTTTGTGTTGACATACTTTTATACAAATACTGTATTAAAATTAAGTTATTTTGTGATTATAGCCTAATATAAAACATTTTATATTATTTACTTTTTTTATTTAAATTCGCATCTACGGCTTGGTAATTAGTGACTACGGTGAGTTAAGAAACTGGAACTGTAGGTTTTGGTACGTAGGAATAATAATAATTTCCAGACCCTAGCCGGGAATTGAACCCAGGACCTCCACTTAGGAGGCTAGAGCGCTAACCACTACGCCACGGAGGCGGTCGTAAATTATTATTAATAATAGACTATGCTACTCATTGACAATGTTAAACAGTAGCAATTAATTACTAGAGTAGCCCGAATGAAAATGGTCCGATGGCGACTACGTAGTCAAAGCGCTTCCTCTCCCCCGCACCCAACATCGTTGCCACGTCTAATGTTTTAATGTTTTTAGTCACATTTTTGTCAAATAACTATTTTCCCTTCTGTAACCTACGACAAATAATACATGAAATTAAAGCTAAAATTCTGTATTTTATAACAAATGTCGTCGATTTCAAAAACGTTATTCGCTGTCAAACGCAAAAAATGTCGCAAATTTAAGATTGCCTAACTTTGTGCACGCACAACTGACCTAAAGATCACATTATAATAATAACATTTATGTAGTAATAAAATACAATTCATTAGGACCGACAGTAATTTTCCACATTTTTTTGATTAAAAAAGAGCTTAAGACGGCTAATTAGGGCCTCTAAAAATTCTTGCCGACTTGAATGTGTGGGCAACGATCTGGCAACAATGTTCAACTACCTATTATTTTCGTGCGGCTTATTATAATGTACATTTTATGTTTCAACTATCACATGCAACATAATTTACGTTATTATCTCTGCGTTAAAGTCAAAAATATCCCACAATATTTGAAGACCTGAGTATTTGATTCATGTCTACTCCCAGGTTTAACGTAAATACACAAATATGGGTGTAGACAAAGGGAATACTATAGATACTGAAGTCACGAGATTGCCTTTTGAGTATTTATTGGCTGTGAGGAAGGGAAATGATATATTTGCAGTGCTGCCAACCTCAACAGTTAGACTCTACTCGTACATTTCACTACCGTGAAGTTTCTACACACATTTTGTAAGCTGCTGTTTATTCTGAGAAAATGTTTTCTTCTTAAACCTTATAAGAAATAAATATGACCTGTAATATTGCCAATAGCTTAATTAAATGACTAGAAATGTTTGATTTACTGTATTTGTAATAAAGCATTAGAAATAAACAAAAAAACTAACCTCAATAACCATAACCTTATTTTAATCATGAGTAAATGATGCAAATGAAAACCAATGTTAGTTTGGCTTAATAATACGGAAAATCACTCTTTGACGCTAAACTAGGTTCTGCTGAGAAAAATGCTAGAAATAAAAGTTGTCGGTCGTTTAATTTCCGATAAATTTGATTATATACATTTTTGTTGTAAACAGACAAGGCCGAAATCTTAAAAAATTCTATTTTTACACATTTGCATGAAAATAACAAAATTACTTTACAACCTTTATTATACGCAGTTTTACCCTAAAATGCATATTAAGGCCACAATCTTAAAATCCCATTTTTTCTACGAGAATATACCCTTCCCAAGAATTTCAGCAAACATGATGAATCTTACCCTATCTTGTAGTGCATAAAAAATTTAGTTAATGAAGCAATTTTTAAAAACATCGAAAGAGCCGTTTTTGAGAAAATTGCAATAAAGTAAAAAAAACACGAATAAACTACTACTTCTGACCGATTTTGATGAAAATATTCGTGTCGGGTGCTCTAGTACTAGTACCTAACTTAGGCTTCAAGTTTCAACTTCGTACGATGTTCCATTCTTGAGATATTTAGTTCACACACAGACACGCGTGCACGCGCACACACAGTTACACACAGACCAATCGCTAAAAACATGTTTTTTGGGTTCAGGGGGTCTGAAAATGTGTATATCCGGTGAAAAATCGATTTCGAAAAATCTACATGAAAACAATACTTTACTTCCTATATATTTATACAGGCAAGAGAAAGTAAAAATGGTTGAAAGAAAATATAAGTGGCTAATCATAATTAAAGACATGCGGAAAAAGATCAAATAAAGTAAAATTCATGAATAGAAACAAGAGGGCGAAGAGGACCACAGATTTGATGCAAAGATGACATCAAGAGATTAATGGGATTTAACTGGACGCAGAATGTAAGAAACAGGGAAACATGGAGAAGTTTTGAGGAAACTTATGTTCAATGTTTGGTTAATGGTCAACAAGAAATCTTAAAGTAAAAAAATTAGGTTATAGCTAAGCATCCAGATTATTCTTCTTTACTAAATTTAAACTTTATTTTATTACAAACTATAAATAAGCTTTAGAAACATCATGTTTAGCAACATCAAAAATTTGACACTACTTTTTTCCTCACGTTAAAGCTTACTTACTCCGAAGGTTTTACAAAATGTAAAAATTTATCTGTAACTAAGCTCTGAAAGTTTTTACACTTCATATTTAATTTACGTACCTAACAACAATTTTTGTATTACCGTCTCCGTGGCTTCGTGGTTAGAAGGCTAGACTGCACTGCACAATGGAAAGTGGAAGGTTTAGGGGTTCGAACCCCGGATTAGGTCCGAAAATTATTGCAAGGTTAAATTCATCGATTCCGTACTGTAACCCCTTGTCGCTAATAACCAATACAATTGATAAGACTAAATAAAAATAATAAAAAACCCAATCAGTAACCGGCTGGAATTACGGTTCACTTTACTGTAGCTAAATATGTTTGCCTGCGCTAAAACATTAGATACGACTGCGTTATTTTCAGCCTACTAGTAACAGAAATTTCACATGATACTCTTGTATTATTTGACTTCAAACCAATTTTGTAGAATGACTAATTAATGGCTCATTCTCTCATTCCAAATCTATAAGTATGTTTATAAAGGCATTAATCCCACAACAACAAAATTTTAAAATAAAAGAATTGCATGCAAACCTCACAACTCTAATTTTACGTGCATTATCGTCCTAAAAGTTTTCTAGGACGGAATAAGTTTTAAATAGATGATTAACTTGTAATATTGTTGTGACCTAATTTTTAAAAATAAAAGTCAGCACTTTTTATTATAACTGTATCAAATCCCCTTTTATTTTAAAGAACCCAATGTGGTCAAATAGATATACATAGATAGACAATAAATCTTGGCCCTTTAATGATATTTCCAATTGCCCACTCCACAAGTACAAAACTCTAAAGTTGTATTTCTAAAATATTGACCAAAAATTTACTTTATAACAAGTTGTTGAAAACTTTATGTGTATTAATATTGCATAAACGGATAAATGTAATATTTTATGAAGTTTTGACATTTTTAGAAAAGTTTTACAATATTAAAAAGTTTTTTCTCTTTTTTATATAAAATATTAAATTACTGTGCATTAGTAAAGCTAAATCCAAATAAGTAGTACACTGTACACCGTGTAATAAAAAATAATATTTCAATATTAGATTTAGCAAGAATATGATGGAGTGTAGGCCTATATTGTAGAATAGATGACGTCTTAACCACGGTTCTAAAGAATGAGTTTTAAGTAATTAAATTCAGAAAAAACCGGTTGAAAACTCTTGAAATATGTCCAGGTATAATTAACAAACGACTGGATAATTTCGAATTACTTAAAAGCAAAACTGCCAAAGTGTTTTAGTCAAATTCGTTTAACAAAAGAAACTTTTAAGATAATTAATTACTCAATGTCTCATTAAGAAATTAAATGTTATAATTTTTTTGAGTTTCCTATCATTCATTTTTAAGTTTTTTTAAATAACCTGTTTTACGTACTTTGTGAGTGACATTGACGTAACTGAAACCAGTACTACAGCTTCAATATGTGCTTCTGCACAACAATACAGCCGTACGGATAGTTTTAAATGATGATTATTATTATTACAGTTTATTTAACTAATTTAAGCAATATACAAACAAAATTTAATTACCTAATTAAAGTGATTCAGCGTGCATCTGGTATCAAATACTCGTATATGAATTCACGGAAATGAGAACACGAAAGAAGACTGTAGTACATTGAACTGTCTAATGAAATAGCACTCACCTCTAAAATTCGTGTTAGTTCTCTGGCTTAAATGATAAAATACTGTCCACGTACCTACCGTACAAATGTAGCAAACAGCTTCGTTCTCTGCATTTGAATAAGCTGATTGGGCGTTTAGTATATGCTCGGTGGAGCACAATGCTGACCCATAAAATGTGCTGCTGCTTTTATGATAATTGCTCTAATTAATATTGATTCATTTTATTTAAAGATACTAAAATTATATTCTACAAATTACTATTTTATCTTTTGCAAATAATGAATAATTAAAATAAGTCAGTCAACCTATAAATAATATCGAAGTCTTACGATGACTATACAAAAAAAACGACTGTTTGATTTTAAAATATTCATTTCCACAATATCTGAAACACAGTTCATAGATGACATTCTAATAGTCAAAATTGAAATGTTCACACAATAATCATGAGGATGGAGATTCTCTCATTGAATTCAGAACTACGAAAATTAAGATCTCAAAAATAGAAATTACAACAGGTTTATCCTCCGTGAACCAGCGTTTCAAATCGCGTATATTGGTTACGAACTTTAGCGTAAACTTACGAAACTCACTATGTTTACCATTCTTTTTCCTGAAGAGTTAATTTGAATGAACTGGTTTCCCCAGTTAAGTAATTAAATATGCACTAATTTAATTATATCGTTACTGGTACTTTTATAATCTGTTCCTAAAATTTGCGTTGCCTCAAACCAAAAATACCTGACATCGAAGCTACGACAAAAAAAGAAAACTTGTAACAATAACGGTAACAAGTTTTAAAATTATTCTCCTGATACTCCCGGCTTCTGTTCTGATCAAAGTTATATTTTACAAGCTCCTTCATCCATTTTGTATTGCTGTTTTCAACTCTTTGGTTCAGTTAAAACTCTACCATAAATGAAATCCTATAATAAATATCTTTTTATTTAATAGTAAAATCCTCCAGTAGCCATCGCCGCACCAGCAATTCTCTCTGCTGAGAGTAGTGGGTACCCCTCCCTCTCTCCCACCCTCTCCCTACTCTCCTCTCTCCTCTCCCCTCTTTCCCACCCTCCTTCACTAACTCATTCACTCGTTAGAATTTGGTCTCCTCTTCTCCCGACCGTGCTTCTATCAGTGCCGGCCGCATTGGCGCAGTTGGTAACGTGCTCGCCTCTCATCATGCGGTCTTGGGTTCGAATCCCATTCAGGCACGGCATCTTTTCATACGTTACAAAAAAATCATTTCATCCTTCACCGTCTGCATTAGCAGTAATTGCAGAACAGTCGGACGTTAAACAAAAAAAAAAAAAAATCTATCAGTGCACTAAGGCTGATGTAGGTAGGCTACCTTAAAATACGCGCCCCTCGACTGACGTCTACACGTGCGTCAGCGCCGAAAATATGTGCCACTATGATGAAATCTAACGTTCACTTTCGTGCTGACTTCTGTAATTATTATCATTTATTATCGTTAAATGTAGAAGGCCTAAGGACCAGCCCAGTTCGTCAGCTGACAGAACGTCCGTATTCATTATTCAGTAAAACCTGTTGGGCAAGCGACTTGGAATAGTGACCACAACTGGCAGCTACACTTGAACAAACTCCATTGGTAGTCCCTGTTAATAATGATTTACAGACGAACTAATGTAATTTTACACTGGAATAAATTTTATTGTAAATGTTGCTTGCTCTAATTTTAGTTATGCTTTATTTTGTTTGAACCCTTATTCCATTATTTTTTTTTGTTAAATTTGCTATAATGTGCATGAAACTCTTAGAAAGTATTTTGCACTTTTTATTAATTTCTTTAATAATTTGTGTAGACTATTCCAGACGAGAAAAATTATAAATTAAAATACAGTACCTACTTTTCAATATATTACTCATCTTAAATTCCAACTGTTTTTACAATTTAGGCTGCGCTTAAAAAATGGTCCCAGCTGCTTCTGACAACGAGTTCATTAGCAAATATTTTGTAAATATGATTATCTAAAGTGTGTCGATTAACTGCAATGTACCAAAAAAAACCCCATAACTTCTGGATCTAAACAGTAATTAATCTATGATGGCATACTTTATCACAGGCAGTGCTTTATAAATTATTAATTATTCCTGTAAATGTAATTCAACATTTCCATTAAAATTTGGTCTGTTTTGATTTTTTAATTCCAACAAAATTTCTAAAAGCCGGCCGCATGGGCGCAGTTGGTAACGTGCTCGCCTCTCATCATGCGGTTCTGGGTTCGAATCCCAATCAGGCACGCCATATTTTCATATGTTACAAAAAATCATTTCATCCTACATCGCATAAAGTTCCACCCCAACGTCGTCGCTAATGACCGTTGCAGTTGATGCGACGTTAAATAAATGAATTTAAAAAAAAATTTCTAAAAACCAGTTACCAGTTATTTTATTGACTTTACTTAAAATTAAAAATTCCATTGAATTTTTTATTGGCGATAGCAAAATAATTTTATGGAAACATAAGAAATTGTGTTTTTCAAATCAAATCTTTAAAATTTTTCATCAGTCTTATTAGAAAATATTTTTCTCCATTTATTTATTAATTTATTTAGTTTAGGTCAAAATTATGAAACCCTCAAATTTGTGCACAGAATTAAATTGAATAATTGAAAGTAATTCAGTAAAGATTTTACTACTGCAGCCAAGATTGTGGTAAAATATTTCACTCATCATAACTCATTAATTCAGTGTTTTTATATTCAATTCCCAAAATATTGACGGTTCTCCGACCATAACTTACCTAGTTAAGTTAACTACAATTATGTCATGAAATTTCACAGAACTTATCGAAGCAATAGGGCTTATGATTTTGCCATCAATTTTAATTTTTTACTTAAATGCTGAGTACAATTAAGCCAGTGTTTTTATTACTGTTTAAACAATTTAATTTGCAATGTTTTATTACACAGATATGAGTAAATCATATGTACAAAGCAGAAAAAACATTTAAATCTGATTATGTAACGAAATCATTGCTATTTTTTTTTCTAATGAATCAGATTTATGAATAAATATTGGATAATTAAACAACATCAAAGCTTTGTATTCTGATAATAATTAGTTGAATTATTTGTGGTAGATAAGAAGAACACAGTAGTCCTACTGAAACCAAATTACTAGAACAAAACATCAACATAGGAAAAAACTAATACTTTGTAATAAGTTTTGATGAAAACTTTACAACTATCAATTCTTGTTGTTCATTCCAAAATAATCATTCTAACATATGAGTAAAACAGTAATTTAATTTTTGATTTATTATTCATATTATAAATATGCATGTCGCTACCTCAAGCAGATATTACAAATATATGCAACTCCTGTTATACTTGATACCTAATTATACTTTATAACTATGTTAGTACTAAATGCTGGTGACTATGAACTGATAACTTATTAGACTATTTAATTTATTTTTAAAAACTTATCAGTACCACAGCATGGAATACTTCAGGGAGTAAAATATCATATATCATTGGGAACCAGTGTTTGAAAAGATAATACATAGGTATTAGGTTTCATAAAACCCCTTTAATCCTCCCCTTACATTTAGTCTAGAGATAGACAAATAATTTTCATTTTAAAGCTCTTTGAAAGGTAAAAATGCAATGCTAACTGAAACTTAGTCAATTTCTCAATTAAGCAATAAATTATGCCCAATCAAAATAAAGAAATTACAGTACTCAGTATTACTTCATTGTTTAAATAGCCACCAGTTTTTCATGAATTAATTTATTCTGCTTATTTTAATGCCTTTTGCCCTCAGCAACAACCGAAACTGAAAAAGGGTTGTTTTCAAATGAAAGATATATTTTAGCCTAAAACTGTATATGCAGTCATACTAAAGGTCGTTTAAGGAAACAAACACATTTATAATTTAAATAAACTCATTTTAACCAATTAAGTGTTTGTAAATTTCATAAAAATGGCAAATTTGTATTTGTTTCATTCATAATTAGAATTGACCAGTCATAACTTATTAATAATTAATACAAATATGTTTTTCTACAGTTAATTCATTTAAACATCCAGTAGGTTTTACTCCTATATTTAAAAGTAAAACTGCAATGTGATCTTTGTTTGAATTATAAGATCAAACACATGGCAAACAAAATAGGTTTCATTGTATTATAAATTACATAGTTTTATGATAGATTTAATTTTATCTACCTCAATAATTCATGAGTTTGTTAGATATTTTTGTAAACATCAAAACATACCCAATTAAATCAATGATCATCAATATTGACAAACCATTGAGTAAAGAAAATATTTTTGACAGAATGAAATGCAAAATAAAACCAATAATGCTAGATAATGCCACTGAATACCTTGCTTTAAGTACTGACAGTTGACTTACCGCTTGACATCACTGATTTTTAGACATGGATAGTTTTTTAATAATAAAACCAGGTAATTTTGCCTTATTATAACCAGTATCTTGCCTTAATTGACTAATAAATTTTCTTTAAACTAATGACCAAGAACTAGTCAACCATAAAAAAATTCAAAATAAAACTGTTCAGTGAGCAGCTGATGCAATATATTTTGTCAATAAAATGTATTCATTGATTTAACTATTGAAGTCAACTGTGACACATGAAGAGTTATTACACTCTGACTGAACAATTAAATTTTATTTTTAATTTATAAAAATATCACTATCTCTCTAAAACATGAATGAGGTAAATGTATATTTTTTAGTGTCTGTACTGAGGTTTTATATTTTTGTAACATATTTTACATAAATATTTTATAACTGTTTACGCCTTTTTATCATATAAAATGAATAATTTATTGTACAATTATTCTTGAATCAATAAAACAATAAGTAATGCACCCTACTAAAATACAATGTATGCAAATCAGTAGAGGCATATTTTTCTACCAGGTATGCCATTTATTTATTGATGCATATTCCTACAGGTATCTAAAAAATACAATTTCAACTGAATTTTTATTATTTAAAAATTACCATGGAAATACTCTTCTTCCTATCTAAGAAAAGGTAAAACAGAATTTTTGTAAATCTTTTGTTAGATATAAAGGAAAGAAAAGATAAAAATTCTTTTCTGTCATGGTGCACAAACACACATGATAAAAGGATCAGAGATAAATCTTATACATTAATCCTCACAAAGTACAACAAAAACTGGTCAAAAAAACTACTACAGGGTTTTTACAAACCTTATGTTTGTTAATTAAAAACACAAGAATTAATTTACAGGGAAAGCAAATATTATTAACAGTAGTATATTGTGCTACTAGTTCACTAATTCTTAATTACAGTATACCTTCCTTCCTAATATTACTAACTGAAGAAAAATTTCCGCACTAATTTATACCATATTCATCTCTTATTTAAGCCTTTATTTGTTTAATTAGTATTATAGGTTAATTAAAATACTCATTAAAAATTATTCTCTTATTTCACAGTAATAGTTTTCCCTTAAATTAGAAACATTTATTTGTGATTACTTGTGTTTTATGTTTTTGAATGAATTACAAACTGTATGCATAACATTTTCTGATATCAGTAGTTAACTTTAGTGAGAATAGTTTAGTGCATGTTATAATTTTCCTTTGGTTTTGTGTTTAAATAATAATACACATTCACCAGTAGATGGTGATGATGAAGATTATGATAAAATAATAATTACATATTTAGAACAAAAATAATAAATATCTTGGATGTGATATTCTTACATCCAATAGTTATTTAGGCCTAAAACTATATCCAAAAATATAATCATTATTGACTACTTTTTTCTATAAACAAACATGCTAGATATTTTTTTAAATAATTAAATAGATATTTAAGAAATTAGCATAATTAATTCTAACCAATATTTTCTACCAAACTTATAAACAAATTAGCATAATACAATACAAATATTGTCTACCAAACTTACAAATTAACATAATTATTCCAATACTTAACAATTTTTTTCTACCAAACTTACAAACACTATAATGCAGTACTAATGTATTTTTAAATACATAGAAATTAAAGACTCATTTAATAAATTTAATTATTGTACTCCAGATGTTAATATAATGGGTAAAATTACATTTATTTAAATAAGGCATTAATAGTTTACGCGAAAAACATTTTGTCAAAAAGTAATTTCAATAACCACAATACTAATGTCTAAGATTAGTTACACAAATTTTTAATTGAACTTTAGAGACTGTAGCAGATGATCGAAAATAGAAGTATGGTATAACATGAATTTTGCAACTCCTGACTAGGAATCATACCCAGGTTTAGCAGTTTATGTACCCATTTTTTTAATGTACCAACTGATACACTGAGGAAGTCAAATCTATAATTTTCCAAATAAATTTGTTAATTTTAAGTAATGCATTATTTAGTTAGATTGACAAACGAACGAGTGTAGCATACATTAGCCTAGCATGTTGGTGTAGTGGTCAGCACAGCTGCCTTCTATACCAGAGGTCCTGAGATCAGTTTTGGCATATTTTCATCAATAATTTTCATCTATCACCCTTCATGTCTTAATTGGCCTTAATGCACAAGCTAGAAGTGAAGCCAAAAATATTCATACCATTACATTCTGTAGCCTACCTATCAAAGTTTAGTTTTTATTCAAACACAATTTAAATTTTTGATACAAACATTTCACTACTTAGAACACTAACTAAATTTCCAATAAAGAAAAGCAGATTAATGTCATATAATAAATAAATACAGACTATATTATAAATTTGTCAGAGCAGTTTACTCTCGATGGTACCGACATAAAATTTTTAAAACATTTGACAAAAATATAACCAATAAACAAGTTCACATAAGCAGTTTTACAAGGCATAAGGTTTTATGAGTTATGTTCAATTGAACTCTCTTGCTCTGAATTAAAAATTCTAATTAATTGAGCAATTTTCATCATTTGCTAAACAGTATATTGCTAATTATTTAATATCAATAAATATATTTTCTGTTTTATAAATAAAATTTGCTCAATTTTTATAAAGATTCTGTAGCCTATTTTATTCATTACTAGAACGCGAAACAACTTTTAAGTGACTAACTCACTTTTAAAAATGCAGTACAGATAAAGTTCATAATTCTAATAACATAAAGGATACAGATACATTACAGTCGAGTGATTGCCTTCCTACGTAATGACCAATGATATTTACAGCATGTTAACTATAAATTTTAGTTTTTCCAGTTTTCTTTTTTGAGCACTAATGTAAATATGTTGTATGGAATGAATACTTCTTAATCACATGATACATACAAATTACTAAAACTTTATAAACTTAGCATACATAATAAAGATTTTTATTAGTATACAAATTTACTTTCTTGCTTATTTTATAAAATTAAATGTGGAAACCAAAAAATTAGAGTAAGTTTTTCATTGTAATACTTGTGTTTCTTCTATAAGTCCTTGTAAATTATCTTTACAGAGGTGATAAAGCTACATCTTGAAAATTTAACTACTTTTGATGTGTGTAATTATTTCATGTAAGATGACCACTAACACCTCTGCAGCAATATATATACGAGTATATTGTGGTATTAATAAATCCTGTAATAGCCATAAAGCGTAAAGATTATGTAAAAATAAATGGAAAAGTACTATCGGTAACAAAGTATACTGGCCACCTCCATTTCATCGTAGTTAGCAAACTAACCTAATAAGCAGAGAAGGTCCTGGATTTATTCCCAACTAAGGTCTAATCATTATTATATGTTAAAACCCACCATTCCAGTTCAATAACCCAAAGTAGTTACTGATGATAAGTTGATGCAACTTTAAATAAACTAAAAAACCTACACTGAGCTGTAGTGAAAAAAGACTGTTTAATATATGTTCTACTTATTGTACAACAACTACCATTTCTTTAAGAGAATTTGTTGTTCCTAGTGTCAAATAACTAAATAAATGACAAATTGTGAAAAATAATACAGCTGTTACTTCCAATCTAACAAGGAAAGTAACCAAAGTTTTTACTAACTTTAAAATATCTGAGAAATTATGTTGTAAGTTTAACACAACTCATTTGAAAATTCAATTAGGTAATTAAATAAATATTAAGCACTTAATACTCCAAGCTAGGTGAGTAAGTTTACTTGCTCACCGAGCTATTTTCTCCTCATTTTCTATTTTGTTTCCATCAAGTACAATTATTTTCAAAAAAATTATTTGAAGTAGAAACCTAATGGCACTAATTGTTTTATTTTTTACCTGGTATCAATCACTAGAAATTGGACACAACACCTTCTCATTTGTACCAACTAATTCAGCAGCCAAAGAATCTCATTTTATTTATTTTTTTTATTTTATTACTGTTATAGAAAATTTATTAGCTACTCGTAAAATGTTATTGATAATTTTTTTCAAGAGTGTGTTACCATAAGAAAGAATGTAAAACCTGGGGTTAGGTTGAATGATGATAATGTTATTAGTCATACTGCTGTCTTATAAAGAAGATAAGTTAAGCATCTCCTGAAGTATATTTTACAAATTACTAACAGGGCATTAAGAATTACTTCAAAATCTATAATAAATAATAATATGAGTCTGTTAAATATAGAAAACACTAACCCAATTTTTATGTTTAAAAAGTTCAAAAGAGCATTTTTATTAATGAAATCTACTTTTTTCTTTCTCGATTTTTCTATCTGAATTTTTTCTAACCTCGATTGTTTTTAAATATTCAGAAGAAACCATGATAAATTCTTTTAGAAAATTAAATTAATCTTGTTGTTGTTGTATAATTTTCTTCCCTTTTAAACATTGCTCAGGTTCTCATAATAGCCCAAAAATCTTTAAAAAAACGAACACACTTATTTTTGATATTTGAAAATGCTGTGCAGATTGAGATTTTTCATGAACAGAGGACAAAGTATTTAAATCTGTGGATTTCCTGAAATTAACATGATTATTAACGTACTTCACATAATTTTTCGAATAATTTTCCATTTGATCCTTGCTTTTCAAAATTTTGTAAACATTTAACTAGTTTTTTTTACGTACCTACCTTTGAGCAATAAGTAAATCACAAATATACTAAATTTTTGTCTAAGCCCTAACTTTGAAACTCTACTCTTACTTCAGTTTTAATCCTTTTTTACAACCGTTCTATAAATAATGATAAAATTTCTGTATGAAAAATGCACTTGCATGACCAAATTAGTATGTATTTTTGTTCAAGTTTTGTGTATGCTGTTAATTTTTTTTGAATTTGCAGACTACAAGCTGTAAGATTAATTTCATGTTGGACTTTAATTTACTTAAATTTTACAAAAAAATTTTACAAAATTGTCTTAAATTTTACTTAACTTAATTTAATATTAAAAATTTACTTAAATTTTGCAAGAAACAAAAATATTATTAGTTTATTTTATACATGAATATTTTGATATGCATATTATAGCTTTAATGTAGTTAAAACTAGAATAGCACTTTTTTATGCTTCACTATAGTTTGATCCAAAATCAAACATAAAATTAATAATTAATCACTGTTTAATTAATTAAACGATCAATTTACAACTGCAAAGATTTTCAAGAAACTTATTCAGTTGTTTCTATGAATTGCTGCTGGTGTTTTTTACTTTTTTTATTTTAGTGATACATTTTCTTAATTCACAGATTCCTTAGAAACTTTTAAAGCTTTTCACTTTTTACCAGTATGTAGCTATTTTGTAGTAATTTGGCAAAACTGTATATTTGGCGGTACTTTAAGTTTTAGAAAAATTGCAAAAAAACTACAGGCCTAAAAATCAGTGAATTTTTATAACACTATAAACACTGCAATGCAAAAGATAATATCAAACACTGTACAATTAGATTTGGTTTTTCATAATTAATCATTAACTCAAAAAAAAAACATGTGATGGTTTTTTATCTTTGTAGATAGGCAAGACCAAAATCTATTATGAATATTTTATTGAGACGAGTATAATGTGTACAGGATGTTTAGATATAGCTGTAAAGGAGTTACATTCTTATCACATTTATACTAGCCTGTCTTGTGTTTTGTAAATTAAATTTCAACTGATTATTAACATCTTCAATCACTTGCTACTCACTCAAAAGAGAAAAGTTATTACTAAAACATGTCACATTAAAAAAAATAACCATAACATATAATACATAAACATGTCTATGAAACAAAATAAAACGCCCATGATAAAAATAAATCATAAATTTAAAAAAAAAATAGTTAATTACAACAAAATCCTAGGTCGAGTACCTGATGAGATACAATAGTACCTGATGAGATTGCAATATTAGATTACCGTTGAACCCAAAAATTCAAAAACTACAGTAATAACCCTAAAAAAATGTATAACATTTGCAAAATAAAATACGTAATTTTCAATGACTGTGAAGAACATTTAAATTAATTCCAAATCTTCTAAAAAACAATTTTAAAAATTTATAAAAACAAACATTTAGAGGTTTAAATTAGTCCATTTTTACCCCTTTTATTAATTATTTTTGTATTAAAACTTAGGACAAAGTATTTTAATTTTGACATTCAAATGACTGATACATAATTAAATAACAGTAGTTAATTAAAATTATTCGTTGTTAAATTAATAGGCTTGACTCAAATTTAGTGTGTGGCTTTAATAATTTATACTCTAAGAACGAACAGAATTCTGCCAGTTTGTGGTTTACCATCTGCTATCTGGGTAACTTCTTGCCACTGCCTTACTGCCGCAACACTAGATCTAACAGAAAGACTACTTTCACAGTAATATTAACAAAATTATTTTTCTTCTGTTAAATACATTTGTGTTTTTATTATTCTGATGTTGTAAGCTTTACATTATTTATTCATTTAATTTTACAACCCAATTAAATAAAGATTTGAAAATTTTATCAAAATAGAATGTGTGATAGTTTGCTAGATCAGAAACCAATATAATGTAAAGTTAAATTCTGTAGTCTATTCATATTGTTCAGTTCTGAGAAAACATAAATTAATAACCATCATTGTATACTGACTATAAACCAGTAGCTTCCAATAAGATAAGTTAAGTTTGTTCTTAGTTTACGACAATAGAATTTCATTTATATTGGCAATCACCTCTTTTAATACCTAGATATTTTCATTATACAGTTTCAGTGCTTTACTACGTTCTTTTTATTTCTGTTTGAATCACTCCTTACTTCTATGTTTACTTATGATTCAGCATGTCTTCATTTGATTAATTTTATTTTTCTAAAGACAAAAAGAGATAAGAGATTTTTTTTCCAAAAAAAGAATACTAATTAATAGTAATATTTCAAAGATACTAAGCAAAAGATTTTAATTACAATTTCGTAATTGATTTTAACTTCTAAATATTACTCCAGACATTTTATCCACAACAAATTTTTTCCTTCCTTCTTCAGCTACAAGAAAAATTACCATATTGTTAGAATTCATTTATCAAGAAGTATTTGCATACAGCTTAATAGGAATGTTTACATTTTCCCAAAAAAAATTAAAAAATTCGAACAAATTTAAAATAATGAATTTTTAATTTTAAATCAATCAATTATCCATTTCCAGTTTTATTTTATTACCCAGTTCAGATTTTAATTTTTAGCCTTGAAATACATTATATAAACAATCTTTGTTATCTTTATCCTTAACTTCATCATGTTTACCCAAAGCTGGTATAAGTATGCATTGGGTTTGGAAAACTTTTTTTTTTTATTTGTTTTTTATCACATTCTCTAAAGCAGTTGAATTAATATTTAGATTCTCATAAGTCATTATTACATGAGAAAGTACCGCAATAATAATAATAATAATAATCTTTTATTCAACTTATTATAATACAACATAAAGGCAAAAGACACAAATCAGTGTTCAAAATATAACCTAGATAAAATTACACTAATGCACCTTAAATTAAAAACAATGAAATTAAATTAACTTTAACAAAATAGGAATTTATATAAAATGTGGAACTAGTTATCTCCTGTAGCAAAAGCTGTGATGGGGGACACCATCCATGAAAATGCATTTCAAACATGTAATAATATAATTATAGACAATATTAACAAAAATACAACAAAGAGATAAAATATGAATTAATACAAATTACGACAATCTTTGACATCAAAATTATGTAACATACTGAAATCCTAGTTTCATCTTCATGTTCATTTTCATTTTCATAACCCCTAACAAAAATCTCTAAAGTGTGTGTGTATGAGTGTTTTATTCATTCAAGAAGACACATTTATATTTTGCTTGGGCTCAAGGTTAAAGCCACATCTGAAACAGATGACCACCCTAAAAATCAAGATATTTAAAAAATAAAATTTCTTAAAACCAAATAAAGGGGTCAATTAAACTTCAATTATTTATTACACTTACAATAGTTAATTAAACAGAAAAATTATGGGGAAAACTTGTCTCAGGGCCTGCTTTCCTTGTAGAAGTTAATATTTAAATTACAACCTTCATTTCCATTTTCAAAAATAGAACATACAATACATGTGATATCAAGACGATTTTTCTTAGAGTGCCAACTCAATCAATGAAGATTGGCCACAACTCTGGTAAATTGTTCCCTATCATGAATCACAAAACAGTGTGTTTACTCATATTTTTTCAGTCACTAATACTTTTCAATCTTGAGAATTTCCTTTGTCCTGGTTGGCGCCTACTGACAACTTTATCCTCGATAATAAGTCTGAGAAGCTCATACTTATTACCCCTATTCAAGTTACCACAGTAGAGTTTTGACTTATCTCACTAATTCACAGTTCACATCCATGTGTCTCAAAACTTCAAAGTTTGTAACATTACCAGTCCACAATATTCCAAGCTTTCTCCTGAATACCCACATCCAAAAAGGTTCCAAACAATTCATGAATTGGATAACAAAATCCATGTTTCACATCATGTATGCATACAATAGAGTAAATGTATGTCTTGAAAAATTTATTTCTTACAGGAAATGAAGTTGTATTATTAACAAGCAGATTTTCATGTTGAGAAACTGGATTTTTCATGACTAACTGGCTCATTTCAATATAAGTTCTTATTTCAACTGATCGTTCCAGATCTGCTGTAATCCAGCTCCATGAATATTTAAATTTCTGGACCTGCTCAATAGATTTATTTCTAAAACGATTTTCAAGGAGATTAATATGGGATTACGTTTTGTATTACACAAAAATTCTTATCCACAAACAATTTTTTCGAGACCACTAAATTGATATTTTTCACAGAAATTTACATTTTCCTTGAACCAGTTTTCCCTTTATAAACTCAGTTCAATAATTTTAGATTGAATTCTATTCACTTTGCTGTATAAAATTGTCAAAGTAAGTTTGATAAATTTGTTTTGAGGCACTTTGTGTTCAATTTTGGTTGTGATTACAGCACCAAAATTGACCAAAACAATAACAGTATAGTATAATTTCAGTCTAATATTTTTGAGAAAAATATTCTGGTGTGTCCTAGTACTTATAAAAGAAATGAACAGAAGTTAATACATGTATAAGTAACATTTATACTTGACTTAATACTTTATCTACTCCTAATTACATTTTATTCAGAAATATAAGCCATAACATTGTTAATAATTACTTCTCACATTTTTGAATTAGGTAAAGATTACTAAAAGCTCACAAATAAACATTTAATTAAAAATAAAGAAATAATATAAAGTATAATAACGTCTGGGTTAATTATGCAATTTTAATTCATAGAACAATAAATCACCTTTTAATTTTGGTAGTGATAAATTGATTACAAAGAGAACTTAATTCATGTTCCTTGTCGTAAAAAGTATATCCTTTAAACCCCAGTGGTTTTAAAATGTAACTTACATTGTTAAATTTAAATGCACCAAAAATTGTAATATCTGTGACAAATTTTGAAATATGAGATACGATAATAAAAGACAGTTTCACTTATCAGTACTTACCTCCACATCTTTAGTACATTAGCTGCGTTATTTTGTTTTGTTTTGATGGTTGACCCTTCATGTCTTCAATTAGTAGGCCTATTTTACTGATACAAGAAATAAGCTTCCACATAAGGCAAGTAAAATGCCTTAAGTGTTGTTTAATATACAATTTCAAGGCACTTAAAATTGTGAGAAAATATAGGTAGAATATCTTCTAAAATTTATGTAGACATATTTTACAAACAGATGAAATATGAATAGAAAGCTCATTCATTTCCACAAAATGTATTTATCTTATAAAACTACTGAAAATCATTTTTCTTCATCATTAGATATGGTATGAATGGGTACTAATTTCCCATTAAACTCAGCCTTAGCCATAATTAATTAATAGTTAGATTTAAATAAAATTAAACTTTGCAATAATGAAACATACATTTATATGTACAATCAGTGAATGATCTAGTTAAACGACCAGTCAATTTAACAGTGATTTCCTAAAAGTAAATTTATTACCTACCGCTATCTTAAGTCTAGCATTTTTGTATCATTGATTTCATCTATCTCCCTTCACCATCTGCATTAACCTTAATGTGCATAACAGTTGGACGTAAAACTAAACAAAAAACTGCTATGTTAGGAGACATAAATTTGATTTTTTAATAACAGAAATTGAATATTTAAAAACACCTAAATTTAAAATATGTAACAGGAACTTAAAGACTATTGACTAAATTTTTAATAAAATATAATAAAAAAATTGTTTTAAATAATTATCAACAACAGATGAGATGAAATAATAAGATCAATAACGAAAAATCCATGAAAAAAATAACATGAAAAATGAAACATTTGTCACCAAACTCTGAAACTAGTGCATTCAGTCAAAATATCAAACAGTTTTGATACATAAAAATATCCTTACTCATTGAATTAAAGAAATTTTTCACATTTATATTATAATAATAAATTTTATTTTGTTTTTCTAATAAACATGACAAAATTTTCACTTTCATTTTAAAAGTAAATAATATATTGATTGTAAAAATGATTCACTCAATGTTATTGTCTTTATTATTCATTTAAACTATCCTTTCAATACACTATCTTTTACTTTATTGTTTAATTTGCATATTGTTTCTGTCTGTTGTGTGTGGTGAGTGTATGTGAGTATATGTATGAAAGCACATGCATAAGGATCACTTCAGTTATAAATAATATTTAAATCTTTCATATTTTTAACTAGTTTCATTGTATGCATAAATTTATTTTTGTTAATTAAAGTCAATTAGAAAAGTTTAATTGTCACACCATTCCTTTGCATTGTGTGTTAATACAAAAACGCTCTACAATAATAAGTCTGTAGTACCTGAAATACTGAATAGTTTATTATTGTTAATATTACTTTTTTGTTAAATGTTATTGTATTGTTTGTTAACTGGTTTGTTTATTCGCAATGTTATTGATGTTATCATTATTATTATATTGATGTTATTATTGATGTTAATGTCATTAATTTGTTGGTTGTAGTTATTGTTTCAACCTTGGCTGAAATGTTATTTATTTAAATTATTTATTGTAACTTTGTATTGTGAACTGCACAGTACTGTGTTAATTATATTCATTCATTACTGTTATTTAAAAAAGATTACGTTTTTACTTAATAATCATATTCTTATACTAATATTTAACTGATAAAAACATAATTATTTTTTAAAAAAATATTTAGTAATTAATAAAACAAATAATAAAGTTCATAATGATTCAGTAAATACTGTAGTTTAGTTTTAAAAGTAAAAATATAATTTTGAAATCGTAGTATATGTTTGCCTTAAGTGATGTAGAATTTAAATGTGTAGTTTGTACTATTAGTTTAGTAGTACAGCAGTAATTTTAAAATTGATTTATGTAACTTTAATTACTTTTTTTCATGAATATAAAATAAAATAAATATATTGTAGAGAATTAACAATGAATTTCTTTCTGTTTCTTGAGTGTTTGGTAATATATTTTTTTTAATAATATTATAAATTTACTATTAACTTTTAATATGGATTTATTTAAAAAATAATAAAAGAAAGTATAAAAATAATAAATAAACCTTTTAAAACTATAGTTTCTAATCCAACCTTCTAATTTTATAAAATTAATTTAATCTAGTTTGTAATATTGAACAAAAAGAAAAATATTTTTTTACAGATTGCAAATAAAATTCAACATATTTTACCGGTAAATTAGGAAATGTACAATAAATTTTCAAACTTTAACTTTTACATAAATTTTAGAATTACATACACCACACCTGAACACTTCTAAAAACATACACCAAAGACAATTAATAATACACTGGACAACATTAAAACTAGGCGATTCCTCAAAGACTTGATACATATTTTGAGATAAATACTATTAATTAAGAACAGATCATCAAAATAACTCTTCATATTTCTTATTCATTGACAAAGAGGAATAAATTTAGCCCTAATGTTCTATATGCCAACAAAATGTATATCGAAAACTTAGTATGAGTAGATCTATAGAAAATACATTGTTGTTTTTTTCAATCAATATACTGTTTCACCACTTAAGACATAAAATCCTACTGATTGAATTTGTACTTGCATAAAGTAATGCAATAAACTGAAGGTAAATTTACTATGAAATTAACATTCACTCATCATTTCATTACTTGAAACATTATGTTCACTAAAATCTGTTAAGCCTAATGATTTCACTGTAGTAAGCATTTACTATGAAAATAATATTTTTTTATTACTTCATAACAAACAAAAATGTTATAAAATAATTTATGTGCCCACAATAAATTAATGTCAAAGCTCATCTTTTCAGTAAATACTCATGTTTAAAAGCTCTTCAATATGTTTTCTTTTAATTACATTACAATTGGTTCCTAGATGCATTACAGTATTTTCAGGAAATATATTTCTTCTGTTTGTTGAAGAACTGATAAGGACAGGACTTCCCTCAAAACTTAATATCAAAAGTCAATGAAAAATTACATAAAATTTAAATGAATAAGAA
This sequence comes from Catonia carolina, assembly GCA_035578175.1. Taxonomy (NCBI): domain Eukaryota; kingdom Metazoa; phylum Arthropoda; class Insecta; order Hemiptera; family Achilidae; genus Catonia; species Catonia carolina. The sequence continues at coordinate 122,020,319 of JAQMRL010000001.1, read as the reverse complement.
ACATGTTTCAAAAGAAGACAGATAAGATTAAATCATGCTACAGTATAATGTACAGTGGACTACAGTGTTCACAACATCACAGGAAATACAACTACATGGATAGGCACACAGCACAGATGTTTAGAATCAAGCACAACTATTTTCAGAAACAGACTGTTAATACTTTATGCCAATAAAATGATTAATTTTGCTAAATACTAAATTTAGAAATGTGTGAATTTTGCTTAATAAAAATTGTAGAAGTAGACATCTAGAAATTAACCATTAATTACTTTTACAGATTAATAAATACTTAAAAATACTTTTTTTAATTTTATACTTATTTAATGTGCTCTTACTTAGAGTTGTTGTTTAATAACTTATTTTTACTTGTTTGGTAATTAGTTTTTATAGTCATAAATGTGTTTGTGTTTTTATCCTAAATGTAATACTTTGTTTGGTTACAGTAAGTTACTTACAGCTTTTAACAAAGTGTTATTAAATTAAAATAGTTGTGTCAAAGGTGGATAAAAAATAATGTATACTTGATCTTCCGCTTAATGATTTTCATGTTAGTTTCATTCTTTATGATTTGAAGTATAAATTGTTTTTCATAATTGTCTATTTTATTTTTAATAATTTGACAGTGGAATTACAGTATTTCAATATTCTTTTTCAGAAAGTAGAAAAATGTGATCATAGAAAAAATAATAAACATATAACTGAAACAAATACTCACAAAACCTGAATGCTTATAATTAATACAATGTAAACAAGCACTGGTTTCAATTTTTCAATCCGTAAAACTCAAATTTTTTTGTCAAGATGCATTTTTTATATTTTTATTGCTCACTTGACATATGTTTGTTCCTCATTTGAGCTGGTTAGTATTATTTCAGAGAATACATCTTAGTGATAGTTATAATGTAAAAGAATATAACTAAATTTGGAACAGCTACTTCAGTTCCAATTATTGATTTCATATATTTTGTTTATGAGTAAATCAACCTACATAAATCATGTAAAAAATTATATTGTTCTTTTAATGACAAAAATTGGATGTTATGGTCAAAAATGAAAATTCAGGGTATTGTATATTATTGCAAACTGCTTTAAAACATGTACTAGTAGCCTGAAACCCAGTTACTAGGATAAGTTGGTCATGTTATTGATTGGTATGAACAAGGAATATGGGACAAACAATAAGAAAAATTCAAATATTAACTTAATTGGTTTAAAAAGTTTCCTTACAGCACACCCTTTATATCTCTTCAGTAAATACTACAAGTTTCATTACTTACTTAGCGCAGTGGCTTTGTTTTGCAGTAAGCATTGTATTTACTACTCTGCAGGTTGGTTAAAGTAGTTCAAGTTGATTATGTGTACCTTGTAACAGCAGAGCTAATTTTTTTAAAGAAAATTAAATGATGACAGTTTTCTTTCCTAAATTAACTTACTTAGTAATTTAAGTTAATTTAAGTTAAAATAAGTACCTAGGTATTTATTTTAATTCCACCTAAATTCTTAAATGGTTTAATATTGTAATTATTTACAAGACAGAAAATCAATTTACACAATTCTCAGCTAGGTCTAAATTCTATCTGGCCCATTGGTGTAGTGGTCATTACAACTGGCTTCTACTTCAGGGAACCCAAAAAAAAGAAACAAATGACCAAAAGCTGTACTAATTAAGCCTGGCAGTTATAACAAATTGTTTAGTTAAAATTAGATTCACCTTTATCCCATTATATCTACATAAACAGTAATCTTATATATACTACTACTTAAACACAATACTAATGAATAGGAGAAATTCATACAAAAAGGCTGGTTTATTTTATAAAAGAATGATTCTTTTTGTATTTTTCAAAATATCGTGAGGTTAACTTTAAGGGTATTAATGTATAATATTGAATACTGAATTCCACTGGTAATAATGTTTTTAGGTTTTGTAAATAAATTAAATTATTAATACAAATACAGTGCTCATGCATTCTGCTGCTGTTATAAATTATGCCTAAAGCACACCTTCACAAGAAAATCTTTGCACTCAAAATGGATATTTTTTATCCACCAGTTGTTAAATTTATTTATAAATATATATTTTTTAAATCACTTCACCATTGCAAGGACCAGTATTGCATTAACAATAACTAAAATGAAGGACTGATGTATTATAATGTACGTATCACAAATAATAAATATACAATGCAATTTTTGGCATTTTAATTTAATATATGAATGTGTATTTTCATGAAATGTGTATTGTTCAATATCAGTTCATCTACGTGTGTGTTTGTTTTCACAGAGTCTCGTCATTGCACAAAATGAAAACTTTATAAAACATTTTCTATTACAAATATCAGGGAATGATAGGTCCAATTTTATTAGCTACAAAAGTTTTGAATAATGGAGAAAAATTAGTGTTCAAAACAATAAATTGAATAATTCCTGGCATTATTATATAGAAACATTGTAAATTTATTTCTGTACAATTGATAAGCTACAAATTTATTCCTGTACGGTATAGTTATTATACTATAAATTTATTTCTGTACAGTTAATAAACAACATAAATGATCATAATAATTCTGATGAACTAAAACATGTATCATAACTTAGTGTTAATCTAGACCTTGTATGCTAAGAATCGTCTTTATTTAATTATCAACCATTCTTAATAATATTTGTATTACTTATTTAGGTAAGGCTGATATTTTTGTATTAAACATTATAATATCATCATCCCACTTCAAATTGTCTATACATATCATTGATTACATTTATATTTTTAAAGGCTGAAAGGTGGCTATATTTTTGACTGGTTATAAGATCTGAGAGTTGGTTGATCAAGCAGAGAGTACTTATACTAACTGCAATTGACTTTTAGATCTGGGTATGTAGAATGGTAACAACACAGTTGATATTCCAATTATTGATTTGCAGTTATCCTCAATATTTTTGAATACAATGAATGTATAAAGGTAAAACTTATCCAATAAATAGGGACTTATATAACCAAAATTAAATAGTACATGCCGACTTAAATGTGTTTATGCAAAATAATCGATAATTTTAATTGTTTTATGTTTTACATACAGGAATCATTTTTTTCTATTAGATAAGTAATTAAGTTAGATACTTAAATAAGCAAAGTAATAGCCGAAATAGCTGATCTAAAATAATACTGTATCAAATTGACTGAATAAGTATAACAATGACACATTCAGACACTCATAAACAAGAGATGCAGACTCGTTTCAAGGCCTTACTTGAATAAGCCTGCATCAGATCCTCAGACGAGGTCTGAGGTGTTACACACATTCATAAACACGTTTTACAAGGTACGTAACAATTTTTAATGAATTTATTTAAACGTTACACTTTGCTTATCTTACAGTACACCATATTATAAAATTGAGGCAAGTAGCACTTATTTCATACCCTTAGAAAACTAACAAAAAATAATTCCAGTACATTAAAATACACCTTCCTCCAGAAGAAAACCTAAAACAAAATGAAATCTAATTGTAAATATCCAGTTTAAAAGTGAAAGCTTTACAATCTAGGAACATTAGGATATTAAGTGAACTTCTTTGGCCAAGTATATGACCTACATCAAAAGCAAAAAAATAACCTGTGAATGGCTGGATAATTAACAAATCAAAGTAAAATAACAGTACACAAATTCTTTGAGTTTTATGTACACCAATTACAAAAGATTCCAATAGACATTATGTCCTTGAACAAAGAGCTTAAATTTATTATAAGGTTTAAAAGCATCTGCTACACCATGGATTTTCAAGATGTTTTACTTAGTCATAAAAGTATGAACTAAAACAACTTTAATTATTTTATGCTATACACATAAATCTTACTGAAATTAGGCCTAGTACTCATAAGGCTAGAAAGAAATATTTATATTTAGAATTTTGAAAGAACAAATATTACCTACCATGTAAGTACATTTTGGTATGATAAAATAATAAAAACAGCATGTTGCAAGAACTTAATAAAATATAATTGGTTTCTGATTGCTGGCTTGTAAGAGTATGTTCAATCATTGCAAATGGATAATAAAAATATTTAGTGTTACAATACAATGAATTTGTAAGGCACTTTAATGGTTTCCGTCTGTCTGAGTATAACATACAAAACATACCGTATTTTAAATTTTTACTTTCTCTTGCCTACATGAATATATAGGAAGGAAAGTATTGTTTTCATGTCGATTTTTCGAAATCAAGTTTTCACTGGATCACACGTATTCAGCCCCCTGAACCCAAAAAAGCATGTTTTTAGCAATTGGTCTGTGTGTGAGTGTGTGCGCGCGCGCGCGCGTGCGTGCGTGCGTGTGTTAAGATTGTGACCTTAATATGCATTCTAGCACAAAAATGTATATAATAAAAGTTGTAGTAAATTTAAAACCTACAACTTTTATTGTAACATTTTTTTCGTATAACGCTTAGTTTAGTGGTAATTAGTAATTTTTTTTGTTTTTTTCCATGAAAATCTGTAAAAAAGTGGATTTTTAAAGATTTCAGCCTTAGTATGCATTTTACGACAAAAGTGTTTATAATCAAATTATTAGGAAATTAAAAGATCTACAACTTTTATTTAGAGCATTTTTTTCTAGAGAGCCTACTTTAGCATGAAAGAGTGATTTTCCATGTTATTAAGCCAAACTAAAGTTGATTTTCGTTTTACATCTTTCACTCATGATTAAAATTAGGTAACATTTTTTGAGGTTAGTTTTTTGGTTTTTCTAACGTTTTTTATTAATGTTAGGTATATTGTTTATTATTTGCATTGGCAAGATAAAGTCGTGTGAGTGTTTCACACCAAATTTTTTTCAAACCAACTTGATGTGTCTATTTCTGAATAATATTTAGTATGTTCTAATACAATACAAAGTTATTCAATTAATAGCTTCATAGGTAACTCAATACTGATTTGGGCAACTCCAGTTGAGTAAGTTTCAAGTTGTAGTCCAGTTTTGGCAAAATCCTCAACTTCCCTGTAGGCTGTCAATAGCAGACAGCGCACTAAGTGCACGTGGAGCAGCTGTGACTACAAGTTTGCACTTGGTAAACCTAGTGTAAAGCTTTCATAAGAGATTTTTTTGGGTCCAGATCAGTTAATATTATCCTCTCTCCCTACAACACACTCATTTCATTACCCTTGATTCCTTTTACCTGAAAGAAACTATGACTTCTGGTTCACTCTGGGTATAATTGGACCATTAGAAGACAGTTTAGCCATTAAAATGATGAAGAGGTGTTTGTGTAGGTATTGTAAGATATTGAAAATACGTCAGAACGGAATCTGTTCATCTGCATTCTCAGAATATGCTTCAGAATGTTGTTCATACACTGCAGAAAAAAATTGACAACCCCCCAAACCACCCTATTAGAGCATTGATAGTCCAAATATTCAGTTTATTTGATTTGTTTCATAAACTACCTATTTTTCAAGTAAAATATACATGACTTCCTTTTTATTACTGACAATTTAAGACATTTATCATATAGAATTGGGATTAAAATTGACCAAGACAGTCTTTATGTAACAAAACATTAACACACTGTATAATTTCTATCTTGGCAAAAATAATTGGGAGTTGTTATTCCTGAACAAATGTTTCTGTTGCACAGTTCTAACACATGCAGATATATCTAGATCCTGTTCCAGCTAATGCCGGATCTGGGTGTTGACTCCATCTTCCTAGAACCTTTCACAATTTCTCCTCCTCAAGCAGTTGCCACATTTATGCACAATGCCCTTAATCCCTCCTAACTTTCTGTAGGACATCCTTATGGTCTTCTTCCACCAACCTCCTACTCCTCCATTCTTCTCAATATACTTTCCTCACTCATTCTTTTAGCGTGCCCATACTACCCTCCCCCCTTCGCTTTCGCTCTCTCTCCCTCCCCCCCCTCTCTCTCTTTCTTTCTTACTTAAGCTGGCCGCATTGGCGTAGTTGGTAACGTGCTCGCCTCTCATCATGCGGTCTTGGGTTTGAATCCCATTCAGGCATGGCATATTTTCATACGTTACAAAAAATCATTTCATCCTTCACCGTTTGCATTAGCAGTAATTGCAGAACAGTCAGACGTTAAACCAAAAAAAAAAACTTTCTTTCTTTCTTTCTTTCTCTCTCTCACTCTCACTTTCTATTTCTGAATTCTCTTTAACATCAACATTTTTCACTCTGTCTCTTCTTGTCTTACTTTTTATTCCTGAAAGAAATTTCATCCCCCTAGCTTGGTCTACACCGATCCTTTCCTGTCATTTTCTAACATTCTGCTATGTACAGTGCAAATTGCTTGTAATACATTACAAGTAGTGCATTTCATACATTAAGATATTTAGCCTTCTCTGATATCCTTTAATTCCATACTATATATAATAAAAACTCTGAATTGTGCACTGATACGATTTCCTGCCTATCTGGAGTCGCGTAAATAGTTCATCATGTATTCCTCCATTTGCAGAAATCGTTATATAGTTCTAAAAGGTATTTCTAAGCTCTACTAGTTACCTTTATATACCTTAATATATTTTATATCTCTAAATACAAACATCAGTTTATTTTTATATAAATCAGGTATACAATTTTTTCAGTAGCATATGCTATTAGATACTTATTATAAAAAAAACCTATGTGTGTACACTTAGTAGGTACTATTAATAAGCTGTACTACACCATCTTCTTTTAAGATACCTACAACATTAATTTAGGATAAAAAAACATTGAAATTTCATCCAAAGAAATTTGGACTTAAATGAAAATGATTATTGAAGCACAGAGTATAACAGGCATTGGATGTTAGATGGGTAAATGTGAATCAAAGGGAGGGTTGGTGTTAGAAGTGGACTGATACAGATGATCTTACTGAGACAATGATAAATGTGTACCCAGTCACTGGGTGCACTATACTACCATGTCATTATCACCTACTGCAAGACATTTAAAACAACCACTGACTGACAATGTGGTAATACTTTCTTAATCATCTTTTAATTTTAATGAATTGTTCATCAATAATTTTAGTGTTTTATCACAATTAATTAATTATTACATTCTAATCACTAAGTTTGCTTTACATGAGATTAAAAAATTTGGAACGAAAGGATTAGAATTTTTATACACATGCCTGGTTTACATTAACAATTAAAACACACGCCCAATTTAACACATCTAAAATTTTAAGATACAAAATTAAGGACCTAATTTAAGGTGCTATTATATTGTTGCTGTGTTTTTTGAGTTACTTTATATTACAAGTTGATTTTTCCTACCATGCTCTTTCAAGTAATATGTAGGGCCTATTTCAGTTTAATAGCAAGTTTATCTTTATTACTAAAAAATAAAATGTCTTACCTTAACAAGAAAGATGAATCGTAAACACTGGCAACAAGATAAAAAAAAAGTAATGACCACATTCTATGAAATTTTTTGTTACAGCCATACATTCTTCAAATAATATCTACTTCATCATCAGTTTATGTTTCCTCTGCCATTAAAGTGTTGCCCCAAAACATGTTTACACAACCATTTTTGTAGTCATACTTTTTGTGGCTACTCACAAAATGAGTTAAGATAAACTTGTATTAAACTAAATCACAGAAATTATGTTATTTCTTTGGTCGTTTATAAAAATAAAATTTGTTGTACTGTCCTATCAGGTGGTGTTTAAAATTTATTTTTATTCATTATCGTTTGTTTGGCATTCTAGGCAAACCAATTAAAATGTCTATTTATTCCTTACCTTTTTATTTTACTTATCAAACCACATTCTACTGCTCAAATTATTTGCTCAGTAGTTTATAATACACCAATTTCAAATGTACAAAATCCCAATTTTCTTTTTGCACACTGATAACATTCCTTTATAGTAAATGTTATAATAAAATTTACTTCTTGTTAATTTCGATTAAGAACCACATCGTTATGAAGGGACTGATATTACTAAATTGTTATGTGTACCAAGTACAGTAATACAGAATCTATTGCCAAAAATAAACACTTTTTTTGTATACAGTGGATCCATGAATTTTATGGTTATGACATGTTATTGTATATCCATGTCATTTATTGTTATTGTTGTAGTTGACTTCTAAACATCTCTCATTCTCCATATATCATACTTTACAAGTATTGTATATGAAATCATAAAGCTATATATTTTCTCATATACTTTTTAAGAAAAAATAGATTGATTCAAGCGTGATTCTAATGATATCCTTCCTGGATCTCAGCCAATTTCAGTTAATCTTATGTATTAGAAAGAGCAATGCTTAAAAAGATTATTTAGACCATCTCAATGTACATTAATCACTAGTACATTAATGTCACGTTAAGATGTCCTTAAAGCATGTCTGCTTTTTTTATCTGCTGTTAATTCTTTTTATTCATCTCACACTTTCTGTATGCATTTCAACCAAAATGTTTATTCCTAAGAATTTCAAGTTGTCAGAGATATTTTTATAAACACTAATTTTTGAAGTTTCTACAAATGGTAATTCAATAAAAATGTTACTTAAAATTTGTAATTTGTTATTTCCTTTAATATTTTAGTAACTGATACTCAAAACTAGAAAGACATTTTTTGTCTTGTTTGGCTTGTAAAGAAACAAAAATAATTCTCAACTAAAATAACAACGTATCATACAAAAAAAAATTTTTTTGTTTAGTTTATTGTAGGTTGGCAAAATGTTAGAAAAATTTGGGAAAACTTGTTTTTAAGCAACAGAGTTTAAAACTGAAATTAAAACACATTAAAAAAATAAATTTGTTATCAACTTGCTAAAAAATATATCTTAAGTAATACTGAAAATCTATCCCCCTCTGCTTTGTTTAAACAACTCCTTTTATATTTTAATTCATCATTAAAGCCTAATTACAAAGCAGGTACTGTGGTAAAATCCATCAGTGGTTTTCAACCAGAGTTAAAAATTGTAACTGCAATTTAGAACTGTTTTTGGTCAATTAGTTTGATATTCATTGATTGCTCTGATTAATTATTCAAAGTCACTGGTCATGTTGCCATGTATTTTCCATTATATCCTCAGCAATGTATGAGTGTTTCAAATTACAAATGTCCTGAAGTTAATGATTGGATTTCAGTTACACATGTTATCACAATTATCTAACCATTTAATTTTCTGTAACTGTATTTTTGACATTTTCCCTAGAAATTATTTATTTGTCAGTACTATAAAATTTTCATTTAAAATACTACTAAAGAATGAATTAAAAAGCTAACAAACAAACAAACTAAACTCTATTCTTTGTCCATTTGTTAGTAAAACTCACCTATTTATTTTCAAAAACAACTAGGACACTAGATCTAATTTATAGTTGTAATTGCAACGCTGCACTAAAAAGATTAATTGGAAGTCTGTTCATAAACCATTTAAAAAAACCTAAGTAATAGATTCATGACAGATTCAGTCTAGCTTCAGTTGTCTTTTCCAGATCTAATTTAAACTACTTTTTGCTTATAAAAACTATTTCTCCCAAAGAGAAATTATGCATATTTTTATGGTTATGTATGATTGAATGAGAATAACTAATTCATTTTCCTCACAATACTATAAAATATTAATAATATGAGTGGCTCTGTTGTAGAACATCCAGAGTAGGTGGCCAGTCTTCCTCTTAGAGTTCTAACAGAAGTTGGCTGTCATGATAACAATTTTGACCTTGGATACTGCTGCTCGGAATAGGTCTAAAGAGAAGCAGCTGCTCCTCTAACAAGCCAGGAGGCTTGTCGTCTTCCGGATTTTTCTTTCCCATACTTTACCTGTGTAATCAACTGGAGCAGGCTTCTTTTAACATAACTAAGAAATTACATTTTTCTTGTTTCTATAGTCTTGATAAGTTCTCTTTTTTTTATTTATGAGATACATGACTTCTTTGTTTGTTTCCTTCTCACTCCATGCTACTCCAACATATGGCAGGCAATATACCTGAAGTTCAAAAGCCTGAATTTTGTCAATATCTTGTTGTCTGAGCACCCATATCTTCATTTCACATTAAATAATTGAAGGCGTAGCATCTCATAAGTCTGGTTTCCATTTCCAAATATAAATCTTCATTGACAACTAAATTCTTCATTTTCATATAGGTTGTTCTTGCCATTTTTATTCATAGTATTATTTCTTGTGCCTGGTCATTACTCTCATTTATTATGGTTCCTAAGTATTTATGCAAACTGACTCTTTTAAAATTTTGTTAGTTATTATTAAACATGTTGAAATTAATGCTTTGGAAATTACGTTGATTTTTTTTCTCAACATTGATTTTTAGGGCACACTTTTGACTTTTAGTTACATGGATGGCCAAGACTGCTACGGAGTTATGGAAGTACATCGCTCCCTCTTTATTATTTATCTATTGTTTTTTATTAGGTTTTCTTTAGAAAATTTAGCATTTTTAAAGGGATCTACTGCTTGGTTACGATTACCTATAAAATATAAATATATTTAGCCAATAACAACACAGAATTACAGAAACATACAAGTTATTGCGGCATGAAATTAGGAGCTGCACATTGAAACACACTTAAAAGCTGAACCTCAGTAAATACAGTAATACAGAGTATCACATATAAAAAATGTAATCACATGCAGTATAAAATTACATATAGTAAAATGTGTACATAATAGGAACTTATAACTGTGCAATTGATATTAAATACATGGGAAACCAAATTGTTGCCTTAATATTTATAGAGTAATAACGAATTCTGCAGGGTAAAATCAATAATTGCAATTTGGATAATTTGGTAGATGCCCCCTGGCTCATTAGAATCCATGCATTAATAAAGAATTTTCTATCTGTAGTCACTTTATATTTTTCCTCACATGTGTTATTATGAATGTAATTCATAGTGAAACACAATTTATCTCCTTAATCAATGAGTTATATGCTTACATGAACAGAATCGTTGTTTTGTCATAAAGTTCCAGTTTATTCCTATGTAATCTGTTAAATAAAAAAAGGACAGTGAGAATGAGAGTTTACTTTATGGTGACAAGAAAAATATTGGTTGATTACCAGTTTAAAACAAAAATGTAGCTTGAGAATTAAAATTTGGTACATACTAACGGTAGTAGAAAAACCAGTTAGATTACGAATTAAAGACACCCTGTTTAATGAATTGGAGCAGGCTTCTCGTAACAAGACTGAGAAATTTTATTTTTCTGCAAATTTGAAAAATCTACATATTAACAAGAACTTAAATTTTTTCTGATTAGTGTTAACTGCCGGTTGAGGATAAGTTCTGTTAAGTTTCCATCTTCCAAGTTTCCTCTGTTAATATTATTTTACTTTTAAGTAAAATAAAATTATTAAATAAAATTAATTAAATAAAATATTAATTTTGGCAAATACAGTAGGCCCGAGTAACAACTTGGTAACGTGATCCATAGCAGGTCAATTCGTGAACAAAAAAAAAATATTAATTTTGTTTCTTGTAGTACTACTAAAAACTATGTCTAGTGTAGTTGGAATGATCCAACTGATATGAAAAATATTATCAGTACTACTGAATTTTGCTAACTAGTTTTTATTTTTAGAGAAACCTACATAAAAACTTAAGTAAAAGATAAATTTGTAATTAAGATTCTGAAAGGTGAAACAATCACATTCTAAGATTCTTTACTTTTTTCTAGCATGTGCTAAATACTAGAACCATTAACCTCATAAATATTTTAGATAATATAAAATCTGGAGTTACAAGAATATTTAAAACATATTTAATGTTGCATTTATACAACATTTTACAAACTATTATTTAAATGACTACCATTTTATACTGAAATGAAATGCTAATGACTTGTTGTACAAGTAAATATAAATTATACTTCTGCCTTTAATAGACAAAACATTCTGAACATTTTCAGCATCAATATTTTTATTAGAGCGTTGATTTTTAGTTAAGATTGGTTAAAAAATTAATAAATGGATTGATACCACACTTGAGTTAAATTTTAGACACCTATATTGATTTCATTCTACTGTTTACGGGGTTTTTAAAGCGCAATAATGTACTATGTATAATGATAAGTTTATTTCATTATTTAAGCAAATTTTTATCTTTCATGATGAGAAAGGTTCCAGGCAAGTACAGCCAAGTAATTAACATGATATTCGAAGCACCCTCTCACATTACAACAGTACAACAATACAACAATATTATAATTATATTGTTGAAGTGTAAAGAATTACACAGATAAGTTCTAATAATAGATTTTGAACAGAGGGTTTGATGTAACAAATGAGTGTTACAAGTGAAGAAGGAGGAATGTCGAAAAAAATTAAAAATTTGTTTATGACACCATCAGGTAGCTGATATTAGGAACTGTAAAATCCAATATTCATAATGGTCAATAAGGAGAATAGTCATGAAATAAACAGTAACAGAGATTTTCTATACAGGCAAAGAAAGTGGAATGTCCATGCATCACAGGCTAACAAGGGGGATAGTCATAGTATCACTCATGATAAGCGCCCTTGTCTGCTTCTATTTTCGCCTGTTTTCTATTTACTTATTATTAAAAAATTGCATGGTTTATGTACTGAAAAGTGCAAAAATATGCCTGTAACGTATGAAACCTACAGGACAATATTATCCCTTGAATTTAACATTTCATTCGGGTACCCGAAAATTGATACATTGTACATACTGTAGTGTTGTTGTTTAGCTCAACAGCCAAAAGGTTTGAACCTCTAGAACTTTTACTAAGTAAAACGACGTGTGAGGTGGTTTACCATTGCCTTCCTGAACACAAAAGTAGCCTGTGCTTATCAGCATGCCAGGCCCAATGAAAAGCATCCACTTTGTTGCACCCTGCAAATGACACCTTCACTTCATTCACCACAGGGTCTGACTGTATAATGAAACTCATTACTTTCAGAGGAAATAACTCTGACTGGTGTCTTTTACAACTCTACCTCTTCTTTTCTTAAATAGTTCAGTCATATAATTGACTGACCACGTCATAAGAAACAGAACTATTTTTTGTAGTCCCGGAACTAAAACTGTAGTATAAAGGTGTAAATAGAACAAAATTTTGTTTATGAAAAATTTAGTTTCCTATTTTGATCAATACATATCTACCTAACCATTAGTTTAATCAAGAAAGTGGATGCAGCTGACATTCCTCTTTTTTGTCCGCTAAGTGAGGTACTTATGGTTATTTTTTTTAACTTACAAAAACGTGATTAGTATAATAACATTGCTATGTTAAAGTAAAATTATGCCCAGAAAACGTCTTATTAAAATCATGTTTACTATTGTTCAAATCTTAAAATTTGTTTCCTGAGAATTTTTATTAAATTGATATTCCTCCTTCTTCCCCTGTATTGTTCAAATATTATCATAGTTCCTTTTCATCCAGTTGATGAAAGAAGATGAAATATTTCAATTTTGTTAAATACATTGTGGGCCTTCATGTTGTAATTTATGGAGATTCCGTAATAATAGAGTGATTTAATATACCATCATTAAGATGGTTGCAATGCCTATTTGATCAGCGTTTGCATTTTATCTGTTTTCTCAGCAACCATTATTGGCTTCAAATAGCTACCTCATATTCAGTGTCATCTAGTATAACATCAGACAAAAAGATTTTGCAAAATAATTAATTACCATGGTAAATTTTTTTCATCATTATCAAGGTTGAGTCACCCAAAATATCAAAAGAACAGCCATAACTGGGGTTTAAAACAATTTACTAAAAAATCTTCCCTTCAGTAGTTGTACAAATATTATAGTACTGTGAAAAATTTCTGAAAATTTCAAGTCAATAATTTTAGTAGTTTCTGAGATAATGGGTATTCATGTAATCTAAAATACCCTGTTTTGAAAAAATTATGATTTAAGAAATATTAAAAAGTCACATATTTAAACAGTAAAAAAATGGGTTCTTCGGATTATAATACGTAAAAAGTAGAATCAAACTCTACCTTAATATTGTTTGTGTGTGTAGAAAACAGTGTTGCCACAAAAATAGTAATTACAAAATTTACCTTAATTTCAAAAAAAAATAGGAAAAATTTTAAATGATGTCCAGGTACAACAGATTCATTACCACCATAACAAGGAATGAAAAATTAAGCATTAATGTTTTTAGTGCTGTGAATTTAATAAACTATACCTCATTTCAAAGTTAAAAGAACAGGATATCTAATGGCATGAAAAAGAAACATTTTTTTATTTTGACTGAAAATCCATTAAGGTGTTCCATTAAGGTGATGGTATATTCCATAGTCTAATACAGAGAACATGATTTGTACCACATATTATAAAATTATAACTCATAACTAAATTCATTTTTTAATGATCATTATAATTTCTCATAGGATAGATAAAGAAACACAACACTTTGATTGTCGAATATACAATTTAAACTATGCAGAAATGCATCTGAGTCATAAACCCTGTTGGGAATACTATTATGTGGCACTGTGCTCTCATGAGAACAGTTCATATCAAATTCATAGCGTGAATGTCAAAATGAAAACTTTAAGATGGAATATATAAAAGGGACGTTAGGTTTTCCAATAAATTTCTGAAATGAATATAAGTATTATTTAAATTAAATAACACATAGATATCATTTTTGTGCCACAACTTTAACTACTATCAACTACTCGCATCTGAAAAAGCAAATACTATTCCATCCAGTAGTAGATTCTAAAGGAAAGATTATATGTCAACATCTATCTTGAGTTTCAATAGACAATTCTTATATTAAGCTTTTTCATCCATAATTATTGTATTGTGTCAAGAATCACTACAAAAATTTGTGTTTGTTGATATCATTGAGTGCACATGTGATTGTTAAAATGTGTAGGTATTGTTATTAAAATATAAGATTGTTTTATTTTTTTATTTATTATAGTTAGTTATTATTTAATGTTCAAGTATACAACTTTGGCTGAAATGTATTGTCAGTATGTAAACCGAGTATGACAGAAATATTAGATATAAAATATTTGAATAATTCAGAAATGTGTATTTCATCTGAAATAAATAATATTTGTGTGAATTTGATCTGTTTAAAATTAATTTTTATATGGATAGGCTTATAACATTGTGTCAATAATCAGCTTCGTGAATATGATATCCCAAATTATTATTGATTCCAATAAGATACACTTTTGTAATATTATGAATTTATTTAATTCATAAAAATAAAGTAAGTATTAATAGATATGCATTTAAATACGTAAAATGTGATTAAAAGCCACTATTTTCTAGTCAAAACGTTTTAGTATAAAACTAATAGATGATTGTTTCTCTGTAATTTCATGTATAATAATATTCTTCATCAGGTTATATCAGTTTTATAAGGATGAAGTCATTGTACGATCAATGTTTCAACAAGTGCTGTTGAAAGTAAAATATTATAATATCTGTTGCTAAATTGATGACCAAAGAACAACAGTACTGAGAATTATTTTTGAAGTAAAAATGTATTTATTGTGATAAATAAATAACATTAAATGCTTTAAAATATATGAAACTATAATTTTATTTAATGCTACATAAATTGGCAAATTTATTTATTATTATCAACTCTTAACTGTTATTTTTGTATAATTTACTGATAATATTAAGCCTAAATGGAAGAACACATATTGTCGCATGAATTCAAATCATTGAATTAACCTATAAAAATTCTTTTTTACTTGTACCCATTTATATATCCATCAACAATGTCATCCTATTTATCCATCTTCCAAGTTTCCTCAGGTTGGGGCCAACACAACTCTTCTCCGCCTTTCTTTTATTACTTAACCATGTCTCTTCCATTGTTATCTTAGCATCACATTTTTTCCTAATTCATCCATAACTGAGCCAATCCACTTCACTCTTGGTCGGCCCCATGGACTTCTTCCTTCTATGTTCAAGTACTGAATCATTTTAGATAATATACCTTCCTCCATCCTACTGACATAACCAAATCATCATAGCTTTGTTTGTTCAGAGGGTGTTTTGTTATCAGAGGGTCCCCATCCCCAATTGTTTCTTAAGTACAACATTTCTCATTCTATTTCTTTATATCTTTCTTAGCATACTCATCTTGATTTTCATTTCTGCCGCCAGCATTCTACTATCTGCCTTCCTTCCATCTATCCGTGTTTCTACTGCAAAGTCAGTATCAGCACAAAATTTGCATTATACATAATTTTCTTACGATGCATAGGAACTTCTTGATTCCAGAATAAGCTTCTCACACTTTGAAAGAAATCATTTGCTTTTCTTTTTTGTAACTTCTTTCCAATTTTCCATTTGATGAGAAACAGTCCCCAAATATGAGATTTCCTTAACTTTACCATTTAGCTTTATTCCATGTCCCTGTCTTACCCACATCTCTTCTGCACCAGCACTTTACTATTTTCCTCTCTGAACTTTAAACCACACTTTAAAATCTCTTCGTTCTACAACTCCAGTGTCCTTCCCACCTTCTCCTCTATTTCTCCCCGTGTAACCAGATCATCAGCAAACAATAAGCTCCCTGTATTTTGTTGGATCTTCTTCTTCACTTTCTTATGTATTCCATCCAAGATTATTATGAACAGGAAGGGAGTTAATACACTTCCCTGCCTCAGACCACTTTCTATAGCAAACCACTCTGATTGACCCATTCTTGACTTCACACAGCTCCTACTTTCTTCACACATTTTTACACACACTCTTTATCATCTCCATTATCTCCTTATTCTTTTCTTCAAATATAAAACTGGATATTAATTGTTGTTCTTGTTAAATTGTTATAAATCATGTATTACTACTATCTTCTACTATTGAAGGCCAATTACCAAATAAACGATAAGAAGTTATTGGTTTTCAAATTTTCAGTAACACTAAATATAAATTTATTTTAGTGATTAAGTAGCATCGTAGCAGCAGAATCCATATTAATATAATGAGTTATAAAAAAAAACTTTTTATATTTACCTTTACACTGCTTATTTTTCTTTTTTCTTTACTAACGAGTACTTTCACGGTGCTCACCACTTCATCAGGTAATATCACAAAACCTTCCAGAAATATTATGAAGAATGTTTCTTCCTTTGTCAAAGAGTCTGAATTCAAACTTTGACAAAGGAAGATGCATTCGGCATAATATTTCTGGAAGCTTTTGTGATATTACCTGATGAAGAGGTGCACACCGTGAAAGTACTCATGAGTAAAGAAAAAAAAATAAGCAGTGTTTTTTGTATAGAAAGTATTTTTATAACTCATTGTATTAACTAAATATAAAGTATGGGAGGTACGGTACACCATTAAAATTTAGTTCCTAAACCTAGAATAATTTTTGTATTTTATTGGTTAAGTAATAAGTATTAAGTAATTTTATCTATCATATTGGTAAGACTGACTCATGATGCATGATAGGTTTCACGATGAGGATCATGCTAACTATCTTAACTCAATGTGGCTGATCGCAATAACGCTTCTTAGTGTGGGTTACGGTGATATTGTACCCAACACATACTGCGGCCGAGGCATCACACTCTCTTGTGGCATTATGGTAAGTCATAAATAACACTTACCATACCATTTACCGTTACTAAAAAAGCTGTTAATAATGTTCCATTGAAATTTCACTGGATCACAATATTGAATATGTACAATTCAAATCACAATAAGATTCACATGGCGATCAAATCACTAAATATATATCACTTGTCATGTGAAATGTAACAATAATTGATGTGACAATTTAATCACTATCACTTTATTCACTTAAATGTCTTATATAATATTGATATTTTATTAAAAACCGTATCACGAATGTCAAATTATAAATTACTAACAAGGATTGATGTTAATTTTTTAAATAATATACTTATTTGTTACAAAACAAAATTTTTTATTTAATCCAGTTTTTTATTAAAATAAAATTCAATTATTTTATCTTTTTAAGTAAGACAATTTATAACCACTGTTTCAAAGAACATTCAAGCAGACAATAAGGAAAGCTACAGTTAAATATGTTTAACTTTTGCAGTTTACATTTTTTTCCTGTATTGTGTAGTTACATTACACAACATTCAGTATTACCTATCAAAGAACTACTGGCTTGCTTTTTGTCGATAAATTATGAATTAATTTATTTTATACTGAAATATTAATTTGCTTAATCATTTGTTCATTAAATACTTTGTATTGTATAATTTTTTTTGTAATTTCATTCTAAGGGAAAATTTTCTCTTGAAGTAAATTCATTTGTCACAATGTTTCGTCTTTAGTAAAAGAAATGTTTTGTAAGCATCTGTTTTGTAATCAGATATAAAATTAATTTATATTTTCATTGCAGTTAATATTGGAATTTTTTTGTTTCCCTTTTTGTAAAATACAAATTAATCCACAAATCAAAATAAATTATTCTCTTGAAAAACTATTTCATGATCTTTTTGTTTTCAGTTCTTGTAGAAGTCTGGTATTTCACGATGATTATATTCATTATTAGTTTCCTATGCCTTGAGAATTGTAACATGTGCAATCCTTAATGTGGATACAGTTACCTTCTTGGTTCCTCAGCCTCAAGAGATTTGTTTATTCAATGGTTGTGTTACCAGTAAATCTTTATAACAATCCAGGATTCAAGTCACAATTACTAAATGCATGTCTAACGACTACAATCTGGAAGTTTCAAACTCCTTTAAAAACTCCGTTCTACAACCATCATACCATAAAATGTGCTTCACCATGCCCTGCAGCTAGTGATTCAGTGAATTTTTGCTGTGGTCAACAAGGAAAAAGAAGCACTTTATTATCTTAATTATAACACATTTTTAATACAATATTAAACTTCAAACTTTTTAGAGTGAAAGAATAAGGAATACTAGATATCATTTGCATAACTGTAAATACAGCTATTGAGAAATGAAATTGAATACAACAGCAGATGTTTTTTAATTTTTAATTCGGGTTTTTCATTTTTCTTCATTCAACAGTAATGTCTCAACATGTTCTAATACCCATCTTCTGAGAGGTTCACCAACATCTCATGTAACACATAGATCATAATGAACTACCATCACAGTTAACCTATTGGAAGTCATGCTGCCCAGCTGCTCATACTACCATATCCTGTAATCGCTAATCGTATTGCGTGTGGCCAGAACTCTCAGTCCCTCCCTAAGCTGACACTCTAAATCTTATCTATCATTGCACATCTATTTGTACTTCTCAATAAACTTCGGACTGAACTTTTTTATATCTGCTGGCTTTGAATTTCTCCATGAATCTTAATACTGTCATAAATTTCATTAATTCAGTTAAGGCTACCTTTTCTCTTTGCTTGTTAAGTATACAGCAGAGTAGAGATAGCCAAACACATTATATAGAATCTCAGATATGCATCTTTCCTCAGTTTGTTTTCAGACCCTAGTGAATTGTTCCTCAGATATTTTGGAACCCGCCAAATATTTCTTAAGAATTCCACATCCAAGATGTTTATAATGAATTTCCCAGCTGTATGTCATGGTTATCAGTCTCACTTCTTGCCCTTACTGGATGCTTACTGATAGATTTTATGGTTTTCATCTTAGTGAAAAAACCCTGCAAACTACATCATTCAATTACATTATTCAAAACAAAAACAGCTCTTTGCAAGTTTTCTTCGCTCTCCTGAATAATAACCTCATCACACATAATAATTGAACTAAAGCACTTCATCATGAAATTTTATACCGAATAAAACATACATATCCTTACATTTGTAATGTATCAGAAACAGTTTAGATTCCCTGGGATAATTCTAATATATTATTAATGTCAGAATGTAAAATTCAACATCCAGTCCCATCGAGTAATTAAAGTCAGTTATTCAAGGTACAATCTCCATTACAAGAATTTAATTTCACAGAATAAAGTTATTTTATTTTAGCTTTTCATTATTATAATTAAAGAAGATATGATTAAATCAATTATAAAACGGATTAAATATATTTTTTAAAGAAATATTATACCTAAGGAAAGTATTTCTTAGAAAATAATTATTGTGAAGTAAATATCAATAACTTCTAAATAAAAAACATTTTCACCAGTTCTGTTATACAATACTGTGTTTTGAATACAAAGTTTTTTTAATGGGTCAAAATATAGAATGATTTTTTACAAGTGAAAAACAAGACATTTTAAAAACATTAAAAAACTGGTAGCAATAATATTTTAATACTGGATTAAATATAAAATTGATTAAAAGAAAAGATAATCCAACTTAGTTTTATATTTATATAATTGTTGCATGGATGTTATGTAATTTTGTACAAACTTTACTAAAACTTTTTATTGTACATGTGTTAAAATAAATTAAAATGTTATTATTTTTGTTACTAATATATTACACTGTTTTGATGTACACTGTTTTAATGATACGCTGTATCATCAGGTATATAATTAATGTCAATTCGTGAAAGAAATGTAGATTTAGTGAATACAATACAATTATGAGTAATTTGTAATATTGATTTTCTTATAGTGATTTAATTTTAAAGCAATTTTTGAAGGTATATCAACAATATCATGAAAGAAAGTGTGAATGAACATGTGTTAATGTATATACAGTAAATATTTATAAAACTTTATACTATTTAAACTGCAATAAGAAGCACTTTATTACCGGTATGTCCTTATAAAATACAAAAAATTAACTTTAATTAGCTGCCATTCCCTCTTCTTATACTTTTTTATTTATTACTGTTATGTAATTTCACCCAAGGCCCTACTCTATCCGATCAAACATTTATAAAATATTCATAAAACATTGAATAAATTATTAGTTACGTTCGTGCATTGGCTGTTAGCTGTAGTGTGTCCTATAGACAGCATTACAACTTAACATAAGTTAGACATTTTACTGTAAATACAAACCAAGAATTATGAACGATGATAGCTTAGTCTCATTTTGTCGTTTTTTAGTTTCATTCCAAGTCACACAAATTTTAAATTTGTATAAAAAATTCAAACAGACCTATTATTTTAATAGGGTTACTTTAGAGAAAGACTTTTTAGTATTTTTTTTTTAAATATTAGCATTACCGCAATTAAAATCATTGGATAAGAACATGTTATATTAAAAAATATAAAATTAGAAATTAGAATTGTTTTCTACTGGTCAAAATTTTAATCAGAACTCTCCCACAATGTTAATCATGCTCTCCTACAGTTTGTTCTCAAACCTTTCTTTTTTTATATAATATTCTGATATAATTTGTCCATTATTTACACTGTCTGTGGGATTTTTTACCTCTGTAGGCAATTGCACTTACTCAAACTTTTGACATGTCATATTATCAAATTCTGGCATATTTTTTATATATTATTCACCTTCTACTTTTCTCTAGGGCTTAAATAATAAAGACATTTTTCAATTTATCCATCTCTAATTGGCTTCTTTGAAAGTTTGTTTTATTCCATATTGTCTTATCTGAGTCAACAAAGTTGCAAACTTATATGGAACTACTGGAAAAACTGGAAAAATTCAACTGTTTCACCTAAAGTCCAGCCTTTCTTAGTTTGCTCCTAATGTAAACAAATAATGACGTCACTGAGTATGCGAATTATGTAAAAATGAGTACACGCTGATTAAAAAGTAACAACAAAATATTTCCAAAAGTATTTAAATACAGAATACTCTTAAAAAGTATTTTTATAAATGAAATTGTTAGGCCTACATCATATTATGACTGATGTTTTAAGTACTTATAATTTAAAACATAGTTAACTTAATAAGAATTCGTCATCCATAAAGTCGTTGACTCTAGCATGCACCCTGTAGTAGTTGGCTTTGGTTTGTTGACAGTAGGAGCAAACTAACAACGGCTGAACTGTAGAACAATTTATTTCCCTCCCTAAGAATCTTGTTATCATTACAAAATAATACATTACTAAGCCATAAGAATAAAATACTGCCTGAATTCCCTTGATTGAAATGTTATAACTTTTGATAAACAAATTAAAATTACAAGAAGATAACTCAGACCATGTGGTCAGAGTTTTTATTAAATTATTCAAAAATATAGAATTGTCTAATTTCTTTTAAAATTATGAAGTTTTGAAAATTTGGTATACGAGGTGTGGCTATTAAATAACGAGACTGACGCTACTGCAGATCAAGGAGGCATGCGTCAACCGCCATTAATCAACAGCTGTTTAGTGTGAACATTTCTCTTGTATGCAGCTAGTCTGGCTTCTGTAAACAGCACCGTTTAGTCAGAGCCTACGTTCGCGTTATTGTTGTTTTTTTTTGTTTTGCCGGATAAAATGGTTAGTGTAATCGTGTAATAGTAGAGCAACGAATTATTGTGAAATTTCACTTGGAAAAACTGCTACTGAAACTTATAATTTACTGAAAGAAATGGGTGGCAGTGAATGTTTATCGCGGGCACGTGTTTTTGAATGGTTTAAGCGTTTTAAAGATGCCAGAGAAGACGTTGAAGATGATTCGCGGCCATGTCGCCCTCAACGTCAAAAACGTATGAAAAGTCGATAATTTGAATCGGTCTGACCGTCGATTAAGTATTCGCGCGATTGGTGAAACTGTAGGTATTGATAAAGAATGTGTATGGCAAATTTTACATGACAATTTTAGCAAACGAAAAGTGTATGCTGAAATGGTGCCTAAAATTCTAACTTTTGAACAACAAGAAGCTCGCAAAAATGTTTGTACTGACACTTTGTACGCGATTGAAAATTACCCAATTTTTTTTGAAACGATAATAACATGTGATGAAACGTGATTTTTTACTTATGATCCGAAAACGAAGCGCCAATCCATGCTCTGGAAGAGCCGAACTTCACCGCGAGCCAAAAAAGCTCGAATGAGCAAGTCAAAATTTAAAGCAATGATGATTGTTTTTTTTTAAATCCATGGGATTGTGTACTTTCACTTGGTTCCTGAAGGTCAAACAATTAATCAATATTACTACCTTGAGGTACTTTCTAAACTACGTTAAAGAGTAAGGAAAAAATACCCCGAAAAGTGGAAGGACAAGTCATGGGTTCTGCACCAAGACAATGCGCCAGCTCATTCCGTGTTATCTGTCAAGAGGTTCCTAGCCAAGTACAGCATCTCAGTGTTAGAACATCCACCTTATTCATCAGAGCTTGTACCGTGTGACTTCTATCTGTTCCCTAAGGTGAAATCTGCATTAAAAGGGACAAGATTTGAGTCTGTGGAAGCTGTAAAAGAAAAAGTGGCACGTGTCCTGAACAAGCTAACAGAAGATGACTTCCTGCACTGTTTCCAACTATGGAAAATTCGCATGGAGCATTGTAGGGATGGAGAAGGAGTGCATATTGAAGGTGACAATAAGTGATTATGTATAAAATAAAAATTTTTACGTCAGTCTGGTTATATAATAGCCACACCTCGTAGAAGTAGATGTTTTTCTACATCAGCAGTTTCATTTGGGCGTCCTCTTGCTTCATCGGGGAATATTGATCATCCATACAATCTTCTGAAGCTTCACTATATTTTCATCATTACTTTTCTCATACTCAGTCAGCAAATGAAATTCAGTGAGATTGGTGATTAGATGATTGCAACATTCAATCACTCCTAGAATTCTAGATATCTTCCAATATTATAAAGCAGGTCTAATTCAATACAAACCACCACCCTGTATTTCTGTTTAAATAATATTTGTCTATAAGTCTTTCTCTTAAATTAAGATGGATTTTTCAAAACATCTAAGAGTCCTTTCAGCTAACATCTGACAGTCCTAGCAACATTCATAGTAATGAGTTAAATATAAATATTTAAGGGCTCTTTAACAGTCTTTCTCATTAATTTTAAAACATTTACAGACGTACTTTTCTCAATATGCCTAAGTTATTTTATTTTAAAAAAATTCAAATAAAATGGTTTTTGTTAATGGTAACACCATGTGTAAATAACTCCAAAGGCTAAATTACGTCATAACCAATCTATGTCGATTGACCGTAAAGTACTGTATTACAAAAACTATTTGGCATGATAGTTGTAACTAACTTTTGTGTTTTTGGTTTTTAACACTGCAAATTTATTAACAATGAAATTTTATTAATGAATTCAACTTGAGAAAAAGTCATCTCTATTGGTATCATTCATAAGTAACTTTTTATTATACCATGGTGTCACAATTTAACCAGAAAACCTATAAAACTTATGAAAAATAAGGATACCTAATATAAACTTGAAATTTCTTTACGAGTTGAAAAGCGGTTTCTTATGGAAAACTTATAAACATGGACAATTGTTCAAAATATGTTATGGTTCTTTAATCAACTCATGAATTCATTGTCAAAAATTTAGTTAGTTTTCCGTATTACTTTTTCATTGATATACACCAAGGATTTTTAGCAAGTTTAATTTTTTACTGTAAAGTAATATGAGAGAAGTACCATTGAATAAAAGAATCAATTCAGTTGGAGTTCTTGCAAATGAATAAAATAGAAGTAGAGTGGACAACAATCATCATACTACATACTTTCTGGCTATTTATAACCAAGTTGGCCTAACTGCTTTAATAAAATAGCCCATCTACGTGGAGTTCGTAGTAGAAACCTTGTGACTACTATACAATTTCTTGTCATCTTCTTATGTATTATTCAATTAGGTATTGATTCACTCAATCAAAGAACTTTTACTTTTATATTCTCTGTATTGGGCAGTCTCTGTCTCTCTCTCTCCCCTCACCCTTATCCATCCCTCTCTTTCTTTCTTCCCTCCTCTATTCCTCTGTCATATACTCATGCAGCTATAATATTCTCACACAAATACACACATTCACATGCACTTTTATTTACTACTTTGACATTTAGAGGTCTATCAGTACGATTCTACAAATGAATTTTATAAGGTATAGTCAAGAAATTATTGATCCAGTACAGTTTTTTAACCCTGTTACAGATTGTTGAGTTATTACTTACTGAAACAGTGTCAGTATTTTTTAAACCTGTATTTATAAACAACTTTTCTATACTTAGGTGTAGAATACAATGATTATTTCAATTTTAATAGGTTACATGAAGTGAAAGGAAAAGTTTTATACTATATTACAGTAAATAAGTAAAACCACATGAAATAAAACAATGATAAATATTCTTTTTCAATACAAATATCGTTTGATTTCTCAAAAATTATTGATATTACCAAATAGAAATAACAACAGATTTTTGTTAAATAATGTATATTGCTAGACTTAGCCTATATCAAATTTACAACCCTTTAGAGCATCTCAATGAATCAATTGTGGACTACCCTGCCTGGGTTTTCAATTTATCCAGTTTTTCAAAATTATAGAAAACAGCTTATGTAGCTGTTTACATTCACGTATAGATATACTTACATTCTGAAGAAGTTAATAGGAAATTAGCAAAAGCTAGGCATTAAAATTCTGTTAAAATAATATTTTATTATTAGATCTCCTTTAGAAATAGTAAAAGTGAAGAATTCGTCAGAACTAAAGTTATGCTACAATTTGAACCAAAATTACATTATTGCAATATGCATTAACCAATTTTTATTTTTAATTGAGGTTCTTTTAACAAAATTGTACTAAATGTCTTCTTCATGCTTCACTATAATTATTGTATAATAAATCAAAGGCCGAAGAGAATTCAATTGAATGTATGACTATTGTTTTTGATAAGTATTTCTGTGATTACAAATATGATGGTGACACTGTACTCTTGTTGTCAGGTGATTACAAAAATAAATTTAAGAGTGAGAACAATTCTCTATTCACCTTGCTGATATCCTAGCTGAAACACTCACATGTTTGGATGGTTCTAAATTACATTTAAAAAAAACATTATAATAATATTCAACCATATAATGGATTAGAAAAATGCCTGTTCCAGCTTTATTCCTTCTTTACTGGGGTCTCCTCGAATTCCTCCTACCCATTTGATGATACCTTTACTGGAGTCATGTCACACAAAATCATTGAACTTATCAACCAGTTTCCTTTATACTTAAAAAGTTTCTATAACACTTTCCCCTTGTACAGGTCCATTTTAGAGATCAATGCTTTGAATTTGATCCTGCAGAATTCAACCTTCAAACACATCGAAATTTTATTACACCTGCCTCTTTTTTCTTCCCTTGCAATATCTCAAGAGCCCACAACTCATATCGACCGGCCCGTTGGTGTAGTTGTTTAGCGCAACTGGCTTCTACACAGGGGTCTTGGGTTTAATTTCTGGTCAGGTCTAGTAATTTTTCATACATCATCATTCTCCACCATCTGCATCAGCAGAAATTGCAAAAAAGTCAGACGTGAAAAACAAAACAAAACTCATATCCGTACTGTTTTAAGGGGCTGTCATTACTTTAAGGCAAACCTGCATATCCCTTTTAGTTCTGCTCTTAAAGGTCGTATTTATGAACCCACACACTGTTTATTTATTTAGGCTTCTGTAATTCTCCATATCTTCCTTTCCATGAGACATCAAAATCTAAATATTCAAAATAAAAAACCTGCTCTAAGATATCATTATTGTTAATCACTTTAGATTAAAGTTCTTAGGTCTTTAACTAGGAATGCCGTAACATGTTTTATTTGAAAGTGAAACTCTTTTTTTTTATCCAAGGCGGCGAGAAAAACTCATGTTCACTAGATTTCCTCACGTTGAGGGAAGTAGTGTTGGACTCAATTGAGGCGTCCTCACCCAGCCCCAAGGAGGCTGCAACCACCTAACCAAAATCCCGCCACCGGCCACTTGATTCGACATCAGCAAACAACCCTCCACCCCCCTCAGAACTGTTTATATAATACTGCAAGGGAAATGTCGGGTTAAAAAGTTTACATACTGTCTGCTGTGGAAGCGAACCGTAGCTTAATTCCCCTCTCGCTGTCACCGATCAACACTCACTCTCTCACTTTTATCACCAGCTCAGGAAATTAGTGTGCCTACCTTACCTTCTGAGATCAGGGCAGGATTGA
The DNA here is from genome assembly GCA_035578175.1 of Catonia carolina. NCBI lineage: Eukaryota > Metazoa > Arthropoda > Insecta > Hemiptera > Achilidae > Catonia > Catonia carolina. The sequence continues at coordinate 121,993,375 of JAQMRL010000001.1, read as the reverse complement.
TTTACTGTGGGAGAGGGCGATCTCGCTGATCTCCAGATGTCGTTTCCCAACCACCCTCTCTGCAAACTGAGCAACTAACTTCCAGCTCTCCTCATCCCGCAGCATCGCTGCCCCTACTCTCTCCGGAATCCACTGTGCAACACCTATCTTCTCAGTTGTCTCCATTCTGTCGAGACCAAAATAGGGACATCTTTCAAAAATATGCGCAATGGACTCCTCCTCTTCACTGTCGCTCAGTCAACATTTCGCTACTTCATGAAGTTTGAAACTCGTCAAATATGCCCCAAAGCAACCATACTGTACTGTTACCAACTGTGTCAGTTCGTGGGTGGTATCACCAAATGTCCTCCTTATCCACACCTCAACATTTGGAATGAACCTCCTTGTCCACTCCCCAACCTTAGCTTCGCTCCATCTTCTCTGCCACCTGCTGAGTAATCGACTCCAACATTCCTCTTTATCAGCACCAGCTTAATGTTCTTCCCTCCTGCACATCACTAGATCTTATGGAGGCATCCCCGAAATTACCAGGGCTGCCTCTGTAGATACAGTTCTATAAGCACTACATATTTTCAGAGCTAGTTTCCACTGCTGAATGTGAAACGCTAGCACTTGGAATCTGATGAAAATTTTAAATTTATAGTTCATCATATGATATCTGAATAATCAGTTATCTTTTTCTACATAACAAAGAGTTAAGGAAGAAGGAAACCTCGGTTAATATCTACACATACAGGAAACTGCAGTTTTTACTGTTGTACAGCATCATCTAAATTATGTTAACCAAAAATAGTATTATTATTTTATAAGATAATGAAGAAATTGGGTTTGGTCCTGCTATTACTTTGCTTAGATATAATGTATTTGCCACGCATAGCAATCTGTCTGGATTAGCCTTAATGCGCATAACAATCTAATATGAAATCAAAAAATGTATAGAAATGCTTCTGAAATATGGAAGGGTTGACTCTTGGGGTTCACAATTTTTGTTAATTTTATTTACAGTTCTAGGAAGATTCTTTGTCAGTGTTTTTTAGATATACGTTTTAAAGGATTCCTCTTATAATCTGTTAGCATGATTCTGGTATTTTTCATTACATCACTGATTGAAACCTGATTCTCCTAAATTTTCAATAAAAGTAGTACAAAGTTTAAACATGCTAGATTTAATTCTTTCTCTAACGTTTAATTTGCCATTTACCTTATTTTGTTTTAAATCACTAAGTGAAGGCTGAATTTGTTGAGTTTTTGTTCCTTGGATGCAACGATCTGCATTGAAAGGGACTTATGTCCCATACCACAGAAAGGATATCAATACCTAGGATTAATTGCCAAACAGTTTCCTCAGTATGCTCATGATAGGGTTACAGTTGATGGTGAAAATTGAAATTTTTAAAAAATTTCTGATAATATTCTAGAGAAATCTGGATATATGTCACTAAATAATTTGATAATTTACCAATTGCATCACTGAGTTGATTTAGGATGGAATCACAGCAATACTGAGTTAAGAATTTTTAAATGTGACCAATTTTTCATGGAATCGGGAAATTTTCTTTAAAATGTTTCTAACTGCAATCGATACAACATGCCTTTTTAAATTACAATACGTATTTAAATATAGGAGTCGTTAAAAATTTAAATGATTCATGCTGAACATAAGAAGTACATAGTTCGCTGATAAATCTAATCATATAATAACTACATCAGGAACTGATACTTTTCTTTCATGCATTTACATTGTTGTAGTTTTAACCAATTTTTTTATATAATGTTTTAACATTTTATATTAAATTTCAGATTCAGTTCATAAAAATAAATGAATTATTGATTCTGAGAGAAAAAAGCGGGCTACTATAGAATTAGAATGATTTGTGAGTCTTCACCATTCTCATTCCTTTTGCTTCTGTCATTTTCCTTCTTCATTATTATTCTTTTTTGTGCTCTATGCTACTCCAACTTTATGTGGGTTTTCTCTTTCCTTTGTACATTCATAATAACATGCTAAATGTTCTCTGTTACTAACCTTTTATATACTTCAGTAAGAAAAATGTTTGCAATTAACACAGCGGTATTTTTTTTTACTAATTAAGTATATAAATATTTTTAAAAAAATTCTAATCAACATAGATAAAATTGTAATTGTTAGCCTAATTATTGTTAAAGGAACTATTGGATATCACATGTTTAGCTGTTTTAAATAATCTGATTTTGCTTAGATATCAATTAGTATCTAAAGATACAAGGTGAGAGTAAATGAATTTAACTTCCATAATTTATTTTTTCTTATGACGTTATAATCATTATCATTTATGCTTAAACTTGTCAATAAGGAAATACATTCGTTAATAATGTACATTTATGATATTAATTGCTTCTTAAAATATTGTGACTTAACAAAAAACTTAGTACATCAAAATCAGTGGTTTGCTCCCACCATCCACCTTATTCCTTTTTTCTGAAATTTATAAACTCTTTCTATATTACCCCATGAAGAATTATACCGACTAATACTTTTACATTGGATATGAGATAGGATTAAACCATAAAAATGTTAGCATTTTTTATCATTAATGATATTATTATGAATAAAGACATTTACTTCTCTATTTTCCCTTACATTATGTTTATTTTTTAACTGTAAATGCTGCCACTACTTCCCACTGACTGTTAACAACATTATCTGAAACTGCAGGTACACTTGGGCAGTTCACAACAGCGGGACACCAGTTAGCCACAGAAAAACTTGGATGAAAGGCAATATAGGAAGTTCCAATACCCAATCAATCAATTTATTTTAAATGCATGAAGTGTGGACTGTTTAACATAATATAAGATAACAAAACACAATAATGATAGAAGTAACAAGACATTACATTGGCTGAACATCTTAACTTTAAATTATAAAATAATTATTTGTTATTTTATAGTTGGTTATTTGGGCTTAATCCATTACAATAATGAGACTTGACTCATCTACATAACAGTTTATATATTGCAACAACTCCCATCTGTGGTTTACATAATGACCACTGTAAACTATGAAAATCACAAGCTGGATTCTTCTGCATAATTTTCTTTAAAATGTCATGTGTTCATACAAGGAATGGAACTACCTTCTTTATATTATGTTCTGATTCTGACAGAGGTAACTTTATTAACACAACCATTATATTCATTGTCGGTACCAGGTTCTAAATGGAATTTCTGCTATTGCAATATTCATTTAAGTCAGTTCTTTTAATTTTGAGATTAAACTAGGATCTTCTTTAATGGTGGTAGTAAAAATCTGTAAAGAAATAATCACTGACTGAACTTCATGAATCTCCATTTTATTGTCATGTAGATTTGACCAAATATTAGATTCATTTGATCGTATTTCTTCTTAATAAAGTTGCTATGTTGTATCTTATTTTGGAAAATTATATTCTGAGTCACAAAAAAAGAGAGTGTAGTAAATCTTTATGGTTATAGTCCTGCACTGTAGTTTCATTTTCCAAATTATATCTAAAAAAATACAGCTCTAAAAAATTGATGTACTTAACAGCTGTTCACTTACATCATTTAAATAAAATGTAGAGCTGCAGTATAAATACAAATAAAAATTGGAATATTGAAAAGTACAAGTTAATATATGAGACAAAATGATCAAATAAAAGGAACATTTTCCAGTGTTCAATTTTGTAAAGCATTGCACTCCTGTATTTTATCCTATATATACATTGATGTTGAACCCATTTACTCTCTCCTTGCGGCCCTTTAAATAGCTTTGATATTACAACATTTTCTAGCGTTACTGCTACTAAACTTTTATCTCCTCTCATATCATTGGAAAAATCAGTTTGTGTATTTTCTATATTGCACGATAACTCAAAGTTTTGTTTACATAAGTAATTAAAAATTATATTTACTACACAACACATTAAGTTATTTCAAAAGAGAAGCTAATTAATTTCTTTTAATTTTGTAAACAAGAGTACATTTTGCAATTGCAAAAATCAGTGAGATATAAATTAATATGAGATAATAATTTGAGATGACATGAGCAATATTCAAGTTAAAAATCTTTTCCTTATATTTAATATTATAATATGCAATATTCCTCAGTTTTATGATACCTTATCCTCAGCATACAGAAATGTTATGTAAAAACCCTAAAAAACCTAGGATGAAAATATGAAATATTATGATTCAACTACTTATTTTCGTCATTTTCATTATTTATTTGGATTTGAAAGTGGGTAATTTACTTAACCGGAACCATTAATTCATAATAATTAATTGCATACATATACCTTGTATAATACAAATTGGTTTAACAATTTATATTTGTGATTAATGGAAATTTAAGTTATTTTCTTTTAAACACGGGAAGAATTCAAGGATTCTCGGGAAATCCTTAGATAATATCTCAGAGTAAAACTTCTGCATCATTAATTAAAAATCTGTGGCAGCTTGCACCTTCAAAAATAAGTGAAGAGTTGCAAAAACAAAAAAAGTTTCATACTAATAAGTATTCACGAGACTCCTGAGAGTAAAAAAATCTAAAATACCCAAATACAAAACAACTGCATGACACCATGAATACAAACAACTAACATACACGTACATAAACATGCGGTGCAGTAGGCTGGTCAAAATGCTGCAATCTCTTCACTATTCAGGGACAGGTGGGGAGAGCTAGGCGTGCATATTTACCACTGACATCTCCGTTGTCATGGCAAACCACTCGCACTGGAAGAGAAGCAGCAGCCACGTGTCTAACTCTTCACTTGTGCATTTATTACATATATATTAAGGCCATTACAAGGGCTATTTAAAACATTATAAAGTGCTCTATTCAGATACAATAATTTTAAGTAATTTTTTACATGACACGTTTTCATTTATTGTAAAACAAAAAATAATTATAACATAAATTATACTTATTTTGTGAGAGAAATAAATCTCGATATTATCCAGAAAATAGGTAAAGAGGCTCTTCATTATCTTCGACTGAATAGCCACCACTGTTAAAAAATTTTCAGTAGCCCAAAAACTACCTGGTGCTAATTAAACTTTAATGCTGATGCAAATAATTTCTCAAGTGTTGAGAAATATTTCATTCTTATATATTTTACTGTTGCAGCTATCTAAATTGCAGTTCATTCATTGCCTCATTCTTAAATAGCCTACTTTTATATTCTTCTTCAAATTATTACACTCAATAAAATTCCAGAAGTACATGTTAACAATAAGTAATATTATTATTTAAATGACCACATAGAGAGAATGTCAAATGAAAGGGTTCCCCTCAAAGTTTTAAAGTACAGACCGGAAGGGAGGAGAGATGTGGGGAGACCACGCAAGAGATGGGAGTGATTGTTGTAAGAATCATATAAAGACATAATGTAACAAAACAGGAAAATATATATAAAATATATAACTTAAATGTTGTATAAATACATAGGAAAAGGAAATTGAGTTAAATTTTGCTGTTATGAGTCGGAACAGGCGCAAGCCTAATCCTTGTTTGTAAGAAGAAGAGATTATTTAAATGAAAGTTGTTACCAAAATTACTGATAATAATTTAAATGATTATTTCTTGACTAATTTAAGGTTTTTACCACTAATCGAGATTTTCAATTTAACTCTATGTTTAATGAAGTTGAGTTTGTCATAAATTGGTTAGATCCTTCATTGTAAAAAAGTTAGATTTTCTTATTAATAAATTAGCATTAAATTATAACAATAGCACTACGGCAACAGTTTCCATGTCAGAGTAACTTTGGTAACTTTGTGATTATTAAAACGCATCATTCCATAGCACAGAATAGTTGCTAATGATCAAGCTGTGGATTTGACTTTCTTTATCGTAAAGTACTGACTCCATCAATGATTGGCTACAACCCGGGTAAATCGCTTTCTATCATAAACCACACTCAAGAGATCAAAAGATTGTGCATACTCATGTTTGTCTAGTCTCTAATATTCTTCAATCATGAATATTTCCTTCATCCAGGTCTGCGCCTCCCTTCTACTTTGCTCTCAAGAACAAGTCTGAGAAGTTCATCCACAACCTTAAAATAAACAATGGACTTTAAATAAACTAATATAGTTCCTTTCGAAAGGAATCAAGTGTATTGATGATCTATAGTAATATAACACACCAAATCTTTTATCTTTAATTTTTTTAATATATTTACATTTTTAAAATTGTGGTAAATCCAATTTATTGTTATCTCTGTAAAATTAACTTTACACATTTTGTAATAAAACTTACACATTTCAATTTGTTTTTATAGGAACCATTTTTATTTATTTTAGAAAGTGATACCTACATGCAATAAAATTTTTGCTACTATGCAGTTAGGATGATCATGCATTCTTAGTATTATAACATCAATTTTTAGTTAATTGTTACTATAGTTATTGTTAGAAAACGCATTTAAGAAAAAACTAAATCATATAAGTACTCAGTTTATAATTGAAGCATTCATTTACAAAAATAATTTATAAAAATCGTTTTAAAATGAGGTAAATTAAAATGTCCTTGCAGTGGTGAACGATAAGAGTGCAATATCTGATTTAACAATGTTGTAAACTGTAATTGTATAACTCACATCAGGTTCCATGACGAAGACCACGCCAATCTTCTAAATGCAATGTGGTTAATTGCCATCACATTCCTCAGTGTTGGTTTTGGTGACATCGTTCCAAACACTTACTGTGGCAGGGGCATTGCAGTCAGTACCGGAATCATGGTAAGATAGAATGTATTGTTTTATCCTTTAATTTTTGCTCTTGGTCCGACTCTTTTCTACTGATCTGTGCTTAAATTGTACAGAGATGATTGTTTCTATCTACAATTAAAATTATAATGAATTTACTAAAATATGATGATTATTATTATTTTATTTTATGTCATCGTAGAACTTCACAAAGATCATTTCCTTTTTCTTATAATAAACCCTCAAAAATTTAACTTTTTATATCTAATTTTACGAAACAAATCACAAGAATTGCAGTTTAAATATTTCACATTACTTAAAACATCCTTTTCTGCAAGGATGATAATTCTTGGTTTACATTATAAAATAATTATAACAACATAGCTTAAATATTTTCTTTTTAATTAATCTTGACCAATAATTATAGTTCTATTTGAAATTCAACAATATCAAATTGTTTAGAGATTCAATCTCCATCCTACTAATAATTACCTTTACTAATATACATGAAATTCCTTTTCTGCTATTCAGAAATCATTTCTATTCATTTGACAACCCATAAATGGTTACTTTTTAGTTAATATAACAGGCATTTGTTTTACAAAAACTGATTGTTTATTGTAAAAATACTTCAATGTTTTACTGACCTGTTACAGTCCCTGCACCTTGCAGCCAAGTTTTATATGAATGACTGATGATACAACACCACAGGTTTTAATTCATTTAGTTTTAGTTTTTAAATTGGGTTATTTTGATGATGGTGATCCACCAAAACATGTCATTAAAATATAAAATTTGGTGGTATAGCAGCTGTAACAGGTAAGTAAAACAATTAAAGTATTTTTACAATAAAATTGATTGTAGGCTGCAGTTTGTTTGCATTATAAAGACAATATGTTATCTATCATCTTAGTAAACATTTTACATTGCATGCAACCAAATCAGAATGTTAACAATAATTATAAAATGTGTGTAATAATAAACAAAGAAATGTATTCTGTTACACAGTTAAAATATTCAATTACCCTATCCACAATTTGTACTACGTAAAAAAGTGGACAGATGAAGAATCCAACTGTAACATGAGCTTCTGACCTGTCATCATAATGACAGCCTTTCTTAATCCAGTCATCTCAAGTCTTTTATCCCATTCTATTCTAGATTAAAAGTTATTCTGTTCAAACAAAGTCTTTGTGTAATTGCACTTTACATTTTTGTTTACTCACTGTAAATGGGCCATAATTATATATGAACAACAATAGTGATGAAATTTTTAATCTTCTTCCTTAAAAAAAAAACAGTTTGAAAAACATTATCATTATCGAACAATTAAAAAGAAATATTAAGTGCAAATTATTTAGATACTTTTATATTTACAAATGTGCAGATGTGTCGTTTTTAGAAAATACATTTTAGAAGTGGCTGCATCTATGGCATAACCGTTACTACACTAGCCTACAAAGCTGAAGGCCCCAAGTTTAATTCCTGGCTAGAGTCTAGAAATTATTGCAATTCAAAACAACTCCTGTTCCAGTTCCATATTTAATGTAGTCACTAATGACCAAACTGTTGATACAACTTAAGAATGAACTAAAAAATAGATTTTGAACCTTTTGATGACTTAAAAAGTTTCTTTTTCTTTTTTTCTTTTTTGTAAAGCAACATCTTCACCTTAGTGATTAGTGACTACTGTGGGTTATGAAACGTTTGGTTTTTACTGGTATAGTTTCCAGGCCCTAGCTGGAAATCAAATCCAGGCCCGTCCAATTCATTGGGTATTACACTAACCATACATTACAGAAGAAGCAGTCAGCTTCATATTTTTAAATTTTCTCGCTGAAGTGAAACTGTCAAAATCTGCACAAAGTGTTATCTCTAAGTGCTGATGAGTATTGTCCTTAAAAATAAGTATAAATTCTTTAAACTGGCATTACAGAGATTAATTTTATATTTATCTTCAAGAAAAGACTTCAGATACTTGTACTTTGCAAAGGATTCTTAAATAATTTACACATTAAGTTCAATTCTTTCGATTAAGTTGTTTTGAATCTCTGATTAAACAACTTTTAAGCCAATAACTAATAAAAAAAAGGTAGGCCTTAAAATAAATTCACAACAAATTATTGAAATCAAATGTACAAATTTAATTCAGTTCATAATGAATGAGACAATTATAAAAGAATTTTGGATTTTTTGTATAATTAACTAAATTAACTCAAATTTTCAACTGTTTATTTGCATTATTGGCCTAAAAACATTTTAAGTAGGTACTTGCACAAATATAAATACCAAATTTTACAGACTATAAATAACCAGAAAGAAACTATAAAAAGTTTATATTTGAGGTTCATTTTATAAAACAATAACATATTTTTTGTGATTTTTATCACAATACTATTATGCTTATTTTAACTTCATAGATTTATCATGTAATAAAATACTTCTCCCCAATTTAATTTTCAATTTCATCTCTATTGTATATTTATTAAGACTTTAAATCACAATACAAATTCATTCAGCCAGTTACCTTTTATATAAATCTTTGGAGGCATTCTAAGCGTAGCAGATGTTGCATAAATTTTTGAAACAAACTAATGTACTTTAAGTTTTACCATATCTTAACTTTCAGCGAATTTAGTCCTAAGGCATGGATTTAACTACCTAAACTTTTTTAAGTGTCAAAGAAATAGTTTAAGATTTTATCTACTTTCTGCTTTTATTTGTAAATTAAGTGTTTTAGTATCAGAGACTGCCTGTGGATATTTTCACCCCTAAGCAGTATATTTAAATACAGTCTCACAAGTTCAAAAAAGTAAAATATAGTTTTTAATAAGTAATATAGACAAGAATGTGTAAAATTGTTATATTTTTACCATGCAATCCATACATTCCCTAAATTTTTATAATCAGCCTGATTCTACTCTCTCCTATAAGCTGCCACATAGGCCCCATTACATATTTTCTAGAATCTATATCATGTTTCATCTTATATTATGCTCTGAGTATTCTACTGCCCACAACTTTTTACCAAATTTGACCTTGTATTAAGATTACTTACAAAAACGGATGGAACATGCCTTTAATCTCCTTTTCATCTTTAATGTGTTCATAAAATTAGATGTGTAATACAACTCATTTACATCAGTTTACTTGTTTAGAAATGTACTCGTACATCTAATACTAATCAATACAAAAAATATGCGTCATACATATAAATCAAGACTACAAAAAATACACAACCACATAATTATATGTTTCTTTGTAACAGCTATTTCTACCACATAATAATTTTACAAAATTATTATACAGAAACATATATTTAAAGAATTTCTATTTCATATAATGAATTAATATAATAATTTCACTAACCTTCTTTTTAAACTGCGTCACCTTTATTTTATTCTTACTTACACGTGTTTTGGTGGATCCACCATCATCAGAGTAAATGAAAAATTGAAACTAAAAATTTTTTTCATTTATTTAAAATTTACAGAAGATGATACATCTTCAGTCACTTGTATAAAACTGATTTAAAATTAATTTATTTTAATTTATCCCTTCTCATATTTACTGTAGATAGCAGCAGCAGTCAATATCACTTCATCATTCCTAAATTTTATCTGTTCATTCAAAATGTCCTGCTTTTGCTCTTTTAAATATTTATAAATATGGAACATCTCATATTTTTCAATTTTATTTTTATTCTCTATATTACATTGTTCTATTATATTGAAATGTTCATCTATTTTACCAAATTTATGTTTTTCTTCTTTTATATGATTGGTATAGTTAGATATAATGTAGTCACATTTCAGTGCTTTTTTATGTTCATTATACCTCACTTGAAAATTACGACTAGTCATACCAATGTAAAATTTTTTACAATCCTCATTACTACAATTTATTTTGTACACACCCTTTTTTATTGCTTAGTGTTTCATTTATATTATTTTTAATTATATTTGTGGACAGTAGTTTTTTATTATTACATGTGTATGCGATTTTATAAAATTTATTTAATGTTCTGTATGATTTATTGTTAATAGTTTTATTGTATTTTAATGCAATAAATGGTTTATGTTTTATTTTATTATCTAATATAAGGGTGGTTCTCAAGTTATTTTTGAAATGTAGTTTGTTTTTAATTTTATTTATTACTTTATTTATTTCTTTTTCATGATACCCATTCTTTTGTGCTATGAATTTTATTGTTCTTAATTCATTTTCTAGTAGTTTTTTATCTTTTATATAATTATATGCTCTGTGAATCATACTATGGTAAGCTGCCATTTTATGTGAGTATGGGTAGTTAGATGACTTATTTATATTTGTTACTGGTAATATGTATGTATTAATTAATATGTATGTAATGAACATAAAAAAGCACTGAAATGTGACTACATTATATCTAACTATACCAATCATATAAAAGAAGAAAAACATAAATTTGGTAAAATAGATGAACATTTCAATATAATAGAACAATGTAATATAGAGAATAAAAATAAAATTGAAAAATATGAGATGTTCCATATTTATAAATATTTAAAAGAGCAAAAGCAGGACATTTTGAATGAACAGATAAAATATTTAGGAATGATGAAGTGATATTGACTGCTGCTGCTATCTACAGTAAATATGAGAAGGGATAAATTAAAATAAATTAATTTTAAATCAGTTTTATACAAGTGACTGAAGATGTATCATCTTCTGTAAATTTTAAATAAATGAAAAAAATTTTTAGTTTCAATTTTTCATTTACTCTGATGATGGTGGATCCACCGAAACACGTGTAAGTAAGAATAAAATAAAGGTGACGCAGTTTAAAAAGAAGGTTAGTGAGATTATTATATTAATTCATTATATGAAATAGAAATATTTCAAACTGCAGGATGCATTATAAAGATTTATTTTTGAATTTAAAGACTTACTTGTTTTTATACTGTTTTATTTTTAGTTCTTGCACATGAGATAAAATCTTCACTACAAATCATGCTACATCAGTATTCCATAAAAATTAAAGATTGCAGTTGTTCCACTGAGCAAATATAACATTTAATGTAGATCCGCAAGTCCTTAAATTGATCATTCAGATAAGATAATTTAAATACTGCTGCACACTTCCACAGACCAATTCTTTAAATATGTAATCTACACAATACTGTAGCATTAATCAACACAACATCTTTACCTTGCATTACACTTACCATTTGAAGTAATAGTAAATTTGTTTTATTCTTCACACAAAATTTCATTTACAGACAAGAACAAATACAAACAGCAAAAACTATTTTTGTATCCAATACTTTGCAAAAAATTTACAAACAAATTGAGAGTTCAGGAATTTAAATTTTATCTGAAAAAATTGTGGATGGCATTAGTACGTCAGGTCCCACTAAATCTCAGAGTTAAAATATTCACTAATAATAATATTTTTTCTTGTTTCTGTTCAATATTTACCTATTGATACCACTGAGCTATCAGATATTTCAATTTGTTTCTGCTAAATATTTAGAATACTATTTCATTAGCAATATAAATTAATCACTTAAGAGAATGTACTTACCTCATGACAAATTTTATATTAAATTGGAATTCCTCATTTTAAAATTTTCAATTAAAGCAATTCAAATATGCAACTCATTTGACATTCTCTAAATTTAACTCAAAATAAATGTCCCTTCTAATTTACCATGGACATTTCATTCCATCATTGTTAAATGAAAGCTGATGAATTAGAATTTTAACTTTCTGTGTAAATTTAATCACATTTAACTTATTCCAGAATTGAAGGTTTGGTTTTCTAGAGTACTTCTACATAACTAACTTCTTTTTTTTTTAGACATGACCAAACTTTACGATTTATCATTGACATTAAATCAGCCAAATTCCTGGTTAATTTTTTTAGTTATTCTATATTGAATAATTAGTGAGTGTTGTGTTCAATCAATATCCATTTTTCACTTATATGTGTTTCGTCAATTTCCCACTACATGCCAATAAATTTTCACAGCAGTTTTATCAAAAATGGAAGCAAACATTTTCCAAATACTTGATTCAAGCTCTAAATTATTGATTTAACCATTTACACACGTCCATATTTTTTTTTTTTTTAACGAATGTTGAGAAACCATTGGGTTATCAATGCTTAAAAACAAAAAGTTTTAAAATATATATTCTCATAACTATGTAGATTAAGGTGCATAAGGGGCAGTCAAGAAGTCTATTTCACTCTAAAGAAAAAAGTACAGAAATTCATAAATTTTTATTTACCATCTTGAAAGTACTATATAAGATCTAAACAATATTAATTTTCTACTTAATCACCAAATATACTTAAGCATTTATCCTAATGAGACACAAGTTGTCTATCCTTTTGTTGGAAAATTCCTGTCCAGCATTGGATAATCATTCCTGTATTTCCTTTTGAACATTTTCACCAGTGTAATCGTTGTTTTGCAATGCCCTCTTTCAAGAGGCCAAAGATATGGAAATCACTGATGCAAGAAATCATTGGGTGCAAGGTCAGAACTGTAAGGAAGATGTTCCCATACCTCCCATTTAAATTTCTTTAAGAGATCCTGCATGATGTGTGCTGAATGAAGTGATAAATTGTCATGCAGAAGCAAAACATCTTTCATCAATTTTTCAGGTTTTCAATATTTAATTGCCTGTCTTAGCCTCTTCAGGGTTTCACTATACAATTTTCAAGAAGAATGTCTTGTCTGTTGAAAGCTCAACATTACCTTTTCAGCAGATAGTACCTGTTTGAATTTTTTTGGAGGGGTGAATTGTGAAGATTCCATTCAGGTGAACTTCATTTCATTTTAGGTGCGAAATTATGAACCCAATGCTCACCTCCAGACACAATTTTGTTCAAAAATTCATTGCTTTTCTTCTGATAATGATCCAGAACTGGAACTCTAATTTAGACACCACTTCCAACTGACAAGACTTATTTACAACTAACTATAGCCAACTGTTATTACTGTGTGAAGTGTGATGGAAATTCCTAGAGCTCAGAAATGGAAGTGTAAATAGTGCTGACACCTTACATCAAAATATCTCTTAAAAATTTTCTTGTTTTCAATTTATGAATAAATTCAACCTTTTCTACCTTTTTCTACCTTTTTGATTGTCCATTGTATTACTAAATTTTCAGAAATAGACAACAGACCATAGAACTAAATTAATTTACTTAAATTTTTAATAACATACTTCATTAATTTGCTATATACTTCAGGCCAATGTAATTTAAGCATACATTGTAGGTATCAGAAAACCAAAATGATTATAATTATTTCAATAAATTTATACCTACTGCAAATTGGTTAAGAGCACAAAATTAATTTTTATGGGAAAATAAAGGGCTAAAAGATTAAATATATTATAACTGTCTATCACTTCAATAGAAAGGAACATCAGACAACTGCTTTTTACAAGTCAACAGTATATTATTTATATTTTATAATACAAACTTTTTATTTTAAAATCCTGAACTCTTCTTACACACAATCCATGTTGTAATCATATTTCAATTAACTCTAGTTGAATTCAATAGCATTTATCTTCTAAAATAATGTAATTTATAGTACAACTTGAAATAAATTACAACGAATCTCCCTACTGTACTCTTGTTTCTTTTGTTTTCAACTGCAGAACTTAATTTATCTAACCGACCAAACGAATTCAATCAAGTAGCCATGTCTGCGGTTTCTGTTCTGCTTTTGTTTTTCCTGTTTTTTTCAAGTAGCTTACATGGGAAAACAAATTAATTGAACTTTTTAACAGAAGATTTCTATTCTACATAATGAGAAATACTAACAAACTGTTACTTTTAACCTAAATTTTCAATTTCCTAATGTAAATACTTCTTTTTTCTTTATTGGTGTTATTTGCAACTAATCAACATTATTTACTAGTTATATAAACATACACACATACATCTAGTAAATCTGAGGATTACTTATTGCCATGGTGAAACATACTTAATTCAATTTATTTTTGTCTGTTTAAAATTTATTTTTGACCACCTCCATAGCCCATTGGTTAGCATGCTATGCTGCAAAACAGAGGTTCCAGGTTCGATTCCCGCTCAGGGTCTAGAAAAATTGTGACAAGTTCAAACCTGTCATTTGTTAACTCAAAGTGGTGGCTAATAACCCAGATGTTGATGCAACTTAAAATTTAAAAAATTAAAAAATCTATGTTTATTGTCCTTTTGTGTAAGAAATTACCAAAATTCATATTCCATGGTAACTTCACTAACCTTTCATTTTTTTCTTTTTTTGGAGCATGGATTTACTTGTTTGTGTTTAAAAAATCAATCAAATATTAATAAAAGTTGTTCTCCATACATGCTAAGATAAAGTTTAACCAAAAGAGCAGGCCATAAATTAAATTAATAAATAAATTTTATAAATAAATAAATTTGTACAGTGAAGGTTAATAAACATTTTAATTTCAGATGTAAATATACTTTTATAATTATAATGCATGTATTTTTCAAAAAAAAATTGTGTGCAACAAACACATGCAGTGTTCTACCACCAGCTATCAAGCAGTAAACTTAAAAATATTGAAGCCAGCTTCAATACTTACATTTTTTCCAATGAACTATAAATAATTCACAAATAATTAGGAACATTTCATTTGTTGAATGAATATTGTTGATATACTACATAGAAAACTTATAGGCTTCAAATTTTCAAATATTGTTAAACTTTCAATGAAAATATTTAGCCAAGTTGGCATATTATAAAGCTCATGCATCTGAAAACTCTAGGTAGTTAGCTTTCAAAGTTTATTTTTGTTTATCAATGCTGATTCTAAATTATAGAGCATAAATTTGGTAGTTTTATCTAGTTTTTATCTCAATCCAAAGGTAAAAGTGAAAGAGACACTTTACAGAGTTATCTCCTCTGAAAGTTATCTGTTTTACAATGAGACCATGTGGTTAATATGAGATGTGATAGTGTCATTTTCAGGATGGAAAAGTAAATGCTTTTCAGGATATCCGGCATACTGATTAGCCACTTATAATGTTCTTCTTCTCAACCTAGTAAGGAAGACAATAGTGAACCATTTTGCTCCTTATTTTATTTAAGGGATTCAAACCAGCCTTTTGGCAGTTAAACAAAGAAAACATGGGTTGAACAAACAAACTTCTCAGTTTTAAGTGCACGTATGTTTGTTTACATTTATGTGAAAAGAAGCAATTGTTCAAAATTCTGAGAACCATTACTTCCCTGATTTTCTGTAGCACTTTTACTAAGCAAAATCACATTCCATCCTTTGACGTTTTTAATTGTTTGTTGTACAAAATTTGACTAATGATAGCTTACCTGCACAATAGATGTTCTTAATTTTATTAATGTATTCACACATTACAAACCAAGGTTTAAGTGCTGAAAAGTTGGCTTTCTCTTGAATCATTTTCACTGCACTGCTTCTGGACCTGTGATATTGAACCACTTAACACTATTTTTTATCAATTCAGGTGAACAACTGCTTTGTGACATCTAAAATCTTTTGCCACTATCTTAAACTCAACAGTTTTTTCAATTATTAGCACAAGATTTATATGACCTGTAAAATTGGGCTAAAATCATGTATTGCAAAAACTATCAATTGTACAAATGTTAGCCGCTGTTAACAAACTGCAAGATGCATTTATTACTTGAAACATAAATGACAGTGACTAATGCTAAAACTGAAGTATCTCTGAAGACATTCCACAGTCACCTATAGAGTTTTCCACTCATTACCTAAAAATAAATTTTTTTATTATATAAAATAATAATCACTATCTGATTTTACTATCACTATCTGATCACTATCAGAAATTTTAACATATTCTGAAAAATCATTGCAACACAATTTTTACCATGAAAAATTTACCATTTTTCATGGTAAAAATTGTGTTGCAATGAATTTTCAGAATATATTAAAATTTCTTTGGTAATAGATATAAAAGTTTTGATATTCTATTTAATCTTCTAAAATTTAAAATAAAATTTTGATCATAGAAATATTATAACTTCACTAAGAAAATTTTATAGTAAGAAATTTTAGCTTCAACCAGCAGTAGTTAAAAGAAAAATATTATGTACTGTACTACTTTTTTGGATTAAAATTCTTTTAATCTTCAGAAAATAAAATGTGAAAACATTTTACACATTTTAGACTAAGAAATAAGAAGAGATACTGAAAAGCAGGTGGCAGAATAGTATTTAGAATGGACAGGCAGTGATAACACTGGCCTCCTGCTGTATTTAAAAAAATTAAAGTTGAGTTCAAGACGGTAGATGGAAATTTTTAACTACCATTAGAACTACTTATGCAGTCATTTGCATTTATTTGGGTGTTTTTGTTCTCAATAATTAACATCAACCACCTTCATAAAGTTTAAACAGTAAATTTGCAATATAATGGTTAATATTTTGAAAACAGATAGTGGTATCAGTGCGATGTTTAATCAAATTTTTATAAGAATTACCATACTAGTAAAATGTTCATTTTTTAGTATTATAATAATCTGCATTATTTATGTTTGAGAATGTATTAAGCAAATTCTCTATTTTTTATTTTTTATTTTAGTTTTATATTTTCTATTTCACATTTCATTCTCCTGGTCAGATCAACATACTTAGAAAAAAACCCATTAGTGAAGCTAACACTAAATATTTGTGACCCACTTAGAGTTAATTACTAAACTAGAACCAGTATTAGTAATAACAGTAAATGCAATTGTAAAATATGTTTGTGTATTAAAACAAGCATATCTTAGTTTGCCAAACACTCAATATTTCCAGTACCACAAAATTACTAGTTTGCATTTTCTTGTTTCTGTGGGTCGAATATTTGGCACTGCATAAGCCTGAAACTAACAACACCTTTAGTTATTTCAATCTCAAATATTACAACTATAATAACAAAAGTTATACTGACCATATACTACCATTCAATATGAAATCTACATTTCATTGAATATACTACCTACTAGTATTATACAAACCCTTTAACTCAAAGTTACATAAACACTCTCAAAGTTGCATGAACACTACCTACTCTGTTCCTAGAATCAACTTGCAAAACAATCCAAAGAGACTTAGAAGTAGCGATGATCTTAATCTTAGCTACACTACCATTTTTTTTTTTAACATCCAACTGTTCTGCAATTACTGCTAATGCAGATGGTGAAGGATGAAATGATTTTTGTAACGTATGAAAATATGCCGTGCCTGAATGGAATTCGAACCCAAGACCGCATGATGAGAGGCGAGCTACACTACCATTAGTCACTTATTAAAAAACCAGATTAGTTACAAAGAGCACTAAAGTTGCGGTCACTAAACTGTACAACACTAACAAGATGACTTAATTTTTAAAACTAAGGACTGAGCAGATTCCACCAGGGCCCCCACTTCCTCAAACCTGTCATTACTATAAAAAAGTAATTAAAACAGCTAATTTTTTATGTTGTATGTACATTTTTTATGTTGTACATTTCATAGTTGTAAAATACAGAAAACAGATGGTGGTTAAATATTTAAAAAGATCGCAAAACAAAAAAGTGATGTAATTTATAGTGAGCTTTTGGTTTGAAATCAAAGTGATAGATTCTATAAATGCTTTTAACTTCTTTGTGTTAACTACAAAGTGTACTAAGAAGTTTTGCTTTTATGTTGACACTCGTTCATGACAACCATGAAACCAATACAATTTTTTTCTGACATTGCCTTCTATAAATATTTGGTTATCTGTGGAAATTTATGTCCTGAAAATCAAGAGTGAAACCAATTTTTCATTACTGTGTTAAACTGTTTTGTAATCATACCTGTTTTGCTATCAAAACTACAAGTATGATTACATAAATGATTAGTCAGCATCTGCAGTGTTTTGCTTGTTGTTATATTTCATTTGGCAGGCATTTATAGCTAAATACAGTACAACTAATAGAAAATTATTTGTTACAAAATAATCTATTATTTTGGTCATCTCCATGGCTCAGAGGCTACTGAGAAGGTCCCAGGTTCAATTCCCAGCTGGATCTGAAAATTATTACACATTACAACCCACTTATTCAGTACTATATAATTATAATCACAAATTCGTAAACAAAGCTGTTGATGCAACAGCTAAATAAACTAATTAAGACTTATCTATATTAATAAAATTATGATTTTGTCTGTACAATTTTTCAAAATGCCCCAAATTTTGTTTCTACGCCAGATCTACCAAGTAAACACCGAAAATAAGTTCAGCTAAATTTGTGTCTGTTGGTCTGTTTATCTGTTTGTATGTTACGGCATCACGCAGGAACCGCTGAACCAAATTCTATGAATTTTGGTATTTAGGTTCTGGACATTATCAAAATCATCATCATCAAAATGAAAATGGGCTATAAATTTTTTTTAATATCACAAAGGGTTGGGGGGGGGGGGGTTTAGAGGGAGGGGTAAACAAAAAACTGCGAATATCTCCATTAAAAGTCAATTTATCAAAAAATTTTATATAATCGAAATTACAAAACGTTTGAAGACGAATAAGTTTGATTATATAAAGTTTTTCATTTTCATGCATAATAACGGAGATATTTCCAATTTTATAAAAATAAACATAGCAATATTTTAGGAAAAAAACAGAATAAACATAGGCCTACGCGCTGCAGATAATCATTCCGAAACGATAGTTACCTACCCTACCCCTTCCACCATTAACCTCCCTACCTTACACGACACACCCTTTCTCGGTCACATTGTCAAAAACGAATGACAGTCACCTTAGTTGTTAACTAAAAGTTGGCTGATGAACATCGTGGTGTTCCCATTGTGATTTACCTTTCATTTTACGGTATCATAACAGCAATTTGTATTGCTCTGTAGCGAATAATTAAATTACCGACAATTACATTACACACACACATTTGTGCAAGTTAATCTTCAAAACATCAGTTTTCATTGCTCTACATAAGTAGTAAATTTATTTATTTATGTAAACAATACAAATTAATTTTTGTAGAATCTGTTTGGGTTTCGTCCACACACATACCCCAGACCACCAGTAAACAAAACTGGCTCTCTAGAGGTTCCAGCCTCGATTAACAATTGCATTACTGTTGTACACATTGTGTTTCGATTCTTCCAATTTCATCTTATAATAATCCTTCTATTGTTAATAGATTTGAAGTTTTTACAAGTACTGGTATTCTTATTTAGTTTGTTTTCTTTACTCCTAGATATCTCTTAACTACGCTATGTTTTTTCTTATTTCGAAGATAATTATGTCATGCTTGACCAAGCAAGCATTGACAAGACGTGCCAAAATTATAAAATTAAACAGAGCTAACGAGGGCCAGGAAGCTACTACATCAAAGCTAAAAACAAGTCGAGGAAGGCTTATTCATACCCGCCAAATTGAACCCGTAGAACAACGTAAACAATTACTGGTATTTCAACGAGTCCACTAGGCTTCTTTCCGTAGAAGTGAGTGCTCTGAAGCAGGTTCCAATCACGTGAAGGCTGACAGGGAGAGACACTCACAACTATGTGAGGCCGAGTCTGTTGAAGAACATGACCTATGATTAGCGTTTCAACAGGTCTGTCAAGCTCCTATTCGCAGAAGGCAGTGTTCTGAAGCCCGTTCTAATCGTCTTGAGAATGACAGGGAAAGATACTTGCAATTTCACGAGGCCAAGTCGGTTGATGAACATAAGCTACGGTTAGCATCTCAAACAGGTCATTGAGTCAATATGAATACATTGAGGTATATTATCATATCTCAAAAATGGCTAATTTACATTCAATAAAGTAATTATTATTGTTGGATATTAAAAATTAACTTCGCTTCTGAAAATAATAAAGCGCTGCGTATCTTGATTTACACCAAGATCTCGCTTTTATTTTACGTCCAACTATTTTTTTCATTTATAATAATGCTGACATTGAAAGGACGTATGAATAGATAACAATGAATGATTAAAGAGTATCAGACCTGACAGGGATCGAACTCGTTACACCAACAGACCGTCCATAACACCAAGAAAACCGTTCAAAGAACGGGCATTTTAGCTAGTTTTTTATAAATAAATTTTGATTCACAGAATTAATTTTAGATTTTCCTTCTTCAATCTCCATTTACTTACTAAGTAATGTAAAATAATCTAGTTTAGTTATTACGAGGATAATTCAATTGTTTTCAGAATTTTCTTTTTCTCCTTAATTTTCAGTAAATATTACAGAACCATTTTTAATAACCAAAATACTTATTGAAAAATTAATATTTCTCTTGTTAGTGCCCAATGTGTTTTGAAAACAATCTACCAAAATTTAATGCTTTTTAATTATTATTGCAAATTAATTATTACATAAATATAATTTTTATAAATTACAATATTACGAAATTTAATTTAATTATTATTACATTTTCTTATAGGGTGCAGGCTGCACTGCTCTTCTTGTTGCAGTAATCTCGAAAAAGATGGAACTGACACGTGCGGAAAAACATGTCCATAACTTTATGATGGACACACAACTCACCAAGCGCGTAAGTATAATGATTATAGAATTAATAAGAGTTCAACTGAAGTGGTTTACGTTTCCACCATTTGCTCACCCAATAGATCTCTATCCAACAAACTGATTAAGACATTGATGATGTTAACCAAAAACGCTGGTATTACTAGAGGGGTTTTTGCCCACAATTGTTTTATTTAATTACCTGATTGTGCATAAGTTAATGTTATAGTTATTAGCTCTTATTACATTTTGTGTTGATTAATAGCCAGCTTTCTTCTCAAATTCTCTCGTCTAATTTTTCAGTCACTGATTTAACCTCTTCAATCTTTCTCTCAACTAACATATCCTTCACACTAATCTTAATAATTCAATAACTAGTCCTGAATGCATAAAAAAATATCAGTTTCAAGCTCTTTAATATTTAAAAAACATATAGGAATCCTATAATATATATTTACAGAAATATAGCCACTCTGCTTGTAGTTTTTTCACTATACTCCAGAAACACAAATAGATTAGTAGTATTAATAGTAGATTAGTCAGATGGTATTCAGTTTTAATTATCAGTCTTTAACGACATTTCAGTAGATAATTGAAACTAATCTTTCTTCCTTCAATACAAATATACAGTAACACTGTTTATTTGTACTAAGTACAAATAAGCAGTGTGATTTAGTGAATTTTCTTCGTCAATTATTTCTAGTGGAAGGAAATCAAACAGACTCTTTCATTATGTCACAGTACATACAAAAGTTTCAGTATATTGCAGTAAAGGATTAATTACGGAATTGGTCTACTTGTAAATCGCCACAATATTTGAAGCATATTTATATTTTACATCAATTCTTTACACATCTTTCAGACTCTACAGTACTACAAAATAAAGATATTAGAATCAAACTATTGCTATGTGTTTTTAAAAACTCATGAACATTATATGAGTGATAATTTTAATTTTTGCAGCTAAAGAATGCAGCAGCAAATGTTCTGCGTGAAACATGGTTAATATATAAGCACACTCGTCTTGTAAAAAGGGTAAATGCTGGCCGAGTACGTACGCATCAGCGGAAGTTCCTTCTTGCTATCTATGCGTAAGTATCATTCTTTATAATATTTTACATGATTACTACATTTATATGGCTAAGTTAGTTATCAAACTCAGCATGAGTTTTCACTAAAAATATTATTAATACTCAGTATCAATTTTATAAGAGAAATTCTCTACAGAAGAAACAAAATATTTTGCATATAGCTCAGTCTTTATTGGCTTATTTGTAAAAACATGATGGCAATTGGGTCTTGGAGAATCCAGATGGTTTCATTTTGACAGTTGCACCACCAACAATTTGGTGGATGGTGTTATTGGTACAACTGAATATACTCCAACTAATACAGTTGAGATTAAAATGTATTAGCTACTATTGCAACCACATATCTAGGAGACAAAACATTATTTTCTACCTCAGAGAAATAAGCTAAATTGTAGAAATAATGCAAAGAATAATAAGTTGCTCAGAGATTATCTTAATATTTTATTCAGTTATTAATTTAAAATTATCAGTCTAATGATCTCAAAAGACAACAGAATACTGAATAAATCTTGTTGGATACAGTTTCTCCATTTTTAGCAAATATCTAAACATATGTAAAATTTGACTAAATAGTACTTTCAACAATCGTGCATGAAATATTTTACACTTTAAGATATATTTTTATAAGAGGAATTTTTGTACATAACACTAAACTGTATAAATAGAAGGTAGGGCTTATTATATTTTATTGACATAGCCAGTAACTATCTGATTTAAGAACTGACAGAAAACATATGGAACTTTTTCCTATATATTAAACATAAAAAAGTTGCAGTGCATGACTATGCACTGACCCATTTTCATTAAGGTAATAAATATGATGTTTGAATAAAACAGTCAAAATTTATTTACCATTTAAACCAGAAATTGGGTAACTAAATATAAATATTTTAACAAAATTTTATGGTTAGTTGTTGATGTAACCATTTGATTATGTATGATCGGAATTAATTTATTTTAATCTGTTTAAATCAAGCTTACGGAAAGTTAAAATGGACCAAAGGAAACTTATGGATAATGCTAATACAATTACTGACATGGCGAAAGTAAGTACTTTTATTTTTTGCAAATCGTAAATATTCATGTAGTAATTTTTAATAAATATGGCTACTTTTCACCATGTGTTTGCTTAATTGTAATACTCTGGCTACAGTGGTCCAACTTTTGCACACTCATGCTAAACCAGAAGATGAAGGAGATATATGGAAATGAGAAATGAAAAGTAAATCAAAACTGACTAGAAATCGAACCCAGGAACCCTGGTGTAGAAGCCAGTTGTGCCGATTACTACACCAACTTGCTGCTACAGAGGCCATAGGCATGCATAGTGAATACCAGTACAAGATGTTTACTTCTGCATCCACAAAATGTGGTTTTTAAAAATCGGGGAAAGATTTGGACACTTCATTAATACTTTTCAAACGTAAACTTACTTCACTGGATTTGAATGGGGTAAAAATTAGATTATACGATTAGTCAAGGAAAAATTAGCCTAGAGTTACAATATTTTTAATAGTGCAGTTATTGAGATGGGTTTTTTGCTGTAGTTTCCTAATTATTTGCTGAAAAAAAATATTTAATTTGGCCATTAACAGTACAAATTTGAAAAACACATACAGAATCCATAAAACGAATATTTTTTAATGTACTTAATAAGAAATTCAAATTTTTAATTAAAATGTTTCAAAAATGACTTATAAATGGTGTTTGAGCTTGACAGTCATGAATTCTACAATCATAAAAATTACGCAACCTGTTTAGAACTACGTATTTGTTGCGCTTTGTATATATAGATTGTTCAATGATGAATTCATCAATTTATAGACTGATTTTGATCATGAAAATAAAAAAGTTCATGTGGATATGTCGTTGGTTTGGAAGAAGACCGTCACAAGTCAAATCTTATAACTTTTTCAGGACGAGCATTTTAAGAAGTTGCAAAATTGAAATATGTTATAAATCGCTATTACAAATTTTGTAGAAATATGAAAATTGGACAGTAATATAGTTTCATGTAGACCATCATTACACAACTACAATTTAAAAAAAATATATATATACAACTGAAAATCACGTGATTATTCTCACATGTGACAGTCTTCTCCAAAATATTTTTACGGTTCTTGAAATAAAACAAAGACATAAAAATTATTCGATTTTATTTAAAACAAGTATAAACATAAAATTACATTATAGAAATTACAAATTATTATAAAAATCGTAATAGTACTTTGGAATTATATTTTTTTGAATTAGAGATAATATTCCATGTTTTAAGCTATCTGTAATTCCTGGTTTTTTCTTGAATGCTTTGTTCAGTTTTATTGAGTTAAAATTAATTTTCTGGCGCCTTCGACCAATGATATTGAAATGAGAGTAATCCAGTTCTTCATAAGAATATTTATAAAAAAATGTAAATGGCTCTTCCTTCTTCAGCATTAATATTTTTATGTCTGACCACCGTACATTCTCACCCTTATTGTTGGGTAATCTTCTTTTAGACCGATCGTAGCAGTAAGGTCTTTTAAATCGTAGAAGTCATCGTAACATAATTCTTCTACCGAATATGGTTTGCCATTTTTTTTTTGGCTTGTCTGATACACTGGATGTATTGATCAGGTACATAAATTGGTGCAGTCTTCTTTACTTTACTAATGTGTCGTTCAATAACCGAGTGGACAGAATCACCCTCATTTTGGGTGTGCCCGGATTTTATAAGGAATTTATGTGTAATGCTTTTAATTGAATCAAAGTTTGAAATTGCATACAAATATAACCCAAGAATAAATCGATTCTTGTTTTGCCCGACACAATTGTCGCTGTAAAAGACAACGTCTATCTTTTTGTTATCAGACGAGTCGGAAACATTGTCTAGATCTTTTAAATAACGCAAAACACAAGAACCTATCTCGTTGCCACCTCGTTTTGCTTGTCCTTCGTGCCAGACATAACAATAAACATTGTTACTTTTCAATTGGTAAATTGTAAAATTGAAAACATTTAATTTAGAAACATAATAGAATGATGATGTATTTCCAGAAGGGCAAGGTAAAACAGCTTGCAAATCATAAACTGCAGTAACAGCGTTCGAAAGTTTATCTTTTTCCTTTTCAATTCGAGATAAATCTTTTTCCTTAAGGTGGGTGTCGTATTTTTCCTGTAATTCAGATTTTTCATCTCCTTGAGCATTTTTAAATTCTTGACACAATTCGCACTGGTCTTTCTTCGGATTATGAAATGCTATGTTGAATTTATAGTTAAATATTGTATAATACATTTGGTAGTTAGCATAAGATTTGTGTTCTTCCTTACATGACTGTATGTAATCTCTATGGAGTTCTTTAATAGTTTTCTCACCTTCAATATATTCCTTGTTTGTCTGGGATCGACAGTAATGACTTTTGATCTTTGGTATTGATCTTATATGGTCTCTGATGCTGTTTTTTATATCTTCAGACAAACACGCATGATGTAAATGTTTACCCCTCAGTTCTGGTGTAATGATACCTTTGGTTTAAGCAAAAACAAATTAATTAAAACAAATTAATTAAATAAGTATGAAGAACTTAAATATAAAAAACAAATTTGTAGGTCTGTCAGACCTCTGATACCAGTTACGTCACAAAAAATGATGATATCAGTTGAGAGTTAAAGGAAAAAAGAGGCGCATCTCAAAAATTAAATGGCAGCAATATAATAATTTATCAACTTTTTACGAGAAAACAGTTATAACACAAAATATGAACACGCGGTTTTAAACAAATTACAGATAATTTCTAACCAAAACAGTTACATATCAAAATATACGTTAAATAAAAAAAAATAATAAAATAAATTACACTTACCTTTTGCAGAAGACAGGTTCAACTCAAAGTATAACGGTATTGAAGAAAACTTTTTATTGGCTAGTAATACCAAACTTGAGATGTAACTCTCTTCGTCAAATCGCATAAACTTACCCGGACAAACAACAAGACACAACTGAGTTGTAACAGTTTTCTACAAAGAACATTATACAAAATGGAAAGATCCAGACCGTTACATGTCGCTATCTAGCGGCTAATATTAAAACTACATTTATAACTCTTTTCCACATAAAAGTTCCCACCATTTCTTATGTATATTTAACATAAAACAAAAATTCATAATTTTTGACTTGTGCCGGTCTTCTTCCAAACCGACGATGTGCTCTAATTCGCTTAGTTTTCTTTCAAACTGACATTTTGTGTTTTTTAAGAACATTTTTATTTTAACTTGTTAATTTTTTATACCAGCATCCAGAAACTTGCTTTAATGAAATTTGATATATCCAAGCTAAGTACTTACATCTGACAAATTAAAATGGACATTTTACCTTGAAATTTTTAAAATGGTGGCTGTTTAAAATTTACAACCTTCAATGTCCAGATACTAATTAGACATACAATTTGGACCTATCATAAAAGTGGTTTATTATGAAGAACTGAAGCTTTAATTGTAAAGATCTGATTAAAAACAATTCAGTTGTCGCACAAATTGTATTTTTTTCTTGGATAATTTTTATTGGGTTAAATAACCATTGTGGTACTAAGTAACTAATAATCTACAGCAAAAGTAAATAAATAGAAAAGAATAAATAATTATCTACATAGGGTTTTAAAATAAAGAGTGGTTTTTAAGGTAACAAAATATGAAATTAAAATTTTTCATTTTGTATCACAATTGATGAACATTCATGTTTTAAATATTATTGCAGTCTTTTGTCATTTTATGAAATTACAATAACTAGCAGTGGTATTTTACATTTTATTGAAAAATATATCTGAACTTTAATTCTTAAATAGAATCTTGTTATAGGATGATATCATATCTCTGGTCTGGTTTAGGACACTCTGCACATGTGCATATAGGCCTATACTGTATAGAAATTGGGTTGGTTAAATCTAGTCCAGTAATTAATTTCCATTCCAGCCATCTATCATCAACCTGCCATCTAATCCCAAGAAGATGTAGCTCAAGAACATGGTCTTCAAAAATTTTAAGCATTGATTCTAATCTGTAATATCTTCAGGAGGACGAAATTAAACTAAAGAAAAAATCAACAATACCAACAACGAAGAAGAAAGATGAGGACCAAAGGATGGGCTGGTCTTGGCATTGGAGAGAAGAGGGTGAAAGTAATGGCAAAAATGAAAGTGGTTGACAATTCAACCAGTGTCTTATTCCAAGCGGGAATGATGTTAGCTTCTGGCAAGATTCAAACAAAATCAATTAGCCAAATTAGAAACTGGATGAAGTGAAAATCAAACAGAAAATATACATATATATTCAGATGCATGTAACATCAGCCTGCTATTTTACTTGAATTTGTGTAGCTACATTAAAAATAACTTCTTATTTTTAGTTGCTAAAAGTAACGTACAAACAGTAATCCATTCCATTACTTTTCCACCAAAAATACTTTATCTTCTACTATTTACCAATACACAACAGAAATTGTCTATATAAATAAAAGGAATAAGGGTTTTCTTTTCCCAGTTTGGGCTCTACTGTGAGCTGTTTTTTTTTACAATTAAAGCTCTCTGAGTGCATATTTACCATCATCAATCGTTATTATTTCTAGTCAATACTCCAAATCAACGCTGAGAACAGAATTGAACTTTTGTTTTTAAACAATTTTTACAATAGTTAGTCCCCCATCTTTGTGGTTAATCTCTTTGTTTCTAATTTTCTAATCTAGGACTAATTGGTGGTGTTTGCAGAACCAAATAAACATTTCTTTAGTATCTGTGGCACAATGTATAAATTTTATTATATACACCAATGGGTACATAAAATACACTAAATAAATCTACTGATTTAGAGAATTAATTTTTTACAAAATTCTGTACATCCTACTGTTCTTATTGTGGGCAATGGTTTAAGTGGTCATTATGTTTTGTTTCAGACACAAACAACAGTGTACGAAATAGTGTCAGATATGAGTTCTCGTTATGACACACTTGAAGAGCGTTTAATGGGTCTAGAAGAAAAGTTGTCCAGCATACAAGAACAGGTAATCATATTAATAAAAGATTAAACCCAATAAAAATTTTAATCAACAATTGCTTTCATTTTTTAGTTAATGTTAAGGGTGTGGTAAAAAATGGACGAATAAAATAACAATGCATTGTGGATGTACTGACGCGTTAACCACAAAACACTTTCAATAACAAGTATAACAATACAAACATCTTATATCTACTAACCAACTAACAAGTTATCTGAAGATTAATACATCTGACAGATGACTAACTGATAACTAACTTAAAAGATTTACATGCAACTGCTTAAATAATATTCTTATTCTCTAGAACAATCTGTAATTATTTATTTAATAAATCTAGATATCTCTACTATAATCATGAATCTCCTCACTATTAAGTATACAGTCTATCTCCCTCACACACACATACTTCACCTCGCTCCTTATCTAACAATTCCACACACCCACTTCAGACACATACACCCACAAACATAAACAAATTTATATTTTACTTTACTAGAACCCTCTGGAATCTATTTTACTTTAATAGTTAATGTATTACCATTCTTATTACCATAAGCTACTGAAAATTCCAATGAAGAATGATTGAAAACAAACAGAATGTTTAATTTAGAAGACAGGTAGGTGCTCCTTTTTTAAATCTAGATTGATGTTACTAAAAATATTAACTGGGATTCTAAGTTGCCCTTCTCAAGAAAACACACCAAAAACAAATTTTGAGTTACAGTAAGTAACTAATTTTATATTGGTCTTGTTTAAAAGATTATTGCCAGCAATATTTTTGTAATATTCAATTTGTTCATGGTGTGCATTTTTTTAAAAATAGCTACTATATTTGGAAAGAAATCCCTATATGTTGCAAACACGTTAGTGCATCTACAATGTTGTCATAACATTTTAATGGTGTAGAATGTAATCACTGTTTCAATTGGGGAACGCTTGACATTTTCTTTAGTTATGGTTTTATTGTCATTGACAGCTAAGTGCTTGTAGTTTACTTTTTCAGATAGTCATCTATTGCCAATAAATAGGGAAGTAAATTTGCTAGGACTGTTGTTTGAGTGTGTTTTTTCTTTTAAATATAAATTTACTTAAAAAAAGTATAATTTTTTACTAGCTGAAGATGAGTTGTGACGAAACTCCTAGTGCATATGGTGTTAGTACTCAAATGTTGGTCAAGTAATGTTGACCATAGTAAGAAAATATAAAATAATAAATAAAAAATAAAAAATACACTGGCCGCATTGGCGTAGTTGGTAATGTGCTTGCCTCTCATCATGTGGTATTGGGTTCGAATCCCATTCAGGCACGGCATATTTTCATACGTTACAAAAATCATTTCATCCTTCACCATCTCCATTAGCAGTAATTGCAGAAGAGTCAGACGTTAAACCAAAAGAAAAAGAAAAAAGAAAATGTTGTAAGTGGCGTTAGCAACTATTCATGAAACACTGAAACTGGACAAAGTACTATAAATAATGATCATAAATAACTGTTGCGTGAACAATATTAAAAATTAATTATCTTAACAATTCATTTTAAATTCACCAAATAATAATGAGGCTGTCAGAACAATCCTGAAATTACCAGTGATACTATGTACACATTTATTAAAAAGTGATACAAGTTTTTGAAACAGTCTTTTTGTGGTTGAGTACTACAGTACAAGTTGGTACTTCTACGGTTTTCTTACAGACTGAATTTATTAATAATCAGTTCCTTAATAGTTAATACAAAATTAAAAATTTGGATGATTTAGCACTACACATTAAAAATTTAGGGCTTCATAGTGCAAGTGACACCATCAAATTTTCAGTGCAAATAGAAAAAAATAATGTTCCAACTCTTGAAAGTACTACCCAAGTTGTTTCCTCATTACATCAAACTATTTCTGACAAGTAATCTTCTAATAATATAAAGATTATTGATGTCAATTTATTATAAATCAACCAATATTGACAAATTGAAGAGAAGGAACTTCTGTACAAAGAAAGAAAAGAAAGACATGAAAAACTATACCTACATTTTACAGAGTTGTGATAAATGTAAGAAAAAGTGCTCAGATAATTTCACAAAGCAGAAAAGTTGAATCAAAACATAGTTTTAGAACTTCGATTAGGATGACTGGAGAAATTTTATTCATGAATTTTGCATAAGATATGTTGTAAAAAGAAGAACAGTCGAATGATAATATATAAGATGAAACAGTTAACCCTTTTGTTATTTAAAGATGAAGACAATGTCAAAGAAATACACAAGCCATTTTGCTGCTATCTTAAGGTTTAAAGTCACTGTAAAAAAAACTATATACTTTAAGTTAATACAATACTCTCATAATGAAATAGGTAATAATAATAATAATAATAATAATAATAATAATATATTCTCAGTATAAAAACAGATTCTCTTGTAGGCCTAACTAGAAATAGGCCTATAGATAAACAATATGTTTTATTGATAGAAGTAAAACAGGTATGATTTATTACTAATTGTATCACTAAATATTCTTGTCAGTAAGAGATGCTTTATTTTAATAAAATATATTCTATTACAGATGGAGTTATTACCAGAACTATTAGCTC
This sequence comes from Catonia carolina, assembly GCA_035578175.1. Classification (NCBI taxonomy): domain Eukaryota; kingdom Metazoa; phylum Arthropoda; class Insecta; order Hemiptera; family Achilidae; genus Catonia; species Catonia carolina. The sequence continues at coordinate 121,962,448 of JAQMRL010000001.1, read as the reverse complement.
GCTGCATATCACAAACACAAAACAGTCAAAGTGGTATTGCATCAATATCTGATCGTGCAAATGAACGCCGCAACTTCCTTCACCCAGAATCAGCTGCCATATTACCAGCGATACAAAACAACAGCAGTAGTAATACGAATAACAATAGTGTACAGTGTATGTCGCCGATGTTGACACATTCTCGTAGTGTACCGCCAACATCGGCGAGCACGCCTTATAATTGGCCTGCTAGTCCTATCCTACCTCCAATAAGTAGTCGCACACCTCACCTCGTACCAGAACCACTTCAGCCTCAGCCGAATAGCTGAGTACCGGCCTAGTCAACGGAGGAACAGGTAGAGGTGCTTATTTAGGTTAGGTTAGGACGGACGGAAAATGGACAGTGTTCAGGAATTTTTTTCTTTTTTATATACGTTGCTCACCTCTTTCTGAAACTTTCTCCCTTGAAAAGAATTATATATTTATAAACAAAGTGTCTTGTTCTTTGTTTGTTGATGGTTGTTATTACTTGTATTATTATTATTATTATTATTAATTATATAGTTTAATTAAATTAAATTTATTTTACAGCCTTCTTTCACTGTGCTACTTTCATAAATTTTATATTAAAAATTCTATGAGTATTGGCGTGTAAATTGAAGGTGTTCACCTTTATGGATGAACTGAAAAACCTGTGAGCTCTTGAATAATGACTACGTTCTAATTGTATTAATTTCCTCACTGATACATCTTTTTCATAATCATAAACATGTGAAAACATAAATTACAAAACATAGTTTGTAAATAAATAATTATGTTCTTAAACACAACGTATTGTCCAAATGCTGTAGTTTGTACATATAAAATGATATTATAGCCTATAATATTTAAACACAAAATAATGTAAAATAAATTTTAAATGGTGATTCTGTTTGCCCCTAAACACAAAATTTCAAACAGATTTTACATGGTTGTAAAGTTCTACATGCTTTTGAGATTCTACAAAAAATCTGAAAATGAGAATTGGTAAAAACTGTAACAAGAATTTTATAAGTTAAACTAGTCCATATATTTAAATCACCAAGTGATTTTTAATCCATTTATATAGTGATCTCCATACACCAACAAAATGAATATATTAAAACATAGATTTAAAATGAAATATATTACAAGCTAACAAACCACCAATAAAAATAAATTTATATACACGACAAATTGAGACACTAATTTGACTTATTTCAGAATTAACTAGAACAAAAATCACAAGTTTATTAATCACTAACTTTTCTGACATTTATCTCAGTGTGTTGACACGGGTTCACACTTGTGTTAATCTCTGGTTAAGACCATTCTTAAGCCTCTTCAGTTCTGTTACAAAAGCAATTGAGAAAACAATATATAAATGACAGCAATACCTAATATAGGTACCTAATAAGCTAATAATAAACCAGTTTCGCTTAAAATAAACAGATTCCTATACCAGAATTTTACAACTCTAGTACAATTAGCAACCAAAACTCAATTTTTTAATTTATAATATTATATCTGGCCTATTTTTTTCTTTAGTTTACAACATTTATTTATTTAGCATTTGTATTTACAATGTTTTTCTAAAAGAACAAGATGCAACGTTGTGAAAATGGCTAAAACATGTATATAAATTATAGTAACTTGTTATTGTAACTTTATACAAAATTTGTAAAGCATTTACTTCACTTGTTTTCTAATTGTAAAATTTAACAAAATATTTTAAAATAATTTGTCCTGTTATTATGATGTACATTTTTAATCAAGAGCTCTTTGTTGAGGATCTCATTACAAGCATGATGAGTCATTTTTAAATTCAGTTACTTCTCCATAAATTATCTTTCACTTTCCACTATTGGTAACAGTATTATAAAATTCACTTTATAAATTCTGACAGTAAAGGTCTCTGAAATGCAATTTTTACTGAGAGGTTAAATTTATTTACCTTAGTTACCTATGAACTCTTAACTTTTCCAAAAATGTGATAACTCAACATAATTTAAAAAACTTATAAAATTTTCCTAACAAAAAATGTTTGTGTTAGAGCACATTTGTTAACTTCTCCTTCTTTTTATAATATTATTAGAAATGGTTAAATTCTTAGTACTTTAAAAGAAGGCTGTAAAACTATTATTATATATTTAGTATGATCTTTCATTGAAGACTGTTTCTGGTAAACCTAACCAATGGTATATAAGATTTAATAATAATTATGATTATAAAATAGTGATAGTGTTATTGTAATTGATATTTAAAGTATAATTTTGTAGAACTACCAGTCCGAACTGTGTACAAATGTAATGGGAGGACCAAGGACCAATATTCTGATCATTATAATTATTATTAATCATTCTGTCTACTTTATTATTTATTTATTTGTAATAAATAAATAAATAAATAAATATTAATTCTTAATATTCTAACGGAGCATTGCTGCCGAGTGCCGAGTGGCAAATGCAGGCAGTTGCATGCACATTATTGAATGCCTTATTGCTGTTGTTCTTAATTAATTAAACTTTGTGCCACTCTCTAATGATACTGTTGATGGTGTTAAATTTAAGATGGTGATTCTGCTTTTGGTGGTAATGATAATGATCAATGCTAAACTTTAATTAACAAAAAAATAATAAATAAACCTAATAAAAGGATAAATTTAATACACCAAATAATTTCTATGAAAGAGTGATTATTTTAAAAAATCTTATTTTTACACAATACACTAATGAAAATTTGTTTTTAATTTTTATAATTTAGGTAGGGCCTACACAAGTCAGATCATAAATCTGCAGATGAAGAAAAATTTAGTTGTACTGTATTTAGTAACTATGGAAATGATTTGTCAGACCATCAAGCAAACCAGCACTAATTAAAAACCAGTAAGTTGTTTAAAAATTTTAATGTAGCTGGTGCTCTCCCACCACAAGCGCCATTTAATTTTCGTCATGCCAAACTCCATCCTGAAGACACCTCACTCCTATTGTAGCAGGGATTTCTTTCGCCCATTTTATAGAAGTTTCCCGACATCCTTTTTAGACAATCCCAATGAAAATTCCTTTCAGGTAGCATATGACCACTTATTCTAATAAAGTCCTCATCTGCTTAGGATGACTTCCAAGATAATGGAAATAAGGATATTTAAGTTTCAGTGATCCTATGGCCCACTTTCTGCTAATTTGTTTTCTTTAAGTTCTTCAACCCTTACTAATTTAATTTAATTTAATTAGGTTTTTCTAAATAGAGTGTCGACCAATTTCTTATTAGTTACTTTAAAATCATTTTGGATTTGTAAAACACTGAAACATTGTACAAAATATTTTACGTACTGCTCAATAATATTTTTATTTTTTAGATTGACATACTTGACATGTTTGTAAATTGACATGTTTGAATTAAAATGTTACTATTTCTATGTGTATTTTATTAAGATAGGTTTCTCAGGTTGTAAACAGTTTTGTTACTTTACTCACGAGAATACCTTTGGTTTTAACAAGGGGTAATGGGGGAAAAAGATTACTGCGCATGCGCCACTGCTTTGGTATCAGTTCAGCCAACACAACAACATACGTTATACCCTGAGCACTAACGAAGCAGTAATGAAACTTTTTGTTACTGTACACAGGAATGTATGTTTCTCAAAAACATAGTTGTACTATAATTTACAATAAAAGTGATAACTGAAAAAAATAGCTCAATATAATGTGAGAATGCGTAATGTGTTTTTATTACATTACAGTAGCATGCCAACATGTAAGGTAAAAATGAATGTGTACTGTAATAAGCATGCCTTCTAAAAGTGGCAACACTGGAAGACCAGGGGCAAGTGGAGCTATTATTAATGCTAGACATTGGAGCTCACAATGACGTGATGCACACTATAGGTAACAAAAATGCTTTAACCTAATAACCAGTAAAACACTGTAAGTCGAATGTAAGTAAGACATAGCATAACGCCATTTTTTTATTTATTATAAAGCATGGATTTTATTATTGATAAAAATGTAATTAATTTAAATTTTATCATGTCCTTACTAATCAGTATAGTACATCCTTCCAGTACATAAAACAAAATTAACACTATAATTTTTCTAACAGAACCATAATTATCATTCTTTCATAGAAGTTTTTTTATTAACTATTAATTTTAAAACTGAATAAAATGTTTTTTGTTATGTATTACATACAAAACAAATAAATAGTCCTCATGACTGCACTTAACATTAATTGAAATTACAGTGCCACTTAAGGTTAGTATTTTTTCTGAATGAGATATATTAAGGTGTGCAACCTTTTTTTCATTGTTACTTCCAAACTTGTAGTTTCAAATTTAGATACAGGCCTACTAAAATATGAGAGGCAAATGAAGTGATAGTAATTGAGGTATATTATTACTATTAATAAATTGTTTGATACATGTAAATTGTTTGACACTAGTTATTAACATGAATGTAAAATAACATTATAAGAGCGCATATCAAAACATTCTTGATAAAAAACATTCTTATGTCAGAGCAAAAGTTTTTTGGAGTAGTATGTTTATTACACACTATTTTTTTCTGAACAGTGAATTGTTTGTACTTCAGTTTATACAATATAGCATGATAATACATCTCTGAAAGGAATGAATTTTGCATAATACAATTTTTATATTGTAATGTCAAATTTCTTGTTTAATTTTTATTATTAGAATGTTAACTTCTGAAACAAGGGAATATTACGCAATGAAATGTCCCCTTTGTCAAATTTTTCTCATTTAAATTTTTTTAATTTAATATTTTGTTATGTTATTTGCACTCACACTTTGTAAATTACAATACAATTTATTTTTGTATTATATTATAACCAAGTTTATAACATAAAATGTAAATATTTTCTATTACTTTTTTTATGTTTACTTAAAAAAAAATAATTTTTTTATCTTAAATTTATTAAATAAAAAATTTTGTGTCTAAGTGAACCCAGAATTTTTTACTTTTATTTCCTTTGTTCGAAATAATAATTTTGTATATTAATGAACATATGATAGCAGATAAACTTAGAAATGAAGATTATTAAAAAATTAAATAACTTAGAAATGAATTGTAAAATGTTCTTAAAATGTGATAAAAAAATTATAATTTATCACAATAAAATAGGTTAATAAAAAAATTATGTTATGATAATTAAATTAAATAAAAAATTATCAACATTCTAAAAAAATCCAACAAGTTATAACAATAGAACTACGATCAATGAAACAAATAAATTATAAGATATTCAGATCCAAGATGTTAAAATAATCTAATACAGGAAACCTTTCAAGTGAAGTAATTAAAGTCTCCCTTTGAGATTTCAGGACTCCATTTTTGTTTCCATATTTGAAATATTTCCTTTGTATTTAAAGTGTAAAAATATTTTACATACGTTCTGTTCCTTTTATTATCGTGAATGTTATTCTTCCTGTAAGTTTATTTTATAATCTTCAAATTATAAGAGGTTTCAAAACACAAATTCCAAATTATGAACCATTCACGGTAACCATTAAGTTCACCATGATTAAGTTCATTTCATAAAATTGTATTATTTAAATGTAAGAATCTAGTAGTTACAAACATTATCTATTTCAACAGATGTTAAAAATTTCTTAATTCAAACACGTTTTATATGCACAACAAATAAATAAAAATATTTGTCAGATGAAGTGACCTATGTTTACAAATTTGTAAATTAAATCTGACAATTTTATTTTTTAAACTTAGAAAATTTTGTGCAATAAAATCTTTCCTTTGAATGTAAAAGTTCCTGTCAAAATTATTGTGGCTAATTGTTAACCACTGCAACTCATTTTCAGTAGCACAATTGTATATTTTAATCTGAAAACTTAATTTTGATGCTTTTGTTTTTACTAATTTATATTATACAATGTTTTTATTCACAACTAACCCACGACAAAAAATTATTAATAATGATTTATTTTTCAACGCATCACTATGATGCAGAATAATGATAATTGTGTACAAGGACTTTTAAGAACATCCCAATAAAATAGGAGAATTAAATCTCTCTTTATATTTAAATTCTTATAAAAACCCCTTCAACAGCTTCAAAAATACCTTCGTTTTGTCTCACTATTTTAACTAACACTATCATGCTATTTTGTTTAAACTGTAACAGTCTATTGAGTAATATAAATGGTAATCACATTCTTTATTACTTTTAAAAAGATACATTTTCTGGATATAAATTTTTGAAATAAGTCATCACTTTAATGCATTCTCAATAAAAATAAAATACTACGAAAAAAATAACAAATATTTAAATGCATTTTAAAACTTAAAAATGTTCTTCAATACATTTACTTAAATCTTGTATGAATTGAATAGTAAAAGTGTGAAATTAGAGAAGCGTGTGAATGTTATAAAAAAATATACCTTAAATTATTTTTATATTTTATGTTCAACTGTATAAAATATAAACATATATTTTTCATACTGTAATACATTCTTAAAATACAATTAGCAACATTATTTGTATAAGCTAGCTTACTGATACACATAGCGAACAAGCAGATATTTATGTAATTTTAAGTGACTATAGTAAACATGTTTCATCTGTTTTATTCTCTTGCAGTGATGTATTAGAAAAATTTATAAAACTGATCTAAGACTATTATGGAAAATATTTATTTGTATTACAGACTTTTTATGTTGTTTAAAATTATGATTTGCTTAAATTTCTTAAGTGAAATTGTAACTTCGTAACTATATAATGTATTTCATTTCAGAAACTTGTATGAGACTGCTATAATTACAATACAGAACTATATATTTACATTTATTTATTCATTATATAATAAATATCAAAATTAAGTAAATTGTCTGTTCATAAAAAGACAAGTGAAAATGTTTCTTTAAGCAATATAAATCCACAAAAGAATAGAATGAAAAAATTGAATTCTACTGAACAATAACACATAAGTTTGTTTGTCACTCTTTGATGGATTAGTATAGCTTTATTACTTCACTGTTGCCCTTATACTGAAATAAGTATATATTATTATTAATCAGGAAAAAATTTTATTAGATCAAAAAGCTTAAAAATAACAATTTTTGTTTTGCCTCAATTTAGTCTTACTTATAAAATGATAATATTATTATGTTTATAAAATTTTGATAGTAAATACGTTTCTCTGTAGGTAATGCAGTAATGCAACTGCAACATACTTTAATTATTCTTTTATCTGAACATTTTTGTTACGATAATAATTTGATGATTTTTTTTATCACAGTAGAACCTCGGAATCTAAACCTAAGAATCCAAACATTGTTTCTTATTTTCTAAAAAAAATTTCTTAAAAAGAGAATGAAAAATAACAATTATGAATCAGAAAAAAACCAATTTATTTCTGACTTTATCTAATTTTATTCCTAACTGAAAAAAGAAAACATTTGAATTGGTATTTACGAATGAATACAGCACCTTAGTTAATATAAATGACAACTGTTATCTTCTTTTGATGTAAGGAACTAAACCTCTTGACAATGTTGCACCAGCATCACAACATCTCATTAGTCAGTGAAGTGGATTGTGCTGTTATATGTAGTGCAGTGTCAGTGCATTTGTAGAATCTGTGTCTGATACCAAATGAGTCAAACGTCTTCTTCTTCTTCACTTTACTCGGGATTATCTAGATCTTAATTCTTGACTATAGAAACAATATCATCATTGCCTAAATCTTGATGACCACTTTTGTCGCTTGCAATCCATTGTTGGCAGTAGATTTACTAGGCTTATTTGCACTCAGGGATCAATTGGCTGTTATATGTAGTGTAGCACCAGTGCATTTGTAGAATCTGCGTCTGATACCAAATAAGTCAAACATCTTCTTCTTCTTCACTTTCCTCGGGATTATCTAGGTCTTGATTCTTGACTATAGAAACAATGTTGTCATTGCCTAACTCTTGATGACCATTGTTGTCGCTTGCAATCCATTGTTGGCAATAGATTTACTAGGCTTATTTGCACTCAGGAATCAATTGGATGAATAGGTCTTCCTTTTGTGCCTGAAAGAGTATTATCAAATTTCCCATAAAGTCCAAACTTTTCGGAATCCAAACAGAGATCAGCTCTAGTTAGTTCAGATTTTCAAGGTACTACTGTATTATAAAAAAATTTAAAATTTTTTTAAATTTTATGCACATCGGCTTATGTTATTTACAAAACAATATATTATTTAGTTTATTTTTTGCCTTTGTTTGACATCTTATTGATTCTCATTAACATTCATATTAACCAACAGACTTATAACAAAAAAGTGAGATTATTATACAAGTAATCCACATACTTTTTTTATTTTTGGGGTAATGGTGTGTAAATAAGCCTCGGCTTTTGCATAGGTAATGATGCGAGGTGATATAAAGATGAAGAAACACAAGATGTAACTGGGAATTAAACCCATGGCTATTAGATTAGAAGCTAGTTGCACTGACCACTACACCAACAAGTCAACCCATGTAATTTTACAAAATTACATTACTATTTCAGTATTTGAAAACAGTCCATGATGGTAATCTGACAAAGGAACAGATTGATTTGTAAGTAAGACACTGGTAAACGTAATTTTATACAAAACTTTTTCTCATTAGAAGATGTTAGAAAAGATGCTTTCCGAAAACTTGGATGTTTCTGTTGAATACAGAACTTTTTAAGTTTCATTAATTTTTTAATGTAGTTGATTTCATAGAGCAAACACTTTGAAAATTAGTACACAATTTGGACAAGCTCAATAACAAAATACTGTTTATGTATTAACAAAAGTTTTGTAGTGAGTGTTATTATAGTGTAGCACATGTATAAATGGCTGACTGCAACTGGATTTTAAAGGTTTCTTATTTAAGTGTTACACTGTATTAAATCATCTTTTGTAAATCTCAATAAGTTACATAGTATTTGGTGAAGAACAATATAGGGTATCAAGAGACCATATATTTCACATCTTTCTTTAAGACTCTGTTAGAACACTGACACATTTGTAAAGGAGCAGCAAGTGTTCTTCACCTTTATATGATAGGGAGTTTTTTTAATAACACTGCATCATGAACAATAATTAATATTTTTGTAACAGTAAGTTGCTGATTTTTATTTATTTAATGAATCGCATAAATTAAGTTATATGAACAGCTGGAGGAATAAACTACCACTTTCTTACACAAGACAGATCTGCTCGATTTCATGATTGAAATATTTACTTGCTGAATCCATTTAATTGAAGTGTAGTTTACAAATAGAAAAAATGGAGGTTCCTTTTTGCTCGGAGAATTTAAAGCAAAACAAATTATTACAAGTACAGAAAAAGTTAAAATATGATTTTCAGATAGGCTAACTAAATTTCAGAAAATTTTAAACATACAGGGTGATATTTAGTATGAAAACTCCATTATACCACATAATATGAGAAGTATTTTGGGGCAGAAAAATGTGGTTCTACTTAGTATTCAAAATTTCTACATTTTGGTGGGTTTTTAATTTTTGTCCACCATCTGGATCCACCATATTGAATTAAACCTATTTTTTTAAAAAAATAGGAAGGTAGACATATAACACAATTTTGAGTAAATAAAATCTTGAGGAAAAACATTCATGTAACCCATTTTCATGTTAACACCTTCATTATCGAGTTATAACCATTCAAAGTTGGAAAGACAGAAAAATCACGTTAACAATAAAATGAGGTGAAACATACTACTCTAACAATTTTATTGCATTTTACAATAATAGTGCATTCAAAAATAAAATTTAAACAGAGATATATCATCGATAACAACAAAAAATAACTAATTAACAACACAACAACAAATTGAAGATGATTTTGACTGCCGCCAAGTGAATATTGTGACATTATAATGCAAAAAAGACAGATGCAAATTCTTCTAATTCAATAATATCTACTTATGAGGTGAACTGTATGTTAAATGGTCATGTGAATAAGCAAAACTGTCAATATTGGAGTGATAATAATCCCAGATGGATGTTAGAAGCTCATACACAGTACCCTCAGAAAGTGAATATTTGGATGGCAATTGTTGGTCATTATATTATAGGGTCTTTTGTTTTAGATGACAGTCTTACAGGAGAAGCTTCCTGCAACTAGTTATCCAATAAGACTATACCAAATATCCAGTAAATTGGACAAGAATTAAATAATAACAAATGGTTTCAGCAAGAATGCCACCTTATTTTATTATCCATGGGCAAGGTAAATTTCAAATGAAGAATTTCCAGATCACTGGATGGGTCATAGAGAAGCCGTACATCAAAATCATGAGCCACATGTCTACCTTCCTTTTTAAAAAAATTAAGTTTGATTCAATATGGAGGACAAAAATTAAAAACCCACCAAAACGTAGACATTTAAAATTATACAACATTTTTTCTTCTTCAAAATACCTCTCATAATTATTATATGCAATGTAAATCCTCTTCAATATTTAAATAACAGGTGATAATTTATAATGAAGGTAGTTTTTTAAATTTTTTCAATTTAAATTTCATTCAAAAGACTATAAAATACATCTTAACAAATAACTTCCGTACTTGCTGGTTTCTGAAATGCAATATTAAGTTATTTTTGTTTTCTGTCTCAGTAAATACTCAATTGTATATAACCTTTTTTAAAAGATAAAATCTCTAGTTAATTTCATAACCATTAAGATATTATTATATAGAACTAACAAATAATCTAGTCAGTTCTCTCGAAAATGAACTACTAGTATATATAGTAATATTTTTCATTCTACTTTAAATTAAATAAGTTAATATCAATGTTAATAATTGTTACTTACGTTGAAAAAGATTAACTGTGAATAAAAGACGAACTTGTGTATCTGCATTTGTTAAGTCACTATGTTAACGTGAAACACCAATATTTTCACAATATTATATAAATATTATACATAACGCAATATATGAAAATGTAATTATGAATGTATGATATATAAATATATATTCTGTATATTATATAACGTAATTAAGAGAAATGTATTATTAAGAGTATTAATTATTTATATATCGTCAAATTGTATAATAAAGTTTATATTACATAGATATTAAAAATTTATCTTATTTAAATAAAACATAGTTATTTTTCAACCTAAATAATATCATATAAAGTTAACTCTATTAAAAAACATGTATTTCTAACAAAGCAGATTGGCAGAATTTCTGATTCATATTTCTTCATTTCTTTCTTCTAATGGTATTTTTTTCCTTTTTCTGAGGAATGGCATTTTGGTTGTCACTGTGTACTTGCTAAAATTATTTTTTTTAGTATTCTAACACCACTCTCAGCTTAACTATTACAATCTATTATTTTAATACCTCTAAATTTATAATTTATCCTTCATGATATATTTTAATGGTTCTAAGTAAATATTCAATAGATATAGATAAAGTAAAAAGTAAGTATTGTTTCAAAATGAAAAAAGCAAACAGTTTTGTGTTTAAAGAAAATACAAAGCTATAGCGATGAACCATTCAAATAAATGGAGTAAAAAATACAAAACTTTTAACACTTACTGAAACAAAAAGTAGAATAGTTTTTTAAGATTGAGATAACCTACATCAAATAATTTAAATACTTAATCTAATTTAAAACATGAAAAAATTTATAAAAATATAGTTCCAATCGTATTTATAAAATTTATAATCTAATGAATACCTGCCTGTCATCGTAAATTCTTTCGAAATATCAAAGTAAAATGAGGCTTCTAAATTTGTATGGCATGAGTAGGTATGGATGAGGGATTGAATTCCCTTTACACCTAGGAAATCCAATGACTGTTAACTATACATTTTAAAAAAACCAATAAAAAAAATAAAATTTATAACCACATTTTTTTTATCTTCTTTTCCTTAAGTTCTTTAGGACAAGAAAGGTTTAACACCAAAATGATTCACTTATTCTGATTATCTACAATAATGGTAAGCTTCCTGTAAGCTATACATTTCTCTCGAACTGACTTTTCTACCTTAGTTTAATGAACTGAACTGGATACTGAAAATTATTTGTATAATTACTTAAGACTGATAATACGAAATGATGTAATCTTTCTAAATTTTGTTTCGCTCTTTCAGTTGGCTTCAGCTAATCATACCATGCAGACATGTCAGCTGTAGTCCTTAGAATAAAGGTTTTTCTTCTGGTTGTAGTTTTTTTTATATTACCAATTACTATCAATCATGGCAGATGTTAGGTGCTGATTTTGTTGTCACAGCTTACACTGATCCTAGAAGTTCCTTTAACCAAATACAGTAGTAACGCTTATTGTAATCGTTCCTACACTTATTTGTTATCAATTTAGTGATAGTTTCTGTTAAATAAATAAGATTTAATCCAAGAATTAAAAGTAACTCCTAAATCATAAGTGTGTTGTGCACTATTATGCATGAATTTATTTATTCAGCTTGCTCTCCACTGTCTTTTAATGTGGGTACTTCATTAGCTAGAACTGAACTCCTTATCCCCAAAAACAAACAACTTGAGTTTGATTCATATCATGTTGTGTGAATAGAAATTCTCCTTCATTCTTGGTAGGCCTAAATATTTTACTGATACAATATTTGGCATAGTGTGGTGTGATCACTTCAAGTTGCATTTTTTGTCATGTTGAATAAAATATCAACACATGCAGCAAAAATAAAGGTGAAATTTCAATGTGTAATTTTAAAGTAAAAATTTAATTGGAAACCCTGACTGTAAAGCTACAGATGGAAGGTCCAATTGTTGGAGAAAAAGGAAAAACATTGTTTATAAGAAAATGCATGGCAAAAAAAGATTCTTATATAGAAAGAACTAAGAATTGAATACTGAATTGTCTAAAATTTTATGAAATGAGTATGTAATAGACAATGAAGTCAGTTAATTGCTATCATTCAGTTACTGTTATCAAATCAATGAAGGATATACATGATTACCAGTGAATGGTGCCTACTGTAATATAATTGGTTCACTGTTGACAAAATAATGAATCTTTTTTTATCACATTTTACAATAAAATAAAATTGAAGAGAAAGAAATAACACCGCTGAAAGATGTATATTGTTTTTATTGATTTAGTTAGCAAGCAGTTCATTCCTCCAATATAATAGTTTGTGACTGGTGCAAACACGTTACAATGATATGATGCAGCAGTTAATAAATTTATCTTTCAACAGGCTCTATTTATCATATTGTATGCCAAAAAACATAAAAGCACTCTGCATAATGGTTTCCCCAAATAGACCTTGTCCTATCTCCTATTCATACTACCCTGAACTAAACAAGATCAGAAATTTTTCACCCCATTACAAATTGAATCCAGGATCCCACACATAAAAACCAGTTTTGCTAACTCCAAAATCTTCAAATTGGTCTACTCATGGAAGATTCATTACATGTTATTTAATGTAGTGGGTTAAGTATAGATAACAAAAGATATTGCAGCCTAGAAATAATCAATAGAGAACAATCTACATATAATTTTTTTAGAATCTCTGTTTGTTTATAAAACACAGAAACATTGCCAACATAATTTAAAAAATTTCGAGAAAAACTAGAAAAATTTTCTAAAATTTTTTTATTTACTCCTCATGAATTTTTATTCCTTTTCGGTAAATTATGGAAATACAATCTGCTCTGACTTGAATACAGTAAAGAAAATATTAATTATTACATACATTTGACCAATAAAAGTAATAGTTATTTGTAAACACAAATTTAATAAGAATAAAATTTAATACCCGATTATTAAATAAAATAACTGCTGCATAAAAACTGTAATCTCAAAGCGTACATTATAGTTATTATGAGGCAAGTTGCATAAAACGATTTGTTTATTTTTTAAGTAAGGAAAATTAGATTTTAAGTATATCACTAAATACATAAGTAAGCATTATCAAAGAAGGTGCTTTTTAAAATATTAAGTTAAGCCGTCCATAAATAGTTTTACACAAATATATACATACATACAAAGAAACATACATAGTGTTGAAAACTTAAATGCTTATTTTAAGTATTAAAATATGAATAGAACTAAATTATCACTAAAAATGTATAATAATGTTGTATATCAATCTTATAAAGATGTGAAAACTAATGAATATTTGAATTAAATAAATAAATTGTATTTAATAAATAATTTCTGAAGAAATAAAGAGAATGTAAATCATATTTGTTATTATATTTCTAATAGTGATTATAATCTAGAACATCATTGATTAATGTAAAAATAAATACTTTGTATTATAAAAGAGTCTAATGTAATAAAGGTTATGTTTTGTAATACATGTTAATATACCAGTGTATTATTTTTTATACGTAGATATGCGTAATGGACAACATATTTGATTTTTTTACTACTATTTAACATTAAACTTCATGGTACATTTTTCATATTATTTTTTTATGTAACTATTTGCCCCCTCTAGTCTAGTTAATAAAAACATACATAATTTGTTTAATTTTCTTTAATTAATCTTATTTGAAAATGATTTTTGTTAGCTTTACTGAAAAATATTTGTTGTGTAAATGATCTAATTGTTTGTAAAGTGATAACATTATTACTGAATGTGGAAACTTGATAAACAAGTAAAATGACATGTAGAACATTACTATTTTATTTTCATAATAAATGAACCACAAAAGCAATTTTTGTAATTATACTTCAGGAGAAATATTTGGATTTTTATTGTTCATAATTTTTTTAACAGCAATTTTTCTACTATTGGTAGCAATAAATACTTCATTTTTATTTTAAGAACACCTCTGGCAAATCTTAAATTTTCTCTCGAGAACACAAAACTAAGTAAGTTTTGAACATTAACTATATCTAATTCAGTAAGACATTTCAAACAACCTTCCTTCTTTTTGAAATACGTTAAAACACTGTGTATTACCAGTATGCTGAAACACTCCTGTTATTAATAAATACATGATCCTGAAGTTAATAAATACTATTTCTACCTATGATAAATTGCCAAGAAAATGTTTTATTGAATAAACTGTAGAATTACAACTAGTTAAAAGGATAAATTTCCATGAGCAATAGAAACCACAAAAATTTAGATTATTTGGCTGTTCTGCTTTGTGTAGGATGACTATTCAGACTGCTTGGTACCTAAATCAAACATTAGAGAATTAGTGTCAAGTGGGCGAGTCAGGGAAGGCTTTTTGCATTTATAAATACAAATAAAATTTGTTTTTTAACAAATTGACATGTGTTAAGCCGGAGCTTAAATGCAATATGACCTATTTCAGATTTTAGTTTAGTCACAGAAAAATATTTAGCTAAGTTATCAGCTTTACAGGTCGTTACTAAAGGTCAAACAGACAAAAATCATTAATATTTTTAAAGAAAATTTAAAATAGAAAGTGTTCACACATGATTTTTACAAAAATATATGGTTCAGAATTGTATTGCAAGAAAATAGAAAGCACTGCCAATGAAATGGATGCATAAAAGTTTAAATTAATTAAATACACCTTATTATAGTTAAATGTGAGATTATAAAATAAAATAGTATTTGCTCTTCAAAACAGACAAATCTGTCAAAAAAAAATCTTTCTGTATAGTAAGATTTGTCTTTCTGTAGAAAAGAAATAGAAGTTAGTAATGTTGGGTATTGGATTCAGTTTGTTAATTTTGTGTGTATTTAAAAAAAAAATTAGTACAATATTTAATATTATTTTATCTGAATGAAACAACTGGACAATTTTTGCTAGTTGTTTTTGTTTAGAAATATTAATTTTAAAAAACAATTTTTTTAACATGTTATTATACATATTTATGCACATCTTGAATTTAGTAAGTTGTAATTATTTAATATTTTATTTGTTACATAAAGTACATTTTCCAGCTCTGACAATATTACAAGAGTACTTAACAATACGATCAATCGAGTTAAAATTTATATATATACAATATAATATTTTTATTACTAATAAAAAAAATAATTTTATAGCATTAAAACTTATTTGTTGCAATTTCATTTTGTGGTTAATTTATTTTAATAAATTAAATCTGTGGAAATTATATTCAAGCTATTTTAGTTTTATAGTTGATACCTTACTTTAATTAAAAAATTTAATCAAAGTATAATTTTTTCCTCAATTAAAAAAAAGTATAATTTTTTTTGTTAGTTTATAAAGGAGAGAAGAGCTTAGAAAATTTTTACTACATAGATAGTGTTATGAACATATTGAGATCGGTAATATTTAGTGAAATTGTTATAAATAATTAATTATGTAATCTTTTAAAAATTATATTTATATTATAATTAATAATTATTATTATTAGTTATTTCTAGATAGTTATAGTTAAATATTATTAAATTTTTAATTATAAATAAATTCAGACAGTTGTGAGCATCTTAAAAATAAATAAATCCTAACCTATTTAAACTTCTAACCTGTTCCTTATCACGTTGAACCCTTATTATCATCATCATTATGATTATTAAATAATGAATAAGACATTACTTAATTTAAATAGTAATAATTAATATTAATTGTTGATTAATTATAAATCCACATGTGGATAGACTTTATTAATATATTATGTAGTATAAGCTTTACTGATTTTTACTACTTATATTCATTTTTCATGAAAAATCACTGAAAAAAGGAAACGAAAGAACTATTATTGATAAATTTATTTGTAATTATTATAAAGTTATCTACTAACATTATCACGAATGACCAATTTGAATTAGTGTATTAATAATTACGCGTATATTTAACATTTTAAAATCAGTAAAACATTTGTTATTTCTTGTGATAAGAAATTTAAACTTTGTAACTTTAAAAAGTTGTTTATAAATAATTTAAGAATCGGTAATAACTAGTATTATAATAAATATTGTAAAAAATTATTACTACTGTTGCCATTATTAATTATGTATCGATTGATATTTATCAAAATAAATATATTGTTTTATATCAGATCTTTATGCCAAACCACATGTAGTGGAGAAATGGTGTAATAGTGTCACATTCTTAGTATATAGAAAAAATAATTTTGTTAGTATTATAGTAAGAGCGATACTTGTTTTATATTGTATTATAAGTTAGCATTTCTCTACAAATAGATTTATTTAGTTTAAAATAGATTTTTAAAAAACTTAAGATTTGAAGTACTGTTCGAATCAAAATGAAAACATTTGAATTACTGTTCATTAAAAACACTCTTCCTTTTCATAGTTATCTGGTGGATTCCATACAACAAAGAATACAGATAAAGTTAATAATCCATTAAACATTTATTCTACAAATTTTTAATAAAGTCATTATTATTTCTCACCAATTTAGTAATTATAAATCAGGATAACAAGCGTAGTGGTTACTGTACCTATTAAAATACTGTTACAACTCATAATATCATATACTTACCCTAAACCATAAACTCATTGAAATATCAATTAATAATTACATATCTGACAAAATTAAAAACTTTTTTTAGCAGCAACCATGGAGCTTATAATGTTGAACGAACAGTGCTTCAATAAAACTTATTTTCTAACAAAATTTTAAAAAGTTAAAACTAAAAATTTTAATTATTTTTTTGTACTAATTAGGTGAGCTAAAAGTCATTATAATTACTTACAGTAGTATTATTTTCTCAAAAAAAAATTAAAAAATTAAAAATAATAAAATTAGGTATTGAGATGTGTATCCTTTTTAACTATAAATTAATATAGATAAAATTATAAAAGGCCATCAAATTATGGGCAGATGAATTGTTACAGTTAAACCAGTCACAAGCAGAAATGTAGAGTCTACGGTTTTAACAGTTTTTTTACTGAAGAAATACAGCAACAATTAAACAACAAATCATTATGTTTTCATAATTAATGGGTGTTTTATTAAGGAAGCAACCCTGATTATAAGAAGGTAGAAGTAATACATCGGTAAATTTTCTGTCCCCCAATTGGTATGTCGGTAACAGTGTACTCAAGGCCAACTACCTAAGCTAAGACAGTTAAAATGTTCCAGTCAAGCATTAGTGTGGTGACAACAGTCGTTTCGTTATATTGTGTCAGCAATGGTTTTTTCCGAGGAACGCAAACCTATTCTCAGATTAAGATTAAGAACGCAACCCTATGTTAAAAGCCACAATCTACTTATTTTTATTTTCCATACTTTACAAATTATTAATTAAACTAAATTATTATTTTACAAATGAATAGCAAATTGCAATAAATTTAACCTTTTATGTTTACAGTAGATGTTCGAAGTGATTTCCTGCAACTTCAATACAGATACGAATTCGTTTAATGACAGTTGCAGCAACTTTTCTTAAAGTTTGTTACTAATGCTTGAAATCGCACTTGTAATGTTAGTTTTTAAAACATCGATCATATGAGGGTTGTTTTTGTAAACTTCACCTTTTAAAGAACCCCATAGGAAAAAGTCTGCTGGTGTTAGATCTGGGGATCTTGGAGGCCACAAATCTTTTGATACTAAGCGGTGATTAAAAAATTCCCGTAGCATTGCTAGCGTTTCATTTGCAGTATGACATGTAGCGTTGTCCTGTTGAAACCAACAATTTCGGTCATCCAAATTCAACAATGAAATGAACTGTTGGATTAAATCACTATAAACTACACTGTCTACAGTACTGTCAAAAAATAACGACCCTATTATACGGCGGCAGGAAATTGCACACCAAACACCAATTTTACGTGAGTGCAATGCTTTTTCATGGAAAGCATGAGCATTTGTTGCACTCCATATTGTACAGTTTTGACTATTCACACAGCCATCTAAATGAAACCAAGCCTCATCACTAAAATAAAAATGATCCAAAAATTGAATACTATTTTCTTCAACCAAAGATCGAAACCACCGACAATATTGTAATAGTTTCTGATGGTCTGTAGCTTTCAGTTCATGAGTTACGCCATCGCGATAAGGATGCAAATGTAACTTTTTCGTAGCTCTGAAAACAGTAGTTAATATTAGCCCAGCTTGCAACGATAATCTTCTAAGCGATTTTTTAGGTGATTGAGTCAAATGATTTTTCATATCTTTGAGAACTTCCGCGGTTAACTTTGTTGGCTGGCGAGATGGTTTCTCATCGAGTACACTCCCAGTTCTACGGAATTTATTTATGAAACGCAATATTGACGATTTATTTGGAATGGCAGAACGGGGAAATTTCAACTGAAACTTATCTTGCACACATTTGTAAGATTTACTCGGTATGTAAGTCTCTAAAATAAACACGCGTTCTTCCTTGGAAAAAACCATTGCTGACACAATATAATGAAACGACTGTTGTCACCACACTAATGCTTGACTGGAACATTTTAACTGTCTTAGTAGTTGGCCTTGAGTACACTGTTGCCAACATACCAATTGGGGGACAGAAAATTTACCGATGTATTACTTCTATCTTCTCATAATCAGGGTTGCGTCCTTAATAAAACACCTGTTATTTTAAGTCTATAGTGGTCACAAGTCCAGTGGGGTTGAAAATTGTGTAAATGTTACACATAATTTTTAGACCCTTAACTAGGAATCAACTGGAACCTTCAGCTTAACCCAAGGGCATGCTACCATCTGCATTTACAGTCAACAAATTAATCACAATTTGGAATCTTTTATGAAATAGCAGAATTGTTTTTCTCCTTATATTTCATTAAAAAAATCTTATTTCATTTAAAAAAAGTTAGATCTTAGGTTAGCTGACAATATTTTATAAAATTTTTCAATTTTCAAAAAATGAGATGAAGACACAACACTGACTGGTTAAAATCTTCTTCACAATGATGGCCATAAGCAGCAATTTTTATACTCCCACCCCAAAAATGAGAGGCCTCAATTATTTTAAATTATTTAGTAACATTTGTATTAGGTAATATTATTAGGTACTCATTTTTTAAAAGATCTATCTTTATAAGCAGCTAGTTTTTATTGCCTTAACATAAGGCTGCCTCTGCTTCTTTGGTATTCTGCCACAAATCTTAGTAACCATGAACCATATAGAAAGTAAATCAGTTTAAATAGGTAGGTTTAAAATATGGTATTTTTGTTTTAATAATGTCAAGTGTCTTTTATTATATATTGATAGAACGGATTATGATTATGAGTCAGACATTAACTGTAATAATAATCTCTAGGTCAGCTTTGGAAAATTTTGATTAACTCAGTACTCATTTGTTTTAAATTTAATATAGAATAAGTTTAGAAATACAGTTTTAATTTGTGATTAAATTATTATACCCACCTTGGTTTAACTTCTTTTAATTGTTTTGAAATGAAATAGTGCTCCATATAAAATGTGATTTGTTCTTGTGAATTTGGCTTACAATGAAACTTTGTTAAGTCAGTCCTTTTTAACTTAGATCTCCAGATTACCAGGACTAATGTAGGAAGAAAATTGAGAAGTAATAAAAATTAGAAGTTGATGAAACCTTGTTCATTAATCAGAGATAGCTAAAACTTCCAAATAGACCTTTTTGAAAATAAAAACTCATTTTGTTTGAGTTTCATAGAGATTCCTTAATTAACTTGCATACTATTCATTGTTGTTTGATGGATGTTTGTTTGTATGCATTTCAACTGTTTATTTCCAATTTTGTTAAATAAGGATATTTTCTGTATGTTATGTTTTGTTTATTTTCCCATGTTCTCCAGGCAACCTAGATTTTTGTTATCCTGAATTAGCTCTAATTTTTATTGAACCGACTTAACAAGTTTCAACTGTACATAGTTAAAGAAATGAAGTTGCAGTAAAAAATAAATACATTAGTTTTGGTTTTAATTTTAATATTTCTTTTATTTAGAAAAGAAAATAGCCTATGTGTAGAAAATCAAATGGTTGAAATCAGAAGCCATAGATAATGGTAATTTACTTGTATGATGTGTGTGTATGTGCGTTATTTCTTGTATATTCCTTACTTTTTAAATAGCATTAAAGATAATATTTTGTGATAAAGAAACTGTAAGACCAAATATGTATGTTATTATGGTTATTAATTTCATATCATGTATTTAATCACATTAAGTTATTAGTGATAATAGTGGCTGAAATTTAACAGAATTTTAAGATAAAGAAACAAAAAATACAAAGTGATAGATTTATTTATGCCAGCTGTTTTACTTGGAAAGTACAAGCTGTTTGAAAAAAGTTAAAGAACAAAATCCCAGAATTTTTACGCTCTATTGATGGGTTTATAAATAGGTGGTATTAAAATTTTAATAACATGAGTCATCTTTCCTATACAGCAGCCAACCAATATGTTTTAGAGGAAAGGAATGCCTGCTTTTTGTTGTGGTTTTAAGTTTTCATATTTTTAATTTTTTACTTATGTACATCTGTTCATAAACCTCACCATTTTGATGGTACAACCCACTAAGATTTTGAAATTTAAGCCTTCAGCATGTTTCATGGGTATGTTTGATTATTCCCTTGCCTCACTATGTTATGTATCTCAGACAGACTTGTATGTTAATTATTAAAACAGATCAGTGAATAAGTTGAAAGAATTAATAAAAATGTGCATATTGGGAATAAGATTCATAAAATAAATTTTTATTGGTGGCTATTAAATAAAATAATTCTGAACAGTTAAACACTTTCTTTATACAAATAATTTGGATTATTGAAACCACCTTTTCAAGCAAAGAATGTTATACTTAAAAATAACTATTAGTAGTCACAGACAGTCTGTGAAATTTGAGATAATCCTCAGCAGCAATGATTTCCAATATCATTAGAGTTTGTTACCAATATGCAAAGATTGTACTGGGGTCCTTTAGTAGGTAATCATGATTTAGTACTCTTCACACACTTTGTGCTATTTGTTTCTGAACAGATATTATTATGTAGACCACAGCTGCAATGATTGAACTATTTTTTCTAACAATCTGCAGCAAAGAAGTAAAACATTTTATAAGTAGTTCAGCTGAAATTGAACCTTTCTGAGAGAGAAACCTTTCAAGAGAAAATTAAGTTTTGTTAATGCCATGAATTACTCTTCCCTGTAAGAAATTCCGGCCCGTTGGCGTAGTGGTTAGCTCAACTGGCTTCTATGCTCGGGTCCCGGGTTCGATTCCCGGTCAGGTCTGGCATTTTTTTCATCGCTCAGTTTCATTATCATCATTATCCACCGCCTAAATTAGCAGAAATTGCAGAACAATCAGACATAAATCCAAAAAATATATATAAGAAATTCCCTACTTAGAAATAATAAGATTAAGTTTAAGTAAAATGTGGAGGTAACAAAAATAATCAAATGCATCTATGAAAACTAGTTTAATCTAAAATTTTCAAACTTTGGTGGCTTATAGCTCTGACATGGTAAGGTTTATGAAAAATGTTGCAAGAAGAAAAAAAGCTCTAGAACGATGAATTTTACCATAAAAAGTAGACATTTCTTTTTTTTTTTAAAT
Organism: Catonia carolina; assembly: GCA_035578175.1. NCBI lineage: Eukaryota > Metazoa > Arthropoda > Insecta > Hemiptera > Achilidae > Catonia > Catonia carolina. Next base: position 121,940,037 of record JAQMRL010000001.1, on the reverse strand, counting down.
AGTTGGCTGCCATATTTGACAAATGGCTGGCAGTACTAAAACTCAGTACCACTAATTAACCTTTAACTGACACCATATGTGTGGGAGATGTACACAGAATGTTTTTCTGTGTTGTGTTTTTGTAAGTGCCTAAATTAGCTACTTTGAACTCAAAATGGACTCTGATATACCTAGCCCATCACATGAAAGACCTGTTGTGAACACAGTAGCTGTCAATATTGATAATTTTGTACACAAACTTTAAGAGATTATGTGTACAATGTTTGGAAGAACAGTCAGAACCTGATCCATACAATTCAGACTAACAAAAGTGATCATGAATCTAAATCTGAGCATGAGATTAAAGAAAATGATGGCATTTACCAAGAATCATCTGCCGAGGATGCTTTCAATTCATGAAGACTTTGGCAAACAGTTTGACTCACTCCCTTATGGCATGCAGAATGGAAACCATAAGAAATTTGCCTAGGGATCTAGTTTTTTCAATGAAGGGGATTTACTGGCAGACCTAGATGTCCCAGAATTCTTTGAAATTAAGAAAATGTGTTCTACCTGTCCCTTACAGCTAAAAAGAAGAACGAAGTACCCTTGCCAGCAGTGTAGAGCAGCAATCTGCCTGGAATGCTCAAAGAAGGTTTGCAAAAACTGTTTAAAAAACTGATTTAAATGGACTTTAATGAACTAAATTCCATAAAACTGTGAGTTATTATTCAATTTTACATCTGTATTTATAAATATGGCTTGTTGTGATTTTTCTTTCTTAAAAATTATCTTTTGAAATGTACACCTACTAATATTTGCAAAAAAAATAATTTTAAATTTTAGTTTTGATATGGAAAAGCTAATGTTTTTTAAATAGTAACTTTTTTGTAAACATTTTTAGAGCATACGTATGTTGGGAAATTATTAATATTCATATTTAATCATTAAACTGTGTTTATACCATTTTAAAGTATTAATTTAACCCAAAATATATAAAAGCGATTCTCAGATGTATGGTGTTTGCTAAGTGACTTTTTCACTTGGTGTTAATTAAGGGTTGGTAAAATACATATAGTCTACAAGTGTTGCTTTTTTCTTTTCTTTTTAAATCAAACATCTTCTGAGTAAAACAGCTGGCACACACGTATCAATCACCAGTAAATTGTATAAAGTCAAAAATGTGGTCTGATATTGTATACCATTTTAAGACATTAATTTCAGAAACATTTCATAAATATCATAGGGAAACTGGAAGTTCGGTGTTAATACTGAAATATTTTAATAAAGCTATCCTTTAAGAAAATTAACTCTATGGTGTTATTACTTAGTAGTTGAAAAAGATTGGTTGGAGCTAGACTGAGGTTCCAAAGAGATGATTTAGATTTTAGTCAAATTTCTTCTAAATAATATTTAGAAGATCTTTGGACTATAATTATAGTTCAAAAAAGAGTATGCATATTAGAAAAATGAGCAATATAATTTTTATTCTCGTGTTCGTCTTCGTTTTATTCTTTATGGTTATTCTTGTGTTTCATGAGTATTTTTATTGCACAGCGAAAGGTCTGAAGACATAATTATATTGAAGACCTATAAATTATTTTGTTCTGTTGGTGTGTGTATAGCTCAGTTAGTCCTAGATTACCAGGCTCTGACAAGTTATGCCGTATCAGTCTTGTTCTTCCCAGTTCTAAAATGAAAAATATAACAGTCCTACTAGGGCTCAAACTCGTACCTTTTGATCCAGAGGTAGAGATTAATTTGCTGTGCTATCCCCACTCAATATTATTCTAGTTTTTACAATAAATAATTTATTGATTATTATATTAGGTATTGTATGAAATGCAGTCTTTCTCTGACTAAAAGAAGTCTGTGGTGCAACAATTCAAAACAAAGCAAAAAGCATTTTTTAGCACATCAAATTAAAAGTACATGATATAGTAGGCTATTATTATAGTACATAAAGTACAAATATTATAATTATAATATTATTTGCAGTAAATATTATCTGTACTTATACTATTTTACTTTGTTGCAAGTTCAGTAGTAGGTTGAATGTCTGTGTTTGAACCATGAGAAAAGCAATACAGTAGACTCACTGCTTTGATAATTCTTGCAATTAACAAATTTGTTTCTAATTTTATAGCCTAATTAAACACAAATAAGAAAGAGAATATATTTTGCTTGAATTGAATTAGTTAGGCCAGAATTAATGATTTCTGGAATGTTTTACATGCAATGATCCACATATTAGGTACATCTAAATAAATTATTCCCACCTTTTAATGACTATTCATAAAAGAATCTTAAGAACAACATACCCTATTTACCCACAGAACCTGCAAAACTGTTTTCTACATGTTCTGAAATAACTGGAAAACAGTGTGCACTATTTAAGTTAACAACCAGCAAAACTAAATTTATATTCCAAGTCAGGGTTTTGTGTTAGTTTCATTTCAGCTGTTACAGAAAATGTTATCTCAGAACTTTATTATTTTAAACACGTAAATATTTATTTAATCAAGTCATTTCTGTTCTCATAAAACATTTACATCTCAAAAGAGGAGTTAATAGTACATTTCTCTTGTAAACCAAAGTTACTGAGTTACAGACAGGAAACTGATACACCACAATGATATCTGCCATGGTTAAGAGTAGGAAGTTTGAAATTTTGAATCGGAAAATTTTTTAAATTACTGAAGATGTGTACAAGATACATGAGAGCGCTTTAAACATTGGTAAGTGTTTACTGTTACTGTATTCTCTGGTGGTTTAGAAATATATATTTCAACATAGTGTATCACATATGATATTGGGGTGGTAAAATAATAATTATGTTTTATGTTCACTGATGTCACAACTACCATGCAGTCAATACAACAAGAACGATTACCAAAATTTTAAATGACTTTCAACCATTGAATCAGTGGGGGTTATAGTAAACTACTGTCATTACTTAGACAAATCCCAACAAAATGAAATTGGATATAACTTTTTTGAGTTTATTCAGAGTTGCATCAACTACTTGATCATTAATTGATTGGTTTTTATACAGTGTTGGTGAGTTATGTCATAATTTTTCACACCCAGCCTGGGATTCAAACCTGAGTCCTTTAATTTTGGTGCTCAGTGTAATCTAGCACTGTAAACCTGTGCTATGTCATGGGCGTGGCCAAGATATAAATTTATATTCCTCATGATTCTACAATCACTTTTTTAATACTATTTTGATAATATTTTTCAAAAACCTAGCTGAGAAAACATATATTGAATAAATGGAACAATATCACTGCAGCCACCATTATCAGTTAGTTATTTATATTTTCTTTTATTTAAAATCTTAATATATTATGTTGATTTACAATGTTTCCACAATAATTTTATTTTAAGTGATGATACTACAGCAGTGTAATTTGTATTACATTAAATACTTATTTTAAAAACATAGCTTAAGTTTTTTCTATGTATATACATATTTTTAATTTTAGTACAAAATATGGTCACATTGTTTTTTCCAATTTAATTTATTTTTATTTAATTTGTAGTGATTGCTTTTCATTGTTTGGTTTGTATGAAACTGTGTAAATTTATGACTAAATTTGGCTACCTATTGTTCTTAAAAAAAAATAATTCATTAAGAAAAATTCAAAAGTTTACTCATATTTTAAACAGATGATTAAAATATTCTGTCATGTTCCTAGAAAAATGTGATTTAATGTTTTGATTCTGGTAGTTTAAAATTATCCATAAATTTACAATTTCATTCACAAAAGTAAATCATAACAATGTAGATATAACATACAAATGCTGATTTAATTTAAATGGTAAGTGTAGTAGGATTCCTGGTAGAGCAGCCAAGTTAAATAGTAACCTACCTGTAAGTTCAATTTACACGTAATGTGAACACTACAGCTGAGGACTTTTTGGAGCCATGTTTCATCTTGATAAATTACAAGCCAAAATTATGCACACCAGCAAATGAGTGACAAACATTACTGGCATTTAAAACAAAATTTAGAACACATAACAGTAATTTGTACTAAAAGTGGTCAATGTTTTGTTTTTAATGAAATACCTTTTTAATAAAAGTGATTCGTAATTTTTAATCAATTGTCAATTCACAGCTAAAAAATTAAAATCAGTAGTAATATACCTTAAATCTCCTAGATTAAATTTCTCCTAATATATGACAGAATAGCAGTGATTAATTCTTTTTGTTGCTGCTGTCAAAGGCCGGACAAATGTAATGTTAAATAATTTTTGTTTGGTTTAGACAAAAATTTCAACAACCTGATTTGTTTTGTCATTCTTAGAATAATATTAAAATTTGTTTATCAGTTTTTTATCCACAATTTTCTACGTAGCCTAATAATACAAAAAAATACATGCACAAACACGTGACAAAAAGTACTAAAAGCCTGTATATAATAAGATACTAAACAATTACACGTAGTCAACTAATATTATTAACAAGGTGTTTTCTATGCTCGTGTACAAAATCAAAATATAAAGAAAATCCAGTGCAAAATTATTACACAACTTTCTCATACCCATGTGCATGATGATTATTGTACATTCTGATGTTTTGAATGATTTTAATAGAAAGCAGAAAATTATGACAAAACAAACTGCCTTAATTGAGAAGATTATTATCATAGGTAAGGCATTTTTAAAATTTTCTCAAACTATTTCAGCAAAAATGCACTATTTTTTTAAAAACCCATAGTTTAAAAAATAATTTTCCTTATAACAGTTCTGCCAAATATTTTTAGAAATTATTTTTACCAACTTTTTAGACTATGAACATTGTAGCTAATGGCAGACATTTAATCTTGATTGTAGAAACAGTTTATGAGAACATCTCAAAGACTTGAAATGATACAGAAATAAAGTGTAACTTCCCTGGCCTAATATCTTATATATTACTTTTCATCATCTGCATTAATATGCAAAACAGTCAGACTTAAAACAAAAAATACTAGGTGATCAAACCACTGCCATATAAAATGTATTGTAATTATTTAAGTGATTATTTAGCATCATAGCAGGGAATCCATATGATTTAATGAGCTTTTAAAATACTTTTAATATTTACATTTTTTACTCCTTTCTTTTTCTTTAACTTCTTACGTGCACGTTCGCGATGAAGCAAATTTTTTTTGCATTCTTGACAAACAAATTATGCAGACAATCATGTTGCATAATGATTGTGCAACATGCAACTCAGACCCTCAAACTAAAATTCTGGCGACATGTTGTAAGGGGTGTTTTTTTATACACCATAATACATACACCAACACCTACAATTAATTACTTCTCAAGGAAGATGGAGATCACACAATAAAACACTGGTATATATATATATATATCAATAGATTTAAAAAATTTAGTTAATATATATGGTAATATAATATATATAATATATATATATATATTATAAAATTATATATTATATATATTTATAAAAATTACTAAATTTTTTAAATCTATTAAAAAATTTAGTTAATATATATGGTAATATAATATATATAATATATATATATATATTATAAAATTATATATTATATATATTTATAAAAATTACTAAATTTTTTAAATCTACCGCAATACTTAATAAATTTGAGTTATGCAACACATCTACTCATTTCGCAAACTCGGAATGCACTCCTCTTTTCCCTTCGTTACTCACACAACAACCCCACATACATACTACCAACATAAAGCATTGAATTTAGAGAATTATAATTAATTACATAATACAGTCAAAATTATTTCTAACAAACTCTGCCTTAACAATTTAATACCCAGTGCAACTACAAGGTCTTTCTGTATTGTATTTAGGCTCTCAGAAAATACTTTCAAATTACATTTTAATTTAATAAGATTTATGAACTTAATCTCTAAACCTGAAATTCGTACAAAATTTTGAAAAAATGGAACCTTGTGAGAAATTACACAAGAAATTACAAAACACTGCATATAAAATTTTCAGTAATAAAAAGCAATGTGGCCAAAAACATGTAAATAAAGTTACTTTTTATTTCTTCAACACTAGATTGTTTCTGTGAATAAAAAGAAAAAGTAATATCATGTGTGAGAATGCTATTTTAAATAGCACTATTAATTTATAAATTCCCCGTAAGACAAATTGTGTAAATATTTTATTGTTATAACAAATAGTTGATTTTAGATATACAACCTGTATATTGAGACAAGAAAAGAAAATTATTATTTTATTATCATAAAAAATACTGTTTATTTTTTATATATAATTTAACCTTCCAGTAGTCGTGTTAAACCTCACAGGTGCCAAGCACAGTTTTTGTAATATTTTAGAATAAGTATAAAATCTATCTGCTCAACCAACCAGCTACGCTCCCCAGTCAGTCAATAATACTCATCAGTTCCAGTTTGACTATTGAATTTTTTACATGCTTCCTAAGATCAGAATTTATCACCTCGCAGGTGCATGTGTCCATAATATAATTTTTATCTTGTTATATATTTTGATAGATTCTTTAGTTATTCGTAATTACTTTCAGCTATGTATAATACTGTATCAGTCTGTTTCATTCACATATCAACAATAACTCATTTTTTTAAAATCATTCTGTGAAACTAAGGTGTGATCATTTCATTCGGTGAGTGTTATCTTCTAACGTTAGACTGCCAAGAAGCCTTCATGAAAGATTTATGGAGGTTGCAAACACAATCACAGTTGCAGCTACAAGCTCTCGAAAACAATAGCATAGGCAAAAAAAGGAGAAAAGGCCAACCATGTCTTAATGAAAGCAAGGAAGAACATAAAGTACGTGTGAATTTATAGTGAAAAATGTTTGTGCTTGAGTAATGTAGTGGTTGTTTGTGTAGACTAAAACTATTTATAAAAAATAAATAATGAGGTTGATTTCTAATAAGTCTTAACGTATTAAAGTTTAAATAATATTTTATTAAATGGTTTTGTTTGTTTCTTTAATAATTTTGATTCATAATATAGGGTTATTGGTATTTTTTTACCTTGTATAAATGTTAACATATTTTATTAATAACATTCTTACATCTCAAGTATTTCAGAGTTTGTTTTTTATTATTCCTTGAAAACAAAAACTATTAATGATTAAAAAAGCATTAATATTTATATTTAGTAAGAGTGCACCTGTCAGGTGGGATGCTACCAATAATGTTCCTGAATTGATACAATTACTGTAAGGTTAAATAAATAATCCTATCATTACAAAAACATATAATACTTAGATAGTAAACTGGTTGTCTTCATCTAAAAGAATTTGATAGATTATTAAATATATTTTAAAAATTTGTTATAGTTCCAAAACCAAAGTTTTAAAAATTTATAAATAAATTATATTAAACTAACCATCTCATAAAGATTATAATTACAATACTTAAAATTTTTACTACAAATTAATATTACCATTATATCAAATAAATTTTTAAAACTGATGAATTTATTTAGTTTTAATATTACTATACTGTAGAAAGCAAAAAACAAAGATTTACATTTAAGACGCTTATGCACGATACATAACAATATAGTTTTATGTAAATTTAATGAATTCTTATATAATAATGTACAGTAAATTAAATTTATTAATAATTAATGACAGGAAAGTTCATATTTATAATAAATAAATGAGGTTAGAATAATAGTTGATATTATAATTTCTGCAAATTATCAGAGTTAATTTTTAAAAAATTAAAATTGTTATATTTAGATGGGAAAAGATGAGAAAATATATTGCTTGTTTATTAATTAATTTATGTTATTATTTATTTACTTATTATAAAAATGTTTTTAATAAATACATAAAGTATTTGCACCTGTTATATTAAACATATTCTTTCCAATTTTCCTCACATTTTTTACCTTCTGATTAAAGTGTGGGCAATCTAAAAGATACGTCTACAATTCAAAAATTATTAATCTTTAAAATGAATTAGTAATACATGGTTATTTTTACAATGCAATTTATTCAAATGGAAACATGATGGAAATAATGTTTTAAACTGATGCCTGGCTATTTATGAAGGCTGTTTTCAATTTGATTTTCTAGAAGTACACACTTTTTATAATATTGAGAGGTTCTCAATAACAAGTCAATACACAGGTGTAATGTAAACAGGAATATTTTACAATGAAAAAACAAAGTTCTGCAACAGCTTGAGTACTAGATCAGTTCACTTAAATTAGTTTCAATTCACACTCTAATCACTGTTAGAGTGATAATTTTTTGAGACAGCTAAACTAAGAATACAATACACTAATAGTTGACTAAACTCTTTGCCTTCATTCAAACCATCTTAAAAAGTTCTATTCAAAAAGTGAATGGCTCCGCCGAACAACGTTGCAAGTGACAAAAAAGTAATTTTTCAAAAATCGAAAAAACCTGTTTTTTTAATGTAGACGTGGTTTAAATTGGCGGTTTCATTTTAAAACTATGCATTGTTATCGAATAATATTAACTAGAAGTGGAAATATTATGTTGATGCCATTTTAACCTGAGAAAATGAGATCATTAATGCATTTCGTTTACGTACAATGTTGCAAGCGCCGTCGCTTGCAACGTTTTTTTTTTCGATAGGTGTATTTAACACTGATTGGAATCGGGGTAGAATATTAACGTACAACAGTTTTAAATACGAGTTTTATTGAAAAAATAAATATAAATATAAATTATTAATATTTTTATTTATTTAGGATTAATATGAGTATAAGTATTAATAGTGCATGCAAATACACATCAGTTGCAACGTTGTTCCACTTACCTCTTCAGGTGAAAGTTTTCCAGGCACAGGCCGATTTATTTTTGAAATATATGGATTTCCAGCATCTCTTGACCGTTTACGGTACTTTTCTTTCCACTCAGCCACATTCACGTTCCTCCTTTTACCGTTGTTTAGACGTTTTTGGTCACCAGGTGAGAGAACAACACAAGACGTAGACGCCATCCTGTCGGTTGCAACCTTGTTCTGAGCGAGTCGACCTGTTTCCCGCTCATTCAACCAGCTGTTTAAGGCTGTTAAACTTAAAAATACTAGAAAAGAAATATCCCACGTAGTGGGGAAAGCAGCTTGCAACGTTGTTCTGTTAAAAACTTAGTTTCACAAAAAATGTCGCTTGCAACGTTGTTCGGCGGAGCCATTCAAGTGATTTCGTAATAATCTTGTGGGAAAAAAGTAAGAGCTCTTGATGGAATTAGAGGAATCCTTAAGAAAACAGTTAACCAGTCAGTAGATTAAACTACTGTTTTATTAACAAGGTCAATTTTTTGCACTTTTATAGGCATTTGATTTTCCCCGATTTCTCTACCAGGTGATTATAATCACGTGATACTTAGGATAGTATGGTTGTAATGTTAAAAGCTCCGTCTTTAATTCACCCTTTTTAGCAAATATTGAGAAAATGTCATAGGTACACTTTAAATATTAATATCACTGGCTTGTATAAAAGCAAATAAACAAAAATATATTTACTATTATAGATAAAAACCAATATCATAATTATTAGAGTGATCCTTACATACCACAACTACAGGCATGCATAAAAATCATAACTTAATAAAGGCTTTTTTACAATAGAATTTGGTTTTTGTATACAATAAAAAATAGAAACCAAATCAAGAAAAATCAAAAGCCAGTCAAAAATTTGAAATGCTGATGTTCTTACAGTTAATTATACTAACTGTAACTATTAACTAATTAGCGTAACTAATTTAATAATAATTATTAACTGGTTTTGTTCAGTGCCAATTTAATTTATAATTAGAGTTAATTATAATTAATTTTATAATAATCAAATTGTTTTGTTCAGTACCGGTTTCAAATTAACTTGTTTGAACTGTAGTAGTATTAGTTACTGCTGATAGATTTTAATTTATCAATATCACTGATACATTTCACCCTCTATTTTTAGTAAATTCAATCATGTCTAAATGGTGATGTGGTGGTGGATAATTCTGATCAAAATTTTTGTGATGTTAAACTAAACTTAAACATGAACCAAAATAAAGCTACATATTACAAAAGAAATTAATCAATTTTAGAAATACGTAATTGATTCGATTGATACAGGTAAAATCAATTGAATTCATGTTTATTATTAGACTATTAGAAAGAAATTAAATGAGTCTCATCTCTAAAGCTACAAAAGTCTAATTAGATATTGCTAGAAACTGAAGCTAAATAGAAGCAATTGGACAATTTTCACATTTCAACTTGCTACTAACAAATTTTTTTGTGTAGTTCTTGGAGTACCATACAATTTCTCTTGATGATCTAGAGACAGAGATTGAATGTCATGGATACAAGGTGTTACAGATTTATACTATTAGGCAAAGAATTAGCCAAAGATATTAACTGTTTAATATCATTTTTATAACTTTTGAATCAAGTAAAAAAGCGAAAATATTTCAGAATCAAGTTGCATTTAACTGGAGAAAATCTTGTTTGAACTGTAAATAAAAATAAATATAGTACAATATCAACAGTATGGCCACTCAAAAACTTATCATCTTGGCTAAGTGTGGGCTGAAAAACCTGAAAAAAAATCCAAAAATAGACAATACAACTCTGGCAAGACACATTTTGTGTACAGGTACATAGTACCTAGCAAGCTACAAAAGTTTTTCAGGGTATTTAAAGAAATTCAGCTGCTAAAGTTCACCAATAAAATATTTCAACCACAGCATCCAAACCAACAACAGTCTTAAGTGGTTATAGAGGTCTTAAGTGTGATAAAATTAACTTTTAAAATACAACAAACATTTTCATACTATAAGTTAACCCACCGGGTTGGTCTAGAGGTAAAGTCATTGCCAAAATCAGCTGTTTAACAGCTGATTTTTGGAGACAAAGGTTCCCGGTTCAAATCCTAGTAAAGGTAGTTACTTTTATACAGATTTGAATACTAGACAGTGGTTACCGGTGTACTTTGATGGTTGGGGTTTAATTAACCATACTCTCTCAGGAACGGTCAGCCTGAGTTTGTACAAGACTACACCTCATTTACACGTCATACACATCATCCTTATCTCATTGGGTCATGGGGTTGCTTATTGTTCTAAATTGAACAGATTGCAATGTACACAAATTAGGAATAAAAAAAAATACTATAAGTCATATGTTTTGGATACATCATATTTATAATATTTGGATACTAATTCATCAACTCAAATTACAGCTTATTTATAACACAGTACAATTAAATGAAGGGATTTTTGTTACAGCATGGGTTAAATTTTGAGAGCCATATTTTACAATGTCCCTCCTTTTCTGTAAGAAAGTTTACTAATGTTGGAATGGGCAGATGCTCTGATTTATGGTGCACTCTGAAGTATAATTTGAACAACTTAATGCAATGCCTTTGGTTGTTGTTGTTGTTGATTGTGTCTCATCATGCTCGTTATGCCATTGGTTTTGATTATGGGTTTTTTAATACTACGGCAAAAGCAACATCTATTTTTAGGTAGAATAATGAGTAGATGAATATTTTATTGTTATATATCATGATCAAAGAAAGCCCCCTAATGAGGGAAATTCATAGATTTAATTTATTTGTGTTATCTTGTCCCTTTCAAATAAGTCTGTAGGACACAACTCAACAGGTGTTGTTTGAATTGTCAATCACCTGGTTGTATGTGATTTGAGTCTTCTTTGGTACTCTGTACTGTATTCATTGATTTCGTATTAAAATGAAGGAATGTGTAAATCTTTGTGTAATATGTTGTTCCTTATGTATCAAGGTGACGCTGTGATTGTCCTGAGTAATTTTGATTCGAGTCTTTGCAGGATTCAATATTAGAATGGCTTGCTGAGCCCCATATTGGAATCCATTTGTTCAAATTTCTTTAAGAATTGCTTTGTAAATTAAAAGTTTGTTGTCTAACATTTACCTAATATCCAATAAAACTGTTTCAATTTTCTGTTTGGCTGTTTCCTTTTGGTCTGTACGTGAGTTTTACAATTCAGCCATTTTTCAAGATGTATACCAAGCTATCTAGCAGAGTCCTGTATTGGGACCTAACTTAAGTTCTGAGTTTTAACTTTATACACTATTCCGTTCTTCAGATATTTTGTTCACTCACTTACAGACAGACAGACAGACATGCACACATACACACACACCGACTAATCGCTACAAACTTGTTTTTTGGGTTCAGGGGGCCTGAAAACGTGTACATCTGGTGAAAGCTTGATTTCGAAAAATCAACATGAAAATAATATTTTCCTTCCCTATACACGTCATATATTCATATACAGAGCAAGATAAAGTGAAAATTAAAAATGACGATGACATCACACTTGAATCAGTCATTTCAGAAAGCCCATAAATAAAAATTTTACATTTTTTCTTTAGTGCATTTTATAACTAACTGAATATAAACACACCATCCCTACAAAATCACATAAGTCTGGCTTTCCTTAAGTAATATAACACTAAGAAAAGGCTTATCCTTAAGGATATAAAGTGTTACCTTCTAATGAAAAAATGAAAGTAAATGTTCTTTTGAAGCTTAAGCTTAACTTTCTAGTGGGAGAGGCCATATAAAGATTCTGGGCAAAAATATTTTTAAGGTGTCTAACAATATATTGTCTGATCTAACAATATTTTACAGAAAACAACGTAAGTAAACATTTTACTCCAATTTATTTCAGAAACACCTTAAGTCTAAATATTCAATTTTTTTTTAAACAAGTGGCTTGTCTTTAAAAAGACAAAAGTATATTTTATATTAAAGGGGACAGCCTTCTGAACAATTTATATTTTTTTATATATTTTTAATCGATACATAATTAATTACAAGTTTTTTAATTTTTCCAAAAGTTAGTTTTTTGACTAATGGACTTTCTGAAATGACCAATTCACTTACCAGTGAATTTTAGCACTAAGGTATGATCGAATTTGCATAATGTAGTACTACAGAGTAGGTAAAGATAAGAGTGCGAAGTAAGATAGACAAATAAGACAGCAGTTTGGCGTCTGCTGGTAGTTTTTCTGCCATTCATAGAGTAGGTATTGGCATGACAGTTGCTTTAAAATTTGAATTCTAGGCATTATACACAGCAAGTCCGTTTACTTTGTAATTGTGAATTAGACTATGCTTGTTGGGAGATTTTTTATATTATATATAAAATGAAATTTTGTTATGTAAAGAATTGTTTTTCTTTGCAGAGTGATAGAGAACATCATTTCATGGTAGAAGCACACGTGATATAAAAAGTAGGATTGCTCAAGCTAGAAAAGCCTATGATATGAAAAACAGCTTACTGACCACAAACATTGATTTACAGATTAGAAAAAATGTCTTAAAACAAAATGTGGAGTGTAGCTATTAGAGTGTAGCATTACATGGGAGTGAAACATAGGTGATAGGGGCTGTAGAAAGGAAGAGGATAGAGGCTTTTGAAATGTGGTGTTGTAGGAAAATGTTAAAGATTAGGGGTGGTTGGACAAAATAATAAATTCAGAGGTTCTTAGACAAGTGGATGAAAAAATAAGTATACAGAAACATCTTACCAGAAGAAGGGATATGCTAGTGGGGCATATCTTAAGACATCCAGGCATTGGTCTATCAATATTGGTGGGTAATATTGAGAGAGTGAATTGTAGGGGGAGGCAAAGGTTAGAATATTTAAAGCAAATTACAAAAGATATATGGTGTTACAGGTATGAAGATAATATGGAACGACATGTGCAAGATAGAACATCTTGGAGAACTGCAACAAATCAGTCGAGAGACTGATGACAAAAAACCCCAGTCCCAACCCCCCACCACAGTTGCTAATAACCAAGTTGTCGATGCAACTTTAAATAAACTAAAAAAAAATCAGTTATAAACAACTTTCACCTATAAAAGAAAAAGTAAAACGAAATAAAAAATATTAATAAAAATTCCTTAGGGTAATAAGCTAATTCAAATCTCCCTCGTATGCGCGACTAGCGCCTCTCATGAATTGTCAGCTGAATTGTTACCACTGAGCTAGAATTAGTATATATAATTATATAATATAGTAGATAATTATATATAATATATTAGATATATAATTAGCTAGTTATATTTCTAGCTCAGTGATTGTTACGGACGACTAACATTTTACACATTATATTTACAAAGTAATTATTTATATTGTACATTATTATTGTACGTTATTGTACATACTTTGCATCAAGGAAGTTCGTGTTCTACCATGACTCTGCGCCGTGGTGGAAGTATACCACAAAGTAAGTAGAGCTTTCTTATTTTACTCCATAGAGTAATAAAGAATAAAAGTAATAGAGAATAAAGAATTCTTTATTACTCTATGTTTTACTCCGTGGAGTATACACACACTGACTTATGACCTTGATTCTGTGGTAAGTAAACATCATATTGCTCGGCAGCATTAGTGTTTTAATTTATTTATTAAACAGTGACTCCTAAATTAAAAAATAATAAAAACCGAAGTAGCATTTATCCGATGAAGTAAACGTAGTCAATCAGAAAATATTTTTCGCTAAAATTCGTAGAATCCACAACTTCATTGTTAACGTGCAACCGCCATTTTATTGGAAAACTTTCAAAAATAGGTTAGTATTCAGTTTCAATCTTTGTTACAATTACTTTTATATACAATTTCAAAAAACGGCTGTATGTAGATTAGCTTACTATAATATGAATTTATTTAAACGTACTAGAGTGACACGCCGAGTTTTGTCTAACCCGCCATGGTTATTGTTAATGAACTAAGATTCACTTCAAGTTTTTGGTTTAAAAGTTAAAAATTCATAATTATTGAAAAAATTTAGTATTGATTAGTAATATTTTTGTTTTGTTAATTTCCATGTAATTTTCTTCTTAGGCTACTACAAATGATTCGGTTGTCGATATTAGGTTATATACAATCATGATACCGATTTGTTTAAGGTTTGAGAATCGCAAGCCGAAGCTATAAAATTAATGTTGTTGCCGAAAATTTATTAAATGTTCGTTTGCGATGAAGACGGATCTACGGAAGTAAGAGTAAGAGATTGTCATTTTATTACAGATCACCAAGATAATGTTGCTTAACATTTTTAATACTTTTTCATTTTAAAATTTTGGTATTTTTACTTAGGTGTTATATACCATAAATATATAGGGGTAATAATGTAGAACCCGGACACGTCATTAATTTTAACTATTTTAATTTTTATTTATACTTTTGTGTGCTGATTCAAATCTGAAATTAATTTTGTGAGCAAACCACTGTGAAATAAATGATAAGCTCATTTTTACTGTCGACCAACATAACCTCACTTTCCTGTACCTATTTTATTAACCATTATTTTTAAGTAGGCCTATATTTAAAAATTCTATGATGATGTATTTTAATTCTATGAAATAATTATATTGATACAAATATAGTAGAAATTAACAGAAATTAAGTAAATTTTTACACTTTTCAACCAAAAACCTATTATGATATGACGTGGATTACAACTCAAATACTTAAGCTGTCAAAAATTAAATGCGTGTACGAATGAATAACCTTTTATTTAAAACTGCAAATAATAATTATAATGGTAATTGGACCATATTATCGACTAAACTCTTATACCATGTATCTGCAAATTATCAGATTTTGAGATTTAGAATCTTAAGAAACTTTTTTGTATTTTCTGAAGATTGCAGGAGTATTTGTCTGTTTTAACAGAGCAGATTTGGCACAGTGTACCTAACTGTTGTACAACCCATTTTAAGAGGTAGTTAAAAATTAATAATAGGAGACAGTTTTTCAATCTCCTGAGAAATTTGTAAAAGTTGTAATCATTCTACATCTATTTTTACTTTCTCATGCCTATATGAATATGTAGGAAAGAAAGTATTGTTTTCATGTCGATTTTTCGAAATTGAGTTTTCACCAAATTACACATTTTCAGACCCCCCTGAACCCAAAAAAAACATGTTTTTAGCGATTGGTCTCTGTGTGTATGAACAGAATATCTCAAGAACGGAACATCGTACGAACTTGAAACTTGAAATGTAAGTTACATACCACTACCGGACCCAACACGAACATTTTCATCAAAATCAATCAACCGGAAGTAGTAGTTTATTCGTGTAATTTTACTTTTTTGTGATTTTCTCAAAAACTGGTCCTACTATTTTTTTTATAAATCACCTCATTTACTAAACTTTTTATTCTCTACAAGATAGGGTAGGCGCCATGTTTGCTGAAATTCTTGGTAAGGGTGTTTTCACTTAAAAAAATTGTTTTTTAAGTGTTCCACTTCTCTACTTTCTTTAACGTTATGTTTGTTTTTGAACTGCAAGTACTGACACTTTTCCCATAACTGTTAATAACATTTGATTCAAAAACTGTACTACGGACTCTACGTTAACATGTATATTTACTTCAAGAGCATCTACCAGAAAACTGTTACTGATTACTGAAGTATCATCAGCAAACAACAAAGCTCTGACATTAGGTATGACTTCTGGTAGCCTATTACTGTACAAAAGAAACATAATTGGACCTAAAACTGACCCTTATGGAATGCCTGCTCTTTGACTTCAAGCTTTCCAGAAACCTTTGTAAGTTTCCCCCTAATAACTCAAGTTAACTCCACAATTTCAATTCTACATCCCTAATGCCTAATGACTAATGTTTTCAATAAAATTTCATGATCAACACAATCGAAAGCTTTACTCAGATTCAGAAACACTGCCAATGCTTTCTCCTAGGCTACCAATATATCAACTACTTGCTCCACAAGTGAAACTATTCGAGTTTTAGTTGATCCACCTTTTTGGAAGCCATGCTGATCCTCTGAGATGATTAGGTTTTCAGTCAAGAAACTGATTAACAGGTAATAAATACTACCTTTTCAAAAATTTTACTAATTGTGTATAAAATACTTATGGGCCTATAATTTTCAACTAACTGGATATCTCCATTCTTAAATATAGGCAATATTTTAGCCTCCTTCAGTTTGTTTGGATATTGGATATTGGATTGTTTGGATTAATGGAGAGGAGTAATTAAAAAATGTTTACATTCTTTAACAATTATACACTAGAAATCCCATCTAATCCACATTTTTTCTTACTTTTCAAACTATCAATAACTGATTCTAATTCCTCACTTGAAACTAGGCTAAATAGGAATCGATTTACTACCTTGTTACCTGTTGTATTATAACACCCCACTGTTTCCCTAATCTGTTGTTTAAGTTTTGAAGCTACTTCCTGATAATATTTGTTAAAATAATTAAAAATTTCTACACCATTCTCAATAAGTTTATTATTTTTGTTAACCATATTTCGTCGGCTGCATCACGAACCGTCGTATCTCAAAAATCATGTTTTTCTAGGAGAGCCATTTAAAGTTTTGCGTTTAGTTCTCCACCCTACATCTCAGCAATTATTTACATTAAAACCGTAATTATTGCTTTAAATAATCAACAGAAGACTGTATTTTTTTATTATCTATGTGATATTAATGTAAGTTATTGATTTTTATCAAAGTACAAAAATATTTTTTTTTTGTAGTTCCTATTTTCTAAAAAACATACCAATAATTCGAAAACAATACTACAAAACTACTAAGCGTTAACTAATTTCATTGATGAATGTTACTTTTTAGAAAAATAATGACAACATCAATCTGATGCAAAAAATTAAAAAGAATTGTTTTTTACTGGACAATGACACTTATAGTGAACATTATAGGGTTACCTGAAAGCTGTTTAGTAACTTCATAGCAAAATATACAAAATACCTGTACGAATGTAAAAAAAACACTGAAACCTAAAATAATGATACATTACGTTATTATTAGTAATCAAAAACTGAAATTTTATTTAGCAGGCCTACTCCATTACAAACGATAACAAAATGTTTTGTTGGCAATGCCTGGAAACAGAAAGTAACTACGTTGGCATAAACGTAATAGTAATAAGCTGAATGATATTAGTTTTAAAGATTTATAAAAGGCATTAAATTCTTTGTTCTAATTTGAATGAGGTAAATTTCTTTAAAAGTTCTTGTGTTCTTCCAACCTGGCGACGGGTGGCTGTGCATTACATAAAGATAACAAATCTTTGTACTTACCGTTTGTAATTTATGCAGGCACTAAATTTAATTTTTTTGGGTTCAATATTCTTTATTGACTTTAGCTTTCCAATATTAAAATGCCAATATTCATCATTAAGGTAAGGTGGCTGTTCTTAAAATAAATTGTATCTGGCGAGGTTTTTGGAACATGAATTTCCATCACACGCAACCAGTTTTTTTTCTCGCCTGTTGAATCTTTTCTGTTAAACATTAGGCCTACTCTCAATTCCTTAGAAATTTTTGTAAAATCGATAAAATCTTCATACTGAAGTGGATTGACAAGGAAGGTTGTTTTTTACAAGGTAATTTAAAAATAGGAATAAGTTGAGATGGTACAAATAAATTGCCTGAACGTTCAATAGCAGACTTTATAGTAGACCTACTATGTCATGTATCACCCTCATTTTGTCCGTGGAAAGGCTCTCAAAATCTCAGGGAAATACTTTCAATATTAGTCGAAATAGTGACAACATACAACAACATGATGGCTATTATTGAGTTTTTCTTTGGTCACTGCATCCGTCCAAAACGAGAAACACATTTTTTACCCCTTTTTCATTCAATTGGTTTAAGCAGATCGAAACAAATCGCTTCCCACAACTCTTATTTTGTTACAATATAACCTTACGACAGTAAACTAAGATTTATCAAACCACAAACACACTTGCAAATGTCTACTAACATACTGATAAAAAGCAAGTAATCATGGGTAGCCTACTTATTTTTACGTCTGACAATTTTGGAATTTCTGCTAATGCAGACGGTGAAGAATGATATATGAAAATGAGTGATGAAAAAAATTCCAGACCTGATCGAGAATCGAACATGGGACCCGATACAATGATATAATTCGATTAAGGTAATTTATCAGTGCTCCCTTCATAAAAATGTAAACTAAGTGCGAATTCAGTTAAAAGTTAATTGGAAATGTACTTCTGCGTGGAATATGGTTATCATAATATATCCTGGCGATTGCTGCCTAACCCAATCAAGGAGATACCTATATAAAAGCCAATTTTATTATTTAGTTTCATTTTATAATGTACTTATTTGAGTACGTCACATACAGTTTCATTAGGTAAGCGACCGCATCACAAACTGACGAATCTACAGATACGACAGAGTGAGGACACAATACAAGTTTCACAAAGTGACATATCTCAAGATACGACAGTTGGTGATATACAATTCATCACTTTTTGTGAGTTACGCAGAAACATTATTGCTCGTATCTTTGTTAATAACAAAGATATTGATAAGTCAGTTTGTGACATTGTAGAGTACACCAAGACACATTCATAGGCGACCTTACTCAAATTTCGATTTTTTTGAGATATACGTCACTTTGTGATGCAGATGACGCTTTGGTATGTCAGTAAAACTTTTGTTGCTAACTACACCTCGATTCTTATTTATTATTTCCCATATTGCTGAGTTTAAATTTGATGATTTATGAAGGACTTCAGCAGTTTTTTTGCATTTAGCTCTCTGGATTTCTCTGGCATAATGTTTTTTAATAGTTTTATAAGTTTATATCTGTATTTATGTACGAGGGGGTACCCAAAAGTATCCGGAATAGCTCTGCTGTGGGCGGAGCTTGTGCAGTACAAATTCCCGCCACTAGGCTGCTTGTAGCGCTACTCATTGCCAGTTCAATGCCATTTTGTTCGTTGATCTAGCTTGTTCTGTTCTCGTGCAGTGATTGTTCTCGCTAGTGCTGTTTTGTGCTCGTGTCGTTTTTCATGATGGCAAGTTTTAATGAACAACGTGCGGCTGTGAAATTTTGCTTCTTGCTCGGTAAAAACGCCGCGGAAACTGTTGTAATGTTGAACACAGCTTACAAAGACGACGCTATTGGAAAAACCCAAGTGTACGAGTGGTTTTTGCGCTTTAAAAATGGCGACATGTCGATTGAGAACAAACCTCATTCTGGACGACCGTCGACTTCCCGAACAGACGAAAATGTTGTGAAAGTGAAAGAAATTGTACGAACAGACCGACGACAGACCATTGATCAAATATCACAGGTTAGTGGGTTATCTTGGAGCTCAGTCCAACGCATTTTAACAGAAGACTTGACAATGAAAAGAGTCGCTGCCAAGTTTGTGCCTCGGGTTCTGACAGACACTCAAAAGGAACGTCGAATTGAAACGTGTAGTGATTTGAAACAACAGCTTGAAACTGATCCAGATTTCATGTCAAAGATCATTATGGGTGACGAGTCTTGGTGCTATGGGTACGACCCAGAAACCAAACAACAATCCAGTCAATGGAAGACTTCATTATCACCCCGACCAAAAAAAGTCGTCAAGTCAGATCGAACATCAAAACAATGCTGATTTGTTTTTTTGATGTGAGGGGAATTGTCCATTCAGAGTTCGTTCCACCAGGCCAGACGGTAAATCAAGCTTTTTATCTTGAAGTGTTAAGAAGACTACGAAACGGCATTCGTCGTAAAAGACCTAATTTGTGGCAGACAGGGGACTGGTTTTTCCACCACGACAACGCGCCTGCACACACGGCAATCTCGGTTACCCAGTTTTTGGCGAAAAACGGCATGGTTTTGCTACCACACGCACCGTACTCACCCGATCTGGCTCCGTGTGATTTTTTCTTGTTCCCACGCATGAAAAGGGGCATGAAAGGTCTCCGATTTAACAACGTTGATGATGTCAAGAAAAAAACGACGGATGAGCTGGCAGCCATCACTGAAGAGGAGTACAAAAAATGTTTTGAACAGTGGAAGCACCGGTGGGACAAATGTATTAGTTGTAATGGAGAGTATTTTGAAGGGGATAAGGTTCTTTTGTAAAAAAATTAAAAATAAATAGTTTTAAAAAATAATTCCGGTTTCTTTTGGGTACCCCCTCGTATGTTTTTTATTTTCGTGGCCCCTTTATAGCCTCTTGTTTATCCTTCCGATCTGTGATATTACCTTTTGATGTAAATTTTATTTTGTTGGCCGTGATACTAGTTTGTAGAATTTTAATTAGATAAGTTACAAGATAGGGTAGGCGCCATGTTTGCTGAAATTCTTGAGGAGGATGTTGTCTCATAACAATATGGTTTCTAAAATTTCATTTTTTTTACGATTGCGGCCTTAATATGCATTTTAAGGCAAAATTGTAAAATTTAAAAATCTACAACTTTTATTTTAAACATTTCCTTGTATAATGCTTAGTTTAGTGGTAATTAAAGATTTTCTGTTTTTTTTTTCTTGAAAATCTGTAAAAAAAATAATTTTTTTGTAAAAAAAATAATTTTTTTAAGATTTCGGCCTTAGTATGTATTTTACGACAATAGTTTATATACCTAATAAAATTTATAGGAAATTAAAAGTTGTACAACTTTTATTTAAAGCATTTTTCTCTACAGAGCCTAGTTTAGCTTTAAAGAGTGATTTTCCGTATTAATAAGCCAACCTAAGGTTGATTTTCATTTTGCATCATTCACTTATGTTTAAAATCAAGGTAATATTTTTGTGGTTAGTTTTTTTGTTTATTTCTAATGTTTTATTACTAATGTTAGTTTATAATATTGTTCATTATTTGCATTGGCAAAATAAAGTCGTGTGAGTGTTCCACACCAGATTCTTTTTATTGTATTTGTTCCTAGTGGTATATGCCTAGTATAAAGTTGCAGTGAAAACCTGCAACTTTTATTTTAAGCATGTTGGTTTGTTCAGAAGCTGAACAGAATGTATTACTAAGCTGAACCTTGCCCACTTTACACATTAGGAAAGTTGAAAGAATGTTTCTTACCAAGTGCAGGATGTGTGCGCATGATCAACCAATTCTGCTGGTGGTTTACTTAGCCAATTGGTAATTGATGGGACTACTGTGTTCTATGAATGGTTGTGGCTGTCATTTGTACAGGAGAAGGTAAAAAATGGTTAATAGAATTTGTAAGTGCATGAATATTTCCGTGGTAATTAAAAAATCTGTTGTCTCTAGTTCATCTAATAGCCATGAAGTTTACCCAGTACTTACCACTGGTTTTGTTTTGTGTTTTTGGTCTGTGTCAATTAAGCTTTTATCTTTATCTAGACATTAAAATAATTTAAGCTACTGCTAAAAATAATTTTAAAATTTGTATTTTTGTTTCAGAAAAACACTTGCCTGTCTAGTAAATCTTATGGCATGTTCATCAGATGTTTAGAAAATGAAATCCGTCTCTTTTTTACTTTCTCTTGGCCTATATTAGTACAGTATATAGGAAAGGAAAGTATTATTTCTTGTCGATTTTCACCTGATATACACGTTTTCAGGCCCTTCGAACAATAAAAATGTGTTTAGGCGATTAGTCTGTGCGTGTGTGTGTGTGTGTGTGTGTGTGTGCGCGCGCTAATATACAGGGTGTTTCAGGAGGAATCTGCCATACTGCACAAGCTTATTCCTCTCATCAAAATAATGAAAAGAGTTCATATAAACATGAGTCCAGAAATGCTTCGTTGGCGAGTTATACAGGGTCAAAGATTTCACCTGAAATTCAGCTCTCTCAGTGAAATTAACTCACTCTGAAATTTTTAGGGTGTTAATTGAGTTTGTTAATTATATAAGTTTTATGTAAAATGGGTTGACAGATCATATAAAACCTGTCTCAGAACTCTATCTCCAATAGTTTAGGAGAAAATCGGGGTAAAGCAAAAAAGTTAGGGTTGAAAACACACTTTTTTGCGTTAGGACTACAATAACTCCGTTAAATTGCCTATAAACAAAGAAAAATGTTCAATACAATTTGTAGAGAATTATTATTCTCAAAAAAATAATGTAAATAAAGTAAATAAAAACAGAATAGTTTCCTTTTAAATTCAATTTTATTAAGGAACATGCAAAACTACAAATTATGAAAATTACGCATTGCAAAATGTAGGCCAATGTCTCTCAAAATAATTTTATTATAAATCCAAAATTTATTTAAATAATCTACAGTATTAATTGTAATGAATTAATATAATAATTTCACTAACCTTCTTTTTAAACTGCGTCACCTTTATTTTAATTCTTACTTACACGTGTTTCGGTGGATCCACCATCATCTGAGTAAATGAAAAATTGAAACTAAAAACTTATAGTTTCGTAAACATTTTTGAAACTTCGTTTAGTTTAGTAAACTTTTAGTTTAAACTTTTGAGTTTTATACAAGTGACTGAAGATGTATCATCTTCTGTAAATTTTAAATAAGTGAAATGAAAGTTTTTAGTTTCAATTTTTCATTTACTCTGATGATGGTGGATCCTCCGAAACACGTGTAAGTAAGAATTAAAATAAAGGTGACGCAGTTTAAAAAGAAGGTTAGTGAAATTATTATATTAATTCATTATATGAAATAGAAATAATTTGAAACTGCAGGATGCATTATAAAGATTTATTAATTATTATAAAATTACTTAATGAACTTACATTGATAACAGTGTTACAAGAGCTGCTCAAAATGTCCACCTCCATTGTTAATACACATTTCAGCCTGACTATTTAAAGAGGCCATTGCATTCTCTAACATTATTGGACTGTTTTTTATTTCTCGGGCAGCAATCATGATTCTGTGTAAAAGTTCATGTTCATTTTCCGATTTTGGAGCATACACTAATGACTTCATGTGTAAGAAGAACACAAAGAAATTGGGGGATCTCGCTGGCCACGATGTTGGGTCTCCTCGACCAATCCACCTGTTTGGGAATGTTTCATTAAGATACTGAGCTACACGGCAATAAAAATGAGCTGGCGCTCTGTCATGTTGGAAATCATTCGTCTTCATGTTATCAGTGGGACATCCTGTAAAAGCTCAGATAGTTTATTTTGAAGAAAATTTAGATAGGTGTCACCAGTCAGTCTACGATTAAGGACATATGGTCCAACCAGAATATTTCCTACTGCACCATACCACACATTTATCAAGAATCGACATTGATAGTTAGATTCAGAGGTAGCGTGAGAATTGGCATCATTCCAAATATGATTGTTTCTTGTGTTGTTAATTCCATTACGTGTAAATGTAGTTTCGTCTGTAAACAGTATTTTTATGTGTAGTGCATTATTATCCTATAACCATTGGCAATAATTGATTCTCTCGCCAAAATCACAATCTTCTAAATGTTGCACACGCTGAAGATTGTATGGATGCAAATGTTCACGACGTAATGTTCTCCATATACTGTCATGAGGATTGTGAACACGTGCAGATAATTTTGTGTACTTGAAGGACTTCGCAGTACCATAGGCAGTATCTGTTCATGACTGTTACTTTCCCGTTCCGAATTTAATACAAACAACCCAGTTTCTCTCAGTTTTCTATGTATATCAATAAATACCTGTCTGTTGCGAATAATTCGATTAGGAAATCGTATACGATATTCCTCAACAGCTTTTCTAGCATTGCCATTACAGAACCCATACATAAAATGCATATTTGCGTATTCCTCGTTTGTAAATTTGTGTGACATTTTTCTCTTGTTATAAGTTCAAATCACAACAGTAGTTTACAAAATACAATAAAAGTAAATGAATACAGTCCACCCTCGCAATAACGGACTAAATAGGGATCAACGATGTCCGTTATAATGAAAGTTACAAAATAACCAAACTTAAAAAAAAAAAAATAAAAAAGAAATTGGGAAATATGTACTGTAACTAATATAGAAGTACATTTTGCAGAATCAAAATACTGTACGATGTGAACTTAATGAGTAAATAATCTAAAATGAAATATATTTCGAAAAACGTAATTTAATTTTACACTAAACTTACCTAGTATATTACATATTACGTCACATTGGATAAACATATTAGGCTTCATTATTTGTACCACAAAAACAGATTATTTGTAACACAAAAACAGTTGTCGTAAAACTTGATTACAATATTGTACACAAAAAAAACGAAATATCACAAGAGTTATAACGGAAAAACGAAAAATGTTAATTATTGACTCGAAGATTGAATCGGAGAAAAATACTTGCTTATTTTTGATTGTGTGCCTGATTGATTCTGTTTCTTTATTATAAGTTCTTTCAACTGTCTAATATTTTCATAAAACTGCTGTACATTCTGCTCGTCGGATGAATCGATGAATGAAATAACGGTATCAATTGCCTCCCGAACTACAGAAAGTTTTAGCTTTTGTACCTCCTCCCGTCACTGGAATCATTGTCATTTCTTTTGAGAACTTCTACTATCTCATCTTCATTCATCACTTGATATCGGGGATCGCAGTCATCATCTTCTAACCATTGTCGGACGTCATCTTCCATGGATTTTGTTCTCTCCTCTTTGTATGATAATTTTTACTAGTTCACCAGATTCTTGTAGATAATCTTTTAAGTTTTCTTCTACATCGTCGTTTTCTTTCAATAGTTTATTCCACGAATTTACAAGAGTATCCTTTTTTATGCAATTCCATGAGGCATTTATATTAAAAATAGCTGATTTAATTGAATATTTTTTGATGTTGTATAGAGTTTTTTCTCCTCGGCGATCTTCTGTTGCATCATCGTCGTCCTCCAATACTTCAAGGACTTCATCCATGTATTTTCGCCGATACAATCTTTTACATGCTGAGATGACAGTCTGATCCATTGGCTGGAGTAAAGGTGTCACATTTGGGGGTAAATACAGGCACTTAATTTTTCCGTCGTTACTGATGAGCTTTTCAGGAAGCGGGTGTGCTGGTGCATTATCCATAATTAAAAGAGCTTTTACATCTTTTGCTGGAATATTTAAGGTTGTTTCTTGAAATTCACGCACAGAAGGGACAAATTTTTTGAAAAACCAATCTTCGCATATTTGTAAATTGGACCACGCCTTTTTAGAGCTATAATAATGCACAGGAAGAGTGTTCATAATATTTTTTAAAGGACGAGGACGTGCAGCCTTTCCAACAATGGCTAATTTCAGATGATGTGATTCGTCAGCATTGGCACGAAATAGCGCTGACAATCTGTCTTTGCTATTTTTACGTCCCGGTAGTTTTTTTTTCGTGTTCATACGCTTGAGTATTTTTCGGAAGTGATGGCCAGAATAATCCCGTCTCGTCAGCATTGTAAACTTGAAAAAGTTCCAAAGACTCATCTTTCATTAACTTTTTTAATTTGTCCTTGAAAGGTTGAATTTCTTCAGTCGGTGCACTGGCTGCTTCGCCATGAGTTATATGGTTTGTTAAACCATGTCTGCTTCGAAATCGCCACAGCCATCCATCACTAGCTTCAAAATGTTCTATCCCTAGTCGATTTGCGAATCGTTTAGCAGCATTCTGAATTTCTACACCACGCACGTTTATTCCAGAAGATCGTAGTTGCATAAACCACTTAAAAACGGAATTTTCGAGATCTTGATTTCCCGCAACTCTCATATGTTTTCTTTCGTTCTCTAAATTCGTTGCACTGTTATAGTTTAATGAAAATTTCAGAAGTTTCTCTTTAGATTTCTGTATGTTTGAAACAGTTTGCTTTTTAACACCGTACTCGTCACACAAACTTGTAACACTAGCACCAGATTCCAGTTTTTTTATTAACTGCAATTTGTCGCCAACGTACAAATTGACTCGTTTCCTTTTAGACGAGGACGCCATCTTAAATTTCAAGAAAGCTAACAACAATTTACCGACTTTCCCCAAACACAAAACGTAATATGTACACAACAATAATAAAATATAATGAAATAATAAACTGTATAAGTAATGAAATAAACTACAATTCAGTAGTAAACACTTTACTGAAAAGGCTAAGAAAGGCCACAGAACTACGTACGCTAACTAAGAAAGACCACGAACAGATAAAACTGACACGTACAAGAATTAACCCTACCGGACAAAGACAACTACAACTAGACATAGACCAACCCGTTTCCTAACAAGTAACCGTGAGTTAACCTTTACCCCTTCTACGCACAGTACGGCATAACTTTAACCAGATAGCAGCACATGTTGGAATAAGTTAGAAGCGATATCACGATGGTTTTACACGATCTGTGGTTTTAGCTGATTTCTGACAGCTAGTCTGTTATATCGAAAGTCTGTAATAACGGTGTCCGTTATTGCGAGGGTCGACTGTACAAATAAGAACGATAACTAGTACTCAAAAATCACAGATATATACACTCTCATTTGAGAGCTATGAAATGATAAAACTCAGCATAAAACTATTACAACAATGAACTGTACATAACCTTGTAATGGAACTAGAACTGCTCATCTAATTATGCAGGTTAGCGCTTCTAGCGGCCAACCTATGTACTAAATAACCTTCACTACTTCGTTAGCAATGCATCATTTTCATAATTTGTAGTTTTGCGTGTTCTTTAATAAAATCAAATTTATAAGAAAACTTCCGTTTTTATTGACTTTATTTACATTATTTTTTTTTTAAAAAAAATTCTCTACAAATTGTATTGAACATTTTTCTTTGTTTATAGGCAATTAACCAGAGTTATTATAGTCCAAACGCAAAAAAGTGTGTTTTTGACCCTAACCTTTTTTGCTTTACCCCGATTTTCTCCTAAACTATTGGAGATAGAGTACTGGGACAGGTTTTATACGATTTGTCAGCTTATTTTACATAAAACTTATCTAATTAACATACTCAATTAACATGCTAAAAATTTCAGTATGAGTTAATTTCACTGAGGGAGCTGAATTTCAGGTGAAATCTTTGACCTTGTATGACTCGCCAACGAAGCATTTCTGGACCCATGTTTATGTGAAGTTTTTTCATAATTTTGATTAGAGTATGGCAGATTCCTCCTGACAAACTCTGTATATGTATGTATGTGTGTGCGTGCGAACAAAACATATCAGGAAACTGAAACTTGTAACTTAAATTAGGTACCACTAGGGGACCTGACACGAACAATATCATCAAAATTGGAAGTAATAGTTTATTCGTACCATGTATCATTTTTTGAGATTTTCTCAAAAACTGCCTCTACGATTTTTTTAAAAATCGCCTTATTACTACATTTGTAATGCTCTACAAGAAACAATATGTGCCATGTCTGTTGAAATTCTTGAGGAGGCTGTGCTCTCATAGAAAGCAATGGGTTTTTTAAGATTGCGGCCTTAGTATGCATTCTAGGGCAAAAATGTGTATAATTAAAGATGTAGAACATTTACAAACCTACAACTTTTATTTCTAACATATTTTTGTACAACACGGAGGCGACGATTAGTGATTTTCTGAATGTTTTCATGAAACTCTGTACAAAATAGTCTTCTTGAAAGTTTTGGCCTATCACAATTTTTTACGACAAAATTGTATGTAAAAGTTTTTTTTGTCATCAGTCTCGAATGGTTTGATGCAGATCTCCAAGCTGTTCTATCTTGCTCATGTCGTTTCATATCTACGTACCTGTAACATTCTACAACTATTGTAATTTCCTTTATATATTCTAACTTTTGCCTCTCCTTACAATTCATTCCCTCAATATTACCCTCCATTATTGATAGACCAATATCTGGATGTCTTAAGATGTGCCCCACTAGCCTATCCCTTTTGGTAGATGCTTCCGTGTGCTTCTTTTTTCATCCACTTGCCTAAGAACCTCTAAATTACTTCTTTTATCCTCCCACCTATCTTTAACATTTTCCGATAACACCACATTTCAAAAACTTCTATCCTCTTCCTTTCTATAGCCCCTATCACCCATTTTTCACTTTCATATAATGCTACACTCCAAACATAGTGTTTTAAGAAATTTGTCCAATCTGTAAGTCAATGTTTGCAGTTAGTAAGCTGTTTTTCATTTTAAAGGGTTTTCTATAATTAAAAGATATAGGAAATTAAAGAACCTACAACTTTTATTTTAAGCTTTTTTTCTCTACAAAGCCTAGTTTAGCGGAAATTACTGATTTTCCGTATTTTTAAGTTCAACGTAGGTTGTTTTATTTTGGAACTTTTCTCTCATGGTTTAAATTAAGTTAAAATTTTATTTTACGTTGTTTACTCATGATTAAAGATAGGTTACATTTGTCATTATCTAAACTGGCAAAAGAAAGTCTTGAGTATTTCACACCTGATTTTTTCCCATTTTGGATATTTTGTCTGTTCTTCTGAAATTTCATTTAGAACATTTTTGAATTTCCATTTGTCACTCACTTTTGGAAGATAATCTGGGTTCTTCCATCCCAAATAGTTCTTCCATCCTTATCGTATGTTATTTCACAAAGATTTTTAAATTATTGTACCGTTTCAATTTCTGTTTATCATAACATTACAGTTCATGCCTGATTAGTGGACTAATTATTGGAGCATGACTGTGTCCGTTGTCAAAGTCGGCTGTTAAATTGAAAGAGTTTCATACATTACAGTTTTATAGAATCTTAAAAAATCAAGCATGTAAGTTTTTGTAATTGTATTTAAGCTAAAATTTTCTTGTTTTTAACAAAGCAGATTTAAAAATTAAAAATGTTTTTGCAGATGGAACATGTCTGTACTTATAACATATTAAATCGTTAGACTTTTGTCACTAGACTTCTGAAAGTACAGAATGGTACAGAACAGTAATCAAATTAACGAACTAAAACACGGATTATATTTTTTACCTTAACCCTTTGAAATCGGAGGCGACTGTAGGCAGTCCGGTAGTTACTGCCTTTACCGCAGTATAACTTGCATATGTATAAAGCTATAATGCCCACTAAATACATAAAATTACTGGCCTTGAAATGCTCTTTCATTTGATGTATAATACAATACATTTTGTGTAAGTATTAGAACTATTCGTAGTATAAGAACTACGAAAAGAGAAAAGAGAAAAGTGGCCATCCTCTTTGATGACTTCGACTGTGTTTTAGACAGAATACCTTTTTAAATATTTCATATTTTGAGTTAAGGTTGCGCTGTTCTTCATATTTCTCAGTATAGTGTGTAATAAAGTAAGGTCATTGACATTTTTAACAGTTAGTTGAGGGACTGTTTTTTGAGATGGAAAATATTTTATCATCTATTTTATAGTTGGGCCTTCAAACGACTACAAACACATTTTATAAATGTGTGTGTTTTTAGTATATTTTTTTATCTGGGACCTCCGCTTTTCAGCATAGCATGCTAACCATTGGACCACAATTGCCATTTTTAGTATTTATATTAAAAAAAAATAATTATTTAAAAAAACTGAATCAATTATTTATTTACTACTATTACTATTATTTATTTTTTATTATTACTATTTATTGCTTATAAAATAAGTGATAAATAAATCAAAAACGGCATTCATATTATTATAGAATCAAAGGTAACATCAAACAGATATTCTTTCAATGCATTTTTCAGTATTTTTAGAATTTTAGTTTAATTTTAGAGACATCAACATTTAGACAATAATGCACCAAGTAAATATCATATTTCTGGTTTTTGTATGAGATTTTTAGGCTAATTTATCTGCCTAAGTACTCTATACTTTTGTGATTTGGGCTCTGCTTCCGTAATGTTATTTGCTGAGATAGCTGAATTGCCTACAAAACCCAAATGATTAAATTTATTAGTTTCTTTTTCATTACCTATTTTAATGATTTTATGATTTATTTTATACCTTTTCTTTTCATGAGGGTTTGGTTTATCATTTTTATTAATTTACAGTATACCCCTTTTGCATCATAAGTCAATGGGTACAGTCATAAGCATTTTAATCTACAACGTTAGTATATCATTGTTTTTGTCTGGTTATATAGAAATCAATATATATTATTGATTATTAATTTTAAGATAATTTGGCCTGGATGGCTTCTACAAAGTCTAAATCCTCCTTGATAATCTTCATACTCTCCAATTTATCTTTACATTCAATATAAATTATTTTGAATCATATTTGTACAAACAATCCAATAATGAAAATTTCTTTATGGTTCGGTTATAAATTGCCCTTTTTGTTTAAAGGTAGGGGTTTTGGTTATTGCTGTGGTCTAATGTTTTGTGTATTATCTTCCTCCTGTAACGTGATGTGAAACTATGGCGTAAAGATTTGTAGCAATCGGGGAAGGGGCAATAGGAAAAATCTGGAGGATTTTTCCTATTGATGATATGAGGGTAGACTTACAATAATTTCTCACCACAGCGATTCCACGATAAAACTTTATTGAAAACCAAATTTGATTCAAACTACAACTAATACCTTAAGCCACATACGGGCACGGTTGCCGACCACAACAGATCAATAGTAACCAAATAATCGTAGCAAAATTTTGAGCTGGTACCATACTACTGGTCCGTGGGCTAGAACCCCCGTTTTGACACTACTAATGACCGAGCATAGCCCGACCAGTTTTCTAACACAATATTACCAAATAAACTCCAGCAAAAAGTTAAATTACAAAACAAATTCTCAAGATATAGCTAAATCAGGCTACCACTCCTCTAAGTCCCTGTTGTGGCGGACTACTACGATAAACTCATCGTTGCACCATGAAGAGATCCCTAAAATATAAAAGTAACTGATGATCAATCTTAACCATCACGTACTAAATTTAATAAGTCATAAAATGAATCTGACAACAGGTCAAATTCAATATTAGGTCCAATCTACGACCTCCAATTCCATAATCATTTATTGGATTTAAAGCAACAAATTTCCATTAGATCTCTTCATAATACAATGATGCTATTCTATCCTTAAACATACGCCAGGGTACACTACAAATAAAAATAAAAATTACCCATCATTAAATAATTGCCCTGGAGCGGCACTGCCAGGATTCCTAGTGGGCACAGGATAAACATATATCCGAATTCAAACATGTTTTGAACCTAACAAAACATTGTTTAATGGTAACGACACAAATCTCGTGCCAATAAAAACTCCCAAACAATGAACCAAGCGTTACCAGCCATAGGCGGTGACAATCTTTACTACACTAAAATAATAATTAAAAACAAACTATTGGCAATAGTTGCGAAGGTAGCACAGTTAAGTACCGCCACTCCAGGTTTCAGGTAAATAAGACTCTTAAAATAACGGCCGGCTTAGCCAGGCGGAGAGTGCAATCAGCTAAATTACCACTTACCGGTAAATACCCGGGTAAGGCCCAGCCACAACAATAGGCGGGTTGGATATCCGTGCATTTTCACTAGACCTCAATAAACTAAGTACGTCACTATTCACTAAAAACGTACTTCAATACATTATATAAAACATTTTACTGTTAGTAAGGAAAAAAAAACTATGTACTCCAATACATCACATAAAATAGACTCACGCACAGGCTAACGACTTTTCATTACTCACACATTAGATGAACTGACTGACTACAGAACATAAAAATCAAGAATGTCTTACATAGGCGTACATTATAGGCCTGCTGATTGCACTCTGTACTCGACAACGAAACCCGACACTTCCTGCAGTTCTCAGAACTGCATCTCTAAGCCTACAGTATCTACATGTTAATCGTAACATTTAAAACTACATTATTTATAATTACTTGCTACGATTACACTTTTAATAATTTTCATTAAAAACATTTTATTTTACTACTACAAGTTTATTTTAACTTATATCTAAATCACCCATTAACTCTCGGTTCAATCCTCACTCTTACAGATTCATTTACAGAATTTGATGCATTCTGTTGGTTAATTGCAGTGAAAAGTACATTTTTGCTGTGGTTAAATAATAACACAGGTTTGTGTAAGGAAAATTGTGTTTATACACAATTCTTCTCAGACCAACAATTATTATTGTTGGATCTAGAGGTCGCAGCCTCGATAAAAACTGTATTGTGTATATTTAATTGCTTATCGATTTATTTAACTGTTTTCTACAAGATGAAACAGTTGTTCTGCATGTTCTTCACTGTCACTTTTACGTCGTTCATCTGATGTTTGTTTTCAACCCTTTCGTTATCAATTTATTGTTATATGTGTGGCTACCTTTTTTCCTGTTATCCTGGTATAAGCTGTAAAGCCAGTTGTTAAAGATTTTTATGAAATATTTTGTAAGGGGATTGGGGTAGGACCGTGGGACTTGGCCCTACATGTAATTTATAGTTGGACACTATGTCCTGGTGGTACATATTAAACTAGGAGTTTCTGAAACTATTAACAAAACCATGTACTGTATATTGATAATTTTTTATTATTTAATAAATATTATTAGTATTGCTGTTTGAAAAATAATTTTAGTTCCAATATCTTGATAAATAAAAATTTCTTTATGAATG
Organism: Catonia carolina; assembly: GCA_035578175.1. Lineage (NCBI taxonomy): Eukaryota > Metazoa > Arthropoda > Insecta > Hemiptera > Achilidae > Catonia > Catonia carolina. Next base: position 121,906,822 of record JAQMRL010000001.1, on the reverse strand, counting down.
ATGAGTAAAGCAGTTTTTACTCAAAGGCAACTGGCACATTGAACAGAGTGTCTTTGTGTGAGGTACTTTCTTGATTTGCCACATTTTGAGCATCTTAGAGTATTTCCAGAAAATGATTGCAAACTTTCCAGTAAATGATTGCTAACACTGAACATAAATTTTGATATTTTGCAGGATGATAATCATCTTTTGGGTTTTATTTTATTATTCTGCATTCCAACAGCCATAAGAGTAATGACTAATTTTCCGCACAGAGATAAATATGTGATATGTATTTGTGTGTTTTTTTGAATTAATGTATTTAACCCTTCAACGAACCATTTTTTTTATACTACCTCGTACCTATGTGGCTCATTTTTTTCATTTTGTGATGAATTTTTAACTTTATGAGTAATGAAGTGGTTTCTTAATATTTTAGACAAAATTTTTAATGAAACTTATAAAACTACTTAAAAATCAAACAATTATATATTGATGGTGGAAAGGCCAAAGGGCGAAATCCTCAAAAGTTGAATTTTACAGGAGGCAAAAAAAAACTGAATTACTCATTAAAATCAACCTGTTTCGACTACACTGTTTATGATGTGTGTGATGTTTCATAACTGGAACTGAATCAGTTAATGGCTATTCTAATTAATTTGTTATAAATTTAATTATAATGTGTTTTGTAGCATTTTGTGGGTTATGTCATTAGGCTTGTTTGTCAAAATGTTTCAGTGTGTCAGATGGTTGACTTATAATAATAAGGCTTACACCATAAATACCTGGTTTCTTTTTTCTCAAGCATTATAAATTTACAATGGCATTATTATAATGAAAATAATTTAAGACGTGAAATTTATTAAAATAATGAAGTTTAAAAAAATGTAAATAATCATTAAAAACTACAAAATTTGTTCTGTAATTTATTTTGAAATTACAGGAAATTAAAAAACCATCTGACAGGTGATTTAACACTTTAAGTGCCACGTGAATTCAAAGAGTTACAGCTCTAATGGCCGCGTGAGTCGGATGTGGCACCACATTGCTAGGCTTAGTTATATGGCCTTATGATACCACCCTGAACTCACAGTTCCTATTGAAACACATGGTATGTGAAAAAGCATGGCCAATATGTCATGAAACTGTTATTGGCCTGTTGGTAGTGAGTCCACATTGGTGTCACGAGGCTGTAGTATATGTTTTGAAAAAATGCACTACACCAGTACTGAAATATGATGTTATTTTTATTGACAAAAACTATACAACTAAGAAAAAACTATACTATTTACAACTAAGACAAAACTAAACTATTTTATCAAAACTGGTAGAAATTGGGCTTCAAAAAATAAAATATAAAAAATTACAGCTAGAAAATTAACGGAATGTTATACTGTGAGTGTAAAAACTTTTTAGACAAAATATTTATGTACATCAAAAAAACAGTTCATGCAAAAGTGTTTTTCGCACACCACACATTTATATTTGGTTTGGGTAGTTTGTCGCATGGCATTCTTCCTTCCTTCAGCCTTTGACTTTTCTTCATAACATTTGTGACATCGCCTTCTTCCTCGTCTGCCAACATCTACAAGGCGGTGAGGTTGGTCTACTGGTGTTGGTGGAAGAGAAAGGGCCAAGAAGAAAGTCTACAGCCAGTTTTCGATACCATTTCACTCCTCGTCTCAGAGACGTGGAATAACTCTTTATTTGGTCCGAAGTGTCAATGAACGCCTTTCCTTTGTTGTACTCTACGATACACTTTGGTTTCTGAACAGGAATCTTTCTTCTAATAACTTCTATCGTATCATCGGTGTGTTTTGTTGTCAACATTAGGACATCTCTTTTGTCAAGCCATTTCAACACAACGACACCTGTATTGCTTTCAGCAGCAATAGTTTCCCCTTTTTTAAGCTTTTTCTCAACTACACTGACAGGATTATTCTTCCTCTTACTCCTCAAAGTGCCAACCAGATGAGTGTTTCGTTCTAGTAGCTCATGGGCTAGTGCTACTGAGGTGTACCAGTTATCAGTACAGAGTGTATGCCCCTTATCTAGTAGATCACTCATGAGAGCCATAGTTACTTTAGTAGCAACAGAGCTTTGGCCTTTATCATCTCCACAGTAAACTCTAAAATCGTAGGTATACCCACCCTGTACACAAACCTTGAATAACTTGATTCCAAATTTGTGTTTTTTGTTACGGATATACTGCTTAAATTTCAGACGGCTACGAAATGGTACTAGAGTTTCATCAATACACACTGTTTTGCCAGGAACAATTGCAGTTTTATAGGCCTCTTTCACTAAGTTTAACAGTGGCGTAATTTTTTGAAGTCGATCAGAGTTGTCCACTTCTTTATTGTCGCTGAAATGTAAATGTTTTAGTATTAACTGGAATCTATTCCGTGACATTACATATTTCATTTCATTATAGTAAATCTTCTTGGACGACCAATATAAGTATATGCTTGGGTAACGGCATAACCCCATCCACAGCAAAAATCCAAAGAATTTTTTTATTTCTTCAACATCTGTATTTTTCCAATTTTGCAAGCGAGCTCCTGGTGATATGCCCTTGCTAATTTCTTGTGCGGCATATTTGTTGGTTTCATCAACTATCAGCTGCAACACAGCATCATTCAAGAAATATCTATACACTGCAAATGGGGATTTCCCTGAAAGATTGTCAATTGCACATTTAGTGAGGCCCGGATTTTGTTCAGTAAAAGGAAAAGTCTTCAAATTATCCCCTGTAACACGGCCCCAAATTATTTCTAACGTACCTTCATCGCCTTCAGAAAATCCACGTATTGCATCGGCTATTACTCTTTCAATAGTTTCACTAACACAATCAACTGGCTGGTTCGAAACAGTAGGCGTACTTGTGTTTGGAAATTCTGGAGTAGAAGGAACGTTTTGCAGATTACTTGCAACCGGTGAAGAAGGACGATTATTAGCATCGATATTGTCAGTAAAACTAGGACTAGGCGTACCTGTTTTGCAACTGAACATTTTCCTTTTCGGTGGTGGTTCATCTTCCTCAGACTCAGAAGTTGAAGGCTGATATCCGTCCGATAGGTAGACGTTACCGAAAATTTCGTCATCATTTTCTTCATCAGACAGCAAATCCTGCCACAGTTGTTGTACTTTTTTTCCATTGATTCGTAACTTCCTTCCATTGTAAAACAATGTAAAAATAAGTAAACCGAATGCAGTATAACAATTGTAAACGGAAATATATTTCGGTAATAAATATAACAACAATACAGACTTGAACACAGAACTACTTCTAAAACTCAATTGGTAAACATAACCTCAAACAGCGATTCAACAATGTGGTGACACATTGGTGTCACGTGGCCAATCATATGTTTTAACTGCTAATGGCCGCGTGTAGCCAACGTGACACCACAAAAAAATTAATCGCCTAGAAACGCATTTTCTACTGAAAAATTTAAAAATTATTACTAAATTAATTTTTATGTGATACTAAATGTAATTATGTAACAAAACAAAATTGGCCATTACAATTGTTTTACTTCCTATATAGGTGGCACTTAAAGTGTTAACATAAATTTTAAATACAAATTATTTGAAATCAGCATCACAGATTGCTATCACTTCTAATACGATTTAACCCTCATAAAGTTTATTAACACAAGATTTAACACTTTGAATATGAACATAAAAACTTATAGAACATCTTCATCATCAGTCTCGGCAAGCTCATCCGGCACTGATTTGTCTGCTACCATTTTCCTGTATTCTTCATGGTACCTATTAGGAATGATATTATTTCTTACTAAACTCATAAGATCATCTTATTTTTTAGAAGATATTTTTAATCCTGGCTCAAGATAAGTTATGCAAACCTTCTCTATTACAGTGGTCTTTTCAAGAAACCACAAAGTTTGATGGTTTTTGTTTTGTCCAGGACAAGAATCGTAGAACAAGTGAACTTCGTTTATGTAGCCTCTTTCACCGATATTTTGAAGATATTTTAACAGTATTGTACAAATCTCATTTGCTCCTCTTTTACCGTTTGTTTCTCCCCATAAATAACAGTAGCTGTTCCTAGTTCTGCTTTCGTAAAATGTTTCATTATACATAGCATATTTCCGCGAATAGTACAATAGGATACTGTTTCCATGCGGTGAATTTAGGACTTTTTGCAAGTCAAAGCATACACAAATGAATGATTAACAAGATTTAGATTTTTCGTGTGCAGCTAGGTGAATACTTTTTGAAAATGTTGCTTCTTCTTCATGTTTTTAAATTTTAGAATTTGATCTTAATTTCGAGCAGTTTCTGGTCTATTCTTAAACTTTCCACGGAGTATACATTTGTCCTTCTTTGGAACGTAGAAACCAATGTTGAGTTTACAATTGAATATTTTCCTAAACACCTTTTCACTTACGAGTGGAGTATTGTTTTTTGTACCTTGTGATTGGTGAAACCTATAAAGAGAGGACAATTTTTTGAAATCTGCCGGCAAATAGATTCTTGTTGACCCAGCTCTGCAATAATGAGACGGTACAGCTGGAAGATGAGATATGAACTCTTCGACGCCATCTGAAAGTTCTGTAGCAGTTTTGTTTGGTGGAGATGCATTCCCACGGCAGTCCTTTTTGGCTGTATTGATCGCAGTTTTATTCTCGTATGAATACCTTATAAGTTTCTCTGAGATGTCTATAGTTTTTAGGAGGAACTGCAAACACTTTCTAGAATCCAGGTTGAGAGGGCTAAGAGGCCCTCTGTCGGCGACATCGTGTTAGCGTACACCTGGTCGCTCGTTGAACAATTTATCAGAACTAATGTAACCTCAGGTAAAAATCAGGAGAATAGTGTGAAGGTTAATAATTGGGTTCGGACTCTGAAGAAGCTTTGAGAAGGCAAAGGTGGGGAAATCTGCCAGTTAATTGAAGGTTAATAATTTGAGGGGATAATTTTGTGGGTGGAAGGAAATTTTGTTATTAGATTACCGTGAGCGTGGCGCGTGGAAGGAATAGGTGTATTAGGTAGAGGAAGGGCTGTTTTCTTTTAAATAGTTGAATATTTGGCCTTCATTTTTGTTTATAATTTTTTTTATGGTGGGATGATTTGTTTGGAAAGGTATAAATTAGGGTTCATATTGAAATCGTTTTTGTATAGTGTAGGTGTTAGTGTGTGTTACGTGGGAATTGTTATTTAGGGTGTATTTTATGGGGCGGGAGTTGTAATTTTACTGGGTTTTAGGGGAAGTCGTGGAACGGTAGATTTTTGTAGTCTTCGGGCGGGTGAGGTGCGGTGTAAATGTCTCTGATGATGGCATGACTTGAAGTTCTGGCGGTGTCGTGGAGTTTTCTGGATGTTGTGTAGATATAGAAGATAGGGACGAAGGATTGAGGAGTACATGAGTAGTTTTAGTTTTGTAGAAAAGGATTTATAGTTAAACAGGGGGGAAAGAGTGGTGAGGAGGACCCTGCCCTTGCATAGCTTGTCCTCGATGTGGCGACGGGGTGTAAAGCGCTTGTCCAGTAGCACTCCCAGGTAGCGGACGCTGTCCTGCCATGGGAGCAGTTGTCCTTCCAGGCGTAGTGGCGGCGGGAGATTCTTCTTTAAGGTGAATTGAATTGCCTCACACTTTGTGGGATTTAGGGTGAGTCTCCAGATGCGACACCATGTAGAGATATTCAGCAGATGATTTTGGATTGCGCGGCAGTTGAGACGGAGGCATCTGCCGTGACGGTATAGAATAGCGTCATCGGCAAACAGTCCGAATTTGATTGTTTCAGTTTCTGGAAAATCGTAGGTGTACATTAGGTAGAGAAGGGCCTCAAGGACTGAGCCCTGAGGTACACCTGCGGTAGATGGGGTAAGTGGGGATTTGATTGAGTGGAACTGATGACTGGGGGCAAAGACTTGAAATTTTCTGTCAGATAGATACGAATGGATGAGCCTGACAGTGGCTGGTGGAAAGAAACGAGCTAGTTTAAACAGGAGACCCGCATGCCATACTCTGTCAAATGCTGCTTTAAAATCAAGCAGCACAGCCGTCGTATGGTTGTTTTTTTTTTTTTTTGGTTTAACGTCCGACTGTTTTGCAAATTGCTGCTAATGCAGACGGTGAAGGATGAAATGAATTTTTTGTAACGCATGAAAAAATGCCATGCCCGAGTGGGATTCGAACCCAAGACCGCGTGATGAGAGGCGAGCACGTTACCAACATCGCCAACGCGGCCGGCTCGTATGGTTGTGGGAGTTTCTGGCATCCACTAGTGCCGTTACGATGCGGAGGAGTTGGGTGGTGGTGGAGTGTCCTTGTCTAAATCCGAATTGTTCGGCAGGGATCGCTGATTCGATAGTTTGGCGCAGACGTGGGAGAAGAAACCTTTCGAAAAGTTTTGATAAAATTGGAAGAAGAGAAATTGGCCTATAGCTTCCGGGGTCTGTTGGGGGTTTGTGGGGTTTGAGTATAGTTATGATGTTGCAGATCTTCCGTGAAGCGGAGAAGTGTTGCAGTGCAATTACTGCGTTGAAAATCGATAAGAGATGGGGCTTTAGCTCTGGTGGAGAGTTCAGGATGGCGTATCCGGAGATGTTGTCGGGACCTGGGGCTTTCCTAGGATTGATGGATTTGATTACCGAAGTAACCTCGTCAATCGTGAAAGGTTGAAAGTGGCAGGGAGTCGGGTCAGAGAGAGTGGTGGTAACCACTCTGTGAATTAGTTCATCCTGTTCGGGATGTACGGGTAGAGGAGTTTTAAAGTGGAGTTCAAAGTGTGAGGCGAAGGTGTTCGCCGTCTCTTGGGCCGAGTATGCCAACCCGTTCGGAGTCCGCAGTGGATGTGTCCTCCGTTGAGTCGACAGTAGTCGGCGCGCAGCCTCCCATGGCCTGCCGTTATCCGCTACGTGGTCGAGGTATTCCTCCCATTGACTGGATCTGTGTTGATCGATGAGGAGCTTGCATCAGGCAGCAGCGTGGTTAAAGAGCTGACGGTGGTGGGGGTCCCTCGTTCGCTGCTAGAGCCGTCGGTAACGTCGTCTGTCGGCGATTGCTGCCTTCACTGCAGGCGGGAGGGATGACCTGGTCTGAGGTGGGCGTGGGGAAGTATTTTGAAGAATGCTTTGGGAGAGTAGCGAAGAGATCGTCTGGAGATGTCGTTCCAGCTCGGGTATAGAATTGATTATAGGAGGTTCTGGGGGAAGTTGTGAGTTGACAGAATCGAAGGACGGCCAGGAGACTTTAGTTTTAGTGGACAATGCTTGGATGTTTGAAGTAGGAGAAGTAAAAGTGAATAATACAGGGAGATGGTCTGAGTTTAGTTCAGGAAAGACATCAATGTCGGGAAGAGAGGTGAAGTTGACCAAGGCGGCGTAATCAAGGATTTCGGGCTGATGGACGTTTGCTGAGGGTATTCTGGTGGCCGTAGTTGGGACATGAAGGGCTAGTGGTAGGGGAGTTTCATCTAGAAAGGTGAGAAGGGAGGTGCCTGCAGTGTTCGTCGTACGGCAGCCGATGTCGACGTGTTTGGCGTTCCAGTCGCCGGCTACGAATACTGGGTGTTGCTGGGTGAAGATGGCGGCAAGGGCAGAGGGGTCGAAGTCGTTGAAAGTCTGGGGGCGATAGACGGAGGTGAAAGTTACTAATTGGGAGAAGAGTGGTACAGTGACTGAGAAGTGTTCTAAAGAAGGGATGGGGGTAGTATCTAAGAGGTTATGTGTGTGGCGTTTGTGAATTAGGATGGCTACCCCTCCTGCTGGGCGATTGGTAACAGGAGGGCGGTCGGCGCGGTATACGATGTAAGGGGATAATTTAAATCGGGTGTGTGGGAGGAAGTGAGTTTCCTGGAGTAAAGCTATATCTACGTCGAGATCTAGAAGAAGTCGGTGGAGGTCGTTTCATTGGCGAGGGATCCCATTTCCGTTCCACGAAAAGATTCGGAAGGTCATTAGGCAAGGAGGGAGGGCAGAGCTGAGAGAATGACTGTGATGGCTTCAGGGACGGATTTTACAGAAGAGAGACGTGGAAGCAAGGAGAGTGCCCAGGTTAGGAATTTCGGGGCGGTGAGATATTGTATAATACTTTGGATGGTGAAGGGGGCATTGTCGGAAGGAGAGTCATTTGATTTTTTAGCGGGTAAGGGCGGGTAAGGTTTCCAAGGTGACTGAACGGGTTCCTTGGGAAGAGTGGGAATTTTTGAGACGGGGGCGGGTTTAGGCGCTGATGGTTTTTTAAAGATCGTTTTTGTGAAATGTTTTTGCTGTGGAGCTGCAGAAGTAGAGGGGTGGGAATTTGGGTGTTAGAAGAGGAAGAGCGGGACGGAACCGATGCGGCCGGTCGTGCAGCTGTAGTCGTCGGGGTGGATGAGTTCTTGCGGCGATCTGCTTAGAGCTTGACATGAGTAGGACACCCGCGGTAGTTAGCCGGATGCTGCCCTTTGCAATTGCAGCATACCGGCTCGTCGATAATCTTTGCAACGCACTGAGCTGCGTCATGCTGGCCTCCACACTTCACGCAGCGCAGCTCATGGTTGCAATTATAGTCTGGGTGCCATCTTGAAAAGCTTGTTTTGAGGTATAAATAAAATGTTTTCACTGTTTTTGAATGCTTATGTTATGTAGATTTCAAATCCGATTGATGCCACTCTGCCAGAGTTGAGCATTTTGAGTAATTCAAGATGGCGCCCGAAATATTGAAAATATTTTTCTGAAGCGATATCAACTTGTGGCATATCATGATATATGTTTTTTAGGTCGAGAAGTACGAATAAAAAGTCCAATTTTACCTACAGTTAATGGGGAAAATGTTATTGTCAAACTGTACCGTGTCACGGCTCATTTGCCGTGGTTGTTTTTGCTGCGCTTGCCGGCTCCACTCAACACTCAGCCTGCCTGCCTGCCTGTTATTTTTTTTGGCTAGTTGCTGTGAATCAGCTGTATGGAAACAACATAACCTAGTTTTGAAAGTAGTTGAGTAAACACTAGTAGTTAAAAAAAATTAGTTTTGTCCCCAACTGTAATGTCTCTGCAGGCACATTCTTTTGATTTCATTTAACTAATGAGACATAGAAGTGGCTATTGAAACGGAATATGGTCGGATATGATGATTGAAAGCACATTTATTAGATATGGACATGGTGAAAGAGGAACCTCTTTGACTGGTTTAACGATGAATAGAGCAGGAGTAAAACGTTGGGCTTGAAGTATGCACGTGGCCAGCCAGCTTGTATGTGGTCTATGTGAAATGAGGGAACATGAGGGTTCTGACAAATTACATTTACATAAAGAAGAAGGCAACAGAAGAATCAGTCGTGACGCTGCAGATTGGGAGAAGCTAAGGGAAAAACTAGAATTGTGTATACAGCCATGTTAATCCATCAGAGCATCCTCAAGGATTGGTAAACATTGTAGCTGGAAAAGTAGTAGCAGCTAAAGAAGTTAATGTGGACAAAGCTTATGAAATGGCTAAGACTGCAGTGCATAACTTTCAAGAAAGCCTCCCAAGAGGATTTCATGTTAGTCTTAAAAAATTTGTTGTAAACATGAGTGAGGATAGAGATGTTAAACTTCAAACCGCAATGAATATGGACGCTTCACTTTTGTATTCAAAAATAATAGCCCTCCAAGCAAATAAGTTTATACTTATACCAATCAAGGAAGTTTATACTTACTGAAAGGACACTACTTCCCCCACAGAACGTAAAGCTGTCAAATAATGATAACAAACGCCAACTGATACAGCTTTTATGCAACTACGTTTTTACAAATGTATGTAATGTCCCATTTGAGAACCGTTTGGTTGTTACTGGACAAGATACCAGTTCAAATACATTGGGGAAATCTAACTCAGAGAACTGATTTAAAAACAGAACACGAAGAGGCGGACATTATAATGATCCAGCAGCTGAATATAATGGAAGAGAAAATTAAACTGTTTATGTTATATGTGACGACACTGACCTATTCGTTTTACTATTGTACTACTACTATCGACTAGGCATGACAAATGAAGTTTGCATGATATCGCTAAAACCAGGAAGAGCATTAGCAGATATTAAGGAAACCGTTTCAAAATACAAGGACATAATTTCAAGTCTGCTAGCTGCTCATGCCCTGTCTGGCTGTGATTCTGTTGCCCCACTCCATGGGATAGGAAAGAAAAAAGTTATTAAGTGACTTCAGACTGGTAAAGAGTTACGAAAATTGGGCCATGAAGAGAGCTGCATGACAGAGATAATAAAGGAATGCACAGAATTTATTGCTTCTTGTTACGGAATTGAAAGCGCTACTGATATGTCAGAGGTGAGAATTTCTGGTTGGGCAAAGAAAATTGGCCAAGAGCAACTATACGAGCTCCTTCATTTTCTTCATTACCACCTACTAGGGAATGCTTTGCCGAAAATGTAAGGCGAGCTCACTGTCAAACTATTTTATGGTTATCTGCAAACAGTCCATTATTCCTTTGCCCAGATCCAACATCATTCGGCTGGCAAAGAGATGAATTGAACAAAGAGCTTTTTCCCATTGCGATTCCACAAAATACTCCAATTGCACCAGACTACATTTTAGCAATGACGAAGTGTTCGTGCAGATCTGAACAACCCTGCATAACTATGAGATGTAATTGTAGGGCAAATAACATTTCATGTAGCTTAATGCGTCAATGCTTATATGAAGGGGAAAAGTGCTGTAATCCGCATACCAAAATAGCTCAAGCAATTAGTGAAAGTGACTCTGAGGAAAAATTTTAGTTTCATTTGAACTTTACCACTATGTTAGCTTGAAATTAGGTGACAATATGAAATGTATCTTTTTTATTTAAACTTTAGTATCCGTAATATTAAAAATTACAACAGTTTCTTAATTTCTCGTTTAAAGCAATAATACGCTATTTTTTTCAATTTTGTTCAATAAAGTTTCGTTAGTAACACCCTTGCATTAATTTTTTTTACCAAAATTAACATTCTATTTTGATTCTTTGACCTAAAAAACTAGCCAAAAAAATAACAGGCAGGCAGGCAGGCTTTGAGTGTTGCAGTGGAGCCGGCAAGCGCAGCAAAAACAACCACGGCAAATGAGCCGTGTCACGGTACAGTTTGACAATAAAATTTTTCCAATTAACTGTAGGCAAAATTGGACTTTATATTCGTACTCCTCGACCTAAAAAACATATATAATGATATGCCACAAGTTGATATCGCTTCAGAAAAATATTTTCAATATTTCGAGCGCCATCTTGGACGCCATCTTGAATTACTCAAAATGCTCAACTCTGGTGGAGTGGCATCAATCGGATTTGAAATCTACATAACAGAAGCATTAAAAAACAGTCAAAACATTTTATTCATACCTCAAAACAAGGTTACCCTATTATTAGCTGTTTGGCACCCAGACTATTAACTGACGAGTGTCCGTACCTCTGACATTTAAAACACTGGGGTAACCCAGGGCGGGGCCGGAATGCTTCAATTGTAACCATGATTGAAAGGATGGAAGTGATGTTAGAGATTTTTTCAAAATCTGGCGTCTTCTGTAGTTTAAGCAGGAATACATTAATTTTCTTGCCTGCACGGCCGTTTATGTTCTGGCACTGGGTCACTTTAAACCCCTTTTCCTCCAAAAAGTCGGTGATTTCTTGCGAGTCAAATGAGGAATGAAGGCCCTTGATGGCGATTTTGACCTCATCCGGTTCCTGGGTGTAGAACGAATGGAAATTGAGACCTTCCGATAATAGGACAGTTTTGGCTTGAGCATTGGTCTTGGATTGATTGGGTGAATAGGGAGTGTGAATTCCCACGTGTTGTTATACGGTATGAATATGTCAGATGTGTACTTAACGATTTCAATACATTGGAAAAGTTAGGTGGAGCACGAAATACGAATGGTGGCAGAGTGTATTTGGAAGAGAAAGTTGTTTGTTTGTTAGTGTTAGATGGAGAGGGGGTGGGACCGGTTACATTAGTTAAATTGCCGGTGGTACCTGGATCTGGTGACTGCTGTGTTTGTTGAATTCTTGGCTTTTTGTTGTCTACAGGGGTGAATCCATCGTCGGGTGGAATGTCCATACCGGTTTCATTGTTATCCGGCAGCGTTGCCATCTTGCTGGATTGCCAAACTTTCTTCCCAAGTAAGGCAGACGAAACCAACCTTCGTCCCAGGTGGTGTACGTGATTATTGCAGCGAAGCAGTATTCGTGAGCGCAGGTATGTAGTCCTTACTGGTAGAGTGCTAACTTCGCAATAACACACTTTCTTTCTGATTCCATTAATGGGGAGAGAATACTTCTTGGTAATTTGTCGCCTACTTACTACTGCTGTTGTTTTTCAACACACACATTTACATACCCTACATACATCACATATACTATTTCATCTTACACATTCATAACGCTGGCGGGGATGGGATGCGGGCTGGTCGTGTGTAACCCTTTCCGGATTGTGGAAGGTCTGGACTGTGGTTGCGCTGCTGTGAGCTTGCTCTGCCGAGGCCTTGCGCCATCCTTTAGCCCATCCAGTCGCTTCGGTACTGTGGGGAGAAGTGGACCATGAATAGGAGTGTCGGAGCTCTTACTGCTGCGTGCGAGCCTCTGGGACGTCGGTATCAGTGGGTCAGGCAGTACCTGACTCCCCGGCCCGGATGAAATACGTGGGAGATGGCTGCCGGGAGTACAGGAGATCGGCCGGGTCCTTCTTTTTACTAGGGACCTGCGGCGTGCGCGGGTCATCTCTCCGCCCGCACCTTGCCTCCACGATGACTGGAAAAGCGCAAATAAGAATGTCGAACAAACAATCTTCCCCCGGTGTTAAAAGGCTATGGTCTAGCTTGTCTGATGGTAGCGATAGTAGTGATGTTTGTAACACAGATACTTTTTTCGTTGTTCGCTGTGCTACAGAAGAAGGGTCACTATCCAAAGTTTCCCCATTCGTAATTAACAGGTCTGTACAGTCGGCATGTGGATCGCCACATTCAATTAAAAAATTGAGAAATGGTACCTTGTTAATTGAAACAACGTCTGCGAAGCAAAGTAGCAGCGTTGTTAAAATGACGCACATTGGAAATACTGCTGTCATCGTTGAACCACACAGATCCTTAAACTCATCTCGAGGAGTGATATTTTCTAGAGATGTTCAAGATATGTCAGAAGTAGAAATCTTGAAGGAGCTAACCTCTCAAAGAGTGACGCAAGTCAAAAGGGTAACGCGTCGGGAGAATGGAAATGATGTCGGCACCCCGACATTAATTATAACATTTTCCACCCCACAACCGCCAGATCGCATTAAGTTAGGGTACTTGTCTGTTCGGGTGAGACCGTATGTCCCAAACCCTCTGCGTTGTTTCCAGTGCCAAGAGTACGGACATACTAAAACACATTGCAAGAAACCTACGATATGCGCAAAGTGTAGTTCTCCGGAGCACTTGGACAACGAATGCACTTCGGATCATGAACTATGTGCAAATTGTAAAGGGAGACATTCAGCTCGGTCTCGCGATTGCCCTAAGTACAGAGAAGAACGTGAAATTCAAAAAAAATCGTCTGAAAAGAAGCTTTCTTTTCCGCTGCCCGTCGCGAGTACAGAAAACTGAGTAGCATTCGAAATGCAGTCCAGCCTGACATTTCGTTTGCAGCTGCGGCTAGTGTCCCCGCACGTGTAGCAAGTGAATGTTCCTCATGTGTTGAGTTGAAAAGTGTTGTCGGGAACCTAACCCAACAAGTTGCCTCTCTGACGTCTGCTTTAAAGGCTTTGCTAAGCTCCAAAGAGAAAGACATTCCTTTGAACAGTTTGGTACCACACGATGATAATGTGCTTCTGACGCAGAATAGAAAAGTTCAACAGTCCAGTAAAACTGCTTCTTTGTCGAAGGGAAAATCCCTTTTATCGCCTAAAGCGCTTCCTGCGGAAGCATCTAAATTTTTAAAGTCTCCTTCATCTGGATCAAAAATCCATGATATGATAGGAGACACATCAGGCCTAGAAAAAGGCCTCATTCAAGTGAAGGGGAAAAAAGGGAGAGAGAAAATAGTGTTTGATACGTAACTCCTCCTAATCCTGAAAAACCAATAAATGAATAATATTATTCAATGGAATGTTCGTGGCATTCGGTCTAGGTATGAAGACATAAAGCTATTGATCCGGGAAAAGTGTTCTCTTGCGCTTTGCATACAAGATACGATGTTGCAGCCTACTATATCAATATCTTTTCGTGAATATCAGATGTTTAGGAAAGATTCCCTGGATGGTGGTCCTGGCGGTGGAGTTGCTATATTGCTCCATCAGTCAGTGCAGGGAGTGAGTCTGAATATTCAAACAGATCTACAGGCTGTGGCAATCAGGATAACTATCCCGGTGATGGTTTGTGTGTGCAGTATTTACTTACCACCAAATAGAGAAATTTCATACCTAGCCATGCGAGAGTTACTGGAACAGTTACCAGGTTCATATATATTCCTAGGAGATTTCAATGGTCACCATTATTCTTGGGGCTCCTCACTGTGCAATGGTAGAGGTCATATGGTGGAGAGGGTCCGGAGTGATTTAGACTTATGTCTATTGAACGATGGATCTGAAACATTCATGTCATCCTCAACAAGATCCTGGTCGTGCTTGGACCTTACTTTCTGTAGCCCGTCCCTTGTACCACGGTTGTTGTGGAGAGTACTGCCAGACCTGTACGGAAGTGATCACCGACCGGTTGTGGTCAAGTTTTTTGAATATCAGTCTGTCGATGACCTTCCAAAACGATGGATAGAGAAGCTTGCACGGTGGAATGAGTTTTCAAGTTTAATGGAATCAGAATATGAAGATGATGATGATGCACGAAAGCTGTTGTCTTCCTTTGTGGAGAGGATGTCTGCAGCAGCTGCCCAGAGCATTCCTAAAACAACGGGAAAAGCGCGGCGTCCGCCGGTGCCTTGGTGGAATGATCGTTGTAAGGAGGCTCTTCAGGACCGCCGTAGGACCTTGCGCATTTTTAGTCGCAGACCTACGGATGCAAACCTGGAAGCGTACCGAAGAGCTCAAGCCTGCTGTAGGCGTGTCTTTCTTGAGAGTAAGAGGGAGTCGTGGAGCCGTTACATTGGAGATATTAACAGGAGTACCCCTGTGACAACGGTATGGAGAAAACTGCGTTCGGTATTTGGGAGGACGTCTCCACATCGAATCGCAGGGTTGCAAGTTAATGGTTCTGTGATCACATCACAGTCCGACATCGCTAATGTAATCGGTTCTTCCTTTAGAGCAGCTTCCCTCACGTCTTCATATTCAGTTCATTTTCAAAATTATAAAAAAAACTATTGAATCTCTTCCTTTCCATATAGCGGACTCGAATGATCCTCTGAACATTCCTTTTTCTTTCCCTGAGCTTAGAAAAGCGCTCAGAGTATCTCGAAATACCTCACCTGGAGGAGATGAAATTACACTATCGATGATAGCGCATCTACCTGATTCAGGCATAAGGCAACTCCTACATATTTTTAATAGAATATACTCTACTAGAAAGCTACCAACAACTTGGAAAGAAGCAATTGTTGTCCCGATTTTGAAACCCGGTAAAGATAAAGCATTGGCCTCCAACTACCGTCGCATCTCCTTGAGAAGTGTTGTTTGGAAGGTAATGGAAAGAATGGTAAATGGTCGTCTCATGTGGTATCTGGAAAAGAATGACTTCCTCGCTCCTGAACCGAGCGGTTTTCGGTGGGGGAGGTCTTCGACAGACCACTTGGTGGCCCTTGAGATGGCTATTCGCAATGCGTTTGCATTTCGGCAGCGCCTCGTTGCTGTGTTTTTTGATTTAAAGAAAGCATATGATACAGCTTGGCGACAAGGTATCCTCAACACTCTGCGGGATTGGGGCATCTCCGGAAATATGTTGGCCTTCATCAAGGACTTTCTAGAAGAGTGATCATTCCGTGTACGGGTTGGTCAGTATCTGTCTGACAGGTTTGTCTTGGAAAATGGTATACCGCAGGGGAGTGTAATTAGTTGTACTCTGTTTGCGGTTGCCATAAACAATATTGTGAAGTGTTGTGTGTACCCTGTTAAATGTTCTCTGTTTGTTGGTGATTTTTCAATATATATGGCATCTAGAAACGTTGTGTCAGCTGAACGAGCCCTAAAGCTAACTATATACCGTCTTGAGGAATGGTCACGACAAACTGGCTTTAGTTTTTTCCCTGAGAAGACCAAATGCATCCAGTTTTGCCGAATACGGACTGATAGTGTTCCAAGACTGTATTTAATGGGTCAGCATATCGAAGTTAGCACTGAAATCAGGTTTCTAGGTGTTGTACTCGACAAAAGATTTACATGGGTTCCGCATATTAAAGACCTTCGGGCTAGGTGCTTAAAGGTGGTTGATATTCTGCGTGTTCTTACAGGTACAGGTTGGGGAGCTGATAGATCATGTATGATAAGGTTCTACAAGACTCTAGTGTGATCACGTATGGATTA
Organism: Catonia carolina; assembly: GCA_035578175.1. Lineage (NCBI taxonomy): Eukaryota > Metazoa > Arthropoda > Insecta > Hemiptera > Achilidae > Catonia > Catonia carolina. The sequence goes on along the minus strand of JAQMRL010000001.1, from coordinate 121,890,413 downwards.
TGGCGCTGTAGCGTACTCATCTGCTACTCCCACTTCGCTGAGAATGCTTGACACGGTCCACAATTCATGTTTGCGATTGTCTACAGGTGCTTTCCGTTCTAGCCCTGTTGTCAGCATGTTAGTTGAAAGTGGAGAAATGTCGTTACAGAGACGTCGCCAGCAGCTTATATTGACGTACTTTGCTAAGTTGAAAGCTAGACCTTATCATTTCTTGCATGACATCATTCTCAGCAACCCTTGTCATGATTTGCATGTGATGAACGCCCGACCGTCTTCACCATTCGGTGTAAGAGCGTTGCGGATCGCTAACAACCTGGATATTGCTGTTCCTCGTGTCTACCCATGTTATCCTTGTGTATTTCCACCCTGGGCCATTCCTCAGTTACACTTTAACTTTGAAATGTGTAAATACTCAAAGGCAGGCACTAGCTCAGTTGTATTTAATAGCATTTTTAGTGAGTTAGTTGAAGCTATTAAACCATCTACGGTTGTATACACTGATGGATCAAAGTCGGATGTTGGAGTTGGTTGCTCGTTTGTTGCCAATGGGAGAAGTTATCTGTTTGGATTACCTGCGGGAACCAGTGTTTACTCGGCTGAACTCTATGCTATAAGCAAAGCTCTTTCTGTAGTCTGTGTGCGTGGGTGCCGGGTGTTGGTGTGCACTGATTCGCTCAGTGCTCTCCAGTCGATTAGTGATGTGTATTCGCGCCACCCGGTAGTTGTGGACGTCCACGGCACCGTGAAGCAGCTTAACGATAGAGGAGTAAGCGTTGTTTTCTGCTGGGTTCCGGGTCATGCTGGAATCTCGGGAAATGAGGCTGCGGATCTGGCTGCTAAGGAGGCAGCACGCCAACCGGCCTTCACGCAATATCTGACTGTGTCTGATTTCGTGGGTCTGGTGAAGCGTGTAATCCTTGATTCCTGGCAGGTGGAATGGACTGGCTCCCATGGCAACAAGCTACGTGAGATTAAACATGACGTTAAGCCTTGGCATACGTCGCTGAGGAACAACAGAAGGGAAGAAGTTGTCATCGCTCGACTTAGAATTGGGCACTCCAGATTAACGCATGGGTATCTCATGACGTCTGGTGATGCTCCAGTGTGTGGCAGATGCGATTGTCCTCTGACAATTAAACATGTTTTGGTAGATTGCGTCTGCTACGCAGCTCTGCGTCGGCGATTTAAAATACCCTGCGAGTTGCGTGATGTACTCAGCGATGATAGCCATGTTTTAGACTCGACGTTGAGATTTCTTAGATCCATCAGTGTATATAAAGATGTCTAATGGAGAAATGTTAATGTTGTTTAATTTTAAATGTGTATTTGTGTATGTTGTTTTTTATTTTTGTGGCCCCTTTACAGCCTTTTGTTTGTCTTTCAGGTCTGTGATATTAATGTAAATTATATTGTTTGCTGTGATACTAGTTTGTAAGATTTTTATTTTATAGGTTATAATTAATGTTGTTTGTTCCAACTGAGATATTAGATTTAAGTTTGGGTTTGTATGTTTATCTTATAAGTTTTTTAATATAAATGTTCTTGTCTGTAAATTTTATTTATTAATTTTTTTTTCTGTGATATTTTTAGTTTTAAAAAGTTATATTTAAATAAGAAAAGTACGTTCTACACTCGGGCCCTTTACACCCGTGTGTAGAGCAACGGGCGATGATAACCGTCTGGTTTTTCGCCATTTAAAAAAAAATGCTGTTGTGTATTGTCGCTTTTTTTCCTCTTCAGAAACACATGAAACTAAAAAGTCCTTTTGCTGCGGAGAGCTCATATCGTCGTAAATCTTGAATACCATTTTTCTGTCTTCGTCAGAAATTGTGCCACATTTATTCTGAAACTTGCCATGTAAAGAAGGGTTATCTTGCATTGTTTTTTTCTTTTTATTATTTTATTTCGTTGTTCATATTCCAGCCCTTTTATTCGTTTTTCACTGTTGGCCTTTCTTTTATTTATTTATTTTTGGTTTACGTTTACCATTAACTTCCACACAGTCTGATCGCAAAGCATTGCCCCCATGATAAAATTATCACTATTTACACATTCACTGTTATTTACACAATCACTGTTATTTATACCCTACATTCACTATTATTTACACAGTGTTGGAATAACTATTTCACAGTTTTCATTGTTTACACTACTACCTGTAATACTTTTTTAACTGGAGGACATTATTATTAATTCCCTCCTGTTTGCTGTTTACTTGAGTTAGGTTCATCAGTTGTAGAATTACAAATACTACTCAAATTTATTACATCTAAGATTTCTGTTCCATAATATTTTGTTACATCGCTTTTCATTTCTGCATCATCAAATGGAAGAATTAGTATTGTCTGCATTGTAGACATTTTCCATTTCAGTGTTCTCAGATGCCATCTTTTGTTTCACCAAGTCAATCATCATCTGCCCTTGGGACAATATAGCACCTGGAAGAAAAACGAATAATTTCAAAAACTAATAAATCGGTGGGTACAACTTTAGGTAATTATGCAGTTAGACCGATCCAATGACTAACATAACTGCAGACAAGTCGGAAGAAGAATTTGAACAATTTTATGACCTAATCAGAAGGACACTGGAGTCACTAAATCGAAGGGATATCAATTTAATTCTTGGAGACTTCAATGCAAAGGTCGGCAGTGAGAGTTGTGATAAATACGTAGGACAAAATGGATTGGGGACAAGAAATGAAAGAGGTGATAGGCTTGTACAATTTTGCATAGAGGAAGATATGGTAATAACAAATACTTTCTATAAGCTCCCAAAGCGACGTCTATATACATGAAGATCACCACGGGACAATGATCAGAACCCAATAAGAAATCAGATAGACTTCATCTTAATAAGTGCAAGATACAGAAACAATATCACATCAGTTAAGACATACCCAGGTGCTGACGTCTCCTCAGACCATAACCCATTGGTAGCTCAGATGCATATCAAACACAAAAGAATTCCAAAGAAAAAAGAAGCTGGAATAAATATAGAACTACTGAAAAACCATAGCATAAAGAATGAGCTACAAATAAAAATAAATGAAAACCTGAAAACCCTAGAAAGCGAGAAGGATTATCAAAACTGTAGAAGTATTGATGAAGGATGGCATAGGATTAAATCAGCTTTATTTGAACCATCCATAAGCACTCTGACAAAAGGAAAGCCCCAAGGAAAGAAAGAATGGATGAATAATGAAATCCTTCATCTAATGGATAAAAGAAGAGAATGTAAGGGGAAAAATGAGCAACAATATAAAGAAATACATAAAATACTCCGCTCAAAAATCATGAAAGCAAAGGAAGAATACTACAAACAAAAATGTGAAGATTGAAGAATTGCAAGTAAAGCATGACAATTTCAATGTACACAAAAAAGTCAAAGAACTCGTTGGTACAAATAGACAAAAGCAGTTCAATATATTGTATGATAACAATGGAAAAATAGTGACAGATATGGAACACAAAATGGAGTTATGGTAGAGTTACATTACTCAACTCTTTGAGGACACGAGGCAGCAGGCTAATTTTGAAAATATGGAAGGTGAGTTAGGTCCAGACATAATTAAAGATGAAAAGATGTATGCATTAAACACTCTAAAGAACAAAAAAGCTACAGGTCCAGATCAACTGCCTGCAGAAATTCTCAAATTGATTGAGGAAGATCAAATACATGTTCTGGTTGAGTTAATTAACACAATATATACAACAGGAACAATACCAAATGAATGGTTGCTATCAACGTTTATAACCCTCCCTAAAAAGAAAAATGCAAAGTACTGTTCTGACTACCGTACAATAAGCTTGATGGGACATGCATTGAAAATCCTGTTGAAGGTAATCCATAATAGAATATTCAGAAAGTTAGACGTAGATATCAGTGACACACAATTTGGGTTTCGTAATGGCCTAGGAACAAGAGAGGCACTGTTTGCTCTCAATGTACTATCTCAACGGTGTCTGGACATGAACCAAGAACTACATGTGTGCTTCATAGACTATAACAAAGCCTTTGATAAAGTTAGGCATGATCAACTCATTGAAACATTAATAAAGAGAAGAATAGATCTCAGAGACGTAAGAATAATATCGAACCTATACTATGGCCAAAAAGCGGCAGTACGGATAGAAGACATGACATCCGAGGAAATAGAAATACAGAGAGGTGTCAGACAGGGGTGCATACTTTCACCTATCCTATTTAATGTATACTCGGAAGATATAGCAAATAAGGCACTTAATGAGGTGGACACAGGCATTAAAATCAATGCCATGACGATAAATAATTTGAGATATGGTTATGATACAGGTCTTATAGCTGGAACACATGAAGACCTTCAGATGCTAATAAACAGAGTGGCCACAGTTAGTGAAGAGTACGGTCTTTCACTTAATATTAATAAAACAAAGTATATGTTAATAGCTAAAGCATATCAGAACGTTGGTAGGATATATGTAGGGAACCAATGCATTGAAAGAGTCCATGCTTACAAGTACCTAGGCACAACTGTTAATGAAAACAATGACAGCTCTCAAGAAATTCGCATCAGAATAGAACAGGCCAGAAAAACATTTATAAAGATGAAGAAACTGTTCTGCTGCCGAGATTTAAGCCTTGAATTAAAAACACGTCTCCTAAGATGCTATGTCCTATCTGTACTGTACTATGGGATGGAGGCTTGGACAATGAAGAAGATTGATGAAAGGAGACTGGATGCATTTGAAATTTGGCTGTACCGGCGAATTCTGAGGATTTCATGGGTGGAAAAGATGACGAATGTGGAGGTGTTGAGACGTATGCATAAAGAAAGAGAAGTACTATTAACAGTGAAGAAAAGAAAATTATTGTATATGGGACATGTCATGAGGGGAGAAAAATATAAAATATTACAAGTGATTGTCCAGGAGAAAATCCAAGGAAAGAGATCCTTGGGAAGAAGACGAAAATCCTGGCTGAAAAACCTAAGAGATTGGTATGGTTGCAGCAACAACGAATTGTTTAGGGCTGTGACATCAAAGATAGGAATCGCTCTGATGATTGCCAACCTTCGAAGCGGAGATGACACCTGAAGAAGAAGAATGACTAACATTCTTTTGATAAATCTGTCTACTTAGCCTTAAATACCATTAATATAAATAAAGTATACACCGGAGACACGTATTTATTGAAAGAAGTGGTTTGTAATACACAGCTCAACCTCAAAATTGCAGGCAACAGATCAGACTTCAATTGCACGCAATTCTGCAATCCATCGTGCGTTATAAACAAATGCATCCGTAAGCATACTTATTCGTAAAAATTGTTTTGCAATAACTATGTATACAAACACTCATATTCACTGAAAATAGTTCCTATTGAATATTGCTAAAAATAATGCTTAAACGCTACCTCCGGAGAAAAATAATTACATTTACTTATTAATGATGCTTACCTAATAAGTTTATAGCCTTCAATAATCTACTTTACTATACTTTGCAATAACATTTTGCGAAACATTAGCTCCTGCACAAATACCATAAATCATTTCATTCTTGTAATAACAATTATTGTCATTTCAAAACTGTCATAACACAATTATAACCTAGAAATGGAAACAAAAATAATTAACTAAATTCACTGGCGATTTATTGTCTCAAACAATATTTGCTGTAAACTGCTGTATAAAATAAATACAAACACTGATAATAGCGTTAAAATTATTAGAAACCAGATCTTGTCAGCAGGATCACACTACGGAAGAACGGTTGGATTGTACAACTACTACGGTACAACATAACCTCGTTTGGTGGGTTACGCCAATACATCGGGCACAATGGGATAGGTTACAAACGAAGTTTCATGCTTACGTCCTTTGGCCCGTCAGGCATCTTATATGTTGTGGGTTACGCCAGTTGACCTGTTAAAATTTTTCTTATGTCAATGTGTCACAGTGTGTGATACGCCTTTTGGCCAGGATGTGTATTTTACCTCTGAGATTCAGGAACAATGAAAATCTCACTTTGTAATTTTTGAGGGTTACGCCCTTTGGCCTTTCCACTATCGATATATTATTAAATTACAGTCCATGCAATTGCAAAAAAAAGTCTACCTTAAAAATTTGTTTGTGTGGGGGATTTGAAAGCAATCCTGCAAACACAGGCGTACATCACTGTCCTTACACCAAAAAACTGTATCTTTCCTTTTGCCATTTTTTGAACACACTACACACCTTCTCTGTGGTTTGGTTTTCTTCCCTTTCGCAGGAATATTCTCTATAAAATGTCTCTCGGTGAGTCTTGAAGGACGAGGCTCAAGAGATGGGCGACCACGTACAGTTAAATTGTCGATTGTTTTATATTTCTGTAGGATCTCATTGATTAGGGCTAATCTAAATGAGAGGTGGTTGGCTTCTGGATGGTTAACTTTCCAAATAATATATGAATTATATATTATTATATATTATAACAGCAATATTCAACAGTCTTTTGAAAAATTTAACGTTCCACTTGGTTTCACGTTTTCTTTTTATAGAATAACTACTCAGCATTTGGTCTCTCAAATCAACTCCTCCCATGTGTGAATTGTAATCTATAAAAAATAGTAGGTTTTATTGATGTTTTCTTTGATTTTGACGTGTAGTTTTTCATTTTTTGTGGTATGTGGAAATTAGTGATACAACTCGTTTGTCGTGCCACCTCCCTTATTAAGTTTGATTTCTTTGAAAGATTTGGGAACACTTTTCCTAGTCACACGAAGAGTTCCGACACAGTCAGTTTTGTAACGCTTTAACACTTTTGCCAACTTAGGACTATTGTACCAGTTATCCATCCACAGTGTGTGACCTATGCCAAGCAACCTGTGCCTGTGACTTGTGACCTGTGCCAGACTTAGAACGACGCTTTCAGACTTGTTTGCTTTGAAAGAGATAAGTGGTGAATCAAATATCATGTCTTTACCTGTATATAATACTAAGGACCAAGTATATCCAGTTAAAGATTCACAAAGTTCAATGTTTTTTTAACACCAAATTTAGCTGCTTTTAGTGGTATTGTCGGAATGACAAAAGACCTTTCCAGAATAATAAGGACTCATCTATGCATATATTTTGTGAAAGATAAGCTGATTGAAATTTCTGGTTCATATGAGTAATTACAGGATAAATTTTGAAGAGTTTTTTGGGTCCATTGAATGTTGAGTATGTGTTGTCAACAAAGTATAAAAATTTGCAAAGTAGCTCGTATCGTTTACCATTCGTTATTGACGGAAATATTTTATTTTCTTGAAGGGGTTTCTGGAAAAATACGAACGAATTATAGGTTGAATGCTTAAAACCATTAACATATTATATGTTGCTAATAACATATAGATTTCACTTGGATTAGTCAGTCCATTTCCAAAGTCTTGAAAAACGAGAGAATATATTAGCCAAGTTTAGACTTTTTCTGTTCGGCATATCTGTTGGTCTCGGTGGCAATCAATTCTACAATTTCTTGATCAAAAAAAAAAAAAGAAAATGTTTCTAAAATTGAATCAAAATTTATTTAAGGACCTGGATTTCGGGTTAACTTTTCTCTTTGGCTATTATAATTGCTCATATCCTCCCAAACCATAGGTCTATCACTTTGTTCTGCATGCCCCGAACCCCCAGCGTCGACAGCAGCAAACTCCTCTTCAAGATCATCATCTACAAAATTTTCAGGAAACAACTGAGCATAATCAATAAGATCTAAAGGTTCAGAATCACTTGAAATAGATGAAGCTAGTTCATCTAATAACATTTGTATGTCATCATCCTTAAGAAATTTATTACGGTCAGCTTCATCCATTTTTTATACACAACATGCACAATACCGAAACAAATAATAGAAATCACTATACAATTTATACAACAAAATAAAAATTACAACTGCATTTTACAAAGACTACACGTAAGACGTAACTACGGTTATTACTACTAAACTAAACGACTAAACTCGCAAGAACGACTAAACTACGGTTATTATGACTACTAAACTCGCACAATAACTCAGAAAATAATTAAAAACACTATACAATTAGTTATAAAATAACATAAATGTTAAATTTGCATTTTCCAACGAATAAACCACGTTTATTACCTACAAAACTGATGTGAAGGTACAGGACTGCCAAAACAGCAAATTTTAAAACGGCTGTATTTACCAAGATATGGCATTTGGAAAAAGAAAAATACACTAAAAGATTCGTTGTTTTATTCTCTGCAATGAGCATAAGAACTAGTAAAAATAGTTAGTCTGAAAACCGCTAGAACGCAGCACGTGATGGACCGTCGAGACCGTACTGAGTACTGACATACAATTGTAGCTACTTAGGGGCTAATAGGTTGTTATACTATTATGGATGCCAATAAAATATATTTGAAGGGTACCGGAAAAGAACAATCAGTCACAAATAGGTTGAACTGAATAATTGAAGATTTAATGTTTCAAAACGCTATTTTACCTACTCTAATTAAAAAAAAATTAACGTTATGATAATTATTATTTTACAACCAATGTCTTGTTGTTGTTGTTTAGCCCCCAGGGGGCACCCATTCTTATATATATGAATGCTCGTCCATGCATATATATGTGGGTGTTCGGGTGTGGCAACCCCGGGACCCCAGCTAAGAGCTAACCTTATTTCAATACTATACACAGGTTGCTCTTACACTACACACAACAATAATACTACATCACACACACCACACTTTCTTTCAACACACACATTTACATACCCTACACACAACACATACACAAAGTTTTCTTACACACATTTATAATGCTGGCGAGGATGGGATGCGGGCTGGTCGTGCGTAACCCTTTCCGGATTGGAAGGTCTGGACTGTGGTTGTGCTGCTGTGAGCTTGCTCTGCCGAGGCTTTGCGCCATCCTTTAGCCCTTCCAGTCGCTTCGGTACTGTGGCAAGAAGTGGACCAGGGGTAAGAGTGTCGGAGCTCTTACTGCTGCGTGCGAGCCTCTGGGACGTCGGTATCAGTGGGTCAGGCAGTACCTGACTCCCCGGCCCGGATGAAATATGTGGGAGATGGCTGCCGGGAGTACTCGGCCGGGTCCTTCTTTTTACTAGGGACCTGCGGCGTGCGCGGGTCATCTCTCCGCCCGCACCCTGCTTTCACGATGACTGGAAAAGCACTAAAGATAATGTCTAACAAACAATCTTCCCTTGGATGTAAAAGACTATGGTCTAGCTTGTCTGACGATAGTGATAGTGGTGTATTAAGTAACACGGACAAATTTTTCGTTGTTCGTTGTGTTGCAGAAGAAGGGTCGCTATCAAAAGTTTCCCCCTTCATTATTAACAGGTCTGTGCAGTCGGTTTGTGGCTCGCCACATTCAATTAAAAAACTAAGGAATGGTACTTTGTTAATTGAAACAACGTCTGCGAAGCAAAGTAGCAGCGTTGTTAAAATTACACAAATTGGAAGTACTACAGTCACTGTAGAACCGCACAGATCCCTCAACTCATCTCGAGGAGTGGTTTACTCTCGAGATATACAAGATATGTCTGAGGCTGAGTTATTGGAGGAGCTTACCTCCCAGAGAGTGACGCAAGTCAAAAGAGTTATGCGTCGGGAAAATGGAATTGATGTCGGTACCCCGACACTTATCATAACATTTTCCACCCCTCAACCTCCGGATCGCCTTAAGTTGGGTTACTTGTCTGTTCGAGTGAGGCCGTATGTCCCAAACCCTCTGCGCTGTTTTCAGTGCCAGGAATACGGACATACGAAAACAAACTGCAAGAAACCTGCGATATGCGCAAAGTGCAGTTCACCTGACCACTTAGATAGCGAATGCACTTCTGAAAAAGAACTATGTGCAAACTGTAAAGGAAGTCATTCAGCAAGGTCTCGGGAATGCCCCAAGTATAAAGAAGAACGGGAAATTCAGAAAATTTCGTCTGAACAGAAGCTTTCCTTTCTCGCTGCCCGGAGTGAGTACAGAAAACTAAATAGCATTCGAAATGCAGTCCAGCCTGACATTTCGTTTGCAGCTGCAACTAGTGTTCAGTCTCGTGTGTCTGGTGAGTGCTCGTCATGCGTTGAGTTGAAGAGTGTTGTTGAGAACCTCACTAAACAGGTTGCTTCCCTAACTTCTGCACTTAAAGCGTTATTAAGCACCAAGCAAACAGAAATTGGTTCAAAGAGCTCAGTGTCTCAAGTGTGTAACCTTTCTGCGACGCAGAGTACAAAAGCTCAGCTGTCAAGTAAGACAGCCTCTACCTCAAAGGGAAAACCCCTTTCAGTATCCAAGACGCTTCCAGCGGAAGCGTCTAAATTTCTAAAATCTCCTCCGTCTGGGTCCAAGATCCACGATATGATAGGAGATTCATCGGCCCTAGAAAAGGGCTTTATACAAGTAAAAGGGAAAAAAGGGAAGGAGAAAATTGTGTTTGAAACGTAACTCCTCCGTTGCGAAATACCCTTTAATAGTTTAATTCAATGGAATGTTCGCGGGATCCGGTCTAGGTATGAAGATATAAAGATATTGATCCGGGATAAGTGTCCGTTTGCGCTTTGCCTGCAAGAGACGATGTTACAACCTGATATCCGATTATCCTTTCGTGGATACGAAATGTTTAGGAAAGATTCCCTGCATGGTGGCCCTGGTGATGGGGTTGCAATATTACTTCACCAGTCAATGCAAGGGATAAGTCTGGATATCCAAACGGATATTCAGGCTGTAGCGATCAGGATAACTGTCCCGGTGTCGGTTTGCGTGTGTAATGTTTATTTACCACCAAACACAGACATTTCATACCTAGCCATGAGAGAATTGCTGGAACAGTTACCAGCTCCATATATCATCTTAGGAGATTTCAATGGTCACCATTATTCTTGGGGCTCCTCACTGTGCAATGGTAGAGGTCACATGGTGGAGAGGGTCCGGAGTGATTTAGACTTATGTCTATTGAACGATGGATCTGAAACATTCATGTCATCCTCAACAGGATCCTGGTCGTGCTTGGACCTTACTTTCTGTAGCCCGTCCATTGTTCCAAGGTTGATGTGGAGAGTACTGCCAGACCTGTACGGAAGTGATCACCGACCGGTGGTGGTCGAATTTTTTGACTACCAGCCTGTCGATGACCTTCCGAAACGATGGATTGAAAAGCTTGCACGGTGGGATGAGTTTTCAAGTTTAATGGAATCTGAATATGAAGATGATGATGATGCACGAAAGCTGTTGTCTTCCTTTGTAGAGAGGATGTCTGCAGCAGCTGCCCAGAGCATTCCTAAAACATCGGGAAAAGCACGGCGTCCGCCGGTACCTTGGTGGAATGATCGTTGTAAGGAGGCTCTTCGGGACCGCCGTAGGGCCCTGCGCATTTTTAGTCGCAGACCTACGGATGCAAACCTGGAAGCGTACCGAAGAGCTCGGGCCTGCTGTAGGCGTGTCTTTCTTGAGAGTAAGAGGGAGTCGTGGAGCCGTTACGTTGGAGATATTAGCAGGAGTACCCCTGTGACAACGGTGTGGAGAAAACTGCGTTCGGTATGTGGAAGGACGTCTCCACATCGAATCGCAGGGTTGCAAGCTGACGGTTCTGTGATCACATCACAGTCCGACATCGCTAACGTGATTGGTTCCTTCTTTAAATCAGCTTCCCTCACGTCTTCATATTCAGTACAGTTTCAAAATTATAAGAAAACCATTGAATCTCTTCCTTTCTTTATAGCGGACTCGAATGATCCTCTAAACATTCCTTTTTCATTGCCTGAGCTTAGAAAAGCGCTCAAAGTATCTCGAAATACCTCACCTGGAGGAGATGAAATTACACTTTCGATGATAGCTCATTTACCGGATTCTGGGTTAAGGCAACTCCTACATGTTTTTAATAAAATATACGCTTCTAGAAAGCTTCCAAAAACTTGGAAAGAAGCAATTGTTGTTCCGATCCTCAAACCTGGTAAAGATAAAACATTGGCCTCCAACTACCGTCCCATTTCCTTGACAAGTGTTGTTTGTAAGGTCATGGAAAGAATGGTGAACAGTCGTCTCATGTGGTATCTGGAAAAGAATAACTTCCTCGCTCCTGAACAGAGCGGTTTTCGGAGAGGGAGGTCTTCGACAGACCACTTGGTGGCCCTTGAGACGGCTGTCTGCAATGCGTTTGCATTGCGGCAGCGCCTCGTTGCCGTATTCTTTGATTTAAAAAAAGCATATGATACAGCTTGGCGACGAGGTATCCTCAATACCTTGCGGGATTGGGGCATCGCTGGAAACATGTTGGCCTTCATCAAGGACTTTCTAGATGAACGATCGTTCCGTGTAAGGGTTGGTCAGTGTCTGTCCGACAGGTTTGACTTGGAAAATGGTATACCGCAAGGAAGTGTAATTAGTTGTACCCTATTTGCGGTTGCCATAAACAATATTGTGAAAAGTTGCGTATACCCTGTTAAATGTTCGTTGTTTGTTGATGATTTTGCAATATATGTTGCATCTAGAAATGTTGTCTCAGCTGAACGAGCTCTACAGCTAACGATATACCGTCTTGAAGAATGGTCACGGCAGACTGGCTTTGGTTTTTCTCCTGAGAAGACTAAATGCATTCAGTTTTGCCGAATACGGACTGATAATGTTCCAAGACTGTATTTAATGGGTCAGTATCTCGAAGTTAGCACTGAAATCAGGTTCTTAGGTGTTGTATTCGACAAGAGACTTACATGGGTTCCGCATATTAAAGACCTACGGGCTAGGTGCTTAAAGGTGGTTGATATTCTGCGTGTTCTTACAGGTACAGGTTGGGGTGCTGATAGATCATGTATGATAAGGTTCTACAAGGCTCTAGTGCGATCACGTATAGATTATGGCGCTGTAGCGTACTCATCTGCTACTCCCACTTCGCTGAGAATGCTTGACACGATCCACAATTCATGTTTACGATTGTCTACAGGTGCTTTTCGTTCTAGCCCTGTTGTCAGCATCTTAGTTGAAAGTGGAGAAATGTCGTTACACAGACGTCGCCAGCAGCTTATATTGACGTACTTTGCCAAGTTGAAAGCTAGACCTTATCATTTTTTGCATGACATCATTCTCAACAACCCGTGTCATGATTTGCATCTGATGAACGCCCGACAACCTTCACCATTCGGTGTAAGAGCGTTGGAGATATGCAACAACCTTGATATTGCGATTCCTCGTGTCTACCCATGTAATTCTTGTCTATTTCCACCCTGGACCATCGCTCAGTTACACTTTAACTTTGAGATGAGTAAATACTCAAAGGCAGGCACAAGCTCTGTGGTGTTTAATAGCATTTTCAGTGAGTTAGTTGAAGCTATTAAACCATCTACGGTTGTATACACTGATGGATCAAAGTCGGATGTTGGAGTTGGTTGCTCGTTTGTTGCTAATGGGAGAACCTATTTGTTTGGATTACCTGCGGGAACTAGTATTTACACGGCTGAACTTTATGCTATCAGCAAAGCTCTTTCTGTAGTCTGTGTGCGTGGGCGTCGGGTGTTGGTGTGCACTGATTCGCTCAGTGCTCTCCAGTCGATTAGTGATGTGTATTCACGCCACCCGCTAGTTGTGGACGTCCTCGGCACTGTGAAGGAGCTGAATGATAGAGGAGTAAGCGTTGTTTTCTGCTGGGTTCCGGGTCATGCTGGAATCCCGGGAAATGAGGCTGCTGATTTGGCCGCTAAGGAGGCGGCTCGTCAACCGGCTTTCACGCGATATCTGACTATGTCTGATTTTGTGAGTCTGGTGAAGCGGGTCATCACGGATTCCTGGCAGGTAGAATGGAATGGCTCTCATGGCAACAAACTACGAGAAATAAAACCTATTGTTAAGCCTTGGCCTACGTCACTGAGGACGAACAGAAGAGAAGAGGTTGTCATCGCGCGACTTAGAATTGGGCACACCAGATTAACCCATGGGTATCTCATGACGTCTGGTGATGCTCCAATTTGTGGCAGATGCGATTGTCCTTTGACAGTCAAACATGTTTTAGTAGATTGCATCTGCTACGCAGCTCTGCGTCGGCGATTCAAGATTCCCTCGGAATTAAGGTATATACTCGGTGACGAAAGCCCTATTTTGGACGTGGCTATAAAATTTTTACGATCGATTGGTGTATACAACAGTGTCTAATATATGTCCTATTAGTGTTACCCTATAGTTTGTTTTATATTAGTTATAAGTTTATATTTATATTATGTCTGTGTTCATATTATGTGGCCCCTTTACAGCCTTTTGTGATGTCTGTGATATTTTCTTTTTTTAATGTAGTATTTTATTTATTTTTGGTTGTGATACTAGTTTTTAAGATTTTAATTACATATATGTTAATGTTGTTTCTGTGTTTATTTTTCTAGCTGTGATATTAATTTTAAGTTTATGTGTGTATTTCTTTTTTGTGTTTTTAGCGTTTTTTTTTTTAGCCTGTGATGTCTGTGATATTAGTCTATAAGATTTTTAGCTATTATGTATGTATATGTATATATGTGTATATATATATATATATATATATAAAAGGCGTTCTGCACTCGGGCTTTTTACACCCTTGTGTAGAACAACAGGCGATGATAACCTCGCCGAGGTTTTTCGCCTTTAAAAAAAAAAAAAAAAAAAAAAAAAAAAAAGTTGTTGTTTAGGTCAATTCTGTCCTGTTGGGGAGGTTCAATTTTTTGGCATGTTTTTTGGTAGAATGTAATTTGGTTACCTTTCAAGATATAAAGATGAAATTTTGTCAAATTACAGATAAATATATGTTCTACGATCTGTAGGACTGGTTTTAAATTATCTGTGTAAATAAATTTTTTATAATTTTTAAAATTTTTTTAAAAATAATTACCTCCTCTGCAACACTTTTTACATGTATAAAAATATTTAATGTAAAGGTATTTGAAAATTAATCCGACAGATTATAGAATAAGAATATCTGGTCACAACAAAAAAAAAATTAGCATTATACTTGTCACGGTTCCCAAGTTACATTCTACCAAAATTATAACAACTTGAAAAAATGATATTTGCGGGAATCAAAGAAAACAAAGATTTTACTGGTTACACTTTACTTAGTCCTAGAATTCTCCAGCACCATAACCTTCATTTTATTTCTTCTGTTCTTCATTTGTAACAGTTTTAATTCTCATTTGCATATTTCTCATCATGTAGAGAGGATTAATAATTATCATTATTAATGATAATTGAACTGAATGTTAATAAATTACACTAATACTATCGTTCTAATTTAGTATGAAAGCAAAAACATAACCTCACTAAAATGAAACTGCCGGGTTTTATACCTCAAAATATCAAAAACTTGTATGACTCTTTCACTAATAACACTAAATACACTTTTGTTCACTAAATATTAAAAAGGAATTCACTAATATAAATAAACGCTTTCTACTAACAGGAAAACAATGTGAAACCCGCATGTAAACAAAACACGAAAATCGGAGCTCACTTGATATTGCATCGTTTAGAAATTGTTACCTAATTTATTAGTTGCGCTATTTTTTCGAAACTAACAGAACTAATAACACAGAGAACGGGGGTTATTTTAAAAAAAGAATTGTGTAATTATCTTTTTTACAAGCGAGATATTGAAGTTAAAACTTTCATATTTTTCTCGAGCAAAAAATGAGAAATGTCACCATTACAACCCTTTTGTTTTTATTTATTTTTAATTGTAAAAATGAAGCTACAGATAATATAAATACACCATCTTATTCAGAAAAGTTTAAACTACCAAATAGAAAGAAAAAAAAATTTGGAAGAAATATATTTTTTTTCTTGTAAATCTTGGGTAGACTCCCCCCTTTACAAACAAAATCTCGTTGCTAGGCAACTAAGAAAAAGAAATGTGAATTGTAAAGAAATAAGTAGTGGGATTTTAAATCTCAAAAGGAGAGAGTACGTCTCGTTGTTACTGGATATAATTATTTCAGAATATTGAAAGACATTTCATAAGGAAACATTTAATATATAAAGAGATATATTTAATACATTACATAAGAGAATAATAATAGCAAATTGTTAATAATTGAAGTTAAAAGAAAATAAATAGTAATAATTGTTAAAATATATATACCACTACAAATTATTGGCATCTCCATTGTGGGGATAACATAACAATGAAGTATGGAAAAACAATCATAGTCCGTACAGTGCCCCCTCATTACAATAGTAAAATATAAGTTTCTTTATAATAATTAGTTATAATTTACAAGCATGTTTAACAAATAAGTAAAAAGTTACATTAATTTTTTTTTAATTTCATGAAAAGTCTTTTTAAACAATTTTCAAATTGTTACCAATTGGTGTAAGTTTGAGATACCGGAAATAACAGAAAACACCAAATTAGGTCAACGGATTCAATGAAATATGGTTTATAATACAACTTGTATAGGCATAACAATAATCAAGCACAAATAATGTCTATTACTTACCTAAGTACTGGTCATTATCTGAATCACAACTAGGTCTGACTGAGTGGGGTAGATTCTCAAAGAACTGTTTTGCTTCTAAACCACATAACCGCTTGAGAAGCTGAACAACGTACTTTTCTTCTGGTACTGGTATTTGTTGTTAATACAATTGAATCAGTCATTTTGAAAGGGCCATATCTACGTAAAATGAAATCTCTCAGAGTAGGAATACTTAAGCAGTAAACACCCACAATGTAGCCTTCAGACTTTAAATAAATATGCAAGAAACGAAGCGTGAATGGGAAACCATATTTTAAAATTATTTAAAAGAATATTTTTATCTGATTGTAGATGGGAAACTAAAATTTGTCTAACATGATCAATTAAATATGCAAGAAACGAAGCGTGAATGGGAAACCATACTTTAAAATTATTTAAAAGAATATTTTTATCTGATTGTTGATGGGAAACTAAAATTTGTCTAACATGATCAATTAAATATGCAAGAAACGAAGCGTGAATGGGAAACCATATTTTAAAATTATTTAAAATAATATTTTTATCTGATTGTAGATGGGAAACTAAAATTTGTCTAACATGATCAATTAAATATGCAAGAAACGAAGCGTGAATGGGAAACCATATTTTAAAATTATTTAAAAGAATATTTTTATCTGATTGTAGATGGGAAACTAAAATTTGTCTAACATGAAAATAATTAACATATTTTTGGTTGAGAGTACAAATAAATAATTATTATAAGGATAATATTAACATTATCTATCGTTACTCATAACAAAGCCAAATGTATTGTAACTTAATTAACTTTTTTCCCAAATTTATAACTACATGAGAAGCAAACAAAGTGCATATGAGATCTTCCCATTAAGATAAATTATGGGTAATTATATATTTTTTAAGCTTAGAAACAATAAACATTAAATACTATTACTCATAATAAAGTCTTGGTTTTAATTATAACAAGATTTAAATGTTGATATAGAGAATACTGATGTGCAACTTTACCCATCTGACAACTCCCTTTTTTCTACATCCTGGTTTACGGACACGACCAATTATGTACGAAACCTAAATAAAGACTGGTTTAGTTCTTTTTGGAGCATTTAATATAAAAAATAAATGTACAAATTCACCTATCTAGAGCTTTACTTTTTCGTTTCAAGTTCAGACGTATACCATTGCCAACGTGGCAGTAAAACGAAATAGAAGATGAACTAAACGTATAAATAGACACAACTTCCTGCTGTACTCACACTTCTTATTCATGCACTTCGAAAAAACATGTATATTCCAAACTCTAAAGTTCTTGTCGCTCTCGACGGACGAGTCGTGTCATTACGTTTTGACTTCACCGACCAAGAGGTGCAAGACCCGTTGTTCTTTTTTGGAGAAATGAAACCGACTGTTATCGATGAGTTGGTCTATCACGGAATTAAACTCGGTGGAAATATTAAATGGTATATCGCGTTATACCTCGAAATGGAGAAGACGGCTCACCACGAGGAGGCCCTAGAACCAACAACGATTTTACAGACTGCTGTATTTCACGGTAAGACGAGACAATTAGTTAATGTAGAATTAAACGTACCGGAAATGGATATTCAATACGAAGAAGCTATTGTAAAAATCCAGAATAGTATTGAATCGTACACGTCCAGAGGCAGTGGTTGGACAATTAAGAGAATTTTAACGTGCGACTTACATATAGTCCAATATTGTCCACTATACGGAGCCGGTTCATTTATCCATACTCCCAAAAGAATAAACGACCGTAGAGCGGTCATAAATATTAGGAATGAATATGATAGTATGTGTTTCGTATGGTCCATCCTAGAACACATCTACCAGCAACCACAAGTCCAAAAAAGGGTAGGGTGGTACAAAAAACACTTAAAATTGTTAAACACTCACGGACTCAGTTACCCGGTAAAATTAACCGATATCCCTAAATTCGAAACCCAAAATCTCAATATTTCAGTTAACGTCCTTAGCTATGAACCAGACACCGACATTTTTTACCCCGTCTACGTGACCAAATATCGAAACCGTCAACACGTAATACATTTACTTTTGTTACCTGGACCCACACGTGATAAATTTCATTACTGCCTTATAAACACTAAAACTGATATTCGTACCGGACATCAGTACAATGGTCTCTCGCGTTTATTATCACAAACTCAAACAAAATATCACGGTACTGTCCATTATTGTAATTACTGTTATCATCGGTTTACGGGAAAAAATTCCAAATCAAATAAGAGACACACATACACAAACTTGTGAACAGTTTGGGCTACAAAGGACAAAAATGCCTGACCCGAAAGATCCAGTAAAATCTGTAATGAAATTCAGAGAGTTCCAAAAAACCCTGAAAGTCCCTTACACAATTTACGCCGACCTTGAATCATTCGTCACACCTTTACAGACCTCCCACCCACGACAAGTAGACGAAAATGACCACCCAGTAGCCTTCAATCATGCTACTCATAAACACATTGCCAGCGGGTACTCCTACGTAATTGTTGATGAGGATGGTGATATATTTCGCGGACCTGTCACATACAGGGCCCAGTCAGATGACGACAATGTTGTAGAAAAAATGATGGACCGTTTAATCAACGTTGGCAAAGAACTTGATAACATGTTAAAAAAAATACTCCATTAAATATGTCTCTTGACGATTACCGAAAGTTCGATACTAACGCACTCTGTATGCTTTGTAATGAACCATTCTCTTCTATTTGGTATACAATCTAAGGTACACCTATTTCTAGGCAAAAGAGAAGCCACCTCTGGAATATCGAATGGCAATTTCATATACGAATAGGCTGGATCCCATGACTTAACCCTAACCGTAGTATTAATATCAACGGTTTTAATTTTAGGATTACGCCGCAACAAATCAATAAAAGTTGGGTCCTTCATTATAATCTTATAAGCCTCAATATTAATTCCTGAAGCAATGTTAGCCTTAGATATAGCGCTGATTACTATACTAAGCATATTGAAATTCTCACTCTTAGCCAATTTGTTATTTACGGCATTTCTTTTATCTGACCGCCTCTCATCACCAATAAACTTAATTAATAGCCGTATGTCAGAAAAATTATTATCCACCATCGACATATTCCAATTTAGACTATCTATACTAGTCATACGCGCTGCCAAAGCAGTACCATAAGCTTTCATAACGCAGTAATTAAAACTACTTAATCCATTCTGTGTTTCCGCATCGAACACTCTGCTCTCTATTATAACGGGAATATTTGGTGTAGACGACAAAACGTTCCTATCAAACAAACCTATCACTTTCTCCACATTATATGACAGATGGTATACAGAATCTAAAAATTTCATAGAAAAGATTTTCCTGTTCTTCCGTGGTGCATGCTCCTTAAGGGTAAGTGAAAATACCCCTAAGCGTATAAGTGCGCGTGCAAACATCATATAAGAGGATGATAGCAAGGTTTCAGCCTGCTTTTCAACACCGATGGTCGATACATCAAACTGTATGGCCAATTTATAATTGGATACACGCTTTCCATCAACTGGAGTATTATATTTA
Organism: Catonia carolina; assembly: GCA_035578175.1. NCBI lineage: Eukaryota > Metazoa > Arthropoda > Insecta > Hemiptera > Achilidae > Catonia > Catonia carolina. The sequence continues at coordinate 121,870,419 of JAQMRL010000001.1, read as the reverse complement.
ATTTCACCTATTTTGAAATTCAGACCATCAGCGTCGTGGACATCCATAACAGCGCAGAATACGCCGTATATTTCTTTTATTGTATTCCCAAGGTCATTGGTGGTTAAATTAATATCATAGGATGGACGATCTCTCTGAGAAATGAGCATATATATCGCTTCCATGTTACTGAGACATCCAATAATGTCGGGTGTTGGTGTGCACTGATTCACTCAGTGCCCTGCAGTCGATTAGTGATATATATTCACGCCACCCGCTAGTTTCAGATGTCCACGGCACCGTGAAGCAGCTTAACGATAGAGGAGTAAGTGTTGTTTTCTGCTGGGTTCCGGGTCATGCTGGAATCCCGGGAAATGAGGCTGCTGATTTGGCCGCTAAGGAGGCGGCTCGTCAACCGGCTTTCACACGATATCTGACAATGTCTGATTTCGTTAGTCTGGTGAAGCGGGTCATTACTGATTCCTGGCAGGTAGAATGGACTGGCTCTCATGGCAACAAGCTACGGGACATAAAACCTATTGTTAAGCCTTGGCCTACGTCACTGAGGAAGAACAGAAGGGAAGAAGTTGTCATCGCGCGACTTAGAATTGGGCACACCAGATTAACCCATGGGTATCTCATGACGTCTGGTGATGCTCCAGTTTGTAGCAGGTGCGATTGTCCTTTGACAGTCAAACATGTATTGGTTGATTGCGTCTGCTACGCAGCTCTGCGTCGGCGATTCAGTATTCCCTCTGAATTAAGGAATATACTCGGTGACGAAAGCCGTATTTTGGACGCGGCTTTGAATTTTTTAAGATCGATCAGTGTATACAACAGTGTCTAATGTCCTTTTAGTTGTACCCTATGGTATGTGTTTTATTTTAGTTATACGTTTATATATTATACGTTTATGTTATATGTCATATGTCTGTGGTTTTATCATGTGGCCCCTTTACAGCCTTTTGTGATCTTTTATGTCTGTGATAGTTTTATTCTTTTCTTTTTTTTAATGTAATTTTTTGGTTGTGATACTAGTTTTTAAGTTTTTAATTACATAAGTGTCAATATTATTTTTGTGTTTTGTTTTGTTTTAACTGTGATATTAAGTTTAAGTTTATGTATGTATGTTTTTTGTGTTTTTTAGCGTTTTTGTTTTTTAGCTTGTGATGTCTGTGATACTAGCTTATAAGATTTTAGCTTATATTTGTATATAAAAAAGGCGTTCTGCACTCGGGCCTTTTACACCCTTGTGCAGAACAACAGGCGATGATAACCTCGCTAAGGTTTTTCGCCTTTTTAAAAAAAATCCAATAATGTCAACGTCATAATGGGAGCCGTTCCCATCTTTCATTATTTGATACAGCACGTCATAGGCTGCATTCAACCCAAAAGCGTCTAAGAATATATATTTTGACAGATGAACAAGCCTACACATTTTGCAGTCAAGACTAAAATCATGAATATTGGTACTATCACTCTCGATCTCACCAGCTATGATCCTTAACCCTACACCATGTTTAGCACACTCAATATGTAAAGTACGCCTAAAAGCGTAAAACAATATAGCGCTTGCATTGTAGCACATAGACTCCATATATGCAGCATCATTTACTAATAAATTATAATCTGTCAATCCGCTGCGACAAACATCCACTGTTGCAGCATCGTTAATGACTATCTGGTATAATAATTTCATCACAGTCTTACATCCTAACAAATATACGTCAACGGCACCGTCCATGATCACTTCCTTTCCCTTCACAATTATTATTAAATCCGCACTACTACAAGCCACATCGTAATGAAAATATGTTTTATCATATATAACAACATTCTGGTAGCCATTGTAGGACGCGTCAGCCCAATCGATACCACTAGCACTAATGATTTCATCATTATTATGAAATAATTTATCAATCTTTCCCACTTCCACTAAATTGAGAGGTCTCTGTTCAACGTCAAGGAAGGCAATCCTTCCTGACTTGAAGGCTTGAACTATTGGCGTGGATAAATTCCATTCCAATTGACTAGTCTGATGTCTTAAACGCGTCCATAACGATCTTAAATGTGACGCACCACGTACGTTATAAGGTAGTACGTTCAACCAAGAATTAGCTGACAGGAATACAGTATATACGTTTTCATCGCCGGAAAGTTTATCGCCGACTAATCTAAAATTTGAGAAATTGATATTATCAAGATTTGAAAAGCGAATATCTTTCGTACGCAAAGCGGTTAATCTTTTATCCTTTTGCTCAACTTTACTGCTTCTGTTTGATGAAATTGAACTCCGCGACACACGCTCATCATCATACATATTACCTTCTTTACTCTCATCATCCATAGATCGAGAACATTTAACCCCAGATTTTTTGAATCGTAAACCATTCTTACGATTCGCCACCGATATGCATTGATTAAGGACCGACTCGGCAAGGGACGGTCTGCTCATTTTATCACCACGGGTTATGACTCACCCCTCAGAATCTCCCCCGCTAGTAGGTCGTCGAAATAAATTTTAATCTTAAATTCTTTTAATATAAAAAATAAGGTGTACATTACCAAATCCAGATCTTTGAATAATAATAATAATTAGCCATCATTTCAAACGCATGCTCTTTACTTTACTTAAATGTAATTTGAAATCAAAGTTGAGATCAGAAGTAGAAATCATTAAAAGAAACGGTTAATAGAAACCCAGGTTAGACACCAAGTAGAAACCCAAAGACAGAAACCATAGGTGGAACCCTACGGGTAGGGTAAAAGAAGTAACTCATAATAAATAAATAAATAAAATAATATGATTTAATAAAATCAAATAAAATATCACTAACAACGTACAGAACATAACCTATACGCACAATACTTTTCGAAAGACATCTTACAACAGAACGAACAGGTCAGAATCAGGCAGGTAGCAAAACTCCCCAACAGAGCGCACAACACCAGGATGACGTCACAACGCCGCGATAAATTCAAAATACCAAACGAACATCCCAGTAACGAGATGACGTTACATAGCTCCCCCCGCCAAGGACAAACAAAACCTGAAACACAGGTTTAGTTTGCCCATGTCGAGAAGAACAAACAGCCAAACGGGGAGTTTTAAGTCGTCCCCTAACGCGACTGACAAGAACCCCCCCAAAACAACCCCCACAGGAGTAGTTAAGGTCGTCTCCTTCGCGCGACCGACATCGACCCCCCCAAAAACCCCACAGGAGTAGTTAAGGTCATCTCCTTCGCGTGACCGAAACGACGAATCGAGAAAAATTTGGGCCCCGATGACTCCCAAAGACCTCCACCATCCGCCCAGCTAAGGGAAGAGAATGGAAATCCCGAAAGACACCCAGAACCCATAGTGAAGGCGCTGGTAGTCTCCGCCCGGCAAAGGAAAGAGAGCACCACCCACCCCACATATATATATAAAAAAAACCAACACCCAAAGTCCTAACCAAACCAAACCGAAGCACAGAAAAAACTTAAACTAATTAACAAAAGACAGATAGAAAAGGACTCGCTATGTCCAAAATGGGCCAAAAACCCAGCAACGTCGGCCAAACGACGAACGAAAGGGAACATGGACGTCTCCACGTAATCCCAAAAGAGGGGAGTACAAAGACAAACCCCTAAACAACAAAGACAAAAACGTGAGAAAACTCACAGAGAAAATGACAAGCGCGCGCGTCCAAAACAAGTCAAACACCAAAAGAAACAGAAAAATCAGGGTACATCAAAATGTAGAAAATCCGGGAAAGACAAAATCGGGGAAACAGATGACACCTTCGAAACATCGCCATTCACACTTTCTTCATCATTTTCCTGTTCGGAGTCCTCCACACGTCGATATGGACCGTAAGCAAACTTTAACTGAGAAATGTGAGCCTTTCTAACACAAGTATCATTGTCGGGACGACTCAATTCCACAGAAACCGGAGTCAAGAATTTTAGTACCTTAAAAGGACCAAACCAACGAGTCATTAATTTCGCTGACTGCTTATTAATGGCAGAGCTAAGGTTGTGTTTCTGGCACCACACCAAATCACCTATCTTGAACATGTTCTCCTTCCTTCCTCTGTTGTAATTGTTGGCGAATCTTTCGCGTGCTTTAATCAAATTGTTTTTTTGCACTACCCCACACTTCAGCTACGGTGCGCGGGTTACGAGGCAAAAGATCGCTAATCTTCCACATATTAGATAAGGGACACGAAGGTTGGATACGGAATATAACATTGAAAGGACAATCTTTAATAGACTCATGAAAAGAAGAGTTAAAGGCAAGTTGGAGCCAGGTAAGGGAGAGATCCCACGATGTCTGAGAATCGTGATGATAAGCTATAAGAGCCGCTTTCAAATTTTGATTAAAACGCTCGGCGTTTGAAGGTTGAGGATGGTAGGGGGACAAAGTGGAAAATTTAATACCTAGAGAGAACAGAAACTTCCTAAATAGGTTCGACGTGAAGCAAGACGCATTGTCTGAAATAAGGATCTCGGGGAAACCAAAATGCTGAAAGACGTAATCCCTCAGGGCCTTAATAGTGGCTGAAGAAGTAGCTTCACGCACGGGACACAACCAGGTAAACTTAGAAAAGGCATCAACGATAACAAGAATATAACGGTTGCCACCACGGGTACGGGGTAATGGGCCTACATGATCAATGTGAAAAATATGGAAAGGGCGCACGGGGACAGTAGAAGCTAAAAACCCTATCTTGGTATTTCGCGAAGGTTTACTCGTGGCGCAAGTACTACAAGACCGGATACGGTGTTCAATATCTTGTGACATAGAAGGCCAATAGAAATGCTGAGATATTTTGCGGCGGGTTTTTATAAAGCCAAGATGACCACCTAATAAGGAGTCATGGTAATAAGCGAACACCATATCAATTAAATTCTGGGGCAAAACAACACGTGATGGAAAGGGGCCAAAAGGGGAAATACACAGAACACCTCTCGACAGAAAATATTTGTTAGAAGACTTATTTGTTTGAAGAATTTGAAGGATGGTAACATCCTTCAAATTCTTAATGAGGCCAGACAGAACAGGATCAGAACCTTGATGTTGGGAAATATCAGAAAAGGCTAACGGAAAATCATTGAGAATAGGAAAACATTCCAAATTGTCTTCATCGCCATACTCTTCACTTTCCTCGAACATACGCGACAAAGTATCGGCAATAATATTCTGAGTGCCTTTAATATGCGTCACACTAAATTTCATAGACATGATCTTCGCGATCCACCTTCCCAATTTGCCTAAAGACCTGGGTCTAGCAAGTAACCAGGATAACGCTTGGTTGTCAGTTTCCAGTTCGAACTTCCTATGTTCCAAATACGGCCTAAATTTCTCCATGCCGAAGACAACCGCCAGACACTCTAATTCGTAAGCCGAGGCTCTTTTCTCCTGACGTGTCAGGCTCCTCGAAGCGTAAGCAATAGGTTGCCGCGAACCATCAATTTCCTGTAAAAGGACTGCTCCCAGAGCGCTAGAGCTAGCATCAGTCTGTAGGATAAACCCCTTTTCAAAATCGGGGATACGGAGTACCGGAGGATTGCTATTAGCATCCTTCAAGGTTAAGAAACCTTCCTGAGTTTCTTTGGTCCAACAAAATTTAGTTCTTTTGCCACGGAGAGCATTTAGTGGCGCAGCAATTTCAGAAAAACGAGGAATAAATTTACGAAAAAATTGACCATACCTATAAAACGGGATACAGATTTAGGATTCTTGGGGATAGGGAAATTTTTAATGGCTACAGTCCTTTCTGGATCGACCTTAATACCCCCAGCTGATATTAGGTGACCCAAAAAACCAACTTCACCCACAGCGAATTTAACCTCACTGGGATTAACCGTAAGACCAGCCAGAGAAAGGCGTTTTGAAATATCTCCAACGTGCTCAATATGGGAATCAAAATCCTCGGAAAAAATCAAGACATCGTCAAGAAAATTAAACACATATTTAAATTTCACATCGTGAAAAATCTTATCAAGCAGTCTCGACAAAACTTGCCCACCGGTAGCCAAACCAAAAGGGATACGCTTAAATTGGTACAACATCCAAGGCGTACAAAAGCTAGTGACATGCTTTGAAGATTCGGATAAAGGGATCTGATGATAAGCGGAGTTCAGGTCAAGCACAGAGAAATATTTGGCCTTGCCGAACCAATCAAAACAAGAATGAAGATTAGGGAGCGGAACAGCTTCAATGTCAACAAATTTATTTAGCTTGCGATAATCAATAACCATACGTGGTTTTCTATCGTCTTTAGCAACAACAAAGGCTGGACTGGCGTAAGAAGAATTACTGGGTTCAATAATCCCTTGCTCAAGCATCTTATCAATCAGACCGCGTAAAAGCAACATCTTAGGGGGAGCCAGAACATAGGGATGAGATTTAACAGGAGTACTATCGGTCAACTTAATATCATATTCAACGAGATGGGTCAAACCCAAACGAGTAGTAAGCACATCGGGAAAACTATTGAACAGCACTACAGCACGTTCACGTTGAAAAGGTTCCAAATGGGAGATTAAATTACGCCAATCGAAATCTTCAGAGTCAAGCGACTCTACAGGTTGAACTTCAGAAAAGGACATACTGGGACAAGCGGATAAACCAAATTTAAGTTCGGGACGAAATTTAAAATAAAATAAGGAAGAGGGTAAATCAAGAACAAGACCAGAATGTATGAAAAAATCGGAACCAAGAATAAAAGGGCAGGCAAGATTACTGGCAACCAGTACAGGGAAACACCAAGTAAAATTGTCAATTTTAATTTTACAAGTCACTTCATAAATGATATCTAGTTTAGAACGGGTGGCAGAAGAACATAACAGATTTGATTTATTCACACATTTAACCCTTTGCTGCCCAAATTTTGAATATGAATAATAATTAATATTTTTCTGTATTATAGTAAGTTCTATATTTTTTTACAAATTTTCAGATAATTTTTTTTCAAAAATCTTTTTTTGGGTACCAGGGGGGACTACGTGACTTTGAAGATACAGTGGGCTATAAGTATAATGTGTAGAAATAAAGCATGTTTTTGTTTTATTACTTTGAAGCAACACTGTTTTACTATTTATTCATGTAATATTTTGCTTTTAGAACAATACATCAGATATTTATAAAATACTTAACTTACAAAATACTTAATTCACAATAAAAACTGCTTGATGATTTGTTTACTGTTCTAAAAACTTATAAAATAAAGACTACTTGATCGTTTGTTCAATGTTTTCAAACTTTTTTTGCTTATAAAATAAAAACTACTTGATCACATTTTCACTGTGGTTATTACTATTATTTAGTATGAAACAAAGTAAAACAATTTTTTTCCGGTGTGAAACATAAATGTACTTTGCACTTCAAGCAATAAACCTTCGGGGCAGCTGAGCAGCTCGGAAATTTACATCTGGCCCTTTTTTCAGCAAAACTTGGCCAGTGACCAACTTCATCTTGACGTACTGCTTGAATTGGAACTGGTGCCATAGGTCCTCTCCTAGCCTTCTTGTTCAATTCATTTTCCACAGATCTACTCTGCCTACCTCTTTTCTTAGAAATTACTTTATTCTGGTAACACAGAGCTTCTGCTATGTGGCATTTAAACTTTAAAAGACTCAAATGTTTTTTGGCGGGTAAATTCAATGCTTCGTAATGCCTTCTGTACAATAGCCACGCATTTACAACAGTCTGATCCATCAAATGAAAATAAATTTTTAAATACCATTTTTTAGATTTTATTTTAGTTCGATACAAGGCAATAAGCGCATCCATAAGATCGACTCCACCCATACATTTATTATATACAAGAACAATACTTGGACAATTTATTTCAATTTTTTGTTTTTGTTTTGAGTCGTATCGTTTCACCTTGCTTAACGGATATGCTCCTGTAAAAGAGCTTAACAAATGAACGGGCTTATTATCAAACCACTTAACTGCAGAGAGGTAGTTGGAACCGGTATGTGTCGCATTTCTTTCTTCAACAGCTCCTCTACCTGCTTTTTTCATATTTTTATCATCAGTAAATAAGCAATCTTTTAGCCGGTTAATTCTTACAGTACCAAGTGACTCAATACCCATTTTCCATAAGCAAATCACTAAATTTGTACTGTTGAAATAATTGTCAAAGTACAGTTTGAAATTCATATTGCGTGGAATAACCTCAGACAATCGTAGTACAATATTTCCACTTAGCCCAACATCTGGTAAGGCCGGGTTTTGTGTAACTTTCCCAGTATAGAATTCAAAATTATAAACAATACCTTTTTTATCACATAAGAGAAAACACTTGTAACCCCATTTTTTTGGTTTGTTTGGGTTATATGTTTTATATATATTTCCTAACGAGTATGGAGAGGCCTATTTAGTGAAACGAGAGTTTGCGGCACAAGCCGAAGGCTTCAACGAGTTTGTTACGTAATAATACATTTTCTATAACGATTTTAGAGAGGCCTATTTAACGAAACGAGAGTTTGCGTACGAGCCCAAAGGCGAGTGCTGTAACGAGTTTTGCTAAATAGGCCTATACACACGATTTATGGACAATATGTTTCTTCACGAGAGCCTAAAAACATCGATTTTGTTAGAGTGGTGAAAAATATAATTATGCACTGTGTATGGTGTTAAAAATGTTAGATACACGAATAACTGCTTTAAAACGCACAGTGTTTAAAATCTGTTTTAATTGCTTGAAAATAATAATAAGCTCGTAAAGACTTCCTATAAGGATTATAACAGAATTATAAACACTACAGGGGAAGTTAAAATGAAAGCCAGGTATTTCTTATTTTATCTTATTAAAACTATATGAATCTGAATCCTGAATCCTGGTTGCGAGGGCTGAGAAGCCCTAGGATGGCGACATCATGTTAAGAAACACCTGGTCGCTCGGGGAACAATTTTACCGAATAATTGCAACCTCATGAAATTTAGGGGGAATTTTATAGTTTAAAATTAGGAAATAGGATTCTGGCTCTTGCGGGATTGGGACTGGGACTTCAAAGGAGGTAATGTATTTTAAGAAGTTACTCGTGGATGAAAATTTATATTAAGGGACAAATGGATTTAAGAGCGGCTCTTTTCTTTTTTTTGTTTTTCAGCGGCCTTTTTCAGTTATGTGGGAGTTTTATTGTCTTGAGGAAGGGAAGGCACGCACCGTACTTAACGTGGACAAATGGTACAATTTTAGGTAGGGGTTAGTTTATGATTTTAGGGGACACGGAAAGGGTAGAGTTTGGCATAATCACCGGCCTTTTATTTTCTAAGTGTTTAATAATTTAAAATGGCGGCTCTTTTCACCGTAGTGGAGCGATTATGCATAGGAACATGGGGACAAGTACCAACTGGGGGGCGTGAGTCATACAAGTAGATGAAGGGGCATGGGTATATAAGAGGAATACAGGGCGGAATAAAAATGTGGCAACTCTAAATTTTGATAAGTGGGTCATACTGGAATTTAGATAAAGTCGTGGAATGGTAATGGCATAAAGACTTCGGGTGGATGTGGGCGTCGGTACAAGTCCTGAATGATCTGGGGTCCGTCAGTTTTCCCGGCGTCGTGGAGCCGTTTCGAGGTATTGTAAATAAAGTCCTCCATAGAGGGGAAGAGAAGGTGTTAGTGTACGATGCGATTGGAGATAAGATAGTGAAACTTTGTGATGCACCGGAGGACTTTGTTCTGGTATGCTGAAGTACGTTTTTTGTTGGTCTTGGAGAGAAAGGGCCACCATACCGGCGACCCGTACAAAAGGAAAGGAATAAAACTATATGAATAAGTAAGTATACATAGTAAATTATGTACATAGAGATCAGAGAGTAATAGTAAAGAATACGAGACATTAGCGTCCAAAGAAAAGACAAATGGGCAAAGACTGTGATTTTTGAAATTCTTCATTCACGGGTCGCCAAAAAAGATTTTTTAAATTCAATCTTTTTCTCAAAAACGAACGAATTCCATAAGAGGCATTTGAAAAAAAAACTAAAAGTTTGTAGCATGACATTGACCTATATTTTGGTATTAGTGGTCACGGTCACATGATCAGTTTAGCCACTACATTATTATAACATATAAAACTATTAACAAGGAATACTTGGTATATATTTATAATATTTCTTTTAACAGTATAAATAAAATTTGTAAATTGTTAATACTGGCATAATCTAAATAAATATTCTATATTTAATTATTGATACCAGTTAATCGTCGATATTTATAAAATTTATGTAATTATATTTAAACGACAGCGGGATTAAAATCAAGATTGCGTGAGTCAAAAGTGTAACTAAATTGTGTATTGTTAAAGATAATTAAAAAATCAAAAACGGAGATGAACAATTAAATGAGTGATGTGAATAATCATAATAAAATAAATAACGTCTTTTAAAACGATAATTTGAATTTTTTACGAATAATCAAAATTTATTAATCAAAATTTAAAATCCAACATGAAGAAACAGAGATCCGGTCAAAGCGTCGTTGTGGGTGAGACGATCTACGAGATGGCAACACGACAATAAGCTCCAATAAAAAGTTTAAATTATAGAAGAAAATTGAAAAGAAGCATAATACATTATAATTAATGGAACGAAGTAACAAGTAAGGAATTATTATTATCAATTTTTTAACACGGACTATTCAAATCTATTTAATAAAATCAATATAAAAAATTTCAAGAATCAAAACGCTTTCATAGACGCCATATTCATACACACAACAATACATAATTATTTCAGCAAACCATCTTAAAATAAATAACCGGTATGAACAACGAACAACATTTCTAAATTATATGTAAATTTTGTTAATCAATTATAAAAGACCAGTATTTTATTGTAGTTAAAATCAAAGATTTAATTGTAATTTTTTATTTTAATATATTTCATTGTTGCAATAAACCTAAGGTATTGTACTCAAATAATAATAAATTAAAAAAAAATCCCTGAGATATAAAACAAAAATAGTAGAGTCAGTTTATTGTAAAATTTAGTATCTATATAATCCTTTATTAAAAATTAAAAACATTTAAATTTAAAAATATCTTGGGTTAATTTATTTCTGATCCAATTTAATCTTAGCAGTAGTGAACGCTACAAGTTCTTTAAAAAATCTTCAATATTCAATTTTAAAATATTGATAAAGCTAACTTTCATTTTAGTGGAGTGCTACCGCAAGCACTCGAACTCCTTTAAATTAACAAGTTCAAATAAAATTGATTTTTACTTTTATTATATAAAACAAGTAAAACAAAGAATTACAATTATTTTGCTCTTAGATATATTTCATAATAAAACTGTTGAGATATACAAAAATATAAACAAAAAAAGGTTATAAAAATTTATTTAATTTGAAAATAATATTTTTGAATATACTTAATAGAGTTCAAAATTTTTCAATTAATAGATGATAAAAATGAAAAATTGTATTTTGTATTTATCTGAAAAAATGTAAGTAAATATGGCATACATATTATATTAAAAAAACTTAAATTAAAATGGTAATAGTAATAAGTAAGACATAAGTGAATTATAAGCAATATATTTTAATAATAACGTCATTAAAATTTATTATATATTTACAATGAAAAGAGATTTTTTTCCCTGTATCGTGGAGGGATATAATTATTGTCCAAAAAAAATTTGAGGTCTTTTATTTTATCGTCATTCAGCGGTATTCTATTTTGAAAACAATTTTACAGTGAAATGCCAGTATTTTTAAATTGCGCACTATGTACAATATTTTTATAATTTAATTTATATTCTACAATCGATCCTGGTAAAAATGTAATCTCACTGATTTGTGAAACAGGTATTTGCTTCCATTGGTTTTTGTACCCAATGGCACTATAACCCAGAAAATCTTCGATATTCATTTCGTTGACCTCATATTTATGCCGTGTTGGATGCTGAATGGCATCGTTCATGATCTCGCACCATTCGTCTTGCGTGAAAATAATTTTATGGCGTGCAGCCCCTTCAATAGCCGAATGCATGCTGTCTCCTTTGGTCTCAGTAGGCCCCTTGACTAAATACCTGCACAAACAAATTTTAAATGTTAATTATTTGCTATAAATTTTTATATGTAAAAATTTTCAAATAATATAAATTAAAAAATCTGTAAAGTATATCAATAAAAAGGTTATTATTCGTAATTAAACAATTTTTGTTTAAATAAAAAAATAGTGCTTTTTACTTGTCTTTTTACTGTGTGTCTTACTACACACAACAATAATACTACATCACACACACCACACTTTCTTTCAACACACACATTTACATACCCTACACACAACACATACACAAAGTTTTCTTACACACATTTATAATGCTGGCGAGGATGGGATGCGGGCTGGTCGTGCGTAACCCTTTCCGGATTGGAAGGTCTGGACTGTGGTTGTGCTGCTGTGAGCTTGCTCTGCCGAGGCTTTGCGCCATCCTTTAGCCCTTCCAGTCGCTTCGGTACTGTGGCAAGAAGTGGACCATGGGTAAGAGTGTCGGAGCTCTTACTGCTGCGTGCGAGCCTCTGGGACGTCGGTATCAGTGGGTCAGGCAGTACCTGACTCCCCGGCCCGGATGAAATATGTGGGAGATGGCTGCCGGGAGTACTCGGCCGGGTCCTTCTTTTTACTAGGGACCTGCGGCGTGCGCGGGTCATCTCTCCGCCCGCACCCTGCTTTCACGATGACTGGAAAAGCACTAAAGATAATGTCTAACAAACAATCTTCCCTTGGATGTAAAAGACTATGGTCTAGCTTGTCTGACGATAGTGATAGTGGTGTATTAAGTAGCACGGACAAATTTTTCTTTGTTCGTTGTGTTGCAGAAGAAGGGTCGCTATCAAAAGTTTCCCCCTTCATTATTAACAGGTCTGTGCAGTCGGTTTGTGGCTCGCCGCATTCAATTAAAAAACTAAGGAATGGTACTTTGTTAATTGAAACAACGTCTGCGAAGCAAAGTAGCAGCGTTGTTAAAATTACACAAATTGGAAGTACTACAGTCACTGTAGAACCGCACAGATCTCTCAACTCATCTCGAGGAGTGGTTTACTCTCGAGATATACAAGATATGTCTGAGGCTGAGTTATTGGAGGAGCTTACCTCCCAGAGAGTGACGCAAGTCAAAAGAGTTATGCGTCGGGAAAATGGAATTGATGTCGGTACCCCGACACTTATCATAACATTTTCCACCCCTCAACCTCCGGATCGCCTTAAGTTGGGTTACTTGTCTGTTCGAGTGAGACCGTATGTCCCAAACCCTCTGCGCTGTTTTCAGTGCCAGGAATACGGACATACGAAAACAAACTGCAAGAAACCTGCGATATGCGCAAAGTGCAGTTCACCTGACCACTTAGATAGCGAATGCACTTCTGAAAAAGAACTATGTGCAAACTGTAAAGGAAGTCATTCAGCAAGGTCTCGGGAATGCCCCAAGTATAAAGAAGAACGGGAAATTCAGAAAATTTCGTCTGAACAGAAGCTTTCCTTTCCTGCTGCCCGGAGTGAGTACAGAAAACTAAATAGCATTCGAAATGCAGTCCAGCCTGACATTTCGTTTGCAGCTGCAACTAGTGTTCAGTCTCGTGTGTCTGGTGAGTGCTCGTCATGCGTTGAGTTGAAGAGTGTTGTTGAGAACCTCACTAAACAGGTTGCTTCCCTAACTTCTGCACTTAAAGCGTTATTAAGCACCAAGCAAACAGAAATTGGTTCAAAGAGCTCAGTGTCTCAAGTGTGTAACCTTTCTGCGACGCAGAGTACAAAAGCTCAGCTGTCAAGTAAGACAGCCTCTACCTCAAAGGGAAAACCCCTTTCAGTATCCAAGACGCTTCCAGCGGAAGCGTCTAAATTTCTAAAATCTCCTCCGTCTGGGTCCAAGATCCACGATATGATAGGAGATTCATCGGCCCTAGAAAAGGGCTTTATACAAGTAAAAGGGAAAAAAGGGAAGGAGAAAATTGTGTTTGAAACGTAACTCCTCCGTTGCGAAATACCCTTTAATAGTTTAATTCAATGGAATGTTCGCGGGATCCGGTCTAGGTATGAAGATATAAAGATATTGATCCGGGATAAGTGTCCGTTTGCGCTTTGCCTGCAAGAGACGATGTTACAACCTGATATTCGATTATCCTTTCGTGGATACGAAATGTTTAGGAAAGATTCCCTGCATGGTGGCCCTGGTGATGGGGTTGCAATATTACTTCACCAGTCAATGCAAGGGATAAGTCTGGATATCCAAACGGATGTTCAGACTGTAGCAATTAGGATAACTGTCCCGGTGTCGGTTTGCGTGTGTAATGTTTATTTACCACCAAACACAGACATTTCATACCTAGCCATGAGAGAATTGCTGGAACAGTTACCAGCTCCATATATCATCTTAGGAGATTTCAATGGTCACCATTATTCTTGGGGCTCCTCACTGTGCAATGGTAGAGGTCACATGGTGGAGAGGGTCCGGAGTGATTTAGACTTATGTCTATTGAACGATGGATCTGAAACATTCATGTCATCCTCAACAGGATCCTGGTCGTGCTTGGACCTTACTTTCTGTAGCCCGTCCATTGTTCCAAGGTTGATGTGGAGAGTACTGCCAGACCTGTATGGAAGTGATCACCGACCGGTGGTGGTCGAATTTTTTGACTACCAGCCTGTCGATGACCTTCCGAAACGATGGATTGAAAAGCTTGCACGGTGGGATGAGTTTTCAAGTTTAATGGAATCTGAATATGAAGATGATGATGATGCACGAAAGCTGTTGTCTTCCTTTGTAGAGAGGATGTCTGCAGCAGCTGCCCAGAGCATTCCTAAAACATCGGGAAAAGCACGGCGTCCGCCGGTACCTTGGTGGAATGATCGTTGTAAGGAGGCTCTTCGGGACCGCCGTAGGGCCCTGCGCATTTTTAGTCGCAGATCTACGGATGCAAACCTGGAAGCGTACCGAAGAGCTCGGGCCTGCTGTAGGCGTGTCTTTCTTGAGAGTAAGAGGGAGTCGTGGAGCCGTTACGTTGGAGATATTAGCAGGAGTACCCCTGTGACAACGGTATGGAGAAAACTGCGTTGAGTATGTGGAAGGACGTCTCCACATCGAATCGCAGGGTTGCAAGCTGACGGTTCTGTGATCACATCACAGTCCGACATCGCTAACGTGATTGGTTCCTTCTTTAAATCAGCTTCCCTCACGTCTTCATATTCAGTACAGTTTCAAAATTATAAGAAAACCATTGAATCTCTTCCTTTCTTTATAGCGGACTCGAATGATCCTCTAAACATTCCTTTCTCATTGCCTGAGCTTAGAAAAGCGCTCAAAGTATCTCGAAATACCTCACCTGGAGGAGATGAAATTACACTTTCGATGATAGCGCATTTACCGGATTCTGGGTTAAGGCAACTCCTACATGTTTTTAATAAAATATACGCTTCTAGAAAGCTTCCAAAAACTTGGAAAGAAGCAATTGTTGTTCCGATCCTCAAACCTGGTAAAGATAAAACATTGGCCTCCAACTACCGTCCCATTTCCTTGACAAGTGTTGTTTGTAAGGTCATGGAAAGAATGGTGAACAGTCGTCTCATGTGGTATCTGGAAAAGAATAACTTCCTCGCTCCTGAACAGAGCGGTTTTCGGAGAGGGAGGTCTTCGACAGACCACTTGGTGGCCCTTGAGACGGCTGTCTGCAATGCGTTTGCATTGCGGCAGCGCCTCGTTGCCGTATTCTTTGATTTAAAAAAAGCATATGATACAGCTTGGCGACGAGGTATCCTCAATACCTTGCGGGATTGGGGCATCGCTGGAAACATGTTGGCCTTCATCAAGGACTTTCTAGATGAACGATCGTTCCGTGTAAGGGTTGGTCAGTGTCTGTCCGACAGGTTTGACTTGGAAAATGGTATACCGCAAGGAAGTGTAATTAGTTGTACCCTATTTGCGGTTGCCATAAACAATATTGTGAAAAGTTGCGTATACCCTGTTAAATGTTCGTTGTTTGTTGATGATTTTGCAATATATGTTGCATCTAGAAATGTTGTCTCAGCTGAACGAGCTCTACAGCTAACTATATACCGTCTTGAAGAATGGTCACGGCAGACTGGCTTTAGTTTTTCTCCTGAGAAGACTAAATGCATTTAGTTTTGCCGAATACGG
Source organism: Catonia carolina (assembly GCA_035578175.1). NCBI lineage: Eukaryota > Metazoa > Arthropoda > Insecta > Hemiptera > Achilidae > Catonia > Catonia carolina. The sequence continues at coordinate 121,854,302 of JAQMRL010000001.1, read as the reverse complement.
ACTGATAATGTTCCAAGACTGTATTTAATGGGTCAGGATATCGAAGTTAGCACTGAAATCAGGTTCTTAGGTGTTGTATTCGACAAGAGACTTACATGGGTTCCGCATATTAAAGACCTACGGGCTAGGTGCTTAAAGGTGGTTGATATTCTGCGTGTTCTTACAGGTACAGGTTGGGGTGCTGATAGATCATGTATGATAAGGTTCTACAAGGCTCTAGTGCGATCACGTATAGATTATGGCGCTGTAGCCTACTCATCTGCTACTTCCACTTCTCTGAGAATGCTTGACACAGTCCACAATTCATGTTTACGATTATCTACAGGTGCTTTCCGTTCTAGCCCTGTTGTCAGCATCTTAGTTGAAAGTGGAGAAATGTCGTTATTCAGACGTCGCCAGCAGCTTCTATTGACGTACTTTGCCAAGTTGAAAGCTAGACCTTACCATTTCTTGCATGACATCATTCTCAACAACCCGTGTCATGATTTGCATCTGATGAACGCCCGACAACCTTCACCATTCGGTGTAAGAGCGTTGGAGATATGCAACAACCTTGATATTGCGATTCCTCGTGTCTACCCATGTAATTCTTGTCTATTTCCACCCTGGACCATCGCTCAGTTACACTTTAACTTTGAGATGAGTAAATACTCAAAGGCAGGCACAAGCTCTGTGGTGTTTAATAGCATTTTCAGTGAGTTAGTTGAAGCTATTAAACCATCTACGGTTGTATACACTGATGGATCAAAGTCGGATGTTGGAGTTGGTTGCTCGTTTGTTGCTAATGGGAGAACCTATTTGTTTGGATTACCTGCGGGAACCAGTATTTACACGGCTGAACTTTATGCTATCAGCAAAGCTCTTTCTGTAGTCTGTGTGCGTGGGCGTCGGGTGTTGGTGTGCTCTGATTCGCTCAGTGCTCTCCAGTCGATTAGTGATGTGTATTCACGCCACCCGCTAGTTGTGGACGTCCTCGGCACTGTGAAGGAGCTGAATGATAGAGGAGTAAGCGTTGTTTTCTGCTGGGTTCCGGGTCATGCTGGAATCCCGGGAAATGAGGCTGCTGATTTGGCCGCTAAGGAGGCAGCTCGCCAACCGGCCTTCACGCAATATCTGACTGTGTCAGATTTCGTGGGCCTGGTGAAGCGTGTCACCACTGATTCCTGGCAGGTAGAATGGACTGGCTCCCATGGCAACAAGCTTCGTGAAATAAAAGATAATGTTAAGCCCTGGGATACGTCACTGAGGAAGAACAGAAGGGAAGAAGTTGTAATCGCGCGACTTAGAATTGGGCACACCAGATTAACCCATGGGTATCTCATGACGTCTGGTGATGCTCCAATTTGTGGCAGATGCGATTGTCCTTTGACAGTCAAACATGTTTTAGTAGATTGCATCTGCTACGCAGCTCTGCGTCGGCGATTCAAGATTCCCTCGGAATTAAGGTATATACTCGGTGACGAAAGCCCTATTTTGGACGTGGCTATAAAATTTTTACGATCGATTGGTGTATACAACAGTGTCTAATATATGTCCTATTAGTGTTACCCTATAGTTTATGTTTTATATAAGTTATAAGTTTATATTTATATTATTTCTGTGTTCATATTATGTGGCCCCTTTACAGCCTTTTGTGATGTCTGTGATATTTTCTTTTTTTAATGTAGTATTTTATTTATTTTTGGTTGTGATACTAGTTTTTAAGATTTTAATTACATATATGTTAATGTTGTTTCTGTGTTTATTTTTCTAGCTGTGATATTAATTTTAAGTTTATGTGTGTATTTCTTTTTTGTGTTTTTAGCGTTTTTTATTAGCCTGTGATGTCTGTGATATTAGTCTATAAGATTTTTAACTATTATGTATGTATATGTATATATGTGTATATATATATATATAAAAGGCGTTCTGCACTCGGGCTTTTTACACCCTTGTGTAGAACAACAGGCGATGATAACCTCGCCGAGGTTTTTCGCCTTTAAAAAAAAAAAAAAAAAAAAAAAAAATTACTTGTCTGTGCGTAAAAGACAACTCTGTACACGTAGAAAAAATTGAATTTTATATATTTATACTTATTAAAAAATATATCATATTATAATATTATTATTACCTATGGGTTATGGTGATATTTAAATCGTTGGCCGCGTTCATATACATGGAAAATATAACATAATTCCTGTTTTGCCCACAGCAATTATCTGAATGGAACCGGAATTCTGTTGTGCCGTCTCGAACCTTTTTGTTTATATATTTTATGATGCAGCTGCTGATCTCATTTCCACCACGTTTAGAGATTGTTTCGTTCCACACATTGCACTCTCCTTTTTTTCGGCTAAATTGTAGATCGTCAAATTGTATACGGAAAATTTCCGTTTATAGTACATCACTGAACATTGAGATTTTGGGGTCGTCAAAATCTTTTGCAGATCGAATGAGGCAACGCACAACGAGGGCTTACTATCAGCTTCTATTTTATCGGCATCTTTTAGGTTTCTGGCAAAATCTTTATTTAAAATGGGAAGATCATGTTGCTTTTGTATACGAGATCTGTCGCTTATAGGGGTACTATAATAGGATATACAATCATCACATTGATCTTTTTTGGGCCTATGAAAAAATATATTATACTCTCTGGTAAAAATGAACCTGTACCGCGTTAATGAAATTAATTTGGCAGTTGCATGATCATTTATAGCTTTTAAATCTTCTTGCAGCATGCCATACATCCTTTCAACGTTCAAGTTTGACTCTAAATAATGTCGGGTGGTATTTTTCCGACAGTAATGGGACTTTACAATAGAGAAAGATTCTATGTGCCTTCTTACATGATTTTTTTACAGAATCTAGGATTCTATTTGGTCGGTTAGTGTGCTTGCCTCTTTGATCTGCTTAGATAGATACAGACTCCCGCTTTTTTTTCAATCGTTTTGAGGGCACCTTTTCCGATACCTGTACAACAAACGAAAAAATTATATAAAATAAAATTATATGATACTATTATAAACTGTCGTTTTTAAAGTTATGATGGGGTAATTTCGAACTTTTGAAGTTAGGGTGCATAATTAGCGTATTTCATGTCAGCGTAGATTAGGTTAGGTGAGATTAAGTTATGTTAGGTTAGGTTAGGTCAGGTTAAGTTAGATTAGGTGAGGTGAAGTACGGTAGGGTCAGCTTATGCTCGATTATGCTGAGATAAAATGAAAATTTTGAGGTTAAGATGAAATTTCTATCGCAAAGGAAATTACACTTTAATCTGGGGTATATAAAAAAAAGGTCTGAAACACGTGCAGAAATTATTTTTTGACTCGATTTGCTCGGGAGATAATCGTTATATTCGTTAAGTTTTATCAGAAATAAATTTTGCACAGTTATTAAGATTTTCAAGTATTTTCATAAACGTATGCAAACTTTTTATTTACTACCGAATAAATATTGTAAAAGAATAATAAAATAATAAATCGAGTGCCAACTTACCAAATGTATGAAGAAACTTAGTTTGACCTAAGCTAAACGATAGAGGAGTAAGTGTTGTTTTCTGCTGGGTTCCGGGTCATGCTGGAATCCCGGGAAATGAGGTTGCTGATTTGGCCGCTAAGGAGGCTTTCACACAATATCTGACAATGTCTGATTTTGTGAGTCTGGTGAAGCGGGTTATCACTGATTCCTGGCAGGTAGAATGGACTGGCTCTCTTGGCAACAAGCTACGGGACATTAAACCTATTGTTAAGCCTTGGCCTACGTCACTAAGGAAGAACAGAAGGGAAGAAGTTGTCATCGCGCGACTTAGAATTGGGCACACCAGATTAACCCATGGGTATCTCATGTCGTCTGGTGATGCTCCAGTTTGTGGCAGGTGCGATTGTCCTTTGACAGTCAAACATGTATTGGTTGATTGCGTCTGCTACGCAGCTCTGCGTCGGCGATTCAAGATTCCCTCTGACATAAGGAATATACTCGGTGATGAAACCCCTATTTTGGACGCGGCTTTAAAATTTTTAAGATCGATCAGTGTATACAACAGTGTCTAATGTTCTATTAGTTTTATCCTAACGTTTACATTCAAATGTCTGTGTTTTTATTATATGGCCCCTTTACAGGTTTTTGTGATCTTTTATGTCTGTGATATTTTTTTTTATGTAATTTTTTTAAATTTTTTGGTTGTGATACTAGTTTTTAAGATTTTAATTACATAAGTGTCAATGTCATTTTTGTGTTTTCTTTTCTAACTGTGATATTAAGTTTAAGTTTATGTGTGTATGTTTTTTGTGTTTTTAGCGTTTTTTAGCCTGTCTGTGATACTAGATTATAAGATTTTAGATATTTCATATATATAAAAAAAAATAAAAAAATGGCGTTCTGCACTCGGGCTTTTTACACCCTTGTGTAGAACAACAGGCGATGATAACCTCGCCAAGGTTTTTCGCCTTAAAAAAAATTGACAAACTTTTACTCTAGTCTTTTGTTGAGTTAATAAGAAAAATTGGCGTGATATTTTTCTAGTTGTAGGTTGACCATCGGATTCAGCTACACGATTTACTGCAATTAATTTACCGAGATAATCCCATTGCCTCGTTTTATCACGTAACGACCAATAATCCTCGTATATCTTATGACGATCCTCATTTGTTACTCTTTGGCGGCACTTAAAACGACAAAAAGCGCATCCTGGCCCCATAGATTTATTTGGAACTAGATGCTTATTTGCTCCGGATCGAAACGAATCTCCACTATTATTCGCTAATTTTGATTTATTTCGTTTCCACTCATCAGGAAACCGTTGTCGACACCGCGTCCTATTTCTCTTTGGAGAATAAGCACTTGGCTCTGACTGACTTCCTGAACCTTTTCCTGATCCATGCAATTGTCCAGTCTGTGATGCATCATCTGAAATAATTGAATCATAAAAGTAATATTATAAAGACTGAATTTAATCCGAACCACCTTGACAAAAAATAATTTCGAAAAATAATTATGAAAGTAAAGTTTAAGACCATCATTTTGGTAGAATTTATGGATTTTTCAAAAAAATATGCAAAGATGCGTAAATTTTGCTTTAATTGAATTGATACCACTTATTTGGCATATTTTTAAAACCATCATTACATACCTTTTGTCAAAGACACCAAGAACATTTTTTAAATTTGTAACTAGTCAAAAATCACTGACAGCTGGCTGTGTTTATATTTTGGTCTATTGAAGTGTAAACATAAATAGAGCCAGCTGGTTGATATTAAATATTCGAAATTATTTAACATTAATAAATTTAATACAAACAAAATCTCGTTGCTAGGCAACTACGGAAAAGGGGAAGAAATTGTAAAAATTATTTAGTGGGGATTGAAAATCTAAAGGGAAGAGTATGTCCTCACGTTACTCTTAATTATTCAAAAATATATATTAGAAGAGGATTTATGTGTTCATTTTATTGATTATATAAGAAAAATGATAAATGTTAAAATGAATATGCATAATGTACAAAGATTTGTTGATTTTTGTTTTATAAATAGTAATTTATTTTATGTTGAAATGAACTAAAGATTGTTAAGTTGTTTTATATTTGATTATAAATATACATGAAAGGTGAAAATTTGTTACAAATTGGCATCCCTAACGTGGGGAATAATTCACGAATTCACAGAGGAAGAATTTACGAATTAAAAAATTAACAAATTCATGAATTCGCAAATATGTCGGAGGCTGATCAACAAAAATTGATAGATCTTCGCGTCGTAGATTTAAAGTTGGAACTCAGAAAACGTAATATAGAAAGCAAAGGTGTAAAAGCTGTACTCATGGAACGACTCCAAAAGGCTTTAACTGATGAAGGTCATAATCCAGATTCATATCTGTTCGAGGTTGCTTTTTCTGCAGCTGAAAAGAAGCTGACTCCATCTAAAAGAGAAAAGAAAGGTGATGAAGGTGAAGAAAATGATTCGTCGGAAAATGAAGACGAAGACGGAGCCGACGTTGACGACGTTAATGTGAATCAGGAAACAGGTACAGCAAATACTAGAGTAACAGTAGAAGGTATGGAACTTTTACAAAAAATGATGGTAGATTTAACGCAAGGAATAAATGAAAATTTAATAAAAGGAATAACTGAATTAAAAAATGATAATAAAAACTTAAAAAAAGAGTTAGGTTTAAAAATTTATGACTGTGTGAGGGACATGAATAGACTAGCTGAGAAACAAGAAAGAGATAATGTAAACAACAATAAAAATAATACTTTAATGTTAAATTTTGTTAAAAATAATACAATTAACAAAACTGAAGTTAAAAATACCTTAAATGAAAGTATTAAACCAGATGAAGATAATGTAGTAGTAGAAACAAGGAAAAGTATATTAAAAAGTGGATCAGTAAGTAGTAAAGATGATAAAATATTGACTGAAAATATTAAACCAGGTGAAGATAATGTTGTTGTGGAACAAGGAAAAGTATATTAAAAAGTGGATTAGTAAGTAGTAAAGATGATAAAATATTGACTGAAAATATTAAACCAGGTGAAGATAATGTTGTAGTGGAAACAAGGAAAAGTATATTAAAAAGTGGGTCAGTAAGTAGTTATGCCATTGCCAGTCAAAATGGTTTAAAATCGCCAGAAGGAAAGAGAAGTAGTGTAAATCGAAGGGTATCAATTTTAAATGAAACAGAGGATGATAAAAAAAATACCAGCACAAATTAGCACTAGCAGCAGTTCAGCTTATAATTCTGATGAGACAGGGAAAGGAAGCAGCCATTCAACCAAAAGTGATGTACAAAACAAGGAAAAAAGAAGTAGCTTAAAATTTAAACAAATACCTGGATCAATTGTAACATCTGATTAGCAGATTGTTACTGTTTTATTAGGTTTTGTCTGCGTTTTTCGTCGTTGTAGTTTTCCTTATCTGCTTTGCCGGTAATGCGTTTCTACTTGCCGTGAGGTGGCGCGCTCTGTTGTTTTTCTTAGGTACTGTTTCTGTCCCTCTCGATGCGCTGCAACGATGTATTCTGTCTGTGTCTTGTCCAGCGTTGTTTAATGTAGTAACGTTTGATTTCTAATGTAAATTCTTTACGTAATATTTGAGTATTTTAATACTTTTTTAGGAAAAGTATGTTCTTCTGCCCATTGATATGGTAAGCAAATTCTTTATTAGCATTCCGGAAGCTGAGAATATTATTACGAGTTATTATTATTTTTGTAAAACTAAGCTATGTTCAGTTTAGGCCTATTCCTAACTGCAAGTTAACTGTTGTATTAAAATTTAAGCAATTTAATTGCACTACTTTTGTAAAAATGTTATATTTTCTGTATGAGATTGTTTTTTTTATAAAATGATTAGTTAATTGTATTTCGTCTAGTTGTTTTAAAGTTTTTTATTGTATTTTTTTTTTAAAACTCGTAATTATGTTCTGGTTTTCCTTATATTACTTAACCTAATTTTTCTACTCTACTGGTAATGTGTAATGGTGCTGTAGTAAAATCTTTTTATAAATTATTGACACTCGTTCGATCTTTCTGCAGGGCTCAAGTATACGATTCAAGCGTACGATTCAAGTGTACGTTACAAATGCACGATTTAGGTGCATGATTTTGGGGGTACCGGTGTCGATGCAACATGTTCTGATCAATGTAATACTGCAAGTTGAAAATTTCCAATGGCTACTACCTTCATCTTACCGATTATTATTTGGGTATTCGATTCCCGTATTTGATCTTTATCATCCAACAACATTCAACGTCTTGATGGGGTTTTTCTGCTGGATTTCGAAAAGTCAGGAACTTTCCGATGCTGTTTTATCTACCACCTCGTGAATAAGATTACTAGGATTCGTGAGTGTTTCGCAGCATATGTGTTGTTAAAATGAGGTATGTGATTATTTTTTTATATTTGGTGAAATCCTCAGTCTCGGTCAACTGTGATTCGGCGAAACCGATTTATTATATCTTACACGGAAAATTCTATTCGTAATCTTTTGTAATTCACAAGTATCGGACAAGAAAATCTCTGTCAAGACATTACCTAATAAATATTCATTTTCATGTCTTTTCATAATCAGTAACTACAAGCTGAAATGTAAAATAATTAAAATATCTTGCGCAACCAAATGTAACTTAAAATTTATTTTTTTATTTTTTTTTTAAATTTTATTTATATAACTAGCTAAGTTCTAGTTTTCTTAAATTGTTCTTGGAATTTAAATAATCTTAAATTTTTTGCTTAATTTAAAATCATTATGATAGTAATGAGGAACCTAACCTTTTGATTAATATTTGTGTTGTAATTGATGAAAACTAATCAAAATAGTTATTAACCCTTTGACGTGTAAGGCTTTTGCTGATAGGTTTGTGAAAATGCACAGGCCGATTTTAACAAAAATATAAGCATTTTTTTAAACTACCACTAAATATACAATTTTCAGATACAGTATTGAAAAAAATCAGACTTACCAAAAAGGTTCTGCCAATTTGTGTGATATGGTTCAAAATTTGTTGCACTGACTCAAAATTTAAAAAAAATTATTAATTATCAAATTTTTTTAAGAACAAAAAAAAAATTCACTTTCACATTGATTTATAAATTTTTCACACTATTAAAATCTTGATACACTTAACACATGATAACTCCAATTTATTATAAACAAAACAAAAAAAAATCATTAAAATATACACAGTAGTTCTTGAAAAATAGTTTTTTTTGTGAAATAGAACACTCAACATTTGTGTTTGGCGAAACACTCACCATGAAGGCCCTTGTTGCATCGCTGACACACTGTTCTTGACCTTCTTTTATGACCTTCTGCAGTGCAGACACAGCACCTTGATTCCTTTTTTTCAGGAAGCTTTCGGATTCCGGGAGGTCCTTGAGGATCATCAGGAATATCTTTTGTCTTGAGCCATTCTTCGGATAGTTCGTCAACTACATTAACTGTATAAGAGTACCTAGTTTTTATTTTCTGTCCCAGCTGTTTTTCATTATGTTCCTTGTACAGAATGTAAGAATTAAGAACCATTCGTCCCACAATATTAAATGTGACTTTCTTCCAATACCGTAGTGTCCTCCTTTCATCAAGATACGCATACAACATCATATCGGATGTGTCTATACCTCCCATATATTTGTTATATTGTTCAATGATTTCTGGTTTTGTGGATTTCTCACCTGGTCTGTGACGAACAGGTACCTCCACATCACGAGCTGCTACTTTACTGGAAAGAAGCATCACTGGAGCTTTCTGTGATTTCTTTTCGCGGAATGCACAAGCAAGTACCGTTCCACACCGACAGTACATCTTTTCTCCAACAGAAAATTTTTTCCTAAATTGCGGTGGCAAATACTTTCTATTACTGCGCACTGTACCTGTGATATACTCGTACGTGCCAACACTGTACAAATATTTTACTAATGGTACCGACATGAAAAAATTGTCTACAAACAAATGATAACCTTTATTTAGGTAATTTCCCATTTTTAATAGTTTTGTTACAACATGGTGGCCTAAACCATGTTCTTTTATTGCCTCTTTGTCCTCCTGATTTTTTGCACCCTTATAAGTAAATAAAGCTAAACAATAGTTTGATGTTGAATCGCACAACATCCAAAACTTGATACCCCAGCGATGATGCTGCTTGTTCGGAAGATATTGGAGCAATGATGAACGACACTTAGATCCAACTAAACTTTCATCAACACTTATTTGTTCATGGGGTGTATAATAATGTCTAAACACAGTATTAGCATGATCAACAATCGGCTGATATCTTACACAAGGATCATAGTTTTGATGGCCAGGAGGGAAACATTTTTCACTGTCCACAAGATGAAAAAATTTCATTATTAATTCGAAACGAGTCAAAGAGAACATTTTTCCAAACCATGGTGTTTGCTGAGACCCTGTAGTACTCCAATACGCTCTAATTGTTGGTTTTCTTATCAAACCCATATTTATTATACAGGCTAAGAAGCCTTTCATTTCAACAATTGTAACATTTTTCCAACAGTTGTATCGGACAGCTAATCTACCACCACTTTTGGTTAAAAACTGTTGTGCAGCTCTGTTGGTTTCTTTTACCATTAGCTCTATTAAGCTTATGGTAAAAAACAGATTACAATATGTTATTGGAGAAGAACCAACTTGTGGCATGTGTTAAGGGCCTGGGATCTCCATATAATTATGTGAAAGTTGAATTGATACTTCAGGTGCAAGAACACTCACATAATCTTCATTCCCATCCTCATCACAATCACCTCCAGGTTGCAAGCCTGCACCAAAACTTTCCTCACCCCCTGATAAACTTTCACATTCACTGGAAAGTTCACAGTCACTTTCACTGTCTTCAAATAGTGCTTCAATTTCTGCCTGAGTAAGTTGTGAACTTCGGCCAGCCATTCTATTTTATAACACTAAATAACTATAATAAACACTTAATAACACTAAATTACACAAAATATTGTCTATAAAACTAAAGAACTATTATTTTAAAACAAAACTACAAGAACATATTATAAAAAACTGGATGGGAGAAACCGCATACAACACACGCAATGCACTTAAAGATATAACACTAAATAACACTAAATAACACTAAATATGGTTATAAAACTAAAGAACTATTAAATTAAAACAAAACTACATAATAAATAAACAACCGGATAAAAGAAACCGCATAAAACACACGCAATGCACTTTTAAACTACTCGGACGACACTAACCTCAACGTAGACACGCGGACACGTTGTAAACAAACCATGCTTTTTTCTTATTCGATATTATGCAGTTAAAAAAAAATCGATTATTACGTTATTCGATACTATCGTAATCGCTATTTTCTTAGCTTCATTTTTAGTATACACTTTCCCCATCTATCGCGAAACATACAAACTATATGTCGTTTTAATAAGAGTACCGATAGATCGTTACCGTATGCGTTTCGGCACGACAACGGGGTAACGATATATCGTTACCCTACACGTAAAAGGGTTAAATCTATAGTAAACTTATCTAAATATGTATATTTATGTTGGCCAACAAAACATAATGCTATTATTAGTTTTTTAGCATTATATTACAAGATCTATAATTTTTGAATTATCCACTTAGTGAACATTTAGTATTTTGCGTTTGTTCAATCTACACCGATTTATAATTAGTTTTTGAAGTATTTAATACTTAATATCTTATATGCTAGTCTTGTTCTGTTATAAATTAAATATTTTTTTACAACCTATTGTGAATGATTTTATTTTACTCATGCAACGATAGTGTTTTGTTTAGCGCTTCCTAACATTTTTTTTTAATATTTGTTTACACCCCATCCGACCTGTTGCTTGTGTTTTTTTGGCCGTGGGTGTTCACGGTGGCGATAGGGGTGTTTACACAATACCGGGTGTTTCATAAGTCAGTTTACCGAGTAAGTGTATTTGTTAGAAGCAAATAATAAATCAATTTAATTTATATTGTAATTTAATTGAAACTGAATTTACACTACACATAGGTTGTAAACTTAAAAGAATTGTTCAAAATGCTTTCCACTAACTTCAATGCATTTTTCACAGCGTTTTTTTACACTTGTAACAATCTGCTTGCATAGATTTTTATTGTTGTTTACGGCTTCAAATTCTCTTGCAATGGCTGCTCTCAATTGCATTACATCTAGGGGCCGTTCAGCAAAAACTTTATTTTTAATGATCCCCCAAACAGAAAAGTCTAACGGTGTAAGATCGCAGAACCTTGGGGGCCAATCGATCGTGCCGCGTCTTCTGATCCACTCGTCGAAATTGTTATTAAGAAATTCCCTCACCAATAAACTGTAATGCGGTGGAGCACCGTCTTGCTGCCAAATGAGGTTAGTATTTTCATATAAAGGATTATTTTGTAGCTCCGGCAAAACCGTATCTTGCAACATTTCAAGATATGAATCTCCACAAACAGTGTCATTAAAAAAGTATGGGCCTACGATGCCACCGCTCCAAATACCAGCCCAAACAGTTATTCCTGGAGCATTTAATTCTTCTTGAAGAACTTCGTGTGGGTTCACGTCACTCCAGTAGACACAGTTGTGTCGATTAACACGACCATTTAGTTTAAATGAAGCTTCATCTGTCCAAAGAACATGATTTTGAAAGTCTCTGTCAGCTTCAGAGCGTATAACAAACCATTCAGAAAACTCAACACGCCTGTCAAAGTCGTCTTCCAATAAACCTTGATGCAGCTGTGGACGATAAGGTTTTAATTTTAATGATTTCATGATACGGTCTACACTAGAAAGCGAAATGTCAAACTCAGCAGATCTCTTACGGAGTGATTTTTTCGGGCTCTGAACAACAGATTCAGCAATAGCTGTTACGTTGGCTTCACTTGTAGCAGTTCTAGGCCTCCCACTTCTTGGTAAATCATGTACGCTTCCAGTCTCTTCAAATCGTTTGTTCAATTTGTAAATGCCTTGCCTAGATGGAGCTGGAGTTTGAGGAAATCTTTCTACAAATAACTCAATAACTTCTTCACTATTTTTATTTGTTTTCCACCAACACTTTAAAAGGAAAATGCGCTCCTCGGTTGTTAGTTTGCGGTTCATGTTTACTGTCAACATGGAATGCAAATAAAAATCTAAATCTAACCTCAAATTTAAACATAAAAATGTCAACAATGACCTTCACAGCTGATTTTGTGATTGCTCAAAAACAGGTTGTGCAACATTAGTTACGAAAGCATTGTGTTTCATTCAGTTGACCTCGGTAAACTGACTTATGAAACACCTGGTAGAAGAAATAGAATCTGAAATTGAATTACAAAATGTACTCTATGATGTAGAAAGTGACAGTCGGGACACAGGTGGAGGGTGTCATTATGTAAGTTTGGATGACATAGTTGAAAATTATAGAAGTTCGTTTAGTGTTTTTTTAAGGTGTTTGCTGTGTAGTTAATAAAATATTGTAACGTTGCTTAGCAGCATAAATTTAAAACATTTCGGCCACATTTTTAAACATTTAAATTTATCAAACAAATTCAAAATTCAAATTATGATTTTAGTTAAGGGCTAAATTTTTCTGTTTTCTAAATTTAAATGGGGGGAAAATTTGTAACGAGTCAAAAGTCACTGACAGCTGGCTGTGTTTATATTTTGGTCTAAAATTTAGCTAATTAATTTAATTTTTAAACTTTGAAATTTAGCTTATTGTGGAAAAAATAAATAAAATTTGTGTCGCAAAAATTATAAAATATATAGTACTTTCCTAACGAGTGTCGAGAGGCCTATGTGGCGAAACGAGAGTGCAACGATTTTCGCTAAATAGGCCTATACACGCGAGTTAGGGGCAATATTTTTCTTAACCAGAACCTGAAAACGGCGACGAAGTCGAAGAAAAAATATTAAAAATATTTTAGAGGTTGCTACATTTAATAATAAGGGCTAAATATTTGTGTGTTCCATCTTTTTTGCTATAAAAAAGCTTAAAAAGTTTATAAAAAATTTGAGCAAAATTGAAAGAGGTCGACTATCCAACTTGTCATAATTTACGTAGAATTACTGTTACGCAAAGGTTAGTAAAATGTATTAAAACAAATCCTTAATTTACTATCTGTTTCCTGTAGAAACATGCCATATATTGTTTTTTTTAACACGATAAAAAATTTAAATGTTTTATGTTTAAATTGGATGTTAAATGAATTTTCAGCAAAATTTGAATGGGAAGCTATATAAAAAATTAGTACAATTTAGTTAAAAATCGAATACTTATGCAACTTTGAAAGTGTTAATTATATCATTTTTTTATGATCAATATTTGCAACCCCCATTTAATACTTTTTTTATACAAGCGCTGCGACAAATCTGTTAAAAGTTTTAAATGCATTATAAATATTTCGATAGAAGAGAGTAATTTTTGATTACATAAAATTTAATGAATTAAGGGATATGAAACATTAATTGGAAAATTTTGATTAAAGAAACCACGTTACATGACAGCTATAATTAAAAATTATATACTAAAAATCATAACAATATTTAGTTGTGCTGAATTCAGATATGCCAATGGTCATGAATCGTTATATTAAAACATTTATCAACATACGATATCAACTTACCAACTGAATTTTCTCCATTTTCCAAACTACCGTCCAAAGACATATGCTGTGAACTATCAGAAATTGCTGACGATGGTGTTCTCAGACGCTCAAAACTCGAATGATATTCATAAGATCGTTCATTGAAAAAATGATCTGCAATAGACTCGTTCGTCAAACTGGTTGTCATTCGTTAGTTCTTGAGGCATTTCCACTGGGTGGACAATGTTTTGATTCACATTGACAGGAAAAGTATTTCCTATAGGTTCATCAGATGGCTGTTCCATTCGATTAGCAATGTTTTGATAAACATTGAAACGGAGAACATTACCTATGAAGAAACAAAATTTTTCACCAAAAACCTTAAAAATAAATTAACATTTCTTTCTTTTTGTATCAAAATAATTAAATATGTATATGAGCACTTTTGCCTGAATTTCGAAAATTAAGGGCACACTTCTAAAAAAAAATTGTTATTTTGATGAAATTTTAGCCTAATTTTCCATTTATTCGACGGTATTTTTTTATTTAACGAAAAGCTCAAAATAGTCAAAAAAATTTCTAATATCATTTCCGATGTAAAATCTTCTAAATCAAAATACAAAAACTAAAAATAATTTTTGAAACTCTTTGATACTCTTTCATACTTTTAAAAAATAAACGCGACTTTATTGTTCTATCCGGAAAACAGGTTGGCTAAAAGAATCTGAAAAAAATTATGGCGATTTGTGATCATTAAATGCATCTTTCTGAAAATTTTCAGACCTTGTAATGACCTACAACCTCCGGTACAAAATAATTGTCAAAATCGTAAAATTAGGTAGTATTTGCACATTTTTGAAAATAAAGTTTTATTGCTGGATCTCATTTTACTTTGAATATTCTTTTCTTCTAGGGGGTGTAAACGCCTACATTCATAATTCGGATAATAGCAAACTCATTAATTTACGATAATAGTATATTATTCACCTAGGGAGACAATACAAAGAATGCTCAAGTTCGCATGAGATCTAAGGCATTCTTTATTCTCTCCCAAGGTAAATATACTCTTTTTTTGCTCTCCCGGGCCGCAAAGTGGAATCTTTCTTTTGCGCGCAGGGAGCAAAGTTCCACTTTACGCCCGTAGAGCAAAGAAAATATTTTTAAACGCTCTGCGGAGATAGAAGCCCCTTGCCTCGAATCTTGTTCGCAAGAGGAAAATAGCAACGCTTCTTTTTTCTTGATTCTTTTTTGATTTCATTGTTCACTTTATTTAGCGTTGAGTTTTTCCTCTTGCGAACAAGATTTGAAGATTCGAGGCAAGGGGCTTCTAACTCAGCAGAGAGTTAAAAAATGTTTTTATCGTAAATTAATGAGTTTGCTATTGTCCGATTTATGATTTTTGGCGTTTACACCCCATAAAAGAAAAGATTATTTAAAGTAAAATGAGATCCAGCAATAAAACTTCTTTCTAAAATGTGCAAATACTACCTAATTTTTACGATTTTAAAAATTATTTTGAACAATAAACAAAGTGGTGTTAATTTTTAAGAGTTTTGAAAGAGTATCAAAAAGTATTTTTAGTTTTTGTATTTGGATTTAGAAGATTTTAGGAAATTTCAGATCGGAAATGATATTTGAATTTTTTTTGACTATTTAGGGTTTTTCGTTAAATAAAAAATTACTGTTGAATAAATGAAAATTTAGTTTTGGGCTCCTATTGACCTAAACAACACAAAAAACGAAATCCCAGAAGGGTGCCCATAATTTTCGAAATTGGAGCAAAAGTGGAGCGAAGTAAGAGTACCGAGTTTTTAAATTTGCTCATATACTTATTTTAGGCAAATATTTTTAAATAAAAAAATCAAAGTTTATAAAAAAATATATCAGACAAAAATATGACAATAGGACTTTACGAATAATTGTTTATGCACGTAAATATAATTCCTTTTTATTGTCAAATTCTACTTATGAATGTGCTTAGAAAATAAAAAAATAAAAACTAAAATTTAATTAGATTGATTAAATCATTTGGTTGCACTATAAGAATTTATTTTAAGTTAAATTTTAAGATGCAGAAAAAAATTTGGAATTCAAGAAAAATGCTAATTAGGTAAAGTTTAGTAAAATAGAGTGTCTACTACTTACCACAACTGGTGACATGACGATTAGATAAATCTGTATAAGTACGCCTTCTGTCTTCCAAAGGAGTTGACGAAGAATTAGAATCAAACTCTGAGTCCGCACAATCAAACACTTGAGACACTGCATTATTAGATTCGTAGTCATCAAACATGATTATCCGACAAATTTCTAAAATGCACTGAGGGCTCGTATTCAATGCTTACGTATTTATACCTTTTTATACCTAATTTTATCAGTTACGTGTGATTGAATTTTGGGGAAAAAATTAAGGTGTCATAAAAAATTGTTTCCCAGGCATTCGGAAACAAAGAAAAACTAATGCCCATTTATGAAAGCCTAATAAAACGCTGCAACTGGGTATTTCCAAAATCCTTATTGTTTAAAATACATTTACAGGAAAAACGTCTGGGGAAACCCGTATTCTGTCTAGTCTTTATTAGCATGTATAAATATAAATATTTTAAACCATAAATTCATTAATAATGAATATTATTACCAATGTGTGGGAAAATACTAATAATGTCTCTGCTATAATTTAACGACTTTTTTGTTTTTCACGGAGTTATATCCTACGATCAATACTAGAAATTCAAAATATACATTATAATAATAATATATTATGATGTAATGCAGACGTAATAAAGTGTGCGTATAAACTAATTATAATTTTCACCGCCTATTTATTTATGATTGAATTTTTTTCTTACATGCATGCATGCGTTATGCTCTTTTCATGTATTTAATTATCTTGATAGGACCAGCTCTCAGCATTATTGTGTATAAGTAAAAATACTATGTTGCCATATCTCAGTCAGGCTAGATTTCGTGTGAAATGTGTACTTTATGCCAAGCGTTGTAAGGTATATACTCGCTTGCGCTCTTATAGGAGATGGATACTTTTTGCTAGCCCGTTTCAAGGTAGATACACCTATAACAGCCGAAATTAGTTGGATACATATCGAACCAAAATTATTAGTTCTATACATATCGAACAAAAATTTTTAGTTGGATACATATCGAACTATTTTTTTTAGATGGGTACATATTGCATCAACCCGACGAAGTATAATGTTTCAATAGTTACTGTGTTTGTTTTTGTTTTTTTTTTTTTTTTGGTTTAACGTCCGACTGTTCTGCAAATTGCTGTTAATGCAGACGGTGAAGGATGAAATGATTTTTTTGTAACGTATGAAAAAATGCCATGCCTGACATTAGTCAGAGTTATCTTCTCTGAATGTAATGAATTTCACTATACAGCCAGGCCCTGTGGTCAATGACATGAAGTTGTCATTTATAGAGTGGAAAATATGTAATTTTTAGAGGGCTTGGCATGCTGATAATCATAATTTTCCACTCAGTGAGGATGGCAATGGTAAACCACCTCACTATTTGTTTTACTTAGTAAAACCTCTACAGGTTCAAACCAACCTTTCGGCTGATGACCTAAACAACAACAATATTATACGTATTATTAATTTAAATAAATTAAAATATTTATGTTTTTTTTTTTGTTATAGGAAGTGCAGTCTACATGCATAGACTGGACTTTAGAAAATCCGGCAAAAATTGTTAAAATTATAAAAACAAAAATTATTAAAAAAACGTGTATTACATTTAAAAGGATAAATTAAAAAAATATTAACTTACTTGTTCCTTCCATTTAGATGTTTCTTCTTCTTCTATTTCAATTTTACCAATCTTATAAATGAATACCATTTCGTAATGTCTATTACTTCAATTTCTTCACGTGTAAAGAGATTGTTATACCGTTTAGGTAAAAAAATCTCAAACTCTTCACCTGCATCATCTACCAATGTGCATACAAGAGATCCTCCGTATCGCGTCGACACTTGATACATATTTTTCATTTTATATTTATATCCTATAATGAGATCACCTAATTTTTTTGTATTCCATAAAGACGATTGTCTGTTGAATTTATCTAGAAAATTAGAAGTCGAATTAGATGATGATGCCATTATGACCCTATGCTAGGCCACCATTTTTTAAACTCAATTATATCCGAAGTTTTAACTTTAATGACATTAATCATTTTACTTGCCTTCTCCAAAAGTGCGATTAGTTCATCCGGTGTGTTTATTCTATCGTTTTACGTATGACCCTTTTAGCAACACCAAACATACGATCGTTTGGTAGGAACGAGTGGCCTCTTACTGGAAAATAATGATAAGTTCTGTTAAATCGACGACTGGATGTAGGGTAGTAGCCAACAAGTAACGAACAACTGTGTTGTTCTTATTTTGGCCACCACATCCGTCTGAGAAAATATGCAATTCGGTTATATCAGGTGATATGTTTTCTTTTACATATTTGTCAAGGAATGTGCACACTTCATTTGGCCCTTTTAACGCTTCACCTTCATGATAACAAAAAAAATGTGGATTTTCCAGTCTTTAAGTCGCATATACAAAATGAAAAAAACCATAGTTGTCTGTAATAAAATACTTGCTGCACTGGTATAGAGGGCAACGGTATATTTTGCATAAAATCTATAGTGAGAGCACCAACATTTGTTTCTCTTTGGCAAAGCTGTTAATTTCATGTAAAACTTTTTTGCTCGTGTTTTGTGAACGATAAGCTCTGCAGAAGCTACTCGTTTTGCATTATCATTTAGATAAGTGCTTTTTATTTTTTGAGAAAGCTCCTCACAAGTACGGCAAACATCAATCTGTGGGCGTCCAATCAAAATTCTCTTTAAAATATTTAAGGTAAAATTTATATTTTACTCCACTATCCGGATATTTGTCTTCAAACAAAGTAAACATCTGCTTTACATCATATACTTCTGCTTTGTTTGATTTGAGTAATGAACAACATTTACTGGAAATGAATTAATATGTTCATTAATCAATGTGCATATTTCTCCAGGAATCACATTGCGTCTGGATCCAATCGACTTCCCTCTCATGTCAACAAGTTGACTACCAACAATCAATAAATGATTAAGCCTAAGCCTACGGACATGTTTTTCTTCTACACCATGAAGACTCAAGAAAGTCTGTTTACAAACTTCTTTTAACTGTCCATTAATTTTAACATGGTACTGGAAGTTTGAAGCTCGAACTTAAGGATTTTTTTCATTATATTTTCTTTTTCTTATAACTGGTTTGGCTTGAATTGGGCCCTGTAAATAAACATCCTGTTGGTTTTTATCTTCAAATTCACCAAAACCTTTCAGAATATCCTTTACTTCGGTATCTAATAGCAATTCAAAGCATTTCTTTGAGAACCTACAAAGAATAAAAATACACCCTATATTAGCATATCTCGAACTAAACCTAACCTAAAAACCGCAGCCTACCGAATTAAAAACATTGGTGCACTGGCTGATTGGCAAGCTTAAAATTTCATAAGATTAGGCACTAATCTGGGTTACAAATTTAACACTATCTATATAAATAAAATTGTGATTTTGTCAGTACAATTTTTCAAAATGCCCCAAATTTCGTTTCTACGCCAGATCTACCAACTAAACACCGAAAATAAGTTCAGCTAAATTTTTGTCTGTTTATCTGTTTGTATGTTACGGCATCACCCAAGAACCGGTGAACCAAATTCAATGAATTTCGGTACTTATGTTCTGGATATTATCGAAATTAAAATAGGCTATAAATCTTTTTAATATCACGAAGGGTTGGGGGGGGGGGTTCAGATGGAGGGGTAAACAAAAAACTGCGAATATCTCCGTTAAAAGTCAATTTATCAAAAAATGTTATATAATCGAAATAAGGAAACGGTTGAAGTCAAATACGTTTGATTATGTAAAAATTTTCATTTTCATGCATAATAATGAAGATATTACCAATTTTATAAAAATAAAAGTAGCAATATTTTAGGAAACAAACAAAATAAACATAGGCCTACGCGCTGCAGATATTCATTCCGAAACGATAGTTACCTACCCTACCCCTTCCACCATTAACCTCCCTACCTTACACGGCACACCCTTTCTCGGTCACATTGCCAAAAACGAATGACAGTCACCTTAGTAGTTACTAAAAGTCGGTTGATGAACATCGTTGTGTTCCCATTGTGATTTACCTTTCATTTTACGGTATCATAACAGCAATTTTTATTGCTCTGTAGCGAATAAAGAAATTACATTACAGTTGCGACAGTGACATTACACACACACATTTGTGTGAGTTAATCTTCAAAACATCAATTTTCATTGCTCTGTATAAGTAGTAAATTTATTTATTTATGTAAACAGTACAAATTAATTTTTGTGAAATTTTGGGTTTCGCCCACACGCATACCCCAGACCACCAGTAAACAAAACTGGCTCTCTAGAGGTTCCAGCCTCGATTAACAATTGCATTACTTTTGTACACATTGTGTTTCGATTCTTCCAATTTCATCTTATATTAATCCTTTTATTTTTAATAGATTTGAAGTTTTTACAAGTACTGGTATTCTTTTTTAGTCTGTTTTCTTTACTCCTAGATATCTCTTAACTACGCTATGTTTTTTCTTATTTCGAAGATAATTATGCCTTCGCGGAAGAGATCATGCTTGACCAAGCAAGCATATTGATAAGACGTGCCAAAATCATAAAATTAAACAGAGCTAACGAGAGCCAGGAAGCTACTACATCAAAGCTAAAAACAGATCGAGGGAGGCTTATTCATACCCACCAAATTGAACCGGTAGAACAACGTGAATAATTACTGGTATCTCAACAACTCCACCTGGCTTCTTTTCGCATAAGTGAGTGCTCTGAAGCAGGTTCCAGTCGCCTGAAGACTGACAGGGAGAAACACTCACAACCATGTGAGGCCGAGTCTGTTGAAGAATATGACCTACGATTAGCGTCTCAACAGGTCCGACAAGCTTCTATTCGCAGACGTCAGTGCTCTGAAGCCCGTTCTAATCGTCTTGAGGCTGACTGGGATAGACACTCGGAATTTCGCGAGGCCGAGTCGGTTGATGAACATAAGCTACGGTTAGCGTCTCAACAGGTCATTGAGTCAATATGAATACATTGAGATATAATATCATATCTCAATAATGGCTAATTTACATTCACTAAAGTAACCATTATTGTTGTACATTAAAAATTAACTACGCTTCTGAAAATAATAAAGCGCTGCGTATTGTCGTACCGACCTGACATATATGATTGCCAGGAAGACAGCGCGCGTAAGGGTATTTTCAAATAAAAGAAAGTACACTTGGTTTTATCGAGAGTCAAGTATTTATTAAATAAAACTTATAAAATTATATTTTGATTAGTGGAAGAGACCTTCTCCTAATTCCTGTGCTTTTACTAAATTAACGATAAAATATTCCCATGTTATTAATTACTAAAAAAAAAATATATATTTAATAATTATGAGAGTAAATTAAATTAAAACTGACCAAATAATATATTTCTTCCTGCCACGCCCATCCTGCTCCAGGCTGGTTCAGACAATAGACAATTGTAAAACTTGAAGAACAGTGTCTCTCCGATACCTGTCAAGGTATCTCTTATATACTGTCTTCCCCTTCCCAATAAGGATGATTCTAATATGATTAATATTTAAATTAATTTCCTTGTTTAAAATAATTTTGAAATATTTTATATTAAAAAATACATTTAAAAGGAAAAACTGGAATAAATTACTTCCTGTCAATTCGGATGCGACAAACAGATTAATAGTTATAGTTATATCCATTCTACCTGTTTGTTACAACCGAAGGACATCCTTTGTGGTAGCACCAGGAAAAGAAGAATAGAATCTTTTACAAAAACAAGAAAAAATAGATAGTCGACAAGTTAAAATAATAATGAAATCATAGTCAAATTGAAAAAACAAGTAGAGTAAGTGAGGGTATTGCGGAATACTGTTTTCTTTTTTCTTTATTTTCGCTAAGTTTCTCACTTAAACTTTTTTATAAATGCTAAGTATTGAAGAAGTACATGTTTTAAGAGGATATACAGTTTCACTAACCTTACTTATTTATGGTTATTTTGTTATATCTGATAAACCGAAAAATTGCAGATGAGTACTATCAACGGTATTGGTAGGTAATGTGGAATAATATTCCACATTACCCGCTCCATTACTATTCCACATTGTCAACACTATTTCACTTTACCCTCGTTAGGATCAAGCACATAGATTATTAATTAAACAGTAATTCTAGTGTATATTTTATTTATTATTACATTAAAATTTGATAAGCATAAAAATGTTTAAAAATTGTTTCTGAAAACTAAAAAAAATTAAAAATATTAAAATACAAATAGGCTTAAATTTGTACGAAAAAATTACAATACAGTTAAAATAATTAAACACTGAAAACAAAATATAAAAAAATTATTATTGTATTTTATTAAA
Source organism: Catonia carolina (assembly GCA_035578175.1). NCBI lineage: Eukaryota > Metazoa > Arthropoda > Insecta > Hemiptera > Achilidae > Catonia > Catonia carolina. The sequence continues at coordinate 121,831,785 of JAQMRL010000001.1, read as the reverse complement.
TGGTATTTTAAAGTCACTTCAGTTACAAAAATCACAAATAAACTTTCCCTTTGATTTTTCGGCACATTCAGAGTGGCACCATTTGAAACACTTTACACACATAATCCATTTCTCACCATTGCAATCATTATTGAAGTTTTGAAGGCAGTAAATACATTCAGTATTTTCGTTACTACTTGTTACATTATTTTTTTATCAGTTTTACCCAATTCTCTCTTTGAAAACAATGTCTTATGTAAATTAGTTTTCCTCTTCTGGCGATTTCTAAATTGGTTTTTTATGGAGAAGACGTTATTACAGAAGCAGTGGTTTTAGGACAACCTGTATTTGAAGTTTTCTTCTTTAATGGAGGCGGACTCATAATTTCGTTTGGAGAAACTTGGAATGATGAAGTTGAAACGGATGTCTGTCCAGATTTGCATTCTGTGGATAGTGTAGAAGTCTGACTAGAAGTTTGAACTGTTGCACTGCTTTGTTTAGGTGTTTGAGGTAAGTATGGAACTTGTTGCTGTATTGCTGTTGAACAGGATGGCTGATCAGTAAATAGGGGTAGAGTGTGATTTAAGTTATCGTCTATTTGGGTTGTAGTTTGTTCAGGAATTGCATTAGCATTATTATCGTTAATTTTCACCAGACTGTTTTCACAAAAATCCACATCTGTGAAAATATTTCTGTTAACAGGGTATAGGCGCCAGTTGCACGGAAACCATTTACTGCAATTTCTCCAGTTTGTGCTCGTAAATAGGCTTTACCGAATACTTCCGAAATATCATAGTGAGTCAGGGCCCGACCATTATGTCTAAGCCATACTTGAATTTCCTCCGAGTAATAATATTTCAAGGTACTCAGTAGAGTTTTATCTATTGGCTGCATCTTATGAGTGCAATGAGGTGGTAAGCTAATAATAATGACGTGCGATTTACGAGCTTTATTTATTAATTCAATATTTCTTGTGTGACTGCTATGGTCATCTAAAATCAATAGAACTGGGTTGTCTTTTGTAGGATGTGTCTTCTCTACAAAATGGTCGAACCACAGGCAGAACGATTCAGCGCAATCCATCCGGTTTTCTGACAAGTATATAGCCCCTGGGGGACCACCTTTTACGAGTTGAGCACTGAATTTCTTCCTTGGAAAAATAATAAGTGGTGATATGAATGTCGCACCAGCACTCATGCAATATACTACGGTTATTAGAGATCCTCTCTCAGCCGACGTCAAACATCCGATTTGCCGCTTGCCTTTCAGAGCTACAATTTTTGGAACTTTGGTCTGTACCACTGTGAACCCTGATTCATAAACATTAAACACTCTCTCTGGGGAAAATTTATATTTGTCAAACTCATTCTCTAGAATATCAAAAAATAAAATGACTTTATCTCTTGTACGAGTAATAACTCGTATAACCCTGAGCTCTAGCTATGGAAGTACCCGTTGGCACTCGCAAGGACAGAGTATTCTCATGTCGTTTTAAAAACCCTTTCATCCAGTCTCGCCCAGCTAATTCATTTTTTTCAGAGAAGCGATTGGGTAAATTATTTTGTAAGGCAAGTTGGTACGTCATTCTTCTTACGTCACGTACTGTAAAGCCAAAATATAGTTGCTCCATGAGCCGAAGATACTCAACCAACTCGTTTTCCATATCAACAGAAAAAACTGGTTTCCTTCCAATTACTGAATTAACTATTTCCTCTGGCAATTTAGTGTCTTGTTTTACATATATATGTGGGTGTTCGGGTGTGGCAACCCCGGGACCCCAGCTAAGAGCTAACCTTATTTCAAAACTATACACAGGTTGCTCTTACACTACACACAACAATAATACTACATCACACACACCACACTTTCTTTCAACACACACATTTACATACCCTACACACAACACATACACAAAGTTTTCTTACACACATTTATAATGCTGGCGAGGATGGGATGCGGGCTGGTCGTGCGTAACCCTTTCCGGATTGGAAGGTCTGGACTGTGGTTGTGCTGCTGTGAGCTTGCTCTGCCGAGGCTTTGCGCCATCCTTTAGCCCTTCCAGTCGCTTCGGTACTGTGGCGAGAAGTGGACCATGGGTAAGAGTGTCGGAGCTCTTACTGCTGCGTGCGAGCCTCTGGGACGTCGGTATCAGTGGGTCAGGCAGTACCTGACTCCCCGGCCCGGATGAAATATGTGGGAGATGGCTGCCGGGAGTACTCGGCCGGGTCCTTCTTTTTACTAGGGACCTGCGGCGTGCGCGGGTCATCTCTCCGCCCGCACCCTGCTTTCACGATGACTGGAAAAGCACTGAAGATAATGTCTAACAAACAATCTTTCCTTGGATTTAAAAGACTATGGTCTAGCTTGTCTGACGATAGTGATAGTGGTGTATTAAGTAACACGGACAAATTTTTCGTTGTTCGTTGTGTTGCAGAAGAAGGGTCGCTATCAAAAGTTTCCCCCTTCATTATTAACAGGTCTGTGCAGTCGGTTTGTGGCTCGCCACATTCAATTAAAAAACTAAGAAATGGTACTTTGTTAATTGAAACAACGTCTGCGAAGCAAAGTAGCAGCGTTGTTAAAATTACACAAATTGGAAGTACTACAGTCACTGTAGAACCGCACAGATCCCTCAACTCATCTCGAGGAGTGGTTTACTCTCGAGATATACAAGATATGTCTGAGGCTGAGTTATTGGAGGAGCTTACCTCCCAGAGAGTGACGCAAGTCAAAAGAGTTTGCGTCGGGAAAATGGAATTGATGTCGGTACCCCGACACTTATCATAACATTTTCCACCCCTCAACCTCCGGATCCCCTTAAGTTGGGTTACTTGTCTGTTCGAGTGAGACCGTATGTCCCAAACCCTCTGCGCTGTTTTCAGTGCCAGGAATACGGACATACGAAAACAAACTGCAAGAAACCTGCGATATGCGCAAAGTGCAGTTCACCTGACCACTTAGATAGCGAATGCACTTCTGAAAAAGAACTATGTGCAAACTGTAAAGGAAGTCATTCAGCAAGGTCTCGGGAATGCCCCAAGTATAAAGAAGAACGGGAAATTCAGAAAATTTCGTCTGAACAGAAGCTTTCCTTTCCCGCTGCCCGGAGTGAGTACAGAAAACTAAATAGCATTCGAAATGCAGTCCAGCCTAACATTTCGTTTGCAGCTGCAACTAGTGTTCAGTCTCGTGTGTCTGGTGAGTGCTCGTCATGCGTTGAGTTGAAGAGTGTTGTTGAGAACCTCACTAAACAGGTTGCTTCCCTAACTTCTGCACTTAAAGCGTTATTAAGCACCAAGCAAACAGAAATTGGTTCAAAGAGCTCAGTGTCTCAAGTGTGTAACCTTTCTGCGACGCAGAGTACAAAAGCTCAGCTGTCAAGTAAGACAGCCTCTACCTCAAAGGGAAAACCCCTTTCAGTATCCAAGACGCTTCCAGCGGAAGCGTCTAAATTTCTAAAATCTCCTCCGTCTGGGTCCAAGATCCACGATATGATAGGAGATTCATCGGCCCTAGAAAAGGGCTTTATACAAGTAAAAGGGAAAAAAGGGAAGGAGAAAATTGTGTTTGAAACGTAACTCCTCCGTTGCGAAATACCCTTTAATAGTTTAATTCAATGGAATGTTCGCGGGATCCGGTCTAGGTATGAAGATATAAAGATATTGATCCGGGAAAAGTGTCCGATTGCGCTGTGCCTGCAAGAGACAATGTTACAGCCTGATGTCTCAATCTCCGTTCGTGGATATGGGATGTTTAGGAACGATTCCCTGCGTGGTGGCCCTGGTGGTGGGGTCGCTATATTGCCCCCAGGGGGCACCCGTTCTTATATATATGAATGCTCGTCCATGCATATATATGTGGGTGTTCGGGTGTGGCAACCCCGGGACCCCAGCTAAGAGCTAATCTTATTTCAAAACTATACACAGGTTGCTCTTTCACTACACACAACAATAATACTACATCACACACACCACACTTTCTTTCAACACACACATTTACATACCCTACACACAACACATACACAAAGTTTTTTCTTACACACATTTATAATGCTGGCGAGGATGGGATGCGGGCTGGTCGTGCGTAACCCTTTCCGGATTGGAAGGTCTGGACTGTGGTTGTGCTGCTGTGAGCTTGCTCTGCCGATGCTTTGCGCCATCCTTTAGCCCTTCCAGTCGCTTCGGTACTGTGGCAAGAAGTGGACCATGGGTAAGAGTGTCGGAGCTCTTACTGCTGCGTGCGAGCCTCTGGGACGTCGGTATCAGTGGGTCAGGCAGTACCTGACTCCCCGGCCCGGATGAAATATGTGGGAGATGGCTGCCGGGAGTACTCGGCCGGGTCCTTCTTTTTACTAGGGACCTGCGGCGTGCGCGGGTCATCTCTCCGCCCGCACCCTGCTTTCACGATGACTGGAAAAGCACTAAAGATAATGTCAAATAAACAATCTTCCCTCGGATGTAAAAGACTATGGTCTAGCTTGTCTGACGATAGTGATAATAGTGGTGTATTAAGTAACACGGACAAATTTTTCGTTGTTCGTTGTGTTGCAGAAGAAGGGTCGCTATCAAAAGTTTCCCTCTTCATTATTAACAGGTCTGTGCAGTCGGTTTGTGGCTCCCCACATTCAATTAAAAAACTAAGGAATGGTACTTTGTTAATTGAAACAACGTCTGCGAAGCAAAGTAGCAGCGTTGTTAAAATTACACAAATAGGAAGTACTGCAGTCACTGTTGAACCGCATAGATCCCTCAACTCATCTCGAGGAGTGGTTTACTCTCGAGATATACATGATATGTCTGAGGCTGAGTTATTGGAGGAGCTTACCTCCCAGCGAGTGACGCAAGTCAAAAGAGTTACGCGTCGGGAAAATGGTATTGATGTCGGTACCCCGACACTTATCATAACATTTTCCACCCCACAACCTCCAGATCGTCTAAAGTTGGGTTACTTGTCTGTTCGAGTGAGACCGTATGTCCCAAACCCTCTGCGCTGTTTTCAGTGCCAGGAATACGGACATACGAAAATTAACTGCAAGAAACCTGCGATATGCGCAAAGTGCAGTTCACCTGACCACTTAGACAGCGAATGCACTTCTGAAACAGAACTGTGTGCAAACTGTAAAGGAAGTCATTCAGCAAGGTCTCGGGAATGCCCTAAGTATAAAGAAGAACGGGAAATTCAGAAAATTTCGTCTGAACAGAAGCTTTCCTTTCCCGCTGCCCGGAGCGAGTACAGAAAACTAAATAGCATCCGAAATGCAGTCCAGCCTGACATTTCGTTTGCAGCTGCAACTAGTGTTCAGTCTCGTGTGTCTGGTGAGTGCTCGTCATGCGTTGAGTTGAAAAGTGTTGTTGAGAACCTAACTAAACAGGTTGCTTCCCTAACTTCTGCACTTCAAGCGTTATTAAGCACCAAGCAAACAGAAATTGGTTCAAATAGCTCAGTGTCTCAAGTGTGTAACCTTTCTGCGACGCAGAGTACAAAAGCTCAGCTGTCAAGTAAGACAGCCTCTACCTCAAAGGGAAAACCCCTTTCAGTATCCAAGACGCTTCCAGCGGAAGCGTCTAATTTTGTAAAATCTCCTTCGTCTGGGTCCAAGATCCACGATATGATAGGAGATTCATCGGCCCTAGAAAAGGGCTTTATACAAGTAAAAGGGAAAAAAGGGAAGGAGAAAATTGTGTTTGAAACGTAACTCCTCCGTTGCGAAATACCCTTTAATAGTTTAATTCAATGGAATGTTCGCGGGATCCGGTCTAGGTATGAAGATATAAAGATATTGATCCGGGAAAAGTGTCCGATTGCGCTGTGCCTGCAAGAGACAATGTTACAGCCTGATGTCTCAATCTCCGTTCGTGGATATGGGATGTTTAGGAACGATTCCCTGCGTGGTGGCCCTGGTGGTGGTGTCGCTATATTACTTCACCAGTCAATGCAGGGGATAAATCTGGATATTCAGACTGATCTTCAGGCCGTAGCAATCAGGATAACTGTCCCGGTGTCGGTTTGCGTGTGTAATATTTATTTACCACCAAACACAGACATTTCATACCTTGCCATGAGAGAATTACTGGAACAGTTACCAGCTCCATATATCGTCCTAGGAGATTTCAATGGTCACCATTATTCTTGGGGCTCCTCACTGTGCAATGGTAGAGGTCACATGGTGGAGAGGGTCCGGAGTGATTTAGACTTATGTCTATTGAACGATGGATCTGAAACATTCATGTCATCCTCAACAGGATCCTGGTCGTGCTTGGACCTTACTTTCTGTAGCCCGTCCCTTGTACCACGGTTGTTGTGGAGAGTACTGCCAGACCTGTACGGAAGTGATCATCGACCGGTGGTGGTCGAGTTTTTTGACTACCAGTCTGTCGATGACCTTCCAAAACGATGGATAGAGAAGCTTGCACGGTGGAATGAGTTTTCAAGTTTGATGGAATCTGAATATGAAGATGATGATGATGCACGAAGCCTGTTGTCTTCCTTTGTGGAGAGGATGTCTGCAGCAGCTGCCCAGAGCATTCCTAAAACATCGGGTAAAGCGCGGCGGCCGCCGGTGCCTTGGTGGAATAATCGGTGTAAGGAGGCTCTTCAGGACCGCCGTAGGGCCCTGCGAATTTTTAGTCGCAGACCTACGGATGCTAACCTGGAAGCTTACCGAAGAGCTCGGGCCTGCTGTAGGCGTATCTTTCTGGAGAGTAAGAGAGAGTCGTGGAGCCGTTATGTTGCAGATATTAATAGGAGTACCCCTGTGACAACGGTGTGGAGAAAACTGCGGTCCGTTTGTGGAAGGATGTCTCCGCACCGAATTGCAGGGTTGCAAACTGACGGTTCCGTGATTACGTCACCAATCGACATTGCGAATGCAATTGGTTCTTCGTTAAGATCAGCGTCTCTCACGTCTTCATATTCAATTCAATTTCAAAATCATAAGAAAACCATTGAATCTCTTCCTTTTCATATAGCGGACACAAATGATCCTCTGAACATTCCTTTTTCAATGCCTGAACTAAGAAAAGCGCTCAAAGTTTCTCGAAATACCTCGCCTGGAGGAGATGAAATTACACTTTCGATGATAGCGCATTTACCAGACTCCGGGTTAAGGCAACTCCTACATATTTTTAATAAAATATACGCTTCTAGAAAGCTTCCAGAATCTTGGAAAGAAGCAATTGTTGTCCCGATCCTCAAATCTGGCAAAGATAAAACGTTGGCCTCCAGCTATCGCCCCATCTCTCTGACAAGTGCTGTATGTAAGGTGATGGAAAGAATGGTGAATAGTCGTCTCATGTGGTATCTGGAAAAGAATGACTTCCTCGCTCCTGAACAGAGCGGTTTTCGGAGAGGGAGGTCTTCGACAGACCACTTGGTTGCCCTTGAGACGGCTATCTGCAATGCGTTTGCATTGCGGCAGCGCCTCGTTGCCGTATTCTTTGATTTGAAAAAAGCATATGATACGGCTTGGCGACGAGGTATTCTTAATACCTTGCGGGAGTGGGGCATCACTGGGAACATGTTGGCCTTCATTAAAGACTTTCTGGATGACCGATCATTTCGTGTAAGGGTTGGTCAGAGTTTGTCAAACAGGTTTGATTTGGAAAATGGTATACCGCAGGGGAGTGTAATTAGTTGTACCCTATTTGCGGTTGCCATTAACAATATTGTGAAAAGTTGCGTATACCCTGTTAAATGTTCGTTGTTTGTAGATGATTTTGCGATATATGTTGCATCTAGAAATGTTGTTTCAGCTGAACGAGCCCTACAGCTTACTATATACCGTCTTGAGGAATGGTCACGGCAGACTGGCTTTAGTTTTTCTCCTGAGAAGACTAAATGCATTCAGTTTTGCCGAATACGGACTGATAATGTTCCAAGACTGTATTTAATGGGTCAGCATATTGAAGTTAGCACTGAAATCAGGTTTCTAGGTGTTATATTCGACAAAAGACTTACATGGGTTCCGCATATAAAAGACCTACGGGCTAGGTGCTTAAAGGTGGTTGATATTCTGCGTGTTCTTACAGGTACATGTTGGGGAGCTGATAGATCATGTATGATAAGGTTCTACAAGGCTCTAGTGCGATCACGTATAGATTATGGCGCTGTAGCGTACTCATCTGCTACTCCCACTTCTCTGAGAATGCTTGACTCAGTCCACAATTCATGTTTACGATTATCTACAGGTGCTTTTCGTTCTAGCCCTGTTGTCAGCATCTTAGTTGAAAGTGGAGAAATGTCGTTACACAGACGTCGCCAGCAGCTTATATTGACGTACTTTGCCAAGTTGAAAGCTAGACCTTATCATTTTTTGCATGACATCATTCTCAACAACCCTTGTCATGATTTGCATCTGATGAATGCCCGATTGCCTTCACCATTCGGTGTAAGAGCGTTGGGGATATGCAACAACCTCGGTATTGCGATTCCTCGTGTGTACCCATGTAATTCATGTCTCTTTCCACCCTGGACCATCGCTCAGTTACACATTAACTTTGAAATGTGTAAATACTCAAAGGCAGACACAAGTTCTGTGGTATTTAATAGCATTTTCAGTGAGTTAGTTGAAGCTATTAAACCATCTACGGTTGTATACACTGATGGATCAAAGTCGGATGTTGGAGTTGGTTGCTCGTTTGTTGCTAATGGGAGAACCTATTTGTTTGGATTACCTGTGGGAACCAGTGTTTACACGGCTGAACTTTACGCTATTAGTAAAGCTCTGTCTGTAGTCTGTGTGCGTGGGCGTCGGGTGTTGGTGTGCACTGATTCGCTTAGTGCCCTTCAGTCGATTACTGATTTATATTCACGCCACCCGCTAGTTGTAGATGTCCACGGCACCGTGAAGCAGCTTAACGATAGAGGAGTAAGCGTTGTTTTCTGCTGGGTTCCGGGTCATGCCGGAATCTCTGGAAATGAGGCTGCTGATCTGGCCGCTAAGGAGGCGGCACGCCAACCGGCCTTCACGCAATATCTGACTGTGTCAGATTTCGTGGGCCTGGTGAAGCGTGTCATCACTGATTCCTGGCAGGTAGAATGGACTGGCTCTCATGGCAACAAACTTCGGGCAATAAAACGTAATGTTAAGCCTTGGGATACGTCACTGAGGAAGAATAGAAGGGAAGAAGTTGTCATCGCGCGACTTAGAATTGGGCACACCAGATTAACCCATGGGTATCTCATGACGTCTGGTGATGCTCCAGTTTGTGGCAGATGCGATTGTCCATTGTCAGTCAAACATGTATTGGTTGATTGCGTCTGCTACGCAGCTCTGCGTCGGCGATTCAGGATTCCCTCTGACATAAGGAATATACTCGGTGACGAAAGCCCTATTTTGGACGCAACTTTAAAATTTTTACGATCCATCAGTGTTTACAACAGTGTCTGATAGTCTAGGGTGATCTGTAATGTTTTATTTGTTCTATTCTGTTATATTTTATAGTGTATGTTTTATATTAGTTACTATAAGTGTATATTTATATGTTTGTGTATTTATTATTTTTAATGTTTTATATGTGTATTTGTGTATGTTTTTTTATATTTTCGTGGCCCCTTTACAGCCATTGCTGTTATACTAGTTTGTAAGATTTTTAATTCATACGTTGTAATTGTTGTTCAATCTTACTGTGATATTAGATATAAGTTTGTGTTTGTATGTGTATCTTACAAGTTTTATTTTTAATATAAATTTTATCTGTGATATTTCTAGTTTTAAGTTTTATATTGTAATACAGGGAGTGCGTTCTACACTCGGGCCCTTTACACCCGTGTGTAGAACAACGGGCGATGATAACCGTCCAGGTTGTTCGCCCTAAAAAAAAAAAAAAAAAAAAAAAAAAAAAATAATCGTATATTGTCACCGTACCTGGCCTTTGCGTAATTGTAGTGGAAATTATACATTATAAACTTACTCAAGTCCAAGATGGTGAACCCTACGTAGATGGGACGGTTTAATGTGACTTGAGCTTTGTTTAGGGCGATACCTACTACTTCTGGGTTGTAAGTGTACCACCGTTTCATGCGTGGCTGACTTACCCATTTATCTAGCTTGTTGGGTTCATTAATTAATTTGAAGTCGGTGTGTTTCCTAACATTTTCTAGCGATTTGCCGTACACTGCGTTATTTAGAAGTTTAAAGAACCGGGACTCGAAATCGTTACGGGCATGTTTCCGAAGATTGGCGTTGCCCCCAGGGGGCACCCATTCTTATATATATGAATGCTCGTCCATGCATATATATGTGGGTGTTCGGGTGTGGCAACCCCGGGACCCCAGCTAAGAGCTAACCTTATTTCAAAACTATACACAGGTTGCTCTTACACTACACACAACAATAATACTACATCACACACACCACACTTTCGTTCAACACACACATTTACATACCCTACACACAACACATACACAAAGTTTTCTTACACACATTTATAATGCTGGCGAGGATGGGATGCGGGCTGGTCGTGCGTAACCCTTTCCGGATTGGAAGGTCTGGACTGTGGTTGTGCTGCTGTGAGCTTGCTCTGCCGAGGCTTTGCGCCATCCTTTAGCCCTTCCAGTCGCTTCGGTACTGTGGCAAGAAGTGGACCAGGGGTAAGAGTGTCGGAGCTCTTACTGCTGCGTGCGAGCCTCTGGGACGTCGGTATCAGTGGGTCAGGCAGTACCTGACTCCCCGGCCCGGATGAAATATGTGGGAGATGGCTGCCGGGAGTACTCGGCCGGGTCCTTCTTTTTACTAGGGACCTGCGGCGTGCGCGGGTCATCTCTCCGCCCGCACCCTGCTTTCACGATGACTGGAAAAGCACTAAAGATAATGTCTAACAAACAATCTTCCCTTGGATGTAAAAGACTATGGTCTAGCTTGTCTGACGATAGTGATAGTGGTGTATTAAGTAACACGGACAAATTTTTCGTTGTTCGTTGTGTTGCAGAAGAAGGGTCGCTATCAAAAGTTTCCCCCTTCATTATTAACAGGTCTGTGCAGTCGGTTTGTGGCTCGCCACATTCAATTAAAAAACTAAGGAATGGTACTTTGTTAATTGAAACAACGTCTGCGAAGCAAAGTAGCAGCGTTGTTAAAATTACACAAATTGGAAGTACTACAGTCACTGTAGAACCGCACAGATCCCTCAACTCATCTCGAGGAGTGGTTTACTCTCGAGATATACAAGATATGTCTGAGGCTGAGTTATTGGAGGAGCTTACCTCCCAGAGAGTGACGCAAGTCAAAAGAGTTATGCGTCGGGAAAATGGAATTGATGTCGGTACCCCGACACTTATCATAACATTTTCCACCCCTCAACCTCCGGATCGCCTTAAGTTGGGTTATTTGTCTGTTCGAGTGAGGCTGTATGTCCCAAACCCTCTGCGCTGTTTTCAGTGCCAGGAATACGGACATACGAAAACAAACTGCAAGAAACCTGCGATATGCGCAAAGTGCAGTTCACCTGACCACTTAGATAGCGAATGCACTTCTGAAAAAGAACTATGTGCAAACTGTAAAGGAAGTCATTCAGCAAGGTCTCGGGAATGCCCCAAGTATAAAGAAGAACGGGAAATTCAGAAAATTTCGTCTGAACAGAAGCTTTCCTTTCCCGCTGCCCGGAGTGAGTACAGAAAACTAAATAGCATTCGAAATGCAGTCCAGCCTGACATTTCGTTTGCAGCTGCAACTAGTGTTCAGTCTCGTGTGTCTGGTGAGTGCTCGTCATGCGTTGAGTTGAAGAGTGTTGTTGAGAACCTCACTAAACAGGTTGCTTCCCTAACTTCTGCACTTAAAGCGTTATTAAGCACCAAGCAAACAGAAATTGGTTCAAAGAGCTCAGTGTCTCAAGTGTGTAACCTTTCTGCGACGCAGAGTACAAAAGCTCAGCTGTCAAGTAAGACAGCCTCTACCTCAAAGGGAAAACCCCTTTCAGTATCCAAGACGCTTCCAGCGGAAGCGTCTAAATTTCTAAAATCTCCTCCGTCTGGGTCCAAGATCCACGATATGATAGGAGATTCATCGGCCCTAGAAAAGGGCTTTATACAAGTAAAAGGGAAAAAAGGGAAGGAGAAAATTGTGTTTGAAACGTAACTCCTCCGTTGCGAAATACCCTTAAATAGTTTAATTCAATGGAATGTTCGCGGGATCCGGTCTAGGTATGAAGATATAAAGATATTGATCCGGGATAAGTGTCCGTTTGCGCTTTGCCTGCAAGAGACGATGTTACAACCTGATATCCGATTATCCTTTCGTGGATACGAAATGTTTAGGAAAGATTCCCTGCATGGTGGCCCTGGTGATGGGGTTGCAATATTACTTCACCAGTCAATGCAAGGGATAAGTCTGGATATCCAAACGGATATTCAGGCTGTAGCAATCAGGATAACTGTCCCGGTGTCGGTTTGCGTGTGTAATGTTTATTTACCACCAAACACAGACATTTCATACCTAGCCATGAGAGAATTGCTGGAACAGTTACCAGCTCCATATATCATCTTAGGAGATTTCAATGGTCACCATTATTCTTGGGGCTCCTCACTGTGCAATGGTAGAGGTCACATGGTGGAGAGGGTCCGGAGTGATTTAGACTTATGTCTATTGAACGATGGATCTGAAACATTCATGTCATCCTCAACAGGATCCTGGTCGTGCTTGGACCTTACTTTCTGTAGCCCGTCCATTGTTCCAAGGTTGATGTGGAGAGTACTGCCAGACCTGTACGGAAGTGATCACCGACCGGTGGTGGTCGAATTTTTTGACTACCAGCCTGTCGATGACCTTCCGAAACGATGGATTGAAAAGCTTGCACGGTGGGATGAGTTTTCAAGTTTAATGGAATCTGAATATGAAGATGATGATGCACCACAGCTGTTGTCTTCCTTTGTAGAGAGGATGTCTGCAGCAGCTGCCCAGAGCATTCCTAAAACATCGGGAAAAGCACGGCGTCCGCCGGTACCTTGGTGGAATGATCGTTGTAAGGAGGCTCTTCGGGGCCGCCGTAGGGCCCTGCGCATTTTTAGTCGCAGACCTACGGATGCAAACCTGGAAGCGTACCGAAGAGCTCGGGCCTGCTGTAGGCGTGTCTTTCTTGAGAGTAAGAGGGAGTCGTGGAGCCGTTACGTTGGAGATATTAGCAGGAGTACCCCTGTGACAACGGTGTGGAGAAAACTGCGTTCGGTATGTGGAAGGACGTCTCCACATCGAATCGCAGGGTTGCAAGCTGACGGTTCTGTGATCACATCACAGTCCGACATCGCTAACGTGATTGGTTCCTTCTTTAAATCAGCTTCCCTCACGTCTTCATATTCAGTACAGTTTCAAAATTATAAGAAAACCATTGAATCTCTTCCTTTCTTTATAGCGGACTCGAATGATCCTCTAAACATTCCTTTTTCATTGCATGAGCTTAGAAAAGCGCTCAAAGTATCTCGAAATACCTCACCTGGAGGAGATGAAATTACACTTTCGATGATAGCGCATTTACCGGATTCTGGGTTAAGGCAACTCCTACATGTTTTTAATAAAATATACGCTTCTAGAAAGCTTCCAAAAACTTGGAAAGAAGCAATTGTTGTTCCGATCCTCAAACCTGGTAAAGATAAAACATTGGCCTCCAACTACCGTCCCATTTCCTTGACAAGTGTTGTTTGTAAGGTCATGGAAAGAATGGTGAACAGTCGTCTCATGTGGTATCTGGAAAAGAATAACTTCCTCGCTCCTGAACAGAGCGGTTTTCGGAGAGGGAGGTCTTCGACAGACCACTTGGTGGCCCTTGAGACGGCTGTCTGCAATGCGTTTGCATTGCGGCAGCGCCTCGTTGCCGTATTCTTTGATTTAAAAAAAGCATATGATACAGCTTGGCGACGAGGTATCCTCAATACCTTGCGGGATTGGGGCATCGCTGGAAACATGTTGGCCTTCATCAAGGACTTTCTAGATGAACGATCGTTCCGTGTAAGGGTTGGTCAGTGTCTGTCCGACAGGTTTGACTTGGAAAATGGTATACCGCAAGGAAGTGTAATTAGTTGTACCCTATTTGCGGTTGCCATAAACAATATTGTGAAAAGTTGCGTATACCCTGTTAAATGTTCGTTGTTTGTTGATGATTTTGCAATATATGTTGCATCTAGAAATGTTGTCTCAGCTGAACGAGCTCTACAGCTAACTATATACCGTCTTGAAGAATGGTCACGGCAGACTGGCTTTAGTTTTTCTCCTGAGAAGACTAAATGCATTCAGTTTTGCCGAATACGGACTGATAATGTTCCAAGACTGTATTTAATGGGTCAGTATATTGAAGTTAGCACTGAAATCAGGTTTCTAGGTGCTATATTCGACAAAAGACTTACATGGGTTCCGCATATTAAAGACCTACGGGCTAGGTGCTTAAAGGTGGTTGATATTCTGCGTGTTCTTACAGGTACAGGTTGGGGTGCTGATAGATCATGTATGATAAGGTTCTACAAGGCTCTAGTGCGATCACGTATAGATTATGGCGCTGTAGCGTACTCATCTGCTACTCCCACTTCGCTGAGAATGCTTGACACGATCCACAATTCATGTTTACGATTGTCTACAGGTGCTTTTCGTTCTAGCCCTGTTGTCAGCATCTTAGTTGAAAGTGGAGAAATGTCGTTACACAGACGTCGCCAGCAGCTTATATTGACGTACTTTGCCAAGTTGAAAGCTAGACCTTATCATTTTTTGCATGACATCATTCTCAACAACCCGTGTCATGATTTGCATCTGATGAACGCCCGACAACCTTCACCATTCGGTGTAAGAGCGTTGGAGATATGCAACAACCTTGATATTGCGATTCCTCGTGTCTACCTATGTAATTCTTGTCTATTTCCACCCTGGACCATCGCTCAGTTACACTTTAACTTTGAGATGAGTAAATACTCAAAGGCAGGCACAAGCTCTGTGGTGTTTAATAGCATTTTCAGTGAGTTAGTTGAAGCTATTAAACCATCTACGGTTGTATACACTGATGGATCAAAGTCGGATGTTGGAGTTGGTTGCTCGTTTGTTGCTAATGGGAGAACCTATTTGTTTGGATTACCTGCGGGAACTAGTATTTACACGGCTGAACTTTATGCTATCAGCAAAGCTCTTTCTGTAGTCTGTGTGCGTGGGCGTCGGGTGTTGGTGTGCACTGATTCGCTCAGTGCTCTCCAGTCGATTAGTGATGTGTATTCACGCCACCCGCTAGTTGTGGACGTCCTCGGCACTGTGAAGGAGCTGAATGATAGAGGAGTAAGCGTTGTTTTCTGCTGGGTTCCGGGTCATGCTGGAATCCCGGGAAATGAGGCTGCTGATTTGGCCGCTAAGGAGGCGGCTCGTCAACCGGCTTTCACGCGATATCTGACTATGTCTGATTTTGTGAGTCTGGTGAAGCGGGTCATCACGGATTCCTGGCAGGTAGAATGGACTGGCTCTCATGGCAACAAACTACGAGAAATAAAACCTATTGTTAAGCCTTGGCCTACGTCACTGAGGAAGAACAGAAGAGAAGAGGTTGTCATCGCGCGACTTAGAATTGGGCACACCAGATTTACCCATGGGTATCTCATGACGTCTGGTGATGCTCCAGTTTGTGGCAGGTGCGATTGTCCTTTGACAGTCAAACATGTATTGGTTGATTGCGTCTGCTACGCAGCTCTGCGTCGACGATTCAAGATTCCCTCTGACATAAGGAATATACTCGGTGACGAAACCCCTATTTTGGACGCGGCTTTGAAATTTTTAAGATCCATCAGTGTATACAACAGTGTCTAATGTCCTATTAGTTTTACCCTAACGTTTACATTCAAATGTCTGTGTTTTTATTATATGGCCCCTTTACAGCCTTTTGTGATCTTTTATGTCTGTGATATTTTTCTTTTTTTTTATGTAATTTTTTACTTTTTTGGTTGTGATACTAGTTCTTAAGATTTTAATTACATAAGTGTCAATGTCATTTTTGTGTTTTCTTTTCTAACTGTGATATTAAGTTTAAGTTTATGTGTGTATGTTTTTTGTGTTTTTAGCGTTTTTTTTTTTAGCCTGTCTGTGATAATAGATTATAAGATTTTAGATATTTCATATATATATAAAAAAATGGCGTTCTACACTCGGGCTTTTTACACCCTTGTGTAGAACAACAGGCGATGATAACCTCGCCGAGGTTTTTCGCCTTTAAAAAAAAAAAAAAAAAAAAAAAGAAGATTGGCGTTGAACTCTATGTATGGACGAAGCCAATCGGACTGCTTGAATTGGATTACGCGATGGACTTTTTTCAATCGTAACCCAAGCGACAGATACAGTTGCAGTGTACGGTAGTGAACCATGTACTTTTCCTTGTCGTACAAGGTGGTCAAAAGTTTAGGTTGCTTGCCAATCTTTCTTGAGTGTTTTCTTAGAAACGGGGAGAGGTGTGGTGGTATTCGGTTTTCCGGGGCCAACGGGTAGTCACGGTGTTGATCGTGTAGCTCTTTTGGGTATTCGAGATCAACCTCTAAAACATAACCTGTGGGCGAATCAGAGGGAATGGACAACCAGTTAAATTTTGGAATTTCCTCTTTTTCGACCCACTTGAATTCACTGGTGGGGAGTGGCTGGGACATTGCATGACCGTACAGGTTTACGCAATCCAGGTATTGGATCCATGACGTGGGGGCATCTTTATTGTGTTGTTCAGGAAACGAACTGTTGTTGGCTGAAGCGAACCGTTTTGGAATTTGAGCCACTCCTCCTCGCACTCCTCGTTCGATAAACAGATGCATGTCGATGTCAGTCAACAGTTCAAGAGACACGTTGGTCATCTTCAACATGGCTGACCAAGACATGTTGGGAGCGGAGTAGAAATGGCAGGGGTCGAGGTTGTAATGTTGCATTGACAAGGAACGAAAGTTCTCAAAGACGTCAGCGAGAAGTAATGTGTCACACTCAAGATAGAGGTCGTGGTAGTCGCCCATATTTTGAACGTTGCACACGTCCCATACGCGTTGAGCGTGGACGTAATCATCGTCTGTTACAGATTCACGATTCAGTGAACTATAAAACTTGTCCGGACTAGGTAATTGCGTCTCGTTAAATTTAAAACAGTCTGTCATGTATTCGTAACAATACACACCTTTTCGGAGTAACAGATCGCGAACGGTGGTGTTTTGAAAACGTGATGAGAGTCGTTTGAATGTGCCGGCTACATCAGTACAATGGTTTTTTAAATTTTCCGTTAGTGTACCGAGAGAATCGTCCAGGAACTGATAGGAGTCTAGGAAGCGTAAATTGTTGACGGTCACTGACATGAATCGCTCACTATTGTTGGCGATGCAAGATATTTTATCTCCTTTAAATTTCCCTAGTGCTTGGACGATATGGTGACTGTCGTAGCCGCGAAGATTGTGGAAGAAAACAGGAATGTGTTTCACGTAAGGGGCTTTCAGATTGCATATATTGTGAGCGGCACCTAGAAACTTACCTGTGGTGTGGGAGTGATGACGCACCTTGTAATTATCGGTAGAAACAAAAGGTTCATTACATAGCATACACAAGGTGGAAGAATAATATGTACGATAATCGTCAGGCGTCATATTTATGGGAACACATTTTTTCAACTTATCATCAAGTTCTTTGCCGATTCCGATCAATTGTCCCATCATTTTTTCGACAACATTATCATCGTCACTCTGGGCTCGATATGTAACTGGACCTCGAAATATATTACCGTCTTCGTCAACAATTACATAGGAAAACCCGCTTGCTGTATGTTTATGTGTGGGATGATTGAAAGCCTCTGGACGACCATTCTCGTCTACTTGTCGTGGGTGGGAGGTGTGTAGTGGTGTGACGAAAGATTCAAGGTCTGCGTAAATCGTGAAAGGGACTTTTAGAGTTTTTTGAAACTCACTAAATTTCATAAAAGATTTTACGGGGTCTTTGGGGTCTGGTAATGTTGTCCGTTGGAGACCAAATTCTTGACAAGTTAACGTGTGCTTGTCGCGGTTTGATTTACCTTTAACACCAGTAAATCGGTGATAGCAATAATTACAATAATATGAAGTGTGATGATTAGATGATTGACACATACTTAATAGTCGAGACAAACCATTGTACTGGTGTCCCGTACGAATGTCAGTTTTTGTATTTATAAGACAGTAATGGAATTGTTCACGTGTGGGTCCGGGTAGCAAAAGTAAATGGATTACATGTTCACGATTTCGGTATTTAGTAACGTATACAGGGTAAAATACGTCAGTGTCGGTTTCATAACTTAGAACGTTAATTGATATGGTAGGGTTTTGCTGTTCAAATTTAGGAATGTCTGTTAATTTCACGGGGTAGCTGATACCGTTTGTGTTTAAGAACTTTAAATATTTTTTGTACCAGCTTATCATTTTGTGATAGTCTGGTTGTTGGTAGATGTGTTCTAATATGCACCAAATAAAACACATACGGTCATTCTCATTTTTAATATTTATGACCGCCTTACGGTCGCTGATCTTTTTGGGAGTGGGAATAAACGAACCAGCACCGTAGAGGGGACAGTATTGGACAATATGTAAATCACATATCGTGATTTTTTTCAACGTCCATCCACTACCACATGACGTATACGATTCAATACTACTTTGGATTTTTTCAATCGCGTCTTCGTATTGATTGTCCATTTCAGGGATACTTATATTAACGTTTATTAACTGTCTCGTCTTACCATGAAAAACAGCCGTCTGGACAATAGTAGTTGGTTCCGCTCCCTCCTCGTGGTATACAGTTTTTTCCATTTCGGCGTACATAGCAATATACCACTTGATGTTGCCGCCTAAATGATCTCCATAGTAGACCAGTTCATCTATAACGGACGGTTTCATTTCACCAAAAAAAAACAATACATCGCGGACATCTTGTTCTATGAAAGAGAACCGCAAAGAAACGACACGACCTTCGAGGGCGAAAAGAACTTCAGCATCGGGAATGAACATGTTGTCGAGTGTATAAACATCAACTGCGAGGAATGAAGAAAGTTACTTATATTTATATCGAATAATTTATATTCCCTCTCTGTCACTCTCACAGTTTAACATTAAGTTAAATGTATCAACTCTATTCAGTTAATAATATTCTACCATAATAGTATGGCAGTTGAACTGTCATTATATTGAAAAGCTTGCACGGTGGGATGAGTTTTCAAGTTTAATGGAATCTGAATATGAAGATGATGATGATGCACGAAAGCTGTTGTCTTCCTTTCTGGAGAGGATGTCTGCAGCAGCTGCCCAGAGCATTCCTAAAACATCGGGAAAAGCACGGCGTCCGCCGGTACCTTGGTGGAATGATCGTTGTAAGGAGGCTCTTCAGGACCGCCGTAGGGCCCTGCGCATTTTTAGTCGCAGACCTACGGATGCAAACCTGGAAGCGTACCGAAGAGCTCGGGCCTGCTGTAGGCGTGTCTTTCTTGAGAGTAAGAGGGAGTCGTGGAGCCGTTACGTTGGAGATATTAGCAGGAGTACCCCTGTGACAACGGTATGGAGAAAACTGCGTTCGGTATGTGGGAGGACGTCTCCACATCGAATCGCAGGGTTGCAAGCTGACGGTTCTGTGATCACATCACAGTCCGACATCGCTAACGTGATTGGTTCTTTCTTTAAATCAGCTTCCCTCACGTCTTCATATTCAGTACAGTTTCAAAATTATAAGAAAACCATTGAATCTCTTCCTTTCTCTATAGCGGACTCGAATGATCCTCTAAACATTCCTTTTTCATTGCCTGAGCTTAGAAAAGCGCTCAAAGTATCTCGAAATACCTCACCTGGAGGTGATGAAATTACACTTTCGATGATAGCGCATTTACCAGATTCTGGGTTAAGGCAACTCCTACATGTTATTAATAAAATATACGCTTCTAGAAAGCTTCCAAAAACTTGGAAAGAAGCAATTGTTGTTCCGATCCTCAAACCTGGTAAAGATAAAACATTGGCCTCCAACTACCGTCCCATTTCCTTGACAAGTGTTGTTTGTAAGGTCATGGAAAGAATGGTGAACAGTCGTCTCATGTGGTATCTGGAAAAGAATAACTTCCTCGCTCCTGAACAGAGCGGTTTTCGGAGAGGGAGGTCTTCGACAGACCACTTGGTGGCCCTTGAGACGGCTGTCTGCAATGCGTTTGCATTGCGGCAGCGCCTCGTTGCCGTATTCTTTGATTTGAAAAAAGCATATGATACAGCTTGGCGACGAGGTATCCTCAATACCTTGCGGGATGGGGGCATCGCTGGAAACATGTTGGCCTTCATCAAGGACTTTCTAGATGAACGATCGTTCCGTGTAAGGGTTGGTCAGTGTCTGTCCGACAGGTTTAACTTGGAAAATGGTATACCGCAAGGAAGTGTAATTAGTTGTACCCTATTTGCGGTTGCCATAAACAATATTGTGAAAAGTTGCGTATACCCTGTTAAATGTTCGTTGTTTGTTGATGATTTTGCGATATATGTTGCATCTAGAAATGTTGTCTCAGCTGAACGAGCTCTACAGCTAACTATATACCGTCTTGAAGAATGGTCACGGCAGACTGGCTTTAGTTTTTCTCCTGAGAAGACTAAATGCATTCAGTTTTGCCGAATACGGACTGATAATGTTCCAAGACTGTATTTAATGGGTCAGGATATCGAAGTTAGCACTGAAATCAGGTTCTTAGGTGTTGTATTCGACAAGAGACTTACATGGGTTCCGCATATTAAAGACCTACGGGCTAGGTGCTTAAAGGTGGTTGATATTCTGCGTGTTCTTACAGGTACATGTTGGGGAGCTGATAGATCATGTATGATAAGGTTCTACAAGGCTCTAGTGCGATCACGTATAGATTATGGCGCTGTAGCCTACTCATCCGCTACTTCCACTTCTCTGAGAATGCTTGACTCAGTCCACAATTCATGTTTACGATTATCTACAGGTGCTTTTCGTTCTAGCCCTGTTATCAGCATCTTAGTTGAAAGTGGAGAAATGTCGTTACACAGACGTCGCCAGCAGCTTATATTGACGTACTTTGCTAAGTTGAAAGCTAGACCTTATCATTTTTTGCATGATATGATTCTCAATAACCCTTGTCATGATTTGCATCTGATGAACGCCCGACAGCCTTCACCATTTGGTGTAAGAGCGTTGGAGATATGCAACAACCTCGATATTGCTATTCCTCGTGCCTACCCATGTAATTCTTGTCTATTTCCACCCTGGACCATCGCTGAGTTACACTTTAACTTTGAGATGTGTAAATACTCAAAGGCAGACACAAGTTCAGTGGTATTTAATAGCGTTTTCAGTGAATTAGTTGAAGCTATTAAACCATCTACGGTTGTATACACTGATGGATCAAAGTCGGATGTTGGAATTGGTTGCTCGTTTGTTACCAATGGGAGAACCTATTTGTTTGGATTACCTGCGGGAACCAGTGTTTACACGGCTGAACTTTATGCTATCAGCAAAGCTCTTTCTGTAGTCTGTGTGCGTGGGCGTCGGGTGTTGGTGTGCACTGATTCGCTCAGTGCTCTCCAGTCGATTAGTGATGTGTATTCACGCCACCCGCTAGTTGTGGACGTCCTCGGCACTGTGAAGGAGCTGAATGATAGAGGAGTAAGCGTTGTTTTCTGCTGGGTTCCGGGTCATGCTGGAATCTCGGGAAATGAGGCTGCTGATTTGGCCGCTAAGGAGGCGTCACGCCAACCGGCCTTCACGCAATATCTGACTGTGTCAGATTTCGTGGGCCTGGTGAAGCGTGTCATCACTGATTCCTGGCAGGTAGAATGGACTGGCTCTCATGGTAACAAGCTTCGTGAGGTAAAGCATGACGTTAAGCCTTGGCCTACGTCGCTGAGGAAGAACAGAAGGGAAGAAGTTGCCATCGCTCGACTTAGAATTGGGCACACCAGATTAACGCATGGGTATCTCATGACGTCTGGTGATGCTCCAGTGTGTGGCAGATGCGATTGTCCTTTGACAATTAAACATGTTTTGGTAGATTGCGTCTGCTACGCAGCTCTGCGTCGGCGATTTAAAATACCCTGCGAGTTGCGAGAAGTACTCGGCGACGATAGCCATGTTTTAGACTCAACGTTGAGATTCCTAAGGTCCATTAGTGTATATAAAGATATCTAATGGGGAACTTGTAGTATTAATTGATTTTATATGTGTATTTGTGTATGGTTTTTATTTTCGTGGCCCCTTTACAGCCGTTTTTTCCTTCTGGTCTGTGATATTAATGTAAATTATATTGTGTTTGCTGTGATACTAGTTTGTAAGATTTAGGTGATAGGTTGTAGATTTTATTTATATTCCAACTGTGATATTAGATTTAAGTTTGTGTTTGTATGTTTATCTTATAAGTTTTTAATATAAGTGTTCTTTTTTGTAAATTTTATTTATGAATATATTTTTAGTTTTAAGAGTTATATTTAAATATGTAAAGTCGTTCTACACTCGGGCCCTTTACACCCGTGTGTAGAACAACGGGCGATGATAACCGTCGGGTTTTTCGCCCTAAAACAAAAAAAAAAAAAAAAAAAAAAAAAAAAAATGTCATTATACAACTAATACTACATTTTAATAGTATGACAGTTGAACCGACATTATACTTCTACTACTACATTTTAATAGTATGACAGTTGAACCGACATTATACTTCTACTACTACGTATCAAATCTATTTGCATTTATTAAAAGTAACGATGTACAAATCTTATCTTCATGAAATACACATTCAATTTTATGACTAGAATGCAAATAAGGTTGATATAAATCTTATATTAAACATGGTACGATACATGTAGCTTTAGTACATCGTACTTGCATCGTATAATGTCAGTTTTATGTAAATTTATTTAAATAAATGTAAGATTTATTATACCCAGTTGAATGAACAACTATACCTACTGCCGTATAAAAATGTTAAAGGTAGTTACAAAGATACAAATACGATTGCTTCTTATGTTTTTTAATCTGAAAATAATCTGAAATCACTTCGTTTTTTGTGTTACGTCTATTTCCATGAACCCTTCTTCGTACAAATTATATTTATATTTAATAATAAATCGATTCACCTTATTAAATTGAAGCCACTTAATTTTCAGCCACTGAAACGTTTCCTTATTTATATTAATATGTAAGATAATATAAAATAATAAATAATATAAATATTAAGATGTATTTAGCAATACATCTATTGTTAATTTTTCCATGTCAAAGAAATCATTGAATTTCATTACATTTACGTAATACTGTCTGGGTTTACTTCTGGCAGCAGACACGATTAACGCCCACTCTCTGGTACTGTAAAGGCGTTTATGTTTTTTTAGCCCCCTCTATGCAAGCGTGCATGGAATCTGCTTCCAGATACGAGTGCCCAGATTCCATGTACTTTAAGTCTATCACATTTAAGTTGTCTATTTTGTTCACTGCGTACAACTGCTATTATGTTTTTATTCCGATTCTGCCCACCGCGCATGTGTCGGAAAAATTAGAAACATGAGTTACACTGGTGGGCAGTTGCAACAAGTAGCTCAAAAGGGAGGAACTAATCTCTGAGCTGTTAGTCCGTGGGCCAACTAGGGTTACCGTGCACCCCCCGCCCCACATCCCAACTTGTCATACACCGACGTGTTCGTTTCAACCTTCTTATTAAGAGTATCCAATGTTCCCAAGAAAAAACTCCGGCGAAATCGACCAAAATGGCGATTAAAGATGGCCGCCAAGCGTTCTTGCATTAATTCGTTTATTTGATTATATCTTCCGTTCTAATTACCGTACAGTTTTTTTATATACACCAAATTAAAGATAAAGAGTTGCTGAACATTTTAAATATAAAAAACAGTTTATAAATAGCAATACCTTGGAGAAAAATACAAACAAATTTGAAATGTTGGCGAAAAATTCTTCTAGAGCTCGTTCAAAACTTAAATAACACCAAAACGGCTAAATATTTCGAAAAATTAATCGAAATAAAAGTTATTGGTTATTAAATTTACTATTAAATCCACTACTTACATGTTATGTTACTGCAACGTGTGATGGAACAGTCTCAGTTGAAGTATCAGCTGCAGAGGGTCTCGCGCGCAAGTCTCAATGTAGCCACACCATAACATCCCGTCACTTTTATCCTGAATTATTTTTGTTGAGTTTTACGAAGTGTTTTCTTTCAGCACAAATCACAATAATTTAATTTTACTTATTCATAGCACACTGTCCGTACATTAAAATTAAATGACTATCATACTATAGTACGCACTACTAGTTACGAATTATATTTTAATGAGTATTGTTTTCTTTACGATGGGAGCTATATAACAGTGTAAATTACTAAAAAATTAAAATAGAACAGGGTTCTAATATGAAACTTTAGTTTCTGATTAGTCTAAACGACATTTTTTTTCAGTCATCCTCGTCGCTTGAGTCTATAGCCATTTCGTCTAATGAACTATCGCTCAGGTAGTTTTTTTCTTCATCACTCTCTTCTTGATCAACTTCTGTATTGAAATCCTTGCAGTTTAATGACTCAGGAATAATAGACTTTTCATACCACATTGGTTCTATTGAATCGGTAATTTTGAGCCATCCGTGATTTTGACAGGGTTGTGGGATTTCAGGTACTGAAATATGAGATCTTTTCCATATCCCAACTTGATAATTAACACGCTTTATGTGTTGCCTTAATGTATCACGGCAAGGGGGTATTAAGGACAAGTCAATATTTTTCTTCGCATCTAATATTTTCCCTCTTCTTTCGTTTATAACGTTAAACCGTACCTCATCAACAGATTTCGAGTGTATTCTCCCATAAATTGCACATATATATTCATCAATTTTCAAATATTGTTCTTTAGTAATCGACCATTGATCACCTATTTCATAAAGAATCTCAATAAATTGTTTATCTTTCTGAAGGACTTTAATTGGCTTGACTTTTCCTATACCTTTAAACGCACTCGTGGTATCACAACCAGTTAGAGCGTGCTGAATTAACAAAGCCGTACAGAACTGTTGAGTCATTTTCTCTGCTAACTCGGTTATGTTTATTAATTTTTTTTTGTTTCCGTGGCCGATTTCTAATAAAACTGTAATTTTAATTGTGCGGGCATAATGAAGTAAAATAAAGAATACATCAGAATCTGGGCTTCGAATTCTTACAGACTCATAACCATTTTTTTCTGCCCATAAACAGTAAAAAACGAATCTTGTATCCGACTCTTCTTGAGTAGAGTATAAAGAATCAACCTCCTTTTCTATAACCTGCCCAGTTTCCGAAAGCGTTATTAAAAATCCTTTCCCGTTTTCAATTACAAAAATTTTTCGGTCTTTAACAGTTTTTGAAAACTCTTGGCTCGCCCAAACTTTCCGAAGCATTCGAACCAGTTGCAATTTGTTTTCATCATTATTAAGGAACTTTTTCCAATCTTGTGGTTTTTTAGTTACTTCACTGTTAATTGTAAGTTTTTCTGAAGTGCCGCGTCTTAAACGTTCCAAAGATTTAATGGAATCGCTCCTATACGAATCTGTGCTGAATATTATGTCATGATGTTCCGGTAGTTTGGCAAATATATTCATGCATATATCTTTAAAATTGTGTGCTACACCTGATACATAATAGAACTGGGCGTTTCCATCTTCAATTACTAATGTTTTTGAACTTTCTGGTAAAAAAGTTTCGTTTATGTTTCTCGTTAGGTAAGAAAAGCCTTTTGACTTATCTGTTTTAGTAAAGAAACCATCAGATGTCGCAATACTAAACGGTAAGGGGGTTAACGGATAACTCAACACTTCTCGCATATCAATTTTTAAATTTTGTGCCCGCATTAACAACTGTACTAAAACATTTTTTGTTGTTTTAATTGCAAAGATTGATTTGTTTTTGTCTTCATTTTCATTGTTATAGAGTCAGCCATAGTTTTTAAATTGATCTTTTTAATGGGCTCAAAAAAATTTTCTTTTTTCATCAGACGTTCAACAAGAAATTTTTCCGCCGCCTCTGTACGACAATTTTCGGCCGATAAAACATCGTTTATAATGTTAGCAGAAACAGGGCTTCCAGAAGACAAACAATACAGTTTTTCCTTGTCGTTAACATCAAATGGATCCATAAAGGATTCGATAACCTCTTTTGTTTTTTGTACATATTTTTCACTCTTCAGTATGTTTTGCTTTGTTGTGCTTTTGTGCCAAACGTTATTAGGAGATTCGTTTACTTTACCAATATATTCCATAGTTAGTTCTACGAATTTCATACGCTCATGAGTGGTCAAAATCCAACGTTGATAGGAGCTGTAGTTGGTTAGTAATCCAGTAAGACCAGCACCACAGCCTCGTGCCCCGCCTCTTGACTTGGCAACAATACGCAAATACTAAAAACATGGGTAGTTTGGAAACATGGGATAGCATGGAAAGTTTGTAATTTCATCTTTCTATAACCCTTTCAGACCCAAGAGTGTAATTTTTTTTAAATAATGTCATTTTTTGAATTTTCTATTAAATCTAGGTTGACAAATTGCTAATATATTTTTTTTTTAATTTTTCCCCCCACCCCTTCCATATTATTTACGACCCTCACTTTTGTGAGGCCTGGGTCTGAACGCTAGTATTGTTACTTATTATAATTTCGACCTCAATAATTTAGTATTTTCTTTATATATTTAAGTGTGTTGTGTTATATACTGATTTTTGGGGACTGTTTTAAAGAAAACTGCATGTTTTACTGGGTTACCAATCATTTTATTAATCAAAATTAAAATTAAATTCTAGCAACTACTTTATCACTTACTAACTAAAATAATTATTACAATTTTTACATTGATTACATATTACAATTTTTTACATTGATATTGATTAAAAATACTATTGATTGATATGAAAAGCTGAATAGCAATTGTTTTTAGATGATAAACAAAGATAAACATCACATTTTATGCACCGTACTTTTGTACGACTTTGACAGCCCTTCATGCGGCACATCCTTGGTGCAGTTATGTCGTCAACAACTGGCCAGTGGGCAAAGCCGTCAAACCTTTTCTCAATGCAGGGAAGTGCTGTACACAATTTTTTAGAAGGTGGTGGAGCAAAATCACCTCCATTTTCTTCAAACGGCACAGCATCAAATGCTGCAATGAGTTTTTCACCAACAGCTCAAACAGCAACAGAGATTGAAATCTGTAATGATTTTGACTCTACAGCGTTCTGGGACATGTTGGAAGCATTTCAGCTTACTGCACATGCAATCAGGTCCTGTTATGTGGCTTTGTAAATTAAGCTTCTTGTTTACCTCTGTCATACGACCTAACTTTTTTCTCTTTTTCGTATTTTTTATACTTGTAAAATCTTCGAATTCCTGTACGCGATCATCACTGTCACCTTTCATCACTGAAATAAAAAACGAAACTGCACACAAAACACTATCTACACTTTGAATTATACAAACCTAACCTCATAACCAACGAAAAACAACTGACAAACAGATTGTGAAGGGAACAAAACAGGAAATGGCGGGAGTGATCACATGACTCACAGCTGACTTGCCTTCTTCTTTACCTGTAGCGCTCTGACTTAGCCCATTCCTGTTCCTGTACTGCACTTTTTCTTAATTGTTTAATATGACTAGGATCGTTTTTACCCTGTACCGATTTAACAAAAGATTGTAACCCAACTAATCTACAAAATGGCATGTTCAACTCAATTTGTAATTTTTCTTGACTTAGCCTCTTCTATTCCTGTACCCTTCATATCCTCAAGTACCATTTTTTTGAACGCATAATAATTCTATAGCGTCCAATCAAACTATCCAGGAGATCTACACTACCCATATATTTATTATAAGTGGTAATAACTTTTGGACATAGTACTTGCACATATTTTTTTCCTTTCGGTCAAACCTTTTAACTTGAGACACGGCGTGTGTACCAATTTAAGTTGACAGCAAAATAACTGGTTTGCTATCCATCCACAAGAGGTTAGATATTTTTGTACTCTCATAATTTCCTACATATTCAATAATGTCACCTCGTTGTAGATTTTTGAGTTCCTTTCCATCTGGCAATTTACAGTCCACAATTCGGTTTCGTCTGGCTGTTCCTAGTGATAATATATCTCGTTTCTTCAAAAAATCTAATAAAGCTAATGACGTTAATAGTTGTCAAAATATATTTTAAAATTTTGACCCTACGGAATTGGTCTAGTTAAGCGAACAATTACATTACTACTAGGCCCCAAATCTGGTTCACTTTCCAGTGGCCACTGGTTCTCCAGGCCAGTATACACTTCAAAATTATATGCATAACCTGATATACCACATTAAAGAAATATTTTATAGCCATATTTTATGTGGCTTATCAGGCATATACATTTTTAAATGGTGACGAGCTTTGGTCGCGCACATCTACTCATCCACACTTATGTTTTCTTCAACAGGTATTGACATAAATTTTGCAAGAAGGTGGTCTACAAGTGGTCTTATTTTATATAATTTGTCAGTTGAAACAGTGTTTGAATTATCGCTAAAATGAAGAAAACGTCTTATCTGTTCAAATGTATTTACTGACATTGTCTGTTTAATAATATCTATACCAACAATAGGGTGCCAATACAGTCGTACATTTTTGGCAGCCATGACGGAACTTGTAAGGCATATGCCTAAGAATTTACGTACATCATTAACAGTAGTTATAACTGTTTTGGATGGATCAACTTGTGTACTGTATAAACATGATTGTTCAGCAATTAATTTAAATATATCTATAGAGAAAAAATAAGAAAAAAATCAAACGGTGTGCAAAGTTGCAATATTTCATCAGGTAAATTTGAATTTCCTTTAAAAGCAGTATCATCAACTTCCAAATAAATTACCCTTTTCCCAAATAACTTTTCTTCGTTCTTTTTTTTCATTAAGTTGTTTGATATTTCTAACCAGTTTTTCAGAAATATGTAGGCCTACCTCTGAAGTTGTAGCTGACATGGAGGTTGGTTGTAATACTGGTTGTTGACTGGTTGATGGTTGTGGTAACTCTAAATCTACATGGCTGACTGGTATATTTTTTTATGTTTAATATTTGGTACCTGCATTACTGATGACTGCGAGCCACAAGTTGTAACCGAACTTGATTGGTTTTCGTAGTCAAATTCTTCACTTGGTGTTAAAATATCAATATTCTCTGGCAAATTATAAATGTTTTCATTTATTTTGTGTGAAAAAAATCACTGTCATTAACCAATAACTCATTTTCATCCATATCAAGATCGTCTTCGCTGTCACTCGGTACAGGAATACCAAACAATACATCTTCTGTCATTTCTGTCAATTCTCCACTCTCCCCCACTACATACACTTTTTCAGAACTCATTGTTTAATAAATTTATATTATAGAAAGAAATTAAATCAACTAATTAAATTATAATGAAACTACAAACCACACACAATACTACAGAACAAACGTAAACAACTTTATAGGTTATACGACACACTAACTAACAAGGGTTTATGAGCATGTCTGCCAACGCTTGATGACTCCGTTTGGAGTCGTTTTATAAAACGATTTTTAAAATAAAACATAAGATAAAACATTTTAGCAAATATTTATTTAGAAACAAAATAATATTAAAAGGATTATAATAGAATTTTTTTTAAAATATATACAATTCAAAAAAAAATCCTAGACGAAATATTCAATAATTATTGATATTATTAAATTTTGAAACTGGCACATATTCCCATAAGCAGAAGGCTGTGTCTTGATTCCAAAAACGCATATAATAAATAGATAGTGCTACTATCCGTGAGAACAAAGTCAACTGTTCGAATCTAAAACGTTTACTCTATTCCACTGAATGCATAAAGATTCTGTTTGGCGTTATGAATAATATGTACGTATAAATGTAAGTGATGACTCCATTTGGAGTCACTATGCAGTGTAGGGTTAAGGGTTTCCTCGTGCTTCCCCAGTAATCTTCGAGGTAATTATAGGGTTTCTCGTGCTTCCCAAGTATCTGCGAGATAATTATAGGGTTTCCTCGTGCTACCCAAGTAATCTTCGAGGTAATTATTTCCTCGTGCTTCCCCAGTATCTGCGAGGTAATTATAGGGTTTCCTCGTGCTACCCAAGTAATCTTCGAGGTAATTATAGGGTTTCCTCGTGCTTCCCCAGTAATCTTCGAGGTAATTATAAGGTTTCCTCGTGCTTCCCCAGTATCTGCGAAGTAATTATAGGGTTTCCTCGTGCTTCCCCAGTATCTGCGAGGTAATTGTAGGGTTTCCTCGTGCTACCCCAGTAATCTTCGAGGTAATTATAAGGTTTTCTCGTGCTTCCCCAGTAATCTTCGAGGTAATTATAAGGTTTTCTCGTGCTTCCCCAGTATCTGCGAGGTAATGATAGGGTTTCCTCGTGCTTCCCCAAAATTCTTTTTCCACTGTAACGTTTGCTAATTATTGAAATCAACAAAGGGTTTTAACATTTCTTTATTACACTAATATTATTTAATTATTCTTTTGTCTCTCGCCTTGAGCTTTTATTACATATTTTGGATCTCTGGCTGTGAGACCTCGATTAATACGGCTATCAATAATTTCTGGTAGCATGCAATTCATATAAAAAATAATTAATTTTGGAACCATAATATTGTTCCACAGGACTTCATCTCTTTCAATATTTTCAATAAATATTTCCTTTCCCGTGTATACAACTAGATCGCACCAATCTCTTTTTTCAATATTTAGTTGCCCTTGGATTTGAAAAAAATAATTGTGGTTCCTTTTTAGTTTTAATTGTTTGTTTATATCTACATGAAGCCAAGTTTTTTTATTGTCTGTTACAAATTCACGTAATGTCTGTTCAATTTTTATACACTTAACTTCTATTAAGCCACTTGTCACCAATCAGTCCATCAGGACTAGCTCCCAGGAATGGATTATCACGGTCATTAAATAATCCACACTTACCAACTTTCCTACCAGTTTGGGTTTCGTACATGCCAACTGCAACATTTTCGTTACCTCTTCCTAAACGAATTCCTTTGGTGTTCAGTTCTTTTGGAAAAAGTAAAGTTTTTACAAGACAATGACATGAGGTATAAAGTCGACGTTTTATGACATTGCCAAAATTTGATGCAGTCAGCCTGTTAATTCGTTTCTCCTTCCACTCAATACTAGAATGGTGGCCGATAGTTCGTCGTTCGAGTGCGTCTCTCTCTAGGCCTTCCTGCCTTGTAATTTCTAAAAATTCTTCCTTTTTTGAATCATTTCTTCTACCTCTATGTCTGGTACTGTAGCATCTGGTCCGTATTCTTGATCATAAGTAGCAAAACGTTTTCTCTTACGTGACTGTGTTACTGCGTTTCCTGAAAATCTTAATTTTCGTTTTAAGTGAACTACCTCCCATCTTTCCATTACCTTCTTAAAATAAGCCCCGGGACTCCTACTTTGCATATTTTTCCAGGGACTGAGATGCTATTTTGGGCCACCAAAGCGGGCCAGCCCAGCACCGAGCACCGTCTTCTGTATGATCCTCTTTTTGTGAAATCGATTTTCTTACCGCCACAAAATTTTGCAATTATGCCCATAAACCTTCCTGCACAATTAGTGGTTTCATTCCACGCAAGGGAACCCGCTTTATCACAAAGAGGTTGATAAACTTACAGATTTTATCCATAAATTCTTTATCCAATTGGTTGGCAAGATTGACTTCTGCTCTTTCTTTCCTCTTGCAGAAATAATCCCTACACTTTTTATGCTGTCCAAACACGAGGTTTTACGGAGTTAAAAATGTCCTGCCTCAGTAATTTTACTGAATCATCACTTCGATCAGGACAGTGTTTAATTGCCGTTCGAATGCCTTTTACTAATCTTTCCAGACGACTAATTGTTTCTTCCGTAGTCACTGAAGACAGAGATTTACGTGACAATAACGGATATCTGGAATCGGAGGAGAGCTTTTGTAATTTAGCACATACATTTCTGACTATGTGATTGGCACACCCAATTTTTTGTACATATCTTCCGTAATGGCATCTTTTTTTTGAATTTTGGCGAATACATTTGAATCACCATCACCTATATAACACTTGTATACAAGTCCATAGTCTTGTTCACTCCTTCTAAATCCTTCTACAATTACTTCACTCTCCATTCCTGTAGAAGGTCCTTTATAATTGATGAACATTCATCTGCTATTTCTTTCCGTTTACTTTTATCGAATATTATACCTAGAAACCTGATTTCAGTGTTAACCTTAATATGCTGACCCATTAAATACAGTCTTGGAACATTATCAGTCCGTATTCGGCAAAACTGAATGCATTTAGTCTTCTCAGGAGAAAAACTAAAGCCAGACTGCCGTGACCATTCTTCAAGACGGTATATAGTTAGCTGTAGAGCTCGTTCAGCTGAGACAACATTTCTAGATGCAACATATATTGCAAAATCATCAACAAACAACGAACATTTAACAGGGTATACGCAACTTTTCACAATATTGTTTATAGCAACCGCAAATAGGGTACAACTAATTACACTTCCTTGCGGTATACCATTTTCCAAGTCAAACCTGTCGGACAGACACTGACCAACCCTTACACGGAACGATCGTTCATCTAGAAAGTCCTTGATGAAGGCCAACATGTTTCCAGCGTTGCCCCAATCCCGCAAGGTATTGAGGATACCTCGTCGCCAAGCTGTATCATATGCTTTTTTTAAATCAAAGAATACGGCAACGAGGCGCTGCCGCAATGCAAACGCATTGCAGACAGCCGTCTCAAGGGCCACCAAGTGGTCTGTCGAAGACCTCCCTCTCCGAAAACCGCTCTGTTCAGGAGCGAGGAAGTTATTCTTTTCCAGATACCACATGAGACGACTGTTCACCATTCTTTCCATGACCTTACAAACAACACTTGTCAAGGAAATGGGACGGTAGTTGGAGGCCAATGTTTTATCTTTACCAGGTTTGAGGATCGGAACAACAATTGCTTCTTTCCAAGTTTTTGGAAGCTTTCTAGAAGCGTATATTTTATTAAAAACATGTAGGAGTTGCCTTAACCCAGAATCCGGTAAATGCGCTATCATCGAAAGTGTAATTTCATCGCCTCCAGGTGAGGTATTTCGAGATACTTTGAGCGCTTTTCTAAGCTCAGGCAATGAAAAAGGAATGTTTAGAGGATCATTCGAGTCCGCTGTAGAGAAAGGAATAGATTCAATGGTTTTCTTATAATTTTGGAACTGTACTGAATATGAAGACGTGAGGGAAGCTGATTTAAAGAAAGAACCAATCACGTTAGCGATGTCGGACTGTGATGTGATCACAGAACCGTCAGCTTGCAACCCTGCGATTCGATGTGGAGACGTCCTCCCACATACCGAACGCAGTTTTCTCCATACCGTTGTCACAGGGGTACTCCTGCTAATATCTCCAACGTAACGGCTCCACGACTCCCTCTTACTCTCAAGAAAGACACGCCTACAGCAGGCCCGAGCTCTTCGGTACGCTTCCAGGTTAGCATCCGTAGGTCTGCGACTAAAAATGCGCAGGGCCCTACGGCGGTCCCGAAGAGCCTCCTTACAACGATCATTCCACCAAGGTACCGGCGGACGCCGTGCTTTTCCCGATGTTTTAGGAATGCTCTGGGCAGCTGCTGCAGACATCCTCTCTAGAAAGGAAGACAACAGCTTTCGTGCATCATCATCATCTTCATATTCAGATTCCATTAAACTTGAAAACTCATCCCACCGTGCAAGCTTTTCAATCCATCGTTTCGGAAGGTCATCGACAGGCTGGTAGTCAAAAAATTCGACCACCACCGGTCGGTGATCACTTCCATACAGGTCTGGCAGTACTCTCCACATCAACCTTGGAACAATGGACGGGCTACAGAAAGTAAGGTCCAAGCACGACCAGGATCCTGTTGAGGATGACATGAATGTTTCAGATCCATCGTTCAATAGACATAAGTCTAAATCACTCCGGACCCTCTCCACCATGTGACCTCTACCATTGCACAGTGAGGAGCCCCAAGAATAATGGTGACCATTGAAATCTCCTAGGACGATACATGGAGCTGGTAACTGTTCCAGTAATTCTCTCATGGCTAGGTATGAAATTTCTGTGTTAGGTGGTAAATAAATATTACACACGCAAACCGACACCGGGACAGTTATCCTGATTGCTACGGCCTGAAGATCCGTCTGAATATCCAGATTTATCCCCTGCATTGACTGGTGAAGTAATATACCGACCCCACCACCAGGGCCACCATGCAGGGAATCTTTCCTAAACATCTCATATCCACGAACGGACATTGAGACATCAGGCTGTAACATCGTCTCCTGCAAGCACAGCGCAATCGGACACTTTTCCCGGATCAATAACTTTATGTCTTCATACCTAGACCGGATCCCGCGAACATTCCATTGAATTAAACTATTAAAGGGTATTTCGCAACGGAGGAGTTACGTTTCAAACACAATTTTCTCCTTCCTTTTTTTCCCTTTTACTTGTATAAAGCCCTTTTCTAGGGCCGATGAATCTCCTATCATATCGTGGATCTTGGACCCAGACGGAGGAGATTTTAAAAATTTAGACGCTTCTGCTGGAAGCGTCTTGGATACTGAAAGGGGTTTTCCCTTTGAGGTAGAGGCTGTCTTACTTGACAGCTGAGCTTTTGTACTCTGCGTCGCAGAAAGGTTACACACTTGAGACACTGAGCTCTTTGAACCAATTTCTGTTTGCTTGGTGCTTAATAACGCTTTAAGTGCAGAAGTTAGGGAAGCAACCTGTTTAGTTAGGTTCTCAACAACACTTTTCAACTCTACGCATGACGAGCACTCACCAGACACACGAGACTGAACACTAGTTGCAGCTGCAAACGAAATGTCAGGCTGGACTGCATTTCGGATGCTATTTAGTTTTCTGTACTCGCTCCGGGCAGCGGGAAAGGAAAGCTTCTGTTCAGACGAAATTTTCTGAATTTCCCGTTCTTCTTTATACTTAGGGCATTCCCGAGACCTTGCTGAATGACTTCCTTTACAGTTTGCACACAGTTCTGTTTCAGAAGTGCATTCGCTGTCTAAGTGGTCAGGTGAACTGCACTTTGCGCATATCGCAGGTTTCTTGCAGTTAGTTTCGTATGTCCGTATTCCTGGCACTGAAAACAGCGCAGAGGGTTTGGGACATACGGTCTCACTCGAACAGACAAGTAACCCAACTTTAGACGATCTGGAGGTTGTGGGGTGGAAAATGTTATGATAAGTGTCGGGGTACCGACATCAATACCATTTTCCCGACGCGTAACTCTTTTGACTTGCGTCGGTCGGCCGCATTGGCGCAGTTGGTAACGTGCTCGCCTCTCATCATGCGGTCTTGGGTTCGAATCCCATTCAGGCACGGCATTTTTTCATACGTTACAAAATATCATTTCATCCTTCACCGTCTGCATTAGCAGTAATTGCAGAACAGTCGGACGTTAAACAAAAAAAAAAAAAAAAAAAAAAAAAAAAATTTTGACTTGCGTCACTCGCTGGGAGGTAAGCTCCTCCAATAACTCAGCCTCAGACATATCATGTATATCTCGAGAGTAAACCACTCCTCGAGATGAGTTGAGGGATCTATGCGGTTCAACAGTAACTGCAGTACTTCCTATTTGTGTAATTTTAACAACGCTGCTACTTTGCTTCGCAGACGTTGTTTCAATTAACAAAGTACCATTCCTTAGTTTCTTAATAGAGTGTGGCGAGCCACAAACCGACTGCACAGACCTGTTAATAATGAAGGGGGAAACTTTTGAAAGCGACCCTTCTTCTGCAACACAACGAACAACGAAAAATTTGTCCGTGTTACTTAATACACCACTTTTATCACTATCGTCAGACAAGCTAGACCATAGTCTTTTAAATCCAAGAGAAGATTGTTTGTTTGACATTATCTTTAGTGCTTTTCCAGTCATCGTGAAAGCAGGGTGCGGGCGGAGAGATGACCCGCGCACGCCGCAGGTCCCTAGTAAAAAGAAGGACCCGGCCGAGTACTCCCGGCAGCCATCTCCCACATATTTCATCCGGGCCGGGGAGTCAGGTACTGCCTGACCCACTGATACCGACGTCCCAGAGGCTCTCACGCAGCAGTAAGAGCTCCGACACTCTTACCCATGGTCCACTTCTTGCCACAGTACCGAAGCGACTGGAAGGGCTAAAGGATGGCGCAAAGCCTCGGCAGAGCAAGCTCACAGCAGCACAACCACAGTCCAGACCTTCCAATCCGGAAAGGGTTACGCACGACCAGCCCGCATCCCATCCTCGCAGATAAAGCCTCTAAGGCAGATAAAGCCTTGCAAACAAATTAAAATAAATAAATAAAAATAATTAAAAAATTTAAATTTGGAAAAGAAATTATAAATTTACTGATTTGCAGCCAACAATAGTTTTTTAAGTTAATAAAAATTGTTTAATAAAGTTTTTAAAGTTTAATAATAGATTTTCCTTATAATTTTAAATTCATATAGCTGCTGCATTAAATAAAGTTCATGTAATTAGCATGTTAAGTTAGGTTAAGCAAATAATAACAGTTTCAAACGGAAAAATTCATGTTTGTAGAGTTCGAGATGATTCTTTTCGATGAAAATTGATGACAATAGAAATTCTATATCCCAGTAAATAAAAATGAAATTAAAAACTCATACCGTGATATTTCTGGATACTTCCTTTATAATTTGACGAGATTCGACCTCAGGCATTCAGTAATCAAGCTACGATTTTGGTGTAGTTAAGGATCAGATCCACATCTTTTATCAGAAAAATGCCAGTCATCTTACTTTTAGTAGGTATCACTTTCGAAACTCAGGCTTCCAGACTTAGCTCCAGCGCATCATTAACCTTAAGAATATCAACATCTCGAACTACGGACCTCGAACTTGGACCCTATGTTAACATAATTCGGAAGGTATTAAAATCTAACAAAATTAGAAATAACAACGAAACAGATGGTTTCGCTGACTTCCGAAATAATTCAGTTCACATTAGAAAATAAAAAATTACATATAAAAGCCATTTAAAAGTAAATACATGAACATATAAATATAAGATATTCTACTGGCAACCTTCAATTGAATTATAGATTCATTTAATATATTACGAACTAGCTAATTTGTTACATGAATATTTAGCAAAATACAACATAGCTTTGAAATTATTACAATTCACGGTCTATAACAGACCTGAGCAGTTTTACAATAAACATTAAAAATAAATATGTAATTACAAAGGCTGGCTAGACGGCCACACCCTTGTTTTAATACAAGTTAAAAAAATTATACAGCCGTGTTAGATATTCCAACGTTCCATTGCCAGTAAAACATAAAAAAACAAGAGAAACCCTTACCGAAAAGGGTAAAACGCAGCGAACATAATTAGAATCATTAGATCCTCAAACCTGGCAAAGATAAAATGTTGGCCTCCAGCTATCGCCCCATCTCTTTGACAAGTGTTGTATGTAAGGTGATGGAAAGAATGGTGAATGGCCGTCTCATGTGGTATCTGGAAAAGAATGGCTTCCTCGCTCCTGAACAGAGCGGTTTTCGGAGAGGGAGGTCTTCGACAGACCACTTGGTGGCCCTTGAGACGGCTATCTGCAATGCGTTTGCATTGCGGCAGCGCCTCGTTGCCGTATTCTTTGATTTGAAAAAAGCATATGATACGGCTTGGCGACGAGGTATTCTTAATACCTTGCGTGAGTGGGGCATCGCTGGGAACATGTTGGCCTTCATTAAAGACTTTCTGGATCACCGATCATTCCGTGTAAGGGTTGGTCAGAGTTTGTCAAACAGGTTTGATTTGGAAAATGGTATACCGCAGGGGAGTGTAATTAGTTGTACTCTATTTTCGATTGCCATTAACAATATTGTGAAATGTTGTGTATACCCGATTAAATGTTCTTTGTTTGTAGATGATTTTGCGATATATGTTGCATCTAGAAATGTTGTTTCAGCTGAACGAGCCCTAAAGCTAACTATATACCGTCTTGAGGTATATGAGGCTGTATACTCGGGAAATGAGGCTGCTGATCTGGCCGCTAAAGAGGCGTCACGCCAACCGGCCTTCACGCAATATGTGACTGTGTCAGATTTCGTGGGCCTGGTGAAGCGTGTCATCACTGATTCCTGGCAGGTAGAATGGACTGGCTCTCATGGCAACAAGCTTCGTGAGGTAAAGTATGACGTTAAGCCTTGGCCTACGTCGCTGAGGAAGAACAGAAGGGAAGAGGTTGTCATCGCGCGACTTAGAATTGGACACACCAGATTAACGCATGGGTATCTCATGACGTCTGGTGATGCTCCAATGTGTGGCAGATGTGATTGTCCTTTGACAATTAAACATGTGTTGGTAGATTGCGTCTGCTACGCAGCTCTGCGTCGGCGATTCAAGATACCCTTCCAGTTATGAGATGTACTCGGCGACGATAGCCATGTTTTGGATTTAACGTTAAGCTTTATTAGATCCATTAGTTTGTATGACAATGTCTGATTGTGAATTGGCAATATTTGTGTTAAGTTTATATTATGTATTTTTGTATGTTTTTATTTAGTTTCGTGGCCCCTTTACAGCCTTTTTATTTACCTACAGATCTGTGATATTACCTTTCATGTAAATTTTATTTTGTTGGCTGTGATACTAGTTTGTAAGTTTTTATAAGTTTTAAATGTTATTTATTCCAAGTGTGATATTAGATTTAAGTTTATGTTTGTATGTATTAGTTTTTTAATATAAATTTTATTTTATGTAAATCTTATTGTTTATTTAATTTTCTGTGATACTTCTAGTATGTAAGAACTTTAGTTTAAAATACGAAAATTAGATTCTACACTTGGGCCCTTTGCACCCTTGTGTAGAGTAACAGGCGATGATAACCGCCATGGTTTTTCGCAAAAAAAAAAATAGTTTATAAGATGTTCAGTATTATAAAAAAAAGCGTTCTGCACTCGGGCTTTTTACAGCCTTGTGCAGAACAACAGGCGATTATAACCTTGTTAAGGTTTTTCGCCTTTAAAAAAACTCAACCTGAACGTAGTACACCTGAAATTGTAACAGACTCATTCTTTTTGTTTCTTTTTTTTTGAAACTGATGACGTCTGTACAACAACCAACTATTTACAACAGCAACACTTAGACTCCACAATACAATGCGCATGTACCATTTTCTGGAACGAACATCAGGGCGATAAAGCTCGATTAACATATTAGCTAAGTCCACCCCACCCATAAATGTGTTGTATTGTTTTACAACACTAGGTCGCTGTACATCAATATATTTCTTCTCGCTCTGACTGTACCTTTTACATGTATCAAAAGGCTCAACACCACAATATGTACTTATAAACTGTACAAATTTTCGGTCTAGCCATCTAACCAAAATTATATCTTCCTCATTTACTTTCCAGTCTACAGATCCCTTACCCTTTTCTTTTAACTGTTTTTCTGAAAGTAATGAGCATTTGCCCATTCTGTCTTGCCTTATTGTACCTACACACCAAATCTTTTTCGTTTTTAATGCTAGAGACAACTGAAGGCTTGAAAACCAGTTATCAAAGAATAATTTGAAGTTTTCATTCTCAGGCAGATTATTTACTAAATGTAAGACAATATCTGATGAAAACCCCAAACCATAATTTTTGCAAGTTCCTTTCCCTACATAAATTTCAAAGTCGTACATCAATCCTGAGATGCCTGCTCGGGTGAATACTTTAAACCCCCACTTATGGGGTTTACCTCGCATGTACTGCTTGATAACTGATCTTCCTTTGAAAGGGATCATTTGTTCGTCTATGGTCTGCATCTCTTCAGGATGTATACCATGTAAATTACTTTTTAATCCATCCAGAAGAGGTCTAATTTTGAACAATTTGTCATATTCAGGGTCACCAGGGCCTTTCATTTTGCTGTTATCATTGAAATGGATGAATTTTCTCAACTGTTCAAATCGTTGGCGAGAAATATTATCCGCTATTGGGTTGAAACGTAATTCTGAAGACCAGAATAGTCTTATTTGAGGTATACTAACAATACCCATCAGAAGTAAAACCCCAAAATAAATCTCTATTTCATCTTTTGTACAATTTAAAACTACCCCATCTGTCTGGTGAGCAAACAGATTACTTTGAATAACAAAATTACTTATCATATCATTATCAATAAATTTCCTAAAATATTGTAATGGAGTCATATCCTCTTCTGGTGGTAAAGGTAAAGCAGACAGCCAGGGAGTTTCCGGAACCACAAAATCTTTCTTTCTCCATAACCACGGCCTCTTTTGGAATTCCTACAAAATTAAAACATATTGTAAGTACTAGGAATTAACGAAGAGGCCGAATGTAATGGTAAAAGTTTTAATTTTTCTTATTTATAGCTACTTACCTGTTTTGATGTAGAAACTGGTGCTGCACTAGTTGATGGTACAGGATCACCAGTAGCCGGCACAGCATCTGGATTTATTTCTAGACCAGCTGCGACATTTTCTACTTCAGAGGTTTCATTGTCATTTGCCATAAGACTATCAATATCCTACAACACAAATGAGAACATGATAGGTGGTAGAATATAGGTACAAATGAAGTAGG
The DNA here is from genome assembly GCA_035578175.1 of Catonia carolina. Taxonomy (NCBI): domain Eukaryota; kingdom Metazoa; phylum Arthropoda; class Insecta; order Hemiptera; family Achilidae; genus Catonia; species Catonia carolina. Next base: position 121,791,230 of record JAQMRL010000001.1, on the reverse strand, counting down.
AATGTGTACTAACATATTAGTTTGTTTAAATATTGCTATCAATTGGCTCTTACCTCTAGTATAGGAAAACTTTGATATCTGTTGTCGTCTAAAGGCGGAATGACATCAAGTGTTGGTGCTCCTTTATTCACTATGTCGTCCAACGTCACACTTCCTTCAATGAGTGCATTTAATGTCGCTTCATCTACATCGTCCCCATCATCATCAAAATCAGAATCCATCCAGTCTATTGTTGCCAGTTGTGTTCAATTGTCTCGCTGTCATCTCTCAAATTTTTATTAGCTGGTGGTAGATCCATTATCTAAAATAACAAAAACCCATTTAACTGTAAAATTACACTAGCCTGTAGATATATTGTAAACACCAAATTAAATTTTTAATCCAGATAAATAATAAAATATATTCAATTATTCCTAATGGTATAGATAATGCATCTTACAGTCTCAGAAGTACAGCATAATTTTTCCCTGAATGTAGGCCTAAGTTCCATATTTTTTGTTTATTAGAAGATTATATTAATGTAAGAGAAAAAAATTTAACATAAATATAACTAAATAAAAAATAGAAATAAGTCACACATTACTTCAAACAATTTACTAATGTGTATAGAATGTACAATATACAAGTACAATACAAATATAATTTCTAAAGTATGAGGTACCTAACTGACCAATGTTGCTTTCAGGCAACTAAGTTTTTGATTCATTCATCTATTATTAGATAATGTATCTAAGTGTTATTTTAATGTAAATAATTAAGTATGAAACCTTAGTTATTGAAAAAATACACTATAACAATTTAAATATATCTAAAAATTGATAAATTTACTTACTTTTCAAACAGTTGCAAGCGGTATAACCTCAAACTCCAGCAGAGTAGTAAACAAACTAACAAAACACAATGAATAGGTTAGATACATCAATCCTGGTAGTGAATTACGGAACTAAATATAGTAGCCTTCAAGAAACATTTGTCAAATACGATTCAAAACATTATTTTCTACTATTAAAACACAGCTAAAGTTCGTGTTTCTCCAGGGCAACATTTGACACTATAGAATTCCTAAAGTGAATACAAGAAATCGAAGGTAAGAAAGGAGGAATGTCCATGGACTTTCCTCCTTTTTCAATTGATTCCATGGACTTACCTCCTTTTTCAATTGATTTATGTGCTATTAACAAAATAAAAGTACAGGTAATAAAATAAAAGTAAAAATTAAATGCCAAATTATTTACTCAAAATACAGGAAACATTTAAAAAATACTAAACAAAATAATAGTAAGATAATACAGTATAAAAATACCTAATAATGTTTTTTGTCCTTAAAAACTACACTATAAAAAAATAAAGTGTTCGTTAACTCATATTTAGTGCAAAATAAAGAACAAAATTAAATAATACTAAAAAAATATACTAAATTGTACAAATAATTGTTTTTTTGTCCTTAAAAACTAAGCTGTATAAAAAACAAAGTAACTTTTATTTACTGCAGAATTCACATGAAACATAATAGGTATCAAAAAATTAACATAAAATATTATTTGTGGTTTTGTTTCCCGTAACGCAACGAGTACCTACTACAAATAGATAGTAATTATTTAAAAATTTAGATACAATAAATTTTAATCCTGACTCAAATAATTATTTATTTACTTTCCGGGAAAAGCTTTTCCGAAGTTCTCTGTCAGCTTCTTCTTCAACCTCCAGTTAGTTACCAGTGTATGAAATAGAAGCTGACCGAGAGCTTCGGAAAAGCTTTCCCTGGAAGGTAAATAAATATGCAAGTGAGTAGGTATTAAAATTGTTAAATTTTTAAATAATTTAGCCCAAAAACCTTCATTACAATGTTCATAAAACTTTTCAAACATTTTATTACAAGAAAAGAATACTAAGATAAAAATAAAATAAAAATACATAAAACCTTAAAATTATTATTAAAAATGTTAGGTTTTTCTATTCTTCTTATGACAAACTTTCAATGAACTTAGACCCGTCTGGTCCGCAAATTTTTTTTAAATGTATCAAGTCTTTAAGTTTTGCTGCAGCTATTGGTAATTTTTCATTATAACTACGTTCTGGAAGAACAAATTCTCCTGGTAAAAGTGTATTCGGTGTAGGTACTTCATCTTTTTCCGTCAGAGTTATCACTGAAGGCGTCCAACTTCCTTTATAATTTGACCGATGATACACCAGCCTTGGCTGTCTTGACCATATCTTTAGTTCTCGTACTGGTCGTGTTTTAAATGGACACTTTTTTTTATAAATAGGTTCTAAAAATTCGGTCCATGATCTGAACATACCCTGATCTGCTTCGATTACTGTAAAAGGAGTGGGATTTTGTCTTGTGGTCCTAATTACATCACTCCAATCATGTTGTGTTTCACAAGGTATCTTTTGGTTTATTAGAGCCATGTCTTTGCCCGTTTCCATGTATGAATGACCGCGAATTGGAAACGTCACCGTTATTTCCTCAAGTCGGCTGGTTTGGCAAACAATGTAATGTAAGAGCCTTATAACTGTATAGTTTTTGTTTTGGCCCCCACATGAATCACAGAAAATGTGGAGGCGCTTTATATTTGGATTAAGAACACAGAAAATGAAATGGTGAATAAAAGAAGAAACTGCATCTGAATCTTTCTTTCCAACACTTTCATTGTAAGTAAAAAATTATGCGTCGTTGGTCAGTAACACATGAAAATTGAAAGCATAGAGAGATAGTTGACGTTTGTAGTAGACATCGCTGGTAGAAATGTTGGGAATAGGAAGATTTTTTCAAAGTCCATGCAAAAAGAAACAAAATTGTTACATTTTTTGATAGTTGTCTTATTGTCCTCTTACGTGCATAAAACTCGGCAGCATTCTGTTTATGCATTTTATTTTCGTGTTCTAATTGGGTCATGTTATTTTTTACACCTTTAACTCTTTCGTCACTACTTTCTGCAATTTCACGTTCAGCAGCTTCAATTTTTGCTAGGTATGAATCACAAGAACTACACGTGTCAGACCTCGGATATCCGAATGAAATATTAAATTTCGTATTAAATGCATTTCTGTAAAATTCGTACGAAATTTTAGTGGATGGATTTTTTTGAATGAAGAGGTTGTACATTTTTCGTATATTGAGTGTATCAGGTAAATAAACTTTGCTTGTTTTCTTTAAGCTATAGTGACTTTTACGACCTTTGAAGGAACTTACATGGGCAATAATTTCGCCTAAAGTCTCCTGAGATATTTTATGGGGTCGATTTTTATGGGTGCCCCTTTTATCTTTAGGAGACATCCCAGTTCTTTTCAAAGAAGCTTGAATAACCTCCACCTTTTCTTCGTGATACCATGAAGGCTCATAAAAGCCTTGTGACACACACTGACATCTGCAACTACACCGCACCGTAATTAATATTCTTACTTTATACGAATAACTAGCATCACGTGATTTGTCACTTCCCTCACCATGACGGCTGCGTCTTCTTTGAACTGGCACAACTGTTATTAAGCCAGTTAAGTAAGAATTTTGTTCATTTACACTATCAAGCTGGTTAAAGTACTTAACAATTTCAGATCTTTCAGTGGTACTTACGTTTCTAAAGCACTGATACCTCTTACACTTGCAATCCTCTCCTAGTCATGTGTTTGTAACTTGAGTTTCTTCATAACATCTCGCATCCTACCGAATTTAGCTTTCTTTTTAAAAGTCTTGTTTATTAACGAACGATCACTCACTTCCTCGGAATCTGACATTTTTATGATGAACGTTTACAGTTTACGCCCCCTACTCACAGAAGCTGATACAATTAAATAACACGGTTGTGGGTACTCAATGTATGACAGACTGGCAGATGGTTAAGTCAGGACGCTTGGAAACACTGCCTGCTCATGTGACCTTGATCACGGACATTACCCCTTATTCCCCTAAACGTATGATATTCCCCTTTCTTCCATTTTTTTTATATATTTTGTTTTATTTATAACGTTGGACTAACCTCGTTTTTCACCAAAGCTCTTTCTGTAGTCTGTGTGCGTGGGCGTCGGGTGTTGGTGTGCACTGATTCGCTCAGTACTCTCCAGTCGATTAATGATGTGTATTCACGCCACCCGCTAGTTGTGGACGTCCTCGGCACTGTGAAGGAGCTGAATGATAGAGGAGTAAGCGTTGTTTTCTGCTGGGTTCCGGGTCACGCTGGAATCTCGGGAAATGAGGCTGCTGATCTGGCCGCTAAGGAGGCGGCACGCCAACCGGCCTTCACGAAATATCTGACTGTGTCAGATTTCGTGGGCCTGGTGAAGCGTGCCATTACTGATTCCTGGCAGGTAGAATGGACTGGCTCTCATGGCAACAAGCTTCGTGAGATAAAGCATGACGTTAAGCCTTGGCCTACGTCGCTGAGGAAGAACAGAAGGGAAGAGGTTGTCATCGCGCGACTTAGAATTGGACACACCAGATTAACGCATGGGTATCTCATGACGTCTGGTGATGCTCCAATGTGTGGCAGATGTGATTGTCCTTTGACAATTAAACATGTGTTGGTAGATTGCGTCTGCTACGCAGCTCTACGTCGGCGATTCAATATACCCTTCCAGTTACGAGATGTACTCGGCGACGATAGCCATGTTTTGGACTCAACGTTAAGATTACTTAGAGCCATTAGTGTGTACAACAGTGTCTGATAGGGAAATAGGAATATTAGTTTAATTTTATATGTGTATTTGTGTATGTTTATTTTTTTTTGTGGCCCCTTTACAGCCTTTTGTTTTTACCGTCAGATCTGTGATATTAGCTTTTAATTTATATTATTGTTTGTTTGCTGTGATACTAGTTTGTAAGATTGTTATTTGTTAAGTTGTAAATATTATTTATTCTGTCTGTGATATTAGGTTTAAGTTTATGTTAGTATGTTAATGTATTTTCTGTGATATTTCTAGTTTGTAAGACGTTTTATATTATAATAAGAAAATTACTTTCTACACTTGGGCCCTTTACCCCCATGTGTAGAATAACGGGCGTTGATAACCGTCCTGGTTTTTCGCCCAAAAAAAAAAAAAAAAATTCACTGTTTCAATTATACAGCAAGAACCGGCTCATTTAGAAGAATGCAGTGGCATCAATATCGTACAAACAAGAAAAAATGGACTTACCTCCTTTTTCCCCTGTGGTCTTCAATTATGGATAAACACAATTATAAATTTTGAAAAATATCGAATGACGTAACTTACGAAACACTTGCTGCTGTGCAGATAAACACAAAGGAGCGTACTGACTGATTTATGGCAGCAGCGAGGAAGTTCCACGAAAAAATAGTGTACCAACTGTGAAACACTGTATTTACGTCACCTATTAACAAACTAAGAGACCAAACGTCCCACGTGTGCGCCAGACTTCTCTATAGACCGATATGAAATCATCGATTGAATAAAATAGACCAGGTAGAAATCTCTACAATCTGGGTCTATCAAATCCAACAAGCTGAGAAGGTCTTTCTTTTTGTCACGACTTACGGGTGGAGGCTTTGTATATAATTTTTTTAAAGTTAAATTAGGATTAGGATGGCCACGTCGTTTGAAAGACATAATTTTGAATGATTCCTCCTCATCTAATAAAGTTTTGTAATTTACAAGGCCAGTGGTATCTTTGTCGTACATGAGCCACTTAACATCACGCCACACAAATTTGTCTCCACTTGAGTTAACTTTTTTTTCTGAAATGGCCCTTTATATAATTCAGCGAAATCAAAAAACTCTTTATGACTTAACACAACAACATCAATAGGTGTTTTTTTCCAGCTGATCTTACTAGTGTAAACCAGTCTCTTGGAACATGAATCTGCGTACCACCACTTTTTTTCTTTCTTTCTATCATGGCATGCACAGTATCACATTCCATATGGCTATGGCCTGGCACAAGAAATTTATGGTGAATTTTTTTAAGTGACAGAGATTCAGATAGAACAACCATAAACGTTGCTGCCATGTGAGTGTTCTTGTTTTGGCCGCTACATGAATGTGAATAAAAAATTATTTCTATCATTTCGGATGGAAGGGCCTTAATAAATGAATGAAGGCATGTAGCAATCTGGTTTGCGCCACGACCACCCTCACCTTCATACCACATGAAACAAGTTGCCTTTTTTTTGCAGCAATCATAAACAGCCAAATTGTAAGTGGCAAGTTGGCGTTTATAATACACAACATTTGATGACAGCAATGGTGTAGGTAAACACTGCTGTAAATCAAATGTGAATGTCATTCTGGTAGCTGTGCAGCTTTCTTTATCTATATTTTTAGCATTGTATGCAGAATCAGCACTGTTTATATGAGCTGCTGATATACGTTTTGCTTCTACTAGTTCTTCACCTTCAAGAGTTTTTAATAATAACTTATATCTATCGCATTCATTGCAAGTATCGATTGAAGGGTTCTTGAAAGATAAATTCATTTTATGAAAAATGTTTGAATAAAAAGTCTTTGATACTCGTGACTTAACTTTACCTTTGTACAATTCATACATAATAGTCAGATTCAGTCCAGTTGCCAAGTACTTTTTCGCGGTATGCCGCCTGCTATAGTGAGACTCATAAGCTGGGAATGAGTTAATGTGCTCCGTTACTTCATCAATCTTACTGACTGAGAATTTATTTATTGGAGTAGATTTTCCACGTTTGTCTGGACTTGTAACACCTGACGCAGATTTTTCTTTTTTGTTACGACAGTTTCTATAAATCGGTTTGTTTCTCCATAAATATGTTTAAAACAAGCTTTACAAACTTCAATTCTTTCCCCTCTTACATTTAAGTGATAATGATATGTCACTGTATGATTTTTATTTCCTTCCGGTTTTCGTTTTCTTGATGTCATAGTGTCATTGTAGGTAATTAAATTTGATAAGAAGGCCACTCTTTTGTTAAATTCACCTAGCAACCAATACTCGTCAAATAATATTTTGGGTTCAACAGCTTTGATATTCAACTGTTCCTTACAATTTTTCCTGCATTTTTCTAACTCCTTACATTCTCGTTGCAAAACCGTCTTCCCTATAACAGTCGTATATTTCAAACCTAAGTTTCTCTTCTTCCGAATGTCTTTTTTTGTTGGCTTTCTCTCTCTCGGTGGTGTAGTACATATTTCATCATTGTTGTGTGTATTATTGATATTATTGTATTTCGTTGTGTGTATCTGTTTGATAGTATTGATATTCTGGTTGCTCTCAGTAAGAACAGAATCTGGGTTTTGTTCATTATTACTTACCCCTTCATCAGAGTACAGTTTTCGTTTCTTATTATTCAAAAAACTTTCATGACAGGAATCATCACTATCACCACTTGAAGAAGGGATGTACTCCTTATCTTTGTCACTGTCATAGCCGGAAAGGGTTTCTAAATATTCAGTACTGTCACTAAACTTACCTACACTTTCATCATTATTTGGAAAATAATCAAGATCAGGAATTGAATTTGTACTGGCATTTTCAGCAGCGTCACCATTTAGAGTAGTTAGATTAGGAACAACATTGTTTTTTGAATTGATACTTTCTACGTCTGATGTTAAAGTTATTAAATTAGATACATTATTACTGTTTACCTGTTTCTTGGGTAGAACTAGCGTGTTCTGATCACCTGATACTGTTAATGAGCTTGCTTTAGAACACTCAGCTGAATCTGAAAATAAAACAGAAGTTGCAGTAATTTACATTTATTTTTATTTTGGAGAAGCAATATCGAATATAATTAAATAAATGTTGATTTGAATTTGATAATTTATCTAAACAACACAAAACAAGAAAATGAAACAACACATTAAATTTTATGCACTCACAGGTTCATAATAATAGTACAATGTTATTAATGCCTGTAATAATACAGTACAGCTGTTTAGTTTTATAATATAAATATTTTTGTTTAAAAATATAGGTTAGGTCACTATCCAATAACAACTACAGTATATGAATAATTAAATTTATTCCACTTACCTTTCAAATGGCTCAATATTTTTGATGATCTACTGGTAAATACTTCAGTCTTCTTAAACATTTTTAATCAAATGATGCAAAACTAAATAGTATTAGAAGATACACACTGGGATTCAATCACATATGATTTCAAAAAACAAAACATATGTTGCCAACACTCCAGAACTGCCAACATCAGAAATGAACTTATAACCTAAAATATTTATTTAAAATCCTACCTAGCATTACTCTAAATAATACTTTATTAAATAAGAAATAGAGATATGTCAGCTTTATTTTTGTTTGTGTAAGAAAATATAGTTAACTAAACACGGGAAAACGAGTTAAGTCATCTTATCTCATTTTTCCATTTTAGATATAAAAATGGAAAAATGAGTTATGTCAGGTTGCCTCACTTTTCCATGTTGTATTTTTAAAAATTGTACTTAACTCAGTAATTCACTATTTAATAACAAATGAGTGTAGTGAATTATTGACTTAACTCGGGTTTCCCTGAGAGCTCTTTTATAGCAGATTTTTGTAGCTGACTTAACTCATTTTCACAATTTTTTGACTTAACTCGCTTTTCCTTGTCACCACAGAATTAGCCAAGAGCGAATACACACAAGACCGATAGTAGTATTAGTATATAGTTATGTTTATTATAGTTATGTCTACACTAGCAGTAAAGGCGCACATATTATAGCAGTCGGTTAGCGCCTGAACTGCTCACCAAACCCAAATAAACTATGCCCAATAGCGGATAGAATATAATAGTGTGTGCACTGGTGTAGTTCATAAGGATCGCCGCTTCGTGGCGCTACCGTCGGCTAAAGTCCTACTCGGGCAGCGATTTGTATGTAAAACTAACAAAACATACCTTTCAAAATGATTTTACTTATGCATTCAATCTCATTAATTAAAGTCAATATAAACGTTAGCGTATTTACCAACTTATTATCAATACGATTTATTCGTACAACAATGATGTATGAGTAACAACAAATAACAGGGATATAATATTTAAAAGTACAGCTTACCATATTCGGCATCCAGAAGATCCCGTTTATTTTTTTCCGTTTCTGAGTTTCATGAAAACGCTTACGCTATTGGTTTAATAGATTAATAATATTTATTAAAACAAACTGTTAATGATGTGTCCATTCTTACCACGGTTACTTAAAAAATATTTTAACTAAAATAAAAACAAAACTACGACTAAAACTGTTCACAGACTGAAATTCACTCGTATGTTTTTCCAAAATATATGGTAACGAAACTTAACTTAATACTACAAAAACACGTTTCACATTGTTTTTGATAATTTTTTAAACTTCTTTGATGATGTAGGTTTAATAAGTTTTTCTTTATTTAGTTTTATAAAAAAGTAGAAGCGGCATTTCAAGTAAAATAAAATTAAACGAGGAATGAATTCGAAAATATGGCTTTCCGTGCATCCAAGCTCTGGTAGAATTTTAATTTCGGATAAATTTTCTATGATATTAATAAATATTTCTTCCCAAAGGCCTTCATTTAATCTGTCCCTTATTTTATTCTCAAGCTCATAAATCAAACTGTGCAGAGCTGTAGAAGGATACTGCAGATATGAAGTATCTCTTTGACCGAATTCACGTATTCGTGTTAAGGTAGAGCAAGGTTTTTTAAAATCGATTTAATTTTTATTGGACAATAATTTGACGCAGGTTTCGCAATTAATGAATTTTTTGACTGCTTAATTACATGGCCACACAGATAGTATATTATTTGGTTGACGGTAGTATTATCATTTATAAGAATTTTCATGCCCTCCAATTCTTCCAATACCATTTTATTTTTTATTTGGTTCAAAATCTCATTTCTGATTTTAATGTTTTTCTGTTGCGCATTTCTAGACATTGATCTCATTTTCTTAACAAAATTTTTAATCGGTGTATCCTGACTTTGTTCAATATTGCTAGCGCGAGAAAGGATATTGTTTGTCGGCACATATATGGACTGTAACATTTGCAAGTGGAGGAAGTCAACAACAGAAGGATGATCATTAGAGCTAAGAGATCGCAATATACCGAAATTTCTCTCTAAAGGATCCTGACTGAATTTTCCTGTTAAGACGTATTTTAGTCCGTGAGAAAAAAGGAATTCCGAAATTTCAATAGTACTCTTTACAGTAACTCGCAAAGATTGCATTGTTCTTGGAGATGCAAAATGTTTGTAAGATTGTTATTTGTCAAGTTTTTGTACATTTCTTTTAGAGTGTTCATTTTTTTGGAACTCGGCGTGACACCATCTTTTGGAACTCTAGCGTTCAGTGAATCTATTAAGTCATTCATATCTCGCGTCATATTCGCAGTTTCATTTCCTTGACGGAATTTTTCATCGTACTGTGCTTTATAATGTTCTATTCCATTTGTGACTGATCGGCTAAATAATTGTAAAGCTAAAGGTACATTCATCCTTTGGAACTGATTAGGATCAAGGTGCCGCTCTGATATTTTAGGACATACTGCTAGGCCAGCCATTTCCGTCCTACGGTCAAGTTCAAAAAGTTGCCTGTACGTTTCAAAATCTATCAGGGAATTATTGTAAGTGGCAGTTTCCTTATCATGAAAATAGTTTCTGATGCACTTAAATATATGTACCGCGTCTGTAAATATCCAAACTTTCCTCTCCGAGTCAACTGGGTTTTTAAAAGAACAATTCAAAGATTTTATTTTTCCACATATTCCCAAGTTTGCCCATACAGATTTATTTGGTTGACTACCGTCACAAGTTACGCCAATCACATTATTTCTTTGTAAGGTAATTATAATATTTAGTAAAAGTTTTGCTGTAACGGAACCGGGTGCTGCATTATGCGACGCGTAAACTGCAATTGGTTGAACCCACTTTTTCATTAATGGAATGAACATAAATACCAGAGCGTGATTTGCTAATTTTTTTGTTTGATTTGTTGGTGTTTCTTCCCCAAAATTTACAAAACCGTTTACTTTCAACGTATTGCTATTCATGTTTACGTCTTGGGATAATTTCACCTCATCAAATATAATAATACCCATTCGGTTAGTAATACTCTTGAAATGAACTTAAACGTTTAAAAAATTACATTGAGAGTAGATAATTGTTCATTGAACTGGGTATAATAAATCTTTCATTTATTTAAATAAATTTACATAAAACTTACATTAAACGATGCAAGTACGATGTACTTATTCAAAGTGTAGGTTGTTTTACGCAGTTTATTTTTATAAAATGTAGTTACAGAATTTACATAGTAATAAATTTTACTATCAAAAACTAACATTATACGATGCAAGTACGATGTACTTATTCAAAGTGTAGGTTGTTTTACACAGTTTATTTTTATAAAATATAGTTACAGAATTTTCATAGTAATAAATTTTACTAACAAAAGAAAGAATGAATACAAGTGAGTAGGTGAATAATAGGACTCACTACCTCTTAACAAGTGAGTAGGTGAAAAATAGGTCTCACTAGCTCTTAGTAGTAGTAGTAGTAGTAGTAGTAGTAGTAGTAGTAGTAATAGCAAAACTTACATTATACGATACATGTATGATGTACTTATTCAAACTGTATATTTCATTAAACTGACAGCCTACATAAATTTTGTTTTACACTGTTTATTTATATAAAATGTAGTTACAGAATGTTCAATAAGAAACACACTGTTCCAACAGTTTATTGACTTTTCTGTCTCATGAGTTTAAATAGACTTCACTTCATGGTAATAAATTTTACTAGTTGAATAACTTTAGTTGAACTGTAAGAGAGAGAAGGTAAGTTAATCTGTATAAATATAGGTAGCTTCCTTCGTTCTTCATAGATGTTGTTTATACACGTGACAGTATGTTCATTCCCGATGCTGAAGTTCTTTTCGCCCTCGAAGGTCGTGTCGTTTCTTTGCGGTTCTCTTTCATAGAACAAGATGTCCGCGATGTATTGTTTTTTTTTGGTGAAATGAAACCGTCCGTTATAGATGAACTGGTCTACTATGGAGATCATTTAGGCGGCAACATCAAGTGGTATATTGCTATGCACGCCGAAATGGAAAAAACTGTATACCACGAGGAGGGAGCGGAACCAACTACTATTGTCCAGACGGCTGTTTTTCATGGTAAGACGAGACAGTTAATAAACGTTAATATAAGTATCCCTGAAATGGACAATCAATACGAAGACGCGATTGAAAAAATCCAAAGTAGTATTGAATCGTATACGTCATGTGGTAGTGGATGGACGTTGAAAAAAATCATGATATGTGATTTACATATTGTCCAATACTGTCCCCTCTACGGTGCTGGTTCGTTTATTCCCACTCCCAAAAAGATCAGCGACCGTAAGGCGGTCATAAATATTAAAAATGAGAATGACCGTATGTGTTTTATTTGGTGCATATTAGAACACATCTACCAACAACCAGACTATCACAAAATGATAAGCTGGTACAAAAAATATTTAAAGTTCTTAAACACAAACGGTATCAGCTACCCCGTGAAATTAACAGACATTCCTAAATTTGAACAGCAAAACCCTACCATATCAATTAACGTTCTAAGTTATGAAACCGACACTGATGTATTTTACCCTGTATACGTTACTAAATATCGAAATCGTGAACATGTAATTCATTTACTTTTGCTACCCGGACCCACACGTGAACAATTCCATTACTGTCTTATAAATACAAAAACTGACATTCGTACGGGACACCAGTACAATGGTTTGTCTCGACTATTAAGTATGTGTCAATCATCTAATCATCACACTTCATATTATTGTAATTATTGCTATCACCGATTTACTGGTGTTAAAGGTAAATCAAACCGCGACAAGCACACGTTAACTTGTCAAGAATTTGGTCTCCAACGGACAACATTACCAGACCCCAAAGACCCCGTAAAATCTTTTATGAAATTTAGTGAGTTTCAAAAAACTCTAAAAGTCCCTTTCACGATTTACGCAGACCTTGAATCTTTCGTCACACCACTACACACCTCCCACCCACGACAAGTAGACGAGAATGGTCGTCCAGAGGCTTTCAATCATCCCACACATAAACATACAGCAAGCGGGTTTTCCTATGTAATTGTTGACGAAGACGGTAATATATTTCGAGGTCCAGTTACATATCGAGCCCAGAGTGACGATGATAATGTTGTCGAAAAAATGATGGGACAATTCGCCGCTGCTCGTGTAAAAGGGGATAAGTTCAAAAATTGACAAAATGAGATAAGTGTACCATAGGTTTCTTTTAGATGTACTTTAGCTGGTGTAAAAGGGGATATATCATCTTAACAACCTAAATGGATATTTTAATATTTTTAAATGGTGCATAATGGGATGTGTTCTGTTTATAATGTAGTATGTTACATACTACATATTGTTCAGTTGGGTCAAAATGGGATATGTGAGTTATCCCATTTTACACACATTACTACAAGTACATTATGATTTGTGCAATATGGGATATGTATAGTTATCCCCACACTGACTTCTTGAAACTAGGTTTATACTAAAGTGCTAAGTCTCTTTTATATCAGTTTTTTGCTTAATTTGTTAATTTAAAACAAACAGTTACATTTTTAAACGGTATAGAATATTTTCTATTGACAAAATAAAGAAATTTTTAATGGAAGCAATGTAAAAACATCTGTTGTTGTTTTCTATTGTTGAAGTGTTTTCATTTGGATTCTGTGTGCTTTGTAGTTTTGGCAAGTGGTTTTAAATAATTTGATAAAACTGTGTAAGTTTAAATAAAAAATGTTATTTTTCGGTTGATTTTTATTATTTTTGAGTTAAGGAGAGCCGAGGAAAGAGAATTTTGTCTATGATTATAGAAGAAAACAGTTATATTGCAAGTAACAATGAAGGTAAGTTTAAACAGTTAATTTTTTTAAAATAATTTGAAAATTATGGTAATCAATATGTTCAATGTAGAGAAAAATATTTTTGAAATTCTCATCTCTATTTCTGTTGTTAATGAGATTCAATGTAGAGAAAACGATTTTTGAAATATTTATCTCTACATCTGTTGTTTAACATTTAAGAGAATAAATAAGTACTCAGCTGTGTGGCCAACAGTAACAAACTGAGCAGCCCAGTTCTGTATTGGACTACTCTAAAAAGTATTTTGCAACAAATTTCCATCGTCCTTAGAAACAAAAAAAGAAAATCTACAATATATGAATCTGCAATACAAAAATATGAATTTTCCTTTTAATTTTGAATCTACTTAAACTACTGTGTATTGCTTACCTTAGCGGCAAAGTATTGTGATTTTGAAAATGGTTTGTTTTTAAATTAACAGACCTCAAAAAGCAGTATAGACTGAAGTACCAATTTGACACATCTGATGTTTAGCATTCAAGAAGAACAATACGTTCCCAGCTGAATTTGAAATTATTTAAAATAGTAAGTAATTATAGTTTAAACAACCAAATCGATTTATTTTCTGCAAATTTGCAAAATCCAACCTAGCATGATTTTTCAAATCTGTAAAGTAATAAAAAAATGGTTCTCTTGTTTCAGATGACAACAATCTAGACAGTTCTATTTCTCCAGAGCTGCCTGATGAATTGAAGGCCATTTTTAATTCAGATGATGAATTTGCTGATCCAACATTTGTAAGTAAGGAAGTTGTTTCTAACAGAGGATTCAACAGTTCAGGTGAGCTCGAATTTATTATGTTACAGCCAGTAAATATTGTAGACTGAGGACAGAATGAAGAAGAAACTGAGAATATACTGGAAAATATACCTGAAGAAGAGAGTGGAACAGATGATTGTCACGCTCCTGTCTACAAGAAAAGAAAATGTTGAAAAGAAAGTAGAAAAAACCAGAGAAGATAGAAAAAAGAAGAAAAATCTGGGGATGAAGTATACTACAAATAAAGGGAACATCGTTTCTAAAAACAAAGTCATGATTTGGATCCATGCAGATTACAGTGTTCGGAGCGTTTTTCTGATGACGATAGAAAACAGGTGTTCGATGAATACTCGGCAAGTGGTTTTTATGAGATAAGAGTTGACTATGTAATTTGGCTTACGGAATGTAAGGAAACACAAACTATGCGAAAGAAGACTGTACATCCAGAAAAACAGAGGTGTAGAACTGTCACATACTTATACAATTTAAAAATAAATGTAAATGGAGTTTTACAACCAATCTGTAAGACTTGTCTCATGAAAACATTGGAAGAAACTAAAAGATTTATTGAATATACCATGATTAAGGCAAGATCTTCAAATTCTAGTATTGTACTATCTGATCAGCGAGGAAATCTCAGTCCTGGCAACAAATGGTCAGACGAAGAGTCCCTGGTCACAGTCACATGGAGTGCCAGTGACCATTTTATCAATGAAAGAAAAAAGAAAAAATCAACTGCTCCAATATATCACCCTCACGACTGGATGTAACTTGTGAGAATGTGTGGGAAGAAAAATCAGTTTGAAGTTATTGAAATGCAAACTGAAGATTTTCTCAATTTTGCATCTTTGCTGAAAACAGGCCTCCAAGTAAGAAAAATGAATTCAAACGCGGAAAACTTTGCATGGAAATAAGTTTGATGGATTAGGTATGAGAGAAATAACATTGGTGTTATTAAATGTAAGACTGATCTGCAAGCAGAAAGTCAGTTCCTGGAAATTAGTTATCGACGTCGAGGTCGCTTGCATTTTGCACCTCCCCTTTGTGGCCCATTTACAATTAGTGAAAAAAAGAAAAAGGATGTTCTTGATTTGATGTCTTATGTTCCGATGTTTTCAGGCCATTTTATGAAAACCTGATGGCTGATAATGCTGCTGTAGATATCATTTCTGGTTCAGAAGATGAGTAAACTAAATTTATTCGGTCTTGTGTCATGTAGAACACGGTACATTACAAAAAATTCATATTGACTTACTTTTTGGTGTTTATAAAAAAGAATTATTTAATTAACATTCCTCTAATAATATTCTGTTGGGTTTTATCAACACTTTCCGTTGTTTATATAAAATTATATATTTTAATTGAGTAGCTGTTTTTGTAATAACATTTTTTGGTGTTTATAGAAATGTTGTATTCTTTATATTAACTATTGCACTCAATATTACCATTATAGTGTTGATTGTAAAATCTTTTATATTTTTGTCTTTGTACTTTTACAATAATCTTGTTTTGTAAATAAGAAGTGTATGTCTTATAAGAATGTTCTTGTAATTTTTTGTTATTTTGTATACAGATTTTATTATAATATTCTGATAATTACTTAGAAATGTATTTTTTACAGTAATTATTTTGTAAGAAGCTTTATTATGTGGACTTGGTACTATTCTTGTAATATCTTTATATTTTTAATATTTTAATAAAACATATGATTTTACTGAAGTATATATTTTAATGTCTTTGTAATTTTATTTTGTATTTTTAATAAAACATATGATTTTACTGACTAAACAATACATACAGGCACAAATTTTCATTATTATATACACTAACATGTGGTGTAAAAAGGGATATGATTGAATAAATGGAAGTAACAATGTGCAAAATGGGATAAGTCCTAGCATTATGTTAAAAAATGTCTTATAATAAAAAAATGGTAAAAGAAAAACAAAATTTAAAAAGACATACTTAATAACAAATAGTTTTGAACTTATTTTAAATAACTTCTAAAATTAAAATCTTCTTCCCTGATTTACAGCACTGTCTGAAACTTTAAAAATGCTCTCCTGAAAAAACAATGTTTTGAAGTTATCCCCTTTTACACGAGCAGCTGCGAATTGATCGGAATCGGCAAAGACCTTGATGATAAGTTGAAAAAATGTGTTCCCATAAATATGACGCCTGACGATTATCGTACATATTATTCTTCCACCTTGTGTATACTATGTAATGAACCTTTTGTTTCTACCGATAATTACAAGGTGCGTCATCACTCCCACACCACAGGTAAGTTTCTAGGTGCCGCTCACAATATATGCAATCTGAAAGCCCCTTACGTGAAACACATTCCTGTTTTCTTCCACAATCTTCGCGGCTACGACAGTCACCATATCGTCCAAGCACTAGGGAAATTTAAAGGAGATAAAATATCTTGCATCGCCAACAATAGTGAGCGATTCATGTCAGTGACCGTCAACAATTTACGCTTCCTACACTCCTATCAGTTCCTGGACGATTCTCTCGGTACACTAACGGAAAATTTAAAAAACCATTGTACTGATGTAGCCGGCACATTCAAACGTCTCTCATCACGTTTTCAAAACACCACCGTTCGCGATCTGTTACTCCGAAAAGGTGTGTACTGTTACGAATACATGACAGACTGTTTTAAATTTAACGAGACGCAATTACCTAGTCCGGACAAGTTTTATAGTTCACTGAATCGTGAATCTGTAACAGACGATGATTACGTCCACGCTCAACGCGTATGGGACGTGTGTAACGTTCAAAATATGGGCGACTACCACGACCTCTATCTTGAGTGTGACACATTACTTCTCGCTGACGTCTTTGAGAACTTTCGTTCCTTGTCAATGCAACATTACAACCTCGACCCCTGCCATTTCTACTCCGCTCCCAACATGTCTTGGTCAGCCATGTTGAAGATGACCAACGTGTCTCTTGAACTGTTGACTGACATCGACATGCATCTGTTTATCGAACGAGGAGTGCGAGGAGGAGTGGCTCAAATTCCAAAACGGTTCGCTTCAGCCAACAACAGTTCGTTTCCTGAACAACACAATAAAGATGCCCCCACGTCATGGATCCAATACCTGGATTGCGTAAACCTGTACGGTCATGCAATGTCCCAGCCACTCCCCACCGGTGAATTCAAGTGGATTGAAAAAGAGAAAATTTCAAAATTTAATTGGTTGTCCATTCCCTCTGATTCGCCCACAGGTTTTATTTTGGAAGTTGATCTCGAATACCCAAAAGAGCTACACGATCAACACCGTGATTACCCGTTGGCCCCGGAAAACAGAGTACCACCACACCTCTCCCCTTTTCTAAGAAAACACTCAAGAACGATAGGCAAGCAACCTAAACTTTTGACCACCTTGTACGACAAGGAAAAGTACATAGTTCACTACCGTACACTGCAACTGTATCTGTCGCTTGGGTTACGATTGAAAAAAGTCCATCGCGTAATCCAATTCAAGCAGTCCGATTGGCTTCGTCCATACATAGAGTTCAACGCCAATCTTCGGAAACATGCCCGTAACGATTTCGAGTCCCGGTTCTTTAAGCTTCTGAACAATGCAGTGTATGGTAAATCGCTGGAAAATGTTCGTAAACATACCGATTTCAAACTTGTTAATCAACCTAACAACCTGTACAAATGGATCACTCAGCCACGCATGAAACGGTGGTACACCTACAACCCTGAAGTAGTAGGTATCGCCTTGAACAAAGCACAAGTTATGTTAAACCGTCCCATTTACGTAGGGTTCACAATCTTGGACCTCAGCAAATATATAATGTACAATTTTCATTATAATTACGCAAAGGCTAGGTACGGTGAAAATATTCGTCTATTAATGACCGACACCGACAGTTTGATGTATGAGGTGAAAACGGTAAACGTTTACGATGACATGAGTGAACGCCTGGGTCTCTTTGACACCTCAAACTTTCCACCGACTCACGCCTGTTACAGCACCATCAACAAGAAGAAAGTCGGCACTTTTGCCGATGAAACTCACGGAGTACCAATCAAAGAGTTTGTCGGACTCCGTGCTAAGATGTACAGTTTTATGACTAAAGACAATGAAAAACGAGTGGCAAAGGGGGTCAACCGTGTTTGTATCAAGAAAGACTTGCGACACCAGTCGTACTTGGACAGTCTATTAAAAAAGAAATTGACATACACAAAGTGTACATCGATTCGCAGTCGATTACACAATATTTACTCTATAGACATCAACAAACTCTCACTCTCACCATTCGACGACAAACGTTACGTACTTGACGATGGTCTTGACACGCTCCCGTACGGTCACTACTCTCTAGACAACGCGGTCAATGATGTCAACGACAGACCAATATCACCATCTCCAACAAAACGTGCTCGAGTAGAGTACAATGAACCAGGTCCCTCGTCCCGTCCCGACTCCCTCCTGTAGGCTGTATATATATCCTTCCATGGTGCACCATACGATTTTAATTTCACCGAATCAAAAACAACAGCATCATGGACATCCGTTCGGTTATTGCAAATGAACTGCACAGACAGGCGCGCAAGAACTTTCCGAGGAGAACGACTACGTTGAAAGGTAGACATGACCTGTACCAGGCCGATCTAGTAGAAATGGGTAAGTATGCAAAATCAAATAAAAATTTCAATTACATACTAACTATAATTAATTGTTTTACTAAAGTCGCCGACGCGATACCAATAAAAAGAAAGACAGGAGTGATGGTAGCTAACGCTTTAAAACCGTTTCTAAAATCACACCCAATGCGAAATTTACAAACGGACGATGGAAAGGAATTTTTCAATGTTCATGTACAGAATCTGTTAAAACAACATAATATCAATCATTATTCCACTTTTTCTGAAAAGAAGGCCGCCATAGTGGAACGGTTCAATAGAACGTTAAAGACGCAAATGTGGCGTGTTTTCACCAAACAAGGTTCGTACAATTGGTTGAAAATATTATCCGGTCTTATCACCAATTACAACAACTCTTTTCACAGGTCTATTGGAATGAAACCGAATCAAGTAGATAGTAAAAATGAAAAACAAGTGTTGAATCGATTAAAGCTTGTACCCAAACGTTTAGCCAAAATAAAACGTGGATTTAAAGTCGGCGATAAAGTTCGCATCAGTAAGCACAAGATGGTGTTTACCAAAGGATACTTACCTAATTGGACCAATGAGGTCTTTACCGTGTACAAAATACAACCAACTTTACCATTAACGTATCTTCTCATCGATAGTAGAGGAGAAATATTAAAAGGTAGCTTTTATGGTCACGAGTTGTTGAAAACAAAATACGACGACGTGTTCCTGGTGGAAAATGTTTTGCGTCGTAAAGGAGACATGCTATTGGTTAGGTGGTTAGGTTTCGATAAATCACATGACTCGTGGGTGAAGAAAGGTGATATTTTATAAATGTACATGTTTTCACTGTCATTGTCACATTTGAGTTTCACATGTGGTCGGTGACGTTTGTACTTTCAATGTTCTTTCTCGTTGTAGTAGTTACAGACAAAACAAATTTCCATTACACACTATTCAACAGCTCTCCGTTCGATGATACGATCAAATTTCACTTGAAGGGATGTATCCATTCGTTGCAAGGATATAATGTCCCATCTGATTTTGAAAAAATTTACAGTTTATGGTACTACTTGAGCAGAGACAATTTAACCTTTAACGTCTGTACGTTTCGTGAACTGTATAGCGTGTCAAAATGCATAAACTTAAAAACATTCGACCCATTGGACAAGAAAGTGAATGATATTATCAACAATTCTATTTCACCAATAGATGTTAATTTAATGTGTAACAAATCATGTGTACCACCACAAGAAAAAAATACCTTAAAATTTGATTACAGCGGTGTAGGTATAATAGCTTTATTGGTTGTCTATGCATTGTTTGTCTTAGTCGGAATCGGAGCAAATTTTTATATGACGTACAAAAACAGTAAAAGGGTATATATTGCACGCAATTAAGTATAATCGCTTTGTTCCAATCAACCAGTCAACTATAATGGAACGTATTCCTCAAAAAGATAAACTCGATGTAATAAATTTTGACAAGTACACCGAACCCATGAAATCGAAGCACGGAAAACGACACAGCAATCTCCTTCCCAACACAATCAGGTGTATAATTTGCGGTCCCTCAAATTGTGGAAAAACGAATTTTCTGTTTAATCTGATTTTCTCCGAGAACGGACTGAAATTTAAAAATTTATATGTTTTTTCAAAGTCGCTGAAGCAACCGAAATATCAGTTTTTATCTCACATAATGAAGGGCGTACCTACTGTCGGTTATTTTACATTTAACGAAAACGAAAATGTTTACCATCCGAGTAAAGCCAGACCCAATTCTTTGATGGTATTTGACGACATTGCATGCGAAAAACACGACAACATAAGAAACTATTTCACAATGGGACGTCACAACAAATTAGACACCTTTTATTTGGGTCAATCGTACAGTAGGATCCCCAAACATTTGATCAGAGACAACGCCAACTTGATTGTTGTATTCAAACAAGACGATTTAAATTTACATCATATTCATTCGGATCACGTAAATACTGACATTCCGTTTAATAAATTTAAAGAAATCTGCTCGTTGGCATGGAACAATAGCAATGGAAAAAATTTTCTCGTAGTAGACAAAGACAGCAATATAAATGAAGGTCGTTATCGGGTCGGTTTCGATGAGTTTGTTCGGGTATAAATACGAGTGATTCACCACCAAACTACTCGAGTGTTTGTAAAATGGATAAGCGACAATTGTCGGTGGCGTTACAGGTGCAACGTTTACGGGACAATATTAAACGTAAGCATAGAGCTTTCACGACGGGTGTGATTGAGTCTGAGGAGCTTTTGGAGAAACGTTTGAGACCGATTGTCACTCCTTTGAAAGAATTCATCAAAAAATCGGACGATGTGGTTAAAACAGAAGAAGAAGAAGAAGAAGGAGAAGGAGAAATGTTGAAGAAAAAGCGTTGGGATGACACAGAGTTTCCATTTAAGTCGTTTGCACCAGATCAAACCAGTACGCCGACCGCGCCTAGAAGAAAATCAATAGCGAACGAATCAAGAGTAATTGATTCCATGAGCGATAAAAATCCCACCAAATATTATCTGCAAATGCTGATAGGTGATGTCACTAACACGATGGATCATGTGTACGGGGTATACTTGAAAAACGACAAGTTGATGATTGGTGATAAAGAGGTGAAATTTGGTCGTATGAAATTGCCAATCGGTAGAGTGAGTTACAACATGACCGCGGGTCTTCACTCGTTGATCTTTGAAAAGGAACCCGTCTCGTATACTACAGACGATCTGCACACATACCACAAGATATTGATACAAACAAACGCCTATCGGCAAGGATATGATCCAGGGCGACAGATAAACTCGAATCGTGGTTACAAATACATACAAATTATCAAACCTCTGTTCAACAAAGCCACTCCTCCTGCAGCTGCTCCTCCCCCCGTAGGAAGCGGTATGGTGTTGACAGACAGTCGTATTCAGTACGTGCATTGGGACGATGTGAACGAACTATGTGACCGGTTGCGGTTGTTGTTGGCGTCACAAGCGGCCGGCAATGTCGGTCATACAAACGAAATCCAATCGATAGTTGAGGAACTGCGTGAAGCCGGTATTATAAAAGGCGGTGCGCTGAAAACAAATCGACTACTGAGTGAACAATGAGTATCGACAAGTTTGGTCACTCCAATAGATACGTCAGACGACGTTATAGTGAGGGTGATCAATATCATCATCATCATGTTGCTGGCCACCCGTCCGGGTTTAAATTAAAGTTGACCAAAGACGGTGACATTGACGTGCAGGGAAAACGTTTACGTAATTTGAGTGTTCCTTTATCAGATACAGACGCTGCACGTAAAGTCGATTGTATTACACTTGATCCAAACTCGTTGAGCGTTGATGTGAAGAAGAGAAAAATTATCAACGTGGCCGATCCTGAGGCGGATAGTGACGCAATCAATTTTCGAACCATGAAAAAAGCTTGTTTGACAACTAATCTGTCTGACAACGTTTACGATGCCAACTATATGCGCGTAAGAAATGTTGGAGAACCCGTCGACAAAAACGATGCAGTACCCGTCCAGTACCTTTCAAAAAACTACGCCACCAAGGCGGACATGCGAACCACTCTAGAAGCGACATCATCAGCAACAGCAGCCGTAGCAGCAAGTCTAGATGCAGTAGCGGCAGGAGCAGCGACAACAGATTCCGAAGGAAATCCAGCGTTCAACAATAAACGCCTGACGGCGGTGGGTACACCCATCAACGACCAAGACGCGATCACCTTGAAATATCACAAAGAACACACTAGTTTGGATGTGGACCCGTCCATGAAGCAAGTAGACATGCACAATTATGTGGTGAAAAATGTTGGCGTGCCCGACGAAGACAACGATGCCGTCACACTCGGCTATCTAAACTGGAATTATGCCAAGCAATCGGCTTTGGAAAAGGCGCTCGTATTCGGTGAGGACGGTGATAAAA
Organism: Catonia carolina; assembly: GCA_035578175.1. Taxonomy (NCBI): domain Eukaryota; kingdom Metazoa; phylum Arthropoda; class Insecta; order Hemiptera; family Achilidae; genus Catonia; species Catonia carolina. Next base: position 121,768,060 of record JAQMRL010000001.1, on the reverse strand, counting down.
GTGTGGACGTGAAAAAGTGCAGACTCATCAATGTGGCGAGTGGAAAAAGTGAAAACGACGCGACCAATTTAAATCAAGTGCGGGACGTTTGCAACGAAGTGTTTGAAACGTCTGTGCAAATGGCGATTCATCTGCAAAAACAACAGCGTGGTGAACGAACCGCCTCCGGTGATGTAAACGAATTTAAAAATTTGACTCAATCATTAAGAGACCGGTTGCAAGAGTTCAGCGAGACGTATTATATTTCACCTGAAGTTTTGGTTGGTCCTCCAGGACCAGCAGGCGTTCCAGGTCCACAGGGTGAACAGGGAGCGCCAGGACCACGTGGAGAATCGGGTGAAGGAATGAAATTTAATTCAAAACTGCAAGCGTTCGATGTGCAAGGAAAACGCATTATTAACGTTCCACATCCAATAGGACCGACAGACGCCGTAAACAGAGATTACGTTACGCAAGCCTTAAGAAACTTTTTAGATGTTGTAGAGAGATCGCAACGGCGTAAAATCAGAAGTGTACATGGACCGGAGGCGCTTCCATTGACGCCTGAAGAAGTGGTGGACGATCCAAAAATAGATCAAATAGCCAAAGATTTTTTGGACACGCTGATAAAAATTATTCATCGGCATCAACATTACAAGATGGGACCAGAATTGCAACCAATAGTCGGTCCTCAAGGACCTCCAGGCAAAGCAGGACCGAAAGGAGATAGGGGTTTTGGCTTCAAATTAGATAAAAAAGGTGATGGATATGATATGGAAAATAGAAGACTTACAAACGTAGGCGCACCATCGATTGGAAACGATGCAGTAATATTATCTTATTTAAACGATAGACTAAACAGTGGCAGCAATATGAAAACTGAACAGCCCACTAGTGGGGTTTCATATACTCTTAACATGGATGACATTTGAGATTAAAATAATATGATGATTACATATTAAAACATCATTTTTTCCTCAATATAGATGTAAAAAAAGATATAAAAGTGTGTGCAAAAACTATAAATATGTGTGAGAATGTTTGTAAAACGTCAGAAGGGAGCAGGACTGCTTGACGCAATCAGCGAGATCGGCGGTAAGATATGGAATCGTACCATCGACTTATTACCGGTAGAACTGCATATTCCTGGTTACCAGTACTGTGGACCCGGTACTAAATTACAGGAGCGGTTGAGACGAGGCGATCGAGGGATAAATAAATTGGATTCAGCGTGTAAGGAACACGACATCGCTTACTCAAAGTACACCGACAGCGGAAAACGGGCAGAAGCGGATCGGGTGTTGGCTGAACGAGCGTGGGAACGGGTAAAAGCGGGTGACGCAAGTGCAGCAGAGAAAGCGGCCGCGTGGACAGTGACAAACCTGATGAAGCTGAAAACTAAATTTGGGAGCGGATTACGACGACGACGACGACGACGTAGGAGTGGACGTGAACGGTCTCGCCGTGCAGCAGCAGAAGCAGCTACCACAGTAGTAGGACAAGGATTGTATTTAAAAAATTACAAAGGCCGCGGTGTGTATCTAAAAAATTACAAAGGGCGTGGGATGCAGTTGAGGAAAAAAAACCTCAATTCGTTGCCGTCGCGTCCGCTAAACGGTCAAGAACTTCTACAATATGCTGACCAGGTAACGTATTTTCGGGGCGTTTTCATGTTGAACAACCTGCCGACGCGGGTACGAAAAAATGAAAGCGGAATCGTGAATTTGGACAAAGAAAGTGGGCGTGGTACTCATTGGGTGTGTTATCGCAAACTCGCCGATCACGTCAACTATTATGACAGTTATGGTAACTTACGTCCGCCACCGGAGTTGATACGATATTGGAAAACGGGGTTCGGAAAACGCGGTTCGGTACTTCAATGTGATGTTTTTCCCCCCGTCGAACTTGGCAGCACCACCGACTGGGAAATCGGACTAATCAATCTATCCACTTACAACACAATCCCAAACGTGGAAAAAGATGTTAACAACACCTTTTTTTTGGCAATGCAGACGCCGGGCAACATCAACTGCCTGACGCAGAAGGTAAAGTTATAGTTTCCGACGAACCGATCAACAGGGGCAGGGCGACCACAATGTACTCGGACGTCAAACAGAAAATTCTAGATAAAGATAAGTCGAATGCTGGGGTGTCGATCGTGATACAACAAGGCGCGTACGAGCTGGAAGATTTAGAGAAATACATAAAAGAGACGTGTTTACGAGCTAACATTCCACTGGAATTTCATCTTAAAGCAAACAATAATACTCTACATACTGAAATTTACTCGTCACGTCCTATAGATTTCACACAACCAAACAATTTGTCTGCAATGTTAGGTTTTACAGAGCGGGTGTTGGAGCCAAACAAATGGCACGTATCAGAAAACGAAGTAAACATCATCAAGGTAAATATCATCAGGGTGTTGTGCAATATTGTGCAAGGATCTTACGATAACGGAAAAGAAACACATATTCTACATGAATTTCCCTTGGCCGTTGACCCTGGTTATAAACTGTTGGAGACGCCTACCAACGTTATATATTTACCGGTAAACGTTAAACGCCTTCAGTCTATTGTCATCCGCCTGGAGGACCAAGAAGGGAATCTGATAAACTTTGCAAACGAAGTAATCTCTTTGCGATTGCATTTAAGACGTACAAGAGATGGGTCTGGTTATTTTACCGCGAAAAACATATAAGTACAATGAACACACATGTTCAGTTGGCAGTCGTAAGTCGACCTTGAACAAGTTGAAACCTCATAACATACGGTTTTTAAAATCCATAGGTTTTCGTGTTTGAGGTGTCATGGAAGTGTTGATCGTTCAAGATAAACCGGTTTTCAATGATGTATTTACAAGTTGGGAGTACCACAGTCACACACCGTACGCGTCAACCACTTACAACAATAATGATGAGATAAGAATCCCTATTCAACAACAAGATGTATTCACATTGCCCAGCGAAAGCTTCCTCTACATTGAAGGTACGTTACTGGAAAAGGCAGACACAGTGAACGTTAACTATAAATTAGTGAATAACGCGATCGCTTTTCTTTTCGATGAAATCAGGTACGAAATTAGCGGTATAGAAGTGGATAGGGTAAAGAATCCTGGGATTACATCTACAATAAAAAATTATCTTACCTTAAATGCAAACGATAAGGCTCTTGCGAACGCAGGTTGGAACGAATCAAACGGTTCGATCTCTGTAGATAGCACGAGTGGAAAATTTTCATTTTGTTATCCGTTAAAATTTCTCTTACCCGTCTTTGACGATTACACCAAAATCACTTTACCCGTCAAGCAAGAACTGATACTTTTGCGTGCTCCGACCGATAAAGACGCTGTCCTGTTGCCAGATGCGAAAAAAGATTTCTTATTGACATTGAAAAAAGTTCATTGGAAAATACCTTACATTCGTGTGAATGACGTGACACGATTAAGTTTGTTGAAACTTGTTGAATCAGACAGACCAGTTCAGATATTCTTTCGGAGATGGGAATTACACGAATACCCATCTTTCCCACAGACAAACCATCATCTGTGGTCGGTTAAGACTTCTTCACACATGGAAACGGCTAGGTACGTGATTGTCGCCTTTCATACAAAAAAGAAAGCTAACCCAAACGCTAATCCTTCACAGTTCAACAGCGGCGGTGGTTCAGTCGCAGTCCGCAATGTTAAGTTATATTTGAACAGTGAGTATTTTCCATACGATAATGTGCACGGTGATATGAACTTGTTTTACGACGCCTATTCTCGGTTTAAATCGTCCTACTCGTGTGACACTGGTACAGGTGCTTTTTTAAATTTGTCAGAATTCAAGCAGAACGGTGCAGTATACGTTATTGACTGTTCTAAGCAAAATGAAACATTAAAAACGGGTGCCGTTGATTTAAGGTTGGAAATCGAAACGGAACAAACGGTACCCGCTGAAACGGTAGCTTACTGTTTGATCGTTTACGATGCCGTGGTGGAATACAAACCGTTGACTGGCACGGTACGTAAACTTTTGTAATGAGTGTACCAACCTATATATATATAAATTGTATCTACATACTAGAAAACACTTTAGTTTTATCTCGGCAGTATGGGCTCACGGTATTCTCTGTCGCAGGACGCTGAGGACACGGAAACACTGTTGCCAGGACGGACAACACCATCAATAAACGGTATGTATTACATATTTTTACCGCTAACATACACGTTAAACAATAAATTTGATAAACATGTAAGCGTCGGGCTGGTTTGTTCCAATCAAAACTTTAATACCGCGGTCGTATTCACAGCCCCTCGCAAACGTGTGGTCTTGTCGTACCACTTGTGGAAATTAATGGTGAATAATCGGGATCACATACAACTAGCGTTGGACAAGAGCACAAAAATTACATGTCACTTAAAAGCCATCACAGATGACAACTCACATTCCGTGGTGGAGGTGAAACAAATTTTTGAAAAATGGTACGTTCAGGTTGTCGATAATAAAAACAATAAAATTTCTTTGACAACCTCCGAGTGGTTTTGGTTTGATAAACATATACCAAGCCTGACTAAACATGTACGTGACATATGGTATGACGAATCAAAGATTGTAGAGGGGATAACTAAGGTAAAAACGTCACATGTTGCGTGGTGGACAGACAGGTTGCAAGATGAGTATGCTGCGTATAAAACAATTATAAAATCGCAAGAGGAGACAGTGGACTAGTGACTAGTGAGATGTACGATTCGGTAGTTGACGATTTAACGCTTTTTGTCGGCGGTGTAGCGGTTCCGTTTTCGGCCACCTGCAAATTAAAACACAGCTACTTGATGATTGCCGATTTTACTTTCCATCATTTTTCACAACCGGATGACGTTAAAATTGAAATTAAATTTAAAAATAAATCCAAAACGTATATCTGTGAATTTGAATGTAATGACTTGAAAAAAATATCCCATGTCGGTTCGGGAAAAATATGTTTTGTAGGTTTCACACGTGATCAATATGATGGTAAAATACAAAAGTTTATGTTGGACGACCATGTGTGCAATAAACGTTCGTCGACGGTAGCACAAGACGAGAAATTGATTCTGTCACTGTCCGTGTTCGATACAATAGATAGACGAGTCGCCTTTGATACGGTAGACGGACCAAGTACCACTCGCACTGATTCATGTAATCGAACGCTAGTCGGTTTTGAGGGGTGGGAAAAATCAACAGAGTCGTACGGTTTATGTACAAGATACGTAAAAGATCATCTTATTTTGTCTGTGTATATATTATTCTATATTGGCAATACTGGTTATTATGTGACACTGTAAATAAATTGAAAGAACAGTTAGTTTCTCAATCAGTGTGGTAAAATGTCTCATTCAAGTTGCATATGTGAATTTCAAGCTTTCTACGATAACAGCAATGACTTTGTGCTTAAAGAATTTGTTGTTTTAGATTTAAACACACGTTCTTTTGTTCATTTACACTTTAAGCCACCATTCGATCGAGGTGAGTTGAATTGTATTTACAGAAAAACTGCACACTGGTTAGAATCACGTTTTCACGGTTTAATTTGGGAAGAAGGTGATATTCCATACAGTTTGACAACAGTCAAAAATATTCTCAATCAGTATAAATTTATTTACACAAAAGGACGTGAAAAACAAGTTTATTTAAAGTCATTAGTTGATGGGGTTGTTATTAATTTGGATGAGTGTAAACATTTAATACCAAGGTTAACAAACGAAAATAAAGTTCATTGTCCTGTCACCACGGGTACACACAAGACCGATGGTAGAATGAGATGTTCTCTTTCAAAGTGTATTCATCTCGCAAAATGGTTAACTTGCGATTACAGAAGGGAAAGTGACAGATTGTCAATCTTTGCGGAACATACGGAAAACGTACGTGAAATAGCAAAATGTGGTTTTTATTTTGACAAAAATTCTGACTCTGTTTGTTGTATGTCGTGTAAAATGCACTTTCAACATATAGACAGTGTACTAGCAGATCATGTAAAAGATTCACCGTCTTGTAACTTGTTGATTAGCTATATCAATAACGTACCAATGACTCTGGAACATATTGTTCCGAGGAGGGAACACTTGACATCTTTGATGTGATTGTTGAGGCTCTGTCGACTTAACTTCTCGTTTTGAGAAAAAATAAAAACATTTTTTTCTCTGACGTCATCCTCGTGATTGATGTTGAATGAAAGGGGCTCTGGAGGTCTAAAAACCACCGTTGATTAGTGTCACGGGCACTCTCTGTGTGTTACGGACGATCTCCGATCACCAACTGAAAAAAGTATACAGGGCGCTGATGGCTTAAACTCCACCGCTGACAAAGATCACGGCAATCCTCTTGCAAGATTGAACATGTGTTTGTGTGAATGAGGTCTTAGATGTATGCGTTCCCTTTTGAAATTGTAGTGAAACTAAGCTTTTTTTTATCAAGATCATTAATACGTCAAGAATTTTGAAAAAATTAAAAAACACATTTATTGCTTCATTGTTTTCCTTCATGTGTGTGTGGACATTTTCCTTAGTTTAATTTTTTTAATCAACTCTTGGTATTTGAATGTGAGTGTTTATCTGAATTGTATCAACAAAGATATTTATAAAAATGTAAACACTTTAGTTAATGCAAAAAAAAATTTTTTTAAATGCGGTTGTAGGCCTACGTTACGTTTTTTTGTGACCTCAGTTGCATAAAAGACAGCTGTGGGGGAGGGTCCGCTTGTTAAATAGAAAAAACCCAACGCGCCTTTGTCATAACCACATACGGTGGTGGGGAAAAATGATGGTATATAAGCGGTGAGAACTCGGTGAGCGGTTCCATTCACTGTTAAACTCAAACTATGAACGCTGACGAAGAACCTTACCAATCCGGCTAATACGTCGAACATTGTCAGAAATATCACAGTGAATATTGTGATGGGCGTCGACACTGGGTGATGTGTGTCAGTCCAGGACCGTGGGAACGATCTCAAGATATCAGCACAGAATGCTGGCTTCTAGAAAAGTGTAAATTGAACAAAAGGCAGGAGCATCAGGCTGAACATCATATAGATACGTGTGACGGTATTGTTCATTGTTATAATATATGCACAGCAAAAGATGGAGAACATTGTTTAGAAGATGTTGTGAAAGTCTTTTGCGAAGCGAATTGCGATGTAGCGAGACGGTTAAAGGAAAACGAGGTTTGATTTGATCCGGTGTAAGAGCGATGGTACACGCGTACGATACAACACAGTTTACACAGAACAACACTAAATACACTTACAGACAAACAAAAACACCTTAAACACCTAGGCTAAATACAAATTTATAAATAGAAATTTTTAAAAAAAATTTGTTTCTAAATTTGTAGTTCAGCCTATACGATGGTCCAAAGGCTCTAGACACGTTGCTTTATTCGATTCAGCACTATGATTCGGACAAAGGAATGTGTTTTAAACTTGTGATGGAGGTGTGTTAATACAGAAGTAAATCGTATCTTGATATGACCGCTTTTGAACTTTCCAAGTCTAAGACATTTAGATTTCGAATGCAAACAAGAGTGTTGGTAGGCGTCAGTACCATATTTTATGTTTAAAGTAAATTATATAGAATAATTCATTGCCGATGAAGTAATAAACTGATTGTGTAATATTATTTTCTCTGGGACGTACAATATTTATTGCTTTCATGAGAAACAACTTTTATAAATACACAAGATACAAGAGAGGTACATTTTTACGATGACAGTGGGAATGTTTTACAACCGAAGGAAATTGTATGACCGCTTCTGACCTTATCAAGCTGCTAGGCGTCAGTACCATATTTTATGTTTAAAGTAAATTATATAGAATAATTCATTGCCGATGAAGTAATAAACTGATTGTGTAATATTATTTTCTCTGGGACGTACAATATTTAGCCCCCAGGGGGCACCCATTCTTATATATATGAATGCTCGTCCATGCATATATATGTGGGTGTTCGGGTGTGGCAACCCCGGGACCCCAGCTAAGAGCTAACCTTATTTCAAAACTATACACAGGTTGCTCTTACACTACACACAACAATAATACTACATCACACACACCACACTTTCTTTCAACACACACATTTAAATACCCTACACACAACACATACACAAAGTTTTCTTACACACATTTATAATGCTGGCGAGGATGGGATGCGGGCTGGTCGTGCGTAACCCTTTCCGGATTGGAAGGTCTGGACTGTGGTTGTGCTGCTGTGAGCTTGCTCTGCCGAGGCTTTGCGCCATCCTTTAGCCCTTCCAGTCGCTTCGGTACTGTGGCAAGAAGTGGACCATGGGTAGGAGTGTCGGAGCTCTTACTGCTGCGTGCGAGCCTCTGGGACGTCGGTATCAGTGGGTCAGGCAGTACCTGACTCCCCGGCCCGGATGAAATATGTGGGAGATGGCTGCCGGGAGTACTCGGCCGGGTCCTTCTTTTTACTAGGGACCTGCGGCGTGCACGGGTCATCTCTCCGCCCGCACCTTGCTTTCACGATGACTGGAAAAGCACTTAAGATAATGTTACACAAACAATCTTCCCCCGGTATGAAAAGACTATGGTCTAGCTTGTCGGACGATAGTGATAACAGTGGTGATAACACAGACAAATTTTTTGTTGTTCGTTGTGTTGCAGAAGAAGGGTCGCTGTCAAAAGTTTCCCCCTTCATTATTAACAGGTCTGTTCAGTCGGTTTGTGGCTCGCCACACTCTATTAAGAAATTAAGGAATGGTACTTTGTTAATTGAAACAACGTCTGCGAAGCAAAGTAGCAGCGTTGTTAAAATTACTCAAATCGGAAGTACTGCAGTTACCGTTGAACCGCATAGGTCCCTCAACTCATCTCGAGGAGTAGTTTACTCTCGAGATATACAAGATATGTCTGAGGCTGAGTTATTGGAGGAGCTTACCTCCCAGAGAGTGACGCAAGTCAAAAGAGTTATGCGTCGGGAAAATGGAATTGATGTCGGTACACCGACACTTATCATAACATTTTCCACCCCTCAACCTCCGGATCGTCTTAAGTTGGGTTACTTGTCTGTTCGAGTGAGACCGTATGTCCCAAACCCTCTGCGCTGTTTTCAGTGCCAGGAATACGGACATACGAAAACAAACTGCAAGAAACCTGCGATATGCGCAAAGTGCAGTTCACCTGACCACTTAGACAGCGAATGCACTTCTGAAACAGAACTGTGTGCAAACTGTAAAGGAAGTCATTCAGCAAGGTCTCGGGAATGCCCCAAGTATAAAGAAGAACGGGAAATTCAGAAAATTTCGTCTGAACAGAAGCTTTCTTTTCCGGCTGCCCGGAGCGAGTACAGAAAACGAAATAGCATTCGAAATGCAGTCCAGCCTGACATTTCGTTTGCAGCTGCAACTAGTGTCCAGTCTCGTGTGTCTGGTGAGTGCTCGTCATGCGTTGAGTTGAAGAGTGTTGTTGAGAACCTAACTAAACAGGTTGCTTCCCTGACGTCTGCACTGAAAGCTTTATTAAGCACCAAACAGAGTGAAATTGGTTTAAAGAGTTCAGTGCCTCAAGTTGGTAACCTTTCTGCGACGCAGAATACAAAAGTTCAGCTGTCAAATAAGGCAGTCGCCTCTACCTCAAAGGGGAAACCCCTTTCATTGCCCAAGACGCTTCCAGTGGATGCGTCTAAATTTCTAAAATCTCCTTCGTCTGGGTCCAAGATCCACGATATGATAGGAGATCCATCGGCCCTTGATAAGGGCTTTATACAAGTTAAAGGAAAGAAAGGGAAGGAGAAAATTGTGTTTGACACATAAGTCCTTTTCTTTCTGAAATACCCTTTAATAATATTATTCAATGGAATGTTCGCGGGATCCGGTCTAGGTATGAAGACATAAAGTTATTGATCCGGGAAAAGTGTCCGATTGCGCTGTGCCTGCAAGAGACGATGTTACAGCCTGATGTCTCAATCTCCGTTCGTGGATACGAGATGTTTAGGAAAGATTCCCTGCGTGGTGGCCCTGGTGGTGGGGTCGCTATATTACTTCACCAGTCAATGCAGGGGGTAAGTCTGGATATTCAGACGGATCTTCAGGCCGTAGCAATCAGGATAACTGTCCCGGTGTCGGTTTGCGTGTGTACTGTTTATTTACCACCTAACAATGAAGTTTCATACCTTGCCATGAGAGAATTACTGGAACAGTTACCAGCTCCATATATCGTCCTAGGAGATTTCAATGGTCACCATTATTCTTGGGGCTCCTCACTGTGCAATGGTAGAGGTCACATGGTGGAGAGGGTCCGGAGTGATTTAGACTTATGTCTATTGAACGATGGATCTGAAACATTCATGTCATCCTCAACAGGATCCTGGTCGTGCTTGGACCTTACTTTCTGTAGCCCGTCCCTTGTACCACGGTTGTTGTGGAGAGTACTGCCAGACCTGTACGGAAGTGATCATCGACCGGTGGTGGTCGAGTTTTTTGACTATCAGTCTGTCGATGACCTTCCAAAACGATGGATAGAGAAGCTTGCACGGTGGAATGAGTTTTCAAGTTTGATGGAATCTGAATATGAAGATGATGATGATGCACGAAGCCTGTTGTCTTCCTTTGTGGAGAGGATGTCTGCAGCAGCTGCCCAGAGCATTCCTAAAACATCAGGTAAAGCGCGGCGGCCGCCGGTGCCTTGGTGGAATAATCGGTGTAAGGAGGCTCTTCAGGACCGCCGTAGGGCCCTGCGAATTTTTAGTCGCAGACCTACGGATGCTAACCTGGAAGCTTACCGAAGAGCTCGGGCCTGCTGTAGGCGTATCTTTCTGGAGAGTAAGAGAGAGTCGTGGAGCCGTTATGTTGCAGATATTAATAGGAGTACCCCTGTGACAACGGTGTGGAGAAAACTGCGGTCCGTTTGTGGAAGGATGTCTCCGCACCGAATTGTAGGGTTGCAAACTGACGGTTCCGTGATTACGTCACCAATCGACATTGCGAATGCAATTGGTTCTTCGTTAAGATCAGCGTCTCTCACGTCTTCATATTCAATTCAATTTCAAAATCATAAGGAAACCATTGAATCTCTTCCTTTTCATATAGCGGACACAAATGATCCTCTGAACATTCCTTTTTCAATGCCTGAACTAAGAAAAGCGCTCAAAGTTTCTCGAAATACCTCGCCTGGAGGAGATGAAATTACACTTTCGATGATAGCGCATTTACCAGACTCCGGGTTAAGGCAACTCCTACATATTTTTAATAAAATATACGCTTCTAGAAAGCTTCCAGAATCTTGGAAAGAAGCAATTGTTGTCCCGATCCTCAAACCTGGCAAAGGTAAAATGTTGGCCTCCAGCTATCGCCCCATCTCTCTGACAAGTGTTGTATGTAAGGTGATGGAAAGAATGGTGAATAGTCGTCTCATGTGGTATCTGGAAAAGAATGACTTCCTCGCTCCTGAACAGAGCGGTTTTCGGAGAGGGAGGTCTTCGACAGACCACTTGGTGGCCCTTGAGACGGCTATCTGCAATGCGTTTGCATTGCGGCAGCGCCTCGTTGCCGTATTCTTTGATTTGAAAAAAGCATATGATACGGCTTGGCGACGAGGTATTCTTAATACCTTGCGGGAGTGGGGCATCGCTGGGAACATGTTGGCCTTCATTAAAGACTTTCTGGATGACCGATCATTTCGTGTAAGGGTTGGTCAGAGTTTGTCAAACAGGTTTGATTTGGAAAATGGTATACCGCAGGGGAGTGTAATTAGTTGTACCCTATTTGCGGTTGCCATTAACAATATTGTGAAAAGTTGCGTATACCCTGTTAAATGTTCGTTGTTTGTAGATGATTTTGCAATATATGTTGCATCTAGAAATGTTGTTTCAGCTGAACGAGCCCTACAGCTTACTATATACCGTCTTGAGGAATGGTCACGGCAGACTGGCTTTAGTTTTTCTCCTGAGAAGACTAAATGCATTCAGTTTTGCCGAATACGGACTGATAATGTTCCAAGACTGTATTTAATGGGTCAGCATATCGAAGTTAGCACTGAAATCAGGTTTCTAGGTGTTATATTCGACAAAAGACTTACATGGGTTCCGCATATAAAAGACCTACGGGCTAGGTGCTTAAAGGTGGTTGATATTCTGCGTGTTCTTACAGGTACATGTTGGGGAGCTGATAGATCATGTATGATAAGGTTCTACAAGGCTCTAGTGCGATCACGTATAGATTATGGCGCTGTAGCGTACTCATCTGCTACTCCCACTTCGCTGAGAATGCTTGACTCGATCCACAATTCATGTTTACGATTGTCTACAGGTGCTTTTCGTTCTAGCCCTGTTGTCAGCATCTTAGTTGAAAGTGGAGAAATGTCGTTACACAGACGTCGCCAGCAGCTTATATTGACGTACTTTGCCAAGTTGAAAGCTAGACCTTATCATTTTTTGCATGACATCATTCTCAACAACCCTTGTCATGATTTGCATCTGATGAATGCCCGATTGCCTTCACCATTCGGTGTAAGAGCGTTGGGGATATGCAACAACCTCGGTATTGCGATTCCTCGTGTGTACCCATGTAATTCATGTCTCTTTCCACCCTGGACCATCGCTCAGTTACACATTAACTTTGAAATGTGTAAATACTCAAAGGCAGACACAAGTTCTGTGGTATTTAATAGCATTTTCAGTGAGTTAGTTGAAGCTATTAAACCATCTACGGTTGTATACACTGATGGATCAAAGTCGGATGTTGGAGTTGGTTGCTCGTTTGTTGCCAATGGGAGAACCTATTTGTTTGGATTACCTGCGGGAACCAGTATTTACACGGCTGAACTTTATGCTATCAGCAAAGCTCTTTCTGTAGTCTGTGTGCGTGGGCGTCGGGTGTTGGTGTGCACTGATTCGCTCAGTGCCCTGCAGTCAATTAGTGATATATATTCACGTCACCCACTAGTTGCAGATGTCCACGGCACCGTGAAGCAGCTTAACGATAGAGGAGTAAGCGTTGTTTTCTGCTGGGTTCCGGGTCATGCTGGAATCTCGGGAAATGAGGCTGCTGATTTGGCCGCTAAGGAGGCGGCACGCCAACCGGCCTTCACGCAATATCTGACTGTGTCAGATTTCGTGGGCCTGGTGAAGCGTGTCATCACTGATTCCTGGCAGGTAGAATGGACTGGCTCTCATGGCAACAAGCTTCGTGAAATAAAAGATAATGTTAAGCCCTGGGATACGTCACTGAGGAAGAACAGAAGGGAAGAAGTTGTCATCGCGCGACTTAGAATTGGGCACACCAGATTAACTCATGGGTATCTCATGACGTCTGGTGATGCTCCAATTTGTGGCAGATGCGATTGTCCTTTGACAGTCAAGCATGTTTTAATTGATTGCGTCTGCTACGCAGCTCTGCGTCGGCGATTCAAGATTCCCTCTGAATTAAGGTGTATACTCGGTGATGAAAGCCCTATTTTGGACGTGGCTTTAAAATTTTTACGATCCATTAGTGTGTACAACAGTGTCTGACAGTCTGGGGTGTTTCAATGTTTTATATGTGTAAATAGTTTTTATTCCATAGTATATATTCTTATTTTAGTTGTAAGTTGTATATATATGTCTGTGTTTTTATTATGAGGCCCCTTTACAGCCTTTTGCGACGTCCTATGTCTGTGATATTTTTTATTTTTAATGTAATTTTTAATTTTTTTTTGGTTGTGATACTAGTTTTTAAGATTTTAATTATATAAGTGTCAATGTTATTATTGTCATTTATTCTGACTGTGATATTAGGTTTACGTTTATGTGTATATGTTTTTTGTGTTTTTTAGCGTTTTTTATTTAATTTGTCTGTGATATTAGATTATAAGATTTTAAGTATTATATATATATATAAAAGGCGTTCTGCACTCGGGCTTTTTTACACCCTTGTGTAGAACAGCAGGCGATGATAACCTCGCTAAGGTTTTTCGCCTTAAAAAAAAAAAAAAAAAAAAAAAAAAAAAAAAAAAAAAAAAAAAAAAACAATATTTATTGCTTTCATGAGAAACAACTTTTATAAATACACAAGATACAAGAGAGGTACATTTTACAATGACAGTGGGAATGTTTTACAACCGAAGGAAATTGTATGACCGCTTCTGACCTTATCAAGCTGCTAGGCGTCAGTACCATATTTTATGTTTAAAGTAAATTATATAGAATAATTCATTGCCGATGAAGTAATAAACTGATTGTGTAATATTATTTTCTCTGGGACGTCCAATGTTTATTGCTTTCATAAGAAACAACTTTTATAAATACACAAGATACAAGAGAGGTACATTTTTACGATGACAGTGGGAATGTTTTACAACCGAAGGAAATTGTATGACCGCTTCTGACCTTATCAAGCTGCTAGGCGTCAGTACCATATTTTATGTTTAAAGTAAATTTGGTAGTGCCGATGCGAGCGTGGTGCGGTGCGTTTGTCCCCGTGCGGAGACAAAAAACGAAAACAAACGAAGGATCCCGCGGGACCCTCCTCCAGAGCAGTGGACTGTATGCGATGCGCTTGATGTTGCGCGTCTTGTGCCCTATTTATTTGGTTGACATACCCGGAACGCGATGTGAAGAAAAATACAAAATTAAGCAGCCTCTTACCTCCTTTTCCAGGATGAATCGAACTCGTGATGAGTGGGGGGTAAAAGGGGATAGATAGGAATAAGGGATAGGTATACCCACTATACTGGTGTCTTCTTCCAAAGAGCGATTTCTTCATATGAATTTCCGGTTGTAAGCCGTTTTCCGGGTGTGCGTATAGGCGTGCGGTTCATAAAGCGTGGCGGCGCACTACAATAAAAGTTGCGGACCGACTGTCTCCGGCGCGTACTGGCGAGCGAGTGTGTCGTCAACTGCTACGACATAAACGACAGCGGCGCCCTCAACCTTTCAACTACAAATTCAAATTGTGGCGCAACCATTTCCCCCCGCCCTGAAAAGATCATTTTCAGCCAACATAAAAACATAAAATAAATGCGGAACATGAAAAACAAAAGAAAACAAAAACAAATTTCTTGGCGATATGCAACTTGCACAAAGTTATTTACACTATATACAATTTTTTTTTTTACAAGAAGTATTATTGCTGTGGCAAAGGACAAAGCTTTGTCACAGGACGTTTAAAAGAACCGCTACTAGAACGAACTAGAGCGACTCTAGCGATATTGTCAGATCCAGGGTAAAGTTCTTCGATTATTCCAATTGGCCAGCGAAATGGTGGTAAATTGTCTTTATTTATAAGAACGACAGTACCCACATGGACGGGTTTCGAAGGCGTATTCCATTTTTCCCTGGTCTGAAGAGTATGCAAGTATTCCAATCGCCAGCGTTTCCAAAAATCTTGCACAAGTTTGTCAATTAATTGATAGCGAGTTAGCCTATTTACAGGAATAGAAGTTGTATCTATGGCAGGAATATTCGTAAGCGGTTGTTGCAGCAAAAAATGAGCAGGCGTAAGCGGTGCAAGATTGTTTGGATCCGAGCTAAGAGCGCAGAGAGGACGTGAATTGAGAAGAGCCTCTATTTGCGTGAGTACTGTTGACATCTCTTCAAATGTTAAAATTTGATTGCCAATTACTTTAAATAAATGTGATTTAACAGATCTTATGTTGGATTCCCAAAGGCCACCAAAATGTGGCGCAGACGGAGGATTAAATTTCCATTCTATTTTTCTGCTAGTCAGTTCGTTGTTTAATTTTGACTTGTATACTTCGGAGTCCAAAAGGTCATATATTTCGTTCAATTGGGACTTTGCACCAATAAAATTTGTCCCGCAATCCGAGTACAATGTATGTATGGGACCTCTTCTTGCAAGAAACCTCTTTAATGCACACATGAAGGCGTTCGTAGACAAGTCAGAAACCAGTTCAAGATGTATTGCTTTAACGGATAAACAAATGAAAATACAAATATATGATTTTTGAGTACGCACTCCTCTATTTTTTGACATCGTAGTATAAATGGGTCCAGCAAAATCAGTTCCAGTATGTAAGAATGGTTTAGATTCTGTAATGCGTGGCGTAGGCAGGTTTCCCATAAGTGGAAATGTATTCTTAGGTCGATATTTAAAACAAAAATTGCAATTTTGTAGGCGATGGCGGACTACTCCTCTACCTCCAACAATCCAATATTTCTGCGAAGCAAAGTAGCAGCGTTGTTAAAATTACACAAATTGGAAGTACTACAGTCACTGTAGAACCGCACAGATCCCTCAACTCATCTCGAGGAGTGGTGTACTCTCGAGATATACAAGATATGTCTGAGGCTGAGTTATTGGAGGAGCTTACCTCCCAGAGAGTGACGCAAGTCAAAAGAGTTATGCGTCGGGAAAATGGAATTGATGTCGGTACCCCGACACTTATCATAACATTTTCCACCCCTCAACCTCCGGATCGCCTTAAGTTGGGTTACTTGTCTGTTCGAGTGAGGCCGTATGTCCCAAACCCTCTGCGCTGTTTTCAGTGCCAGGAATACGGACATACGAAAACAAACTGCAAGAAACCTGTGATATGCGCAAAGTGCAGTTCACCTGACCACTTAGATAGCGAATGCACTTCTGAAAAAGAACTATGTGCAAACTGTAAAGGAAGTCATTCAGCAAGGTCTCGGGAATGCCCCAAGTATAAAGAAGAACAGGAAATTCAGAAAATTTCGTCTGAACAGAAG
This sequence comes from Catonia carolina, assembly GCA_035578175.1. Classification (NCBI taxonomy): domain Eukaryota; kingdom Metazoa; phylum Arthropoda; class Insecta; order Hemiptera; family Achilidae; genus Catonia; species Catonia carolina. The sequence continues at coordinate 121,751,421 of JAQMRL010000001.1, read as the reverse complement.
CTTTCCTTTCCCGCTGCCCGGAGTGAGTACAGAAAACTAAATAGCATTCGAAATGCAGTCCAGCCTGACATTTCGTTTGCAGCTGCAACCAGTGTTCAGTCTCGTGTGTCTGGTGAGTGCTCGTCATGCGTTGAGTTGAAGAGTGTTGTTGAGAACCTCACTAAACAGGTTGCTTCCCTAACTTCTGCACTTAAAGCGTTATTAAGCACCAAGCAAACAGAAATTGGTTCAAAGAGCTCAGTGTCTCAAGTGTGTAACCTTTCTGCGACGCAGAGTACAAAAGCTCAGCTGTCAAGTAAGACAGCCTCTACCTCAAAGGGAAAACCCCTTTCAGTATCCAAGACGCTTCCAGCGGAAGCGTCTAAATTTCTAAAATCTCCTCCGTCTGGGTCCAAGATCCACGATATGATAGGAGATTCATCGGCCCTAGAAAAGGGCTTTATACAAGTAAAAGGGAAAAAAGGGAAGGAGAAAATTGTGTTTGAAACGTAACTCCTCCGTTGCGAAATACCCTTTAATAGTTTAATTCAATGGAATGTTCGCGGGATCCGGTCTAGGTATGAAGATATAAAGATATTGATCCGGGATAAGTGTCCGTTTGCGCTTTGCCTGCAAGAGACGATGTTACAACCTGATATCCGATTATCCTTTCGTGGATACGAAATGTTTAGGAAAGATTCCCTGCATGGTGGCCCTGGTGATGGGGTTGCAATATTACTTCACCAGTCAATGCAAGGGATAAGTCTGGATATCCAAACGGATATTCAGGCTGTAGCAATCAGGATAACTGTCCCGGTGTCGGTTTGCGTGTGTAATGTTTATTTACCACCAAACACAGACATTTCATACCTAGCCATGAGAGAATTGCTGGAACAGTTACCAGCTCCATATATCATCTTAGGAGATTTCAATGGTCACCATTATTCTTGGGGCTCCTCACTGTGCAATGGTAGAGGTCACATGGTGGAGAGGGTCCGGAGTGATTTAGACTTATGTCTATTGAACGATGGATCTGAAACATTCATGTCATCCTCAACAGGATCCTGGTCGTGCTTGGACCTTACTTTCTGTAGCCCGTCCATTGTTCCAAGGTTGATGTGGAGAGTACTGCCAGACCTGTACGGAAGTGATCACCGACCGGTGGTGGTCGAATTTTTTGACTACCAGCCTGTCGATGACCTTCCGAAACGATGGATTGAAAAGCTTGCACGGTGGGATGAGTTTTCAAGTTTAATGGAATCTGAATATGAAGATGATGATGATGCACGAAAGCTGTTGTCTTCCTTTGTAGAGAGGATGTCTGCAGCAGCTGCTCAGAGCATTCCTAAAACATCGGGAAAAGCACGGCGTCCGCCGGTACCTTGGTGGAATGATCGTTGTAAGGAGGCTCTTCGGGACCGCCGTAGGGCCCTGCGCATTTTTAGTCGCAGACCTACGGATGCAAACCTGGAAGCGTACCGAAGAGCTCGGGCCTGCCGTAGGCGTGTCTTTCTTGAGAGTAAGAGGGAGTCGTGGAGCCGTTACGTTGGAGATATTAGCAGGAGTACCCCTGTGACAACGGTGTGGAGAAAACTGCGTTCGGTATGTGGAAGGACGTCTCCACATCGAATCGCAGGGTTGCAAGCTGACGGTTCTGTGATCACATCACAGTCCGACATCGCTAACGTGATTGGTTCCTTCTTTAAATCAGCTTCCCTCACGTCTTCATATTCAGTACAGTTTCAAAATTATAAGAAAACCATTGAATCTCTTCCTTTCTTTATAGCGGACTCGAATGATCCTCTAAACATTCCTTTTTCATTGCCTGAGCTTAGAAAAGCGCTCAAAGTATCTCGAAATACCTCACCTGGAGGAGATGAAATTACACTTTCGATGATAGCGCATTTACCGGATTCTGGGTTAAGGCAACTCCTACATGTTTTTAATAAAATATACGCTTCTAGAAAGCTTCCAAAAACTTGGAAAGAAGCAATTGTTGTTCCGATCCTCAAACCTGGTAAAGATAAAACATTGGCCTCCAACTACCGTCCCATTTCCTTGACAAGTGTTGTTTGTAAGGTCATGGAAAGAATGGTGAACAGTCGTCTCATGTGGTATCTGGAAAAGAATAACTTCCTCGCTCCTGAACAGAGCGGTTTTCGGAGAGGGAGGTCTTCGACAGACCACTTGGTGGCCCTTGAGACGGCTGTCTGCAATGCGTTTGCATTGCGGCAGCGCCTCGTTGCCGTATTCTTTGATTTGAAAAAAGCATATGATACAGCTTGGCGACGAGGTATCCTCAATACCTTGCGGGATTGGGGCATCGCTGGAAACATGTTGGCCTTCATCAAGGACTTTCTAGATGAACGATCGTTCCGTGTAAGGGTTGGTCAGTGTCTGTCCGACAGGTTTGACTTGGAAAATGGTATACCGCAAGGAAGTGTAATTAGTTGTACCCTATTTGCGGTTGCCATAAACAATATTGTGAAAAGTTGCGTATACCCTGTTAAATGTTCGTTGTTTGTTGATGATTTTGCAATATATGTTGCATCTAGAAATGTTGTCTCAGCTGAACGAGCTCTACAGCTAACTATATACCGTCTTGAAGAATGGTCACGGCAGACTGGCTTTAGTTTTTCTCCTGAGAAGACTAAATGCACTCAGTTTTGCCGAATACGGACTGATAATGTTCCAAGACTGTATTTAATGGGTCAGTATATCGAAGTTAGCACTGAAATCAGGTTCTTAGGTGTTGTATTCGACAAGAGACTTACATGGGTTCCGCATATTAAAGACCTACGGGCTAGGTGCTTAAAGGTGGTTGATATTCTGCGTGTTCTTACAGGTACAGGTTGGGGTGCTGATAGATCATGTATGATAAGGTTCTACAAGGCTCTAGTGCGATCACGTATAGATTATGGCGCTGTAGCGTACTCATCTGCTACTCCCACTTCGCTGAGAATGCTTGACACGATCCACAATTCATGTTTACGATTGTCTACAGGTGCTTTTCGTTCTAGCCCTGTTGGCAGCATCTTAGTTGAAAGTGGAGAAATGTCGTTACACAGACGTCGCCAGCAGCTTATATTGACGTACTTTGCCAAGTTGAAAGCTAGACCTTATCATTTTTTGCATGACATCATTCTCAACAACCCGTGTCATGATTTGCATCTGATGAACGCCCGACAACCTTCACCATTCGGTGTAAGAGCGTTGGAGATATGCAACAACCTTGATATTGCGATTCCTCGTGTCTACCCATGTAATTCTTGTCTATTTCCACCCTGGACCATCGCTCAGTTACACTTTAACTTTGAGATGAGTAAATACTCAAAGGCAGGCACAAGCTCTGTGGTGTTTAATAGCATTTTCAGTGAGTTAGTTGAAGCTATTAAACCATCTACGGTTGTATACACTGATGGATCAAAGTCGGATGTTGGAGTTGGTTGCTCGTTTGTTGCTAATGGGAGAACCTATTTGTTTGGATTACCTGCGGGAACTAGTATTTACACGGCTGAACTTTATGCTATCAGCAAAGCTCTTTCTGTAGTCTGTGTGCGTGGGCGTCGGGTGTTGGTGTGCACTGATTCGCTCAGTGCTCTCCAGTCGATTAGTGATGTGTATTCACGCCACCCGCTAGTTGTGGACGTCCTCGGCACTGTGAAGGAGCTGAATGATAGAGGAGTAAGCGTTGTTTTCTGCTGGGTTCCGGGTCATGCTGGAATCCCGGGAAATGAGGCTGCTGATTTGGCCGCTAAGGAGGCGGCTCGTCAACCGGCTTTCACGCGATATCTGACTATGTCTGATTTTGTGAGTCTGGTGAAGCGGGTCATCACGGATTCCTGGCAGGTAGAATGGACTGGCTCTCATGGCAACAAACTACGAGAAATAAAACCTATTGTTAAGCCTTGGCCTACGTCACTAAGGAAGAACAGAAGAGAAGAGGTTGTCATCGCGCGACTTAGAATTGGGCACACCAGATTTACCCATGGGTATCTCATGACGTCTGGTGATGCTCCAGTTTGTGGCAGGTGCGATTGTCCTTTGACAGTCAAACATGTATTGGTTGATTGCGTCTGCTACGCAGCTCTGCGTCGACGATTCAAGATTCCCTCTGACATAAGGAATATACTCGGTGACGAAACCCCTATTTTGGACACGGCTTTGAAATTTTTAAGATCCATCAGTGTATACAACAGTGTCTAATGTCCTATTAGTTTTACCCTAATGTTTACATTCAAATGTCTGTGTTTTTATTATATGGCCCCTTTACAGCCTTTTGTGATCTTTTATGTCTGTGATATTTTTCTTTTTTTTTATGTAATTTTTTACTTTTTTGGTTGTGATACTAGTTCTTAAGATTTTAATTACATAAGTGTCAATGTCATTTTTGTGTTTTCTTTTTTAACTGTGATATTAAGTTTAAGTTTATGTGTGTATGTTTTTTGTGTTTTTAGCGTTTTTTTTTTAGCCTGTCTGTGATACTAGATTATAAGATTTTAGATATTTCATATATATATAAAAAAATGGCGTTCTACACTCGGGCTTTTTACACCCTTGTGTAGAACAACAGGCGATGATAACCTCGCCGAGGTTTTTCGCCTTTAAAAAAAAAAAAAAAAAAAAAAAAAAAAAATCTACCGTTGCAACAGCGATGACGGTGCGTCGTTCTTCTGGGCATTCTTCTCCAGCGTTGTTCCACTCGGCGGTAGGCCAAATCAGCGGGTCTTGGTGAAGCCAAGAAGATCCAGCGAACCATAGCGGATGACTTATCAATCCCTTGGGTAATAATCCGCGTGACAAACAATCAGCTGGGTTTTCAGAACTTCTGATATGTCTCCAGTTAGATGCAGGAATTTTGTCTTGAATTACGGCGACTCTGTTGGCGACGAAGGTCTTCCAGCGTGCCGAAGGCGATGAAATCCACTGAAGGACGACGGTGGAGTCAGTGAAGGCGAATATCCTTTGAAATTTAAATCTAGTGGAGTACGTTCGACCAACAAAGTGAACGAGCCGTGCGAGAAGAACAGCAGCGCATAACTCCAAGCGAGGTATGGACAAAGCTTTCTGCGGAGCGACACGAGACTTAGCGCAAAGTAAAGAGACAATAACATTGTTATTATTAAGAATAGAGCGTACATACAAGACAGCTCCATAAGCCTTCTCTGACGCGTCCGAGAAACAAATTAAATCCGCGTTACAGTTGTGTTCTACGAATATATGTCGTGGTATTCTTATATTAGCAAGTAATGGAAGTTCTTCTTGAAACTCCTTCCAAATTTTAACAGCTGGAAACGAAGTTGGAGCAGGATCATCCCAATCTAATTTCGAGTTCCAAAAATCTTTAATTAAAATCTTGGCAGTGATCGTAAGCGGTGCTAAGATCCCTAGTGGATCGAATATTCTTGCCAAAGAAGAAAGAACGGCACGTTTGGTGCAAATTGTATTTGGCGAATTAACTTTAAAGGTGAATTCATCAGAAGACGAGATCCACTGTAGGCCCAAGATTTTTATAGAGTCATTCTCTTTAAAATCAATAGCACAAGGAAAGCGTTTTTCTGCGGGAATTTTTTCTAAAATTTTAACCGAATTAGTAGCCCATTTAACTAGCTCAAAACCACCGGCTTGAAACATACTTTCCAATTGCGAATATAAAAGCATGCAATCCTTTTCTGATTCTACGCTAGTTGCTAAGTCATCAATGTAAAAGTCTCTATCAGCTACTACGGCCGCGAACGGGTAATTATCTTTTTCTTCTTGCGCTAGCTGTTTTATTACTCTTAACGCTAAAAAAGGCGCAGGTTTGACTCCAAATGTCACGGTATTAAGCGTCCAAGAACTAATTTCCTGGTCAGCGGAAAAACGCCATAGAATTTTTTGAAATTTTTTATGTTTGGGATGAATGAGTATCTGACGATACATTTGTCGAATATCAGCGGTTAACACAAATGGAAATAGTCGAAACCCTAGAAGGATAGCCGATAAATCAGTATGCAACTTAGCTCCCGTATATAAAATATCATTTAGTGATGTATTGTTGTCAGTTTTTGCGCTAGCATCGAAAACAACCCTCAACCGGGTACTAGTACTGTCTGGCTTCAAAACACAATGATGAGGTAAAAAACAACCATCAATAGTATCATCACATTTAGACATGTGCTCGCGATCAATATAATCTTGCATAAATTTGTGATAGTCGATCTTTAATTGGGAATTTAATTCTAATCTCCTTTCCAAATTTAAAAACCTCTTTTCACATAAGAAACGAGAATTTCCTAATACAGGGCGATTGTTCTTAAAAGGCAAAGAAACTATAAAGCGACCAGAGTCGTTACGAGAAAAAGTATCTACAAAAATTTGCTCACAAATTTTTTCATCTTCATTAAAATGTTCGACCTTTGGAATTTCTTCTAAATCCCAAAACTTAGATACCGATTTTTCTAGTGGAACTTCAGTGGTGGTACAAAAGACTTGACTATCAGGAGGTGTAACAGTATCTTCAATTTTTCCCATGACAATGTACCCCAAATTAGACTGAAGAGCTATGGGGGTATTAGGAGGGCCGATGATTTTTCCCGGTCCTATGAGATACGGAAATAATTCAGCTCCTATAAGCATGTCAATTTTTCCAGGTTTATGAAAATCTTCATCAGCGAGTGTTACACCTTGCAAGTGTGAAAGTAAACCTAACGGAATAGATACGGCAGGTAAGTTATCCGTAATTTTATCCACAACAAGAAAATTCAGAGAGTAGCGATCTTGTGAATTAGAACGAGAAGAAAAGCTTGCTTCAGTGCAAAATTTTACAGATTGTGCAAACGCACCGATTCCCCGAACAGAAGTTTGAATTTTATTTTTCACTAGCATCAGTCTTTTACAGCAATCAACAGTAAGAAAATTAGATTGGCTGGCAGAATCTAAAAGAACTCGGACCACATGAGGATTCCCTAAAGTATCATAGACATTTACTTTAGCAGTTGATAAAATAATAGAGTTTGAAATACGTTGGCCTATGTTAGCACAAGCCAATGTTTGCGGACTGTCTGATGTTTTATTCAACGATACTGAAGAGTTAGATCCCTGAGCGCCAATAACATTAGACGACAATAATTGTAATGGTGAAGTTGATACCCGTGGGTTTGAAGACTCGACACTAGATTTTAAAAAATGAAGCGTAGTATGATGTTTTTTATCACAGACGGAACACCTATTTCTTGACTTACATGCGGTCGTATTATGCATTTGAGATAAACAATTAATGCATAAGGATTTATTTTTTGCAAAGTTATACCTTTCAGGGGGGCTTAACTTCTTAAATTCAGAACATGAATAAACAGCGTGGTCTTGAGATTTATTGCAAACAGGACAAGTCGCCTTTGAATTTGATTTAAAATATTTTGAATTAGGTGATTTATTCACAACAAATGAATATATATGTGGGTGTTCGGGTGTGGCAACCCCGGGACCCCAGCTAAGAGCTTACCTTATTTCAAAACTATACACAGGTTGCTCTTACACTACACACAACAATAATACTACATCACACACACCACACTTTCTTTCAACACACACATTTACATACCCTACACACAACGCATACACAAAGTTTTCTTACACACATTTATAATGCTGGCGAGGATGGGATGCGGGCTGGTCGTGCGTAACCCTTTCCGGATTGGAAGGTCTGGACTGTGGTTGTGCTGCTGTGAGCTTGCTCTGCCGAGGCTTTGCGCCATCCTTTAGCCCTTCCAGTCGCTTCGGTACTGTGGCAAGAAGTGGACCATGGGTAAGAGTGTCGGAGCTCTTACTGCTGCGTGCGAGCCTCTGGGACGTCGGTATCAGTGGGTCAGGCAGTACCTGACTCCCCGGCCCGGATGAAATATGTGGGAGATGGCTGCCGGGAGTACTCGGCCGGGTCCTTCTTTTTACTAGGGACCTGCGGCGTGCGCGGGTCATCTCTCCGCCCGCACCCTGCTTTCACGATGACTGGAAAAGCACTAAAGATAATGTCTAACAAACAATCTTCCCTTGGATGTAAAAGACTATGGTCTAGCTTGTCTGACGATAGTGATAGTGGTGTATTAAGTAACACGGACAAATTTTTCGTTGTTCGTTGTGTTGCAGAAGAAGGGTCGCTATCAAAAGTTTCCCCCTTCATTATTAACAGGTCTGTGCAGTCGGTTTGTGGCTCGCCACATTCAATTAAAAAACTAAGGAATGGTACTTTGTTAATTGAAACAACGTCTGCGAAGCAAAGTAGCAGCGTTGTTAAAATTACACAAATTGGAAGTACTACAGTCACTGTAGAACCGCACAGATCCCTCAACTCATCTCGAGGAGTGGTTTACTCTCGAGATATACAAGATATGTCTGAGGCTGAGTTATTGGAGGAGCTTACCTCCCAGAGAGTGACGCAAGTCAAAAGAGTTACGCGCCGGGAAAATGGTATTGATGTCGGTACCCCGACACTTATCATAACATTTTCCACCCCTCAACCTCCGGATCGCCTTAAGTTGGGTTACTTGTCTGTTCGAGTGAGACCGTATGTCCCAAACCCTCTGCGCTGTTTTCAGTGCCAGGAATACGGACATACGAAAACAAACTGCAAGAAACCTGCGATATGCGCAAAGTGCAGTTCACCTGACCACTTAGATAGCGAATGCACTTCTGAAAAAGAACTATGTGCAAACTGTAAAGGAAGTCATTCAGCAAGGTCTCGGGAATGCCACAAATATAAAGAAGAACGGGAAATTCAGAAAATTTCGTCTGAACAGAAGCTTTCCTTTCCCGCTGCCCGGAGTGAGTACAGAAAACTAAATAGCATTCGAAATGCAGTCCAGCCTGACATTTCGTTTGCAGCTGCAACTAGTGTTCAGTCTCGTGTGTCTGGTGAGTGCTCGTCATGCGTTGAGTTGAAGAGTGTTGTTGAGAACCTCACTAAACAGGTTGCTTCCCTAACTTCTGCACTTACAGCGTTATTAAGCACCAAGCAAACAGAAATTGGTTCAAAGAGCTCAGTGTCTCAAGTGTGTAACCTTTCTGCGACGCAGAGTACAAAAGCTCAGCTGTCAAGTAAGACAGCCTCTACCTCAAAGGGAAAACCTCTTTCAGTATCCAAGACGCTTCCAGCGGAAGCGTCTAAATTTCTAAAATCTCCTCCGTCTGGGTCCAAGATCCACGATATGATAGGAGATTCATCGGCCCTAGAAAAGGGCTTTATACAAGTAAAAGGGAAAAAAGGGAAGGAGAAAATTGTGTTTGAAACGTAACTCCTCCGTTGCGAAATACCCTTTAATAGTTTAATTCAATGGAATGTTCGCGGGATCCGGTCTAGGTATGAAGATATAAAGATATTGATCTGGGATAAGTGTCCGTTTGCGCTTTGCCTGCAAGAGACGATGTTACAACCTGATATCCGATTATCCTTTCGTGGATACGAAATGTTTAGGAAAGATTCCCTGCATGGTGGCCCTGGTGATGGGGTTGCAATATTACTTCACCAGTCAATGCAAGGGATAAGTCTGGGTATCCAAACGGATATTCAGGCTGTAGCAATCAGGATAACTGTCCCGGTGTCGGTTTGCGTGTGTAATGTTTATTTACCACCAAACACAGACATTTCATACCTAGCCATGAGAGAATTGCTGGAACAGTTACCAGCTCCATATATCATCTTAGGAGATTTCAATGGTCACCATTATTCTTGGGGCTCCTCACTGTGCAATGGTAGAGGTCACATGGTGGAGAGGGTCCGGAGTGATTTAGACTTATGTCTATTGAATGATGGATCTGAAACATTCATGTCATCCTCAACAGGATCCTGGTCGTGCTTGGACCTTACTTTCTGTAGCCCGTCCATTGTTCCAAGGTTGATGTGGAGAGTACTGCCAGACCTGTATGGAAGTGATCACCGACCGGTGGTGGTCGAATTTTTTGACTACCAGCCTGTCGATGACCTTCCGAAACGATGGATTGAAAAGCTTGCACGGTGGGATGAGTTTTCAAGTTTAATGGAATCTGAATATGAAGATGATGATGATGCACGAAAGCTGTTGTCTTCCTTTGTAGAGAGGATGTCTGCAGCAGCTGCCCAGAGCATTCCTAAAACATCGGGAAAAGCACGGCGTCCGCCGGTACCTTGGTGGAATGATCGTTGTAAGGAGGCTCTTCGGGACCGCCGTAGGGCCCTGCGCATTTTTAGTCGCAGACCTACGGATGAAAACCTGGAAGCGTACCGAAGAGCTCGGGCCTGCTGTAGGCGTGTCTTTCTTGAGAGTAAGAGGGAGTCGTGGAGCCGTTACGTTGGAGATATTAGCAGGAGTACCCCTGTGACAACGGTATGGAGAAAACTGCGTTCGGTATGTGGAAGGACGTCTCCACATCGAATCGCAGGGTTGCAAGCTGACGGTTCTGTGATCACATCACAGTCCGACATCGCTAACGTGATTGGTTCCTTCTTTAAATCAGCTTCCCTCACGTCTTCATATTCAGTACAGTTTCAAAATTATAAGAAAACCATTGAATCTCTTCCTTTCTTTATAGCGGACTCGAATGATCCTCTAAACATTCCTTTTTCATTGCCTGAGCTTAGAAAAGCGCTCAAAGTATCTCGAAATACCTCACCTGGAGGAGATGAAATTACACTTTCGATGATAGCGCATTTACCGGATTCTGGGTTAAGGCAACTCCTACATGTTTTTAATAAAATATACGCTTCTAGAAAGCTTCCAAAAACTTGGAAAGAAGCAATTGTTGTTCCGATCCTCAAACCTGGTAAAGATAAAACATTGGCCTCCAACTACCGTCCCATTTCCTTGACAAGTGTTGTTTGTAAGGTCATGGAAAGAATGGTGAACAGTCGTCTCATGTGGTATCTGGAAAAGAATAACTTCCTCGCTCCTGAACAGAGCGGTTTTCGGAGAGGGAGGTCTTCGACAGACCACTTGGTGGCCCTTGAGACGGCTGTCTGCAATGCGTTTGCATTGCGGCAGCGCCTCGTTGCCGTATTCTTTGATTTGAAAAAAGCATATGATACAGCTTGGCGACGAGGTATCCTCAATACCTTGCGGGATTGGGGCATCGCTGGAAACATGTTGGCCTTCATCAAGGACTTTCTAGATGAACGATCGTTCCGTGTAAGGGTTGGTCAGTGTCTGTCCGACAGGTTTGACTTGGAAAATGGTATACCGCAAGGAAGTGTAATTAGTTGTACCCTATTTGCGGTTGCCATAAACAATATTGTGAAAAGTTGCGTATACCCTGTTAAATGTTCGTTGTTTGTTGATGATTTTGCAATATATGTTGCATCTAGAAATGTTGTCTCAGCTGAACGAGCTCTACAGCTAACTATATACCGTCTTGAAGAATGGTCACGGCAGACTGGCTTTAGTTTTTCTCCTGAGAAGACTAAATGCACTCAGTTTTGCCGAATACGGACTGATAATGTTCCAAGACTGTATTTAATGGGTCAGTATATCGAAGTTAGCACTGAAATCAGGTTCTTAGGTGTTGTATTCGACAAGAGACTTACATGGGTTCCGCATATTAAAGACCTACGGGCTAGGTGCTTAAAGGTGGTTGATATTCTGCGTGTTCTTACAGGTACAGGTTGGGGTGCTGATAGATCATGTATGATAAGGTTCTACAAGGCTCTAGTGCGATCACGTATAGATTATGGCGCTGTAGCCTACTCATCTGCTACTTCCACTTCTCTGAGAATGCTTGACACAGTCCACAATTCATGTTTACGATTATCTACAGGTGCTTTCCGTTCTAGCCCTGTTGTCAGCATCTTAGTTGAAAGTGGAGAAATGTCGTTATTCAGACGTCGCCAGCAGCTTCTATTGACGTACTTTGCCAAGTTGAAAGCTAGACCTTACCATTTCTTGCATGACATCATTCTCAACAACCCGTGTCATGATTTGCATCTGATGATCGCCCGACAACCTTCACCATTCGGTGTAAGAGCGTTGGAGATATGCAACAACCTTGATATTGCGATTCCTCGTGTCTACCCATGTAATTCTTGTCTATTTCCACCCTGGACCATCGCTCAGTTACACTTTAACTTTGAGATGAGTAAATACTCAAAGGCAGGCACAAGCTCTGTGGTGTTTAATAGCATTTTCAGTGAGTTAGTTGAAGCTATTAAACCATCTACGGTTGTATACACTGATGGATCAAAGTCGGATGTTGGAGTTGGTTGCTCGTTTGTTGCTAATGGGAGAACCTATTTGTTTGGATTACCTGCGGGAACTAGTATTTACACGGCTGAACTTTATGCTATCAGCAAAGCTCTTTCTGTAGTCTGTGTGCGTGGGCGTCGGGTGTTGGTGTGCACTGATTCGCTCAGTGCTCTCCAGTCGATTAGTGATGTGTATTCACGCCACCCGCTAGTTGTGGACGTCCTCGGCACTGTGAAGGAGCTGAATGATAGAGGAGTAAGCGTTGTTTTCTGCTGGGTTCCGGGTCATGCTGGAATCCCGGGAAATGAGGCTGCTGATTTGGCCGCTAAGGAGGCGGCTCGTCAACCGGCTTTCACGCGATATCTGACTATGTCTGATTTTGTGAGTCTGGTGAAGCGGGTCATCACGGATTCCTGGCAGGTAGAATGGACTGGCTCTCATGGCAACAAACTACGAGAAATAAAACCTATTGTTAAGCCTTGGCCTACGTCACTGAGGAAGAACAGAAGAGAAGAGGTTGTCATCGCGCGACTTAGAATTGGGCACACCAGATTTACCCATGGGTATCTCATGACGTCTGGTGATGCTCCAGTTTGTGGCAGGTGCGATTGTCCTTTGACAGTCAAACATGTATTGGTTGATTGCGTCTGCTACGCAGCTCTGCGTCGACGATTCAAGATTCCCTCTGACATAAGGAATATACTCGGTGACGAAACCCCTATTTTGGACGCGGCTTTGAAATTTTTAAGATCCATCAGTGTATACAACAGTGTCTAATGTCCTATTAGTTTTACACTAACGTTTACATTCAAATGTCTGTGTTTTTATTATATGGCCCCTTTACAGCCTTTTGTGATCTTTTATGTCTGTGATATTTTTTTCTTTTTTTTTTATGTAATTTTTTACTTTTTTGTTTGTGATACTAGTTCTTAAGATTTTAATTACATAAGTGTCAATGTCATTTTTGTGTTTTCTTTTCTAACTGTGATATTAAGTTTAAGTTTATGTGTGTATGTTTTTTGTGTTTTTAGCGTTTTTTTTTTTAGCCTGTCTGTGATACTAGATTATAAGATTTTAGATATTTCATATATATATAAAAAAAAAAAAATGGCGTTCTACACTCGGGCTTTTTACACCCTTGTGTAGAACAACAGGCGATGATAACCTCGCCAAGGTTTTTCGCCTTAAAAAAAAAAAAAAAAAAAAAAAAAAAAATGAATGCGTAATCTTAGATTTAGGGTGAGCAATTCGTGATAATGCATTTGAATGTTTTTTAATAAAATTCACAAGTTGAATAAAAGTTGGTATGGTCTTGTCAACAAGAGTCATTTCAAAATCATGTACAGTTTGAGAATCAAGTTTATTTAGCGCTAAATGCACAAATATAAAATCATCAAGATTATTAATATTAAGCCGTTTTATAGCTTCAATAGGTGCAACAAAATTTTGTAAAAATGTGTCTAAATTATTAGCTGACTCAGACGTTATAATTTTAAATTCAAAAATTTGCTTTAAATAAGCTGTAGCGAGACTTCTTGGGTCCTGATATTTTTCTAACAGCGTTGACCAAATAATTTCATAGTTTTCCGCCAACGGAGGTATTCCAGAAACTAAAGCTAAAGACTTTTTTGTAAGCTTACTAGTTAAATAACGAATCTTGTCAGCTTCTGTTAACTGTGCGTTATCATGAATTAAAGATTTAAAACTTTGATAAAAAATCGGCCATTCGTTAAATTCGCCCGAAAATGACGGTAATTCTAGCGTAGGTAGTCTAACCTTTGGTTTCACAAGTTCAGTTGAAACAGCTGGTTTGTTATCTAGTTTTTGTATATTTAAGTTATTATAAGAAACTACAACAGCACAATACATTTCGTCAAATGCATTTATGGGTTGAAAATTAGGGCTAGCATCAGCATTAATTTCTAAATTCAGTTCATTTATTTTATGAATAACTTGTTCAAATTCGATTTTAGTCGATTCTAGCGACTGAAATAATATTAAAAAATTATTTCTTATTTTACTGTCGTTAAGATTCTCTATCATATCATATAAGCGTTGAATTCTTTGAAACAAAGTTTCCTTTTTTGCCTCAAAAACTTTCAAGTCCTTTTTAGCTGACATTATGAATATTTAAGCAGAAAAAGCGATAAAAAATTATTATAAATCTTGTATGGGTTGTGACCACTTGAAATAAAGGTAATTTTATTCTAAATATGAATTTTATATTCACAAAAAACTCAGTAATAGCACAGGCCGAAAATGTAAAAAATACTGTGAGCTTGCTCTGCCGAGGCTTTGCGCCATCCTTTAGCCCTTCCAGTCGCTTCGGTACTGTGGCAAGAAGTGGACCAGGGGTAAGAGTGTCGGAGCTCTTACTGCTGCGTGCGAGCCTCTGGGACGTCGGTATCAGTGGGTCAGGCAGTACCTGACTCCCCGGCCCGGATGAAATATGTGGGAGATGGCTGCCGGGAGTACTCGGCCGGGTCCTTCTTTTTACTAGGGACCTGCGGCGTGCGCGGGTCATCTCTCCGCCCGCACCCTGCTTTCACGATGACTGGAAAAGCACTAAAGATAATGTCTAACAAACAATCTTCCCTTGGATGTAAAAGACTATGGTCTAGCTTGTCTGACGATAGTGATAGTGGTGTATTAAGTAACACGGACAAATTTTTCGTTGTTCGTTGTGTTGCAGAAGAAGGGTCGCTATCAAAAGTTTCCCCCTTCATTATTAACAGGTCTGTGCAGTCGGTTTGTGGCTCGCCACATTCAATTAAAAAACTAAGGAATGGTACTTTGTTAATTGAAACAACGTCTGCGAAGCAAAGTAGCAGCGTTGTTAAAATTACACAAATTGGAAGTACTACAGTCACTGTAGAACCGCACAGATCCCTCAACTCATCTCGAGGAGTGGTTTACTCTCGAGATATACAAGATATGTCTGAGGCTGAGTTATTGGAGGAGCTTACCTCCCAGAGAGTGACGCAAGTCAAAAGAGTTATGCGTCGGGAAAATGGAATTGATGTCGGTAACCCGACACTTATCATAACATTTTCCACCCCTCAACCTCCGGATCGCCTTAAGTTGGGTTACTTGTCTGTTCGAGTGAGGCCGTATGTCCCAAACCCTCTGCGCTGTTTTCAGTGCCAGGAATACGGACATACGAAAACAAACTGCAAGAAACCTGCGATATGCGCAAAGTGCAGTTCTCCTGACCACTTAGATAGCGAATGCACTTCTGAAAAAGAACTATGTGCAAACTGTAAAGGAAGTCATTCAGCAAGGTCTCGGGAATGCCCCAAGTATAAAGAAGAACGGGAAATTCAGAAAATTTCGTCTGAACAGAAGCTTTCCTTTCCCGCTGCCCGGAGTGAGTACAGAAAACTAAATAGCATTCGAAATGCAGTCCAGCCTGACATTTCGTTTGCAGCTGCAACTAGTGTTCAGTCTCGTGTGTCTGGTGAGTGCTCGTCATGCGTTGAGTTGAAGAGTGTTGTTGAGAACCTCACTAAACAGGTTGCTTCCCTAACTTCTGCACTTAAAGCGTTATTAAGCACCAAGCAAACAGAAATTGGTTCAAAGAGCTCAGTGTCTCAAGTGTGTAACCTTTCTGCGACGCAGAGTACAAAATCTCAGCTGTCAAGTAAGACAGCCTCTACCTCAAAGGGAAAACCCCTTTCAGTATCCAAGACGCTTCCAGCGGAAGCGTCTAAATTTCTAAAATCTCCTCCGTTTGGGTCCAAGATCCACGATATGATAGGAGATTCATCGGCCCTAGAAAAGGGCTTTATACAAGTAAAAGGGAAAAAAGGGAAGGAGAAAATTGTGTTTGAAACGTAACTCCTCCGTTGCGAAATACCCTTTAATAGTTTAATTCAATGGAATGTTCGCGGGATCCGGTCTAGGTATGAAGATATAAAGATATTGATCCGGGATAAGTGTCCGTTTGCGCTTTGCCTGCAAGAGACGATGTTACAACCTGATATCCGATTATCCTTTCGTGGATACGAAATGTTTAGGAAAGATTCCCTGCATGGTGGCCCTGGTGATGGGGTTGCAATATTACTTCACCAGTCAATGCAAGGGATAAGTCTGGATATCCAAACGGATATTCAGGCTGTAGCAATCAGGATAACTGTCCCGGTGTCGGTTTGCGTGTGTAATGTTTATTTACCACCAAACACAGACATTTCATACCTAGCCATGAGAGAATTGCTGGAACAGTTACCAGCTCCATATATCATCTTAGGAGATTTCAATGGTCACCATTATTCTTGGGGCTCCTCACTGTGCAATGGTAGAGGTCACATGGTGGAGAGGGTCCGGAGTGATTTAGACTTATGTCTATTGAACGATGGATCTGAAACATTCATGTCATCCTCAACAGGATCCTGGTCGTGCTTGGACCTTACTTTCTGTAGCCCGTCCATTGTTCCAAGGTTGATGTGGAGAGTACTGCCAGACCTGTACGGAAGTGATCACCGACCGGTGGTGGTCGAATTTTTTGACTACCAGCCTGTCGGTGACCTTCCGAAACGATGGATTGAAAAGCTTGCACGGTGGGATGAGTTTTCAAGTTTAATGGAATCTGAATATGAAGATGATGATGATGCACGAAAGCTGTTGTCTTCCTTTGTAGAGAGGATGTCTGCAGCAGCTGCCCAGAGCATTCCTAAAACATCGGGAAAAGCACGGCGTCCGCCGGTACCTTGGTGGAATGATCGTTGTAAGGAGGCTCTTCGGGACCGCCGTAGGGCCCTGCGCATTTTTAGTCGCAGACCTACGGATGCAAACCTGGAAGCGTACCGAAGAGCTCGGGCCTGCTGTAGGCGTGTCTTTCTTGAGAGTAAGAGGGAGTCGTGGAGCCGTTACGTTGGAGATATTAGCAGGGGTACCCCTGTGACAACGGTGTGGAGAAAATTGCGTTCGGTATGTGGAAGGACGTCTCCACATCGAATCGCAGGGTTGCAAGCTGACGGTTCTGTGATCACATCACAGTCCGACATCGCTAACGTGATTGGTTCCTTCTTTAAATCAGCTTCCCTCACGTCTTCATATTCAGTACAGTTTCAAAATTATAAGAAAACCATTGAATCTCTTCCTTTCTTTATAGCGGACTCGAATGATCCTCTAAACATTCCTTTTTCATTGCCTGAGCTTAGAAAAGCGCTCAAAGTATCTCGAAATACCTCACCTGGAGGAGATGAAATTACACTTTCGATGATAGCGCATTTACCGGATTCTGGGTTAAGGCAACTCCTACATGTTTTTAATAAAATATACGCTTCTAGAAAGCTTCCAAAAACTTGGAAAGAAGCAATTGTTGTTCCGATCCTCAAACCTGGTAAAGATAAAACATTGGCCTCCAACTACCGTCCCATTTCCTTGACAAGTGTTGTTTGTAAGGTCATGGAAAGAATGGTGAACAGTCGTCTCATGTGGTATCTGGAAAAGAATAACTTCCTCGCTCCTGAACAGAGCGGTTTTCGGAGAGGGAGGTCTTCGACAGACCACTTGGTGGCCCTTGAGACGGCTGTCTGCAATGCGTTTGCATTGCGGCAGCGCCTCGTTGCCGTATTCTTTGATTTAAAAAAAGCATATGATACAGCTTGGCGACGAGGTATCCTCAATACCTTGCGGGATTGGGGCATCGCTGGAAACATGTTGGCCTTCATCAAGGACTTTCTAGATGAACGATCGTTCCGTGTAAGGGTTGGTCAGTGTCTGTCCGACAGGTTTGACTTGGAAAATGGTATACCGCAAGGAAGTGTAATTAGTTGTACCCTATTTGCGGTTGCCATAAACAATATTGTGAAAAGTTGCGTATACCCTGTTAAATGTTCGTTGTTTGTTGATGATTTTGCAATATATGTTGCATCTAGAAATGTTGTCTCAGCTGAACGAGCTCTACAGCTAACTATATACCGTCTTGAAGAATGGTCACGGCAGACTGGCTTTAGTTTTTCTCCTGAGAAGACTAAATGCATTCAGTTTTGCCGAATACGGACTGATAATGTTCCAAGACTGTATTTAATGGGTCAGAATATCGAAGTTAGCACTGAAATCAGGTTCTTAGGTGTTGTATTCGACAAGAGACTTACATGGGTTCCGCATATTAAAGACCTACGGGCTAGGTGCTTAAAGGTGGTTGATATTCTGCGTGTTCTTACAGGTACAGGTTGGGGTGCTGATAGATCATGTATGATAAGGTTCTACAAGGCTCTAGTGCGATCACGTATAGATTATGGCGCTGTAGCGTACTCATCTGCTACTCCCACTTCGCTGAGAATGCTTGACACGATCCACAATTCATGTTTACGATTGTCTACAGGTGCTTTTCGTTCTAGCCCTGTTGTCAGCATCTTAGTTGAAAGTGGAGAAATGTCGTTACACAGACGTCGCCAGCAGCTTATATTGACGTACTTTGCCAAGTTGAAAGCTAGACCTTATCATTTTTTGCATGACATCATTCTCAACAACCCGTGTCATGATTTGCATCTGATGAACGCCCGACAACCTTCACCATTCGGTGTAAGAGCGTTGGAGATATGCAACAACCTTGATATTGCGATTCCTCGTGTCTACCCATGTAATTCTTGTCTATTTCCACCCTGGACCATCGCTCAGTTACACTTTAACTTTGAGATGAGTAAATACTCAAAGGCAGGCACAAGCTCTGTGGTGTTTAATAGCATTTTCAGTGAGTTAGTTGAAGCTATTAAACCATCTACGGTTGTATACACTGATGGATCAAAGTCGGATGTTGGAGTTGGTTGCTCGTTTGTTGCTAATGGGAGAACCTATTTGTTTGGATTACCTGCGGGAACTAGTATTTACACTGCTGAACTTTATGCTATCAGCAAAGCTCTTTCTGTAGTCTGTGTGCGTGGGCGTCGGGTGTTGGTGTGCACTGATTCGCTCAGTGCTCTCCAGTCGATTAGTGATGTGTATTCACGCCACCCGCTAGTTGTGGACGTCCTCGGCACTGTGAAGGAGCTGAATGATAGAGGAGTAAGCGTTGTTTTCTGCTGGGTTCCGGGTCATGCTGGAATCCCGGGAAATGAGGCTGCTGATTTGGCCGCTAAGGAGGCGGCTCGTCAACCGGCTTTCACGCGATATCTGACTATGTCTGATTTTGTGAGTCTGGTGAAGCGGGTCATCACGGATTCCTGGCAGGTGGAATGGACTGGCTCTCATGGCAACAAACTACGAGAAATAAAACCTATTGTTAAGCCTTGGCCTACGTCACTGAGGAAGAACAGAAGAGAAGAGGTTGTCATCGCGCGACTTAGAATTGGGCACACCAGATTTACCCATGGGTATCTCATGACGTCTGGTGATGCTCCAGTTTGTGGCAGGTGCGATTGTCCTTTGACAGTCAAACATGTATTGGTTGATTGCGTCTGCTACGCAGCTCTGCGTCGACGATTCAAGATTCCCTCTGACATAAGGAATATACTCGGTGACGAAACCCCTATTTTGGACGCGGCTTTGAAATTTTTAAGATCCATCAGTGTATACAACAGTGTCTAATGTCCTATTAGTTTTACCCTAATGTTTACATTCAAATGTCTGTGTTTTTATTATATGGCCCCTTTACAGCCTTTTGTGATCTTTTATGTCTGTGATATTTTTCTTTTTTTTTATGTAATTTTTTACTTTTTTGGTTGTGATACTAGTTCTTAAGATTTTAATTACATAAGTGTCAATGTCATTTTTGTGTTTTCTTTTTTAACTGTGATATTAAGTTTAAGTTTATGTGTGTATGTTTTTTGTGTTTTTAGCGTTTTTTTTTTAACCTGTCTGTGATACTAGATTATAAGATTTTAGATATTTCATATATATATAAAAAAATGGCGTTCTACACTCGGGCTTTTTACACCCTTGTGTAGAACAACAGGCGATGATAACCTCGCCGAGGTTTTTCGCCTTTAAAAAAAAAAAAAAAAAAAAAAAAAAAAAAAAAAAAAAAAAAAAAGTAGATAGATAAGATAATGTAGTAGTTCAGTGCGGCGTACTTTAACCAATTTATAGATTAAACGTAAATTGTTTTTCAAAACTTTCTTGAATAAACCAGCAAGAAATTTTGCTTGCGTAAAAGTAGAAAAATAATGAATTACTTCTTTTTTCGTAACCAAATAAAAAATAGCACAATTTCGATTGTTCGAAAAATCCGGTCCGAGAGTACCAAACAATGGTAGCGCCGATGCGAGCGTGGTGCGGTGCGTTTGTCCCCGTGCGGAGACAAAAAACGAAAACAAACGAAGGATCCCGCGGGACCCTCCTCCAGAGCAGTGGACTGTATGCGATGCGCTTGATGTTGCGCGTCTTGTGACCTATTTCTTTGGTTGACATACCCGGAACGCGATGTGAAGAAAAATACAAAATTAAGCAGCCTCTTACCTCCTTTTCCAGGATGAATCGAACTCGTGATGAGTGGGGGGTAAAAGGGGATAGATAGGAATAAGGGATAGGTATACCCACTATACTGGTGTCTTCTTCCAAAGAGCGATTTCTTCATATGAATTTCCGGTTGTAAGCCGTTTTCCGGGTGTGCGTATAGGCGTGCGGTTCATAAAGCGTGGCGGCGCACTACAATAAAAGTTGCGGACCGACTGTCTCCGGCGCGTACTGGCGAGCGAGTGTGTCGTCAACTGCTACGACATAAACGACAGCGGCGCCCTCAACCTTTCAACTACAAATTCAAATTGTGGCGCAACCAAAATTATATAGAATAATTCATTGCTGATGAAGTAATAAACTGATTGTGTAATATTATTTTCTCTGGGACGTACAATATTTATTGCTTTCATGAGAAACAACTTTTATAAATACACAAGATACAAGAGAGGTACATTTTACAATGACAGTGGGAATGTTTTACAACCGAAGGAAATTGTATGACCGCTTCTGACCTTATCAAGCTGCTAGGCGTCAGTACCATATTTTATGTTTAAAGTAAATTATATAGAATAATTCATTGCCGATGAAGTAATAAACTGATTGTGTAATATTATTTTCTCTGGGACGTCCAATGTTTATTGCTTTCATAAGAAACAACTTTTATAAATACACAAGATACAAGAGAGGTACATTTTACAATGACAGTGGGAATGTTTTACAACCGAAGGAAATTGAATGACCGCTTCTGACCTTATCAAGTTTAGACATTTACATTTAAATAGTAAGAAAATGACGCCAGTCGCCAGTATAATTTTATGTTTAATGCAAATTATATATTACGTTGTCAGGTGAATAAGATAGAAAATATAATTTTGTCTGGGAGGAACAATATTTATTCCTTTTTGTGAGAAATAATCTCCTTTTCATTATACTAGCAGTACATGCATGGTAGAATCATTATTTATGATGCAGTAAATTATTAATCATTCCTCTGGCTGTAAAAGTCAGCAACTTTATGCATTCAGTAAAATTGCAATGCGTTTTACAAGCGTTTCTTTTATATTAGACTGACAGGTCAACGACAGTCTACAAGAGGTAGTTGAACTTACAAGTTCACTTTAATATAAAACACATTCTAAAGGTTCTTCATACATTTCGTGTTGTTCAAAATGAACAGACATATAGAGACACAATACTACATTTGGTTTCATATTTTCACGTATTTACATGTTGATTCACTAGAATCCTGTTATTATGTTTGCAAACTTTTTAGACTTATGACAATGAACGAACTAAAAACAGAGACGGAAAATAACCTTTTTGAATAACTTACGCACCAGCGTACGATTACGTTACATTTCTTTGAACGATTTCGAAGAAGAACGAAAGAAACACTATTTGTCATTGATTTATAACGGATATTATTTTTCAAAATCTCTTAATCTTTTCACCTGTAGCGGTTGTAATTTGAGTAGTTCATTTAACGTTCCAATTCAACCATCTGAAATTAATCATTTGGCTGCATGTAAATTTTATTTTCGTGATTTTTGCGAATTGCCTTGCTTCCACTCAACCTGGTATATTTTTCACCCTGAACGTAAGAAGTACTGGCATATGAACGTTTTAAAGAGATATTTAAAACTTCAATTTCCATGGGTAAGAATTTCGTTAATGTTTAAAAAAAAAATTGGGATATGTACGCTTCAGGTAGATTTTAAGGTGAATATTACATATCGAAAAATCCTTTTAGATTTCATTAACTTACCGAATCACAAATTTGGTAATATGAGGTCTACAGCTTTTGATTTGATTTTTATACCTGGGAAAACCGCGTGGAAATCCTTTTGTAGTAATAAAACATCTACCAAATTCACTGTCTCGTACAAATGTTCTTGCAAACATTTCTGTGTGAAGTCATATAATTTACGAGCAGAAGACGATGTGTCTTCAGTTAGTGAGATGTCATTTTAGAAAAAAATTGTACTCTGTTCTCAACTCTTTATGTCCCCTTCCACACTTTTATTACTATTACTTACCCCACCATTGTATCAATACCCCACCAATTCTTGGTCTTTACTTTATATACCGTGACGTGCAGCATATCATCTTGTTCTTCTTACGACACTACACAACAACGCTTACACAAAATGGACTTTGCTATTAAATTCAACTCTATGACTTACCCAAAATATTGTCGAACGTCAGAACTAACTAAAGGCAAGGAGTACAACATATCAACAATGAAACGATCAACCACTAAGTACGGGGACGCCATACGAGTGGACTTTCTGGATGAGGATAAGGAATATTTCATGTATCTACCGGATCGCTACAACACGGCATTCACTGATGAGGAACTCCTATCGTTTGATTGCAGTACACATGTGTTGGTGAAGACCGGCAAAGGAGACTTTCAGATTAAGAAAAAGGTATGTGAATTTTAATAAAATTATATAAAACAAAAATATTTTAAACATTATTTCATTTATTTTTTAAAATTAATTTACATTTATTGGTCTGTTGTGGCGGTTACACTTTCCTGTGAACAAATAAAAAAAAAACACTTTATTAGATAATTAGAAAAAGGAAAATTAAACGTTATACAGTGTACAAGTCTTTTTGTGAGAGTAATACGTAATTTTAATGTTGTTGACACGAATTAATAAATTAATAGACCCAGAAACGGTATTTCTAAAATACCAACACTAAGACATAGAAACTTCATTTCCATACTACTTTTACTATTGCTATTATTACTACTACTACTACTATTACTACTAAGAGCTAGTGAGACCTAGTTTTCTCCTACTCACGTGTTAAGAGCTAGTGAGACCTATTTTTCCCCTACTCACTTGTTAAGAGGTAGTGAGACCTATTTTTCACCTACTCACTTGTATTCGTCTTGTTTTTAACACTTATTTTTTTACACAGTTGAAACGTTATTCCAATATTTATACACAACATCAATTATAATTCTAAACATTTGAAACTTTTGTACCACACATTGTTGTCATTCAAAATTGTAAAATTTATTTATAAAAACAAAAAATGACAACTTGTTACATATAATTTACATTCTTTATTTGATGGATAAGTAAATAAAAAAATATTTAAAACTTGATGTGTAAGCATAGTTAAAAGTAAAATATAAGAAAAAGTTAAACATTAAACAGTTTATAAGTTACTTATTTACGTTTTCTTGGTTTATATGAATATATAGGGGAGAGAAATATTGTTTTAATGTTAATTATGAGTTTTCACCGAAAATACATGTTTTCAGGCCCCCTGAACCCGAAAAACATGATTGGTCTATGTGTGTGAAAAAAAAAATGACTCAAGAACGAAATATTCTACAATATAGAAACTTTGAACTTAAGTTAGATACCATTAATGGAAAATACTGACTAGAAAATTATCATCAAAATTAGTCAACCTGAATTAATTGTTTATTCATGCACTTTTTCTGTTTTTTGTAATTTTCTCAACAACTAGATACAATATTTTTAAAAAATTATATTATTTACTACATTTTTACAGCATGATCTACAAGATAGGGTTATGTCTGCTGAAATTTATGAGTCAATGCTCTCGTGATAAAAAGTTTTAAAGATTGTGGCTTTTATATGCATTTAAGGGTAAAAACATGTGGAAATCTTAAGGAATACATTTTATTATAAATTTTAGGAAGAGAAAACAGAAAATCATGAATATCTGTTAAACTAGGTAAAACTGTCTTCCAGTTGACCAATATGATGTTGTTGTCAAGTTGTTTTTTATTAATTATAGTACAATAATTAAGAATGAACGTAATGATTATTGACTAATAGTTTTTAGTTAGAGTGATTTAAACTTTATCACAAATGATAATTAACATCTTACCTTTTTGTATAAAAATCTATTTCATCCTGCGTTAATCTTTTTAGAGCAACAACGCATTCTAAAGACATTTGATATAACATTTTATAGATGGTTCTTTTCTTAAAATCTCTTACGCAAAAACATTTAACTTGTTCGCTTCCTCTCTGAAAACAAAAAAAAGAAAACTAAAAATTGTCATGAACCATAAAACATGATGTCAAATAAAGAGATTTATAGTTAATTTGAAACGTGGGGTAATCAGTATACTTTGTTTTACTCAGTGAGTAAGGCAAAGGTTAACCACCTCACTAATTATTTTTCATAGTAAAATCAGAATAAATAAGTTAATAACAGAATAAATTTCTTATCTTGTTAATAATTAATACAAATTTTTGTTTTCTGTTACAGAAAAACCTGATTGAAAAGAGCAGTTAAGACAATGACTTCTTTCCGCTACACTAGAGAGTTTCATTACACAAAATCTGGATATGGTACCTTTTGTTAGCCAAGTCACAACTGACATTTCTGCATTACCTACCTACTTGCCTATGTCTTGCTGGTTCAATGACGTCAATAAAACGACACAAAAAACTTATTTGAGTACAAGAATTATCATTTGTCCAGTAATTTTTTATGAAATTTTGTTATGTATTCTTGTGTTAAATTTTTTTTTAAACGTCCGACTGTTTTGCAATTACTGCTAATGCAGACAGTGAATGATGAAATGATTTTTTTGAAATGTATGAATAAATATCGTGCCTGAATGGGATTCGAACCCAAGGCCGAATGATGAGAGTTGTGTTAAATTGACAGCATTACAGAATTTAGTCTCATGTTTGCAAAAGGTAATCTCCTGACTTAAGTATGTATAATAAATTCAATAAAATCTGTATGACTGCAATACTTTTCTTACATAAAATAGTTAGTGAAAGTAAAGGTTGGCAAACTTTAAATAATAAAGAAAGTGAAAACTTTGAACGTCATTTTGCTTGTTTTATTGTATGCATGTAGCCTAAATACATACAAAGCGCTTACATGATACTTATTTATTTATAGATGTAGGTGAATGTATTTAAAAAGTATTACAGGTTGTATTAATATTGATATTTGTTAGCCTAAATTCTAAATTTATTTATTTGATTTAATTTATTTGAAGAGATTATGTTTCTTCTTACTCAATAAAAATAAATAAATAAATACAGGGTGGTAAAAAGTTTAGTAAATTTATAATAAATTGTTTTTCTTTACTTTATCTTTCACTCTGAGAATGACTGCTCATAACAGATAGGTGGTGTGTCAAATTATTTACACTCAATCTGTTCATTGTAGGGGTAAAATAAATAGTTCGGTTTCTTATCGCATGGTCAGCCAATTAAATGACTGAATATTTTAAGAACAGAAGAGGTGTAAAAGACAATAATCAGTGTTTTCACCACATGATAGTGTTTGTTAGATCGACAGAAATTAGACTAAATATGTATCTTGTTTTATTATGATTGTGATAACTAAGAAGTAAATAAATGTACAGGCTTGTAATCATGAATGTGAGATAAATATAAAATCTTTCAAATTGGTGAATCTTTTATGGGGAGTTCTTTTTTATAGTGTTTATAATTTCTTTGAATTATTTATTAATTAAATGATAAAGTTTTAATGAATTAACCATGTGTCTACAGCTAGAATTCAAAATATTCTGTCAAGTAAATAAAATTTACATACTTAGAACCTTCATCATATGTATTTTGTTTTATTATGATTGATTTAACATTGTTTATGAATGTGATAACTATGAAATAAATAAATGTATAGGCTTGTAAGCTTTCCTTCAAGATAGATAGTGAGATAAATATAAAATCTTACAAATTAGTAAATCGCTTATGGGAAGTAATTTAGTTCTTTTTTATAGTGTTTATAATTTCTTGGAATTATTTTATTAATTAAATGGTAAAGTTATAATGTTTGTTTTTTTATTGGATGAAATGATAATAAAATTATATATTAAATAATAAATTGTATTATTGATCTTACCTGGTCCATTGGTGTCTTCAAGAAAACAGATAATAACATTTTTCTCTGAGGTGTTCATTTTTTAACTTTCAACAGACAAATAACATCATGGAAAATATATTTGCGTATATATATGGAACGGTGATAAAAAATCAAGACGATAAAAAATGTTGTCTTTGATAATAAATTACAGTTTGAATCTATATGCTAACAGTAAAATAGAACGTGTAAGTACTATTTCACTCTCTAAGCATAAGAAGTACATCTAGTAGTAGTACAACAAGACGATGTGAAATGTTGTCTTTGATAATAAATTATAGTTAAAATCTTTAAGCTAACAGTAAAATAGTACCTGTAAGTTCTATTTCACTATCTAAGCAATAGAAGTACATCTAGTGCAAAATAATAATATTCTGACGTCTACATATTTTGCAGTTAAAGAGAAGCATAATAATCTGTACTTGTCTTCAGACATAAATTATATAGTATGTACAAACTTGAATTTGCCTATGCAAAATAAAATCAAACTATCAATATTTATTCAGTTCAACTAATGTTATTCAACTAGTAACATTTAATACAATGAACTGTAGTATATTATACTCATGAGACAGTGTATGTGTAACTACATAATTTATGTAGTCTGTCAGTTTAATGAATTATACATACATACTTTTATGTTCATACGCTTTGAATAAGTACAACGTACTTGCATCGTATAATGTAAGTTTTTGATAGTAAAATTTATTACTATGAAAATTCTGTAACTACATTTTATAAAAGATGTAGGGTGTTACAGGTATGTAGATATGAAACGACTTGCGCAAGATACAGATTAACTTACCTTCTCTCTCTTACAGTTCAACTAGTAAAATTTATTACCATTAATAAATAGTACATAGAACATGTACATAGTACATAGTACATAGTACATGTTATCGTACTTGCATAGTTTAATGTAAGTTTTATGTAAATTTATTTAAATAAATGAAAGATTTATTATACCCAGTTCAATGAACAATTATATCTACTATTGAGAAAGTGAAATTAAATTAATTTAAATTATTGTTCACAGGGTGAACCCGAAACTCAAATTTTTACTTAAATAGAACTATATTCAACCAAAAATTTGTAACTTAAATCGAAACAGAAATTCGGAGATATTTTAAAAGGAACTTTTGAAATCTCACATTTTATGTTGTAATTTCTTAAGTTATAAAGAAAATACGTGAAAAATCACCCTAATGATTGTTCATTCATACATGGTTTATTAAAGCTCAACGGAATGTACAGTGCAATATTCTGATGTACTAAGGTTATTGGCTACAAATTTTTTTCGTTTTAATTAAAACAGAAACCCAATAAATAGATTTGTAAAATTACCCGCATCCGGTCTGGTTTTAGTGCGGTAATCACACACGCCGTGATTGTTAATACCTAAAGATCCGATACGAGAACTCCAGCACATATAGGGAATACCGCTGAAAATGTTATCATAACTAGTGAATTATAAATAGACTAACACTTGTTTCTTCTTTCGCGAGAAATTGTAGTGTGTTAATACCCAACTGTGTAAATGCGAATTTCCTGAAAATTGATTAGTACACCCGCACAAAGATATTATCACCAAATAAATTAACTTATTTTATATTCCAAATACATGTTTTTTTTATAATAAAGTCGGGCTCTCAAACATACATAAAACATTAAACAAATCTATTTCCAACAAGATATAAAGTCAGGTGAAATTATTTCCTGATGTTATTAAAAAAAAACAGGCGTCATATTTTCTCTTTCTCACCGCGGCGGAGATACTCTTCACTACTGCATCATGACGCAGAACTCTTCCACCATGAGTACAGTAGCAGCCGTGGATGACATAGGCCGTCGTCTCGGTGACTAGACATCCGGCACGGCAGCTGATCTCTGCATTCTCTAGAAGTTCTTACAGCAGAGGGACGAGTATTGATCCTCGTGTGAACGTACTGGACCAAGTGCCGGCCAGGAAAGGAAAGGGCGTTGCCTGAGAACCACGATGTAGACGCCGAAACCTTCTCAGACTCTCGCAGCTCTCAGCCGTCTACGGTGGAGTTTGGCTGGCGACGCCAGTACGCAGAACGCTTGTCCGAATCTAAAACAAATTTACCCAGAATGGTGAGAGAGCGCTGGGTGAAGGCAAGCCGACCTTGCACTCAAGCAGAATTAAGGCCACTCGGGCAGCCTCGAAACAGGACTGCTCGAGGGAAAGTAGAGGGAGAAGAGCAAGGCCGGTACGGAAAGGCCCAGACACGGAATGCCTAGACCGCCGTCCCGGACTGCAGCTTGAAAGAAGGGAATAGGGACATCTCGTAGCAACCTCAGCCACCCCTAATAATCGATCTAACTCTAAAATCAAGCTGTCGCAGCACGGTTCCGTTGCACCTGCCCATCACCAGCAAATGATAAGAGACGCGAGAGCAAAAACTCTCGCAACGCTATCACCCTCTGCTGTGGTTTCAAAGGCGCACGAGTCAACCGAGCCAAGAAAGCCTCAAGCTTTCTTGACGTGAGATACGTCAGTCGGTCCGGTAGCATATTTTCTTTTCAGCATCTTTTTCAAATTCAATTGTATTTTTTAATGCATCACAATTATTATGGTAGGGTCAGTGACGGAGCGTTTAGCAGCTTACTGTCGATAAATAAAAAGTTGAATTCCACTCACCTTCGAAGTCCTGCGACTTACCAGCTGGTACCAGTGGCTTTCCGATGAGTGTTGAGCTGCCGAAGATCTTGAATAAGTGGACTGTATTTAGCGTGGTCGGTTTCCTGGAGTGTCTCCAGCGCGTTAAAGCACTGCGGCGCGTGAATTTAATATCAATCTGTGTAGCGGAATATTAGTATTCTTGCGTTTTCAAAGTATAGCGTTAGCGATCGCGGATAAGACCGGATGGAAAAGCGTTAACAACAAGACAGCGTTCTTTTGCGTTTGCGAGTTAGCGGACGACTGTGTCCAGTTCAGTATAAAACTGTCTTTACGTGCAGTTAGAAATCAACCCTCATTGGTTGAGACCGATAAATGATATCTTAAATAGAACACAGAAAATAAATTAATGAATTGAACAAAACATAAAATTTATATAGTCCCAAACATGTATCTTTCTTCAAGTGTTTGGTTTTTAAATTAAATTTTTCATAGAATATTTGTTTATACTTTGAAAAACTTACTGGTTCACTCATCTCCTCCTTGTAAATAGTGTACATATACTGTAACATAGTACCAGGAGGTAAAAATTCCTGATTAGTTTCTTTCCTGCAATAGTGTGATACGTATCGAGGAATTTTATTTATTTGGTCTACAACTTCTTGAATTTTATGATCTAGAAGTTTATTGGATCCTCCTCGCGTAAGACCTCTTTGGTCAGTAAATGGAGCCCTCCCATTAAACTTTTTTAGAGCTGTGTTTACCCTGAATGGAGAAATTCCAAAAGATTTGCAGAACATTTCCCTACAAACCTTTGTAGATTTCAGTGTGTAGTTCCTAGTAAACACTCTGTTTCCAGAATTTTGGCCGTATGTTCTATTTTTTGGTGCGTCGGACACACAAGCTGCATTAAATGTAGTTTGAGCATCGTATGACCCCAATGACCAAAATCTAATAAATTCTTCTTTACGACTCTCTACACTGATATTATTGGAACACTGCATGGTGCAATTACAAGAAAAATTAATAAATTCTTTTGATTTAATTTGGTCACCTTTATAATTAAAATATATATTATTGCTGTTTCTATTTTTCTTTCTGTCATACCTTGTTTGATTTTTGTGTTTTCTTTTTCTGTCCTTCTTTGGTCTACCTTTATTAATAGTGTTGTTACCCAACTCCTCATCATTATTTTCTTCTTCTGGATGATACAGCGGATCTTGATCTGATTCATTAATTTCATCACTAAAACTGTCATTGTTGGCTGCAGGGCTTAGGTCAATCTTGTTATATTGTTGACGTCGGTCCATATCAATGTCTTTACAAGGTTCTACATTTGTTAAAACTGTTAGCTGCGTTCTTTCTGGTTCTGAAATAAAACGTTATGCATTAGTTAATATAGCCTTAACATTGTAAATATACTTTATTAAATAGCACTACAGTTGTATCAATAACACCTTCATTCGATGACATGATGTACCAAACTAATTTGTGAGTACATGTTTTTTGTTTACAACGTTTAAAAATGATAGCAATAAAACACTAGCTGTAAGACAAGTGTCTGCAATCGGTTTTACTTAGATCACCAAGAGGCATGGGCTCAGAGTCTTGAAAATTGAAGGAAACATTATATAGAACCCTTTTATTGTATTCATTGTAGTGTTCAGTCAGGTTAAAATTAAAACTAGGGGACAAGTAGTTTTTAACATGTCCTGTAGGTATGCGACTGGCCTAAAACTTAAGCATTACATAAAAGTCAACAAACTCCATGCAAAAAAAATCTGTGAACAACTGCATGCAACAGTTGTCCGCAGACACGATAATACATTTTTAAACTGCTATTGTACATTCCTAACCGAAATGTAAACAATGCCTAGCCTACAAAATACACTGCCGGCATGAAAACTGGTTACTTTAAAGACATGCATTACAGCACTTATTTACAAAAATATACATTTAAATAATTTTATGGTAAACAAAATTAAATATAAGTGAAATAACTTACCTCCATTTTCGGTTTTGTCCAGCAGTGCTGTTATTTGTTCTGCTCTGCTACTGTACATATTTTAAAACACTGTTAAATTTTATAAAGTACCGAAATGCACTTAAGAAATACTGATATAACAAGAATTCTTCTGTTCTTATTCACTTAAATTTAAAACACTGTTAAATTTTATAAAGTACCGAAATACTCTTAAGAAATACTGATATAACAAGAATCCTTCTGTTCTTATTCACTTAACACTACCCAAAAAAGTAACATCATAACACAATAATTTCATAGAACATAAAAACATGTGCTCATACAACTAGTAATCATAACCTCAATACCTTAAAACTTCAAAAAAAATCTGTAGATGGCACTCAGTGCAGTGTGCAAGAGGGAATATCAGTTTTATAAAACGCTACCAAGCCACATAGAGGGAAGTAGTTGCACTCTTGTCTTAGTCTGCTTGTTATGCAGAAGGCAACCAAGTGGGTTGGATGGGTTCTGCTAAATGTTTTTATGTGAATGAGTAATATCAAGTGCTTTGGTTTCTTTCTACAAAACTTGGAATTATCAATTTGTATATTTTGTGTTAGTAAGTAACTTATTTTAAATGTTTGGAATGCAGTTAGAGGTTGGTAGTATTCTGCCGAACAAAAGTATGGTTCTTGGGACTAATATTCATGTACTAACTCAATTTTTATATTTTTGTGGGTTGGTAGCTTTCTGCATAACGACATCCAAATAACGTCCCGATAATCGCTCGACAAAGATCACACGAATACTGACTCTGACCGCGCTCGGGGTCTCTTTATATACCCATTTATAAAGATCGTTCTAGCAAAAAGTGGAGAAATCATGCAAACAATAAAGTACAAAAAAATAACCCTTTATTAATGAATGCTAGAAAAATCCGTTGTAAACAAGTCAACAATAGGTCTTAATAGAATAAAATTTGTTAGGGTCTCTTTCATAACAGTTGTACAACAAACAATACCCGACCTTTTATCCTATACAATAGCGCGCAGTCCTATTTGTCATTTATTGTTGCTATTGTGTTATTGTTATTTTTGTCTTATTATTCCTTTTTTACTATTTTTATCTACTCTGTACCATTTCATGAAAACACTAGAACCTTCGCGAACGATCCTATCCTTCGATCTGTCACAATATTGTACTGGCCAGTATAGCAAATCATATATTAAAATAAAAAAAATTTAACAACGCGCAGTCCCAAAAGCTGCAAGTCCAAACGGTGCAAAAACGATTCACAAGTTGTTGCCCAGATGAAAAGTCTTGCGCCGCACATTTTCGTAATTGAAAAATTAAAATCACATACCGAAAGCAGGTTATACTCTTTCCTTAGTAAAAAAGTTCCAAAAGGGGACTTAAGACGGCATAAAAGTATGCTTTAGCTTAAAGCATGAAAGATCAAAAGAGAAACTTTTTTTTTAAGGCGAAAAAACCTTAATGGGTTATCATCGCCTGTTGTTCTACACAAGGGTGTAAAGAGCCCAAGTGCAGAACGCCTTTTTTTATATACAATACTTAAAATCTTATAACCTAGTATCACAGACATCACAGACAAAATAGGGTAAGAAACGCTAAAAACACAAAAAACACACACGCATAAACTTAAACTTAATATAACAGTTAGAATAAATAACAATAATGACATTGACACTTATGTAATTAAAATCTTAAAAAA
Source organism: Catonia carolina (assembly GCA_035578175.1). Taxonomy (NCBI): domain Eukaryota; kingdom Metazoa; phylum Arthropoda; class Insecta; order Hemiptera; family Achilidae; genus Catonia; species Catonia carolina. Next base: position 121,718,617 of record JAQMRL010000001.1, on the reverse strand, counting down.
CTAGTATCACAACCAAAAAAAATTAAAAATAACATTGAAAACAAAACAATATCACAGGTCGCAAAAGGCTGTAAAGAGGCCACATAATAAAAACACAGACATATAAATATAAACTTATAACTAATATAAAACATATACTATAGGGTAAAACTAATTAGGAAATATAACACATTGCAGATCACTCTAGACCAGCCTTTCTTAAACTTTTTTATATAGCGACCCCCTTCAAGCTTAGGAAATTTTAAAGCGACCCCCTCCTCCATATAATGAAATATATATTAACCGTAGATGTAGATGTAATATCGCACTATTTTACAATGTAAATAAAATAAGGATTAAAGAATACGTACCCATTCATTTCACATATATATAATTGGAAACGTTGACGGGATATCGGTCGTAATAAAACACAATAAATAGAATGACATAAAACTATATATATATATATTTATTCAATAGAAAAAATAAACTTTTGTAACAATTTTTTTATAAGAAAACATATTATTGACATCAAACAATATTAATGTGACGGATGTGATTGTTTATTTTTACACAAATAATTAAATCTAGGCTCAATTTGAGTTAGTGCAGATCGTAATAAATTTTCAACGTTTATTACAGTTGAACGGTATTTTGATTTTATGTAATTTAATGTGGAAAAGGCTGATTCACATAAATATGTTGTACAAAATGGCAGTAATTTGTTCATTGCCATTTCCGATAGTAGGGGATATTCTGATTTGATTTCTATCCAAAATTCATGCACAGGCACTTGAGAAAATCTGAGTCGCAAGGTAGTATCACTTGTTAATTCGGCAAATTCTTCTTGTGCTTTTAAGTTTAAAAAATTAATTTCTTCCATTTCAATTGAAAATGGATTGCAAATCCATTGTTGTGTATCGATATCATTGGGAAAATACCTATGCATGTAAACTTCCATATCCTTCAAATGATTAACTATAATTTTTGTTATAGGAGTATCTTTTTTTGAAATATTGTTACTAATTATATACTCGTCAGTAAATGGAAACATTTCGAGCGATCCACTTTCCACTCTGTTCTTCCATATAAGAATTTTTTTAACAAAGGCCTCAAGTTTATTTTTTAACATAAACATATTAACGCAGACTCCCTGCATTGATAAATTCATATCATTGATTTTATCAAAAATATCTGCCAAATAGCATAGCTTGAGAAGCCATAAATTATCGTGAAAATAATCGGCCAAATTAGAATTTTGCTCTGTTAGAAATATAAGAACTTCATCTTTTAAAGTTAATAATCGTTTCAAACTTCGACCTCTTGATAGCCACCTAACTTCAGCATGTAGCAATAAACTTGTATAATCCGAATCCATATCAATGCACAAATTTTTAAACAATCGACTATTAAGTGCTCGACTTTTAATAAAGTTAATGATTTTGACTGCATCAAAAAACACAGTGTTTAATTCTGGTGCAATTTTTTTAACAAGTTAAAAAAATTTTAACTTGTTAAAATTTTAACAAGTTAAAATTTTAAGTGCCTCTCGGTGAATCATACAATGTGTAAATGTAATATGATCATTTCCAGCTTTAACAAATGCTGTAAAACCAAGATCTTGTCCGGTCATTGCTGCAGCACCGTCCGTGCACACACCAACACAATTTTTCCAATTTAATCCTTCTTTTTCAAAAAACTCATTTACTTTTTTATATATATCTTTTCCACGAGTATGACCTTCCAGAGGACGACAAACCAGTATATCTTCATGAATGCTTCCCTCATAAATATATCTTACAAAAAGTAACAACTGTGCCATTTTTGAAATGTCTGTCGACTCGTCCAGTTGTATTGCAAACTTTGAGCTGTCTTTAAGCCTCATAAGAAGCTGTTGAAATTGATCATTGCTAATGTCTGAAATTCTTTTGGACACAGTGTCATTTGATAATGGAATTTTACTAATTTCAGCAGCATACTATTTTCCATGAACAATTTCAGACATTCTTATAGCTGCAGGTAGTAAAAGTTGCTCTCTAATAGTAAAAGGCTTTTTCGTTTTTGCTATCAAATACGAAACTTCATACGATGCCAATAGATATTTATCATTCAAAGTAACATACTTCTCCAAAGTGTTCTTTTCTTTATTTGATGTTTGCAAAAGACGCTCAAAATATTCTATTGGCTTTTTTGATAACGATGCATGTTTAGTATTCAAATGTCGTTGCAGTTTTGACGGTTTCATGCTTTCTGCAGCCAAAACTTCTTTGCAAATTAAGCACACTGGTTGTTCTTCATTGTTGTGAGAAGAGCATGTGAAGCCATACTGCAAATATGATTCGTCATATTTTCTTTTTTTTGTTTTTTGTTTTTTTTTTTGCTAGAAGTCGGATTTGAAGCACTGCAACTTGGTTGTGACGGCGTGGCAGACTTATTAGTTGGAATTTTAATTAGCCATTTATCCATGATGGTTAAATAATAATACATAATTAAACAAAATGTAGTTGAACTTTAACGTAATAATTAAAAACACCAACTGAAAATTACACAGTAAATACACACATGTCACTACGAAGACAAAGCTGAGTCCAAACTGAAGTACAAACAGAAAAATAACTACACTCGAATCTTTACCAGTGCAATGACAACAAATTACGATCAGATCAACCCCGACGCATGGCGTGTTCAAAGTGTGCAGCGCACAAAGGCACCGTATCACAAAGACGCTGAAAAAGAAGCTTTCATTTAATTTTTTTTATTATTCTTTTATAAAAATAATATGCCGATTCGCCTAGCCTAGCTTGATTATGCTTCCGTATTGTATGTGTAAGCTGTAAGGCGACGCGGCGTCTGGGTACTTATAATCACTAAGTTATCTTGCAAACACTGACGCCGGCGGCCAGACATCAATGTCGAACGTTCAGTTGAAAATCGAGGAGCGCGTTGTATTTATTATTTTAAATGCTACTTCCATATTTTCATTTATAGGCCCTACATAACAGTTTTGCATTGCCACTTTTTTCAAAAAATAGTTATAATAAAACTACAATAGTATTTTGTATGATTTTTATTTGTATTTATATTTGTACGAAGTGTGTATACTAATTTTAAAATTTTATTTATAATGATTGAAAAGTATCAGATCTTTGCGACCTCCTTTCAGTAGTCTCGCGACCCCCCTGGGGGTCGCGACCCACAGTTTAAGAAGCGCTGCTCTAGACTGTCAGACACTGTTGTATACACCAATCGATCGTAAAAATTTTAAAGCCGCGTCCAAAATAGGGCTTTCGTCACCGAGTATATACCTTAATTCAGAGGGAATCTTAAATCGCCGACGCAGAGCTGCGTAGCAGACGCAATTAACTAATACATATTTGACTGTCAAAGGACAATCGCACCTGCCACAAATTGGAGCATCACCAGACGTCATGAGATACCCATGGGTTAATCTGGTGTGCCCAATTAAAAGAAAAACATTTGGATAAAACCAAAATATAGAATAAGTACAAGCAAGACATTACATTGCGTGACAATCGTCCATAACTGCACACAAGTGAATGACGATGCAAAATCGAACAGCTGACGTCAAGCGAGTAAGCTTGCGGTGTAAAACAGCAGAGCGCACCAGCAGACGTGTAAAGAAATGTAACTCTCTCAAAAGAGACGTTACAAATTATAAAGGCCAAAAGTAATTAATGGCATTAATAATATCGACAAAACAGTCCTCGCTTGTCTCGTGCATGCTGCGCCAAGTATATTCAATTAAATAGGTTTCTAAATTCGCAGCACACATTCGGCATATCCGTCTTCTCATATCCCTTTTAATTTTTGACCACTGAGCCTCTATATTTTGAGTATGAGTGGTACGATTAATGGGTTTTACAAAATTTAAGCTATGATTCTCGGTTCTGTGAAAGAATCCCAAGTTTTCCAAATTATTGTATCCCTTCAAGCAATCTGTCATAACTGTGGTGCCGGGATTTACGTATTTCTCTATTACACGGTGTAAAGTATTTTGGTCTCTCCTTTCCACTATCTTTAAAAATCATTTTTTTAATCCTCGTTCTACGCCAACAACAACCCATCTTGTTTTGGTTATTCTACCGTGATTGTATTTCCGCCCCCAGGGGGCACCCATTCTTATATATATGAATGCTCGTCCATGCATATATATGTGGGTGTTCGGGTGTGGCAACCCCGGGACCCCAGCTAAGAGCTAACCTTATTTCAAAACTATACACAGGTTGCTCTTACACTACACACAACAATAATACTACATCACACACACCACACTTTCTTTCAACACACACATGTACATACCCTACACACAACACATACACAAAGTTTTCTTACACACATTTATCATGCTGGCGAGGATGGGATGCGGGCTGGTCGTGCGTAACCCTTTCCGGATTGGAAGGTCTGGACTGTGGTTGTGCTGCTGTGAGCTTGCTCTGCCGAGGCTTTGCGCCATCCTTTAGCCCTTCCAGTCGCTTCGGTACTGTGGCAAGAAGTGGACCATGGGTAAGAGTGTCGGAGCTCTTACTACTGCGTGCGAGCCTCTGGGACGTCGGTATCAGTGGGTCAGGCAGTACCTGACTCCCCGGCCCGGATGAAATATGTGGGAGATGGCTGCCGGGAGTACTCGGCCGGGTCCTTCTTTTTACTAGGGACCTGCGGCGTGCGCGGGTCATCTCTCCGCCCGCACCCTGCTTTCACGATGACTGGAAAAGCACTAAAGATAATGTCAAACAAACAATCTTCCCTTGGATTGAAAAGACTATGGTCTAGCTTGTCTGACGATAGTGATAAAAGTGGTGTATTAAGTAACACGGACAAATTTTTCGTTGTTCGTTGTGTTGCAAAAGAAGGGTCGCTTTCAAAAGTTTCCCCCTTCATTATTAACAGGTCTGTGCAGTCGGTTTGTGGCTCGCCACACTCTATTAAGAAACTAAGGAATGGTACTTTGTTAATTGAAACAACGTCTGCGAAGCAAAGTAGCAGCGTTGTTAAAATTACACAAATAGGAAGTACTGCAGTCACTGTTGAACCGCACAGATCCCTCAACTCATCTCGAGGAGTGGTTTACTCTCGAGATATACATGATATGTCTGAGGCTGAGTTATTGGAGGAGCTTACCTCCCAGCGAGTGACGCAAGTCAAAAGAGTTACGCGTCGGGAAAATGGTATTGATGTCGGTACCCCGACACTTATAACATTTTCCACCCCACAACCTCCAGATCGTCTAAAGTTGGGTTACTTGTCTGTTCGAGTGAGACCGTATGTCCCAAACCCTCTGCGCTGCTTTCAGTGCCAGGAATACGGACATACGAAAACTAACTGCAAGAAACCTGCGATATGCGCAAAGTGCAGTTCACCTGACCACTTAGACAGCGAATGCACTTCTGAAACAGAACTGTGTGCAAACTGTAAAGGAAGTCATTCAGCAAGGTCTCGGGAATGCCCTAAGTATAAAGAAGAACGGGAAATTCAAAAAATTTCGTCTGAACAGAAGCTTTCCTTTCCCGCTGCCCGGAGCGAGTACAGAAAACTAAATAGCATCCGAAATGCAGTCCAGCCTGACATTTCGTTTGCAGCTGCAACTAGTGTTCAGTCTCGTGTGTCTGGTGAGTGCTCGTCATGCGTAGAGTTGAAAAGTGTTGTTGAGAACCTAACTAAACAGGTTGCTTCCCTAACTTCTGCACTTAAAGCGTTATTAAGCACCAAGCAAACAGAAATTGGTTCAAAGAGCTCAGTTTCTCAAGTGTGTAACCTTTCTGCGACTCAGAGTACAAAAGCTCAGCTGTCAAGTAAGACAGCCTCTACCTCAAAGGGAAAACCCCTTTCAGTATCCAAGACGCTTCCGACGGAAGCGTCTAAATTTTTAAAATCTCCTCCGTCTGGGTCCAAGATCCACGATATGATAGGAGATTCATCGGCCCTAGAAAAGGGCTTTATACAAGTAAAAGGGAAAAAAGGGAAGGAGAAAATTGTGTTTGAAACGTAACTCCTCCGTTGCGAAATACCCTTTAATAGTTTAATTCAATGGAATGTTCGCGGGATCCGGTCTAGGTATGAAGATATAAAGATATTGATCCGGGATAAGTGTCCGTTTGCGCTTTGCCTGCAAGAGACGATGTTACAACCTGATATCCGATTATCCTTTCGTGGATACGAAATGTTTAGGAAAGATTACCTGCATGGTGGCCCTGGTGATGGGGTTGCAATATTACTTCACCAGTCAATGCAAGGGATGAGTCTGGATATCCAAACGGATATTCAGGCTGTAGCAATCAGGATAACTGTCCCGGTGTCGGTTTGCGTGTGTAATGTTTATTTACCACCAAACACAGACATTTCATACCTAGCCATGAGAGAATTGCTGGAACAGTTACCAGCTCCATATATCGTCTTAGGAGATTTCAATGGTCACCATTATTCTTGGGGCTCCTCACTGTGCAATGGTAGAGGTCACATGGTGGAGAGGGTCCGGAGTGATTTAGACTTATGTCTATTGAACGATGGATCTGAAACATTCATGTCATCCTCAACAGGATCCTGGTCGTGCTTGGACCTTACTTTCTGTAGCCCGTCCATTGTTCCAAGGTTGATGTGGAGGGTACTGCCAGACCTGTATGGAAGTGATCACCGACCGGTGGTGGTCGAATTTTTTGACTACCAGCCTGTCGATGACCTTCCCAAACGATGGATTGAGAAGCTTGCACGGTGGAATGAGTTTTCAAGTTTGATGGAATCTGAATATGAAGATGATGATGATGCACGAAGCCTGTTGTCTTCCTTTGTGGAGAGGATGTCTGCAGCAGCTGCCCAGAGCATTCCTAAAACATCGGGTAAAGCGCGGCGGCCGCCGGTGCCTTGGTGGAATAATCGGTGTAAGGAGGCTCTTCAGGACCGCCGTAGGGCCCTGCGAATTTTTAGTCGCAGACCTACGGATGCTAACCTGGAAGCTTACCGAAGAGCTCGGGCCTGCTGTAGGCGTATCTTTCTGGAGAGTAAGAGAGAGTCGTGGAGCCGTTATGTTGCAGATATTAATAGGAGTACTTCTGTGACAACGGTGTGGAGAAGACTGCGGTCCGTTTGTTGTGGAAGGATGTCTCCGCACCGAATTGCAGGGTTGCAAACTGACGGTTCCGTGATTACGTCACCAATCGACATTGCGAATGCAATTGATTTTTCGTTAAGATCAGCATCTCTCACGTCTTCATATTCAATTCAATTTCAAAATCATAAGAAAACCATTGAATCTCTTCCTTTTCATATAGCGGACACAAATGATCCTCTGAACATTCCTTTTTCAATGCCTGAACTAAGAAAAGCGCTCAAAGTTTCTCGAAATACCTCGCCTGGAGGAGATGAAATTACACTTTCGATGATAGCGCATTTACCAGACTCCGGGTTAAGGCAACTCCTACATATTTTTAATAAAATATACGCTTCTAGAAAGCTTCCAGAATCTTGGAAAGAAGCAATTGTTGTCCCGATCCTCAAACCTGGCAAAGATAAAATGTTGGCCTCCAGCTATCGCCCCATCTCTCTGACAAGTGTTGTATGTAAGGTGATGGAAAGAATGGTGAATAGTCGTCTCATGTGGTATCTGGAAAAGAATGACTTCCTCGCTCCTGAACAGAGCGGTTTTCGGAGAGGGAGGTCTTCGACAGACCACTTGGTGGCCCTTGAGACGGCTATCTGCAATGCGTTTGCATTGCGGCAGCGCCTCGTTGCCGTATTCTTTGATTTGAAAAAAGCATATGATACGGCTTGGCGACGAGGTATTCTTAATACCTTGCGGGAGTGGGGCATCGCTGGGAACATGTTGGCCTTCATGAAAGACTTTCTGGATGACCGATCATTTCGTGTAAGGGTTGGTCAGAGTTTGTCAAACAGGTTTGATTTGGAAAATGGTATACCGCAGGGGAGTGTAATTAGTTGTACCCTATTTGCGGTTGCCATTAACAATATTGTGAAAAGTTGCGTATACCCTGTTAAATGTTCGTTGTTTGTAGATGATTTTGCGATATATGTTGCATCTAGAAATGTTGTTTCAGCTGAACGAGCCCTACAGCTTACTATATACCGTCTTGAGGAATGGTCACGGCAGACTGGCTTTAGTTTTTCTCCTGAGAAGACTAAATGCATTCAGTTTTGCCGAATACGGACTGATAATGTTCCAAGACTGTATTTAATGGGTCAGAATATCGAAGTTAGCACTGAAATCAGGTTTCTAGGTGTTATATTCGACAAAAGACTTACATGGGTTCCGCATATAAAAGACCTACGGGCTAGGTGCTTAAAGGTGGTTGATATTCTGCGTGTTCTTACAGGTACATGTTGGGGAGCTGATAGATCATGTATGATAAGGTTCTACAAGGCTCTAGTGCGATCACGTATAGATTATGGCGCTGTAGCGTACTCATCTGCTACTCCCACTTCGCTGAGAATGCTTGACACGATCCACAATTCATGTTTACGATTGTCTACAGGTGCTTTTCGTTCTAGCCCTGTTGTCAGCATCTTAGTTGAAAGTGGAGAAATGTCGTTACACAGACGTCGCCAGCAGCTTATATTGACGTACTTTGCCAAGTTGAAAGCTAGACCTTATCATTTTTTGCATGACATCATGCTCAACAACCCTTGTCATGATTTGCATCTGATGAGTGCCCGATTGCCTTCACCATTCGGTGTAAGAGCGTTGGGGATATGCAACAACCTCGGTATTGCGATTCCTCGTGTGTACCCATGTAATTCATGTCTCTTTCCACCCTGGACCATCGCTCAGTTACACATTAACTTTGAAATGTGTAAATACTCAAAGGCAGACACAAGTTCTGTGGTATTTAATAGCATTTTCAGTGAGTTAGTTGAAGCTATTAAACCATCTACGGTTGTATACACGGATGGATCAAAGTCAGATGTTGGAGTTGGTTGCTCGTTTGTTGCTAATGGGAGAACCTATTTGTTTGGATTACCTGTGGGAACCAGTGTTTACACGGCTGAACTTTACGCTATTAGTAAAGCTCTGTCTGTAGTCTGTGTGCGTGGGCGTCGGGTGTTGGTGTGCACTGATTCGCTTAGTGCCCTTCAGTCGATTACTGATTTATATTCACGCCACCCGCTAGTTGTAGATGTCCACGGCACCGAGAAGCAGCTTAACGATAGAGGAGTAAGCGTTGTTTTCTGCTGGGTTCCGGGTCATGCTGGAATCTCGGGAAATGAGGCTGCTGATTTGGCCGCTAAGGAGGCGGCACGCCAACCGGCTTTCACGCAATATCTGACTGTGTCAGATTTCGTGGGCCTGGTGAAGCGTGTCATCACTGATTCCTGGCAGGTAGAATGGACTGGCTCTCATGGCAACAAACTTCGGAAAATAAAACGTAATGTTAAGCCTTGGGATACGTCACTGAGGAAGAATAGAAGGGAAGAAGTTGTCATCGCGCGACTTAGAATTGGGCACACCAGATTAACCCATGGGTTTCTCATGACGTCTGGTGATGCTCCAGTTTGTGGCAGATGCAATTGTCCTTTGTCAGTCAAACATGTATTGGTTGATTGCGTCTGCTACGCAGCTCTGCGTCGGCGATTCAAGATTCCCTCTGACATAAGGAATATACTCGGTGACGAAAGCCCTATTTTGGACGCAACTTTAAAATTTTTACGATCCATCAGTGTTTACAACAGTGTCTGATAGTCTGGGGTGTGTTGCAATGTTTTATATGTGCTAATCTGTTCTATTTTATAGTATATATATTTATATTAGTTGTAAGTTTGTATTTATATGTCTGTGTTTTTATTATGAGGCCCCTTTACAGCCTTTTGCGACGTCATATGTCTGTGATATTATTTGTTTTTAATGTAATTTTTTAGTTGTGATATTAGTTTTTAAGATTTTAATTAAGTAAGTGTCAATGTCATTTTTGTTATTTATTGTTACTGTGATATTAAGTTTAAGTTTATGTGCGTATGTTTTTTGTTGTTTTTAGCGTTTTTTTTAGCCTATTTTGTCTGTGATACTAGATTATAAGATTTTAACTAAAATCTTATAATATATATATATATAAATATATAAATATATATATAATATATAAATATATATATATATATTTATATATATATATATATATATATATATATATATATATATATGTACTACTATCATTTTTGCGTCCGTACATTGACATTTTCCTAACAATCTGGAGTCCGAGTGCAATTTGGCGTCCGTATACGGACGCCAAATTGTAATCCTTAACAAAAACCCAATAAAGATTTATTGTGACATGGTTTTCGGACGTAATTTTTTTAAACTAAAGTACATAGTTTCGGGCAACTATATTTATTTTTTGAGAATTTTATTGTTACTCAGAGACACAAAAAAATAAATAAATTTTGGTACCGGATGCGAAATGGCGGTGTTTTGAAACTATTTTATACACCGTACCTTGGAGAGTTTCTCACCAGAGTGCTCTCGCTACGCCCCTATGTAAAAATATACGTATATTATGTATATTCTTACAAGGACGTCAGTTTCACATCTGCTATCAATTTCGCGTCCACCGGTTAAGAAAATAGACAAAACAAGTTATAAATAAATATTGTATTGTGTTAAGAAAAAAAGTTTAAAAGAATAATAAAAACAAATTTTTATTAATCATCGAATTACAATTCTTTCAAAACTCACAACCTAATTTACTAAACATTCAAATAAATATTATTCTCAAATTATTTGATATAAGTAATATAATTAAATTAAAAATAATTATATATTTTTTGATAGAATTAAAAAACTCTCTTTTCCGATAGACGATTTTTTGGGTTGACAAACTATCCTGGAAGGAAACCGGTGCTGCGCATAGTAGTGTCAGGATTTAATTATTGTTATGGCTGGCAGGATATCTTTCTAAACGCATTGTATACACAACGTATATTATACGCAATTTTGAAGAGTTGTTCTCCGCCGTTCTGTCGCCTTCCATACATGAGTCCATCGCACGCCGCTTTGGTTTCTTTTTTCAAATTAGGCATAAACCCACTATCAACGAATCCATGAAAAAATTCCTTTAGTAATTTGTTTACGTCGTTCGTTTAGTAACCAACGGGTTGGTCTAGTCTAGAAGAAAAGTCGTCGCCGCAAGTCAGCTGTTTAGCTGACTTTTCGACAGCTTTTCTGACAGCTGATTTTCGGAGACGGAGGTTCCTAGTTTAAATCCTAGTATATAGTATAATTGGTTCTTTTATACGAATTTGAATACTAGACAGTGGTTACCAATGTACTTTGATGGTTGGGGGTCAATTAACCATACTCTCTCAGGAATGGTCGGTCTGGGTATGTACGAGACTACAGCTCATTTAAACGTCATACATATCATTGGGTCATGGGGTTGCTTATTGTTCTCAATCGAACAAATTGCAACCTACACGCATTAGGGATAAAACAAAACAAAAATTTGTTTAAGAATTTTAAACATGTTATTTCGCGCTTTTTTTAACATTACACCACCTGACAATTGTAAATCAAATATTTCCTGATTACGCTTACGATGTGAAAAAAGAATGCGCATTTTGCTGTTTGCCCACTCTCTCTGCAAAATGATTCTAAGTACACTTCCATAATGCTATTTCATATCATGTAATATGTCGCCCCAATTACTAGTTTTAACAGTTTTACAGTAGGTAAATAAAACATTAACGAGAAAAAACTTTTTCTAAAATATAAAAAATTAAAAATGGACTAGGAGTAGATTATTATTAGGCTTGTTTTTTGCTTAAAAACAATGCGATAAAAAATTAAACTAAGAAATTAGCGAAATAGCAAACTTTACTAGACAAACCTGAACCAAGTAGGCATATTTTAATATTTATTCTGGACCGATTTTCTTTCATTATAAAATTCTTGACAGAGGTTACAGATTTCAGAAAAAAAATGTTAAGGGTAGAATAAAGTACACCCATTCAGTTTTTCCTTTTTTCTCTTACAAAATCTGAACAAACGAAATTTTTTTTATATGCCCGGAAAAACAAGGGCCATCGATTCATACAAAAAAGTTTAAATACTAATGAGTGGGGGGCCTAAAGTGAAGTTTGTACCATCCAGTTCACCTCGATTTTCTCGCGAGTATGAGCTTAACAATCGTAATATTTATGGAATGTTCCGAAACAGCAAAACGACTCTCGATAGGGATAACGATAAAGTTTAAATTGAATTTCTTAGCGTATCGCCACCATTCCTAAGTTTTTCACGATTTTTTCGCTGATTTCGGCAGACCAAACAAAACAATTTACAGAACAATCCAGAACAAATGAGAGCTATCATTTAAAGTAAAAACCAAAAAGTATTGAATGCATGGGCTTATACTTGCCACTCCAAAGTTTTCTTTGATTTTCTAGAAAATTTGAACGGGAAAAACGAAATTTTTGCGAAATGATCCGGAACAAACGAAGGGCTGTCAATCTATGTAAAAAACTTTAAAATATTGAGTAGAGGGGGATAAGTGTGAAATTAGCACAACCCAGTTCTTCTCGATTTCTCGCTTACTTGAATGAAACTAACAAAATATTTTGCGAGACCATCCGAAACAAACGAAGGTCTATCCCTGAAGTCCAAAAAAAATTTAAAAAGTTGAGCGGGAGGAGGCCAGTGTGAAGTTAGCATCTCCCGGCGTTTTTTCACTTCTTTGGACGGAACAAACAAAAAATTTTCCGGAATAATCCGGTAGAAACGTAGACCGATCAATTTTACAAGTTAATTTTTGAAATTTTTATATGGGGGCCAACTTTACAGTCCTGGTTTGAACTTCTACAGGTTTAGCTAAGTAAAACAAGGAGTGAGGTAGTTTACAATTGCCTTCCTCGCCGAGTTGAAAAATATGCTTATCAGTATGCCAGGCCGTCTGAAAAGCACCTATTTTCCACCCTGCAAATGACACACCTCACGTTATTCACCACAGGGTCTAGCTGCATAATGAAATTCATTACGCTCAGAGGAGATATGACTCTGACAAGTATCTTTTACACTTGTACCTCTTATGTTCTTAAATACTTCAGTCATATGTTTGGCTTACCATGTGATAAAAACAGAACTAAATTTTTTTTAGTCCTGGAACAAGCAAATCGAGTGCAAATAATTTAACACTCCACCTGCCTGTTATGTGCAACCCCTTACAGTACTATTATTTTATTAAAGGCAGTTGCCACTGACAATCAGAACATGCATTTTATTCCGTCACTTGGGCGAGTAAATTTAAATCGATAATTCAAAGGATACCCACATCGAGAAAATGCTTACAAAACGGCGAAATTTTTTTTACAAAAGATAATAAATTGATAAGAGAGTAGATTAGTCGATTTTTTTAAAGTAAATTCAGTACACTCGCAAAAATCCAACCCGAGTTCTGAAAGTGTAGGTCAACAGAGACTGTAATTTTCCGATACTGAAGAAGCTTATTGAAATTAATCGTTAGCAAAAACAAACCTATGTTATTTATTTTTTGATGTTTATAAAGCTTTTGACCGTGTCCCGTATGATTTACCCATAAAAAATTGAGGTGTATGGTATTAGAGGGACATCAGAGGGTCGAATTGCCATCCAATCATTGCAAAGTTAAAACAAAATACATATAAAATTTTATACAAGTTAAAAGGGGAGTTCAACGAGTTAGAATTTTAAGACCCTTGCTATTTCTAATTTTTAGATACGATCTCGCTGATTTTCTTGCCTCCTTCAATGTTATATTATTTGCTGATGATACGACAATATCTCTCGAAGATGAAAACTATGAACAAGGTTTAAAACTAAAGAAGCTTGAAGTAAGGTTGTAGACTGGATGCAAAAAATAATCTAGTGGTCAACTCAGATAAAACTGTGGCCAAATGCTTCACTGGTCGTAAGGAAATAAGTAACCAAAGTACGAATATCTCCATTAATGACAATATATCAAAATCTTTTGTAACAGGTAAGTTACAAAATTTTTAGAATTAATATTAGGTAGCAAACTATCCTGGGACAGGCGTATTAAGGAACGTGTCTGCTATATAATCAAATCCTACTGCTACGCCCAAAAACGCTTAAAAATAAGGTACTTAGCGTACCAATACCTTTGAGTATTTATCATGTTTACAAATTCTCACATTTAAAATACAACGTTACGTCTTTTTTGTAAAAACCATTTTGTAAATGGTTGTAATCAATACTTCATATTTGAAGACATCGGGTGTCTCGTTGTTTTTTGTATCATATTAGGAAATAGTCTACATAAGTTATGTTTTTCGATTTTTGGTCCATAAAATCGTGGTGCGAGGCTTATTCGAAGACGGGGGTTACTCGAGTATATAAGGTGTTTTGTCTATTTGTGGGATTTGTTTTTAATTTAGTCATACTTAAACTTATTAAAATGTATGTTTAAAAAATCAAATAATGTTCAAATTATTCCGTCATATAATTACTTTTTATCTGGTTTTTTGTTAATTATAATGATGAACATTTTTAATGATCAACTATCAAGTTCAATTATGAATATGGACACTGTACATTATTAAGAATTCGTTTTTAATCAATTGGTCCTAGCATATTGTTTGACTGTCTTGGTCAAGGTTTCACATAGTTTTTCTTGGCCTCTCCAAGTGAATGCCTTGTCTGTCTCCTTTTTGTCTTCTGTGCAATAGCATTTTGACTTGTCAAAAATAATGCACATTATTTTACGTAACAATAAGGTTTATTTATTTCATTATTTGTAATAATGATTCTCAGATTGGGTGGTTTGTTGACGATGTAAATAAAGTACTAGAAACCAAAAGAATATCAACAAAAAGTGGCCACCATGGCATTTATAACACTAAATAATTTAAAAGAAAACGCAGAGAAAAATATCAGGGTTTGGAAGACTATGACTGAAAACTGATTAGCCGAAAAATAATCTTGGAAATGGCCTGTTAAAGGATAAACTTCAATGTGTACAAAACAGCTGGATACGAGAATTATTGATGTAATGTATACTTTGTTGAAGATCAAAGATTACCATTACTTGAGGAACAAGAATAAAAATACAAACTATGGCTGAGCCGGACTGCATTTCAAATGTTGTAGAAATTTTACTGGCCATCGTACTTTTGTATAATTTATAAAATCATTTGGTTCAGTCACTAAAACATGGAAATATAAACCTAGAGAGAAGCGAGGCTTGGGAAGACCTAAAAAGAGATGGATACTGGAACAGGCCATTGAGCCTAATCCTTAACAGATGATGATGATGAAATCATTTGAACACCGAAAAGACAATGGGTGAATGGTACTCCATTTGAATATTGAACAAATTATGTCGCTTTACAATTACATAATTTGGTCAACTAAGTAAATATTTTAATTGCATTGTCTACTAATTGATCATATTATAGTAATTACAGTCGAACCTCCCTGATTCGAATCTGATGGAACCGGCTGATTTCGATTTACAGAGGTAAAATATTGAAACAAAAAATGTACTTAAAAATTGCACGTTTTAATAAAATTCATGTAATTCCATAAAATATTAAATTACAAAAGTCAAAATTATTAATAGACCACCAATTTGATTGAGGAAAGTTTTTTACAAATATTATTTTACTTGTGTTGTTTAGGTCATCAGCCAAAAGGCTGGTTTGAACCTGTAGAGATTTTACTAAGTAAAACGAGAAGTGAGGTGGTTTACAATTACCTTCCTCACTGAACGGAAAAGTACGCTTATCAGCATGCAGGGCCCTTTGCAAAGCACATATTTTCCCCTCTGAAAATGACACCTTCACTTCATTCACCACAGGGTTTACTTAATACTGTGATTAAGAATTAAGGGAATGTGTTGGTATTACAAGCTCTATTAGTACTCAAAAGCAAAAGAATAGTCTACTTATAAGAACGATATGACAAATTATTGAAAAAACGACATAAAAACAGAGTAAAATAAAATCGGGATACGCGTAAACAGTACAACAAACTACAAACGAAAAGTTAGGTCAGCCTACAGAAAATGAAAAATAAATTAGGTACCGAAAATTTTAGAAATTTTAACGAGTAAAATATTGCTTAATGTGAATGAATACAGCTACGGTATTTTTTACCCAGTTTGTACGAAAATCATACACCAAAGAAGGAAAGACTGCATTTCTAATTTAGCCTAACTAATTTTTTTTTTGCTTTCGTCTGGTTTCCTCTGACTTAAAAATTAACTGAATTTTCAATATTTCCTGATGCGTATTGTAGCTTTGAACTACGCTTGCTATGTCCTTATTTGGTCGTAAGGTTTTGTGACAATAATGTTTTGTAAGAAGTGTAATTGTTTGTGTTTCTGCCTGGGTTCTTCTAACTTAAAAATTAACTGCATTTTCAGTTTTTTCTAAAGCTTTTTGTAGTTTTGTACTACGCTTACTGTGTCCTTATTGTCGTGATTTTAACGCATGCTTCATTATAAATCGTGTACAATGTGTAAATTGGAAATTTTGTAATTATTTTATTAATAATGTATAAAAAAATGTATTGATACAATATATATGACCACAAAACTCTCGAAAATTTTCGAATAGGGAGGTAATTTAATTCATATTAAGGAGGATTTTTGAAGGGGATAGCATACAATTATATTCGATTTAGGGAGGATTTCGAATGAGGAGGTTTGACTGTATTTGTAACAATTAGGATATTTTAAATAATTAACTTTAACAAATAAAAAATATACTTTCTTTAATTATTCTGGTTTTACATTGATTTAAAATTAGTACCTATTTAAAATACATTTCAAAATAATAGGCAACAAATAATAAATTATTTTGATGACTGGACTAGATTCCGTCCGAGAACGAATTGTTTTCATACGATGGTCTTGTGTGGAGAAGTACTAGGGTGAGATGTGAATATCTAACTACAATCAGTACAACACGTAGAAGTGGCAAATGCTACAGTACACGTGCCGGTACGACATGGCAACATCGTTTACACTGTTGCAGGCTGTAAGTCATAATAGCGGGAACGATGCCGGACGCGAAATTGTCGGCAATTTGTACGGACGCGAAATTGTCGGTAATTCGAAAGGAGTCTGAATTGATAGCACAGTGAATAAAATTAAAAAATGCTCAATTTTCAATATCAGGACAAACCAATACCAAAACTCAGGGTGTAAGTGTAACAAATACCCTATATACTCTCATCAAAGTTGAATATACTCTTCAAATAAGCGATGTGCAAAATGCACGCTTTTTGAAAGGACGCGGAATTGTTAGCGGGATGTATATATATATATATATATATATATATATATATATATATATATTAAAAAAGGCGTTCTGCACTCGGGTTTTTTACACCCATGTGTAGAACAACAGGCGATGATAACCTCGCTAAGGTTTTTCGCCTCAAAAAAAAAAAAAAAAAAAAAAAGAGGAGTGGTTTACTCTCGAGATATACAAGATATGTCTGAGGCTGAGTTATTGGAGGAACTTACCTCCTAGAGAGTGACGCAAGTCAAAAGAGTTATGCGTCGGGAAAATGGAATTGATGTCGGTACCCCGACACATATCATAACATTTTCCACCCCTCAACCTCCAGATCGTCTTAAGTTGGGTTACTTGTCTGTTCGAGTGAGACCGTATGTCCCAAACCCTCTGCGCTGTTTTCAGTGCCAGGAATACGGACATACGAAAACTAACTGCAAAAAACCTGCGATATGCGCAATGTGCAGTTCACCTGACCACTTAGATAGCGAATGCACTTCTGAAAAAGAACTATGTGCAAACTGTAAAGGAAGTCATTCAGCAAGGTCTCGGGAATGCCCCAAGTATAAGGAAGAACGGGAAATTCAGAAAATTTCGTCTGAACAGAAGCTTTCCTTTCCGGCTGCCCGGAGTGAGTACAGAAAACTAAATAGCATTCGAAATGCAGTCCAGCCTAACATTTCGTTTGCAGCTGCAACTAGTGTTCAGTCTCGTGTGTCTGGTGAGTGCTCGTCATGCGTTGAGTTGAAGAGTGTTGTTGAGAACCTCACTAAACAGGTTGCTTCCCTAACTTCTGCACTGAAAGCTTTATTAAGCACCAAACAGAGTGAAATTGGTTTGAAGAGTTCAGTGCCTCAAGTTGGGACCCCAGCTAAGAGCTAACCTTATTTCAAAACTATACACAGGTTGCTCTTACACTACACACAACAATAATACTACATCACACACACACCACACTTTCTTTCAACACACACATTTACATACCCTACACACAACACATACACAAAGTTTTTCTTACACACATTTATAATGCCGGCGAGGATGGGATGCGGGCTGTCGTGCGTAACCCTTTCCGGATTGGAAGGTCTGGACTGTGGTTGTGCTGCTGTGAGCTTGCTCTGCCGAGGCTTTGCGCCATCCTTTAGCCCTTCCAGTCGCTTCGGTACTGTGGCAAAAAGTGGACCATGGGTAAGAGTGTCGGAGCTCTTACTGCTGCGTGCGAGCCTCTGGGACGTCGGTATCAGTGGGTCAGGCAGTACCTGACTCCCCGGCCCGGATGAAATATGTGGGAGATGGCTGCCGGGAGTACTCGGCCGGGTCCTTCTTTTTACTAGGGACCTGCGGCGTGCGCGGGTCATCTCTCCGCCCGCACCCTGCTTTCACGATGACTGGAAAAGCACTAAAGATAATGTCAAACAAACAATCTTCCCTTGGATTGAAAAGACTATGGTCTAGCTTGTCTGACGATAGTGATAAAAGTGGTGTATTAAGTAACACGGACAAATTTTTCGTTGTTCGTTGTGTTGCAAAAGAAGGGTCGCTTTCAAAAGTTTCCCCCTTCATTATTAACAGGTCTGTGCAGTCGGTTTGTGGCTCGCCACACTCTATTAAGAAACTAAGGAATGGTACTTTGTTAATTGAAACAACGTCTGCGAAGCAAAGTAGCAGCGTTGTTAAAATTACACAAATAGGAAGTACTGCAGTCACTGTTGAACCGCACAGATCCCTCAACTCATCTCGAGGAGTGGTTTACTCTCGAGATATACATGATATGTCTGAGGCTGAGTTATTGGAGGAGCTTACCTCCCAGCGAGTGACGCAAGTCAAAAGAGTTACGCGTCGGGAAAATGGTATTGATGTCGGTACCCCGACACTTATCATAACATTTTCCACCCCACAACCTCCAGATCGTCTAAAGTTGGGTTACTTGTCTGTTCGAGTGAGACCGTATGTCCCAAACCCTCTGCGCTGCTTTCAGTGCCAGGAATACGGACATACCAAAACTAACTGCAAGAAACCTGCGATATGCGCAAAGTGCAGTTCACCTGACCACTTAGACAGCGAATGCACTTCTGAAACAGAACTGTGTGCAAACTGTAAAGGAAGTCATTCAGCAAGGTCTCGGGAATGCCCTAAGTATAAAGAAGAACGGGAAATTCAAAAAATTTCGTCTGAACAGAAGCTTTCCTTTCCCGCTGCCCGGAGCGAGTACAGAAAACTAAATAGCATCCGAAATGCAGTCCAGCCTGACATTTCGTTTGCAGCTGCAACTAGTGTTCAGTCTCGTGTGTCTGGTGAGTGCTCGTCATGCGTAGAGTTGAAAAGTGTTGTTGAGAACCTAACTAAACAGGTTGCTTCCCTAACTTCTGCACTTAAAGCGTTATTAAGCACCAAGCAAACAGAAATTGGTTCAAAGAGCTCAGTGTCTCAAGTGTGTAACCTTTCTGCGACTCAGAGTACAAAAGCTCAGCTGTCAAGTAAGACAGCCTTTACCTCAAAGGGAAAACCCCTTTCAGTATCCAAGACGCTTCCAGCGGAAGCGTCTAAATTTTTAAAATCTCCTCCGTCTGGGTCCAAGATCCACGATATGATAGGAGATTCATCGGCCCTAGAAAAGGGCTTTATACAAGTAAAAGGGAAAAAAGGGAAGGAGAAAATTGTGTTTGAAACGTAACTCCTCCGTTGCGAAATACCCTTTAATAGTTTAATTCAATGGAATGTTCGCGGGATCCGGTCTAGGTATGAAGATATAAAGATATTGATCCGGGATAAGTGTCCGTTTGCGCTTTGCCTGCAAGAGACGATGTTACAACCTGATATCCGATTATCCTTTCGTGGATACGAAATGTTTAGGAAAGATTCCCTGCATGGTGGCCCTGGTGATGGGGTTGCAATATTACTTCACCAGTCAATGCAAGGGATGAGTCTGGATATCCAAACGGATATTCAGGCTGTAGCAATCAGGATAACTGTCCCGGTGTCGGTTTGCGTGTGTAATGTTTATTTACCACCAAACACAGACATTTCATACCTAGCCATGAGAGAATTGCTGGTACAGTTACCAGCTCCATATATCGTCTTAGGAGATTTCAATGGTCACCATTATTCTTGGGGCTCCTCACTGTGCAATGGTAGAGGTCACATGGTGGAGAGGGTCCGGAGTGATTTAGACTTATGTCTATTGAACGATGGATCTGAAACATTCATGTCATCCTCAACAGGATCCTGGTCGTGCTTGGACCTTACTTTCTGTAGCCCGTCCATTGTTCCAAGATTGATGTGGAGGGTACTGCCAGACCTGTATGGAAGTGATCACCGACCGGTGGTGGTCGAATTTTTTGACTACCAGCCTGTCGATGACCTTCCGAAACGATGGATTGAGAAGCTTGCACGGTGGGATGAGTTTTCAAGTTTAATGGAATCTGAATATGAAGATGATGGTGATGCTCGAAAGCTGTTGTCTTCCTTTGTAGAGAGGATGTCTGCAGCAGCTGCCCAGAGCATTCCTAAAACATCGGGAAAAGCACGGCGTCCGCCGGTACCTTGGTGGAATGATCGTTGTAAGGAGGCTCTTCAGGACCGCCGTAGGGCCCTGCGCATTTTTAGTCGCAGACCTACGGATGCAAACCTGGAAGCGTACCGAAGGGCTCGGGCCTGCTGTAGGCGTGTCTTTCTTGAGAGTAAGAGGGAGTCGTGGAGCCGTTACGTTGGAGATATTAACAGGAGTACCCCTGTGACAACGGTATGGAGAAAACTGCGTTCGGTATGTGGAAGGACGTCTCCACATCGAATCGCAGGGTTGCAAGTTAACGGTTCTGTGATCACATCACAGTCCGACATCGCTAACGTGATTGGTTCCTTCTTTAAATCAGCTTCCCTCACGTCTTCACATTCAGTACAGTTTCAAAATTATAAGAAAACCATTGAATCTCTTCCTTTCTTTATAGCGGACTCGAATGATCCTCTAAACATTCCTTTTTTATTGCCAGAGCTTAGAAAAGCGCTCAAAGTATCTCGAAATACCTCACCTGGAGGTGATGAAATTACACTTTCGATGATAGCGCATTTACCGGATTCTGGGTTAAGGCAACTCCTACATGTTTTTAATAACATATACGCTTCTAGAAAGCTTCCAAAAACTTGGAAAGAAGCAATTGTTGTTCCGATCCTCAAACCTGGTAAAGATAAAACATTGGCCTCCAACTACCGTCCCATTTCCTTGACAAGTGTTGTTTGTAAGGTCATGGAAAGAATGGTGAACAGTCGTCTCATGTGGTATCTGGAAAAGAATAACTTCCTTGCTCCTGAACAGAGCGGTTTTCGGAGAGGGAGGTCTTCGACAGACCACTTGGTGGCCCTTGAGACGGCTGTCTGCAATGCGTTTGCATTGCGGCAGCGCCTCGTTGCCGTATTCTTTGATTTGAAAAAAGCATATGATACAGCTTGGCGACGAGGTATCTTCAATACCTTGCGGGATTGGGGCATCGCTGGAAACATGTTGGCCTTTATCAAGGACTTTCTAGATGAACGATCGTTCCGTGTAAGGGTTGGTCAGTGTCTGTCCGACAGGTTTGACTTGGAAAATGGTATACCGCAAGGAAGTGTAATTAGTTGTACCCTATTTGCGGTTGCCATAAACAATATTGTGAAAAGTTGCGTATACCCTGTTAAATGTTCGTTGTTTGTTGATGATTTTGCAATATATGTTGCATCTAGAAATGTTGTCTCAGCTGAACGAGCTCTACAGCTAACTATATACCGTCTTGAAGAATGGTCACGGCAGACTGGCTTTGGTTTTTCTCCTGAGAAGACTAAATGCATTCAGTTTTGCCGAATACGGACTGATAATGTTCCAAGACTGTATTTAATGGGGTCAGCATATCGAAGTTAGCACTGAAATCAGGTTCTTAGGTGTTGTATTCGACAAGAGACTTACATGGGTTCCGCATATTAAAGACCTACGGGCTAGGTGCTTAAAGGTGGTTGATATTCTGCGTGTTCTTACAGGTACATGTTGGGGAGCTGATAGATTATGTATGATAAGGTTCTACAAGGCTCTAGTGCGATCACGTATAGATTATGGCGCTGTAGCGTACTCATCTGCTACTCCCACTTCGCTTAGAATGCTTGAGAGTGTTCACAATTCTTGTTTACGATTGTCTACAGGTGCTTTTCGTTCTAGCCCTGTTGTCAGCATCTTAGTTGATAGTGGAGAAATGTCGTTACACAGACGTCGCCAGCAGCTTATATTGACGTACTTTGCTAAGTTGAAAGCTAGACCTTACCATTTTTTGCATGATATGATTCTCAATAACCCTTGTCATGATTTGCATCTGATGAACGCCCGACAGCCTTCACCATTTGGTGTAAGAGCGTTGGAGATATGCAACAACCTCGATATTGCGATTCCTCGTGTCTACCCATGTAATTCTTGTTTATTTCCACCCTGGAACATCGCTCAGTTACACTTTAACTTTGAAATGTGTAAATTCTCAAAGGCAGACACAAGTTCTGTGGTATTTAATAGCATTTTCAGTGAGTTAGTTGAAGCTATTAAACCATCTACGGTTGTATACACTGATGGATCAAAGTCGGATGTTGGAGTTGGTTTCTCGTTTGTTGCTAATGGGAGGACCTATTTGTTTGGATTACCTGCGGGAACCAGTGTTTACACGGCTGAACTTTATGCTGTTAGTAAAGCTCTGTCTGTAGTCTGTGTGCGTGAGCGTCGGGTGTTGGTGTGCACTGATTCGCTCAGTGCCCTGCAGTCAATTAGTGATATATATTCACGCCACCCGCTAGTTGCAGATGACCACAGCTCCGTGAAGCAGCTTAACGATAAAGGAGTAAGCGTTGTTTTCTGCTGGGTTCCGGGTCATGCTGGAATCTCGGGAAATGAGGCTGCTGATTTGGCCGCTAAGGAGGCAGCTCGCCAACCGGCCTTCACGCAATATCTGACTGTGTCTGATTTCGTGAGCCTGGTGAAGCGTGTCATCACTGATTCCTGGCAGGTAGAATGGACTGGCTCCCATGGCAACAAGCTTCGTGAAATAAAAGATAATGTTGAGCCCTGGGATACGTCACTGAGGAAGAACAGAAGGGAAGAAGTTGTCATCGCGCGACTTAGAATTGGGCACACCAGATTAACCCATGGGTATCTCATGACGTCTGGTGATGCTCCAATTTGTGGCAGATGCGATTGTCCTTTGACAGTCAAACATGTTTTAGTAGATTGCATCTGCTACGCAGCTCTGCGTCGGCGATTCAAGATTCCCTCGGAATTAAGGTATATACTCGGTGACGAAAGCCCTATTTTGGACGTGGCTATAAAATTTTTACGATCGATTGGTGTATACAAGTAGTAAAGAAGGGGGCTTCCTGCGTCACCGCCATTTTGTTTTTTGTGTTATGAGTTAGAGAGTTGGGACTGATGTCATTCTTATCTCGTTGTGTGGTAGACCACGTGACCAGTTTGGCCACGCCCCTCGACCAA
Organism: Catonia carolina; assembly: GCA_035578175.1. NCBI lineage: Eukaryota > Metazoa > Arthropoda > Insecta > Hemiptera > Achilidae > Catonia > Catonia carolina. Next base: position 121,694,898 of record JAQMRL010000001.1, on the reverse strand, counting down.
TCAGGATCGCGTAATAGAGATAGGCAGTCTTTGGCCACGCCCTCGACCAATCAGGGATCGCGTAAGGAGATAGGCAATCAGTATAATAGGGGGCATACTGCGCCAACGCCATTTTGTTTTTTTGTGGGGGCATACTGCGCCACCGCCATTTTGTTTTTTGTGTTATGAGTTAGAGAGTTGGGACTGATGTCATTCTTATCTCGTTGTGTGGTAGACCACGTGACCAGTTTGGCCACGCCCCTCGACCAATCAGGATCGCATAATAGAGATAGGCAGTCTTTGGCCACGCCCTCGACCAATCAGGGATCGCGTAAGGAGATAGGCAATCAGTATAATAGGGGGCATACTGCGCCAACGCCATTTTTTTGTGTTAAGAGTTGGGACTGATGTCATTCTTATCTCGTTGTGTGGTAGACCACGTGACCAGTTTGGCCACGCCCTCGACCAATCAGGGATCGCGTAAGGAGATAGGCAATCAGTATAATAGGGGGCATACTGCGCCACCGCAATTTTGTTTTTTTGTGTTAAGAGTTAGAGAGTTGGGACTGATGTCATTCTTATCTCGTTGTGTGGTAGACCACGTGACCGGTTAGGCCACGCCCCTCGACCAATCAGGACACACCGTCTTTTGTTATCGCTTTAAGTTAGCTCCGCCCATTTCCGGAGTGGTGAGTATGAGGTTGTATCCTCGGCCAATCAGGACACACCGTCTTTTGTTATCGCTTTAAGTTAGCTCCGCCCATTTCCGGAGGGGTGAGTATGAGGTTGTATTCTCGACCAATCAGGACACACCGTCTTTTGTTATCGCTTTAAGTTAGCTCCGCCCATTTCCGGAGGGGAGATGGTGGTTGTTGTGTCTTCGACCATTCAGGGTACACCGTTTTTTGTTATCGTATTACGTTAGCTCCGTCCATTTCCGGAGGGGAGATGGTGGTTGTTGTGTCTTCGACCATTCAGGGTACACCGTTTTTTGTTATCGCTTTAGGTAAGCTCCGCCCATTTCCGGAAGGGTAGATGGCGGTTGTTGTGCGCTCGACTAACCAGGGTACACTGTCGTTTGTTATCGCTTTAGGTAAGCACCGCCCATTTCCGGTGCTGCTGGGTGTGAGTGAGTGAGTGAACCGTGATCGCGTACACTGCAGCCTCTCTCTTATATAGGAAATCCCCACCACCACCACCACCACCACCAACCGCTATCCCAGCGTCCGTCATTCACAACGCGCGCGGGTCCCGAGGTCAGAGGCCCGAGGCCAGAGTCCCGAGGCGAGAGTCCCGAGGCCAGAGTCCCGAGTCCCGAGTCCCGAGGCTAGAGTGAAATTCTTTTTTGTTGTGCCCCCGTTCCACATCGCCCGTTAGGCCGGGGGCCCGATGCGTTTCCCAGCAGCGTGTTTCGTTTGAACGGTGTACGCACTGTCCAGCAATCCGATCAACGCTACGACATCCAGATTCATCGGTTTGTTGAAGGCGAGATAGTCCTCGATCGAACGTATGGAAACGGACTGTAGAAAAAGTCTTTTTATCATCAACGCTCCGTCTACGACGTCGGCCTTACCGAACATGATTATATCATTTTTAATCTGCTGATCGATCGGCTCGTTCCATTCTAACAACTGACGGATATCGTGCTCCGAAACGATCTCACGACACGCGTATGGATCCATACAATGTTATACTGCTGGTGCCGAGCCGCCGGTCTCGTTTTTATTTCAACGTGCTATCCCTTAATCGAGTAGGCCTTGTGTACGCGTTCACACCGCGCGCACACACACACGTAGACATACATTCAGCTCTATTCGTTTTCCCTTTTATACAAGAGTATGTAGAAACGGATACAAAAGTGTCCTTGATTATAATCGTCTGGGTTTGTCGACGCAGTGCAATCGTTCGCCCGTAGTAGTGGACTTCGATGTCTCCCTTCTACCACCACCTTCTTTTTCGCAGAATAAACGGTCACAGTGATATTGGTGTTGCTCGAATCGTCGTATTTCATATCCTGTGTGCCAATGACACCTTTTCCGACTCGAATCTCATTTTTATTACCACATTCGAAATTAACCCAATACATGTTGTTGACGTTGTTAAACGTGACGCATACTTTGACCGGGTCACCATTCACCACACGGTTGTCGACATCCACAATCAACACGTTAAAGAAATCAACCTTAAAATGTTGAGGTGTTAAGATCTCGTCTCCTATTTTCATCCACAAATCGTCTACGATGTTCATGATGAGGCAGTCACTCACCGACTGACCGACAAACTTCCTGTTCCACTTAAACTCATGCCTTTTGATGTATGCCAAGTACAGTGTACATCCGCGTGAATGTCGTGCCAAATGGAGTAATGTATCGATGTCGTAGGAAGTCTCACCATGCTCTAACAGCATATGACACATCACGATTGTTGTTCAAGGGTAAAACACTTGTCGTCACGCTCCATGTGTGGTGTGCAAACTCGCTGTCCGCAACCGTCTGCTACTGTGTCAAACAAAAGCCTAGCTTCAATGTTTATCAACCGCAAACAGCCTGTCGTCTCACTTCCTGTAATCAGATTGCCATCGAGCACAAACGTCGTTCAACGTTTTGCGATCCGGTACGTTAAACAACAACTTTCAGTCGCTATCACCCACACGTTTCCGGTACTCCTTTGTATTGTGCTGTTTATCAATCGCAAACATCCTGTCAAAGAGTTTCCGGTAGTTAATTACTACACGGCCTTTGTAGCTTTTTTATCAACCGCAAACATCCTGTTCGCGTTGTTTATTAACCGCAAACAGTCTGTGAATTAATTGGACTGTTTATCACTTCCTGTAATTAGATTACCATCGAGCAAAAACGTCGTTCAACGTTTTGCTATCTACGTCCGGTACGTCAAACAACTACTTTCAGTCGCTATCACCCACATGCTTCCGGTACGCCTTTGTATTGTGCTGTTTATCAATCGCAAACATCCTGTCAAAGAGTTTCCGGTAGTTAATTACTACTAGGCCTGCTGTTTATCAACCGCAAACATCCTGTCAAAGAAATCGACTGTTTATCACTTCCTGTAACCAGATTGCAATATCCGTTCACGAACTTCCTGAATCGACTTTTATCCAATCACACAACTACTTAAGCTACAGACGCTATCAGCCACATGTTTCCGGTAGTTAATTACTACATTAAATATGTTGCAATCTTGTGCAAGATGACACACAACGATGAATAATCTACACATACCAGTCAACTTTTACTTTACAAGGAAAAAAGTGAATTAAAAATTCCACGAAATCGACTATAAAATAATAATTGGTTTTTATACATGACCTTGTGTACAAGGAAAAAAGTGAATTAAATTCATAGAAACCGCCATCGCGCGCTCTTTACCATCCGCCGACTCGTATATCGGTTTGCTGAAGGTCAACATCTACGTCAGAACGGCGTGGTGTGGGAAAATCTGAGTGCTAAACAAGTTTCATAAGCCATTACGGCAAGCTACAGCTATGTCATACAAAGTTCTCAAGTCTATCGCCATCGCCGTCACCGTCGTCGTCGTCGTTGTCACCGTCGTCACCATCGTCCACCACCGCCTCTCGACAGAAGAAGAAGAAAAAAAAAAGAACCAACACCGACTTCGGTAAACAAACAAAATCAAATTACCGCCACCACCACCACCATCACCGCCAGTACCACGACGAACGACCATGTCCTTTTATGCGAATATACAGCGCACGAAATGAGCGGCGGGGGGCGGAACGAAACGAGGCGGCGCTCGGTGCGAAAAAAAACATTCAACTGCGTCGGGACGTGCGAAGCGGGACGGCCGTTCTTCTGCGATCGAACGCCGTGCGTCCAGTGACGCCGGGCCGGTACGTTTTTATATTATTGTAACGACCGCCGCCACCACCCCACCGCCGGACGAACACCGTCCGGATGCGTACCGCCACAATTAAACTTTGTCGTCCGCAAAGAAAACGTACCGCTAGCCAAATTACTTCCTCCCCCGACGATCGTCGTCTAAAGTCCCGAGTCCCGAGTCCCGTGTCCAAACATACACACACACACACACACACACACACACACACACCCTGTAATCCCGTCTGCTCTCAGACAAATCTATTGTCAGCCCGCGCCCCGTCGATCCACCATAATCCCCACTATCACCTGTGTGTGTGTGTGTGTGTGTGTGTGTGTGGGTGTGTGTGTGTGTGTGTGTGGGTGTGGGTGTGTGTGTGTGTGCGTGTGTGTGTGTGAGCTGTTGGACCGGGGCCGAGGATATATTTTTTTATGTCCGTACAGATTAGCACGTCTGTGGCCACGGATATAGGGAAGGTGACGATTTTTTTTTTCTTCCGTTCCACGTCGCCTATGAGGCCGGAATTTTGATGCATTATTATTTTTTCTTCCAAGTGCTGTCCCTTTGTAGGAATAACGCCGCGTTCTGTGTAATGGAGAAGAAAAAAAAAGGTCATATTTTTGTTTGCGCAATGTATGCATTGTCCAACAGTCTGTGCAACGTCGCCAAATCCAAGTTGATAGGTAAGTTGAAGGAGAGGTATTCCTCGATCAGTCGAATCGGTACGGATTGAAGGAAAAGTCTCTTCATCGCTAGCGCACTGTCAATCGCTTCCGCTGTACCTATCGATATTACAGAATGTTCAATAAGTCTGTCAATCTCCACGTTCCATTCCATCAGTTGGCGTATGTCATGTTCCGTGACAATCTCACGAGGCTGTCGGGGGTCCATACCTTACCGAGTCGATGAAACGACTGTGCCAACATCAGATGGGTGGGTCGTATTTAAACCCGTTAAACAATTAAGGTGGTCATTCACTTCCTGTTCCACATCGCCCAAGAGGCCGGAAGGCAGATGCGTTTTTTAACGTGCTCTCCCCTGTAGGCACGCAAACTTTTATTTAATGTTCATATTTTGCCGCTACCCTAGCGCATATGATGTCCCAACTCTTGTCCATGATCACTTTGGCGAACATGTACACAAGCAAATTATTTTTCTTGTTGAGACGACGTTTGCGGGCGGAAATCGCGATTAAATGCTCCGGGTTGATGGCTGGCGGCATAGCGCAGTTGATCAGAATACACGAGTGTAACGACGACAGCTGCTGCTAAAGTTTTTATGCATGATTATAGAAAAACTTGTACAAAAACGACCTTGAAAGTAATCTGCCGTAGTGGGGTAGGCGATATCAGATCGCTCCTCTGTTTCGTATGCTACTAACAGCGGCGTTGCCGGTCCGTCTACCGTATCGTATCCGCCTATGCTATCACACACCACTCTTTGAAACCGTTGTTTTTTCCTTATAGCCTCATAAACTGTGACGGTCAGCACATTGTTGCCATTCTCAGAACTTGCAAGCCTATTCAAAGTGCTTTCCTCCAAATCCAATTGTGTCGAATCGTGCAATTTGTATGCTCTCACGCTATGGTCGTCGTCGTCGACTTTGAAGCCGGAGAATACAATCGTTTCTCGTCCGATTATGTTAATATGACGGTTTTCAACCTTGAACTTACACCAGTACTTTTTCTCGCAGTTTTTGAAGCTCAAAGACACTTTTACGTTATCTCCGGCCGCACTAAACTCGTGTCGGCAAAGGTGAACAATAAATATGTTGTTGTTCACCTTCAAATTGTAGTTGGTTGGACTGTAGAGAGCATCTCCAACTTTGATGCACACGTCTCGTACCGTGTCCATGTTGACGGTGCAATGGGCATCGGTCGACTGACTTCCAGTTCCACACCGCCCAAGAGGCCGGAAGTATGGCGCGTTTTTTTTAACGTGCTATCCCCAATAGGCCTAATGCACATGATAATTTATATATTTTTTGGGTTTTTTATAATTTTTTTTTATTTATCAATTTATTATCGTGGTATAATTACATCGAATTCTATCGGAATGTTGTGTACGTAATATTTAACGCACGCAATGTGCCAGTCATAAAAGTCACCGCACCATGCGCACACCACTTTGTTTGTCGTCGTGTCGTAGTGAAATCCGGCTTTGGCCAATTCTTTACACCTGTCTGTCGGAAGATTCGAGGCGTCCAACGATTGCAAACGGTTACTTTCACGTGTGTAGTCGCGCAGTTGTTTCAGCCATTCCATGTAGAAAACGGCCGATTGAAGGGCACACCGTACACCGCTTGCGTGCACCGGACAGGTCAAACTGTCGTCAGTGAATGAAGGTTTTGGCGCCGAGTCCGGTATCTGTTTCACATTACTGTGAAACTTTTGTAAGAAACGCACCTTCTCCAAACCCTTGGTGTATATCGTATCAAAGTACGCGCACAGCTGCTTCATCATCGGCTCCGAATACTCGACGTCGCCGTGTTCCCATCTAATGTAGTGGTAACGGGTCTCTACCCATTCTGCCGTCCGCTGATGGCTCTTGTCCAGTAGTGTTTTCGCGTATGGTGGTCGGAAAAACAGATGGGTAAAGTGTTTCTGTTCGTCGACCAGCACCAGCACCAGCTCCAAATTTTAACGTAGGTACATAGTTTTGTGATTTATAAAATGCACCTAAAATTGAACAATAATTTGTAATAAACCGCTGTAAAAATTATCATAATTGTTATAAATTAGTTGTTTTATTAGTTATTAAGAAACATCAAATCGTGACGAAAAACTATATAAATAATTTTCCACACGAATGGTTCTGTAAATATCGGATTGCATAGACAAATCATTGAACAATACTACAGAACTTGTTCTGCTGTTAACAGCTATTTACGCATTGAAAATAGCTTAACTGTAATTATAATAACTGCAAAAAAATTATATTAACACCTGAAAATATGTAAAATTTTATTAACAAATCAGTAAATATATGCAACACAATACAAATAAATAATTTGAAAACACAGGTATAGTATTTATTAGGAGATATCACAGAAAAAGTAAGAAAAACCTAACGTAACTTGAAAGACATTTAGTGAAAAAAGTGCATTGGGAAGGCCTGAAATTCAGATACAAAAAATCCAAATTGAACAAATATACAACAGGTAGGGTTAAAAACTGGTCGTAGCTGCAAGGCAATAGGTGAAATAACGAACGATGAAGAAACAAAAGAAAAAATACAGAAAACGAACCAAACAAACCTGCATCAGGCACAAGACGTATCAATACTGAATGGAAACACAATATTGCACCAGACTGACTAATGTTAAAACCAAAATTGTCAAATAGATGGGGATAGAACAGGTTTAGGAAGACTGAGACCTAAAAACGGCCTGATGTAAACAAACGAAGGGTCGTGTGCAGGCAAACTCCTTGGAAAAGTACCACAAAATTTCTGTTCGGACAAAGGCATGAATATCAGTGTAAACGGAATCTCTGAATGGAAGACAAATAAAAGACACTAAGTATTTGTTACTTACAGAAACATCCCTCAATTGTTCTTTACCTGAAAAACGCTTAAAGTACAATAATTAATAAAATCAATATATAAAAATTAACATGTAACTTAACTTAGCAATAAAGGCATTCAATGTAACAACAACAAAAAATTAAATCATGTGTCTTTTGTCATTGAATCAAAAATCACGGCTCAAACTCCTCCAAATTTTGTAGTATTAAAATAGAACCAGTGCCAAATACCAATTTTGTAGTAAATAATGTGTCACACGACACGCCCAATTTTGTAATGAATAAATTGGCAGCTGCAAAGTTCTGTAGGGTAGACAGCGTTTTCCCTTCACCGAAATTCGGAGTGGAAGAGCACCATTGTAGTTGCAACCAGGCAACCCCAAGGGCGGTCCACACTAAACCATAAGACGAAGAGAAAAGCAGTCCAAACCACAAAACATTGAAACATTGATTTTCGGGGGCTCCACCATCCAATTTTTTAATCCAACCAGAAACTGAAATTGGATTCAGGATTTAATTGGCAACCCAGCGATTCAAGTAGCACCTGTAAATAGCTCAGATGATGGTAAATCAAAACCTCGCTTTTATTACTGCTGAGGTTTGGTTAAAGACCACACAGGTCTAGTGTCAAAGACATTTGACACAGAAAAATAATGAAAATAATGAACAATAATGAGCTGACTTAAATGATTTATTAATAAATAACTAAAAAACTAAATATATATATTATATTATATTATTATTATACTAAATATAATAGAAATAATCTTATGAATTTGAGTGAAACAAATATAATTTTTAACATATTATTCATTGAAATAATTAGTTAAAAAAATTAGTTAATTAGTAAAATAGTTAACTAAATGAAATCTGAATAATAGAATTTATTCTAAATTAAGGATAACAATTTTTTAAATGGGTCACAATGAATTTAACCTGTATCATGACCAAAAAAACTTAATTGAAAAATAAAATACACTTAATAGGTATATACTTAATTAATAGGTATATTAAAACTAGTTTTAAAGTCCTTGGACTAAAACGGAAAAATCTCTTTAGCAGAGTTTAAATAAATAATTAGGCGAGGAAAAATAAATACAGTGATGTATTTATTTTTCGGAAAAACTGAATAAAATTAGGATATAATATAAATTGTTAAAAATAAAATTTAGTAAAAGAATTACTTAGAAAAATTTAAGTAATTCAGTAGTCGTTGAACAAGAGTTTGAAAGAAATTCCAATTATTTATTCAAAAAATTTAGAAGAAAAAGTACTGACTGAAATAATGTTTTACTACTTAAAATTAATTAAAAAATTAAAAAAAAATTATTCATAAAAAGGATATTTAAAACACCATAATATAATTTGAAACTATAATAAATTTAAAAAAATATTACTTAAATTATAACCTGAAAAATTTATTACACATGGTACTTTAATTTAAATTTAGGTAATTTTCCCATATTGGGAAAGAAAAAATAATTTACCTGTAAGATTTGATGTTATCTGTTCGGCATCCTGTCCAAGACAAAACTTAAAAACTCAACGCACACGAAGGCAAGAGAAGGTTACTCCTCTAACAATTACGAATGGGAGCGTCCGAGGCGACGAAAAATGACGATACATCAGAATTACTAAGAAATTAAACGAGGAAAAATTTTATGGAAAAACGAAAGGACGGTAACCGTGGGAGTGAGAGAGAGAATCAACCGTGTAAGATACAAAGAGAGATACAAATTACACGTGCAAGTTATGAACAATAATGAAGTAACGACAAAACGAAATCGGACACCGGACGTAAGCCTAAGAATTGAAAGCGTAAATTAAAATACATAATAAAATCTCGTGAAATAAAACCAACTGGAAATAAATGAATAAAAATAATTACATTCAATGAAGAAAAGAAATGTAACCCTTAAAAAAATATAAATCTGGCACAAAAATCTTAAAACGGAAGTGTAAATGAATTGAGAAGATTTTGGAGACAAAATCTTAGAAATTCATTACATTTGTTGGTAATATTATTTAAATTTAATGTACAAGATTTTAACGCCAAGTTCTGGGTTGTCAAAATATTTTAAACTAGCTTTATGAGAACAGTAATGACTGGAATCACTTGGTATTGATTGTAAATGAGTCCCCATCAGTTCTACAACATCATCACTCAGTTTATGTGGACGGTTGTTGTGTCTACCCCGTCTCTTGAAAATCAGTGCCGTCTATCACTTTAGATTGAATTACCCTCAGTATTTTCACTGGTTCAAGATATAAATTTAAAATAAATTTCTGACATACCTTTGCTGCGACACCCTCCTTATTAACAGAATACTGCCAAGTATAAAGACTTGGTTTTTTTTTGGTCGGCATGAATGCTCACATTTCCAGACGCCGTCATGCAACTTGAGAGAAAGGAATCTTGGAGTTCCTTTTCTTGCCCATTATAAAACGAGTCATAAAAATTACGTTGTTCTTGAATAGAAAACTGTTCACAACACTTTGCAGCACAGAGTAACAAACCTAAACTCCTTAACATCTATAACATTTCCAACAGAATTTCTGAACTTTTCACCACGAACTCTTTTTATTTTCTCAGAAGCTAGTTTTAAATTTTCATGGTTCTATATTACACGTTTTTTTTCTTTAAATTGTTTGAATTGCTTCCATTTTAACACAATACAACACAGTACAGTACAGTACAACATAACTTCAATACGACCACAACAAACTCTTAATATTACCAGCTGTTTCTAAAATCAGGTGAACATAGTTTCAGAAAAGTTTTGTACTGACCTCTAGAGTTGAGATATTGAATTAAAATTTGGAGAGAATATACAACACAACATGGCGGATCATTTAAAACGATTGTTGGAAAAAGGGCATATAGGCCTATAGGTCCTTCTTCTGGAAACCGCCTCAATTATTTCTTTTATTGAAATAATTATTTTTACTCAATTTATTTATTTTTCTGCTATTTGGAACTGTACACTTTCATGTACAAATTATATGTACATGTACTAATTCATGTTAAAAAATGCATTGTAAATTCTCCAAAATGACTTTTTTTATTATAAAATAAATAATTTTTTTTTACTGAATTTATTTAATTTTCTGCTATTTGGAACTGTACTCTTTAGAAAACACAACTAGGAGGACGCAGTCCTGACATTTTACTCACATTCAGAGTCAGGGGAAAAACGAAAAAAATATTTTCAATATTGATTGGCTAAAGGAATTAAAAATGGAGAATTAAGGAAAACTTACCTTTAAATATCCTGCGAAAAATTCGAGATGAAATTCCTGCGAAAAATCGCTCTGAGCAAGAAACTAATGACATGTAACTTACTTGTTCGTTGAGATATTACGAACGGCTACAGCACCAACAAAAGTGTCTTAGCAGTGGCTGTCCTTCCCACAACCAATTATTCGTTCGTACTACGTTAGACGTTCCGGTACGTCTGCCGCCATTACATAGCACCTAATTTGACGTTCCGGAATCTCCGCCGCACTAAACGTGAAAGTTAAAATTTTAATAAAAACAAAGAAATTTTTTTGTCACTAATCACTTGAACAATCGTCAATCTCTTCATCATTATTCCCTGAAGAAGTAAGTCCATGGTAAAAATTGTGATAAATTGGAGGTACAAAGCACGTTATTCTTTAAAATTTGTTTTGCCATATCTAATCAATATAGTATTCAAAAAAGCATAAGGTTGTCCGTGGGTTGCGTTTTGTTTCTGTGTATACTGTGTAATGGTAATTACAAAATCTAAGTGTAAATTATTTTAGTGAGGATGTACTGAGATACAAAAAAAAATCAAAATACTAGGTTTTGGAGTGCTCAGAAATTAAATGAAACTTTAATACTTGATAGTTAAATTATACGGTAGACAAAATGAATTACAGATACATCAAAAGAACCTTGGCCAAGAAATCTTTAAAAAAAAAACAAAGTTAAAGTTCAAAAGAAGTTAATAAAAATTATTAGTCCACTTAGTACATATTACATGTTTCAAGTAGAAACTTCGAGAAAAAGCTGTAACACCGATTAGCACTTAATTTACATAAATAATTAGTCACATTACCACTTGACAGGAGATTTGGTGTGGATATTTTACCCAAAACGGATACATTCCAAAGTTCCTCGTCAATGTTTCTAGAGGTTATGTGATTTCCATGAAAATAGCAGCATTGTACCGTAACGTTAGACAACGTTACACAACGGTAATTGAACGATAGCTGAACGATTTTTAAACGGAGCTGAACGTAGCTTAACGAATTTTACACTTCAGTCAGAATGGACTTAATTAACCACTTTTCTTGGAGAATGGTTTGTTGACAACACAAAATAATTCTTCTCCAATGATACACAATATCTAGTCAGAGCAGAGAATTGCACGATGGTCTCCAATATACACCAAGTATACTCCAACTTGCCTTTAGACAAAATCCTCTAGCTCAATTAGTTAAGATTGGTTTGTGGGCACACAAAGTAGTTCTTTAATGATATGCAATCTCTAATGGTGCAGTAACCCAACACAGGAGAGCAGCTCAAGGAATATAGTTGAAAGTTGTCTACTCCAATATTTAGTATATAATCAGAATAATTCATTAACTTGGATTTCTGTAGTACTATGATTTAAAGTTACTCCTCAACATTAATGTTTAATCAGAATAAAGGCACGCGAAGCGACAACACACTTGCCAAAATGGTGTCAGAAAGCAAGAAGATTTTGTCTAAAGCCTCTTTTAGGTCCTTTTATTTAATTGTGTTTGTGTGAAGCCCATCTTCAGGAACTTTCCTGAAATGGAAGTTTTGTGCCGCTAAGTTAACGTACTATGATTTAAAGCTACTCCTCAACATTAATGTTTAATCAGAATAAAGGCACGCGAAGCGACAAAACACTTGCCGAGATGGTGTCAGAAAGCAAGAGGAGTAAAGGCAAGTTGGAGTATACTTGGTGCACGTTGGAGACCATCGTGCAATTCTCTGCTGTGACTAGATATTGTGTACCATTTGAGAAGAATTATTTTGTGTTGTCAACAAACCATTCTGCAAGGAAAGTGGTTAATTCAGTCCATTCTGACTGAAGTGTAAACTTCGTTAAGCTACGTTCAGCTCCGTTGGAGACTACAGAAATGTGGTTTGTGCTTTCAGAAAAATCTAGAGAAAAATGTGGACGATCTCTGAGAGAATGTTTAATATCTAGCAGACGATCTTGACTCCAGAATATAGATGGACGACCTCTAAAACCTCTTTTAGGTCCTTTTATTTAATTGTGTTTGTGTGAAGCCCATCTTCAGGAACTTTCCTGAAATGGAAGTTCTTTCCCGCTAAGCTGAAAGTAGAAGTAGGTAAATAAAATAACGAAATTAAATCAACTTTAATACAAGTAGGCGGTGCAGTAAAAATTCGGTAATATGAAACCATCCTATCGCACAAGTGAATACCTCCCATGTTTTTATTGTACAATGCAATTACTGCTGTTTGTGGCACATCAATTTTGGCTTTATCTATTTTTGACCATCGTTTGTAGGTAGATACTGTCTCACTACCAATGCAAGATGACTCTTATTGTCCATCCACTTAATAACGATATTTAAGACCGATTTTTTAATTGCTACAACAACTTCTGATGAATCCCCACGTTTCATTTTCTTCTTGCCCTACATATATACAAAAATCTAGAACTAGGCCATCAGAGGGTGCCAATGAAACTTTTGAGTCCTAATGGATTTGGTTTTTACGGTACATATTATTGTCTCATGACACACCTGCCTGCAAATGGAATGATTTATTTATCTACTGACTTGTGATCAGTCGCACCTTCCATAATTTATCATTATTTTCAGGTCCATCTAAATTATTTACAAAATGCAGATTGTTTCATAAATTAAAATACCTATCCCTAGCCATATCATCAGCAATTATAGGGAGTCGCAATTCATTACTCCAGTACAATCGTCCCTGTGGTAATTTTAACGATCCCATAATTATTTCAATCCTGTATATCTAATAATTTCGGAAGTAAAAACATTCACAGATTTTAAATTATTATTTTGTACATAATATAAATTAGTTTGTTCGGAAACTTTAGAAAACAACATAAGTCTAAATATTCATAAAATGCCTCTAAAACAGTTTTAGGAAAATCAGAATCAGCTGGAAGATCATCCTCATTATCAGTCAAAAGATTCTTTATTCTGACACAGAATAACAAAATATCTTTCAGAATGGTGCAAATGAAACTAAACGGACTGACAGAAAAGTCATTCTTTATTTTTGTTTTTGTTTAGTTAAATTACAAAAATTAGGTTGTGTGGAACTTACTTCGTAACTTTCCTAACGCTTTCACGTACACAAATTTCTTCAGTTTGGCTGACACACCCTGAGCGACTGTTTCATCTATATTGGGAGTCATTTCTTCTAAAATATCACCCTCTTCATTCAATTTATCATTAGAGTCATCAAGATCACTTATGTCAATGTTGTTTAAAATTTCATTGAGGCAATCAAGATTAATTACTGAACCAGTGAAATTTAAACATTTTTGTTAATACCACAAAAAAATGATATAATATAACAATTTATTAAAAATATAGTGTAAAAATATAATAATAAATATAACACAAAATAGAGAAACTAATATTTTTTTCTGTTCTAGCGTAAATAAAACTTAAATTATTTTGTTATTTTTTTCAAAAATCAAGTCAAATTGTTGTTACTTAAATATGATAGACATAAATTCTGACATAAATTTACAACAAAATTATACATTTCAAGAAGTATTTATCAGCAAATTATGAATACAGCAACATAATCTCAACTACAGAATTTCTGTAATAGATACCAATTTTGCACATAAGTGCATCTGTAGTTTACGTCCAGCAGCGTGTTATTCTGGTTTCAAAATCACGCTTTATTATTACTACACGATTGTATGACAAATTAGCTATTTGGATATGAAATAACATAGGCATAAGTAACGTTATAATAAAATTATTTAACTTACCAGAATCAACACCTAGTCGGGTAGCTATGTTCTCTACACACTTGTAACCATACTGTTGCTATGAATGCTACAGACGACTTACGCCACTTCTGGTGAATGATGTACAAACTAAAAAGTTCTCCGATGTGTAGCATTCGGTCACAAACACAAAAACTATACATAGCACAAAATAAATAATTAAAAACTGAAGATTCACAAATGTGTACCTCAGGTCTGAAGAGCTGCTACGCAGTGCGTAGGCGATTTAAGATTCCCTTCGAATTACGGGATATACTCGGTGACGATAGCCGTATTTTGGACGCGGCTTTAAGCTTCTTATGATCCATAGTGTATACAAACAGTGTCTGACAGTCCAGGGTGATCGGGAATGTTCTATTTATTCTAATTAGTTTTTAAGTTAATGTTTTATGTCTGTGTTTTATTATGTGGCCCCTTTACAGCCTTTTGCGACCCTTTATGTCTGTGATTATTTTTTAAGTAAATATTAATTTCTTGGTTGTGATTATAGTTTGCAAGATTTCAGTTACATTACTTGTCAACGTCGTTAGTGTTATTTATTCTAACTGTGATATTAAGTTTAAGTTTGCGTGTATATTTTTTATATTTATGGCCCTTTTATGTGTTTATGTTTTTGATATTTATAGCCCTTTTACAGCCTTTTTTGTCTGTGATATTACTTTTATGTAAATTTTTATTTTCATTCTTAAGATACTAGTTAGTTAGATTTTAAATATTATATGAAAAATGCGTTCTGCACTCGGGCTTTCTACACCATTGTGTGGAATAACAGGTGATGATAACCGCCATGGTTTTTACGCCTCAAAAATCATCATGAACTTCTATTATTTGATATACATACTTGGCCCTTTTTTACCAATAAAATTAGCAACTACAAAATCCCCGTCTGTTAGATTATTACATTGATGCAATTTACAGTCACTGTTATGTGGTTCTTGTTTTGCAGTTTCATAATGGTTAATTTCACTAGGAAGTCCCTCAGTTTTGTTTTTTGTCGAATCATCTATCTCTGACACTACATCATACTCTATGGTGTTTCAGGTGGGTAAATCGTTGGCGATTTCTCCATCTTTTTGAAGTAAACTGACTTCACAAATGTCCAGCAAGTTGTTTTATGGGCTAGTACTTCTGGATGGAATCCATTCCATTCCTCTTTATTTTCAGACGAGGACAGGGCAGGAACGATCTATTTCTTTCAACAAGCTTATGTCTCGTCTTTTGTTTGGCTTCATATTTTTAACCAGCACTTTTTTTCTTCCATTTTTTTTTAAAGATTTTCCTTCTCTTGTTTAATTCTTATTTTGGCAGCAGCTCTATCCTTCTTATTTTGTTCAGCATCTAATTTTTTTCAATTTCTTTTCATAATACTCTTGCCATTTTTTAGACGTAACAACGAGAGTATTAGTTATTTTCTTCCTTTTTCTGTTGTCTAAGGCCAAAACAAAACTATTTAGTAGGTAAACTCTCATGGGTTAGGTATGGTAACTAATCGTGAAGCTTCAGATACTGATGTAGATACAACACATGATGATGATGATGGTGGTGGTTCTGATTAGGTGATAAAACTATTAAATTGTTACCTGCGTTATATCAATATTACTTGCATTTTTTTAAAATTTCACTGGAACTTAAACCATTTGTTATATTGACACCATTACTTTCAGTTTGCAGCGTACAGACGGGAAGTTTTTATCAGAGTTATTACATGACACATTCCATTAGCAGAATCAGAATTTTCTGTTTTATTTTTTCCATTTTTAAAAAGTGTTGTACAATAAAGCATGTATCATTTAACTACGCCGGCCGCATTGGCGTAGTTTGTAACGTGCTCGCCTCTCAGCATGCGGTCTTGTGTTCGATCCCATTCAGGCACGGCATATTTTCATACTCGACAAAAATCAATTCATTCTTCACCGTCTGCATTCGCAGTAATTGCAGAACAGTCGGACGTTAAAAAAAACAACATTCAAGCATCCAGTCAAATCTACTTCTTTACTCTCAAACATTTTAATTTTTTCTTCTGCCCAATGTCACCTGTAAAGATGTTGCAAATTCTTTCTTTTCAGAATTTGATGCTGATGGCATAGTAAAAATTTTTCTCCTCAAGTTCTTTAGTGATAGATAGCATTGGCATCCCACGGTACTAGTCTATATTTCCTAAAGCCATTAGCTACCATTGAAGGCTTCATAGTTTCACTAAGTACGTCCTTAAGCAGCCCACAGAAATCCTTCTTTTTCAATACTGGATGATCAGCATGTGCAATTCTCCAGTGATGAACTTTGGATTTCCAATCCTCTTTAAGTGTCCTGAATGCAGCTACATCCATAATTAAGCTACATCCATGTATTAAGTGAGTCGCATTTGGTGAAAATGCTACTAAAACAATTGCATTTTGTTGGCAAAATCGAATGGTGTGTAATGTTAGATGTGGTGTGTGGCCATCAAGAAAAAATATAACAGGAGGGGTAATTTGTTTCTCTTTCAACCATAGTTGAAAAACATTTGTGATAAACTCGTAAAACAAATCACTAATCATCCAGCTCGTTTCAGGCTTGCCAATACCCCAATCTTTTGGCACACTTTCAACTAAATATTGAGGTACTCATGCGTACTTGAAAACTACTAGTGGAGGACCTACTATTCCAGCAGCATTAGTTGTTATCAAAACAGTTAAGCATTCCTTTCATCTCAATTCACTTTTAAATAAACCGTTTTGTCCGTCTTAGCTGCTAAAACTTTATTACCTTTGGGGTTAAGGAAGAATGCACTTTCATCTCCATAAAAAATCCTGTCAGTTTCATTTAATATGCCATCTAAGTTTTGTTATTTAAAAAACTTGAATAATTCATGGAACGAATTTTTTATATTATTAGTTGTTACAGAGGCTCTGCTGATAAGTTAGGTTCGGTGCTATTCTACTTAAAATTTATGGGTTTCACTTCAGAAACCCTTCGATCCAAGACCGTCCTGGACGATCATCTTTACAACAATTTTTAGGGTATATTTCGTTCATTAAATGTGGAACACTGTCCAGTACTTAGAATTTGAAGGGCACAGGGAATGAAGGGGCTTAGTCACATTTTCATAAATTTTCAGAATTAGCACACAATATGAAAATTTCTCACAAAAATTTGTCTTTATTAATAAAGGAATACGTTATAAATGTTTTAAAAAAGTAAAATTAATCAATGGCTAAACATAATTTCTTCCCTTAGCTGATTTGTTTGGTTTACTGCATGTGAGGTAAGTTATCAAAGAATCGTTGTGCCTTCTCACTGCAAAAACGTTTCAGGTTTTGTAGATCGTTGTACTTCTCTTTTGAAATTGGTAATGGTTCTGTAAATAAAACACCTATCTCAGTAACAATAAAATCACGTTGAATATGAAATTCCATAATTAGTAAGAAAATAAATAAATTCAGACGTCATACATGATATTAATATTTTTCTAACTAAAATTGTGCTTTCTTTAGTTATGTTCAGGGTTTATGTCGAACAGGGCATTATTTCTATTGGTTAATATACTTGCCATATAAATGTTTTTCAATGATGGTATAGAAACCAATCATAGTTACAATTTGTATTTATTATTTTAATATTAGAATAGTATGATTACTTACGCAAGTAGCTGATTGAGGGTATCATGAATTGTCCTTGTAAATCACAGTAACCTCGGGTGTTTTCAAAATTGAAGCCTTCTCAAATCCTCCATTGTACGACGATCGAAACTTGACTTCAGAAAAGTCTTTGCATACCACAAACTCCTTTATTGGTCTGGCAAGGAAATTCTTTTTCTTGTACAGCTTGTCGAGATAATCATTCCAGTTGAGGAAAACATTTTCCTCCAATCCACATATGTCAGGAATATTGTGTAACAGTTTCACATGAAATGGGGTTGGTTTTGATCTAGCACCTTGAAATGTTTCCAACCAGTCTTCAGGTGTTTCACATCTTGCTTGTTTTGGGATAAGTCCGACATTTTTATCCACTTCCATGTAACTATATCCTCGTACTGGAAATATCATTGTTATCTTGTCGAATCTTTTTTCTGCGTGGATAAGGTAATGCATAAATCGAAAACTGTGTAATTTTTATTTTGTCCACTGCAGGAGTCACTGTATATTTCTATTTCTCTTACTTCTTGTGAGAGACTGTTATGCACAAAATCATGAAACAAAGAGCAGACGTCTTTGGCGCCCTTTTTGCCACGTGTTTTCGGGTACAAATAAAAAAAACTGTCTGAATTTGACATAATATGTAGTACATTGAAAACAAACAGAGACAATTGCCTTTTGTAGTACATATCATTCGTGGATATATTAGGCATCGGTAAATTTCTGCCATAGTCTATGCATACAGCCTGTTTCTCTTTGGTTTTCTTACATGCTTTTCTGACATTGGTCTTTTTGGTATAAAACATTTCGGCTCTTTTCAAGTGAACAGTAGTTTCCACCTCTGCTTTTCTTAGGGTTTTTTCCAAATCTTTCTTCCTTTTGTCATTAACACAACTGTTTATTTCCAGTGTTAAAGCTTTGATCTTAACTTTTCTTTCATCGCAATATGAACAGGTATCGGTCCTTGGATAACCGGAACCTACGTTGAATTCAGTAGTAAAAATAATAGTTCGATATATTTCGTACGACCCTTTTACATTGGGGTATTTTTCTTTCAATAAATAGTACATTTTACGTATGTTAAGACATTCATCCAAATACTTTTTCTTGGAGTCTTTTAGACCATAGTGACTATTTCGGGAGTTAAATGATGAGATATGGTCCCTCATCAGGTCCTTAGTTGCTTCTGGTAATTTCCAAGGTCGATTGTCATGTTTTCCTTTTTTGTTTTTTGGGCTTTTGCCACTTTCTTGTAAGCTTCTTACAAGCCGCTCTACCCTTTTTTTACCAATCCCATGAATAAATAAGGAAGCTGTTCTACATAGTTCTAAATCACTGGTGACAGTCCAATCAACCTTACCCCTCACTCTATATTTATAACAACTTTGCGTATTTTTAGGACCATCGACAGTTCGTGGTCTACGTCTTGAAATTGGAATGAGTGTAATCAAGCCACAATGATAACTATCTTGTTCATCTGATGTGTGCATAAGATTGAAACTCTGAATAATTTGTTTCCTGGTAATTACGTCCACCCTATCAAAACATTTCAGTCTGCAATTACAAGCAGGCCCTGTAATATGGCTCATTGAATTGATTTTCTTTCTTACCTCAGATATTCTTCCAAACTTTTTCCTTTTCTTAGAACCACCTGATTCAATGTTATTACCTTGCACATTTTCGCTTTCTTCCATGATTACACCAGCACTAAACCACTTACGAATAAAAATACTTACACGCACATTAAACTTATAACAAAACTACTAACTTTTATAATATTGCACAGAAAAATATACACTAGCTAAGCTAGACCTATTGACGACCGTATATTCCTGCATCCACCAACAAACTGGCAAATATTGACAATTTAACAACGAAACATTCATGTCGGTACAGGAAAACTTCCGGCCGATACCGTTCTTTCCATGAATCCGTGGACTTGACCACTTCATTCCCAGGACAGGGGTTTTTCCCACGCTATTTTAACAGGGACATAGCTCTTTCATTCCAAAAACGTATAACACATTAGATTCAGCATTAAAAACACTACAAATTACCGTTAACTAACAAAAAAATGTTTTGGGCTTACCCCTTTATTCCCTGTGCCCTTCATTTTGTAACCGAAAACCCAGCTCGGTCAACAAAAATTATCCAATCAACAAGAATGGATTCTTCTTTTTTGTTAGTACAGAATTTGGTCCCTTTCCGAACTTTAGAGGACTTACTAGTAGATTAGCACAGAAAAGTGATGCAAGGTACTCCGTGACGTCTTTTTGCTGTTGCAAGTGGAGTACCTAGGAAGACATCTTTTAGGGCATCTTCCATCTGCTTCTCTATATAATTTAACATTTTACCCTTCAAGGGAGGCATTTTTGTTGAAATCTGTACATAAATGAAATTTTTTAAAATATTAAAATCAGACATGAATAATTGAAACTACAAAATAGTACATAAGGCTGTAGCTATAATTTTAGTTAAGTTCAAAAGAAACATTCGTTTCAACTTTTCAAAGTTTTTGGCTTGAATTTTAAGCTTAGTGTCAAATAATATTGTAGACTAAATGAAGGCCTTTGTGCAAAAAAGGCTTATACCCGAAAACTACATTTTGAAAACATCTGTTGAATATTTTCATGCATTGTAGTTATTTAGGAGGGTAATCAAGCCTAAATTATAAAAATATAGTCTTACATGCAAGAGAGCTGTAATTTTGACCAATAAACTTTACATACAGGTATATCTGTATATTGGTACATGAAAATAAAACCAAAATTTCAACCCCAACCTTTCTAACGGGGATAAAATTGAAAAAAGGTACAAATTTCGAAAAATTCTATCCTTATTGGTGTTGGACCAAAACATCTATTTTTTTTTTTATTTAATTGAAACACCGGCAGTCACCGTCGAACCGCATAGATCCCTCAACTCACCTCGAGGAACGGTTTACTTTGAGATATACAAGGTATGTCTGAGACAGAGTTATTGAAGGAGCTTACCTACCAAAGAGTGACGCAAGTCAAAAGAGTTACGCGCCGGGAAAATGGAAGTGATGTCGGTACGCCGATACTTGTTGTAACTTTTTACACCCCCCCCCCAAACCACCAGATCGCCTTAAATTGGGGTACTTGTCAGTTCGAGTAAGACCATATATCCCAAATCCTCTGCGCTGTTTTCAGTGTCAGGAGTACGGACTTACCAAAACTAAGTGCAAGAAACCTGCAATATGTGCAAAGTGTAGTTCACCGGAACACTTAGACGGCGAATGCGCTTTCGAAAATGTGTATACAGTACTAAGTCCGCGATCTTAAAAAGTTCCATTGTTTTACAGATTTTCATGAAGAAAACAAAACAGAAAATCTTTAGCGTTGAACTAAAAAATGTTAGAAATAAAAATTGTAGAGTTTTTAAATTTTCTGTAACTTCAATAATAAATTTTTGTCACACAATACGTACTAAGACCGCAATCTTAAAAAATCCCATGTTTTACAGATTCTCATGACAGAAACCGAAACCACTACAATGCCGCTACCATTTACAAAAACATGTTTGAAAAAAGTTATAGGTGTTTACATTTTCTATATCACAGTAAAACGATACATGATTTCACAGATCAATAATAATCTATATTTTTGTCGTAAAATTCAAAAATGAATCAGGTTGTGTACATAATCGGTTTTTTACTTATATTTTATTTTGAAACGAGTATTTCAAATGTTTTGATAAAATCTAGGAATTTTGAGAAAGCATAATACCAATTTTTTAAGTCGCATCGACAGCTTGGTCATTAGCGACTAGTGTGGGTTTTGGAAAGGGGCAATAAAATCATGTAACAGTGGGTTTTATCGTGTTAAAATTTCCAGACCCTAGCCGGGAATCGAACCCGGGACCTTCCGTTTTGTAGACTAGCGCGGTAGTCACTACGCGACGGAGGCGGTTACAACTACCTAACTTATTTATTGTGAACAGTTGTTAGTACTACTGACTACCTTACAGCATAGGAAAATTTAGCTTTCAATTAAGACAGCTTCTTTATCAAAGGGGAAACCTCTTTCAACGTCTAAAGTTATATGAAAGCTAATTTAAGGATAATTGACATTAATATGTAAACATAATGATAGTTAATGAAAGCTAATTTAAGAATAATTGACATTAATATGTAAATATAATTATTATAAATTAATGATAGTTAATCGATGGGAAAAGTTGTTATTGCTTATTTATTTTATATAAATAAGGGGGAATCTGCCACCAGAAAACAGAACGTCAACATTATACTTTGTATCTATACAGATTTATCATAATAGTATTACTTATTAATATTTCATTGTAATAATGTATTATGTTTAATGTACTTGGGTTAGAAGCCCGATAATAAACTTTTTAAAAAAACATCAAGACGTTCGTTTCATTTAACTGGCGCCCGAACAGGGACACGGCGCTCTTCAAATATCAGCTTACGGATAGTTAAATTAACCATCACGGAGCTTCAAGATAGTTCAATTAACCATCGAGATATTCGAAGTGTGGATTTCAATCCTTAACGCTGCGTTCCACTACAAAATTTGAGAAAACAAGGTACGTCCAATTGACTCATCTTTACTCTCAATCATCATGCTGGCTACAGAAGACAGCAACACATCAAGACCACGTACAACAGTGAGTTATATTAAACCTTCTAAATTAAATTTTACTAATAAAACAGCAATGGCAACTAATGCTATCTCCTAACGCTTAACAGCGGACATCTTAAAATATATTCCTAAATATGAAGGAAAAACTTACAAACTTTCTCACTTCATAAATACATGTGAAGAATTATATATAGCATACTGTGCGGAAAATGTGACTGAAAGGGAAGAAAATCACTGGCTGTTATTCAAGGCAGCTATGAGCCAACTAGAAGACCCAGCAGCTTCAGTAGTTTATAATAATAATTGTACTGGTATTTTAGATATAATTAACGCACTAAAACAAAATTTTGCTGACAATAGAAATATACCTGATTTAATAGCGGAATTGACATTAACCAAATCTTAACAGAACGTCAACATTATACTTTGTATCTATACAGATTTATCATAATAGTATTACTTATTAATATAGGTTTTCTATCATATTTTATTTTTAAACATGTAGGGCATTTATTAATGTATTCGGAAATATTTCTTAACATTGAGGGCCAATAATATTTTCTGCGAATTTTTTGATAACATTCATTTATTCCGCGGTGATAGGTTTTACTTACATGATAATTTACTATTATTTCTTTTTGTTCTTCTTCGTTTGAAATATCTAGATTTAAGCGTTTATAAATTTTTAATTTAACGGTACTGAAATCATTAATAATTACTTGTTTAAAACTTTCTAATATTTTTCCATATTCATTTTCTAATGGACCAATTTTATTACAAAAGATTCCATAAGTGGTGTTGGGTTTTAAATATTCTATACATGTATTCTTTATATGTTGAAGATCTGATGGATTCTGAAAATATAACGTCAGTCTACTGTGATTAAAAATTTTTTGCAGATTAGGTTCTTTATTACCTCGTTCAAGGATTAGTTGATTATGTTCTATATTAATTATTTTATCTTCATCTACTATACCAATTTGTTCATTGGAACTATGTTGTGAGTGAATAGTTATTAAGCTTTCATTGTCATCTTGATTGTTATTACCAGCATTGTTTTCACAATCCTTAAGAAAATTATCTAGTACTTCTTGAGGGTTAATATCTGAATTACTGTCATTAAAGTTGAGAGGTTGTATTTTTATTCTGGAGAGTGCATCAGCTACATTATTTGTTTTACCCTGGACATACTTCACGTCAAAGCTAAATTCTTCTAATAAAAGTTTCCATCGTATTAATTTTGAATTAGGTTCTTTTATGTTATGCAGCCACTGGAGAGGCTTATGATCTGTTTGCACTGTGAATTTCCTTCCATATAGATATGGCCTGAAATGTTTACATGCCCATACTATTGCTAAAAGTTCCTTCTCAATAGTAGATAAATTTTCTTCACTTTTGTTCAATGTTCTAGATGCATAACTTATTGGTAAATCATTTCCATTAAAATTTTGTGATAAGACAGAACCTATTGCATAATTAGAGGCGTCAGTTGTTAAGATGAACGGTTTAGAAAAGTCTGGCATTTGTAATATAGGGCTATTTTGTAAATATAGTTTAAGTTTATTAAAAGAGTCTTTGTATTCAGCGTCGTTTTCATTTATTTTTGCATCTTTTCTTAAAGCTGATGTTAGTGGTTTAGCTATTTTTGCATAATCTTTAATCATTTTACGATAGTATCCTGTTAATCCCAAAAATTGTTTTATTTGCTTCGATGTTTTAGGGATTGGAAATTTTTTTATAGTCTCTAGCTTTAAAGGATTAGGTTGAATTCCTTTTTCAGATATTATGTGTCCTAGGTATAGCAATTCTCTTTTAAAAAACTCAGTTTTATCCAACTGTATTTTTAAATTATATAATTTTAATTTTTCGAAAACAGATTTTAAATGTTTTAGATGTTCTTCTAGGCTGTCAGAAAATATAATAATGTCATCCATGTACACTAAAACGTTTGGAATTTTTGCAAAAATAATATTCATAGCTCTCTGAAAAGTAGGTGGTGCATTCTTTAAGCCAAAGGGCATTCTAAGAAATTCGTAATGTCCATTTTCAGTAGAAAAAGCTGTTTTAGGAACTGACTCCGATTCTAGTTCTATTTGGTGAAATCCTGATGCTAAATCAATAGCTGAGAAGTAGGTTGCTCTGCCTATTTTTCCAAATAAATCTTCGATGTTTGGTAAAGGGTATTTATCTTCTATAGTTTTTTCATTCAATTTCCTATAATCGATAACGACCCTAATCTTCTTTTTACCGGACGCATCTGGTTTTTTTGGTACTACCCAGATTGGAGAGTTATACGGGGAGTTTGAATTTTGAATAATTTTATCATTTAATAGTTTTTCAATTTCTATCTCTACTTCCTTTTGATAAACATGAGGGTATCGGTAGTTCTTAGTGAATACTGGACATTCATCTTTAGTAAGAATTTTATGCTTTAATAAATTAGTGCTACTTAACTTATCGTTTTCAAATTTAATTATTTCTGGATATTGTTGAATTAGTTTTAATAGTTTAGATTTTTCTTCTGTATTCATGTGATCAGTTCGTAAAAATGTATTCAATATTTTTTCATTAATAGTTGTGGGACGATTGGTCACAAATTTATTATGATCATATATTTTTTCCAACTCTTCTAACTCCATTGGGTCAGGACAAATGGTCATGACTTCATTGGAATAAGCAAGACATTTACATTCATTATTTTTAACTTCTACAACTCCTTCTCGAATAATATATTTATTATTGTTTACAGTTTTAATTAATCCTGTTTCCATGTCGGGGATTGACCTGACAGGTACAGTGATTACGTTAAATCCTGGTTTTAATTCAATTTTTTTATTTTCAATTAAAAATAATAACTCTTTCGAACCGTTTTCATATTCTAATAATTTATTTTTAAAATTTATATTAGCCTTGATATAATTTAAAGTTTCATATCCTAGTAACATATCGTATTTAGGAGAGAAGTCAAATATATATAGTTTAATTTTTTTATCCATAGAAAAAATATCGGTAGTATCAAGATATATGTATTCTGAACCTTTACTTTCACCATTGGGTGTTTTAACAATAAAATTTTCTTTGTATCGTATAGTGTTAGGAGAAACTAAAGCAGGATTTATATAGTTTTTAAGTGATCCGGTATCAATAAGCCATTTATTGTTGTTTATATCGATAAAGTAGGGCAATGATTTATTTATAAATTTTAATTCAAACTGTTTGGGGGATCTTCTGGGAACTCCTGTGGGATCTCTAAAAAATGATTAGTTAATTTACTCATGTTTTCGGTCAATGCCTGAATGCTACTTTTTATTGTTTCTATTTCATTTTTAACTTCATCTCTACTTTCTATGTGTGTCATTTCGTGTGATCTCCTTTGAAATGGTTGATTAGCACTGACTGTCCTCATAGAGACTGTGTTTTGAGAATTATATTGCGGCTTAGGTTGATTATATTGTGGCTTAGGTTGATTATATTGTGGTCTAGTTTGAAATGTTTGTTTGTTAAATTTTTGCTGGTTATAATTATTATTATTATTATTATTATTATTATTATTATTATTATTATTATTATTATTATTATAGTGTTTTTTATTTTGAGTAGTATTATGGTTTGGTGGATTGTTTTTAAAATTTATTTTATTAATGGTGTCAAGAGTATTACTGTATTTCAAATGTTTTAATACAATGCTGCAGTCATTTATAAGTTTACTTCTAGCTTCGTCTAAAGTTTTAATTTGTAATAATTGTAGATGTGAACCTAGCATAGGATGTACCCCATGAATAAGTGTTCTGACTAAGGTTGCATTTAATTGATTTGTTAAATGTATCAGTAATTCTCCTTTTATTCCATCTAGCCTATAACGGGTAATTATAGTCGTACGTTTTTCGTCTAGTCTGTTTAAGAATTCAATAGGATGTTCGTTTTGAAAAGATTTGAAGATAATTGTACTTATGAGATAATTTATAATAAAGAACTCAATAGTTGTAAAAAACTGTCTTTAACGAACAGCAATGAAATATTTAAATATTTTGATCACTGTAATTGTATTCTGACTTATAATGTTGCTAGAATTAAAATAAATACGAAGGGAAAAGATATAGATTTAAATTTGCCAACAACAGCTCTAGTACATACAAACAACTTTGAAAAGGTAATTGATGGTAGAGTACCATTTTCAATAATAGAAACGTTTCCACAGAAGCTTACAAATATACCTGAGAAAACTGTACAAACTGAACTAAATTTTGAAAAAATATTACAACTTAGTCCTCAGGATATTCCTATAGAAACATTAGAAACAAATTATGTGTCTAATAAAAATTATATATATGTTATTTTATGTATTTTATTATTAATAATTATTTTAATTTGTGTTGTAATCATATGTTATTATAAAAATAAATCTGTTATGGTAGTGCAATCAACACCGCCTTTACAAATACCATTAACCACGAGCTTTAACACATGAGGACATGTAAAAACTTAAGGTGGGAGGAGTTATATGAAAGCTAATTTAAGGACAATTGACATTAATATGTAAACATAATGATAGTTAATGAAAGCTAATTTAAGAATAATTGACATTAATATGTAAATATAATTATTATAAATTAATGATAGTTAATCGATGGGAAAAGTTGTTATTGCTTATGTATTTCATTAATGATATTGTATTTTCGTAAACAACCCCATTTATTTATTTTATATAAATAAGGGGGAATCTGCCACCAGAAAACAGAACGTCAACATTATACTTTGTATCTATACAGATTTATCATAATAGTATTACTTATTAATATTTCATTGTAATAATGTATTATGTTTAATGTACTTGGGTTAGAAGCCCGATAATAAACTTTTTAAAAAAACATCAAGACGTTCGTTTCATTTAACTTAAGACGCTTCCCGCGGAAGCGTCTAAATTTCTAAAATCTCCTCCATCTGGGTCAAAGATTCACGATATGATAGGAGATCCATCCGGCCTAGAAAAGGGCTTTATTGAAGTGAAGGGGGAAAACGGTAGAGAGAAAATTGTTTTTGATACCTAACTCCTCCTTCTAAAATACCTTTTAAATATATTATTCAATGGAATGTTCGTGGGATCCGGTCTAGGTATTGTAACATCTTGTATTGTTACATTATTGGTAGAGTTTAGTTTTGACTAGTTCGCGGTTCTTTTCTGTTTCTCTGGTCTACTGTGCGGTGCTCCACTCTTGCGGCCGTCTTCACTCGTGCGATTCTTCTGTTGGTCAAGACTCACTTACGTTTTGGTCACCATTGCGATGAGATGGATTTGTTACATTATACTATGTGTACTGTTTGTTGTGTACTTACTATGTATTTACAGTTATTTTAAAATTACCTTTTTAGCAAAAAAGGTCTTTCGTCTGTTTTACCCTATTTATAGGTAGGTACGTTATGTTTTTATTATTAGTTTGTAAGCAGTCAAGCCTAGAATTTAACAACAAAATCTTTGGTATTGATGTATTGATACCTTAAAAGTCTAAACGATTGTAAATTATTTTTTAATAATTTTCGATGCAGTGTTATAAAAAATCCTAAAAATATCAATTGTATTGTACTAACGTTTATTATTCCTACTGTCTTTTGGTTTTTTGTGGAAAACGTTTATTAATATATTATTCAAATGATTGTTGTTAATTTATGCTTTATTACGCAATATTTGGTAGATACTTTTGGAATTTTCGTTAGGCCTAGCTTCCATGTTTTAAACCTGCATTGTTTATAATTTACTAAGCATTTTTTCAAAAATTTTGCTATTATTTAAAGTTAATTATAACCCATCAATGTTAAGTAAGTGCAGTCAACGCGCAGAGTGTGTGGTTAGGTTGCTGTAGGAAGGTGTCGTAGTGGGGAGGCTGTGTCACATATGCTTCAAATTCCGAAAGTATCTACCAATACTGCGTAATAAAGCATAAATTAAGTCTTTTTTGAGTGAATGTGTTCACATATTCATGTACACTCGCATTCACGTACGCATGTGCAGCGACTAGTCTTGTTTCGTTTTACGGATAGTAAACAATTTGTTATTTTTATCGTATTTCTACATTTTGTTGTATTTGCTTATTTTTTCATTTTATTTATCTAATAAAATAAAAGTAACAAGGAAGTGGGTGTATGAATTTTAATTTAATAGTTCTATCCGACCATAATAAAATATCATCTGTATCGTTACTCTCATGACTGTCTGATGACTGAGATTTATCGGAGCTAACGTCACTGCTTTCGCCATCATTATTCGCTATTATAAACATTTCAGTTTGCATGTCCGCAACTTTCCTTCCAATATTCAGCCGGTAGTTCAAAAAAAAAAAATTTCTCAGCCAGTGCTTTTACTTTATTAACATTTTGCCGGCCTGACACGTGCTTCAATTCCTTGAAAAGGGGTTTGGAATGCTGACGCAAATGTTTGTTAAGTTTTATTCTCATTGCTTTTTTTGAGGCAACAAAGTTTTGTAACCTGAAGAGGTATGACCCCATTAATGAATGCCATAGGTAATCTGGCTGTGGAAAGCGAAAAATAAATCGACAAGAATGTATTTAGAAGGAGCAAAGGTCTGAGTTTACGGAGGATGAGAAGCACCCTTGATAACTTTCCGCAAACATTGTGTAATGCCACTTCCAGCTCAAGTCAGAATTTAAATAGTAACCTAAAACTTTTACCATTACATTACGGCTGGCGATAACCTTAAAACGCGAAAAGACAATGTTCTGTTTTATGTACATTTAGATGTACAGGCCTATTTAACACCAACGAATTAGCTGCAAGTCATTCCTTGGTCAAATCAAATCATTTTTTATTAATTCTTCCAAATCCTCAATGTGTTTACAACAGTTAATTAAATTAGCATAATCTGCGTACAAAACGTCATGTGACGTTTGATTTTTCTCTCCAAGGTACATGCGAAGAAATGTTTGTCGTAAAATGTGTATACAGTACTAATTCCGCGATCTTAAAAAGTTCCATTGTTTTACAGATTTTCATGAAGAAAACAAAACAGAAAATCTTTAGCGTTGAACTAAAAAATGTTAGAAATAAAAATTGTAGAGTTTTTAAATTTTCTGTAACTTCAATAATAAATTTTTGTCACACAATACGTACTAAGACCGCAATCTTAAAAAATCCCATGTTTTACAGATTCTCATGACAGAAACCGAAACCACTACAATGCCGCTACCATTTACAAAAACATGTTTGAAAAAAGTTATAGGTGTTTACATTTTCTATATCACAGTAAAACGACACATGATTTCACAGATCAATAATCTATATTTTTGTCGTAAAATTCAAAAATGAATCAGGTTGTGTACATAATCGGTTTTTTACTTATATTTTATTTTGAAACGAGTATTTCAAATGTTTTGATAAAATCTAGGAATTTTGAGAAAACATAATACCAATTTTTTAAGTCGCATCGACAGCTTGGTCATTAGCGACTAGTGTGGGTTTTGGAAAGGGTCAATAAAATCATGTAACAGTGGGTTTTATCGTGTTAAAATTTCCAGACCCTAGCCGGGAATCGAACCCGGGACCTTCCGTTTTGTAGACTAGCGCGTTAGTCACTACGCGACGGAGGCGGTTACAACTACCTAACTTATTTATTGTGAACATTTTATCAAAATGTTAATAATTTTAACATGTTAAGTAACATCTACTTTATAATAGATTGAATAGAACTGTTGTAACGTCTCTTTTGAGAGTTACATTTTTTTACCCGTCTGCTGGTGCGCTCTGGTGTTTTACACTGCAAGTTTACTCGCTTGACGTCAGCTGTTCGATTTTGCATCGTCACTCTCTTGTGTGCAGTTATGGACGATTGTTATGCAATGTAATGTATTGTACTTATTCTATATTTTGGTTTTAAACAAATGTTATTCTTTGATCTTTTATGCTTTATGCTAAAGCATACTTTTGCCGTCTTAAGTCCCCTTTTGGGTATGTATATATATTTTTATTTTACATACTTAATTTAGCCAACTGAATACTCTTGGCAAATTAATGACTACAGTCTAGGTGTAACTAACCTATCTTATAAATTTGTAAAAGTTGTAATTTCTTTCGATGACTTTTAATATCTTTTGTTTTTTTTAACCGATCAGATTTGAATCGCTAACTGCAGAAAAACATCATGTCCAATTTTGCCAATTTTACAGGAGAGACAAAAAACTTTGCAAACCCTAACACACTAGGGGTATTAGATTTTTTACATTTTACTATTGTGTGATTGGGCATTCTGGATTGCTGTGTACTCATAAAATATTTTATGAGGGGGGATAGAGATTTTTTTGTGTTAAGGACATGTTCCCTTTCTGCGGTAAACAAAAATTTTAATGAAGTTTCATGGAAAGAAATCAATATACAACAGAATTTTTTGAGAATATTATTTTAATTAATTAAAACAGTGTTCTATACATAAAAATAACCGCTAAAATGAATTTTAACTTGAAGATTAAGTTTCTAGCTTTCCTCTGTGGACGTCGTTGTTGTGGGCCATAACAAAATGGGATTCCAAAAGTTCATTTTATCATGTGGGATGTATACCAATGTCTTCTTTATGTCATCCATTTTTTTTGTTTTGTTAATGGGGAGTACAGTTGAATAAGCTTTTCTAGAAGGAGCCTGAATTTGCTCGTCTGCATTTCGAAGTCTGAATGAGTCTATTGTTAAACCGGCGATGTTCGTCTTACATTGCAACTTGTTGGGTCATTTCTCTGTAATGCGTGGAAAAGTCATTTCTCTGTATTGTGATATGGCAAAAGTTTTTTTTTGGTCTCTTGGAACATTTTTTCCATACGAATCATCACTTAGGCAAGTCTTTTTATAAAACTGGGGCCACCATGAACTGAAGTTAACGAAATCAGCAACTTTCATTTTAATAACAGAAAATTTGCTGTGGATTTTTGATGATTTCATTATAAGCTCTTCAACTTCATCAAGAGTATAGTATCTTTCTTGTTTTTTTTTTAATTTTCTTGTGATGATGCCAAAATCTCTGTCATTTGGCATGAAAGAGTGGCCCCAAACAGGAAAAATTAGTTTGACTTCATTGAACCTTTTTATCTCACATAAGTACATCATCATGCGAACCATTGTATTATTTTTGTTTTGCCCTGAGCAATTGTGCGATCTAACTGAGCTCTAGTGCGATCACGTATAGATTATGGCGCTGTAGCCTACTCATCTGCTACTTCCACTTCTCTGAGAATGCTTGACACAGTCCACAATTCATGTTTACGATTATCTACAGGTGCTTTCCGTTCTAGCCCTGTTGTCAGCATCTTAGTTGAAAGTGGAGAAATGTCGTTATTCAGACGTCGCCAGCAGCTTCTATTGACGTACTTTGCCAAGTTGAAAGCTAGACCTTACCATTTCTTGCATGACATCATTCTCAACAACCCGTGTCATGATTTGCATCTGATGAACGCCCGACAACCTTCACCATTCGGTGTAAGAGCGTTGGAGATATGCAACAACCTTGATATTGCGATTCCTCGTGTCTACCCATGTAATTCTTGTCTATTTCCACCCTGGACCATCGCTCAGTTACACTTTAACTTTGAGATGAGTAAATACTCAAAGGCAGGCACAAGCTCTGTGGTGTTTAATGGCATTTTCAGTGAGTTAGTTGAAGCTATTAAACCATCTACGGTTGTATACACTGATGGATCAAAGTTGGATGTTGGAGTTGGTTGCTCGTTTGTTGCTAATGGGAGAACCTATTTGTTTGGATTACCTGCGGGAACCAGTATTTATACGGCTGAACTTTATGCTATCAGCAAAGCTCTTTCTGTAGTCTGTGTGCGTGGGCGTCGGGTGTTGGTGTGCACTGATTCGCTCAGTGCTCTCCAGTCGATTAGTGATGTGTATTCACGCCACCCGCTAGTTGTGGACGTCCTCGGCACTGTGAAGGAGCTGAATGATAGAGGAGTAAGCGTTGTTTTCTGCTGGGTTCCGGGTCATGCTGGAATCCCGGGAAATGAGGCTGCTGATTTGGCCGCTAAGGAGGCAGCTCGCCAACCGGCCTTCACGCAATATCTGACTGTGTCAGATTTCGTGGGCCTGGTGAAGCGTGTCACCACTGATTCCTGGCAGGTAGAATGGACTGGCTCCCATGGCAACAAGCTTCGTGAAATAAAAGATAATGTTAAGCCCTGGGATACGTCACTGAGGAAGAACAGAAGGGAAGAAGTTGTAATCGCGCGACTTAGAATTGGGCACACCAGATTAACCCATGGGTATCTCATGACGTCTGGTGATGCTCCAATTTGTGGCAGATGCGATTGTCCTTTGACAGTCAAACATGTTTTAGTAGATTGCATCTGCTACGCAGCTCTGCGTCGGCGATTCAAGATTCCCTCGGAATTAAGGTATATACTCGGTGACGAAAGCCCTATTTTGGACGTGGCTATAAAATTTTTACGATCGATTGGTGTATACAACAGTGTCTAATATATGTCCTATTAGTGTTACCCTATAGTTTATGTTTTATATTAGTTATAAGTTTATATTTATATTATGTCTGTGTTCATATTATGTGGCCCCTTTACAGCCTTTTGTGATGTCTGTGATATTTTCTTTTTTTAATGTAGTATTTTATTTATTTTTGGTTGTGATACTAGTTTTTAAGATTTTAATTACATATATGTTAATGTTGTTTCTGTGTTTATTTTTCTAGCTGTGATATTAATTTTAAGTTTATGTGTGTATTTCTTTTTTGTGTTTTTAGCGTTTTTTATTAGCCTGTGATGTCTGTGATATTAGTCTATAAGATTTTTAACTATTATGTATGTATATGTATATATGTGTATATATATATATATAAAAGGCGTTCTGCACTCGGGCTTTTTACACCCTTGTGTAGAACAACAGGCGATGATAACCTCGCCGAGGTTTTTCGCCTTTAAAAAAAAAAAAAAAAAAAAAAAAAAAAATTGTCCCCAAAGAGATAAAAAATTTTTACATACCTGTTGATTTTGTTTTGGATGTACTAATTTATCATAGTGCATACTTCGTTTGAGCCTTTACTCCCTTCACCTTCATGATAGATAAAAATTGTACATTCCCGTGTCGCGAGATTATGAACACCAAATACGTTTATAGTGAGCTGTCTAAGGTAATAGGTATTTTGGACAGGAATACAAGGTAGAGATATGTTGGCCATAAAATCGATGCAGATGCCAACATTTTCTTCAGGTTTACTGGCGCACAGGGCGGTTATTTCTTTTAGTGATCAATAGAACTATTGAAAACGCGAAAGAATTGAGCGCGTGGAGAGGTATCCATATTTGGGCACTATTATTAATGAAGCCTGGGATAACGTACAAGAGATCAAGTGCCGTATTGGTAAGGCAAGGAGTGTGTTTCACGCAATGAGTTCGGCGTTTAGGAGTCATGATCTCACTATGGGCACTAAGTTGCGGCTCTTACGGTGTTACGTGTTTTCCGTGCTTCTGTATGGAGTGGAGACTTGGACGTTGACGAAGGCAACCACTGCTAAACTTGAAGCCTTCGAACTTTGGTTGTACAGAGAATGTTGAAGATTCCATGGACGGACAGGGTGACCAACACCGAGGTACTGCGCCGAATGAGCAAGAAACCGGAGGTAATAAACATCACAAAGTGTCGCAAGTTGAAATACCTTGGTCATATTATGAGGAACCACGGTAGATATGAACTGTTGCAGCGCATCCTGCAGGGTAGATTGGATGGTGGAAGACGGCCAGGCCGAAGAAGAATATCCTGGCTTGCTAACCTGAGAGACTGGTATGGACAAAGCTCAGCCCAACTTTTCCGCATTGCAGAGGACAGGACCAAGATAGCTATGATGGTAGCCAACGTTCGAACCGGACAGGCACGTTAAGAAGAAGAAGAACTCTTTAGATTTACGCTTATGTACTAAAAGCTCAGCGACAGCTGTTCGCTTTGCATTGTCATTTAGAAAGGAACTTTTTATTTTTAAATTAAGTTCCTCGCATATAACACACGCATCTTTGACTGGTTGGCCAAAGCCAATATCAGGGTAATTTTCGTTGAAGTATGTCCAAAAGAACTTGTATGAGAGCCTTTTCTCAGTTCCTAAAGTTGAAATCAGGAAACTATGTTCTTTTTCGATGAACATGTCGTACATGATTTTTAGATTCATGCTTGCTGATAAATACTTTTTTTCTTTTCCTGTATAGTGATGTACTTTGGTGAGAAATGATTCTACATGGGCCCTTAATCTAGACCAGTGGTTCCCAACCCGCAGTGGTCTGCGGACCACTCAGCCTGAAAGTGAACTACCACGGACAACTAATTACATTATTGCATATATATATCTTATCAGTTGTAACCAAATTAAAAGGTGATTAAATAAAACAAATTTTCAGAAACAAACTATTATTAGGTATTAATTAAGAAACTATTATTACAAACAAATAATTGTTATTTTCAGAAAGTATGGTACATTGTACATCACAAAAAGTAAAAATATTTTAATTGTCTTTTATTAATAAAATAAGGAATACAGAATTTACTTAGTCGAAAATAACAATGAAAATTTCAATGCGACTTTTGTGCTCGAATCTTTCTGACTAGCTAAGAAATTCTAGGTTTTAGGCTCTTGCTAAGAGCTACTCTCAAATCACTGCTTACATTTAGCCGATTTCGTTGTTTGGTTTTTATTGACAATAAACTAGAGAACCCCTGCTCACACAAATAAGCGGTTGAAAAAAAATCAAAAGATACCGCAAAGCTACTTGCCGAATCTTGAGGAAGAATCCCAGGGCTTTCTTACACCACAACTCTTCTACCTTTACTTAATCTGAATCTTGAATGTATTTACTTAATCTTGTTCAATGAAAATCGTAACTTTGATTTAATCACGGGAAAATATTACTTTTTTATAAGTAGTCACTGTCTGTTAACACTTGTTTGAGCTCCGACGGAGCTAAGCTATGGTGAAGGCCTTTGATAGCGACCTTCAGCTCACAACACTTGTCAAGGAAATGGGACGGTAGTTGGAGGCCAATGTTTTATCTTTACCAGGTTTGAGGATCGGAACAACAATTGCTTCTTTCCAAGTTTTTGGAAGCTTTCTAGAAGCGTATATGTTATTAAAAACATGTAGGAGTTGCCTTAACCCAGAATCCGGTAAATGCGCTATCATCGAAAGTGTAATTTCATCACCTCCAGGTGAGGTATTTCGAGATACTTTGAGCGCTTTTCTAAGCTCTGGCAATGAAAAAGGAATGTTTAGAGGATCATTCGAGTCCGCTATAAAGAAAGGAAGAGATTCAATGGTTTTCTTATAATTTTGAAACTGTACTGAATATGAAGACGTGAGGGAAGCTGATTTAAAGAAGGAACCAATCACGTTAGCGATGTCGGACTGTGATGTGATCACAGAACCGTTAACTTGCAACCCTGCGATTCGATGTGGAGACGTCCTTCCACATACCGAACGCAGTTTTCTCCATACCGTTGTCACAGGGGTACTCCTGTTAATATCTCCAACGTAACGGCTCCACGACTCCCTCTTACTCTCAAGAAAGACACGCCTACAGCAGGCCCGAGCTCTTCGGTACGCTTCCAGGTTTGCATCCGTAGGTCTGCGACTAAAAATGCGCAGGGCCCTACGGCGGTCCTGAAGAGCCTCCTTACAACGATCATTCCACCAGGGTACCGGCGGACGCCGCGCTTTTCCCGAAGTTTTAGGAATGCTCTGGGCAGCTGCTGCAGACATCCTTTCTACAAAGGAAGACAACAGCTTTCGTGCATCATCATCATCTTCATATTCAGATTCCATTAAACTTGAAAACTCATCCCACCGTGCAAGCTTTTCAATCCATCTTTTCGGAAGGTCATCGCCAGGGTGGTAGTCAAAAAATTCGACCACCACCGGTCGGTGATCACTTCCATACAGGTCTGGCAGTACTCTCCACATCAACCTTGGAACAATGGACGGGCTACAGAAAGTAAGGTCCAAGCACGACCAGGATCCTGTTGAGGATGACATGAATGTTTCAGATCCATCGTTCAATAGACATAAGTCTAAATCACTCCGGACCCTCTCCACCATGTGACCTCTACCATTGCACAGTGAGGAGCCCCAAGAATAATGGTGACCATTGAAATCTCCTAAGACGATATATGGAGCTGGTAACTGTTCCAGCAATTCTCTCATGGCTAGGTATGAAATGTCTGTGTTTGGTGGTAAATAAACACTACACACGCAAACCGACACCGGGACAGTTATCCTGATTGCTACAGCCTGAATATCCGTTTGGATATCCAGACTCATCCCTTGCATTGACTGGTGAAGTAATATTGCAACCCCATCACCAGGGCCACCATGCAGGGAATCTTTCCTAAACATTTCGTATCCACGAAAGGATAATCGGATATCAGGTTGTAACATCGTCTCTTGCAGGCAAAGCGCAAACGGACACTTATCCCGGATCAATATCTTTATATCTTCATACCTAGACCGGATCCCGCGAACATTCCATTGAATTAAACTATTAAAGGGTATTTCGCAACGGAGGAGTTACGTTTCAAACACAATTTTCTCCTTCCCTTTTTTCCCTTTTACTTGTATAAAGCCCTTTTCTAGGGCCGATGAATGTCCTATCATATCGTGGATCTTGGACCCAGACGGAGGAGATTTTAGAAATTTAGACGCTTCCGCTGGAAGCGTCTTGGATACTGAAAGGGGTTTTCCCTTTGAGGTAGAGGCTGTCTTACTTGACAGCTGAGCTTTTGTACTCTGCGTCGCAGAAAGGTTAGACACTTGAGACACTGAGCTCTTTGAACCAATTTCTGTTTGCTTGGTGCTTAATAACGCTTTAAGTGCAGAAGTTAGGGAAGCAACCTGTTTAGTGAGGTTCTCAACAACACTTTTCAACTCAACGCATGACGAGCACTCACCAGACACACGAGACTGAACACTAGTTGCAGCTGCAAACGAAATGTCAGGCTGGACTGCATTTCGAATGCTATTTAGTTTTCTGTACTCACTCCGGGCAGCCGGAAAGGAAAGCTTCTGTTCAGACGAAATTTTCTGAATTTCCCGTTCTTCTTTATACTTGGGGCATTCCCGAGACCTTGCTGAATGACTTCCTTTACAGTTTGCACATAGTTCTTTTTCAGAAGTGCATTCGCTATCTAAGTGGTCAGGTGAACTGCACTTTGCGCATATCGCAGGTTTTTTGCAGTTAGTTTTCGTATGTCCGTATTCCTGGCACTGAAAACAGCGCAGAGGGTTTGGGACATACGGTCTCACTCGAACAGACAAGTAACCCAACTTAAGACGATCTGGAGGTTGAGGGGTGGAAAATGTTATGATAAGTGTCGGGGTACCGACATCAATTCCATTTTCCCGACGCGTAACTCTTTTGACTTGCGTCACTCTCTGGGAGGTAAGCTCCTCCAATAACTCAGCCTCAGACATATCTTGTATATCTCGAGAGTAAACCACTCCTCGAGATGAGTTGAGGGATCTGTGCGGTTCTACAGTGACTGTAGTACTTCCTATTTGAGTAATTTTAACAACGCTGCTACTTTGCTTCGCAGACGTTGTTTCAATTAACAAAGTACCATTCCTTAGTTTTTTAATTGAATGTGGCGAGCCACAAACCGACTGCACAGACCTGTTAATAATGAAGGGGGAAACTTTTGATAGCGACCCTTCTTCTGCAACACAACGAACAACGAAAAATTTGTCCGTGTTACTTAATACACCACTATCACTATCGTCAGACAAGCTAGACCATAGTCTTTTCATGCCAAGGGAAGATTGTTTGGTTGACATTATCTAAGTGCTTTTCCAGTCATCGTGAAAGCAAGGTGCGGGCGGAGAGATGACCCGCGCACGCCGCAGGTCCCTAGAAAAAAGAAGGTTAGAACGATACTGTTTACATTATGTTATATCCTGAGCCTCGAACTGAAACTGAAAGTGATAGAAGTTATTTAGACGATATCGTGGGGAATACCACCTGATCGTTCGAAGAGATGTGACGGGGCTGGGATTCTTCTAAGAAATAATACTGAGGGGTAGTTATCGGGAGAAAAAATTTAGTTTCAGGATCAGAATAAGTTGGTTTTGGGAGTGGAGTCCAATATATATATCAATTATAAAATCAATATATATATTACGAAGTAGTTGCCGTGTTTTTCATAATATTAAATTAATAATATCACAAAAAATTGGCTGGGCGGGCAGAGCTAGCGTTGATATATATAATTATATGTTCAACTGACTGACAGTCGCGTTTTACAAGTAGTCATGGAATGGCAAAGTGCGAGCTGACTCCAGCGGATGCGGTCTGGTGTAAATTGACTGGATGGCTTCGATGGTCGAGTTCTTGCCTGCGTCGTGGAGATTTCTCGAAGTGCAGTGGATGTAGTCCTGTAGGGAGGGAAAGAGTAGGTGGTCTTGTACTAAGGTGTTGGGTATTTTGTAATGAAAGTTTGCTATTAAGCGGAGGATTCTGTTACGAAAGGAGAAGAAAGATTTCTGGTGGGTTTTTGCTAGGAGGGGCCACCAGACCGGTGACCCGTATAGTAGGAAGGAGCGGATTATTGCAGAATAAATGAGGAGTTTTACAGAGGTTTGTAAAGTTTTGACGCGGAGGATAGGGGTAAGTTTAGACAGGAGAATTCAACCCTTACGGATTTTTTCAGTGGCGTGGTGTCTGAAGTTCAGGTGTCTGTCCAGGGTGACCCCTAAGTACTGTAATGACACAAATTTGATGCACACCTGGAATTGTTTATTTTTGAGTCTATTGAAATAAAAATAGATATTTCCAGCTGATTAAAATAAATATTTTAAAAATTATTTGATTTCATTAACAAAAGTATGGTTACTAGGCAACTAAGAAGAAGAAATAGAAATTGTAAATTTTTTTAGTGGGGGGACTGGAGGCCAAACCAAACGAGTGAGTCCCTCATTCTTTCTTAACAAATAGTATTAACATATAATAAATAGTGAATATAAACAAATAGTAATAATATATAATTAATAGTGAAAAGAAGGGCAATTTAAAAGTTACAAAATGATTTTTTAAAAGATATGAAATTGACTTTACAAGAAACATAAACAACTTATGTAACAGGATTTGTAAAATTAAACGAAGCAAAATTTGATTCACTGATATTGATGTATGATTAATTATTTCATAAAATTTAGTTTATAACAAATTTGGCATACCCTCGTGGAGATAAAATAGTCTACTACAATTTGGGTAATTCCCCGTGGGAAATAAAAATAGTTTTCAACAAATTTGGCCGATTCCTTGTGGGGATACTTAGAGGATAATTTAGTTCTCTTCAGTACTTGACGTGGGGCGCCCAGTCCAGTTGGTAGCCGTTGATGGTGAGGGGAGTCGGTTGAGGTATCTTCCTGGTGAAGTTTATTGCCTCGCATTTTTGGGGATTCAAGGAGAGTTTCCAGAGGTTGCACCAGTTGGATATGGAGTCCAGTTGCTCCTGGAGACGGGATTGGTTTAGACGTAGGGCTCGGCTATGTCGGTAAAGTATTATGTCGTCTGCGTAAATTCCAACCTTTATTGAAGGAAGGACAGGAAAGTCGTTAGCGTATATTAGATACAGGATTGGGCCGAGGACAGACCCTTGTGGGACGCCTGCGTGGATGGGTTTGGTCGTGGAGGTGATGGTTTTGTAGTAAAGTGAGGGAGAAGAGACGTAAAAGGATCTATTCGTCAAGTAAGAATTTAGTAGTCGGACTATGGATGGTGGAAAGATGAGGGAAAGTTTGTAAAGGAGCCCCAAGTGCCATACCCTGTCGATAGCTGCCTGAAAATCAAGCAGCACCGCCGTGGTATGATTCTTGAGGTTCGTAGCGTCTAGGATGTCTGTAACTACACGGAGCAGTTGGTAGGTGGTGGAACGGTTTCGTCGAAACCCAAACTGTTCCGATCGGAGTATGGGATCTATTGTAAGGAGGAGCCTAGGAAGGAGCAGTTTTTCAAATAGTTTTGATAGTATAGGTGTTAAGGAGATTGGGCGGTAGCTGGAGGGTTCTGAAGGTGGTTTGAAAGGTTTGGGAATAACGATAATTTTGGAGTGTTTCCAGGCGGAAGTATTTCTAGTTTTTAGTACGTTCTACACTCGGGACCTTTACACCCGTGTGTAGAACAACGGGCGATGATAACCGCCCTGGTTGTTCGCCCTTAAAAAAAAAAAAAAAAAAAAAAAAAAAAAGGCGGAAGGGAAGTGCTGCAAGGCAAGGATGCTGTTGTAAA
Organism: Catonia carolina; assembly: GCA_035578175.1. Lineage (NCBI taxonomy): Eukaryota > Metazoa > Arthropoda > Insecta > Hemiptera > Achilidae > Catonia > Catonia carolina. The sequence continues at coordinate 121,654,006 of JAQMRL010000001.1, read as the reverse complement.
TGTGTAGAAGGTGGGTTTTTAAGTGAGGGGGGAATTTAGGATTGCCCTTCCAGTGATGTTGTCCTGACCGGGAGCTTTTTTGGGGTTGATTGAATGGATCACTGTGGAGATGTCCTCGTCAGAGAAGGGTTCTAGGTTTAGTGGGGTTGGGTCTTGGAGGGTGTCGGTGACCGTCTCGCTTACATGGTCGTCGTGTATTGGATTGGCAGGGGTAGGGTTTGTGTGGAAATGGGATTGAAAATGCGAGGCGAAGACTTCTACGATGTTCTTCGCAGAGTACGTGAGTCCGTCGGGTTTGTTGAGGGGGTGACTGGTACGGGCCTGTCGTAGAAGGTGCCTGGTGGCTTCCCAGAATTTGTTTTTGTCCTGTAGGTCTGTTAAGTACTCCTCCCAGTGTCTGTTACGGAACTGACAGAGGAGGAGCTTACATCTTGCCGCCGCGCGATTGTAGAGAGCTCGATGCCGAGGGTCTCTGGTGAGCTGCCACAATCTTCTGCTGCGTCGTCTGTCGCTGATTGCAGCTTTGATGTGAGGTGGGAGGCTGGATCGGGTTTTTGGAGGAGGTCTGTACGTGGATTGGGTTAGACTTTTTTGGATGATGTCAGTTATGAGGGAAACATGACTGTCAAGAAGGTCGGGAGTGGTTAAGGAAGGTGTATCGTGAGGGAGGGAGTCAGAGACTAACTTGTGATAGGTGGACCAGTTGATTTTATCAGTAGGGGTGGGGTGATTATGAAGTGAAGTGGGGGTTTGAAAGTGGAAGATTACGGGGAGGTGGTCAGAATTAAGGTCGTTGATGACTTCTATTTCTGGGAGGTAGGGAATGGAGTTTGAAATACCAAAGTCAAGGATGTCGGGTGATTGATTTTGTACGGGTGGAATTCTGGTAGGGGAGTCAGGTATATGTAAGGCGAGAGGGAGTTGGGAGGTTGTGAGGAAGGACAGGAGTTGTACCCCTGCGCCGTTCGTCGTCCTGCACCCGAAGTCTTGATGCTTGGAGTTCCAGTCACCCCCGGCGAAGATTGGCTGTTGGTGGTTGAAGAGATCCGTAAGGGCTGATGGGTGGTAGTAATTTAGTGTTCTGGTAGGGGGTCTATAAACTGAAGAACTAAAGTTATGGGGGAGGAACCAATAGGGACGGAAACTGCAATGGTTTCTAGCTGAGGAATGGGGGGTAGATCGAGGAGAGAGTGGGTGTGACGCTTATGGACCCTAATCGCCACACCACCCAGGGATCGGTTGTTCAGGGTAGGGCGGTCAGATCTATATATTACGTAGGGAGACATTTTGAAGGAGAGTCGAGGGTGAAGGTGAGTTTCTTGAAGAAGAACTACATCCACATCGTGGTCTAGCAGGAAGCGATGCAGATCGTTTCTATTGCGTAGAACACCATTTGCATTCCATGTAACTACCGTAAAGGTCATTACGAGAGAAGTGCGGGGACTGATGCAATTAAAGTGGCGACGATTTTACTCATGTTTTTTGCCGAAGCAAGCTTCTGCAGAGTCTGAATGGCCTAAGTTAAAAACTTCTCAGACGTTAGCAGTTGAAATATGGAGTTGGCACTATTACCTTGAGTTTCAGGTGGATTTGGAACTTTGTTTTCCTTTGAAGTACGGTAGGGCGGGAAAGTCTGAACTTTTATGTAAAAATACAGGCCTAGAGGGAGTGATGATAGTTGGCTGTGCCTGTGGGTTTGTGGCTGCCCGTGAAAATGTGCGAGGGGCTGGGGCGGCTTTAAAAACCGTTTTCTTATAGCTAGTACGGGCCGGAGGGGTGGTGGACTTAGCCGGCACCGTATTGGAAGTAGTGACTTGGGGTTGGCCAGATGGGGCAGTTTCAGATGTAGTAGCAGGGCGGTTGACGTGCTGCTGTTGTTGTTGTCTTCGTTTAAAAAGTGCTTTGTGGGTTGGGCACCCCCTGTAGTTAGCAGGGTGTACCCCTTTGCAGTTGCAACACGTCGGGTCGTCTTCCTGCTGCTTCGAGCACTCTTTTGCGTCGTGTTCCCCTCCGCATTTGACGCATCGGGGAGCGTGCGCACAGTTGATTGAAGAGTGCCCGTAACGCTGGCACTTGTAACATTGTGCGAGCCCAGGGCGGGCTTTGAAGGATTCTATTGTTACACTGACGTGAAACAATTCAGTGATGTTATAGATTTCGGCGGAATTTTCTTCTTTTTTAATTTTCGCTAGGAAGACATTTAAAGGTCTGCCTCCCTGGCCTTTGACCGGTTATAAATGGGTCACGACGTGCCCAGCTGCTTCCAGCGCAAGCTTGATATCAAGCAGCGAGTGACTATAATGTAGGCCTTTAATGGCCACTTTTATTTCGGAGGGCTCTTCCACATGGTAAGTGTGGAAGTAAATACCCTCCTCAATAAATAATTTTCTTATAACTGTGAAGTCGTTAATGTTTTGGGTGACCAATTTATATGTGGCACCCCGTGACGTCACTGATATTTTACTAGTCAAAAGACTATTTATCTTATTGGAGATGAATGTCCAATTAGCCGGCACTTTAAATATGAGCGGCGGTATTTTACTTTTGTTTTCATTAATATTTGTAAAGTTGGTTTCGTTACCTGTACCATTTAGTTGCGAGTTAGGTTGGCAACACCGTCGCCCGTTGAGTTGGTAGCAGTGCGCCGCTTCCTCTTGACTTCGTGAAAAGGGGTCGCACCCTCTTCAATATTCTCCCCTTCTACATCCATAAGAGGGGAGATAACAGCAGGTGTTCCGTTTGGCGGGATATTAGTCGACATTATGTAACACACTGAATAAACTGAATAAATATTTTAAAATATTTATAAAAGTTTTGATTTAAAATTATATATTATTATTAATAATATATTAAAGTTAATAATTTATCAGTTCAATTTAATGACTATTAAAAATGTTTGTAACTTAAAACTAAACTTCTCAGTCCTATCTACGAGTATTTCTTACACTACTAATTATCAGTCCTGTCTTTTACTTACTTAATAACGACGCACTCACACGGATAACACATACACTCACAGAAGAAACATTCATAATCACTTTTTAACATAATAAAACTCGCATACATAATAAATCGTTGAACATTCAAACTGTTGTTCGAGGAGCGAACGGACGTGCGTCTGGTCTGTACAAGATCTCAGAGCGCACTGTGTGCCTGAGCCTCGAGGACCGATGCCGTTGCTTAAATCCCTCCCAAGCGAGTCCCCTTCCAGTTGGAGGGGAAACACTCCTTCCTGCGTGTCGGCAGCGCTACTGACGACCGGTTCTGGAACCGTATGCATATCGCTGATAATCGTGGGAGCCGCTGGCGACAAGACATGACTAATTGCGATGACTAATTATTGTTGTGCGTTGCACCATTAACTTCAACGTGCACTACAGTGACTAAACGTATCTTGTCTTGTCTTGCCTTGACTAACCGGTCTGCGTTCAGCCTAAGAACTTAATTTAAAAACTGATTGATGTTCAATCGCTGAACTGTATAGATAACCTAGAGCAGGTAGAAACGCCAGGGAGCAGTCAAACACGTCTAACCCCTTTGACCCATGAAACACTACTGAATATTTTAACCAATATTTCTTTTGGAAGGGTTTTATGATTGCTGTGTTTCCCTTTTAGATCTACTGGTAGTTTATTTTCGGAAAGTATGTTCGTTAAGCGATACACAACTTTATTTGACACAGCGTATAAGGTTAAAAATGAGGTTGCGCGCGTACCACGATACGATTAACATCGAAACAACAACGGGTCGTGATTGCTGTATCGATTGAGTGGTATAATTAAAAGTTATGTAATTGTAAAATAGTATATGTTATACAAGTGATCGTTCTTAAAAAGTCTACGTCAAGAATCCGGTAAATTATGTGGAGGTCTGGGTGAGATATTAGTTAAAAACTATGGTAAAATAATTAAAAATACTAGTTAGTCAAGGTCATTAACTGACCGGCCGGCTGTCTTTGCTTTATCAGTAGTTTAGAAACACAGGATATAAAACATCTATCACAATTTATCTTATCGCAACAACATAATTTTATTATAAACTAAATAATAATTAAAACTGCGTTTACTCGATCTACTCGATAAACAATATTAGTCGAACATCAATAAACTGGATATACAAATATAGATAACGGAATAATTTTCTGTAGAACTGAATTTTATTGTCTGTAAATTAAACACAGTCAGTCATTAAAACTTTTACAATATCAAAAATTAAAATGGACTTAAGACTCCTTTAAAAATTACTGGATAACCTTAAAGAAGAAATTAAAAAAGAAATGAAAGCAAATATCAAAGAAGAGCTGAGCAAATTTTCAAAGCAACTCGCTGAGAATTTTCAAGACTCCTTGTTGTCACTGAATAACACCAGTACAGAGCAAGAAAAAAGAATAGATTTTCTAGAAGTGAGAATAGGAAGAGAAATTTAATTATTCACGGTCTAGAAGAAGGAAAAGAAAATAATATGGACCTTGAGAACACGGTACTCCATTTAATTAGAACTAAACTTAAGGTAAACATAGAGGATAATGAAATAGATTTTATTAGACGAATAGGCCGGGTGACAGAAAATAAAAATAGACCTGTCATCGTGGGGCTTGTTTCTTCTAGAAAGAAAATAAATATAATCACACAGGCAAAATGCTTAAAGGGATAAAATATTTTTATCTCTGAGGATTTTCCACCAAAAGTCATACAAGTTAGAAAACAACTCCAGATAGATTTGAAGAAAGCAAGGTCAGAAGGAAAGTTTGTCATTATACGATATGACAAACTAATAGTTAGAGAAGAAATAGGAAACCCTAAAAAGCGTCTATTGAGTGAATCACCCAAAGGATCGACTAAACAAAATTCTCCAGCAGCGCAAAGAGTAAAAAAGACTAACAAAAGCGAAAATAAAAGGAAAACTCAATTGAAAGCTTTCTTATAAGTAAGGACGAAGACAAAATTAACGACAGCAATGAATGAGAATTACAGGAAACTAAACCCGAGATAAGAACAAAAGTGTTAAAAAATACGATTGTAAAATAGGAAAAACAGAATGTGCTAATATAAGAAGCAACTCATTAACAAAACAACACCCCCAGAACGTTTGGTCAGCAAGGGTGCAAGAGACCAATACCTCCCAACTAGAAATATAAATAACTCAGCAATACGCACCACTCCACAATGAAATAAAAACTATAAAGTTAAAAAAAACCTTTAAAGTATAAAACTATAAAACCTAGTATTAAGACTGAATCGCTTATTTATGAAAGGCCTTTTGTCACAAAAAATAAATTTCGGGAAATCAAAAAAAAAATCATTTTTCTTTTAAACTATTTTTACTTTTTACTATCTATAAAAATATCATAATATATAGTATGACTAGCGTCCCCCGTCGCGGCTTCGCCCGCGCAAAGGTTATTGGTTACAAAATATCTTATGTTAAAAATAGTATAAGAGGCTTTTAATTTAGGTTTTCAATTTTGACTGTTATTTCAAGAAAAATTTCATGTTTTACAATAGTATAAAACTCGAGTTATTGTCTTTTATCTCATGACTTATATACAATAGAAAAAATATTTTAATCCCATATCTTCATCAATAGCATGCACGAATTAGACAGTCCAATCTCCCGCAGTGCGTTGAACAAAACCTGTCAAACATGTTCAAACCTGTTGAATACCTGTCAAACATCTGTTTGTATTTTCTGGCTTTTTTTTCTATTATATTCAACTTATCTATAGATCCGATATAATCTCTGTGTATTTCTTATGGCAGACGTCGTTTTTTGCGATTTCTCCCGTTAAAATCAAAATTTTGGGAAACCCTTTCTTAGTGCTCCCCTACATAACATTACAAAGGTTCCCTGCAAATTTCAAGTCTGTACCTATTATAGTTTCGGCTGTGCGTTGATTATGAACCAGTCAGTCAGTCAGGACTTCTTCTTTTATAAGTATTATGCTAATTACAACAATTCTGGAATTATTTCTGATTAAAATATTAATCCAGTTTAGGTCAAAAAATTAAACACTACGTACAGTACAACATCCGGAGTGACAAAAGTAAATCATAGATTAAAATCGTTGTAAACGTCAATTCAACTTCTGGGAAAATAGCTATAGATTATAAATGCGATTAAGAATAAAATGCGAGTTTTAACATCCGCTGTAGACCGACTGTTACTGTTTTAAACGAATCATATATATAAGTATAGGCTACCTATGTGTATTTCTTATGGGACGAAATTTTTGTGATTTCTACACTTTAACATCAAAATTTTGCAAAATCCTTTATTAGGATTTTACATAATAGATTTGCAATCAAATTTATTTAATCAATAAAACTGAAATAATTGAAAATTTTTATAAATAGACCGTTCAAATCATTTAATTCTGAATACGTAGCCTAAATTTGTAATTTTTTGTTTTGGTGGCTGTCAAATACCGTCTGCTTTTTTTCGGACCTGCGCCCTAGATCCACATTCAATATAATAACAGTAATATTTAGTTACTGAAAATGTGTTCTTGGATTTCAAATCACTATCATTAAATAATTGATTTAAGTTAACAAAATTCGTTCTTAGAAGAACGGTGAGTAACGACTAAAGCACAGTAGTACGATAGTTTGTTCTGAGAAGAACGGTTTTAAATAAAACGGTTTTTTGACGCTATCACAGTGACTGTCAAATAGGCCTACCGTCTGAAAGTGTGCAACGACAAGTACTGGTGAGCTATGGAATATGCCTATGGAAGGGGTAAATGTGTGTTGGAGAACCAGCCCTAAGCGTAGCGCTTCGCGTTGATTCCTTATTCTCGCATCAGTGGGGGGGAATTTTTGCTAATTTTGGAATTTTCTTCCCTTTAAAATCAAAATTTTGCAAAATCCTTTCTTAGTGCGCGCTTACACAACATAAGAAAGCTAACTTCCAAATTTCAAGTCTGTAACTTATATAGTTTTGGCTGTGCGTTGATTATGAATCAGTCAGTCAGTCAGGACTTCTTCTTTTATAAGTATAGATTACTGAGTGTTTTTGGTCACTGTACAATTTTTTCACCCTAATTATTTTTCATGATACATGACTTCAAAGTTGTGACATAAGGCCTTTCATAAATTAATTTTTGGAAAATCAAGTGCTTACCATCATTGTTGCTATGGTTTTGCTTAAATCAAACAACTACTTCTCAATAATAACAATTTCTATCATAATAATATATCATTTTAAACATCCTATCAGCGCATAAAATAAGAAAAATTAATTTTAAATTTACAAAGCAACACAAAGATTCTGATTTTACAGACATAAAATCCAATATTAGAGAAAGGTAACCAAAGTAGGACCCCCCTTTTATTTTTTGTCTGTAATTCCGTAAATTTGAAATTTTTTTTAGTTTAAATGATATGAATACTAAGGTAATTTTATTTTTTATAACTCAGTGGGTATAATGAAAAAGTAACGCCAGCGTAATACCCGCAAATTCACAATTTGCGAAGTATATACCAATCCTCACTTCCAAAAAAAGGTTGCTTAAGTCGGACCCCTACGTTTTAATAGTACAAAAATAATGAAAAATTGTAGTTTCTCTGAAATTAAAAATACATTTATTGGCAAATAAAACTGACAAGTAAAAATATAAATGAAAACAAGTGTAAAAACACTCTAGAGAATGTTAAAAAAATAAAAATATAAATTTTATTCAGAAATAGGCCTATTGACCATAAAAAGGACTACAAACAATATAATGATTAAAATTAGAAATTTAAGATATATAAAAACTTAAGGCTAGTAAAAAATTAAAATATAAAAAATTAATGAACTCTACAAAAATCGCAGACATAAATTTCTCGGTCGTTTCCCGAACACTCGTCGTGAGCCCATAGTGCACACATTGCACACTGAATCCATATTTCTTGTCTACAGTCAGCTGAAACCCTTTGCAAAATATGCATTCAGCGTCTTCATCAGTGGGCGCGCGACCATTGGGAATATCTAAATCTGAATCACCACTATCCATCAAACAAACTTCTTCGTCACTTTCTGAATCTTCTTGTTCTTTTTTCGATTTTTTAGCAAAGTCCAACTTCTTTTTTCCTCTTCCATTGGCTTGACCACCTCCTCTTCTTCCTCCTCCTTTGGTGCCTCCTCTTCCTTCTTTTGTTCCTTTTGATTTCTCCTGATGTTCAAGTAGAGAAGTTTTATAAGGCGAGGATGTGATTATTGCTGATGAAGATGCCTTACGTCCTCTTGTTGATGTCTTCTTTTTTATTGAAGGTACCGGGCTGATGTCAAACGGACTAACAGTTGAGTAGGAACAACCTGCTTGTGCATCTTCATCATGTACGGTATCTAACTGTTTTGGTGAAGGAATAGAAGGTTTTGCTTTGTCCTGTACAGTGTTTGAAGTTGAAGAACTGTATGCTATGTCAGGTTTGGTGATAATGGCACTGCATACATGTTCATCATATACTGCAGCTTCTCGGTTTAGCTGAACTACATCTTGTGGGCTAACAATGAAGTCCGAGTCTTTGAAAATATTTCGGTCAAATGGGTATATTCCCGTACAGCGAAATCCATTCATTGCTATTTCAGCCGTCATACACCTTACGTAAGCTCTTCCAAATAGCTCCATTACGTCGTAACTTGTGACAGGTCTCTGGTTTTCTCTTAACCATACCCTGATTTCTTCACTATAATATGTTTTAAGGGGTGACATAAAGCTGCGGTCGAGAGGCTGCATCTTATGTGATGAATGCGGCGGGAGAGAAATGATTGTGATGTTGTTAGTTCTAGCTAAGTCGATAACGTCAATGCTACGGGTGTGACTGTAATGCCCATCAAGAATGAGCATTACAGGTTCCAATTCAGTCGGTTTAGTAAAGTGGATGAACTTTTTAAACCATTCTGTAAAAATGTGGCTTTGCACCCAACCTGATGGATGAACCGTTACCGTAGTTCCTGGAGGTTTTCCCTTTTCTAGCGCCACAGTCATATTTGTGCGAGGAAAAATGACATGTGGTGGGATGAAGTTCCCTGTGGCATTCATACAGACAATAATAGTTATTAATGAACCCCTTTCAGCAGATGAGACTGATGAAATTTGCCGTTTTCCTCGAAGCCCGATTACTTTAGGCACTTTACTTTGAACGATTGTCAGCCCTGTCTCGTCAACATTCCATATTCGATCCGGGCAGTACCTTTTCTTCTCTAACTCTTGGCAGTAGTTATCATAAAACTTGGACACATTTTCTTTGCTGAACCCTACTGCTCTAGCGTATGAGGTAGCTGTTGGTTGTCGCACAGCTAGCTGTGTTTTATGCCGAGAAAGAAATAGTTTCAACCATTTCTTCCCTGCAGCCTGGTCTCCAAAGGGGTGTTTTAAATTGTTTTTGACTGCTAAACTTAGAGCCATCCTTCTTAGGTCACCTCTTGTTAAACCATTGAAAGTAGCCTCCATTACCAGACAATATCGAACGAGTTCCTTTTCTAAAGCAGGGGTAAGAATAGTTGGCCTTCCCATCTTCTTTCGAGCAGCGGCTTCTGCATTACCGTACTTTTCGTTTGAAAGCCTCATCAGCGTTGTTTTTGGTACCTTGAATAAACGCGATGCCTTTTTCCAACCCATTTTCTTCATTCTAATAGCCTGTATGGCTTCTTTCATATTTTTGGGATCCCAGCCTCTTCCTTGAGGTCCACGAGAAGTTTTCCCCATCTGAAAAGTATTTGTCAAAATTTCAAAATGGCATTTATCGGTTGGTGTAAAAAGGTTTCAAATAGGGGTCCGACTTACGGCATGGGGTCCTACTTAGGGAGTTGTTGGGGGTCCTAGATAGGTCACCTCTGACTTTTCATTTTTAAAACTCATTAAATATTACATGTCTTGAATTTACAATCGTGCATTATATCACTAGAATGCGTATTATTTTCTACATAAGAAAACATAAAGAACAAGAGACTTACCCTGATTAAATAGTCTGAAGTTACATTTCAAACCGGAACATGTAAAAACTTTACTTTTCACTGTAAGCATTAAATGTGAACTGAGTGCCATCACGTGGGGATTCGGTACTGCCAACAGCAGAATAGAAATTTCTCTACTGTTTCTTCACTCACCCGATAATATTGGCGCGCAACGATGCATTGCAAAGGAAATAACGCAGGGGTCCGACTAATGGACCCGGGTCCGACTTTGGTCACCTTCCTCTAATGAAAAACTTTAATATTATGATATTAATAACAGATACAGATTTTAATATTATAAAATATTAATATTAATGAAAAACAATATTAATGTAAAAACACTAAACTTAAAAACTAAAAGTATTATCTAGTAATAGTTGGAAATTTAAAAAATAAAAATTAATATAAAATGTCGGGAACAAAACATTAAATGCAACAATCCTTGTGTTGTTTATCAGAAATTTTAGTCGGCCACTGTAGAAGTTGTTCATATAAAACAGTTTTTGCATCTTCTGGGATGTACTTCATTAATTTTGATATATCATGTAGTTTTTCTTTATTAATTGGCCTTCTTTCGTTGTACGCATTTAAACTTGGCAATGAAACTACACGCTCATCGACAGACCGAAAATGAAACCTTTCTTTTACCATTGAATTTATGAATTCTGATGCTTCAATGACTCCCCTGTCTTTATTATTAAAAGTGAATTCATGATATTTTGAAATTGTAAAATGCTGCTGCTTTCCTTTTTTAGCAGGGATACCTTCAATAGCAAAAGTATTTTTTTGTAATAAATTGGCCACCATGATTGAAAGTCCAGTACGTCTTTGGTCTCCACCAAATTAACAAACAATTTGCACTGTTTGCTTGAACCAACTATATGTTTAATTACATCACGAATAGTGTAGTATCTATCGTGCTTTCTTAGAGATCTTTTTACCAGACCAAAGTCTCTGTCACAAGGTAGATACGAGTGACCTCTTATAGGTAATCTGTACACGATTTTCTTAAACCGTCCAGTGTCTACTAGGGCTAAAAGAAAACGCAGCATTGAATGATTTTTTTTTTGCCCACAGCAATTATCAATGAACAGGTAAAGCTCATCAACATGATTCGGAATATTGTTATTGATATAATGTAGCAAAAATGAGCACACCTCATTACTACTATAGCAACACTACGGTTGTACTATTTTAAAATAAAATAAATAAACACAAATTTGGTTTTAAGATTTTTAATTAAAAATAAACATAAATAATTATTAATGTAACAAAATGATGACTCTAATTCACAATATTCTCAGGGTTTTGATCTTATAATTGTTTATTGTTTAGTTCAATAATTTTACAATGGACAACAATTGAAAATTTAAGATAAACAAAAGACTATCGGTACTTATTAAATATGAATGTAATTAATACTGGTCTTTCTAAAAATTTTGAATATTAATTTATTAATTTTGAATTCGTTAAATCGATTAATAAATTTGAAATGTATATCAGTTAATTATATAAAAATTTGTTGAATTTTACCGGTGTACGTTACTATTTAACAAACGAAGTGAAGCGTTGATGTCGATGGCGTCTGTCTATAAAACTGGAATCTTGAATTTTTAAACTTTTAAGTTATTTGATTTATTTTTTGAATTTCCGTTCACAAATTTATGATTAATTACAGCTTATAACTTTGTCTCTTCTTTGATATATAATACAACATATATTAATAACTTTAAATATTATAATTTTAATTTTTACTGGAGCGTTCTCATTCGGTGTGTTCAGTACGTATCGTCGCTCAAAGTGCAAAAGGTCGTATGTCCAAAAACCACATTTTTCAGGAGAGCAAAAAAACTATTTTTTTTCCTTATTATTTGATTCTAAATTATGAACTTTGAGGTTTGTTATAAGTTTAGCATGTATTATTACATGACACATTAGTTTAGACACTAATATATTTTACAACAGATTTATCGCAACATAGGAGGTTTTGTAACCAAATTTAGAGCTAATTTTCAACATACGACGTTTTGCACATAGACATACAACTATTTGCAAGTAAATACTCAGGAAGAAATAGACATACAACATTTTACAATACTTTTTTTATTATATAATAAAAAATATTTTGGCTAAAATTCTTGTTTCTATAGTTAGAAAACAGTCAATACAAAATTATATTTGAAAATTGTACATTCTAATTATTTTCCACTTATTCTAATACATGTACATACTTTATACATGTCTCACACTGATCTTTCTTTGGAAGAAATCTAATATTCAATGCATTGAATACAGCATGAAAGAGTGTTGTTGAGGCAGGTTCAACATTTTTCTCTGTGCAGGTACGTACATACTCTCTATAAAGTTGTGACTTGCTCTCCCATAAAGGCTCTAAATATTTCTTAGTAGTGCTGGCACGACAATAGTGTGATTCCATTTTTGGTAGAGATTCAAAAAATTGTTGGACTTGATTCCTTTTTTCTGAGTCTTTACTCAAAGGTAATTTAGTGTTTTCTTCAAACATAAGGCTATGTAAAGGTGATTTCATGACCCAAGATCGAACAGATTTTTCACCTATGTCAAATGTGTTCAAAAACATTCTTTTACATACCCTAAATTTTTCATCTCCCATCTTCAGGTAATACTTAAATGAGTTATTTTTACGCAAATTGTCAACATCAGTTGTTCCACGCCGAAAATCTGGTTGTGACTTTTCTACCAATGATGAAATTACAGTTCTTTTTGCTTCCCAACTATCTGTGCCTTTCCAAAAATTATTAAAAAGTGTTTGTCTTTCAATTTCTGTAATTTTTTTACAGTTAAAGAGTCTTACATTGTTGCAGTTACATCGAGATTGCAACTTCTTCTCTTTGCGTTCATTAACAAGCTTGTATTGACCATCAACTTGTTTTTTCAAACCCACATACTTTTCTCCTTTTCTTCTTTTAGCTGAATTATCATTTCTTGCCCAGTATACTGGATTCACGTCTTCTCCTTTTCTCCGTTTCTTCTTACTAGCCACCAACACTGTCTCAACACTTCCCTGATTTTCAGTACTTCCTTGAACTCCTTCACCTACTCCCTGATCTTCAATACCTCCTTGAACTCCTTCAACTACTCCCTGATCTTCCACAATGACAGTATCATTCGAATTTTTCTGTAGTCCTACAACTGTCTTTTTTCGAGAAAGAATTTTTTTCCTTTTAGGAGAACTGCCTTCTTCATCACTAGATATTATTGAATCTGGCTGATATTCATCTGAATCTGAAGAAAATAAAGGGTCATTTAAGCTGGTATCCAGAGTTCCTAAAATGTGCTTAATTTTTTCTTGCCCTTTTTCCTTTGTTGTGCGATTAGGTCTGTTGCTACCCCTACTATTATTGTGGTCCATGATTTCATTACAGGAAATAGAGAAATTTACAGAATTTACTTCCTCTACAATAACTGCAGGGGGATTCACTCCTTCAGTAACAGCAATTATTTGATTGTCTTCACCTACAGAAACAACATGAGGCTTACTTACAGGATAACAGCAATTTATTTCTTCTACAGAAGAGAATTGTGACTCTTGCAAAGCTAACTGGACTAACAGCTTCCCTCTAGACATCATTTTTTCTGAAACAAAAGAAAATGCTGAAATAATTTACAATTATTTTAACTGTTATATAGTTATTATTTTAGGGAAATTGGACAGGTAACTTTAAATAAGGACATTAGATGAAAAATAACAGACATACTAAACAATGTTTATGTAAACCACACAGAAATTAACAAAAAAAATTTATTTTTAGCTACCTTTAACATTATTGTAGTAATACTTAACATTTAAATTTTTAAATACACCACTAGGATCCTGTTAGTTTTTAAATGGAATAAAAACAACTAAGTAAAGTAAATTCCAAAAAGTTCTGTTTAAAAATTCTAATTCTAATTCTAGCCTTTATGCTTATTACTCCAGAACTTTTACAGCATTTTGAAATAAAATAAAAAGTCGTACATTAAAAAGAAAAATAAATAAATAAGTTCTACTGTGATTAAGATTATCAAAGATGTTTACTTTAACAGTAAAACTGCTCGAAATCTTTGAAAAGTTAATTTGAACAGCTCAACCTAAAACAAACATAACCTGAAAATTCTGAAATTGTTAAAACAACAATGACTGCTAAATTATAATTTAATAAACTATCGTAATTCTATGAAATAACATCTTAAAACATTACAAATGCTAATGTATGACTTACCTTATCTCAATTTCAGTAGAAATTATTGCAGCAACTCTACCAACATCTCTAGAACGTCTTGCAGTATGTACAACCCAATAAACATACGACTATTTGCAGTTAAAAATCATCTACAAAAACATAGAACCTTTTGACATTAGGTTATAACTTTTGTTGGATCAGCTGATTACATACGAGATTTTGCCACCAGTTGGATAACACAAAATATCACTTAAAGCAATAATAAAAAAAAAATCGGAATTTTTGACATACGACCTTTTTTTTGCACTTTGAGCGACGGTATGCTGTTGCCGTACCGCTCGACGATTCTATGATTCAAGCGACCATATCATCTTTGAATTTTGATTTAATATTCAAAAATTGTTCAGAAAATTCAGATCACTGTTTAAAAAAATGTATTGTATATTACTTTAGTTATTAATATTTTTAGTTAGATAGTGTATCTTAAATTCGATTTTTAATTTCCTTTTTACTAAATATGATTTAGTTGCGCACTTCGATAACCTAGTACTCACTTCTAATCTTGTTGTTCGTAGGTTATATCAATTTTAAAACGATTAAAAATTAACTGATATATTCTATTAATTAAAAATGGTTATTTTTATTTGCCAGTATCTATACTTTATAAAGCTATTCATACTATAAAAGTTTTAACAAATATATATACCAAGTATTACTGAAGTTGATCTTTTCTACCTAAAAATTAAGTAGTGGTCAACCTGTCTGTTTGACCTTGTCCACTAAACAACATGTAGGTCAAGTTCATGCTACCTTTGTGTGCAATGCCCTCATGGTAAAGGAAAAAATCAGCTGTGTTATTGTTGCTGGTGTGTATTCCAAATGGATACACTGACAGTTGGCGCAAATAATAGACCTCCTGCACAGGAATACATGGCAGGGAAATATTTTGCATAAAATCAAAACAGAGCATAATAGCATTTTTGTTTTTCCCGCAATATTATTCTGTCCTTTCATGGATGAGTAAAACTTTTTACTTTTTCTCGTATGAACCAACAACGAAGCTACAAAAACATCACACGTTTGGCAGTTTCATTTAGGTGTGGATTACCAATTCGTGTGTTGTACTTCTTACATAAAGAAGAAGAATCTATTTGTGGCCGTCCAAAACGATAATTGAAATTTTCTTTGTATATCTTGTAATAGAAACTATATTTTACTTCGGTTAGTACGTTTTTCTTTTTAAACAGTTCATACACTTTTTAATATCCAATGTCGCATTTAAGTAATGTATTTATTTGGCCGAATAGTGGCTGGTTTTCAATGGAAATGACTTAATATGGTTTATAATAGAATCAACAATAGCATCAGGAAAAGTTTTACGATTTCTCTGTTGACCACGACAATCATGTGGAGACTGTCCTAGTGAAATAAGTTTTTTTAGTCTCCTAATTCGTTTTTCTGTTACAGCCAACAATGACTGAAACATTAATTTACATACTTGTACCTTCCTTTGATTGATTAATACAAAATATTTAAATGAGCTGACATGTGGGACAGCATGTGAAGATGTTGATGGTTCATTGGCACCTCCCCTCGGTCGACGGTGTTTAACAGGAAAACTTTCAATGAAACTTTGAATGAATAAATCTTGCTCATCCTTCGTTTTATGGCTTGCAACCCTCCTATAAATTTCAGTTGCATTTTCTTCACTTATTTTTTCGAAGCACTTCATTCTGCACCTAAGATCAGAAGAAAAACCAGTGTAAGCTGCTGTTTATTTACATTGTTAAACAGCGAAATCATAAAACTCTTCCTGAACTTAATGCAAAGTTGATTGATGTAACATATAATAATGCAAACGAAAGAAATATTTAAGCTAATAAAATGCTCCATTTTCACATCGGTAAAAAGTTACTGCTTAAAAAAGTTACGCAATTTATCAGTAAACTATGATAAACTTACTTGCATGGTAACCCAGGTGATTTTGCTGCTACAGTTTTTCCTTTGTAATTGACGTACTCCGTACCTTCGTCTTGCTTTTTTAATTATATTTGCTTTGTAGCTTTCAGGGCGTCTAACGCCTTTTATTCGTTTCGCACTATCTTTATTAGGTGAACTACTGTCATCTGAATCTGACATTTTACAGCTGTTAATTAATCTACTGTGAATGAAAATTAAAAAACTACTCGACATTTACGCACTGAAAAACACTGTAGACAACAACAACATAACCTCAAAAATTGCAACTGGTTGTTAGAAGCGACAGTAGCGCGGCCATCTGTTTACTTTTGAAAGGACTTCTGTCAGTGACATCAGCCCATTCACAAATAAACGAAATATTCAACGGTGAATATTTCCACACGAATGCAATCGACAAGAGACCTTTCATGACTAAACGGTAGCTATACATCCCGAGAAATTATTTATACAAAAAAGTAAAAAATAAAAACAATGACATGAGCCCTTTCATAAAAATAAGGGATTCAACTATAAAGTATAAAGTATATTCGGCACTTTAAATGTAAGACCTTTAATATCTGAAGAACAAATTGTAGAACTTGTACAAGTTTTAAGCAATAGTGATATTGATATATTAGGATTATCGAAAATAACATGACACGGTGAAAAATAATGGAGAGGAAAAACAAATTTATATTTTTCTATTTCGGAGAAGTATCCGGAAAAATGGAACTGGTTTTTTAGTTCACCATAAATAAACAAATGATATATTAGAATTCAAACCTATATCAGATCTCTACCCTCAGTATTAGACGAAATCAAGCGATACTACGGTTTATTCAGGTTTATACACCGACCAGCTCTTTTACTGAAGAAGAAATCGCGGGAGAGGCCTGTGCCTAAAAATGGGCCTAGTTGCCTAAATACTTATATATAAAAAAGTGCTTATGATTTTATTTGGACATTAAATTTAAAAATTATAAATGATCTGTTTTAAATAATTAATTATTATATAGATATTGTTTTATGTGTAATGTATCTACTCACTGTAAAGTAAAATATGTAATTTTAAAGGAGACTTATAAAAGGCTATTATTATTATTATTATAAGGTTAAAAATATGCTTTTCTACAGATTTCTACACGTTTTCCATTTCTCACGGCAAAATATTTAAAACTTGATGAAAACTTCCTAGAGTTTTCGTTTTTAGGCCTATGTCTAGATACATCATGCCTCTCTATAAGCTCCATCAGGTACGTGTCCCTCTCATTTTTGGGTTTTCCACTATAAACATTTCTTGATAAATAGACTTGTCTTCAGCATTAAACAAATCCGTACACTTATTCTTACAAGAACAGTCGGGGCCAGTTTCTTTACTTTTTACAAGCTTACCTTTATCGGTAACAAATTCTTCACCTCTGATCCTAGCTACCTTCATAACCTCTCTCATGTTACCAGTTTTTCTTCTTTTAAGAGTGTTCTCACCACTTTCTGTATCGGACATACTGACAAATAACTTACTAAAAAAAACAAAAGACGATAGATATAAAAAAAACTAAAGATGATATAAAAGAATTAACCACAATCTCACGTATTAAAGTAACCAGAATAATAAAACTGCTGCGAAGTAAATAAACAGAACAGAGCAAGTAGCGCTCCTAGTAGACCTTAAACTGAACTGTACTACAAATGAGTGCAAGAAGGGAAACCGGGGATTCCCGGAATCTTTTCCTTTTACATCTCACTTTAAAAACATAACATCGCGTAGTGCCATTACGAATGAAGGAATCTTTGCTTTTTATAGGTCATTTGATGTAACAATGTATTTATAAGAAAACTTTTATCTTGGTTAAAAATACGTAAAAAGTGGAATGTGTCCCTTTTTTATCTCACCCACTGTTGTTATTGCGCGCAAAAGCATTGGGCATACCAGATTAACTCATGGGTATCTCATGACGTCTGGTGATGCTCCAATGTGTGGCAGATGCGATTGTCCTTTGCCAATCAAACATTTTTTGGTTGATTGCGTCTACTACGCAGCTCTGTGTCGGCGGTTTAGGATACCCCTTCAAATTAAGGGATATATACTCGGCGACGAATGCCCCTATTTTGGACGTGGCTTTACGAGTTCTACGATCCATCGGTGTATTTAAGGGTGTCTGACAGTCGTTGTGTGTCTGGAATGTTTTATTTATTTTAATTACTTAGTTTCTAGTTTACATATATGTATGTTTGGTTTTTAATGTTTTTTTGGCTCTTATATAGCCTATGTGATCCTTTATGTCCGTAATATTATTTTTTTAATGTAAATTTTATTTTTTAAAGTTGTGACACCAGTTTTAAAATTTTAATTATACAGGGTGTCTCACGAGTAACCCGACAAAGTTCTAAGGTGGTTTCCTTTAATCAAAGTAATGAAAAAAGTTTATATAAACATGGGTCCAGAAACGCTTCGTTAGCGAGTTACAACTAGCGAAAGATTTTGCCCTGGGTTTAGAACATACGCCTAAATAAAATCATCCTAGAGGTCTAGGAACCCAATTTTATGAGTAGATTTGATGGTTTCTTATGTATTTTGACCCAAAAAATTGAATTAAAAAAGCTCCAGAACCATATCTCCAGTAGTTTTTTAAATAGCCAATGAAAAATGGACAAATCTGTGCATAAAAATACGTTTTTTTAGGTTTGAAGAACAATAACTGTTAAATGGCTAATAAATGTGTAAATTTATTTAGCAAAACTTGTAGAGTTTTTAATTCTGAAGAGAATGATGTAAAATAGGCCAATAATAAACAAACACAAAGTTTAAAAAATTTATGTTTAATTAAATCAACACATACGAAAAATAAGACAAAAATTTATTTGCGAATATATTCAGTCAATTAAATAATTAAAAAATTTACATTATAAAACATTGTAGGTTGAGAAACAAGATTTTAAAAATACAGCGTCAATTGAATTGATTTTAGGTTATTGAAAATCAAGAGTTGGTAAGACTGCTGCAAAAACAATTTTTTTTTTTTTGTTTAACGTCCGACTGTTCTGCAATTACTGCTAATGCAGACGGTGAAAGATGAAATTATTGTGTGTAACGTATGAAAAGATGCCGTGCCTGAATGGGATTCGAACCCAAGACCGCATGATGAGAGGCGAGCACGTTACCAACTGCGCCAATGCGGCCAATGCAAAAACAATTGAATCCTAGTTATTGTACAGCCGTCCGACAATAGAGTTGTCGTAGTAACTAGTCTGTTATCTTTAGCTTGTGAAGTGTATGTGTATTATTGTATTATTTTTACTTCATTCGTGTTTTTTAACGATATTAAGATGACATTCGCATTTTTAAATGAAGAGTTCGCAGATATTCTTTTCGTCTATGGTTTTACCAATGGAAATAGTCGGGCAGCTAAACGTGAATATGAAAGACGATTTCCGAATAGAAGAACACCTACTCACGAAACATTTGCATCGGTTTTCAATAACTTACGAACAAATGGATCTTTTCCTACTGTTTCTTGTTTGCGCAGTCCTCAACTTAGCACTCGTCGACTATCAGATACATTAAATATATCTCGTAGTACAGTCTGGAGAACATTGAAAGAAAACAACTTTTATCCATATCATTTACAAAAAGTTCAAAATCTTCATCCAGGTGACAGTGCATTAAGATTACAATTTTGTCGATGGGTGTTAGATAATTGAAATAATGTAAATTGTATTTTATTCACGGATGATTCGTTGTTTACAAGATACGGAATTCTGAATTTGAAGAATAGTCACCGGTGGTCAACTGAAGATCTAAAAGCAGTTGTTGAGTCAAACTTTCACATTTGATTTTCTATAAATGTATGGTGTGGTATGATTGGGGACCAGTTAATTGGCCTATTTATTTTTGAAAACCGCCTTACAGGTCTTGTGTATAAAGAGTTTTTAGAGAATCAGCTGCCAGTTCTACTTGAAGATGTACCACTTGAAAGAAGACATCAAATGATATTCCATCATGATGGCGCACCGGCACATTATTCAGAAAATGTTAGAGAGCACTTGCAGATAAGTTTTCCGGGAAGATGGATTGGTCAAGGAGGACCACATATTGGGCTCCTAGGTCCCCTGATTTAAATCCCTTGGATTATTACCTGTGGGGTCATTTAAAGCAGCTTGTATACGGAGAACCAGTTAATTCCAAAGAAGAATTATTGAACCGAATTTTAAACGCGTGTGAACTACTTAAGAACAACCGAGATGGTATCAGAAAGGCTAGGCCTACACGTGGTATCATTAAACACGCTAGATTGTGCACACAAATGACCAAGGAAATCATTTTGAACACTATTTGTAAGGTATGGATATTGAAATAAAAGATTCAGCAATTTGGCTAAAATGTTTTGTGTTTACGAAGAACGTTAATTAAAAAGATATTGCATTTTCTGTCTTATTTTTCGTATGTGTTGATTTAATTAAATATAATTTTTTTTAAATTTTGTGTTTGTTTATTATTGGCCTATTTTACATCATTCTCTTCAGAATTAAAATCGAAGCGTTTCTGGACCCATGTTTATATAAACTTTTTTCATTATTTTAATGAGAGGAAACCACCTTAGAAATTTGTCGGGTTTCTGGTGAGACACCCTGTATAAAAATAATAACATTTTAATAATATCAAATAATATATAATAATAAAATTAGCTCACATAAAAAACAAAATTAGTTGTAGATGTAATAGATACAAACTTGTAATTTATTTTAACAAAACTTTGAAAAACCTATTTCGATTTCAACAGCAAGTGGGTTTGTCGCTTGTAAACGCTTGATCAACTCAACACGTGTGTACTGCTTCACTTTAAAACATTGAATGATGGAATGCCGCCGAGTGTTTTGCCGACTCGTCATGGAGGGGAAATGAGTGGTCAGAGTCGGCGAAAAAGCCGCCGCAGCGTCATGTGTGTAGTTCAATTAATTTTAAAATATAGTACCATTCGCCGAGTCGGCAGCCGACTCGACACAATGCCGACAATGCAGACGATGAAGGATGAAATGATATTTTGTAACGTATGAAAATATGCCGTGCCTGAATGGGATTCGAACCCAAGACCGCATGATGACAAAAAAAAAGAAAAAAGTAATTGAGATAATGAAAATGTATACTGAAAACCTCGTAGATCAGAAATGCGCTTATGACTGCTTTCATGCGATGACAAATGAACATGATCTCTATACAAGATTATCATCTTGTAAGTATAACTGATAAAAAAATTTACATTTCATTAATAAATATACAGTGATGTGTGTAATAAAAAATAAATAAATGTAACAGAATTTTAGTGATTGTAAGCAGCAAATTATACTTGAATTAATGACGGACGGTAATGCAACATAAAATAATATCCACAAGTACTACTTGACGAGTAAGACGGTCACACAGTTACCAGATCAAGTGAGGTATTGAATAAAGATCAGAGATGTGACTTTTAAAAAGAAACTGGTTCAAAGACTAAATCGTCAATTCCAGGTTATTAATAATTGAGCCTGAAATAATGAATTCAACTGTAGATAAGTGTGTCAGAGTAAAGTGTAACAAAACCACACAAATTAACGTTCAGTAAATCAGTTTATAAAACATTGATACATCAGTAGTTAACTGCTACCACTTTGAATTCATTGAGATACAAGAAGGTGGCTGCCACAGGCCACACGCATTATAAAAAATATATCACCGAATAGTGTTATTGAAATACGTTTATACCTCCATAAGTAATGACAAATATAACTGTATTCAAAGATAAAAAATAATTAACGTCCATGATTTTTCTGACGTGACAAAACCGCAGAAGTTTTACAAGTACAACTGCAAAACCAGTGTTCGTCGTCGAAGAGTCACATGACTGACGAACAGGTAGACAGGTTAGCAAGTGTTTCTAATGAATATAAATATGCAATCATCTGAATAGAAATTGAAAGAACTAGGCTTTCAACGGTAACATCTATCTTCATACGTATGAAAAATATTTTTAGAACTTAGAGTACTCTATGTTATTTACGTACACAATATTATTTAGAAATACTAAAATTAACAATATTTACTACTAAACTAATGCAAAAATAACAAATTTCTTTATGACTACATAATGCATGCAGTCTTAAAATAAAAAATGATAATATAAAAATAAATCAAAAACTGAATATTTTTTTAAAATAAATGTCATTCACTTTCCATTGATTTATTACATATATGACGTCTTTGTGATATCCACAAGTAAAACTTTAACAAACACTGCACTTCACTGCAAACTTTTTGTCACTATTATTACAGAGCTTGCATCGTCCTCGTTTTGGTCTTCCTTCTACTGGCCTTTTAGTTCCTTTGGACGAACTTGCAGGTAAGGAGTTGTTGAATTCAATACAGATTCAATTTTGCACCGTAACTCGTCAGGAATATTTTAAAAAATGGCATTGATATCCTTCAAGTCATCTTATTGCCCAATATAATTTACAGCTGTTTTTAGTCAACAATGTGACAAGCCACTAACAAACATGGCGTCTTGCAGTAAACAAAGCAGGCTGCTCAGAAGAAAGTTATTGGAATCTGATGTATTTGGTGATTTTGAAGATGATATTTCATGCTCTTTCAGTGATAATATTGATGTAGACAAGGATTATGTACTATCAGAAGCTGAATCTTCAACAACACAAGTAAGTATTAGTAAAAATAATAATTTGTGGCTTATCATTCTTTTGCATCAACTTTTTTTTTTGATTTCATTGAAGGGAAAACATTTGTTGGAAATTATTCTCAATCAAATTTAACAATATATTGCATTATTTTTGAGCAGTTTTGTTATAAAGATTCATAAATTTGAAAAATAATGAGGTTTATTCTTCATTAATTCACTATATCATTAGTTTTAAAACAAAATGCTATTTGAAGTCAATAATATTTTTAGTGATATTATTATCCGTAAATATTATTTGAATGTAAATTTATAAAATATTTGGGATTCATTATTTCATTTTTCTTCTTAATTTGGCGATTTTGTAATTTTGATACAGATTTTACACAGTTGTAATCACGGTATGTACACATCTCCTTACATACCGTAAGTAGTTACATTTAATTTCATTATTATGAAACCTAAATAATTAATAATATTATTAATAATAATAATAAATTATTATTATTAAGACCTCTAGTAAAATGGGCATCGTTAACATATTATTGTTCCATAATAGCATCTCTGTATTCTGAGCATTACGTGTCATGGTGTGCAACAAAGGATATTATACCTGTAAGCGATAATGCTTATAGACGTATATTTTGTACAGAATTTAATATTGCTTTTAAGCTTCCAAAGTCTGATACTTGCAAAGAGTGTGACGACTCAAAAATTAAAATTGAAGCTCTTTTTTCAGATGGAAAAGAAGCTGAAGCAAAGCAGATAGATGTTCAGCTGCAGGTTCATAAAGCACGTGCTGAAGCAATGCAAAACCTTTTGAAAGAGCTGACAGGTAACAACGATTCTAAGAAACTAGTAATTAGTTTTGATCTGCAATAAGCTCTACCCATACCAAAGTTAACAGCAGGCCCAGCCTTTTACTGTCGAAAATTGTGGTTATGTAACTTTGATGTTCGTGTCTGTGGGACTGGAAATGGGTTCATGTTTTTGTGGGGAGAGGATGTTGGAAATAGAGGCAGTGATGAAATATGCAGTGCTATAGTAAAGTTTTTGGACATGAAACCGGAAGCAGAAGAACTGATAATTGTCCCGGACAAAACAAAAACTGGGTTATGATTGCATTGTGGCTTCAACTTATCGAGGAAAACAAATTTAAACGCATTGAACACAACTTTCTTAAAATGCCAAAAAAAATATCAGGAAATTTACAGCCCAGATATGTGGAAAGGATCATTAGTAAAGCAAACAAAATGAAACCATTTCATATAACATCAATGGAACAAAAAGATATTCTCAACGTAAATTGTTTGTTTCAGAATATAACTAAAGCAAAATTAACTAAATGCGGTGAGCCGGTCAATTTTTCATTAGTGCGTACATTCTTATTCACGGCTGAAAATACATCTAGCATGTTTATTAAACATAAAGTTAATGTCGAGTTCAAGGAAGTTCGAATCACCAGAGTAGGAAGACCAGCTGACGTTTGTCTTCGAACACTTTTGTCTAAGTATACAGCACCTTTAAAAATTTAAAAAAAAATTGAAAATGTAATGAGTCTTCTTCCGTACATCCCTCCCATTCATCATAATTATTTTAACAGTTTGATACCTGATGATGTGGCTAATGACAATGACGATCCTGAAGTTATGTAACTATTAACAATGCTTTCTAATATTATTTTCTTTATCAGTGTATAGTGTTATTTTTTTTTGTTAAAAGTGTTATAACAGTGTATTAACTATTTGGTGTCAAATTGTTCATAACAGTTTAATTTTTTAATTTTATACTCTGTATTTACGTAAATATCTGAATCGCTAAATGCAGAAAGGGGACATGTCCAGAATTCGAAATTTCTAGAAAACATGAAAAAACCTTACAGTGGCAAAAGTAATAACATTTTGAAAGTAGTTTTTTTTGGAACAATGTACATCATCTGTGAAGAAGTAATAACCATACTTGCCTAACTGTTTTGCATATTTTACCAGAATTTTTTGAAAATTTTGGACATGTCCTCTTTCTGCAAAAAAAATACTTATGGAACATAGGTAAAATTAATAATTTTGAGAGATAATCAATATTCATTGATACAAAAATTGTGTTTATTACTTTATAACATATTCCATAAGAACTATCATACAATTTTACAATATTTTTTACAAAATAAGCACATTTATACGATTTTAAAAAGTGAAAATACAGCATAGAAAGAATGGTTTTTTACTCTGTAGGTAATTGAAATACGTCATCTCAAAAAACTTCATACCCTTCTAGAATGACTGATTTCGTTTTTAATAAATCATTCATTTTTGACTTCAGAACTGGAATTTTAGCAGAATATGCTTGTGCAGTAGGAAGTTCACAAGTAGTTTTTCTGTCGGACGGTCTTAACTTAAAAGATAATAATAATAATAATAAATGTGCTTTATTCCTTATTTTTTAAACTACAAAAATATCTTTATCAAATTATAAAATTCGTTAGACTGTTATCAGTTAATTAATTGAAATGTCTTTTCTCAGCACAGATTGGCTTGACCGAAGTCGTCTGCCAGATTCACTAACACAAATACCTTTAAATTCTGTACAGCTGAAATATAAATTTAAAACAAAAATATACAGTATATACGTGTAGTAAGAAACAAATCAAAGTAAAAATAAATACAATTAATAAGAGAATTTAGATAACATAGATAATACAATATTTAAATATCAGTGGCTGGTCTTTCTAATTAACTAAACTAATTTTTACTTACGCAGATAAAATTATTATTAAAGACAATTTTCTCTTTTTTTCTTCTTTCTTTTTTTTAATTATGTAATACAAAATTAAAATAAAAGAATTAACTTATTTTTTTACATAGGCCTTCTTAATTTAATAACTGCACTCATAAACAGCCAAATAGCATATCGTACATTTACATACACACACGCACGCACACGCATACGCACCCTAACAAACATGTCAAATGTGACTATGCTCATAAATAAGTAAAGGCTCACAAAAATAATGGTAAAAAACACATTATCATTATTACATTAATAATTGAACGCATCAACCAGCCAGCGCCTATACCTCTTAGCTTGACGAATATAGCCAATAAGGGCATTCCAGTCCCTACCTTCTAAATAGCATATAATTTCATTTCTATTAAACTACGGCACCCAAACCACTTTGTTCTTAGTTCATTCAGAACCGGGCAGACCGCAATAAAATGTTCCACTGTCCCTCTTCTTCCCTGTGCGGCCCATTATTTAATCCCAGCTGACCTCCTCTAGCCCTAAAAATGATACTGATTGAGGCCTGATCATATTCATCAGAGATGTATGTTTTTTCACCCATATTAAATGTCAGTTGCTTATATAAAGTATTGTATTCAGCCCTCATTGCCCTCTCCATCCATTTTTTCCTTGTGTTTTCCCTTATTTTCCCCAAAATGTTATTTAATTGCCCCCTCCAATCACCTCTATTAGAAGCAGTCGGCTGACAATGAAATCTAGCCGCCAATTCTCGCCACCACTTAAACTACCCCACTTCCTGAACAATTGTAACTTCAGCCAATTTTTTGGGCAACCTTCGAGGGGGCAGCTCTAACACTTTTAACACTTACTTAACGTGCAGTAAAAATAAAAACTGCCACATCAAGTCCACGCCAGTTTCCAAATATATTACATAATTAGGCGTATTATTGGGAATTCCAAATATTTTTTTCAAAGCAAACCTTTGAAAGATTTCAAATTCATCCATATTTTCGTATCCCCATACCTGGGCACCATTTGCCACTATTGCCCGACATACTCCGTTAAAGACGGCCCATTTAGCGGAGATTGGAACTTTGTTCTGAGAGCAGAAATTACCCCAAAAACTGTGCAGAGCAAACTTGGCCACCGAAACTCTGTCTCTTGCATGAGTTTTAAAAGACAAGGATGGCGTTAACAATATCCCCAAATATTTATATGAATTTACAACTTCTATTGTTTCACCTCCCATTTCCCACTGCTCGGTCCGGCCCAATCCTCCCCCCTTTCTAAAAACCATAATTTTAGTTTTATGAGATTAACAGTTAGCCCCCACTTATCGCAATATATTTTCAAATTATTATACATAGTTTGTAAAGTTTTAGGGCACACTGACAGAAGAGCGACATCATCTGCATAAATCAATGCTGGTATTTATTATTAAACTATTGATTTTAACGCCACCCCCTACTTCTTCCTCAAGATCATTCAAAAACAATGCAAAAATCAGTGGGTACAATAAATCCCCTTGTATTGTTTTACCCCTTCTAATGTTTTGAATTCTGGGGACAAACCATTATTACACCAGACGTGAGACGTTGTGTGCCTGTATAGGTCCATTAAAACGTTCATAAATTTAAAGGATAGCCCAATACTAAACAATTTAAAGAAAAGTGCCTCCTTATTTACTGAATCAAAGGCGGCTTTAAAATCTACGAAGAAACAATATAGTTTGCCCCCTTTTTCTTTAATAGCTACTAAATTTATTATACTAATTAAATTGAAAATATTATCGTTTGTTGAATAACCTCGCCGGAACCCCACCTGGTTCTCGTGCAACATTTGTTTTGAGTCTACCCAATTCTGCAATCTATTCAATAAAATTCCCGTAAAAAGTTTAACAATTGTATCTAAAAACGAAATCCCCCTATTACCTACATTTGCCAAATCCATTTTTTTGTGTAATGGGAATATAATTGATTTTCTAAAAGAGTGGGGAACCCTTCCGTAGTTAAAAATTTAATTAAAATAGTTAACCATCAAATTTAAGTATTCGGTTGGGGCCTTCTTATAGAATTCGTGTAGAATTCTGTCTAGCCCAGGAGCTTTATTTACTTTGGCGCTCCTCAAAACCAGTACCAATTCCTCACAACTTATATCCGCATCCAGCAAAGGATCAGTATAATGTGGAGCAGCGTACGCGATTCCACGTTCACGGAGTGCACCGATGTCGAAAAGACCCTAAAAATAATTAACCCACTCTTGGGGTTTTATTTGAGGATCACACTTAATTTTTTTCATTTTAAATTTATTTGCACATTCCCAAAAGCTACTTACATCCCTGGCCTGCTTAATGTCCCGAATCATCTGACTAATGCATTCCCTTTTCTTATTCTCACGCAATAATTTGTAACTACTCAATGCATTTAAGTACTCAGTCCTAATCAGATCGAAGCCATTCTTCCTATACAGATTTAACCACCTGAACACCCTAAACCGTGCCGCACCACACTCCCTATCAAACCATACCTGCTTTCCAGCAGGTATCTTATTTTTTCTGAGGTTGTTTTCAGAACTATCTACGTATCCAACTGCCTTATACACTATATTCGCTAGTAAATTACCTGCCTCATTTATTTCACATGGTAGCAACAAATCTACTACGCAACTTTGTCCGATACTGCTCATCAGTCGCAGAGTTCCACTTTAATTTCGGTAAAAGAGGCAGCAGGCCACTATTATCTACATTAGTTACATTTAGATATAAATCCAGTATTATTGGCATGTGATCAGAAAATATTTCAGCACCCACCTTAAATGATTTTATTATCGACAAGCCGGTCGTTGACATACAACAATAGTCAATCACGGAAGACCCTTGTGGGCCTATATACGTAAAATCACCCAATTGATCATCCTCAGTTCGACCATTTAAAATAACCAAATTGTTATTATCACAGAGATTTAAAAAGGCTCTACCCTTAGAATTTACTATATCATCTTTGGACTTGCACGGAAGCTGCCTTCGAATCTTAACTGACCCGGCAAAACCTGTTCACTCGCAGTCCTGCAGTTAAAATCACCCATTATAATAATATTTTTATTAGCACCGTATTCGTCCAAAAAATTAACCACTTCGTTAAAATCGCGCTCCCAATCCTTCTCGAGACCACCCGACAGATAAACAAAAATAATATAAAAATTCTTACCCCTAAGTGAAAGTTTAACTGCGTTCCTATCCCCAAAATTTACAAATTGTATATATTTGCTTAAAATTGATTTAAACCCAATCAGAATACCCCCTTTAGCTCTACCACGAACAGACTCTCTAATGGCTGGTTCCCAATGTAGGGTATAATCTTTCAAATAACTTGTGTACCTATCAATATTAATACTTTCTACAAAGGTTTCACTCAAACAAAAAATATCATAGTTATTTAAAAACTGAAAAAATCATAATTGCTTACCTGAAAGACCAGCCACACTATAACTTAAAATACTTAACAATGAAAATTTTAATTCATCCGCTGTCTGCTCGTGAATCTTATTCTCATTCTGGCGGACGACTCCCTTTCAGTCCCTCCTGCTCATAGTTTGGTGAAAAATCTTGTTTTCCAGACCCTTAACATCTTGTCCCAGAAGTCTTGACAATTCACAGAAACCATCTACAGAACCCGCCATAAATTTTTCATTTTCCACTGAGAATAACCTTCCTTCAACTACCAACTTGTCCTTGGTAACATAAACTTGCTTGTTCGTTGCGTACTGTTTAAGCTCTTTCTTTAGGGCGAATAACTTAGCTCTTTTAGCCCTGGTTGCTTTACAATAATCGCGATGCACCACATAATCCGTACCTTTTAATTTATTGGTGTTTTTAATTATATAATTTAAATCGTAGTCATCTGGGATATGCGCAATTACCTGACTGTTCACCTTGTTCTTTCCTAGTATATGCGCCCTATTTACCCATAAGTTGCTACGTGAACCCAACATAGAAACACAAAAATTCTTAACTAAATCTACCAGATTATCTTCAGCACCCCGCTTTTTTCCTTTAAATATTAAATTGTTCCTCCGGCTCCTATCTTCCAAGTCATCAAGCCGAGACTGAAACTCGTTATTTTGAATCTTGAGGCTATTCACTTCCTCCTTTAGGACACGATTTTCCTCTCGCAACCCTTTTATTTCCACCATTAATAAATTAATATCTTCTTTAGAGGCAATATTATTCAATTTTCTGTCCAATAAGCCTTCAAGAATAGACGATATTTCACTTGCATTCGGCATTTCTGATATACCACACTTGGAAACTTTTTGTGACCGAATTAGTTGTTCCGGTGAGCTGTTCGACCGACCGCGTTTGCCTACCGGCGAGAAGTAATTTTGTATATTTGACATAAACTTACGTTAAAAAATATACGCCGGCCGTTTTAAAAATAGTTTTTTTTTAATTAAGCAAAGAATAACAACAATAATAGTAATAATAATAATGATGAAAACCGGAAATAATCCCAGATGACTGGAAGATTGCACTTATTCACCCACTACATAAAAAAGGCAACAAATTTGATGTCAATAACTATAGAGGGATTTCTCTTTTACCGGTCTGTTACAAAGTCCTGTCATCTATACTGTTAAGCAGAGCACAACAACAATTAGAACCCAAACTAGCTGAATATCAAGCGGGATTTAGACCAAATAGGTCTAAATCCCGCTTGATAAAACATGCTTGGAAAAACAAATGACGAAACTGAGTCATGATGCTTAACGTCTTCTATCCAAGGAGAATTCGCCAATAATAATAATAATGATGAAAATATTAATTACTTCATACAAACCAAACGGCACAACTTGAACCGACAGGCTAATCGCTTATCTATTAAGAGCACAGCAAGAACACAACCTTCCACTACGGACGCTCGATAGTGAATCTTAACTTAAAAGATTGCAAATTCATTCCGCCAATCAATTTATTACATAATACATATCCTGGTTTATAATCAGTATGTTCAAAATAACTAAATTTTGATAGAGTAAATGGTTCTTTCAGGTGCCGTGGAACATTAGTGGACATTGTTTCCTCAGAGTTACAATTTTTCTTAAAAAGTAAAGGCCACCAATTCTTAAAATTTATTATGTCTTCTGTTTCCACCTTCACAATTCTGAACTTGCCTTCCTTACCAGAAGCTTTCTTAATAATTTCACAGTATTGTTTTAGTGTATAAAGCCTATCTGATTTTTTAAGAACTCTTTTAATGAGACCAAAGTCACGGTCGCAAGGGAGAGAAGAGTGTCCCCTTATTGGAAAAAACTGCTTGGCAATTTTAAACCGACCTGTTTCTACCAGACCCATACAAAACCGAATGACGGTATTGTTTTTATTTTGTCCAGGACAATTGTCGCTGAACAAATGCAAATCTTTTACCTCTTGTCCAAGATGATTATTGATATAGTGATTTAGAAAAGAACATACTTCAGATGGTGATTTCTTTGCTGTACCCTCATGATATACGTAGCAAATCATGTTACCACTATTCATATTATGGATACCAAAAGTGCTTACGGAAAGTTGTCGATAATAATAAATGTCTTGGATAGGAATGTGAGGTAGTGAAACCGTAGCCATGTAGTCAAAGCAAAGAGACAAAACACTTTTGTCGGATTGGCAAAGTTCGGTAATTTGTTTAAGAGCCGAATAAAATTTCTTACTGGACGATTATGTACCATCAATTCAGCAATATAAGTTCTCTTAGCTGAATCAGAGAGAGAAGAATTCTTTATTTTTATCTGAAGTTCTTCACAATTGGTGCACGTATCTTTTTGAGGTCTTCCGAATCTAAAATTAAAATTGTCCCTAAAATACTGCCAATAAAATTGATATTTTACATTACTTGCTGGGTATTTTTCCTTAAACATATTAAACATTATTTTGACAGATAAACGAGCATCTAAATATTCAATTTCACTACCTGTATAATGTGACTTCTTTACAGGAAATGATGATATATGATCGAATATCTGTTGACAAATCTCTCCTGAGATAGTATTACCACGTTTTTCTACAGGCGTTTTTCCTTGTTGAAGCAGATTTATAAGTCTTTCAACACGTTTTTTAGTTATCCCATGTTCCTGGAGGAAAGCAGTTTTACATACCTTTACTCGATCAGTCTTACACAGAACATAATAATTGGCAATTGTCCATTTTTTCTTTGGGAAATGAGATTATTTCGTGGAGTTTTACATTAACAGATAAGGCAAAGACGGATAGCAGCAATTAATATTGTAGATAAGAACTATCAGTGTGGTTTTGTTTAATCAAATGCTTATCTGTTGATGAGGAATAAAACAGTATGCAACTCCGGCAGACAACTGGGAATCCGGTTATGCTCGATTAAAACTTATATTAAGATAATTTGATATTTGTTAAAAGAAAAATGAGAAATAAAGTTTTATTATTATTATTATTATTATTATTATAATAATTGGCAGAGAACGTTTTTGGTTTCTTTAAATCCGTCTTCGTACTAGGACGTCTTCGTGCAATTTCTTTAATTTCAATTAACCTTTGAAGATGAAGGTCTTGAGCATCCATATTATACATTCCATTAAATTTTTGCATCATCTTCATTGCATCGTCATCCGTTATGCCCACTAAACATCCTTGTCTGCAACTGTAACAAAACCAAGTGTTTGAAATATTAGATACGAGGTAGAAAATGTAAAAATACTGACATTTGCAGTTTCAGTATGATTCTGAGTTATAATTTCATTATTCTGGGAAAACTACTTGTGCCATTAATTTAATCGATGGTTGGACTTGTTTACTTTCCTCTTATCATTTCTGACGTGGATCTAAAAACATAGCTACAGCAAACAAGATTTTTTTTAACACAAACGAGCAAGATTTTTGTACAACTTTCCTTTGTTTTTCATTACCTTTCTGCACTATTACTTACTACTATTAACATTTGAATTCTATAGAGTAGTCAATTCAGAAGGAGTTGGTACACTGAAAATGAACGAAAATATGACATGTAGGCCTACATGAAAACTCAAGAAATTATCACAAGCGTTTTATAGGTTATTTTAGTTACAAAAATAAGTATTAAGAGACAGTAACTTATTTTATCACAACTCTTAATATTATCTAATAATTTTAAAGTAGCTTAGACATTACATTTTTGTGTACTAATAATAATATTATTATAATAATTCAAATTTACCTGCAATTAATTCCAACGTTTCTTCCTAGTACATCATCTCCCTTCCAGTTTTTGTGTGGCAGTCCTTTAACTTTTGCATCACGAATCATGGTTCTTTTATATTTTTGTCAACATTTCTTGTTCCTCTTTTTATTTTAATTTCCGGAGAACAATCACTATTTTCACTGCTTGAACTACTCATTTTATTTTAAACTCAAGTATAAAGCAATGTTAATTTCAATTAAATAATAAAACGAACAGCTGATTATAAATTGTATTTATCTTATTTCACTGTAGAGAGCAGCACTTGAACAATGATTTGTGCAGAAAGGGGACATATCCTGGAGTTATCTCCTTTCTGCACTAAATACAAATTTCATCTCTTGTTTCCAACTAACCTTTGCATATGATATGTCCCATTTCTGCATCAAACCATGTAATTAGGGAAACACAGTTAGTATTCATCAACAAACAATTTTCGAATAAAATGGAGATATCCCCTTTCTGCATTTAGCGATTCATCTATTACTTATATCATAATGTATGCTCTTTTAATTTAGAAAAAAGTTTCAAAATAATCTGGTAAACCAGTTTTTTTTTAAATTTACTACGGAAATTTATTACAATTAGAGCAGGTAGGTATATTTTTGAAACTGTTATGAATATCTATGTAACACGTATGCTAAGAAAGTATTGTAATTTAAAGTATTGTGACACTTATAGCTAAGGTCCGTTTCGGGATCTAGGTTATTAAATAATTAATACACTAAAGTTTACAATTACAAATATTTATTACACTTAAAGGTTTACAAAAATAAATAAATAACTAATTAAAAATGACTTATTACAATAAATAACTTAATAATTTACTTAGCACTACTTACAATCACTTTTATAAGATTACACATACACAAGGAAACTGAATACAGAAAAACTGCACATTAACTTTACACAATACTCACAAAGACGGTATAACAATACCTCGGAATCGTTAACCTGAAATATGAAATAACGTCCCGATAATCGCTCGATAAACATCACACGAATACTAACTGGACTGCGCTCGGGGGCCTCTTTATATATTCATTCAGAAAGATCATTCCAGAAAAAAGTAGAGAAATCATGCAAACAATAAAGTACAAAAAATAATCCTTTATTAATGAGTGCTAGAAAAATCCGTTGTAAACACGTCAACAATGTGTCTTAATAGAATAAAAGTTGTTACGGGTCACTTTCATAACAGTTTTACAATACCCGACCTTTTATCCTACACAATAGTTGTTACATTTTTTATGAATAGACATACCTTTTTTGTCATTATGTCCTATTGTCAATTATTGTTATCATTGTGTTATTGTTACTTTTGTTCTATTATTCCTTTCTTACTATTTTTATCTACTCTGTATCATTTCATGAATGAAATTCTGGAACCTTCGCGAAGCATCTCTTTTTGATATCGTCACAGTATTAAATAAGAAATAAAACTCGTGTTGGTTTAAAGAGTACTCAGTTATTACAAAAACGTTTTGAGCAATAACACAACAAGCCACAAAAAGTGTATAGTACATCCAATAAATCTAAAAAACAAAATTAATTCCTATATTTGTATCGTATTATTTTCACTAGGTCAGATACAAAGTAAACATATCAGTGCATGTAATACCGAAGAATAGCGCATGCTACTTCAAAGTAAATAATTATAGAATTTTTTGAAATATTAAAATGCATATATCGTAGAATGTATACATTGGGGCTTGTCATGTTATTGCTCCAAACCTTCAATTGTTGTAACAAAATAAGCCCAGTCGTAACAGGTATGTATCTGCATTGACGGTAGTTTCTTTTTAGCTGACTCAATCACTCTATGAGTATCGACCTCCATGTGCGTATGCCCACGTAGTAGGAACTTGTGATTAACAATTTTTAAATTTTTAATGTGGTTCACCAACCAAAAATAGAACACAACCATAGTCATATCGCGGTTCTGGCCAGTACAGTTATCTGTCCATATGGTTAAATCCTCTGTTTCTGTATCCACTAAATTCATTTTAGCCCACTGAAGCATACATGAAGATGAATTGTTTGGTTCATGAATGGTCCAGACAACACGCGGACCGTAAATACCAATGGCTGTCTGCAGTACCTCGAGACGATAACTCTGGCAAGAACCTCTTATTCGGATTATCCCGAACCGAATATTGTGATTTACGAGCTTTAAGTGAGTTTATGTGGTGATCAATGAGTGAGACTATTTCTTGAGGTATTTTCATTGGGCGGTTAGGATGTTTCCTTCGTTTGTCGTTGGGTGATTTACCAGAACTCAATAAACGTTGTTGAAGACTTGTTATTCTGTGCTTTGAAACTCCATGTACACTTATGAAAGCTTTAAAACAAAAAAATATGAACTTCTTTGCCTGACACTCTTACTTTATATGAATATGCTGAGCTATGATCTTTCCTGATTTCATCGATACCTTTCCTTGGTCGCCGACGTTCTATTGGTTTTATTGCTATTAAACCACACAAATGGGAATCTTGTTGATCTTTGCTAGTCATACGATTAAAGACTTCCAATGTTTTATTTCTTTCGGCTATAGTAGTTTTCGAAAAACTTTTGTAATGTAAGCATCTGCAACAAAAAGATAACCAAAGATTGTCAAGGACAGAAAAAACTTTTTGAATAAAAAAGTAAAAAAGGAATATTGAAATAATGATTGATAGAACATACATAGGCTTGCCTCATTTGCTAGATATTATGAAATATTTTTGTTGATCATGTTTTGTTTACGGCTCTAATAGCCGTAATAATTACGTAAAATATTACATTTTTATTAAATTTAAGTTAAATAAGTGGCTGTCTTTAACAATCAGTAGTAAGTACATTCTTGCTAGACAAATCGGTTTTACTTATATTAATATTTTACTAAACATGTTGAAGCAGTATAAAAACTAAAACTAAAAACAGCCTACATGAACAACTAAGTAAAGGTTACGTTAACATACCGGCAATCTTCTCCAGTACGTCGTTCAGGCACAGTTTTTCCAGCATAATTTGTATGTTCTTCACCTCCTTTTCTTTGTTGATTTTGCCGTTTTTTAGACCACATTGTCGATTCTTCTATTCATGTAAAACGTTTTTTAGCTACAGAAAAATTAACAAATTAAACTCTAAAGCGCTACTAATGGAATATTTAGGAACTACGCGGATTTATAACAAGAACCGTACAAGTCCTTGGACTTGTACCGTTATTGCTGAAAAGACAATGGACTAATCCGGTTTTTGCCGAAACCCTCTATGTTCAATATTGATTTTCTTTATGACTGGTCGCCTTTTAGTAGAATAAGGTATACAGACACGCAAACTTGAATATAATGAACTAGATAGAACAAAAATAGCAATTTCGATTTTTTTTTGAACTTGTCTGGTTTTTCCTATTTGTCCCTCAAAGTCATTAAAAGTATTAAACCCTCTAAAGGTATGGTAATAATTATGCATTGATAAAATTTTAGCATTATGTCATTTGTTGCATTTTTACGGTGGATCTGATAGCTTATATCAAACAATGTATGAAAAAAAGGTTTTGGCCAAAAAATTTGTCGTTAAATTTTTGGGACACGTGTCAAACTGTACGTAAACAGTATGTTAGGAAAAAAAGACGTATCTATAGTAATTATTTTTCAATTAAATTTATTTTTAATTTACAATGAAATAGTTATTTTCAATTAATTTCAAAATTTAGATTTTAGTGAAAATGTAATAAAATACATTATATATTAATAATTAGTTCTGTTTTCTACTTTCACTAAGCAATGTTCCGGAGTTTTTGGTGGAAACTGTATAACTAATAGCAAGAAATTGCACCGCTGATTAGTGAATGAATATCTCCTCTCGTCATTATCTGCTGGAAA
The DNA here is from genome assembly GCA_035578175.1 of Catonia carolina. NCBI lineage: Eukaryota > Metazoa > Arthropoda > Insecta > Hemiptera > Achilidae > Catonia > Catonia carolina. The sequence goes on along the minus strand of JAQMRL010000001.1, from coordinate 121,617,394 downwards.
TGTTTTAAGCATATCTTTGCTTTGTAGTAACAGACATAAGGAGTGATCTTTTTCTGTTGCTATATTATCCAATCAACCCTCGAGCAACTTGGTGTCTGAATTCTAGAGATCTCAACGGTGTTTTTGCGTTATTTTTCATGTGTTTAAAAAATTTCAAATTGTAGCCTATATGAATTACTTATCCCAATATCAGTCAAATAAAAAAATTCTTAAAGAATATTTTATTCATGCCTTTATGTAAATTTCATAAGTAGCTAACTTATTTCTAGTCCATCAGATCGACACCTTCCATATTTTTATTTTATTTATTTACCATAATAGAACATCGAACGTAATTCTTTTCTCCTGACCCTTGTATACGTCTTCTTACTGTCGTTGTTGGAAAAGATGGTATAAAATTGGAAAATAAATATACTGGCTTATTGTCCATTTTATTCATACAAGAAATTGCACCGCTGATTAGTGAATGAATATCTCCTCTCGTCATTATCTGCTGGAAATGTTTTAAGCATATTTTCTTTTCAAAACGTACAGTCCCACATGCTTAAAAAAATTTTCTCTCTTAAAACATTGTGTAATTTTGGAGAATAGAAAAAATTATCTATATACACTTTACAGTCATGGCCACAAATGAATTCTGTCAACTGCAATACTACGGATTCGCCTAAACCTTCATTGTGGTTAGAATTCTTTTTCTCTGAATATAAATCGAATCAAATAGATAACCAGTCTTCAAATCGCACGGACACTACATTTTAAATATCTTTTTATATATTGCCGCGTGACATTATGATCATTAAATTTGACCATGTGCTAATCTATTGCCTGCGTTTTAGTGGCACTTAATGAGACTTGAAAACTTATGGTGATCGCTAACTGGCCTGATTTTATTTGCTCGATTATATAATGGTGTACTTATCGCACAGTGATAAATACTTTCCTCAACAAGACAATGCCACATTTGTACCTACTGAAATATTAAAATATACAAAAACAAAATAATATAAAAATTGTAATATAGACTTTAAAATATTAAATCATTAGTCGTAGGTTAAAAAAGTAATTTATTCTGAGACCGATATTTGTTAATGTAAAGTAATACTGCATTACCAATTCAGTTTAATTTAGATAAACATAAAAGAATATTGATTCACACAAATTATAAAACTATATCTAATTGATTTGCATTACATTAAAATGATTCTAAATGAAATTTATACGGTACCGTCTAACAACATAATCAATAATTATTACCTTTGTCATGACTTTCATTTATCCAGATGATGTCCTGTGGTATACGTTGTCGTCCACCGATAGTTCATTGATGTATATGAAATTCTTGTCTTAAAAATAATATATGAGGAGTTCCGTGGAAGAACGACCTAACAGCAAAATCGTCATTTTGAGAAATTTGAGTTTATATATTCAATTATGCAAAAACTGATTTTTTAAATAGAAATTATACTAATATTTTGTATGAGGCAATTATGGTTTTTGTTTTGATAACGATTTTTATATATTTGGTGCACATGTATTTTTATAAATAAAGAAAAACAAATGAGAGTTTTAAGTTGTTTTTCCATAGAAGTGATTTTATGAGAAAAATAGTTACAGTGCCCATTCATTGAATAATAAGTGAAAATATAAATAGTTTTATTTAATATCTTAAAAAAATGTTACAAAAAAATAATTCCTTAATAATAGCGTCATTCGACTTCCGGTTCACGTGAAAGTAAGCTGCTATTTTTTTTGTGCTCTTGTGATCGGTTTAATTTGTTGATCTTTTACTGTGTTTGTGGTTCTTTGTTTTCTGAACTTGTAAAAATGTAAGTTTTTTTTATTTTATTGTGTTTCTCATGCGTATTTGCTACATATTTTTATTTGTTTTCTTTAAACTTTGTTGATTTGCATAACCAACAATGGATGGCGATTCTGAAATTGAACCGCTATCAGCTGTGCCTAGTAGTTCTAAATTTCGTCATCGTTCGGTGAATGAATTAAAAAATTGGCAAAATGATAAAATTCCCGCCACCAAGAAAAGAACATATGTTTCTCAATCTGACAGTAATGACGATATCAAGTCCAAAAGACCAGCTGTTTCGAATAATAATTTTTTGTTACCAATGTCGAATAGATTTTCATCGTTAACCGATAATAACGATAATATGGTCGATAATGATAATCCCGTACAGTTACGTGTTCCGAAACCTGAACCTATTTTCGTAACAGGAGTAAATTCGATTAAAGAATTGAAGGATATGCTTTCTAGCATTACTAATATTGATTCTACCAATACCGAGGAAAAATTTAAATTTACAACAATGAGGTCAGGACATACTGTGAAAATATTGCCAGCCGATGTTGAAATTTATAAATTGATAAGAGAAAAGTTTTTAGCTTGTAACGTGAGTCATTATACGTACAAACTAAAACACGAAAGGTCGTATAGAGTTGTTCTAAGAGGAATGCATCACACGGAAGATACTGATGTCGTTAAAGCTGAGCTCGAACGGTTAGGCCACCATGTCAGGTCTATTACTAATGTTCTACATCGTGTAACAAAGGAACCTATGGCATTATTTTTTGTAGATCTGGAGCCAAACAGTAACAATAAGGACATATTTAACGTGACTCGGTTGAATCATTGTGTAATTCATTTTGAAGCGCCATATAAAAAACGGGAAGTGGTGCAATGTAAAAGGTGCCAACGATTTGGGCACACAAAAAATTTCTGTAACCGGCCAAGCCGTTGTGTCAAATGTGGTGAGGATCATCCCACTGATGCCTGCAGAAAGCCGTCTACAGTTGTTGCGTTATGTGCAAATTGTGGGGAGTCTCATCCTGCAAGCTATAAAGGCTGCAAAGTTTATCAGCAATTTAAACAAAAAATCCATGAACCTTTGCGACGCTCTGGTGATAATTGTGCTCAACATCAGAATTCTGGTTTAAAAAATGATGGCACGAAAACGACGGTTAACTATGATCAGGTTAGAACGCCGGAGGTTACCTATGCTCAAAAAGCTCGAGTAAACTCTCAGTCGGCTCATACCCAAGGATTAAATGAAGACATTAATTCGGGGACACTGATTACACTTCTTGATCAAATGCTTCTCCGGGTTGAGAGAATGGTAGAACGCATGATGGATCGGGTTATTGATCTCTTCATGAGTAAGGTTTCAAATAAATGAATCATTCATTCCGTATTTCCACATGGAACGCGAACGGCTTAAGTGGTAGGATACCTGAACTTGAACTCTTTTTAAAATCACAGAAAATCGATATAATGTTGGTTTCTGAAACAAGATTTACTGATAGATCACATGTAAAAATTTTTGGATATTGTATTTACTCAACGAACCACCCATCAGGAAATGGCCACGGTGGAACTGCCGTTATAATTAAAAATACAGTCAAGCATTATGAAATCAATAAATATGTTAAGGACTACATCCAAGCCACTAACATTGTAATAGAAGATTTAAATTTTCCTCTGGTGCTGTCTGCAATTTACTGTCCACCTCGGCATTCTGTAACGGAAGACCAATTTACCGGCTATTTTGAGATGTTAGGTAACCGTTTCATTTCAGGAGGGGATTGGAATGCAAAACATCAGCATTGGGGTTCACGCCTAACATCACCGAGAGGTCGGAGGCTTTTCAGTTCAGTTGTTAAAAATAATCTCCACTCCCTTTCGTCTGGCAATCCGACATATTGGCCCGCCGACATAAATAAACTACCAGATTTATTGGACTTTTTTGTCACAAAAGGCATTGCGCATAACTACACATATATTGAATCGTGTTGCGATTTATCTTCAGATCATACTCCGGTTATTTTAACAGTTAGCATGCATGTAATCCTGAAAGAGGTTTGTCCGAAGCTATTTACGAATAAGACTGATCGGGAGTATTTTAGAGAGCGGGTTGAGTCAAAAATTGATTTAAATGTACGTTTACAGTATGAACAGGACATCGATGAAACCGTGAACAGTTTGACCAAGGCCATTCAATCTTCGGCATGGGAAGCAACACCCATACCACAGCTGGTTCCACCTTCTAACAATCAATATCCTCTCGACATCCGGGAGAAAATAACGCAACGCCGCCGCCTAAGAAGGATTTGGCATAATACAAGGTACCCTGAGAATAAAAGGAGATTTAACCAAGCATCACAAGAACTAAAAAGATTAAAACATAATTTTAAAAACAATAATTTTCAACAGTATCTTGAAGGTTTATCACCAACGGAAGAGACAAACTTTTCGCTGTGGAAAGCGACCAAAACATTTAAACGCCCGGCAAATGTCATTTCGCCCTTACGTAACGCTATCGGATGTTGGGCACGGAGTAGTGCAGAAAAAGCGGATGTATTTGCTAAACATCTTACTAATGTCTTCCGGCCGTTTCCTGCTGTTTTTGATGAGCAAGATATTTTTGACTCTCTTGATACACCATTCCAAATGTCGTTGCCAATAAAAAATTTCGATGTTGCTGAAATTGAAACTACTATATGCCGTGATTTCAATAATAGAAAATCTCCTGGTTACGATTTGATAACTGGCAACATTTTAAAAGAGCTACCAAGTAAAGCATTTTTACTTATTAAACTTGTTTTTAACGCCATCATTGGAACTGGCTACTTCCCAACTCTCTGGAAAGTTGGACAAATAGTTATGGTGCTGAAACCAGGCAAAGACCCTAGTGATGCGGCTTCATACCGACCCATAAGTCTTCTACCGGTGCTTTCAAAAGTATTTGAAAAATTGTTTTTCAAAAGATTAAAACCGTATTTGGAAGAGCTTCTTCCTGATTATCAATATGGGTTTAGAGAAAAACACTCGACGATCGAGCAGGTACATAGAGTTGTTGAGAACATTAATAATGTATTTGAAAATCGCCAATATTGCTCTGCTGTCTTCCTTGATATTGTTCAGGCGTTTGACAAAGTTTGGCATACTGGACTTTTATCTAAACTCAAACTCCACCTACCACATCCGTTTTACTCAGTGATAAGGTCGTACTTACTGGGTAGGTACTTCCAAGTTAAGTTAGAAGGTGAGTGTACAGATCTATTCCCTGTTTCTTCTGGGGTTCCTCAAGGAAGTGTCCTTGGACCTGTTCTATATCTTTTGTATACGTCTGATTTACCACCTAATGATGGAATAACACTTGCAATGTTTGCAGACGATACAGCCGTCCTAGCAGTTCACGATGATCCTAACGTTGCGTCACGACTAATACAAAATTATCTAGACTTGTTTGAGGTTTGGTTGCAAAAATGGCGAATGAAAGTTAACGAGGGGAAATCTTCTTTTGTAACTTTTGCTCTTCGGAAAGGTTTAGGTGCTCCAGTAACGCTAAACCATCAACTTATTCCTAGGGTTGATGAAGTTAAATATTTAGGGCTCTATCTTGATCGTTGTTTGTCATGGAGGAAACATATTTCCACAAAACGAAAACAGCTAGATTTGAAAGTTAAAAAAATGTACTGGCTGCTTGGCCGTAAATCGAAATTGTCCACTTCCAATAAAATTCTCATGTATAAAACGATTTTGAAGCCCGTATGGACATACGGCATTCAGCTCTGGGGATCTGCGAAGAGAACCAATTTAAATATAATAGAGCAATTTCAGACAAAAACGTTGCGGCAGTTACTCAATATACCTTGGTATATTTCTAATAAATACATATACAAAGATTTAAAGATGAATTCTATTCAACAAGAAATTAAAAACTTCAGTGTTCGGTATCAAAGACGGCTTGAGGTCCATCCAAATTATTTATCAGTGAACTTATTAGACAATAGTGTAAATAATTTTGTGAGACTGAAAAGATTTAACGTTTTAGACCTTGTACATAGATTTAGTGTGTAAAACATGTAAAATGTAGGGTAAATGTGCCTAATATCGCACCCATTTTAAAATTTTATCATATAATTTATAAATTATGGGTTATGTAAACAACAAAACATTTATAATTTTTACTGAAGTATTTATAACCAACTCCTATATCAGATTTACGTTTAATGTTTCAAATTTTTGTTATAATTACGATAATATAAAGTTATATCATTTTTGTCGTCAAAGGAAAAATGTTCCTAATATCGTAATTACCCCGGGTACGGTATTAGGAACAAAAATGTTTTGTTGTTTTAAATGATAACAAACAATTTTTGTGTTAGTAAAGTAAAGAAAGACTATTTTTATTGAATAAAATGATACATAATTAAAATTGATCGTTAAAATAATAAAAAAATTATATTTATACTATATATAAAGGAGTTTAACTTGATAAACATAATTCACAAACAAATGTTTTGAAATTATCACATCCTGAACAAGCTTCATGACACCAAATGCGACATTTCGTGCAAATTATCCATTTTTCACCATTCTTATCACTAGAAAACCTTCCTTTACAGTAAGGACATTGAGAGTTTTCATCCTCACTATCTTCGTCGTCAGTAGACCCAGTAAGTCCTTCTACTTCACTATCACTGGATTCAGAACTTAGATCCTTTTGTTTCCGTTTTCGTATGTTTTTACGTAATTCCGTATCTCCTTTATTATGTGCATTTTTCTTGTTTGTGTTTCTGTTTTCTCTCATAAATATATTTTTCTTTCCTTTATTCGATATCCTTTTTATATCCTCAGTTAGCTTATTTTTATATAGCGATCCTGTTATCAAAGCAGCAGAACATTTTGGCCTTCCTCTCATTTTTGAAGTTGATGGCTGATTTTCTTCTATTCTTGGAATTGGACTAATGTCGACTGGTAGAACAATAGTTTTTTTAGGTTGAGTATCAGATCTTATTGGTGTCTGGTTGTGTTTTTCGTTTATTACTGCATCAGTCGTTTCGATTGTTAAATCCTGAGAACTTGTTAAGGAAGAGCTGCCACTCTGAGATAGCGGTTCATTCTCAATAGAATTAGCTTGCTCTTCTCCAGTGACGAGATTTTCTGCCATAAATTCGTGATCATGAAAAATCATTCGATTACATGGGAACAACCCAGTTACTCTGAAACCATTAACAGCTGTTTCACATGTAGCTGCCTTATTGTAGGCTTCAGCAAACAAGGCTGCTACTTGATAATGAGTGACAACTCTATTCGGGTTTCTTTTCAACCAGTTCTCTACAGATTTTGCATAATATGTCTTTAGTGGAAACATAAACGATCTGTCAAGAGGTTGAATTTTGTGTGTACTGTGAGGAGGTAAACATGCAATATGTACACCGTTTTCGCGTGCACAATTTAATAAATCTAAATTCCTGGTATGAGAGAAATGACCATCTAGAATAAGGATCACAGGGTTTTCTTTGCTTGGCCTCACGTTTGCTAAAAACTGTTGCTTAAACCACGTATAAAAACTGTCAGTTTGTATCCATCCGGATTTATGACAAACTGCTATTGTTCCATGTGGAGCACCGTCGAGAAGTTCTTGCTTCATATTTTTTCTGGGGAAAACCAGAAGAGGAGGTACATAATGACCGGATGCACTCATGCAAGTCACTACCGTAATCAATGAGCCTCTCTCTGCTGATGAAATGCTTCCAACCTGGCGCTTTCCTTTCAGTGACAACACTTTACTCGTTTTGTGCTGTACTACCGTTAGACCTGTTTCACACATTTACATACCCTACACTCAACACATACACAAAGTTTTTCTTACACACATTTATAATGCTGGCGAGGATGGGATGCGGGCTGGTCGTGCGTAACCCTTTCCGGATTGGAAGGTCTGGACTGTGGTTGTGCTGCTGTGAGCTTGCTCTGCCGAGGCTTTGCGCCATCCTTTAGCCCTTCCAGTCGCTTCGGTACTGTGGCAAGAAGTGGACCATGGGTAAGAGTGTCGGAGCTCTTACTGCTGCGTGCGAGCCTCTGGGACGTCGGTATCAGTGGGTCAGGCAGTACCTGACTCCCCGGCCCGGATGAAATACGTGGGAGATGGCTGCCGGGAGTACTCGGCCGGGTCCTTCTTTTTACTAGGGACCTGCGGCGTGCGCGGGTCATCTCTCCGCCCGCACCCTGCTTTCACGATGACTGGAAAAGCACTAAAGATAATGTCAAATAAACAATCTTCCCTCGGATGTAAAAGACTATGGTCTAGCTTGTCTGACGATAGTGATAATAGTGGTGTATTAAGTAACACGGACAAATTTTTCGTTGTTCGTTGTGTTGCAGAAGAAGGGTCGCTATCAAAAGTTTCCCCCTTCATTATTAACAGGTCTGTGCAGTCGGTTTGTGGCTCCCCACATTCAATTAAAAAACTAAGGAATGGTACTTTGTTAATTGAAACAACGTCTGCGAAGCAAAGTAGCAGCGTTGTTAAAATTACACAAATAGGAAGTACTGCAGTCACTGTTAAACCGCATAGATCCCTCAACTCATCTCGAGGAGTGGTTTACTCTCGAGATATACATGATATGTCTGAGGCTGATTTATTGGAGGAGCTTACCCCCCAGCGAGTGACGCAAGTCAAAAGAGTTACGCGTCGGGAAAATGGTATTGATGTCGGTACCCCGACACTTATCATAACATTTTCCACCCCACAACCTCCAGATCGTCTAAAGTTGGGTTACTTGTCTGTTCGAGTGAGACCGTATGTCCCAAACCCTCTGCGCTGTTTTCAGTGCCAGGAATACGGACATACGAAAATTAACTGCAAGAAACCTGCGATATGCGCAAAGTGCAGTTCACCTGACCACTTAGACAGCGAATGCACTTCTGAAACAGAACTGTGTGCAAACTGTAAAGGAAGTCATTCAGCAAGGTCTCGGGAATGCCCTAAGTATAAAGAAGAACGGGAAATTCAGAAAATTTCGTCTGAACAGAAGCTTTCCTTTCCCGCTGCCCGGAGCGAGTACAGAAAATTAAATAGCATCCGAAATGCAGTCCAGCCTGACATTTCGTTTGCAGCTGCAACTAGTGTTCAGTCTCGTGTGTCTGGTGAGTGCTCGTCATGCGTAGAGTTGAAAAGTGTTGTTGAGAACCTAACTAAACAGGTTGCTTCCCTAACTTCTGCACTTAAAGCGTTATTAAGCAACAAGCAAACAGAAATTGGTTCAAAGAGCTCAGTGTCTCAAGTGTCTAACCTTTCTGCGACGCAGAGTACAAAAGCTCAGCTGTCAAGTAAGACAGCCTCTACCTCAAAGGGAAAACCCCTTTCAGTATCCAAGACGCTTCCAGGGGAAGCGTCTAAATTTTTAAAATCTCCTCCGTCTGGGTCCAAGATCCACGATATGATAGGAGATTCATCGGCCCTAGAAAAGGGCTTTATACAAGTAAAAGGGAAAAAAGGGAAGGAGAAAATTGTGTTTGAAACGTAACTCCTCCGTTGCGAAATATCCTTTAATAGTTTAATTCAATGGAATGTTCGCGGGATCCGGTCTAGGTATGAAGATATAAAGATATTGATCCGGGATAAGTGTCCGTTTGCGCTTTGCCTGCAAGAGACGATGTTACAACCTGATATCCGATTATCCTTTCGTGGATACGAAATGTTTAGGAAAGATTCCCTGCATGGTGGCCCTGGTGGTGGGGTCGCTATATTACTTCACCAGTCAATGCAGGGGATAAATCTGGATATTCAGACGGATCTTCAGGCCGTAGCAATCAGGATAACTGTCCCGGTGTCGGTTTGCGTGTGTAATATTTATTTACCACCAAACACAGACATTTCATACCTTGCCATAAGAGAATTACTGGAACAGTTACCAGCTCCATATATCGTCCTAGGAGATTTCAATGGTCACCATTATTCTTGGGGCTCCTCACTGTGCAATGGTAGAGGTCACATGGTGGAGAGGGTCCGGAGTGATTTAGACTTATGTCTATTGAACGATGGATCTGAGACATTCATGTCATCCTCAACAGGATCCTGGTCGTGCTTGGACCTTACTTTCTGTAGCCCGTCCCTTGTACCACGGTTGTTGTGGAGAGTACTGCCAGACCTGTACGGAAGTGATCATCGACCGGTGGTGGTCGAGTTTTTTGACTATCAGTCTGTCGATGACCTTCCAAAACGATGGATAGAGAAGCTTGCACGGTGGAATGAGTTTTCAAGTTTAATGGAATCTGAATATGAAGATGATGATGATGCACGAAGCCTGTTGTCTTCCTTTGTGGAGAGGATGTCTGCAGCAGCTGCCCAGAGCATTCCTAAAACATCGGGTAAAGCGCGGCGGCCGCCGGTGCCTTGGTGGAATAATCGGTGTAAGGAGGCTCTTCAGGACCGCCGTAGGGCCCTGCGAATTTTTAGTCGCAGACCTACGGATGCTAACCTGGAAGCTTACCGAAGAGCTCGGGCCTGCTGTAGGCGTATCTTTCTGGAGAGTAAGAGAGAGTCGTGGAGCCGTTATGTTGCAGATATTAATAGGAGTACCCCTGTGACAACGGTGTGGAGAAGACTGCGGTCCGTTTGTGGAAGGATGTCTCCGCACCGAATTGCAGGGTTGCAAACTGACGGTTCCGTGATTACGTCACCAATCGACATTGCGAATGCAATTGGTTCTTCGTTAAGATCAGCATCTCTCACGTCTTCATATTCAATTCAATTTCAAAATCATAAGAAAACCATTGAATCTCTTCCTTTTCATATAGCGGACACAAATGATCCTCTGAACATTCCTTTTTCAATGCCTGAACTAAGAAAAGCGCTCAAAGTTTCTCGAAATACCTCGCCTGGAGGAGATGAAATTACACTTTCGATGATAGCGCATTTACCAGACTCCGGGTTAAGGCAACTCCTACATATCTTTAATAAAATATACGCTTCTAGAAAGCTTCCAGAATCTTGGAAAGAAGCAATTGTTGTCCCGATCCTCAAACCTGGCAAAGATAAAATGTTGGCCTCCAGCTATCGTCCCATCTCTCTGACAAGTGTTATATGTAAGGTGATGGAAAGAATGGTGAATAGTCGTCTCATGTGGTATCTGGAAAAGAATGACTTCCTCGCTCCTGAACAGAGCGGTTTTCGGAGAGGGAGGTCTTCGACAGACCACTTGGTGGCCCTTGAGACGGCTATCTGCAATGCGTTTGCATTGCGGCAGCGCCTCGTTGCCGTATTCTTTGATTTGAAAAAAGCATATGATACGGCTTGGCGACGAGGTATTCTTAATACCTTGCGGGAGTGGGGCATCGCTGGGAACATGTTGGCCTTCATTAAAGACTTTCTGGATGACCGATCATTTCGTGTAAGGGTTGGTCAGAGTTTGTCAAACAGGTTTGATTTGGAAAATGGTATACCGCAGGGGAGTGTAATTAGTTGTACCCTATTTGCGGTTGCCATTAACAATATTGTGAAAAGTTGCGTATACCCTGTTAAATGTTCGTTGTTTGTAGATGATTTTGCGATATATGTTGCATCTAGAAATGTTGTTTCAGCTGAACGAGCCCTACAGCTTACTATATACCGTCTTGAGGAATGGTCACGGCAGACTGGCTTTAGTTTTTCTCCTGAGAAGACTAAATGCATTCAGTTTTGCCGAATACGGACTGATAATGTTCCAAGACTGTATTTAATGGGTCAGCATATCGAAGTTAGCACTGAAATCAGGTTTCTAGGTGTTATATTCGACAAAAGACTTACATGGGTTCCGCATATAAAAGACCTACGGGCTAGGTGCTTAAAGGTGGTTGATATTCTGCGTGTTCTTACAGGTACATGTTGGGGAGCTGATAGATCATGTATGATAAGGTTCTACAAGGCTCTAGTGCGATCACGTATAGATTATGGCGCTGTAGCGTACTCATCTGCTACTCCCACTTCGCTGAGAATGCTTGACACGATCCACAATTCATGTTTACGATTGTCTACAGGTGCTTTTCGTTCTAGCCCTGTTGTCAGCATCTTAGTTGAAAGTGGAGAAATGTCGTTACACAGACGTCGCCAGCAGCTTATATTGACGTACTTTGCCAAGTTGAAAGCTAGACCTTATCATTTTTTGCATGACATCATTCTCAACAACCCTTGTCATGATTTGCATCTGATGAATGCCCGATTGCCTTCACCATTCGGTGTAAGAGCGTTGGGGATATGCAACAACCTCGGTATTGCGATTCCTCGTGTGTACCCATGTAATTCATGTCTCTTTCCACCCTGGACCATCGCTCAGTTACACATTAACTTTGAAATGTGTAAATACTCAAAGGCGGACACAAGTTCTGTGGTATTTAATAGCATTTTCAGTGAGTTAGTTGAAGCTATTAAACCATCTACGGTTGTATACACGGATGGATCAAAGTCAGATGTTGGAGTTGGTTGCTCGTTTGTTGCTAATGGGAGAACCTATTTGTTTGGATTACCTGCGGGAACCAGTGTTTACACGGCTGAACTTTACGCTATTAGTAAAGCTCTGTCTGTAGTCTGTGTGCGTGGGCGTCGGGTGTTGGTGTGCACTGATTCGCTTAGTGCTCTTCAGTCGATTACTGATTTATATTCACGCCACCCGCTAGTTGTAGATGTCCACGGCACCGTGAAGCAGCTTAATGATAGAGGAGTAAGCGTTGTTTTCTGCTGGGTTCCGGGTCATGCTGGAATCTCGGGAAATGAGGCTGCTGATTTGGCCGCTAAGGAGGCGGCACGCCAACCGGCTTTCACGCAATATCTGACTGTGTCAGATTTCGTGGGCCTGGTGAAGCGTGTCATCACTGATTCCTGGCAGGTGGAATGGACTGGCTCTCATGGCAACAAGCTACGTGATATCAAACATGCCGTTAAGCCTTGGCCTACGTCGCTGAGGAACAACAGAAGGGAAGAAGTTGTCATCGCTCGACTTAGAATTGGGCACACCAGATTAACGCATGGGTATCTCATGACGTCTGGTGATGCTCCAGCGTGTGGCAGATGCGATTGTCCTTTGACAATAAAACATGTTTTGGTAGATTGCATCTGCTACGCAGCTCTGCGTCGGCGGTTTAAAATACCCTGCGAGTTGCGTGATGTACTCGGCGACGATAGCCATGTTTAATGTTTAAGATGTCTAATGGGGAAACGTTAATGTTGTTTTTTATGTTATATGTGTATTTGTGTGTTTTATTTTTTTTTTTTTTTTTTTTTTTTTTTTTTTTTTTTTTTTTTTTTTGCGCCGGCCGCATTGGCGCAGTTGGTAACGTGCTCGCCTCTCATCATGCGGTCTTGGGTTCGAATCCCATTCAGGCCCGGCATATTTTCATACGTTACAAAAAATCATTTCATCCTTCACCGTCTGCATTAGCAGTAATTGCAGAACAGTCGGACGTTAAACAAAAAAAAAACAAAAAAAAAAAAAAAAAAAAAAAAAAAAAAAAAAAAAAAATTTTTTATTTTCGTGGCCCATTTACAGCCTTTTGTTTATGTTTTAGGTCTGTGATATTAATGTAAATTATATTGTTTGCTGTGATACTAGTTTTTAAGATTTTTATGTGATAGTTTATAAATGTTGTTTATTCCAACTGTGATATTAGATTTAAGTTTGTGTTTGTATGTTTATCTTATAAGTTTTTAAAATAAACGTTCTTTACTGTAAATTTTATTTATGAATTTTTCTTTATCTGTGATATTTTTAGCTTTAGGAGTTATATTTAAATAAAAAAGTATATATTATATTATATTCAAGTACGTTCTACACTCGGGCCCTTTACACCCGCGTGTAGAACAACGGGCGATGATAACCGTCTGGTTCTTTCGCCCTAAAAAAAAAAAAAAAAAAAATCGTCACAATTATAAATTCGTGTAGCCTGGTGATCAACTTTTTCTAGCAATTCTTCATATATATCAAAAAATTTATTCACATTTTCTCTTGTGAAACCTTTCAGTCTTGCCATTGATGTCGCCTGCGGTTTTCTTAAACTGATTTGAGGGTGCCTGATCATAAATAATCTAAACCATTTCCATCCTGCCCTTTCATCATTCTTCGAAAACGGATGAGCAATTTCATTCTTTTCGGCCAATTGAAAAGCCATTTTCCTTACATCGCTTGTTGTTAGACCGAAAAAATTAGAGTCCATAGTCAAACAATAATTTACTAATTCACGTTCCAAATCTTCACCAAGGGTTGGCTTCCGTCCAAGCTTTATATTAACTAGTTTGTTAACATCCTTTTCAGAGCTATTTACTTTATCTTTAAGAGTGGATTTAGGGACACTATACAATTTTGAAGCCCGTTTCAACCCCATTTCTTTTGATCTAACTGAAATAATTGCTTTTTTCATACTCTCATCTGACCATAATTTACGTTTTTTTCCATCCATCTGCAAGAAAATGTTGCAAGATATCAGTAAAATGGTTTTTTAAATTAAAAGTAATAAACAAAAAATAAAAAAATCTATACTGTAATATTTTCCTAATATCGCACCCGGGGCGATATTAGGCACAGAGGAGAAGAATAACATGGCGGCGATTGTTGTAAAAAGTAACCTTCAGTGTGAACTTTTACTTACAACTAATGAAACTACAGTAAAAATAGAACTTAAACATTTAGATATGAAAAGTATGACACTTACTTTTGATGATGAAACTGAATGATGTTACTAAGTTGGAAAAAAACTGTAAACTACGTAAAAAATTAAAACCTCTCTAACTCGCACAAAACAAACAGTACAATGGCTTCACATACACAGAATGACAATACAGTCCCTAGTACATAGGTAATGTGTCTACCGATAGGTAACACCACTTACTTAATTATTTACCAAGGGGTGCGGTATTAGGAACAGGTGCGATATTCGGCATGTCTCCCTTACGTATTAAGAGTGGTTGCGTGAGTGTGTGTGTGTGTGTGTGTGTGTGTGTGTGTGTGCGTGTTTGTTGATGTACGTGAGTATAAATGTTCTTGTTTACTAAGATTAATATCATTGTTAACATTTCTAATATTATTGTTAATGATAATATACATTTAAGTTAGTGGCTACAACAGTAATCACTGGATTGCTGATGTGAATAACTGTTTCTTTCTACTTATCGTAATTACTTATTGTTCATGATTGAATAGATTGTAATTTTGCAGAATGTCAATAAAAAAAAAATAAAAAAAAAAAATAATAGCAAAAATTGTTTACCTACTATAATACAGCGTGATTCAATAAGATGGAAACAATTTCAATCAGCTATATTTCCTAAATTGCATGTTATATTTTAATTCTGTAAATTACATTTGAAAGAGGAAATAACAAAGTTATAAATAACGACACCAGAGCGCTCCAGCTCCGCATTGTTGCCGTCAGCTGCGCAGCCGCGTACTGCGTCAGTTGTAAGCAAGATGGCTGCTATGGAACACAAGATTTTTTGCGTGCGTGAGTACAGTAGAACCGAGTCTGCAACTGCGGTGCAGCGTGCATTTCGGCTTAAGTTTAACGTCGAACCTCCAACGAGGAAGAGCATTTATCATTGGAATAAACAATTTGACGAAACTGGCTCTCTGTGTAAAGGTAAAAGTCCAGGCAGACCTCGTGTATCGGAGCAGAATGTGGAACGCGTTCGAACTAGCCTTGAGCGTAGCCCTATGAAATCAACCCGTAGAGTGAGTATGAAACTCGGACTACCGCAAACAACTGTCTGGCGTGTATTGAGGCGCCGATTATTGTACAAACCTTACCGTTTGCAAATGCTACAGGCTCTTCGCCGAGGCGATAAGATACGGCGTGTAGAATTTTGTGACCGTATGCTCCAACACATGGAAGATGAGTTGTTTCTGCCTCGAGTGATTTTTAGTGATGAAGCCACATTTCATCTAAGTGGGAAAGTCAACAGGCATAATGTTAGGATCTGGGGGCTACAAAATCCCCATGTAACAGTGGAACATGAGCGGGACAGCCCGAAAGTTAATGTTTTTGCGCCTTGTTGCTGACAAAAGTTTATGGGCCTTTCTTTTTTGATGAGAATACGGTTACTGGGGAAACGTATCTTAGAATGCTACAAAACTGGCTCGTTCCTCAAATGAATGAAGATTCAGGAGATTACATTTTCCAGCAGGACGGAGCTCCACCCCATTGGCATCGCAATGTTCGGCGTTTCCTAAATGAATCCATACGTCAACGATGGATAGGTCGCATGGCGAATGACGACTCTGCACTTCAGTTTTGGCCACCGAGGTCTCCAGATCTCACACCCTGTGACTTTTTCTTGTGGGGGTTCGTGAAAAGTGCAGTTTACATACCACCTCTTCCCACCAATTTGAATGAACTAAGGAATCGTATCACAGCTGCAGTCAACTCAGTGACCCAAGACATGCGTCAAAAAGTTGGGATGAGTTTAGTTACCGTCTAGATGTTGTACGTGCAGCCGGAGGAGGACACATTGAACATCTATAAACTTTCATGTATGTAAATTAAAATTTAAAACTTTCTCTTTCAAAATGTAATTTACAGAATTAAAATATAACATGTAGTTCAGGAAATACAGCTTATTGAAATAGTTTCCATCGTATTGAATCACTCTATTTACGTTACAAAACATTCTTCTTTACTCGATGTTTTTTTTTGAAATATATTAACAAACCACATTTTTACCAGTGTTAGTAATCACTGTTTACTTATATCGGTAGTTTATACAAAAATATAAATAAGCCTATTATTAATTAAAAAATATGTAGTTTTTTAACTCTAAAATAACAAAAAAAAAAGTTTTTTAGCAATCTTTTTCACCTTCACTTTCTTCGTCTTCATTATTCATGGATGACAGTAAAATATCCTGGTACCATGGTACATATTTATTATCAACAAATTTTTAATAGGCATTCAATATCTTTCGTTTTTTGCTTGTTTTATTCCTGGTTTCTTTACAGGTGCAAAAGTTAAACAATCTTTACTTTTCCCTGAAAGATATTTTTCTGAAACTAGTGTATATGGAAGTAGATCAGAGTACATAAATGCTACTGCAAAATTGTGTTTGGAGTAATACATACTAACACATTTTGAATGCAAAATACATTTCCTTTTGCCTTGGGTGTTTATCTTCAATTTCTTAGGTTATCAATCTTAGGTTATCTTCAATTAGATAACCTGCCATTCGTGTTTCGAATGCTGTAGGCTTCTCTCGACTTTTATTAACCCTTTCAGCCCCTAATTAATTTTTATAGAAAAAAAATTGTATTACAATTGAAGACTTGAAGTAAAAAAGGATGTAAGTGCCATATTTACACTTTTGAATAAATTGAGTTTTTCTTCTAAATACAAGAAATGTTTTTATTGAGACCTTGATTTTTTACCCAAAATTGCATCTGGTTCTATTACATTGATCTGTGTAAAAAGACAATTAAATTCTTTAATAGTTTAGGTGGAATAATTTTTTTTAATGGGTCAACTGAGGTTAGACCTAAGTACCACTTGACTGACGTGAAAGAGGATGTAAGTTCAAATGGAACATACATCACTTTACACGTTTAAATGATATAAGAATATCTAATTATATAGCACAGTTAGATTTAAGCTACTTAAAAAGTGCTAGTACACTAAAAACTTTAAGAATAACATTACTTACCAAAACTCTATCAATATTTTTTTATTATAAATACACAAAATGAAAGAAGGCATCAAACACCCAAATTTTGTTTTTAAACAGAATTTATTATGTATTAAAAAATAAAAAGAATAAACAAAATACTAAGAAAAAGTAATTGAAAAGATTAGTCATTGATATCTAATTTGTAAGTTTAATGTAAAAGTCTTTGTGGTCGTCACTCAAAAAATTAATCATGGTTTTTAAGTCCTTCTTTTTAGCTTCTGATAACTGCGACACACATTCCAAACTAGGCAATTGTTTATCTTCAATAATCTTTTTGGTAATTTTTTTACGAAAAATATTAATTTCAGTCCAAGGCTCTAACTCATTGAAAGTTGACCTAACTTTCACTACACCAGGTGTTGCGGCTGCAATTTTAATCCATGACACTTTGGAAATGTTGAGTTTTTTAGTGTTTAGAAACTCACTGGCCGCCTTCTTAAAATCAAAAAAGTCACACTCTTCCATTATTTTAACTGCAAATGGATTCTTTTCTTTAACACCTTCAATTAATTTTTTTAGATCTTCAGGAACGTAGCATATCGGTTTTCATTGCTTCTCTTGCACGTTCGGCTTTCAAATGGTGCAGCTTTTGCTGTGCTAACACAAATATGTGGGAGATGGCTGCCGGGATTACTCGGCCGGGTCCTTCTTTTTACTAGGGACCTGCGGCGTGCGCGGGTCATCTCTCCGCCCGCACCCTGCTTTCACGATGACTGGAAAAGCACTAAAGATAATGTCAAACAAACAATCTTCCCTTGGATTTAAAAGACTATGGTCTAGCTTGTCTGACGATTGTGATAACAGTGGTGTATTAAGTAACACGGACAAATTTTTCGTTGTTCGTTGTATTGCAGAAGAAGGGTCGCTATCTAAAGTTTCCCCCTTCATTATTAACAGGTCTGTGCAGTCGGTTTGTGGCTCGCCACATTCAATTAAAAAACTAAGGAATGGTACTTTGTTAATTGAAACAACGTCTGCGAAGCAAAGTAGCAGCGTTGTTAAAATTACACAAATAGGAAGTACTACAGTCACTGTAGAACCGCACAGATCCCTTAACTCATCTCGAGGAGTGGTTTACTCTCGAGATATACAAGATATGTCTGAGGCTGAGTTATTGGAGGAGCTTACCTCCCAGAGAGTGACGCAAGTCAAAAGAGTTACGCGTCGGGAAAATGGAATTGATGTCGGTACCCCGACACTTATCATAACATTTTCCACCCCTCAACCTCCGGATCGCCTTAAGTTGGGTTACTTGTCTGTTCGAGTGAGACCGTATGTCCCAAACCCTCTGCGCTGTTTTCAGTGCCAGGAATATGGACATACGAAAACTAACTGCAAAAAACCTGCGATATGCGCAAAGTGCAGTTCACCTGACCACTTAGACAGCGAATGCACTTCTGAAAAAGAACTGTGTGCCAACTGTAAAGGAAGTCACTCAGCAAGGTCTCGGGAATGCCCCAAGTATAAACAAGAACGGGAAATTCAGAAAATTTCGTCTGAACAGAAGCTTTCCTTTCCCGCTGCCCGGAGTGAGTACAGAAAACTAAATAGCATTCGAAATGCAGTCCAGCCTGACATTTCGTTTGCAGCTGCAACTAGTGTTCAGTCTCGTGTGTCTGGTGAGTGCTCGTCATGCGTTGAGTTGAAGAGTGTTGTTGAGAACCTCACTAAACAGGTTGCTTCCCTAACTTCTGCACTTAAAGCGTTATTAAGCACCAAGCAAACAGAAATTGGTTCAAAGAGCTCAGTGTCTCAAGTGTGTAACCTTTCTGCGACGCAGAGTACAAAAGCTCAGCTGTCAAGTAAGACAGCCTCTACCTCAAAGGGAAAACCCCTTTCAGTATCCAAGACGCTTCCAGCGGAAGCGTCTAAATTTTTAAAATCTCCTCCGTCTGGGTCCAAGATCCACGATATGATAGGAGATTCATCGGCCCTAGAAAAGGGCTTTATACAAGTAAAAGGGAAAAAAGGGAAGGAGAAAATTGTGTTTGAAACGTAACTCCTCCGTTGCGAAATACCCTGTAATAGTTTAATTCAATGGAATGTTCGCGGGATCCGGTCTAGGTATGAAGACATAAAGATATTGATCCGGAGTGTCCGTTTGCGCTTTGCCTGCAAGAGACGATGTTACAACCTGATATCCGATTATCCTTTCGTGGATACGAAATGTTTAGGAAAGATTCCCTGCATGGTGGCCCTGGTGATGGGGTTGCAATATTACTTCACCAGTCAATGCAAGGGATAAGTCTGGATATCCAAACGGATATTCAGGCTGTAGCAATCAGGATAACTGTCCCGGTGTCGGTTTGCGTGTGTAATGTTTATTTACCACCAAACACAGACATTTCATACCTAGCCATGAGAGAATTGCTGGAACAGTTACCGGCTCCATATATCATCTTAGGAGATTTCAATGGTCACCATTATTCTTGGGGCTCCTCACTGTGCAATGGTAGAGGTCACATGGTGGAGAGGGTCCGGAGTGATTTAGACTTATGTCTATTGAACGATGGATCTGAAACATTCATGTCATCCTCAACAGGATCCTGGTCGTGCTTGGACCTTACTTTCTGTAGCCCGTCCATTGTTCCAAGGTTGATGTGGAGAGTACTGCCAGACCTGTATGGAAGTGATCACCGACCGGTGGTGGTCGAATTTTTTGACTACCAGCCTGTCGATGACCTTCCGAAACGATGGATTGAAAAGCTTGCACGGTGGGATGAGTTTTCAAGTTTAATGGAATCTGAATATGAAGATGATGATGATGCACGAAAGCTGTTGTCTTCCTTTGTAGAGAGGATATCTGCAGCAGCTGCCCAGAGCATTCCTAAAACATCGGGAAAAGCACGGCGTCCGCCGGTACCTTGGTGGAATGATCGTTGTAAGGAGGCTCTTCGGGACCGCCGTAGGGCCCTGCGCATTTTTAGTCGCAGACCTACGGATGCAAACCTGGAAGCGTACCGAAGAGCTCGGGCCTGCTGTAGGCGTGTCTTTCTTGAGAGTAAGAGGGAGTCGTGGAGCCGTTACGTTGGAGATATTAGCAGGAGTACCCCTGTGACAACGGTATGGAGAAAACTGCGTTCGGTATGTGGAAGGACGTCTCCACATCGAATCGCAGGGTTGCAAGCTGACGGTTCTGTGATCACATCACAGTCCGACATCGCTAACGTGATTGGTTCCTTCGTTAAATCAGCTTCCCTCACGTCTTCATATTCAGTACAGTTTCAAAATTATAAGAAAACCATTGAATCTCTTCCTTTCTTTATAGCGGACTCGAATGATCCTCTAAACATTCCTTTTTCATTGCCTGAGCTTAGAAAAGCGCTCAAAGTATCTCGAAATACCTCACCTGGAGGAGATGAAATTACACTTTCGATGATAGCGCATTTACCGGATTCTGGGTTAAGGCAACTCCTACATGTTTTTAATAAAATATACGCTTCTAGAAAGCTTCAAAAAACTTGGAAAGAAGCAATTGTTGTTCCGATCCTCAAACCTGGTAAAGATAAAACATTGGCCTCCAACTACCGTCCCATTTCCTTGACAAGTGTTGTTTGTAAGGTCATGGAAAGAATGGTGAACAGTCGTCTCATGTGGTATCTGGAAAAGAATAACTTCCTCGCTCCTGAACAGAGCGGTTTTCGGAGAGGGAGGTCTTCGACAGACCACTTGGTGGCCCTTGAGACGGCTGTCTGCAATGCGTTTGCATTGCGGCAGCGCCTCGTTGCCGTATTCTTTGATTTGAAAAAAGCATATGATACAGCTTGGCGACGAGGTATCCTCAATACCTTGCGGGAGTGGGGCATCGCTGGAAACATGTTGGCCTTCATCAAGGACTTTCTAGATGAACGATCGTTCCGTGTAAGGGTTGGTCAGTGTCTGTCCGACAGGTTTGACTTGGAAAATGGTATACCGCAAGGAAGTGTAATTAGTTGTACCCTATTTGCGGTTGCCATAAACAATATTGTGAAAAGTTGCGTATACCCTGTTAAATGTTCGTTGTTTGTTGATGATTTTGCAATATATGTTGCATCTAGAAATGTTGTCTCAGCTGAACGAGCTCTACAGCTAACTATATACCGTCTTGAAGAATGGTCACGGCAGACTGGCTTTAGTTTTTCTCCTGAGAAGACTAAATGCATTCAGTTTTGCCGAATACGGACTGATAATGTTCCAAGACTGTATTTAATGGGTCAGAATATCGAAGTTAGCACTGAAATCAGGTTCTTAGGTGTTGTATTCGACAAGAGACTTACATGGGTTCCGCATATTAAAGACTTACTGTCCCAGAAGTTCGCAAAATAATAAAAATATTTTAAATTCGACAACTCAAGGATCTTTATTAAAACTTTTGTTTGTAAATATCTTAAAATTCTTAAAAATTATTAAAATTATTAAAATGTTTTTAAAATCTTTAAAATGTTTTTAAAAATCCTTGAAGCACTTATTTGAACCAATTTTCTATAATAAGGTTCCTTTTATTTTTTCCAGATAATATTGTGTCCAAATTATTAAAAGTTTTTCTTGTTTTAAAAGATGTAAATTCACGTCTCTCTCGTTAAAAGATTTAAAACAGAATGAATCAACAATCCTTTCTTTTTTTTTTTTTTTTAAAAAAAAAAAAAAAGGAATGTTCTTTTTATTTCCTTTGAAATATTTTATGTTATTATTTATTTTATCTTTCACACCTGAAGGTAGGAAATCATCTGTTATATGTTTATGTTATGTTATGTTTATGTTATGCGTGAATGTATTTAGTTTGTCGTGTGAATGTACGTATGTATAGATGTGTGTGTGCGTATAAGTGTCTTCTTATATTACAATCTTCCCCCCCCCCTGGGGTAAATGCAAAAGCAAAAGGATAAGCGATGGGTGTGTAAACGGTAGAAAAGGAAAGGTGAGCAAATAGCAATTGTCGGCTTGAGGTGGCATTTTACTTTCATCCGGGGCCCCTTTCACAACACATTCATACAGCATGCAAACATCAGATATAGTTTTTTATTACAATCATCTCAAGCTCGAGTGTCGCAACATACATCACCTAAAAATTATTATTTGTAGCGAGTTATGTAACCTTTTTAAGGTTAGAAATGTGTTCTTTAGTTATTTCCCCTCCAATAGTCTTACGCAGTAAGGCTGTAACTGGTGTGGAGAATCCTATGATATGAAATGGTTCCGACCATCGGTATGCCATTTTTGCACAAATATTTTTCCGTTTCGAACTTACGGGATGAGTTTTAAGTAAAACTTTATCTCCCACCGAAAACGGATTTGGATGGCGTGTAGCATTATACCTACGTACCATATTATGATGAGACTTAATTAGTTGTTTCCTAATGTTACACATCATGTTGCTGGAACGGATAGGATTCCTATGAAGGATATCTTGTATATTCCATGCTCTATCTAATGGGGTTTGAGCTGGGAAAGTATGTAATACATCAAATGGACATACACCATGTGCGGTATGTTGAGCCATATTAAAAGCTAATTGAAACCAAAAGAGAGATTTATCCCATGCTGTTTGTGTAGTTGCATGGTACGCGATAAGAATAGACCGAAGATTTCTGTTTAATCTTTCGGCGTGAGATGGTTGTGGGTGATAAGGAGAGAGAGTAGTTCGTTTAATGCCGAGATTAAAGCAAAAGTTTTTAAAAATTACGGAATTAAATGTTTTGGCGTTATCTGTGACGATTAGTCTCGGGATGGAGTAATTTTGTAAAATACGTTTCAATTCCTCTATAATGGATGACGTATTAGTGTTTTTTAATGGAGCTAACCATGTAAATTTTGAAAAACTGTCTACCACCACTAAAATATATTTGTACCCTTGGTGGGATTTTGGTAGGCTGCCTACTGTATCAATAAATAATGTATCAAATGGTGTTGTCGGAACTCTAGAACTGAGATTCCCCCATTTGTAATTCATTCCAGGTTTGCTGCGTTGACAAGTTGTACAAGCATTCACTTTTAAAGGAATTTCTTTATATACATCTTGCCAATAAAAATGCCGTGTTATTTTGTGTATAGTTTTAGCGACACCTAAATGTCCGCCTATTTCAGAATGATGGAAATATTTAAACACTAAATCTTTTAAAGAATTGGGGAGAACGATTTTGGATGGATTATTGTTTTTGTCTTTTAGACATAGTACTCCTTTGGATAAACAAAATTTATTATCCATTTGTTGTTTTTGTTTAAGGATAAAGGTATCCTGTTCTTGATGTTTTCGTATGTCTGTAAAAGATAGGGGAAACTGTGATAATAGAGCATTGATATAAGACATATTTTTTGCAATATTTTCATTATTTGAATCGTACATCCTCGATAACGCATCAGCAACATTATTATCAGAACCACAGATGTGATTAATTTTAAATTTAAAAACAGATAATCGGAGTAACCACCTAGCTAATCTACCTAACTGTTTAGGTCTGGAAAGAAGCCAGGCTAAAGCTTGATTATCGGTTTCTAAAAGGAATTCACGATGTGCCAGATAGGCCCTAAAATGATCTGTTGCAAAAACAACTGCAAGGCATTCGCGTTCATATGCAGAAAATTTCCTTTCTGCTTGTGTCAATGTCTTGGAAGCGTATGCTATGGGTCGTCTAGACCCTTCTTGTTCTTGAAGCAATACAGCCCCTATACCTGTATCTGACGCATCTGTTTGTAAAATAAATTGTTTTGAAAAGTCGGGTATGGATAGTACCGGGGGATTAGCAATTGCTTGTTTAAGATCTTCAAACGCGGTTCTTTGTGAGTCTCCCCAGATAAACTGAGTATTTTTACGACGCAATTTATTTAGAGGTTCGATTCTATCAGCATAATTTTTAATAAATTTAGAAAAATAATTAATCATACCACAGTACCGATGTACTTGTTTCACTGACGTGGGTTCAGGGTACTCCAATATTTTTCGCGTCCTAGTCGAATCTATAGAGACTCCTTTGTATGACAATGTGTGGCCAAGAAATGGTATTTCATTCACTGCAAATGTCACCTTATCAGGGTTGACTGTAATGCCAGCTTTTCGTAGAATCGACAATACTATTTTAATGTGTTTCATGTGTTCTGGAAAACTTTTGGAATATATTAATATATCATCCATGTAATTAAATACAAATTTATATTTAACGTTTTTGAATATGGTATTCATAAGACGTGTTAGAACCTGTGCTCCAGTTGACAAACCGAAAGGTAATCTTTCGTACTCATATAATCCATCTGGGGTACAAAACGCTGTGATTTGGCGAGATTTTTCTGTCAGTGGTATTTGATGATACGCTTGTGCTAAATCTAATGTGCTAAACCATCGTGCATTTGTAAACCATTGAAAAGCGTAATTTATGTTGGGTAAGGGTTGTGCTTCTGAGTCAATTATTAAATTGACTGAGCGGTAGTCTACAACTAAACGACTCGCGCCATTAGATTTTGTAATTAAAAACGCTGGAGATGAATAAGGTGAAACACTCTCTCTAATTACCTTATCTTTTAATAATTTATCTATTTGCTGTTTCATTTGAAGTGTTTTTATTGGATTTAGAGGATAGGGCCGAGATTTTATAATTTCATTATTTTTAAGTTTAATATCATATGTCAATACATGGGTACAGCCTAATTTAGTAGTGAGTACATCTGGAAATTCGTTACATAAATTAGTAATTTTATTTTAAATATACTCAGATTGTTCTACATTATTAATCTGATCTGGGTATGCATTTGTTAAATAAAATTTTTGATTTTTTAACCATTCAAAAGTTATTACAGACTTTGTCGCATTAAATATCGCACGTGTTTTTTGTAAAAAATGCATTCCAAGTATTATTTTGTGCTGTATTTTTGTTAATACCTTAAAATTTATTTTCCACGAAATTTTTTGTAAGTTAATTTTAACCCAGACCTGTTTATTGATTTCTAGAGGAAACTTATCAGCTGTAAGACAAATGGCGTTAAAAGTTTCCTCCTTTATAACTGCCTTCTTATTTTTTAAAAGTTTATACATTTTTTGATTAATAATGTTGTGTGTGGAACCGGAATCAATAAGGGCATTAACTACATCGTTTTTGATTTTTATTGTTAAGGCTTTCAAAGTATATTTACTGTTTAACTTTTGTTCCCCTATCTTTAAATGTTTATTTACATTATGTTTACAAATACGTACCATATGATTATGCTGTCCGTATTTGTATTCATTCAGTTTTTTGGAACATGGTTATTTCCTTTTTGTAACCAAAGTTTACAATTCCTTTTAATGTGACCTAATTTATTACAATAAAAACACTTCAATGTTGTAGCTGCTGTTTGTGATCTGATGTTATTGACTGCTGTACCTTTTAATGTGTTTTGTTTACCTTGAATAGGTACTGTGTTATTTATTGTATTTAGGACACTTGTATTATTTGTTTGTGATAAACCAATATCATTAAGAGTTCTGGCATAAACTCTTTCATACACATAAGTATCTAACTTATTAAAATCTTGTAAATTATTGGGTTTACCAATTATACCTATGTGTGTGGCATATATTTCATTTAAACCCGTTAAAATTATATTAATTAACTCACCTTCTGTTAAATCAAGTCTCAATACATCATGATTCTCTAAAATTTCCTTCATGTATTCTGTTAGTTTCCGATTGTGACTGATTTCGATATAACAATTTTAATTTTAATATTTCTTTCATCTTTGGTGTAATTAGTTTATTTACTAAATTTTGATGAAACTGATCAAAATTATGATTATTTCTAATGGAGTTTTCGAAAATTTGTTCCGTAAAACCAGTCATAAATGGAGTTAACAAAACCAGAGGTAAATTAACTGCATAACGTTTCTGTATTTGTTTGATAATTTTAATATTTCTTACTAATGTATCAATGTCGCGACCATCAGTAATAGTTAATTGTTTTAACTCCTGTTCAATTGGATTTGCAATTTTTGTCCAATTGAAATTTAATTCACGTTGGAAACATAATGGATTGTTATTACCTGCTGCATCCAGTATGCCAATGTCAAGGACTTCATTTCGAAGAACGGGGTTTAATATCTCTGGATAAGGTGCAAGGTTAATTTGATCACCATTTGGAATTTCTTCCCTTCGATCAGGCAAGAAATTATTCTGCACCCGTGCCCTTTCACAATTTAGATTTTGTTCACAATTAGGTCTAACTTCAAAATTATGACATTCATTTGCTTTCCAAACATCAAACCTTTCCTTTAAATTCTGAAAACCGACTACTTTATCCGGTTTGTTTGGCAATATAAATGTCAATATTTTGTTAAGCCTATCATCAAAAATTTTTGTATTACATGTTTCTAATTCAGTTAAGTTTTCAATGTTTCTTAACCGTGCAAAATAATTTTGACAGTCCGTCAGTTGTTTTTCAAAATCAAATCTATGTAATGTGTTTAAGTCAATTTGCCGTCCGTTCTCTAAGAGTTTTTGTAGTCTTTGTCGTTTTTGTCTTATGTTTCCCGTTGTCGTGCTTCTCCGTATCCTAAGTTGGAAGTTAATGTTCGTTTCGTCTAATTTATGAGTTTCAAGGATCGGTCCGTCCATATCTATTTTGTTTCGTTTGTTTATTGTTATATTTATATACGTGAAACAGATGACTTACCAGTCAGAGTCTGTATACCTGATCAGATGTGAATATTTTCTTTTTTATAATTTAACTTTTTGTAAATTTTAGAAAAATGGTTGTATTATTTTTAACTTTTCTTCTTTTTGGCCTTCGATTCCTCTTGTCCAATTATTTTTGTTTGATTAAATTTTTCCGCTATCTTGTCCTTTTATTTGTTATTTAAATTTCCTTCCCAAAGTATTGTATTGTTAAATTTATTTCTTGAAATCTCTTATGTCGAATCCTGAATTTCATATCCTGGTCACGGCACCATTTTTTGTCCCAGAAGTTCGCAAAATAATAAAAATATTTTAAATTCGACAACTCAAGGATCTTTATTAAAACTTTTGTTTGTAAATATCTTAAAATTCTTAAAAATTATTAAAATTATTAAAATGTTTTTAAAATCTTTAAAATATTTTTAAAAATCCTTGAAGCACTTATTTGAACCAATTTTCTAAAATAAGGTTCCTTTTATTTTTTCCAGATAATATTGTGTCCAAATTATTAAAAGTTTTTCTTGTTTTAAAAGATGTAAATTCACGTCTCTCTCGTTAAAAGATTTAAAACGGAATGAATCAACAATCCTTTCTTTTTTTTTTTTTTAATAAAAAAAAAGGAATGTTCTTTTTATTTCCTTTGAAATATTTTATGTTATTATTCTTTTTATCTTTCACACCTGAAGGTAGGAAATCATCTGTTATATGTTTATGTTATGTTATGTTTATGTTATGCGTGAATGTATTTAGTTTGTCGTGTGAATGTACGTATGTATAGATGTGTGTGTGCGTATAAGTGTCTTCTTATATTACACTACGGGCTAGGTGCTTAAAGGTGGTTGATATTCTGCGTGTTCTTACAGGTACAGGTTGGGGTGCTGATAGATCATGTATGATAAGGTTCTACAAGGCTCTAGTGCGATCACGTATAGATTATGGCGCTGTAGCCTACTCATCTGCTACTTCCACTTCTCTGAGAATGCTTGACACAGTCCACAATTCATGCTTACGATTATCTACAGGTGCTTTCCGTTCTAGCCCTGTTGTCAGCATCTTAGTTGAAAGTGGAGAAATGTCGTTATTCAGACGTCGCCAGCAGCTTCTATTGACGTACTTTGCCAAGTTGAAAGCTAGACCTTACCATTTCTTGCATGACATCATTCTCAACAACCCGTGTCATGATTTGCATCTGATGAACGCCCGACAACCTTCACCATTCGGTGTACGAGCGTTGGAGATATGCAACAACCTTGATATTGCGATTCCTCGTGTCTACCCATGTAATTCTTGTCTATTTCCACCCTGGACCATCGCTCAGTTACACTTTAACTTTGAGATGAGTAAATACTCAAAGGCAGGCACAAGCTCTGTGGTGTTTAATAGCATTTTCAGTGAGTTAGTTGAAGCTATTAAACCATCTACGGTTGTATACACTGATGGATCAAAGTCGGATGTTGGAGTTGGTTGCTCGTTTGTTGCTAATGGGGAACCTATTTGTTTGGATTACCTGCGGGAACCAGTATTTACACGGCTGAACTTTATGCTATCAGCAAAGCTCTTTCTGTAGTCTGTGTGCGTGGGCGTCGGGTGTTGGTGTGCACTGATTCGCTCAGTGCTCTCCAGTCGATTAGTGATGTGTATTCACGCCACCCGCTAGTTGCAGATGTCCACGGCACCGTGAAGCAGCTTAACGATAGAGGAGTAAGTGTTGTTTTCTGCTGGGTTCCGGGTCATGCTGGAATCCCGGGAAATGAGGCTGCTGATTTGGCCGCTAAGGAGGCGGCTCGTCAACCGGCTTTCACGCAATATCTGACTATGTCTGATTTTGTGAGTCTGGTGAAGCGGGTCATCACGGATTCCTGGCAGGTAGAATGGACTGGCTCTCATGGCAACAAACTACGAGAAATAAAACCTATTGTTAAGCCTTGGCCTACGTCACTGAGGAAGAACAGAAGAGAAGAGGTTGTCATCGCGCGACTTAGAATTGGGCACACCAGATTAACCCATGGGTATCTCATGACGTCTGGTGATGCTCCAGTTTGTGGCAGGTGCGATTGTCCTTTGACAGTCAAACATGTATTGGTTGATTGCGTCTGCTACGCAGCTCTGCGTCGGCGATTCAAGATTCCCTCTGAATTAAGGAATATACTCGGTGACGAAAGCCCTATTTTGGACGCGACTTTGAAATTTTTACGATCGATCAGTGTATACAACAGTGTCTAATATATTATGTTCTATTACTCTTAGTTACCATATTGTATGTGTTTTATATTAGTTATAAGTTTATATTCATATGTGTTCATGTTAAGTGGCCTCTTTACAGCCCTTTGTGATCTTTTATGTCTGTAATTTTTTTGTTTTTTAATTTTTTTTTTTTTTTTTGAATGAAATTTTTAATTTTTGGGTTGTGATACTAGTTTTAAGGTTTTAATTTCATAAGTATTAATGTGATTTCTGTGTTTTTCTTTCTAACTGTGATATTAAGTTTAACTTTGTGTTTATGTTTTGTGTGATTTTAGAGTATTATAGCTTGTGATGTCTGTGATATTAGCTTATAAGATTTTATTTATTATGTATCAGGCGATGATAACCTTTCAAAGGTTTTTCGCCTAAAAAAAATAAAAAAAAAAAAAGTCACATTTCACACAAGTATCTGTTCTGGGAGCATGAAATGAAAGTTTGGCAAAGTTATTTTTAAACACCAAGTAATAAAACCGGTAAGTTATTAGGGACTCTGGATGCTTCGTCTTGAAAGCCCTATACAACTTATTAATATTTAAGTCCGA
Organism: Catonia carolina; assembly: GCA_035578175.1. Lineage (NCBI taxonomy): Eukaryota > Metazoa > Arthropoda > Insecta > Hemiptera > Achilidae > Catonia > Catonia carolina. The sequence goes on along the minus strand of JAQMRL010000001.1, from coordinate 121,587,512 downwards.
TGACAAGTACTCTTTGTCTGTCTTACTACGACCATAATGGCTTACTTCTTTGGGAATAGAGTTTATGTGATCACATACATTCTGCTTATCAATTTCACTAAACTTCCTATGCTTCAATTTGTTTCCCCTCTTTTCAATGTACATAGGATTTCCTGTCTGTTTCAAGGCAACAAGCCCTTGAACCCGTTTCACTGACAAATCAAAAATTTCTCGAAATGTATTTTTACATACTTGTACTAATTCCCCTTCACCATTAGGAACAGTGTAAATTGCAGTAGCTTGACGCCTACTTTGAGCTGGATCGTTATAACTGCCATGCCTACGTCTAGCAACGGGTTTAACATTTATTAGACTTAAGAGATAGTTTTGTTGTTTTGTATGGTCTACTTCGTACAATTCTTTAAATAGCAATATGTTTTGATTGTAAATAAGAGATTTACATTTATATTTACATTTACAGGATGCAGTCTCATTTGGTGGTTTTTTTTCAGGCACGTGTACATTACTATTGTTTAGATACGGCTTACCAGAATTCCTTCGGATCTTCTTTTGTTCCGATAACCTTCCTTCACCTTTCTTGCGTCGTTTACGCACAACTTCGTGTTCCATAGTTGTTAAATGACACTAAAATTATTATTTGGTCGTGAATGAAAGAAACAAAAACACAATATAACCTTAAACTGACGGCGAACGGCACAGAGTACAATAACAGAACAGTAGCCTACAGCTACTACACCCGGGCTATGCTTCTTCCACTTTCCCCTCTTTTTTTTAACTATGCTTAAAAAAATATAATTTTAGTAACTAAAATATGTTTTTTCTAAATATAATGTTGTAAAAAACTAAATGATTATTATTCTACTAATTTTATTATTATTACTACAATGATTTTATAAATGATTTTTTCATTTTTGGCACTTACATCCTTTTTTACTTCAAGTCTTCAATTATTTACGATCATTAGAACTATAAAATAAAACTTGGCTCTTAGATCTTTTTATACGTTAAAGGCAATAGCACATACATCGTGTTTTCGGTCATAACATTTTTTTTTTCATTTTTGGCACTTACATCCTTTTTTACTTCAAGTCTTCAATTATTTGCTAATTTAAAGGTTAAATGATTATTATTCTACTAATTTTATTATTATAACTACAGTCATAGGTTTTGCAAACAATATCTCCTTGAAATAAACCTTAATTAGATTATTATATGTTTTTGAATAAACATATGATCATAGGTTTTGCAAACAATATCTCCTTGAAATAAACCTTAATTAGATTATTATATGTTTTTGAATAAACATATGATCATGTGACTACGCGTGGACTTACATCCTGTTATACGTTGGTGAGCATGGCACTTACAAACAACGCCATCTAATAACGATCATTAGAACTATAAAATAAAACTTGGCTCTTAGATCTTTTTATACGTTAAAGGCAATAGCACACACATCGTGTTTTCGGTCATAACATTTTTTTTTCATTTTTGGCACTTACATCCTTTTTTACTTCAAGTCTTCAATTATTTGCTAATTTAAAGGTTAAAATAATTATTTATAATAAAAAAATAATAATTTTGAGCCTTCCGTGTTCGAAATATGGAGTGAGTACATTTGGAATCATTGGGACATTTTTATGAACTTACCTTGACACGAGGAAAAATTAGAATGACTCCAAATGTAATCATTGGGATATTACCACCCATCTGTTGTCACTGAGATTACTGATATTTCAGTAATAAAAAGAATACAAAATCATTTTATAATAAAATTATTATATAAAACAAAATGATTTTAACTATGCTTAAAACAATATAATTTTAGTAACTAAAATATGTTTTTTCTAAATATAATGTTGTAAAAAACTAAATGATTATTATTCTACTAATTTTATTATTATTACTACAGTCATAGGTTTTGCAAACAATATCTCCTTGAAATAAACCTTAACTATAAAATCAAAATAACACTAAAACTTACAATTATTCATTATTACAGTCATTGTTTCTTTACACAATATCTTCTTGAAATAAACACTAAACTATAAAATCAAAATTAACAGAAAAACTTATAATTATTTATTATTACAATCATTGTATCTTTACACAATATTTTCTTGAAATAAACACTAAACTATGAATTAGAAACTAGCAACACAACGTTAAATTTATTTATTATGAAATGATTTGAAACAGTTTTTGGTGTTGTTAAAACAGGGGCTAACTTTGCACTTTTCACACTGAACTCTGGAGTAACTCTGAATGCATTATTTGCATCGAGATTTGTTGCTTACATGCAGTGGCCAATGGCACAGATTATCATATCTTACATCATCAACTGGGCGTGGAGTTGTTGGTTTTTTAGGACGGTGTTCTGCTTGGTCACTACTAGGGCGACCCGTCTTTCTGTTCTTCATGACATTAGCTTGCGTCAATGCTGAAGCCAAATTGCATCTAAATTTGAGCAGTGAAATGTGGTTATCTTTTCGTAACATGCAATGCCTACGATAGAGTACCCTGGCATTGACGCATGCCATATCAAAAAAATAAAAAGTAATGCGCAAGTAAAAACGCCTTCCTCTTATATCTGTCCTATATAACATTATCTGCATTCCATGTAGATCTATTCCACCCATATGATGATTATTATACTCTTTTATCATAGCAGGGCGGGGTACATTTACTTTTTGTTTCAGACCAACTGACCACCTTTTGACATTTTCCAGAGGCTCCTCACTTTTATACGATGACATGATATGGACAGTTTTATTGTCATACCATTTCACAATAATTGTGAAATAATATGACAATAAATAGTAAAGTTGACGTGAGACACAATATAATAATTATTATTATATTGTGTTTCACGTCAACTTAAATATCAAATGTACCTCTGCATGTTCTTTCAGTACCTTATCATCTACTAGCTTGCAGCCTCTAAGTCTGTCACGTCGTACAGTACCTACCATGTAAAAACCCTCACGTTTTAATTTTATTGCCAAATCATATGAGGTAAGCGAATTGTCACAAAAAATTTTGTAATTAAAATTTTTAGGAAGATGTTGGCAAAGTCTTACAACAATATCTCCACTTATTCCTAATTCACTCTTTTCAGTTGTCGTATCCTTACCAGTATAAACCTCAAAATCATATATAAATCCACTATGTAGCATAGCAGTCTATGTACATAATGTCGTAGATCGATGGTCGATGCGAACGAACAAAATAATGAAGCTATTTAAATAACTATTAAAAAATATTCAATATTAAATAACAAGAACGTCAAACATTAAAACAATAAATAATCAAAATTTAATTAAATAATTCAAGAGTGAGCAGATAAAAAACAAATGAATAATGTTCAGTGATTGGAAGAGCCAACAGCCAGGAGTATGTTACAAATTATAAATTGAAATAACAAATTATTTATCAATTAACTAGAAGAAATAAATATATCAACAGTATTAAAATAATTTATTGTATAACATATCAGAAATTCATATTTTCAAGTTACGGATTAAGAAGATTTAAAAATTATATCAGAACTATAAAAGCGATTGCAACAATGCATCGTTGCCCCATTTGTATTTGGACAGCCAGCAGATCGGGAGTCACGCGCAGAGCAAGAAGCAACAGTTGAATCTACAATACGTAAATATTTAAAATAATTATTAATTTGAGCTCAGAGTAGGAGAATATATTTTTTAATAATTTATTAATTGAATATAAAGGTGTAATAGGCCTATATTAGTAGTAATTTCTTTAGTTTTATATCAAAAGTGTCATTAAAAGTTTTAGTTATTCTAACAGAAGTTTAGAATCCGTTTTGTAATTAATTAAAAATGTATGTAACAGTTTAATCACGCCCTAGAGTAAGAGTTCTCAGAAATTTTTCAATAAATAACCTTATACAGCATAAACTTTTGTGTTTTAAAGACTTTTCATTTAAATACATTTCATTGAATAATTAATTAAATTCCGTGAGTTTTCAATTTTTTTACAACTACTACCAGCTCTTGCAAAAACTTTTACACCCCATTTATGCGGCTTACTTTTATTATACTGGCGCAGCACTGTACGTAACTTCAGAGGTATCGTGAGCTCATCTATTGCATTGCATTCCTCCGCTTTAACTTTTAAAATTTTTTTTGCGTAAACTATCCAGTAGTGGCCTTACTTTAAATAATCTATCTGCAGGTACATTCTGTTGCAACAAACTATTGTCATTTACATGGATATAATTACGCAATTTTGGAAATCTATTACGGCTCATGGTATCCGCTATAGGAGGATATCTAGTCGCTTCTGCCCAGTACATATCATAACTTGGCATTGTAACTATGCGTGCAAAGAAATGTATACCAATAAACTGAAGCATTTCGGTTTCATTGGTGTTGATTGACGATGCAGTTTCTTATGTTGAGTACAAGTTTGTTTGATGAACTACATTTTTTATAATTTCATTATCCACGAACATTTTGAAATAATTTAGTGGTGGAAGATATTCATGAGGGGTTCTGAAAACTTAGTAATACACTCGGTTTCAATAGGTTCCATTGGTTCCCTGACCCATTTGCCTTTGTTTTTTATTTTTCGTTTAGGTACATTTAATAAATGTTTGTACCTAATAGGCCTACTCAAAGGTACCTCATCAAAATCAACACCTGCATTACTATCAATACCTCCGTTACATGACTGATTTTCTTCCTGATTATTGTGTGTAATAATAACAGAATCCGTTGTACTTACTTCTCATTATTCTCATTATTTACCTGGCTGTACTGCTTCATCATCTCGTTCTTCCAGTCCTTCAAACTAGCCTCTATCAAATCTTCATCATGAGCATGCCGGATATTACTGATTGCATTGTCTTCATTGTCTGATTCGATATCTGACAGATCAAGATCAGACAGTTTACCATCCAACAAAAAAGGAATCGCATCATCATTCAGGATTTCTCTTAAATGAGCCATACTGAAACAAAAAAGAGCATGCTGAAAAAAGTGTACAATGGTTCATTTTATTTTATTATTACTGGCAACGACGTTTAGTAAACTGTGGCTAATCATTAGCCCTAATATGTTATGAAAGCTAATTATAAATATAATGAAAATAGTTACTTACTTCATAATAAAAGATTTTTCTGTTCTATTAGTAAATACTATACAATATTATTAGGCTGAAGTCTATATTGATTTTGTAACATTCTACATTAAGCAGTAACTTATAACAGCCTGAACTTTCAAGTTGTACTAATATAGGCTATAGAGTATATAATAATGGTAAATCTTTGTACCTAATACTCAAAGGTACCATTGAAATCAACAACTGCATAATTTTTGCTTCTTCATGAAAAACTAAAAAAATTAATTTTTTACGATTATGTCCTGTCGCCGACCGGGGCCGACGACGACACGTGGCATAACCTTATTTGTGAATTTGGTGGCCCTGAAAAGGGCCGTTTGATTGGTTGGGGGTCCTGAAAAGGACCGTTGTGGTTAGTAGTTTGGTGGCCCTGAAAAGGGCCGGGTGTGCTATGTGGTTGGCCCTGAAAAGGGCCGTTGAAGGTGGGCGGACGCGGCGAGCTGGCATGAGCAGTGCGGTTTCCGAAGGGTGACGGCTCGGCTACTGGGTTCAAGCCTAGCCTTCCCTCAGCGCCAGTTGAGTCCCCACTACAGCGTGACAGTGGTGGCCTTCAGAGCCCCGCAGTGTCGGGCCGGCCGAGGCGGTTCCCTCCGGGCCTGCGCTAACCTCCGTCTTCACCGTGGTGTCAGCCGGCACGCACGGGCTTCCATCGGCTGACCGGTGCGGGAATGTGGCGTCCGCCACCGGTAGCGTCATGCAGGGATGGCTTCGGCTGGGCTGTTCATCTTCTTCTTGTTAGTTGTTCTCCGCTTGGAAGCTGGCTTGAGAATGAATCTCTCGAGTTCGAGTTCATTAAGAGTGAGCTTACGCTCAGGACGACGACGTCGTAGCTGGGCTACCTTGTCGTTCGGGGAATAGGATGAAGGAACTTTATTGATTATTTTTTCTTTCTTAAACGATGACAGAGGAATATTTAAGGAAAGATTGACTCGAACACGAAAAGGAAGAGAACATGTGAGCGGGAAGGAATGCTTTTCTAGCCAGGAGATTTATTTGGATTTGCGGGAAAGAATAATGTTTGAAGGGAACTTATATATTTGTTAAATTAATCGGGATAGTGAGTTTTAGGAAGAATTGTATGAAGGCGGGATTGGAGAGTTGAATTTTTATAAGTAAAAAGGTTTTATTTATTTAAAAGTTTTTTTTTCAGTAGGAACATTTAGTTATAGGGCCGGGAATTTTAAAAGATACGGGAATTTTACTGGCAGTCGTGGAATGGCTGTTTGATCTTAATCTGTGGCGGGCGAATTGTGTCGTAGATTTCTCTGACAGCTGGCTGTACAGAGCGTTGACCGGCGGCGTGGAGGACTCTGGAAGTTCGCTGAATGAACTTCTCTAGGCTGGGGGTTTGGAGGTATTGGCGGATAGATTTGTTGTTTATGGTATAGTGGAGTTTGGCGATTTGTCGGAGGATTCGATTATGAAGGGAAGAAAGATTTCGTTTGCTGGTGGGGGCCAGGACGGACCACCAAACTGGTGCCCCGTAGACGAGGAAGGATCTGATTATAGCCGTGTAAATTAGGACTTTTAGTGGGATTTTGAGTTATGGGGAGCGAAGAAGAGGGGTAAGTTTGTAGAGTAAGACTCTGCCTTTTGTGATTCTTTCCCTGACGTGATGACTGAAGGTGAGACGCCTGTCGAACGTGATGCCAAGATACTTCACCTTAGAAGCCCACGGTAGGTCGTGGCCTTCAATCCTAATCGGACGTGGTTCTTTGATGTGTTTTGAAAAGTTTATGGCCGTGCATTTCTTAGGATTCAGCGTCATCTTCCAATCTTGGCACCAGGCTGACGTCCTGTCCAGTTGGTCTTGAAGTTTGTGCACGTTGAAGTGGATGTTGGGATTGGAGCGCATATACATCGTGTCATCAGCGTACATGCTCTGGAAGATGGAAGGGATGAGTGGGATGTCATTGGCGTAGAGGAGGTACAGGCGAGGGGTGATGACTGACCCTTGGGGAACGCCTGCTTGGATGGGGCGGATTGTGGAGGTGACGTTGTTGAAGGCGGGGTGCGTGGTGGCCATGAAGAATTGGTGACCGGTCAGGTAGGAATGAAGAAGTCGGATGTCGGGAGCGGGTAAGGTTTTTGTAGCTTTAAATAGCAATCCGAATAGCCACACCCGGTCGAAGGCCGCCTGGAAGCCCAGGAGGACTGCGGTGGTGTGCTGGTTGGAGTTTTGGGCGTCGATAAGGTTGGAGGTCACTCTTAGGAGTTGGTGGGTGGTAGAGTGACCTTTGCGGAACCCGAATTGCTCGGGGCGCACGACAGTTCCGATGTGTTGATTGATGTGTGGAAGGATTAGTTTTTCGAACAATTTAGATTGGATCTTTTTTTTTGTTTTGTTTAACGTCCGACTGTTCTGCAATTACTGCTAATGCAGACGGTGAATGATGAAATGATATTTTGTAACGTATGAAAAAATGCCGTGCCTGAATGGGATTCGAACCCAAGACCACATGCTGAGAGGCGAGCACGTTACCAACTTCGCCAATGCGGGCGACATAGATAGGATCGGGAGCAGAGATATAGGTCTGTAGCTGGCAGGATCAGTTGGTGGTTTTCCGGGTTTGGGAATCAAGACAACTTTGGAAGTTTTTCATTGGGCGTGGAAATATTGGAGAGGGATGTCTGTATTGAATATCGCGAGGAGGTGGGATTTTAATTTAGGAGGGGAGTTTAGGATGGCCATGCCGGTGATTCCGTCATGGCCGGGGGCCTTTTTGTGGATCGAAGGACGTTCTGGAGATCGACTTCAGTGAAGGTCGCATTGGCGCAGTTGGTAACGTGCTCGCCTCTCATCATGCGGTCTTGGGTTCGAATCCCATTCAGGCATGGCATTTTTTCATACGTTACAAAATATCGTTTCATCCTTCACCGTCTGCATTAGCAGTAATTGCAGAACAGTCGGACGTTAAACAAAAAAAAAAAAAAAAAAAAAAAAAAAGGTAGGAATAGCGGACGGGGTGGGGTCTTGCATACGACGGAGGACGGTGGAGATGACTTTAGCCTCTTGCCGTGGTTTAGGGTGTGAGGTTGGTGTGGTGAAGTGGGATTGGAGGTGGTCTGCGAAGGTGTTTGCTACCTGTTGAGCCGAGTACACCAGACCATTTGATGTCTGCAACGGGCTGGGGTGGCGCTGCTGTCCTAGGAGTATCCTGGTGGCTTTCCAGGGTTGGCCTTTCTCATCCAAGGTGCCAAGGTATTCCTCCCATTTCTCTTGACGATCTTCCTTGAAGAGGCGGGTGCAGACAGCTGCTGCCCTGTTGAAGGCCACCTTGTGCTGTGGCGTCCGGGCAGTCATCCACAGGCGGCGGCATCGGCGGCGGTTCTGGATGGCCTGTTGTACTCGGGGAGGTAGCTTGGAGCGGTGAGGAGGAGGAGGGGGACGAGAGCTACGTTTTAGGGCGGACTGAAGACAGTGGGTGACGAAAACGACATAGTTGTCTAGTTCGGAAGGGGTACTGATGGTTGTGGGGATGTCATCTGGGAGGGTGGCATTTACCAAGGAGTGGTATGTAGGCCAGGAAGTTGTGGGTCGTCTGGGAGGGTGTTTGTTGACTACGTCCGGGGGACGGAAGGAGAAACGAACTGGTAGGTGGTCGGAGGAAAGGTCGTTTATGACTGTGGTTGTTGGCGAAAGCGGGAGGGATATTCCTATACCGAAGTCTAGGATATCCGAGAGGTAGGTGGGGTTGTTTGATACGTGGGTGGGTGAGTCCGCGATATGGAGTGAAGTAGTGAGCGGGACGTGGCGGAGGAAACGCACCAGGGCGATGCCGGAGCATCCGAAGACGGTGTGCTTGCTGTTCCAGTCTCCGGCGATGAAGGCTGGCTGTTGGAAGTCGAAGAGTTGTTTTAAGGCAAAGTCGTGGTAGGGGGTGTTCGGGGAATTATATATGGAACGAAGGTTATAGGGATGGAATTGAGTGGCACAGTGACGGCTATGTGCTCTAGGGACGGAATGGGAGTGTAAGGGAGGACGTTGTGCGAGAGACGTTTATGTACCAAAATGGCGACGCCTCCCGCGGCATTGCCGTCAGTCGGCCGGTCTGCACGGTATATAACGTACGGGGAGAAACGGACGGTGTGTTGTGGTTGGAGGTGGGTTTCCTGGAGGAGGGCGACGTGTATATTGTGCTCCTGCAGGAATCGACGGAGGTCATTCAGTTGACGACGGATCCCATTGCCATTCCACGTTAAAATGGAAAGGGCCATTTATGCGAGGAGGGTGGGCAGGGACGTGATGATAATAGAAATAATTTCTGAGGAGTTAGTTGCAGCGGATAATTTGGGTAGTGTGGTATAGACCCAAGAGACGAACTTTTGGGACGTGAGGAAGGCTAAAAGGGGGCCCAGCGGGTTGGATGCTGGGGCCGAACTTTGCTGTGGTGGGGGATTGTTAGATTTGGGGAGCGAGGGAAATTCGGCCGGCTTAAAAAGGTAGATCGGCGTGGCGGGAACGGGCGTAGGGCGGGGTTTTTGTGGTGGTTTTGGTTGGGGTTTAGGAGGTGCGGGTGGATTATGTTTTGGCTGTTTGAAAATTGTTTTTTTGTAGGAAGTTTGCTGGGGCGGGAGGGTCTGGGACGGGGTTTGACTCGAACCCGATGGCGTTTCTAGAGGCGGCGTTCTGGAAGTGGTGGTGGGCGCGGCGGGCTTCTTCTGCTGTACGAGGCAGGTATGGTGCGGGCACCCTCTATAATTTGCCGTGTGCTCCCCCTCGCAATTACAGCATGTAATCTGCTCAGGTTCGCACACTTTCGCATCATGTTCGCCCCTGCATTTGACGCAGCGCGGGGGGTGATGACAATTTAACGAGGAATGCCCGTAACGTTGATAGCGGAAGCATTGAGGTAGGCCAGGTCTGGTCTTAAATGCCTCTACTGTCACCTCGACGTGAAATAAATGCGATAAGTTGTACATTTTTTCATAACCGAGATTTTTAGTGATTTTTACCAGGTGCACATTTATCGGCTTGCCGCCCTTGCCCTTGAGTGGTTGGCAATGAGTGACGGCGAAGCCGAGGTCTGTAAGAATTTGTTTGAGTTCCGACGGAGCTATGCTATGATGACGGCCTTTAATAGCGACCTTCAGCTCCGTCGGTTCGTCGACATGGTAGCTGTGAAAGGCGATACCTTGTGACATAAATATTCCCTTTACTGTGTGATAATCCAGGATATCCTGGGAGTAATAATAATAATAATAGTTAATTTTATTATACTGTAAATATTACATAGTTACATTTACTTTACAAAATACACTTAATACTATACATTAACTGAGGCGGGTCATAGCAAAACTTGCCTTCTCCATTTTACAAAATTTGTTAGTAGAGGTAAAAATGTATTTCTGTTTTTAGATTGATAATTTTCACTCTCAAAAGTGATTTTCAGAAGCTTAGTAGTGTAAAAATACAAATAATTTACCTTAAGCACCATGTAAGAAAATCTGAAGAAAAATATAGCTAATTTAAAAATGTTCAGTACTGGATATGACGAGTTTTGCTACACCCAGATGGATAAGACCAGTTTTGGTATATCACTATCTGGATTAGACAAGTTTTGCTAAGGCAAAAAAACTTACAATATTCTGTTATTTAAACTTAATTTTTTTTGATTGCATGTTATTAGGTTACATCATTAGAATAATAATTAAAAAACAAGACAAATTAAACAAATGCAAAATATTAAAAATAATTAAAAAGTTATGATTGCACAAAAATATATTAATGTCTGTCTTATCACTTTAAATAATTAAATCCACCTCTTCTGCTCTACCATCTAGTTCACAATATTGTTCATCTTTTGTTAATAATTGAAGAGCAAGATTTTGAAACAATAAAACTTCTTGCTCTTTAAAAAGTGTTTTAAAAAATTTAGTTCACTAACACTATCCCAATTTTATCTCCATAGTGTTTTACCAACAATTTTCTTATGTCTGTCAGTTTAGCAGGTTTAATTGTAATCTGAGACGATGTAATAATTTTAGGTATCATATTGTACAGCTTGGCTCCTTTTTTTAAAATACTTTTGGGTTCACCTAATTCTAGTCTGAACGAGACTTCTCCTCTAACTAACTGTTTCGAGCTCATTTTTCTGGATTTCCAACTCGTTTCTCCCTTTACCCGGGTCAGCAAGAGTAACTTTTTCACTCATATCAAATTATGAAAAATATATTTTGCGTAAATTAAAACAACTTGGCCACTATTTTAATTAACTTTGCTTCAAATGAAAATCATACAACTTCTACTGAAACACACTCAATCGCTCTATAACGCACAGTCAGCTGATTACGCGGTTCGTCAACCGGCCGGTCACTAGTTTGAAACCCAATAATCCTATTGGTTGTTTGGAAAAGGCCAGTTTTGCACTGCCAGCTTGAAGGATAAGACGAGTTTTGCTATAACCCTCTTATTTCTTCTTTAATTTTTAATAAGAATTGGCGAGTTATGTTACGATGTTTTTGTGTTAACAGATAGAACTTTTTCTAGGCTTTACAATGCTACAAATATCTCATTTCTGAAAAAAATGGAGAAGGCAAGTTTTGCTATGACCCGCCTCAACTACAAAGAAAAAATAAAAGAAATAAAATAATATAATAAAATAAAATAAATCAATTTACTACTGTAAAAGAAAAAAAGAAGAAAACACTCATTCACTCAAAAGGCATGACCTGAGGTCGTCTGCCAGGTTGGCAAAAAGGAAAAACAAAAAAATCTTATGAAATTATAATTTCTAAACTAAAAATTGAACTCCTCAACCCAAGCTTTTCTATATTTCAAGGCGTTTCTTACATAGTTTACTAAAATAAACCAGTTTTTTCCATTTAAATAGGTTACTACTTCCTCTTCCCGTAGACTTGATTTATTAAACCAAGAGGCTCTAAACGCACTTAAAATTGGGGAGCGTCCCAAAAAATGGAAGATGTCCTCTGTCTCCCGCAGGTTACACAAGGAACATAATCTTCTATCCTCCTCCCGGAGGAGGATAGTGTATATAACGATGTCTAATGGGGAAATGTTAATGTTGTTTTTATTTTATATGTGTATTTGTGTATGTTGTTTTATATTTTCGTGGCCCCTTTACAGCCTTTTGTTTATGTTTTAGGTCTGTGATATTAATGTAAATTATGTTTGCTGTGATACTAGTTTTTTAAGATTTTTATTTGATAGGTTATAAATATTGTATATACCAACTGTGATAATAGATTTTAAGTTTGGGTTTGTTTATGTATCATACAACTTATTTGTAAATTTTTAATATAAATGTTCTTTTGTGTAAATTTTATTTATTAAATATATTTATTTTTTTTTTCTGTGATATGTTTAGTTTAAGAGTTTGATTTAAGAAAAGTACGTTCTACACTCGGGCCCTTTACACCCGTGTGTAGAGGAACGGGCGATGATAACCGTCTGGTTTTTCGCCCATAAAAAAAAAAAAAAAAAAAAAAAAAAAAATCCTCCCGGAGCGAACTATTGTTTAGGCCTAACAAGCCAGTTCTACACCTGAATAAATGCACTGATAAACCAACTATCTTGTGCATCCGATATATACGTGTTTTCCCCCAGATTCCAGTCTAGTTTGCCGTAATTAGCTCGTCTCGCCCTTTCTATCCATTTCCCTTTAGATAGCTCTCTCATCGTAATGCAAATGTGTTCCAGTTGCATTGGCCAGCTTCCTATATCAAGCACACTCTCCTGAAGAGTACAATTACACTCTCGTGCAATAGCCAACCAAGCCTTAAACCACCCCACCTTTTGCCCCACGACAATTTTGGCCAATTTATTTGGAAGCCTGCTCTCCGGCATCTTACCGAGCACTTTAAGAATATACTTGAAATGGAGACGCAACACGTATTGCCTCATAAGGTCAACCCCAGTTTCCAAGTAGATAGCGTAGTTGGGTTTATGATTAGGAAGACCAAATATTTTCTTTATCACAAGGCGCTGGAATTTCTTAAGATCTTCCACTCCAAAATAACCCCATACTTGAGCGCCATAAGTCACCAACGCCCGGCTGACTGAATTGAACACCTCCCACCTAGCCGATAGAGGTATATCAACCTTTTTATAAAAGTTACTCCAAACATTATGAATTGAAAATTTGGCAGTTGTAATTCGAACCCGAAAATGGGGCTCAAAAGAACACAAGGGGGAAGTATTATTCCCAAATACTTATATCTATTTACTATTTCTACATTGCTTCCATAAAAATTCCAGCGCTCACACTGGCCTAATTTACCCCCTCTTCTAAATATCATAATTTTTGACTTATCTAGATTGACTATAAGGTTCCATTTGTAATATTATATATATTAATTATTAATTATCTTCATAGTTCATTTGTACTGTATTTTATTAATTATTACTCGTTCAAATTACGCACTATAAAACACTTTCTATATATTCTATTATTATAATCATTCATCTATGTATTCTCTTTATATATATATATTGGGTGTTCCAAACCACCCGTACCACCTTGGCATATCGTAGAGTGCTTGCGAAATCAAAAAAGGAAAAAATACGTGTCGAATATTTTTCAAGCCTCTACTTTATGACACCAAAAATGACTCCCTACCCCCCCGCCTTTTTGGTGAGGGGGGAGGTAACTTTGAAATTTTGAATGGAAACCCCTATTTTTCGTTGCAGATTCGGAATCTGCGTAAAAAATTAAGAAACTTTTATCTCAAACATTTTTTTAAATTCGCCGTAGATGGCGCTGCAATCAACGATATAATGTTTTTTATTGCAAATAACACGAAATAATAATTAGGACAATAATAATAACAATTATAATAATAATAATAATAATAATAATAATAATAATAATAATAATAATAATAACAATAATAATAACAATAATAATGATTTATTAATTTCACTTTTGTACAAATTAAATAAACAAATAAAATGATAGTAAGAAAATAAAGTTTTGTACACATTATTATGAAACGATTATTCATAAATGTTGAATCAGTAAAATATGATAACTTTAAATAAATCTCAAAATAAAAATTGATTCAAAATCTAAGCAAAAAAGAAAACTAAATAAAAATTAAAAAAAAAAATCAGTCTTAGTTCATCGGAGATGCTCCACATAGGCACCGTTCTGTTGTACGCACGCTGCAGCTCTGTTGACGAGCGAATCCACTGCCCTTCGAATTTCCGCAGCGTCCAGCGATGCAATCGCATCTCTAATTCTTGTTTTCATGTTTTCCCTCGTTGTAGGGCGCTCGATGTACACCAGATCTTTCAGTCGTCCCCACAAATAATAATCTAACACCGTCAGATCTGGTGACCGCGGGGGATAATTAACTGGGCCAAATTTGCCGATCCATCTCCCGGGAAACTTGTCGTTTAACTTAGCCCGCGCGGCTCTGGATGTATGAGCAGGGCAGGCATCCTGTTGGAACCACAAATTGGCGCGATGTTGGAGTGGTAAATCGTCCAGTAAATCGGTGAGCTCGTTTTCGATGAGAGAAGCATATTTTTCAGCGTTAAGATTTCCTTCAATAAAAACCGGACCCAGAATTTTGTCGTCAATAATTCCACACCAAACGTTTACCTTCCAAACGTGTTGATTGTCCACGTCTCTCATCCAATGTGGATTCACTGGTGACCAAAAACGACAATTCTGAGAGTTGACTTCTGCATTACTTTTGAAAGTGCTTTCATCGGTCGCTAGAATGCTCCGGACAAAATTTGGCGGCCGGTTTCCTATCCAACGACAATAATCCAACCGCTGTGGCAGATCGGTTTCTTCGAGGTGTTGCAGGATAGACATCTTATAAGGATGAAACTTGTTTTCTTTCAGGATCCGATAAATCGAGGTTTGAGAAATGCCACAATCTTTTACTCGACGCCTTAACGAATCATGGGGCAGAACTATCGCTGACGCCAGAATGTCCGCAGAGTTATCCACATCACGAATTCGTCGACTGATCATTTGTCCTTTGTTATGGTCTGGCTGGATGACACCTTTGTTTAAGACCCGCTTTTCCAGTCGTGAGAATACATGCCTCGAATGAGGAGTCCGATCAGGAAATCGATCCCGCCATAATCTTTCAGCGGCTCTGAAACATCCTTGACACTCAGACAAAATCTGAATCATCTGAATAGCTTCTGCATTGTCGTAAGCCATCCTATAATTAAAGGTAAAAACATAAAAATTATGAAACAAAATGAAATTTTTATCTCAAAAAGAGAAAAAGGTCAGCGTTTAATGATTACGTTTATTGCAAAACTAGTTAAAAATGTTTCGAAAAACTGAAATCACTGAATTTCAAAGGGACATACTCAAATAACGTTAGTATTGAATTTTTAGTAAAGACTTAAAAAAGTCAAAAAAAATTTTGGTCTGCGATATTAGATACGCCATCTTGAATTTTTATAAATCATTGGATAATGTTTTTGAATAGCGTCTACGAGTACATCAATAAAAAAGATAGCAAAAGAAATAGACTTTAAGAAATTTTGTTCCGCCATGTTGGATTCGCCATCTTGAATTTTTAAAAGTAATTGAATAATGATTTTGAATAACGTCTACAAGTACATTAATAAAAAAGATAGCAAAAAAAAATAAAATTCAAGAAATTTTGGTCCGCCATGTTGGATTCGTTATCTTCAATTATAACGTTATAAATAACGTTTAAAATGTAAATTTTTTTTGTACCCTTATTTGTTGTATCTTTAATCGTGGATTTTTATTATTTCAAAATCGAAACATTTTGATAATAACATATTTATCTTGAAAAAAACATAAAATTTATGGGTTTTTCATGAGCAATTTTCAGATGAACTGAAATTGCTGAAACATGATATCTAAATACGTCCGTTTGAAACTCGATGAAATTTCAAAAAATTAATAAAACGCCAACCTTTATTAAGAGGTACGTAAAAAGTACTTACCTTTATAAACGAAAACTTTGCTCATGAACCAACAGGAACAAACACACTTTTGACTCAACTAACTAATTACTAACTAACTTACTAATTGGTCAACTAATTTACTAACTGAATTATTTATCAAATACAAACTGCAAATTCACTCGATTATTTAAACTCAACTCATGGTTATCGTCAAATTGTTGTTGCTCCGACAATTGACCGAGAAACAATGCAAAGTGTCAAAATCACATTGCAATGACATAAAAACAAATCACTATTATTATGTTCTCAAACGCAACAATCGTTGATTGCAGCGACATCTACGGCGAATTTGAAAAAATGTTCGAGATAAAAGTTTCTTGTTTTTTCACGCAGATTCCGAATCTGCAACGAAAAATAGGGGTTTCCATTCAAAATTTCAAAGTTACCTCCCCCTTCACCAAAAAGGAGGGGGGTAGGGAGTCATTTTTGGTGTCATAAAGTAGAGGCTTGAAAAATATTTGACACGTATTTTTTGCTTTTTTGATTTTGCAAGCACTCTACGATATGCCAAGGTGGTACGGGTGGTTTGGAACACCCAGTATATTCTCTTATATTCTCAAATAAAGCAAATGGTCTCTTATGTATTTCATTATTTTCAAATAACTCTATCCAGTAACAACATAACGTACTGTCCCTTCTAAGATTTCAAATCCCACTCCCCTATTTCTTTACAATTCTTATTTCTTTTTACTTAGTTGCCTAGCAACAAGATTTTGTTTGTATTAAATTTATTGTAAATTTCTTTTTTTTCTTTTTTTAATTCCTAATACGTGTTCGTTGCAATCTGTTCAATTCAGAACAATAAGCAACCCCATGACCCAATGAGATGAGGATGATATGTATGACGTGTAAATGAGGTGTAGTCTTGTACAGACTCAGGCCGACCATTCCTGAGAGAGTATGGTTAATTGAACCCCAACCATCAAAGTACACCGGTAACCACTGTCTAGCATTCAAATCCGTATAAAAGTAACTACCTTTACTAGGATTTGAACCAGGAAATTTCGTTTCCGAAAATCAGCTGTTAAACAACTGATTTTGGCGACGACTTTACCTAATGTAAAATAATTTTGAATATTTAATATCAACCAGCTGGCTCTATTTATATTTATACTTCAATAGACCAAAATATAAACACAGCCAGCTGTCAGTCATTTTTGGATCGTTACAAATTACCCCCCATTTAAATTTTGAAAACAAAGAAAAATTTAGCCCTTAACTAAAATTATAATTTGAATTTTGAATTTGTTTGATAAATTTAAATGTCATAAAATGTGGCCGAAATGTTTTAAATTCATGCTGCTAAGCAACCTTACAATATTTTTATCAACTACACAGAAAACACCTTAAAAAACTAAACGAACTTCTATAATTTGGATTTCATATATCCGTTACATTTTAGACCGGCCCTACCATTGCACATCTATCATCTAACCTTAATACAGACTTGATAATTTCACTTAAAACTAACAACATTTTACGTATAAAACTTTTTACATAATATTTTATTAACCAAAAATTCAACTTGATTCTTTAAATTTCTCAGTTTTAACACATTTCTATTTTTATAAACATCCAAAATTTGATAAGGCCCCTTATATCTGTGACAAAACTTCTTACAAAATTTTGTACTTTTTTTAGATAACTGAAAATTTTTAATCAACACATAATCTCCAATCTTTCACATCATCATCCGGGAATTTTATCTTTTCACAAGCTACATCAACAATTCTACGACCAAACATTATTTCCACAGGTCTACTATCAACAGCAACATTTACATTAAAATTCACCAAATTTTCAATATCCCTAATAAATTTGTACCATTGCAGATGTTTTTTATTAGTAAGGAATATTTTAAGTAACTCCACCACCTGTTTTAAGTATCGTTCACTAACATTGCTCTTGGTATGGAATATAGAAACCGTCCGAGGCTTAATTCCCAACTCCTCCAGCCCTTTTTGCCAAACCTTACTCATAAATTGTTTCCCATGATCGGAAATGATATACTCCGGTCTTCCTACCTCTATAATGTAATTTTTAATTTTATTTACAAGTATTTTAGAATTAGCCTTCCTAATTGAATACAATTTTACATACTTAGAAAAATTATCAATAATTATAAACACAAATTCCAATCCTTGATACGTTTTTGGTAATGGACCAAACAAATCTACATACACCTTGTGTAGCTTCCGTTTAGGTACATCAGTTACACATACACCTTGCATATTTTGATTATTAGCTTTAATTTTCTGACATAAGACACACTTTCTGATTACTTGCTTAATTAGCTCTTATTAATTTATGTGCTGTTCATACTGAAATTGTAAGTTTAGTTTTCCTTCTTCGCTACTGTTCTAATATTTAAAACAAGTGTCACAAAGATCTTTTTTTGGTTTAAAAAAAGAAATATTAAATTCACCATTAAATTTATCATTGTACATGTGATATGTGGCAGCAGGTAAATTTTGTTTTTTGCACTCATCTTTGTAGTCTCTATAAAGTTGCGCTATAGTTTTGCTACCTTCGATGTATTCTTTGGATGTGTTCTCTCACTTTTTCCTTTATATCATCTTTCACTTTAAAGTGTCTGCCGTGTTTCCCTCTCTTGTCTTCTTCAACATTACCGCATTCATTTTATGTTAATTACTGTGTTAATTACTCGGTCATTTATGTCAATTGTCGATTTTAAAAAATATTTACAGACTCTAAGTTTTTCTCCTTTAACTGTAAAATAAAAGGTATTGTTCAGCTTTCTGGGTTTATTATAATTTCTAACATAACGATATTTAGGCTCCACTAATTTTATGTGGGCGTTTATGTAATCTCTTTTTCTATTAATGTCACTTAAACTGTAGTATTCATCAAAAATTATTTTTCTCTCATCATCCGTAATGGCACGACATTTGAAACTGCATTTATCTCCACAGCGTTCTTTAACGCTTTTTGCCCGAATTATTAATTTATTTTTCCCTGCGGATGTATATTCTTGACCAATGTTTCGTAACATTTTTGCCTTTACTTTTATCCAGTTAGATTGCCTGCGTATTCTTCTCCTGGTATTTATTTTGTCTACATCACAATAAGCAATCTTTTTTCTCTTCTTTTCAACTGACGTTCCTGCATGGCTGTCTGGGGCATTTTGGTGACCGTTAGCTGTCTTCATTTATCACTACTTCGTTTCCGATGTTTGTATTATCATTCTCAGAACTGGACGAATCACACGTTGAACAGGGTGATGTTGAATAATTTGGGTCTTGATCTGTGTCATCGCATGTTGATTCAGAATTCGTATCATTTTGAGGATCAATTACCGGTTCAGGTTCGTACAGTGGTTGAGTAGTTGAGTTTTCCACATTCGTTTCACTACTTTTCTGTGGACTTTGCAAGTCATGAGCAGTTGCTAAAGAAACCAAATGTCGGCCTCTGGATTCCATCGCTGTAATTAAAAGAAACAAAATAGTAATCAACTAATGTGGAAAGAAAAAATTAATAAAGTTGTATTATAATTAATTATACTAATTTAATTCCCTCGAATATAGTATTAATTAAATAATAATTATGCTAACACTGGAGAATTATCATGCATTTGATATTAACGTTTCTAAGAAGATTGTAACAACTAAAAATTATACAGTCTTTATCAGAAGGTGTACTTGAAATATTGAACTTCAATTCCCATGAATACGGTATTAACTCAGAAAACTTAAACTAATACACTATTTTATAAAGGTATCATACATTTTCAATTAACATTCCTAAGAAGACTGTAATAACTAAACATGATGCAGTCTTTATCGGAAGGTGTATTTAAAAAGTTGAATTTCAATTCCCATTAATACGGTATTAACTCAAAATAATATGCTATTTACGGGAGCACAATAATGCAATGCATGATCATCTTTCTACAAATAAAGAATCAACTTAAAATAATACTGATAAGAAGAGAAAAATAGAATATGTAAAATTATGACTTGCCAAAGAAAAATGTTATAATTTGACATACGACAATTTTCAACGGTAACTTGTACACTATTGCTTGCTACAACACTGTAATGACACTGTTTTGAAGGGAAGGTTGAGATTCATCGCTTCCGAACAAAAGAGATTCTAGCGCTTCCAGCGGCAAATTCATGAACCAATCTTAATACGCTATTTATGGGACATCAGGCGTCAATAGTTGCCGCGTTATGTTGTGACCAAACTTTGTCAAAGCTTTGTCTTTCTCTACCACTGTAAAGTGCTGCCATCTTACAGGAACAAAGCAAACTAATTTTATTATTATTATTTTTTTTGTTTAACGTCCGAATGTTCTGCAATTACTGCTAATGCAAACGGTGAAGGATGAAATGATTTTTGTAACGTATGACAATATGCCGTGCCTGAATGGGATTCGAACCCATAACCGCATGATGAGAGGCGAGCACGTTACCAACTACGCCAATGCGGCCGGCGTAGTTAAATTTTATTAGAGCCAAACCAAAGACACTGCTAGTGTACTACATATAGGTCGCGAGGCACATCTGGGTTAATGCTGTTAATGAAAATAGAAGCTTTCCCTTTACGTTTTAGTACAGAATTGAACTTATAGTATTCAGATGAACTAAAGTTCCCTAGCCGTGGGAGTGAGAGAATGCATAAACCTGTCACTCGCACAACCATACGCGCCGTTCCAATAACATTGCATAATTTCACTCATTGTTGTGAGCAAGCGTTTAGGCACGCAGTAAACTAACAAGCAAGATAACGACTGAAGTATGTTTTCAGATTTGGATTATAACGGTAAAGACCTTTGAGCGCATGCGTAGTTATTCCACTATCTCCCCCTCGTTCCCTTGGCTATGAGACATTAGTTCGTCTCATACCTATAAAGTGGTTATATTTTGAAATATTGGAAGGTCAGTTTCTTGTCCCTTTGAACATTGCGTCCATATGGATCATCAGAAAGACTTGTTTTTTTATAAAATCTGGACCACCATTTCTGATAATCTAAAACCATATCAGCAGTGGGATTAACTATCTTGAATTTACCACTTGGACTTGCTTTCCTTATTATTTCTATATATTCTTCAACATTTTAAATTCGATTATATTTTTTAAATATACGTTTGATTCGGCCAAAGTTACAGTCACAGGGCATGAAAAAATGGCCTCTAATTGGAAAATAGTAGGTCATATTTTTGAAGACATCATTATCAGAAAGGTTTAACAAAACTCGAAAAAAGACAATGGTTTTTGTTTTGGCCAGCAGCACCATCACTAAAAATGATTAGATTTTCATATTTTTTCTCAGTAGTGTTTAAAAAATGTAATACCCATGAATGAGGAAACTTCATTCGGTGATTTACATGCTATTCCTTCATGTTGAACGTAAAATGTAGCTGTATTTGTATTGAGCTTATGTACACAGAAAATGTATACCCAAAGTTGCCTTAAGCAGTAAACTTCCTGAACAGGAATGTGCGGCAATGGTAAATTAGCCGTTTAGTTGAAAGCATATTACTAATTTTTTTCCTTTAAGTTAAGAGTTTTTATAATCAATTTGTGCTTTTAATTCTTTAAGTGTATTGTAAAATTTTTTGCTCTCCTTTTATGAGTCATTAATTTAGCACTTGCACCCTTTTAGCTTGATCATTAGGAACGGGGTTTCTTATTTCCGTTCCAAGCTCTTCACAATTTATGCAAACATTTATTTATTTGGGGGCTACCAAAACTATAACCTAAATTTTCATGGTAGTATTTACGAAAAAAAATCATGTGATATCTTGCAAATTGTTTTCCTTAAAAAAAAATATTGTACAGTATTTCTATATTTAGTCTGGTATTAGCAATATAATTTTTAACATTTCCTGCATAATGATCTGCTTTACTTCAAATGAATGAATAAACTCATTTATTTTTTGACACAAACGACTAGGAATTGCATTTACACTACTATTTTACCCGTCATATCTGTTGGGGATTTTCCATTAGCCAATAAAGAGCAAAGCCTCTGAACACGTTTGCCAGAATGACTCTCCAATGCTAGAAAAGCTTTCCTGCAAATTCTTAACCTCTCGGAATTATCTTATAAAACGAAAAATTTTAATTAATTTTGTTTCGATTTGGATGTGTAAACAGATAATCTGAATCACTCATTTCTATTTAATGGGTCAGGATATCGAAGTTAGCACTGAAATCAGGTTCTTAGGTGTTGTATTCGACAAGAGACTTACATGGGTTCCGCGTATTAAAGACCTACGGGCTAGGTGCTTAAAGGTGGTTGATATTCTGCGTGTTCTTACAGGTACATGTTGGGGAGCTGATAGATCATGTATGATAAGGTTCTACAAGGCTCTAGTGCGATCACGTATAGATTATGGCGCTGTAGCCTACTCATCTGCTACTTCCACTTCTCTGAGAATGCTTGACTCAGTCCACAATTCATGTTTACGATTATCTACAGGTGCTTTTCGTTCTAGCCCTGTTATCAGCATCTTAGTTGAAAGTGGAGAAATGTCGTTACACAGACGTCGCCAGCAGCTTATATTGACGTACTTTGCCAAGTTGAAAGCTAGACCTTACCATTTCTTGCATGACATCATTCTCAACAACCCCTGTCATGATTTGCATCTGATGAACGCCCGACAACCTTCACCATTCGGTGTAAGAGCGTTGGAGATATGCAACAACCTCGATATTGCGATTCCTCGTGTCTACCCATGTAATTCTTGTCTATTTCCACCCTGGACCATCGCTCAGTTACACTTTAACTTTGAGGTGTGTAAATACTCAAAGGCAGGCACAAGCTCTGTGGTGTTTAATAGCATTTTCAGTGAGTTAGTCGAAGCTATTAAACCATCTACGGTTGTATACACTGATGGATCAAAGTCGGATGTTGGAGTTGGTTGCTCGTTTGTTGCTAATGGGAGAACCTATTTGTTTGGATTACCTGCGGGAACCAGTATTTACACGGCTGAACTTTATGCAATTAGTAAAGCTCTGTCTGTAGTCTGTGTGCGTGGGCGTCGGGTGTTGGTGTGCACTGATTCACTCAGTGCCCTGCAGTCGATTAGTGATATATATTCACGCCACCCGCTAGTTTCAGATGTCCACGGCACCGTAAAGCAGCTTAACGATAGAGGAGTAAGTGTTGTTTTCTGCTGGGTTCCGGGTCATGCTGGAATCCCGGGAAATGAGGCTGCTGATTTGGCCGCTAAGGAGGCGGCTCGTCAACCGGCTTTCACACGATATCTGACCATGTCTGATTTCGTTAGTCTGGTGAAGCGGGTCATTACTGATTCCTGGCAGGTAGAATGGACTGGCTCTCATGGCAACAAGCTACGGGACATAAAACCTATTGTTAAGCCTTGGCCTACGTCACTGAGGAAGAACAGAAGGGAAGAAGTTGTCATCGCGCGACTTAGAATTGGGCACACCAGATTAACCCATGGGTATCTCATGACGTCTGGTGATGCTCCAGTTTGTGGCAGGTGCGATTGTCCTTTGACAGTCAAACATGTATTGGTTGATTGCGTCTGCTACGCAGCTCTGCGTCGGCGATTCAGAATTCCCTCTGAATTAAGGAATATACTCGGTGACGAAAGCCGTATTTTGGACGCGGCTTTGAATTTTTTACGATCGATCAGTGTATACAACAGTGTCTAATGTCCTTTTAGTTGTACCCTATGGTATGTGTTTTATTTTAGTTATACGTTTATGTATTATACGTTTATGTTATACGTCATATGTCTGTGGTTTTATTATGTGGCCCCTTTACAGCCTTTTGTGATATTTATGTCTGTGATATTTTCTTTCTTTTCTTTTCTTTTTTTTTAATGTAATTTTTTGGTTGTGATACTAGTTTTTAAGTTTTCATAAGTGTCAATATTATTTTTGTGTTTTTTTTTGTTTTAACTGTGATATTAAGTTTAAGTTTATGTATGTATGTTTTTTTTGTGTTTTTTAGCGTTTTTGTCTTTTAGCTTGTGGTGTCTGTGATACTAGCGTATAAGATTTTAGCTTATATTTGTATTAAAAAAAGGCGTTCTGCACTCGGGCTTTTTACACCCTTGTGCAGAACAACAGGCGATGATAACCTCGCTAAGGTTTTTCGCCTTAAAACAAAAAAAAAAAAAACAAAAAAATATGTATCTTAAAGATATTCATCTTCAATAGAATACAAACATTGGAAAATAAATTCTGGCTCTTGTATTATAGAAAAACATTTAAACTTACAGTTACAGTTTTCTCCATGTTACTTTTCTGGCATTACCTCTCCTTTACAATTCACGTAACTTTCACCTTTAACTCTTGCCTTCTTCCTGATATGTCTTTTCTAATTCTCAGGTGCAGCTTTTTTTCCTTGGTTATTTTCTTCATCAGAAGACGATGAGGGCATTTTGCTTTTAAAAAGTATTAAATGAACTTGCTTTAGAAAGTAGAACACAAAACACTATCATAACCTCTTGATACAACGCGCTAAATGGATGTAGTCAGCTGTTAATGCACAAGGAAAACATATGCGAGAAAGAGTCATAATGTCTCAGATGAATCGCTTTTGCATAGCATGATATTTTAAAACGTGAATAACTTCAATACTATTAGAGATAGAAGAGTCCTTTTTACACAGTATGTGCAGACATCTACTATGTATGATACGAAAAACGTAAAAAAACTATATTTGAAAAAAAGTCACTTGAACCCTTTTTGCATATGCCGCTTCAAATGTGCTGGTGGTTGTAATAGTGTTTACCACAATAAATGTGCGTCGTATAAGTTTCCGAAGGGAGTGTTGACACGTAGTGCGAGGAAGGATTAGTTCTGCGGAGATTGCAGAAAATCTAAGACGCCATCCATTAGCAGTAAGTCAGAGGATAATTCCACTTCTCTTACTAAAGAATTTATGATTAAGCTATTGTTTGACTCGTTTAAAAATGAAATTTTTGGTGCGTTAAAATCGTAAACACAAGCCAGTTCCAAGAATTTCAGAAGTCGTTGGAATTTTTCTCAACTAAACTTGATGAGTAAAATTCTATAGAGGTCATTAACCCTCCGTCACACGCGTTGCACACTAGTGCGCCACGCAATACTTTTTTACTAATTGTTTAGCAATACTGTCTCCGATATGGTTCCCGCGACAAATAAAAATTTGTCTAGTGAGGCTACTTCAGTTTTGTGTACAAAGTGCGCCACGCGTGTAAGCATGTAAGTACTTTTTTCATCTTAATGTATTATTGTTATCTCAATTAATTTAAAATAAAACATTTTTAATAACCTTATGTTATAGTTTAATTAAATAGTAGTTTGTTTATATTTGCAATAAATTTATTGCGCGGTAAGTAAGATAGGCCTATTATATCATTTTAGTAACACTATCTTCTTGGGGATTAAATTTTCTTGCATCTTATTTGTTATATTCAACAATTAGGTATGTATTTTAGATTAGTGTGATATATTTCTGAAATCTGCATTTTAGGGATAGAAAAATAATACCCGAGGATCGGATTTCTGATACCCTTCTTAAACTCATTGAAAAAGATGAAAGAGCTGATTGTTCAAGTGATGATGAGTCTTCCGATTCAGAAGTTGAGCATATATCTCAGAGCGACCACGATACTGATTCAGAGATTGAAGGAGTGGATGAAAATGAAGTTTTCGATGAAGTGGATGAAAATATGACTGATTATGTGGAAAAAATTTACCCGTTGATGTGGATGAATATGTAAACAAAGTTACAAATTCTAAAGAAGATTACTTCGTAAAAAGAATCTCACAGAAACCTCTGAAGTTCATGAGGTGGAAAAAAAACTCCCATAAAAAGTAAATATTCGAAAACTAGTGAAAAACATATCTTGAAAAAACGTTTACCAAGTATACCATCAGGAGGAAATGATACAACTTGGAATGAGTTTGACTGTTTCCAAAAAACTATAGATACAAATATGATTGACGAAATTGTGAAATGTACGAACATTAAAATTCAACAAATTCGTGATTCTGGAAAATATAAGAGGGAGTGAGACGCCAACCTTTGTTCAAGATCCGAAGTGACAGCGTTACTTGGTTTACTGTATTTTCTTGGCGTAAAAAAATGTAGCAAAACTAGCCTTTCGTAAATTTGGGCAAAAAATGGAACAGGTTTTGAAATATGCCGAGCAGTTATGAGATGAAACCGGTTTGCATTTTTGCTGGCATCACTTAGATTTGATGACACAACAACAAGATCGGAAAAAACGGACAAATTAGCTGCTGTAAGAAATGTTTTTGATAAATTCGTAGAAAACTCTAAAGCTTCGTATAATCCAAGTGAATTTCTCACTAGTGATGAAAAGCTGGAACCATTTCGTGGCCGCTGTTCATTTATTCAATATATGCCTAAGAAGCCAGCAAAGTATGGCATAAAAGTTTTTGTTTGTGCCGATTCAAAAACATTTTATGTAGTTAGTATGGAAATTTACTGCGGTACGCAGCCGGATGGACAATATTGTGTCAGCAATTCAACACAGGCTATAGTTCTAAGACTCATAGACCACCTAAAAGGCAATGGACGACATATCACTACCGATAATTGGTATTCTAGTTATCCGCTGGGAAAAGAATTGCTAAATCTTGGCTACACATTTTTAGAAATATTGAAGAGAAATAAGCGAGAAATACCAACAGAACTGCTTCCAAATAAAACATGAGAGGTCGGATCTTCAATATTTGGATTTCAAAAAGATATGACTATTGTATCAAACTGTACAAAAAAAATCAATGTTTATTATTACTTTCCACCATGCATGATGATGGTGAAATAGATGAAGAGACCGGAAAACCTACGATCATTCAGGATTATAATAAATTGAAAGGAGGAGTAGACAGCAACGATCAAATGTGTGGTACATATACGGTTAGTAGAGGAACTAGAAGATGGCCCTGCAAGGTATTTTTTAGTTTGCTGAATATAGCAGGCGTCAATAGTTATGTGTTATATACAATGAAAAACTACGAACAAAAAAAAGGATAAGTAGAATTTTTTTTAAACAATTAACTAACGCTATGATAAAACCACATATTCAAGAGAGGGCCATTCAATGGCGATTGCCAACAGACATTAAACTGCTAATTCGCCGTATTTTGGGCGACAACCGAGAGCGACAGATCGAAGAAAATAATACTAAAAAACGAGGAAGGTGTACTATTTGTGGCAGGAGCAAAAATGTTAATACCACAGTTCGGTGCTCGAATTGTACCGCATAAATAGTTATAGGCCTACATAAATAGGTTACAAGGATTACGTTACGTAGTAGTTGACCCAGAATTGGGCAAATTAAATATTTTCTATCAAAACATTATTTTGACCATTTTTTCTGAATAAAATGCTGTAGTTTTTATTTTTGTACGATAAATATAAGTACACAAAAAAAACCAATCTTCTTTACCTATGTCGCATCATTTATGAGCGCTCGGAGTAAGAAAAAAATTGTCCAGTTTTGAATTACCGTAACTCTATTCACGTAACCATAAGAAGGCTGAAACCATACGTTTGAAATTCGCGCTTTGATGATATATTATTATCGATATATAGAAAATACCAAAACTGCTCAAAATCGATAACACAGTATCGATCTCATATCGATAGACAAAGCAGTATTACCTACACAAATGCAATTTTGTCGCAATGTGCAACGTGGCGTTTGAATAATATGAACAACTTATTTATTGTTACGAACTTAAGAAATAACCGAATAGTATAATAAGTTGGTACCAATAAGTTTATTAGTTACTTTATTTCAGACATTTTTTTGTAGTTATATATTATTAGTTTGTGCGCAGTGTAAGTGGCCGTGTTCAGATGTGTATAAGTTAGGTTATGACGTGGTAGTTTTTGTTAGTGTTATGATTACAATGGTTTGGTAATTATTTGTGAACTTATTATATTTATTGTGTTTTTTATATTCTACTTCTCCATTATTTAAAGTTTCATAATGCCACATAAACAAATAACTGTTCAAAAACCTAATGTGAAAGTACAAAAAAGATCGAATAAAAAACAGAAAGTAATAAAAATGGAAACTGAACCACAAGCTGGTTCATCAAATGTAGAAAGTAATAAATGTTCACAAGCCTGTCCATCAAATGTAGATAGCAATAAAAAGTTTACACAGTGTTATTTGGAGGTATTGCAACAAGTCTAAACATGTATCTTATAGAATGGTGGAATCTGCAGTATCTGTAGCTGTGACAGAGTACAATTTTGGATAAGCAATAAAAAATAAATGTCATTATTATTACATTTTATTTTATAATATTTTATCTATTTTATATGTATTAGTAGTTATTACTAATTTGATAGTTTAAACATATAGGCCTAATCATGTTATTTTATTTCGTAATAAATTTTTAATGTTCAGAACAAGGAATAAAGGAAATTAGGTAAATACTACACATTATAGAACTGAATTTTCTCTTCAATTTGAGCCTAAATATTACATTAACGTAAACTAATAATTTTCTTTATATCTCCACTTTCTACCATCATTAAAATTGTTGTAATCAATTCATTAACTAAAATTTTACTAAAAGATAATTTAAAATAATGTATAATTTTATTGTCAACGTAGGATAAATCCTTATTTTTCCTTATCTATCCTTATTTTTGTTGGAGAAGAATAAAAAATAAATTTAACGTTAACTACTCCCACGTTGACTACAGATTTAAAAAAAACAAAATAAAAATGATAAATTCAATTCTGTACCTATGAAGTAAAGGAAGTTTAAAGTTAAAGAAGTAAAAGAAGTTCCATTTTTGTAATTTTTAAAAGAACTAAAACATGAAGCTCTTTCTTTTTTAAACAACTTTTGAAGGTGTTAAATTTTTTTAAAAATTTGTACCAAATATAGCCTCTATCTGCCCATAACAGACAGGCGGAGTGTCAGCTTATTTACACGCAATCTGTTCGTTGCAGGGCTAAAATAAATAGTTCTGTTTCTTATCATATGGTCAGCCAATTAAATGACTGAATCATTTAAGAACAGAAGAGGTAGAGGTGTAAAAGTCACTAATCAGAGTTATCTCCTCTGAAAGTAATGAATTCCATTATACAGCCTGACCCTGTGGCGAATGAAGTGAAGGTGTCATTTGCAGAGTGGAAAATATGTGGTTTTCAGAGGACTCGGCATGCTGATAAGCATACTTTTTCACTAAGTGAGGAAGGCAATGGTAAACCACCTCACTCCTCGTTTT
The DNA here is from genome assembly GCA_035578175.1 of Catonia carolina. Taxonomy (NCBI): domain Eukaryota; kingdom Metazoa; phylum Arthropoda; class Insecta; order Hemiptera; family Achilidae; genus Catonia; species Catonia carolina. The sequence continues at coordinate 121,558,221 of JAQMRL010000001.1, read as the reverse complement.
ACTTAGTAAAACCTCTACAGGTTCAAACCAGTCTTTCGGCTGATGACCTAAACAATACATAGCCTCTATAATACAGAGATTTAAATGACTAAACAACTTTCTTAACTTCTACACCTCTCTGACCACCCACGAAACTTGAGTTAATCAAACGAAAACAAAACTTAGACAAAACATATTGTGCTAACTGTATTCTGATGAAGAAACAGCATTTTATTGACAACAGTGTGTGAAAAAATTACAGAATTCAAGCAAATTCTGAGGCCTATCAGTAAGACAATAAAAACAAAATAATTCAAAATAAAATTACTTATTGTCAATGGGACAGGAAGTGACTTATCGGAGTGAACGGTTGACACGAATTGTAGCTCCGAGTTTGTTTTGTAATTCTGAATTCTATTGTAAATGTATTTATGAACTTACTGTATTTATGAACTTATTGTAGTCGTTTGTTTCTTTTGTGTGAATTATCACCGAACTGTTATATTGTTGTAAGTATCTTGTTTAATTTTTAATTACGTTGCACACGTAACCTCTCTTTGGCTATTGTTGAGCATGGCTGCCGCTACGCCCGGCGATGCCAGTGCGGAAAATTCTAAAAGCGGTGCAGCATTGAATCAACCTTTGTGGCAGAATGCTGTGATTAGACCTCCGGTGCTAAATATTACTGGAAATGACATTTTAATAGGTGAAACAATGAATTCGGAAAATTCTTTATTACGCACCGATACTTCAACCAATAAACACAGCTGGCAAACTGTATTATCGAAAAGAAAATATTTAGAAGGCAGAGAATGTGACGTCATTACCAATAAACGAATTAGCCCAGCTGATCCGCGTGCAAATTCAATTTTTTACAATATTAACACATAGAATCGATTCCATATTCTCGAAAATAAAGAACATGTGAGTCACATGGAAAGTGACTCTACATCTGCTAAACGCCCTCCTCCAATATATTTGACTTCTGAAGTAGAATAACCTACCTTTACTTCAAATTTTGAAAGACACTATTGGTAATGAGTTCAAATGTACTTCTACCACAAAAGGTATAACTATTTATCCCACCACAGCTGAATCGTACAGAACACTCGTCAAATATCTAAAGGACAATAAAGCCGATTTTCACACTTACCAGCTTGCGGATGACAAACCGTTCCGCGTGGTATTACGCGGATTGCATCATTCTACGGACACGAATGCTATTGCCGAGGAAATGAGTCAAAATGGCCATAAAGTCCGATCGGTTACTAATATGAAATCCCGAATGAAGGTACCGATGCCTTTGTTTTTTATTGACCTAGAAAAATCTGAAACGAATCAAGATATTTATAAAATAGACACACTGCTAATGTCGAAAATAAAAATTGAGCCTCCTCACCCTAAAAGACACATTGCTCAGTGCACCCGTTGTCAAAATTATGGACATACAAAAACGTACTGTAACCATGTTCCGAGATGTGTAAAGTGTGCCGGCAGCCATCTTTCGTCAGAATGCACGATTCCTCGTGAAACCAAGGGAGTATGTTGTCTGTGTGGTTCGGACCATGTGGCCTCGTACAAAGGGTGTCGTTACTATAAAGAGTTAAGTTCCAGGCGCGATCAACGCCGGCCCCTACTACAGCCAGCCGCCGCATCACAGCAGAATCCAGCCCCAACACTAAGCGACGAACAACATTTCCCGTCATTGCCATCCAAAACAAGCTTTAACAACGTTCCCAATGCGTGGTCGCAACCGCGCCAGCCCTGGCCACCACGAAAACCTCCTACTACGTTCCAACAACCGCCGCAAGATGACACAGTTTCCTCCACACTCACCACTCACCTTACATCATTCATAAGCGAAATAAAGGATTTATAACGCCATTAATCACCCTTATGACGCAACTGCTCACAGTGGTCCTCTCCAAAAATGGAAAATAACGTGACAGCCGCCTCTCTAAGCATCCTCCTATGGAACGCCAACGGAATACATCAACATTTTTCAGAGCTGGAGTACGTTCTAAATGAAAAACGAATAGATATTTGTCTGCTCAGCGAAACTCATCTGTCCTCTGGGCAGCAATTTTTTATGAGAAACTTTAGTGTATATCGTGCGGATCATCCTGGTGATAGATGTCAGGGAGGTGTGCCGCCCTTCTAATTCGCTCCGACATTAAACATCATCCTTTCCCGCTTGACCCGCCGACTCCATCTCTACAAGCTACAGCAGTTACAGTTTCATTTACGCAATTCACAGTAAACATTGCCGCCGCCTATTACCCTCCTCGCTTCAGAATATCCAGCGAACAATTCAGAACGTTTTTCTCAACCCTTGGAAGATGTTTCATTGTCGGGGGTGATCTAAATGCAAAGCATACTATGTGGGGTGCACGAATCACCAACCCGCGTGGCCGGCTACTATTAAAAATAATACATGACAACAACTATGCAGCGGAGTCATCACTAGCTCCGACGTACTGGCCAACAGACAGGAATAGATTGCCTGACTTACTAGACATTTTCGTAACGAACGGCCTGCGTTATGTGCAAAAACTTACAACCAGTTACAATGAGCTCTGTTCGGACCATTCTGCTGTGATTCTCACCTTACATAGCAAGCCCATACCAGCATTCGAAAGACCTTCCCTTACAAAAGGACGAACGAACTGGGAAGCGTTTCGAAACCATATTGAGGATAACATAAGACTCGACCTACCGCTTAGAACGCCCCGTGATATAGAAGACGCTGTAGAGCACTTCACTGTAACAGTTCAACAAGCAGCGTGGAGGTCCACTGCTGTAACACCACGTTTGAGGTACAACGGCCCTATGTATCCACTCTATATAAGGGAATTGATTCACGAAAAAAGGCGAAGACGACATGTATGGCAACGTTCTAGGCACCCCGTCGACAGAATACTCTACAATTCCATCTCAAATCGATTTAGGAAAGAAATTAAAAATTTCAACAACACTATTACTGAATCAAAACTTCAAAATTTGTCCTCGGAGGATGGCAGTCTTCGGCGAACTACACGGTACCTTACGAAACAAATGAGTCACTCCTACCCTTTAAAGAGATTAGACAATTCATGGGCAAAGAATGACCAGGAAAGGGCAGACAGGTTTGCGGAGCACCTTGTTGGTATATTCAGACCGCACGATATCAACGATGATGACCATACCAACACGGTCGAGGAATTTTTACATAGCCCATTACAACTATCTCTCCCTCCCAAGGCGATTAGGGTTCGTGAGGTGCAGAGATGCATTGCAGCTCTACCGCTCAAAAAGTCTCCAGGATTTGACCTGGTTAATGCCGAAGTGCTACGAGCGCTACCATATAATGGAGTTCTTCTTTTAACCGAGATTTTTAACGCAGCTATACGGCAGGCATTTCCTATACAGTGGAAACTAGCGGAAATAGTGATGTTCCAAAAACCCGGGAAACCTCCGCACGATGCTTCTTCTTATCGTCCAATAAGCCTTCTACCAGTTGCAGGAAAAATCTTTGAGAAAATCTTGTTGAGGCGTATTGTACCAATTATCGATTCAGAGAGATCTATACCGGATCACCAATTTGGCTTTAAGGCAGCTCATTCAACTATACAACAGTTACATCGCGTTGTTGATCTTATAGCGACTGGTTTTGAGGAGAAGAAGTATGTTTCAGGCGTCTTCCTAGACATAAGTTCTGCCTTCGATAAGGTGTGGCACGATGGTCTACTTTATAAATTAAAACAGTTCGTACCATACAGCTATTACCTGCTGCTGAAATCCTTCCTGGAAGAAAGAGATTTCTACGTCCGACATGGATCAGCCCACTCTGCATTGAAACACGTGAGTGCAGGTGTTCCACAGGGGGCAATTCTGTCTCCGTTACTGTAATATACGTAGTAGATACTGTAATATACGTGGCCGATTTCCCGCAGACTGAGCGCACTACTGTCGCCACATACGCCGACGACACGGTACTGTTGACATCTTCCAATCTATGCCAAGATGTGGCATTGAACCTCCAACATCATCTCGACATAGTAGACGTTTGGCTGACAAAATGGAAGATGAAAGTAAATCCGGAAAAATCGGTACATGTTAATTTTACTCTCCGTCATGGTACCTGTCCTGATGTGTTTTTAAACAACGTTGTCATCCCTCAACACAAAGAAGTACGATATCTAGGATTAAATTTTGATAAAAGGTTAACGTGGAACACCCATATAAAGATAAAACGATTACTTTTAAATTCACGAGTCAAACAACTATATCGGCTACTTAATCGAAAATCACATGTTACTTTAAAAACAAAGGTCAAAATTTATAAAAGTCTTCTGATGCCATTGTGGACCTATGGCGTTCAGATATACGGAAGTGCCAGCTCGACAACATTAAAGAAAGTACAAGTATGTCAGTCCAAACTGCTTCGCATGATCACCAATGCTCCGTACTACGTGTCAAATTCAACACTTCATACTGACCTACAAATACCTTACGTTACCGAAACAGTGAAAAGGTTGTACGCGAGGTTTCATTCAAAATTGAACGGCCACCGTAACCCGCTTGTAAGGGGAATTCTGATCAATCCTCGGCTCGCCAGACGACTAAAAAGAAGATGGAGTAGAGACCTGCTGAGATGACACCATTCCACTACTTTCCACCATTTCACCACTCTGTGCTACTGTTATCCCCATCATTTATCATCAAATTTCTTAGTTTTAATATTTGTTAATTTGTTATTTCTATTTGCTATGTTTGTTACTATTTGTATGGTTTTTATTTTTTGAACCCAAAATGAATGTCAATGGACATGTAATTTTATCCTACAATCACTGTGATTTATATTACTCTGTGCTAAAATTTGGTCGTTGTATTGTTATTGTACAGTTCCAAATAAATAATAAAAGGAAAAAAAACTTATTGTCAATAATGAGTATACAATCAATCAAGAGTTAAAAATAGTACGGATTTTAAAAATCTTGCGCATCATATACAAAAGTGGAGTTGATGTGCGTACGGCAATTTTTAAAAATTTGAAGTAAGTCAGACAAGTTAATACTGTAAACCATTAGATAGAGCATTTCTTGCTGATTTTCAAACTTAATTTTTCCAAAATTGGAGTTAACACCCTTTACCTCTAGGGCACAGAATTAGATTTTCATAAATATCAATAATAATATAATTTCAATAACAATAGAAAATTTAAAAAATACTTATGTAAATTAAACAAATATTATCATGTACATTTGTAATAGAAAAAAATGACTTGAACCATTCTATTGGTGAGTCCCTAATGCCAGTGGCTCCCGATTTACTGATTAGTTTTGGGTGATCCACAGTGTTAGAAGCTATCTTGATATCAAGAAACAAACCTGCTACTTTAGTGCTGGTTTCATAATTTAATTACTGGTTTATATCCTGGTGCATAAACAGTAACTTCTGCAGTTTGGAAAGTTTTTATGTTCTAGTAATAACTTTTTTGTAGCAAAAGTAAAATAATTTTTGAAAACAAAATGATTTTAAAAAAATTAGCATTTTTCTAGTTGTTAACTATTAAAACATAACTAACAAACAACTTAATGAAAAGCATTAAAAAATTAATACACATAAATAAATAATGCAAAATAGGCATTACACATAAATATATAACAGATAGGTCAGAGTATATAGCAACATTACATAAAAAAAATGTTTTATTTAAAACACCTTTGCATATTTTTTAACATTACTTTGTAACATCCAGTGACACCCTTTCCTTCTTTTGTTACCGCCGCTGTGGTACTATTTAATTAATTAATAAATCATTTACAAACTTGAATTAACAATTATAAAGTGATTAAGCCTTAACTTATAATTCTGTAAAACATAACCTAGACCTGTAACATACAAAAATAAACAATACAATAAAAACATGGCTACAATATAAAACTAGTAATAATATCTTATACTAAAATTTCAAGCCAAACAATAGGCCTATACAAAACAATACAATAAAATAATATGATCAGGAGTTGGCTAGCCACCCAGTGTAGAGATTAGTTTGCTGGTTCATAAACCAAGCAGTCTTGGGTTTGATTCCCCAGCTAGGCCTGACATGTTTCAATCAAAATAAAAAGTTATTAAGCCTTAATTTATAATTCTATAAAACATAACCTAAACCTGTAACGTACAAAAATAAACAATACAATAAAAACATGGCTACAATATAAAACTAGTAATAATATCTTATACTAAAATTTCAAGCCAAACAATAGGCATCTATACAAAACAATACAATAAAATAATATGATCAGGAGTTGGCTAGCCACCCAGTGTAGCGGGTAGCTTGCTGGTTCTAAAATATTGTTAAAATGTAATTATCAAATCAAAAGTATTTTTAAAAAGTCATTAATTTTGTAGGATAGTAATTTAAGTGATTCTAGTGTTAGTAGTTAGTAATTAGTATTTGTAGTGAATTGTAGTGGTTAATGGTAGTTAGTAGTAATTTAAGTGGTGTAACAAAATTTATAAGTTAATATTTAAAAAAAATTGTAGTTTTCTTAAATGTTGGGGGGGGTGTATAAAATTGTGGTTTTTTAATAAAAATGATATCCATAAAAAGCATAAATAAAAAAGATAAAATAATAAAAAAAGTAATAAATGAATAATAATAATAATAAATAATAAAAAAGCATAAATAAAATTGCTTTTAATCTGCCTGGAAATCTTTTGACAAAAATTTTTTAATTTTTGGTGTTACATTACGCTGCTTTCTTGTTGCATGATTTCTCGCATACATGACAACCTGATCGATGGTTCTGTCTTTTAAAACGTCAGAATTATTAGCAAGAAAATTGACGACTTCTCTTCTAGTTGGAGGTTCATTTCTTAAAATTTTGTCCCCAAATTCTTTAAGGACTGCACGTTCTTCATTTTCACTCCATCTCAACCTCTTGCATTTTGGTTGTGCAGCAGAAGAGTTATCGTCGTCTTCCTCTGAAGAAAACGAAGAAAATCCTGAAACATTACTTTCAGGGCTTAAATTTTGAGCACTGCTTGAGGGAGCTTCTTCATTTTCTTCAAGTGGTGCATTTTGTTGATCCTCATGTACAGATTTTTCTTTTATGTTTGATTTCCCTTTCATAATATTATGTAAAATAGGGCAAACCATGATCTTCTGTAGAATGCCCATAGGAAGGTTGTAATGTTTCTTGTGGACTGCTAATGTGTGTCCTAATGAACTTGCTAAATAATCCTGATACTGAGGATGAGAGGATTGTAAACGACTGAATGTAGCTGCCTGATGACGGAGTCCGTTGCCGGTAAGATGTTCAGGCTTCTTCAGGTGCTTAATTTGGCGTTTGATTACTTTCAAACTTTCAGTGGGCTTTATGTTTTTATTATTTGAAAGACTAAACAACCATTCATTGGTAATGCCCACATCCTGCCTGTGAATGATTACAGTATCTAACACATCCTTCATCAGTGGCGTTAAAACGATTGGAACTATCTCCAGGTTCTTCCCTGGAACGTAAAAGATATGATGAAATCTTTTACAATCCTTTAAATTTTCTTCAGATAAATCATATCCTTTGACCATGTCAAGTAGTTCGACATGTTTGTCTATGTTGTTATAATGCCTCAGTAACGCATGTTTGAAATCAACTGGTCGGCGCCTTATAAGCAACATAATGTGCACCACTAACATATGTATAAGGAAATCAAAAGATTTTTTCTTTTCAGCTGTATCTAACGCTTTCAAAGATAATCTATAATTGGCCTCTATGTATGCTGCGACTCTAACTATGTCATCTTCAACAGCCATTGTTTCATTTCTGTCAGCCTTTCCTTTCTTCTGACACTTAGTACAAATTCGGCCAATCTTGTTTTTCCATTGTTTGTTAACAATTTCCAAAAAATCGTCAATCTTTGTTACTGCTGACCTGTCACATTGACCCTCTTTAGAATAAAGAGAAGCCATAGCTTCAGATTTTGCAATAACAGCAACATCTTTTAAAGGTTGGGTTAGCCGATATGCAATAGATGGCACTCCAACATGGCCTGTATCAGGGTCATACTTAGCCATTTTTAACGCAGCATGGATGAGAGTATTAAAGTGAGCCGGATTAAGAATTTCATGAAATGAAGTGAGTGACATATCAATCTTTTTCATTTCAATGAAAAGCCTACTAAGGTCTCTAATTTCACGAATTACGTAGTCCTTGTCAGATGGAGCACGGCGACTTTCATAAAACTCACTGCCGAATTTCATGATCAGTGGATCATGAACTGCTGCTTCCATGACTTGATCAAGTCTTATGTCTTTCAGTAAATTTTTCTTAAAAGAATCTGACACAAAATGCAGAGTTGGAAGGTTAGGTGTTGAGTGTTTCTTCAAAGCTGCAACAGGTTCAACATGGTCACTATCAGCAGTCGAAGCAAGATATGCCTCACATGACTTCATGTGTACAGCTAATTTATCCCGCCGATACAAACCTTCACAGTGTGAACATTTAACGTTCGGAACGTTCTTTATTTGCCGTTTCACTGGGATCAGCTGAAATCCAGAGGTACCATTATTAATACCAGTTTTACCATCTGCAACTTTTTTTGTTGAATATAGCATACCACTTCTTTCTTATGATATTTGTAACTTTAATTTTTCTTTCTCTTCTTTCCCTCCCTGACCCAGTAATACTTCTTAACTCTTTTCCTTCAACTGAGTCACAGTGTTTCCCTTCAATATGCTCAGAAAATTTACTTACAAGTTTGTCACAATACATGCAATTTTTTTTTCCTTTTATTTATTTGATCGGGGAAATCTTCCTCACGAAGAGTTAGAGATGACTTGCTGTTAATGGGCACTTCATTTGCTGTCATATTTGCATGTTCATCAACCTAGTACAATACAATCCATCTATTAATAATCTTCAGTAATTACTAACTAACATTTACTTAACTAAAAATAATTAATCTTTAATACATTTAAGAAGAGTTAGCTAGCTGTGTGCTGCACACAGCTATTATTTATCTTTACATAAACGTGCCGTTTATAAACTGTGTTAGTTTATAAGTTAAGTTTAAATCAAATTCACAAACTGGTTAATAAAATACATAATCTTTCTACTTTTTAATTTTTACTTCTGTAATTCTTACTTTTGTAAAAGTATAAGATTAAGATAATATAAGTATAAGTTTAAGATTTCATTAATTTATTTAAGAAAGTATTGTTAGCAACAATCAATTTTGTTTATTATATGTTAATAGTCCTCAGGCTTTGCATTTGTGAACAGATAATTGTAATTATTGTACACAGACATTATTAAACAAATAAATAAATTTACATTAGGCCAATTTATTTATGTTTTGCCAAAAAAAAAATTGATTAGTGATTGACAGTGCATTATTTTAAAAACTGTGCCATCAAAAAATTAAATTTCAATAAAAATGAAACAAACAACCCTGATTAAATTAAGCTATGACTTAATGAAATCGATGAATCACACTTTCAGAAAAATTAAGATTAATTTTTCTTGACCACATAGGTGATTCAAAAGATTTTTCAGATTTTGCAATGTTATGCATTTTTGAGGAACATGCGTAGCAACAAAATTTCTACAAATTTGAAATACTATAACTGTTAGTTGGAACTATTTACATAAGTTGCAGTTTTTGATGAAATTGGGGAAAGGTTTAGATAATTTCAGGGCATAAGAAACTTTGTTGGACAGAGAGTACATTTTTTCCTATAAGAAAACATGTAGTAAGGCTTTGCTATGACTACCTACAAAAATTATTGAAAACCTCTTGATGTAAGTAACATTTCCAGGAAAATTCTACGGAGTTGGCAACACTGTTGATAATCAGTTTTTAGCAAGTTTTTGCATTTGTTTATTTCATGAGTAAACATGAAGGAAAAATGTGAACTCCGAAACTATTTTACAAGTAGCACCGTTTTTGATTAAATGAAGCCAAGTAACTCACTCTCTGGCAATTTTGGATTGAATGGGAGAAAGAAGAAAAATCATACTAGCTTCTTGGTGCCATTGCTTAGTTCCACTGGCTGCCACTTTTTTACTACGAACAATAAAGTAACCTAATCTAAAACTCCCATGTGCGCATTCATATATTTAATGTTCAAACAAATTTATACTGGTTGCAACAAGCATTACAGTCACATGAACACTGCTCGCAAAGTATAAAATCCTATACTAATGACTTCTTAAATTACCCCCTCTCAACAAAGCTGTAACGTGAACTTTCAAAATGCAAAAAAATAAGTGTCTGGCCTACATAATGCATTGCAAATATAGTCATATGGTCTGCTTAAAGGTAAACCTGCCTGCTCAAAAACAGACTGTGGCTTACTTTACCCACACACCTGTTGTCTATATCTGCACTTGCTACTAAAGTTAACTCACTCATACAAATCTTAATTGTATGGTGTTTGTAAGAAGAGCAAAAGTAAACTGACAACAAGCTTATTGGTCTGCAAACACCTGAACACCGAGTGAACAACTCTTGGCCGACCTAATGGACAACAGAATTCACCATCATCCTACTAGTCAGCACTAATCATCCTTGTGGTCTAAAGGAGAACACACCTAGTCAGCTTGCTGATCAAGTTTACCAGGGTTAATTTAAAAATTCACGTATGACCAAGTCACGACAGCTTTGTATCAAACTTCCCACATCTCTTTTCCTTAGCAATGATTTTAATAATTCCAGTTGCAATAATGTGCCTACAGTTCTTTCCTCAAACATTGTAATAAAGAGGAATGAATAAAATTTATATTTTCTTTGGAATGGACCATATGAGGGTAGCGGGAAAGAGTGTAAAAACTAAAAATCTCTACAATTTTGTTTCTTAAATAGGTGCGATATCCAAAAATTATAAAATCAGTGGTGGCTTATCTTAATCAGAATAACCAACAGTGAAAAAACTTGTTATAATTGGTACATTTAGTCATAAGATGAAAAAAAACAACATTCGCTTAGAGTCAATGAGTGATGTCAGTCTCATTGGCTGGGTGTGATTACGCATTAAGTATATATTTTTATTTTTTCCTAACTAAATAGTCTAAATAGGACAAAACTTCCAATAGCTGGGTATTACTTTTGCCAATCATTTTGTTGAGGGCATAATGTTGAGGACCTGAAAGAAAGTCTTGGTTCATCATTATATCAATAAGTAACTAATTACAAAAAAACTAGCTTAAAAAAATAGAAAATAATTGAAAGTCAATACAAAATTATTATTTCTGAACAAACTACAATACCTATCTAAACATTATGATACCTTTTCATTTGAAAAAAGAATTGTCGAAATCTGCATAGTATTTTCGGAATAATCACTAGACAAAAAAAACATAAAAAAGAACATAAAAAAAAATCATAGAAACAGTAGCATTGAGAACCTCTTCTTTTTTGTTGAAGTCTGTAAAAATAAACTTTAAAAAAAATCAGGTTTACATATTTAATTGGCATTTATTTTATTTCGTATGAAATAAGAAGCATTCAAAGAAATGCAGGAATAATATAAAAAACTTTAGTATCTAGTTGATCTATCTAATAATGTATTTTCTAACACCCTGTACCTACTATGATATTGTTTTCTATTAACAAATAGAATAAAATGTGACATTATTGACCAGTTAATAAATAATTAATGTCTGGAAACTCAGTAATAGACCTGATTTAAAAAAAATTAAAAATAATGCATTTCATATTTTGATTACCAATTTATGTGAATAATATAAATTGGGTTTGCATTTTTTCCACACATCTTTCTCAGAGTACACAAATAACAGTATCATTACATTTCAAATTACTTAAAAATCCCTCCTTTTCTTAGTTCTTATTAGGTACTAAGAACTGAAATTGTAAAAATATTTTGGGCATTCTACACATAGCTCAGATCAGGAGCTTAAAGTGAGGGATCGAACATCACTTTTCTTTCTCTTCAATTACTAGGAGATACTGGGTGTGTTGTTATTTAAATCTTGTATATAGAATATTTATGAGTTACAGTAATAACTTTTATCATTACATAGGAGAATTTATTAACATAAAATGTATATCGATGTAAAATTTTGAGTTACAAAAAATACATCTGAAACAGCACCTCTCACAAAAATTTGACAGGATTTTTTTTGTTGTTGGTGAAACATGTTAAAAACATTAGTTACAAATGAAAAAATATAACTTTACCAGATTATCTTTTGCAGGAGTGAAACTTTCACAGGGATTTGGCAAAGTTGCCAAATCAACCTGTTGACCATTTTTCATTTTTTCAATGGCATCTTTGTATTGCAGCACATGTCTTCTTTCACGTCTAGCCAAGCTTGCCTGGCCAGATTTTCTAGCATCTGACCACTGTTTATCATACATTTGGAGACGTGCTTGTAACGTTGATAAGATGTTACCATCTACAACGAAAAAAACTTATATTCTTAACTGTACAAAATTATAAAGATTACCAATATACTTTTTTTATCGCTTGCCATACCTAATGATTGTAGATGAAAAAACTTGTAATTATTAAGCAAGATAATGTGAGATAATTTGTAAAGCATTAAGCTTGATAATGCGGAAAGCTGCTTTACAAAGGAAAATGTCGCTGTTTGGAATAAATGGCTTTAAAACAGTTGCTTAATTTTCAATGTTGTGTATTGCAGATGTTACAAAACAAAATAATTTGTTACAACAGAGTTTATATTTTAGGTAAAATTCACAGAAATCAAACAGCTCCTACTTTTTCTTCAATCTCTATTCTAGTATTTTGTTACTGGCAGGCATTCACAACAACAGCCTACTGCCAGCTGATCTGGGCGGTACTTTTTCTGGCAGGATCTTCTATAGTATGCAGCATAAAAAGTGTTTAGATACAAGAACTGCAATAGACAGTAGTTTGCCATTTCTGGAATTTAGTAGTATGCTACTAATTCGAATGGTAACTAAAAAATAATTCATTCCATTAATTTGCTTTATAGTTTCAGTGCAGCGGTTAACCAAAAATATTAATTTCACTGGAAATATCCTGCATACAACTTGTAAATTGTTTTGCATTCATTTTACTTTAATTCTTTCAAAACAACTTTTTCTTTGTAAACAATCAATTTTAAGAAACATAATTATTTAAAAAGTTACTGAAAACGTTTTACCTGTATGTTTCTCAACTTCATTACAGTCACTGCTGATAAACATCTGCTGGTTTCTGCTACTTATTTTTTCGCCTGCAGAATTTTTGTTGTCATGTTTGGAGAAAAGTCTTCTTCGCACTTCAAAAAAACATAATATAAACGAATAATACAGAAAATAGAATGAATGAAATATGTTAAACAAACTAGCATATCATGCTGCTACAGAAATTGAAACAATAATTAACTAAATTCAAACAATTTTTAAAAAAAATGTGGTTTGCTAGAAATTACAGAAAGGATAAAATATAATCCTGTGTTAACATGTCAAATATTCTATTCATTCTCAGTGTGTACAAGACTCTACACTTCACTTACAACATCACATACAAATTGCCTTCATCTCACTGGGTCATGGGTTTGCTCAATGTTTTCAACATGAACAGATTGTAACGTGAGGTTCAAGAGGAAAATATATTTCAGCAGTTTCAATCACACATAGTTAATGATAGAAATGCTAAAACAATTTATTAGCTAACTATTGCACCACTACAGTGGCCAATAACCAATTTTAATTAAAACTGTAAAAACTCACCATCATGAGAGGCTGTAGGTACAATTATCTCAAGCTCTTGTTCACTCCTCGAAGATAGATTAGGTAGAACAGGCTCAATAACTGAAAGTGCTTCCATTCGGCAAACAGCTAACCCATGAGTTGATGTATCTGGTAGTGGTTCTAAAAAAAAGATACATGTACATGAATATACGTTTAGGTCTACTACAAGCCTACTGATAAGTACGCCCTAATTAAAAATATTATTTGTTTTTTTAAAGACTTAAAAACCTAATTCATTCAATAATCAAATCAATTAATAACTTGGATAAACATCCATGCAAATTATACTCTCTCTGGATACAAAAATAACTTGATAATAAAATTAAACGGGTAAATTGTTATCTACAAAAGAACAACTCAGCTGCACATTTTTTAAAAACACTTTACCTTAATTTTTTTTAATTATTGTAATACCTACATGGCTTTTTAAGAATTGGTAAATTTGGAAATTCTGTCAATTTTTTAAGGTGGTGTAGAATGTTAAAATCTCTGTACAGCATATTAAAATAATCTAACACCATCTTTGTAACTTGATGTGAAAAAATATATCTAGGGCCTACATTACGATTCTAAATTAATTATACGTACCTAAATTTTCATAGTGTTTTTCTATTCCTACATCTCTTTCCCAAGGAAGTGTGCCTTTAGTGTCGTACTCAGGTACTGCCAAGTTCTGGAGATATGTATTGTCCTTACGGGAGTGACAATATTTTTGCTCAATTCGATAATATTTTCAGTCCTTGATGAGTAAACTCCCTGGCATTGAAAAATAAAAATTAAATTAATACACTATATAGAATCATGAATATCGGACATCAATAGTATTTAAGAAAACTATTTAGTCCAGTAAAAGTATTTATAAACTTCATTATAAATATAAAAGGGCCATGTCACCTCTTGCTGTAAATTTGACAACTGTATCTTAAGTAATTCTCTACAAATATTACTAACATGAGAAGTACACTACCGTACCGTACGACATATTGCTAAAAGGATTGTACTTCTTCTTCTTCTTCTTACACTCAAGGATTAGGCTTTTGCCTGTTCCGACTCACATCAGCTTATTAACATTTATATAATTTAAATTACTATATTGTATCATTCAACTTGCATTGAGTCTTATTTTATTTCCCTTCATTACTGCCATCTTTTCCGCGGTCTACCAACATCCCTTTTACCTACGGGGTGGTAATTTAAGATATTTAGAGGGAATCTTTCTGCTGGCATCCGTTTAACATGCTCCTTCCACTGATTGCGGTATTGTAACACTCTTTCATTCAGGCTGTACACATTCAGCTCTTTCCGAATATCATCGTTCCTTATGTGGTCCCGTCTGTCACAGCCCTTTACCCTGCGTAGGAATCTCATTTCTGCCGCCTGCACTCTACTCTCTAGCGGTTTTGTAGTGACCCATGATTCACTTCCGTAGAGGAGGACCGGAGCAGCCATCACTTTATAAAACTTCATGGTAGTTTCTTTCCTCGCTTTTTTCCCCAGGGTTCTGCTGATATTACCACATATTGATTGGAATTTCCCTATCTTCTTCTCAATATCTAAATCATCTTTAAAACTGATATTGCAGCCGAGGTAGCAGTATTGTGATACTTGTTCCAACACTTTGTCATCTACCACAATTTTTGATCTAGTGGGAAACTTGCCAGTGAATGCCATTATTTTTGTTTTTTCTTTAGAGATTCTAAAATTATACTCTTTACATAAATTGTTCAGGACATGGATTGATTTTTGGAGGCTATCTTCGTTTTCTTGAATAATCCACAAGTCATCTGCAAATAGTAATGCGTTCAGGTATTTTTCATTATTCAACTTGATACCTAAGTCTACTCTGCATTTCCATTTCCTGAAAATGCGGTCTATATAAATGTTGAATAAAGTGGTTGATAAGCTGCACCCTTGTCGTACTCCTTGGTTAATTGTCATCTCCTCAAGTCTCTTTTTACCTGTATTTATGACTATTTGCGTGTTATGGTAAAGTGTTTTTATTGCATTAATGAGGTGAAGTGGATATCCTCTTTCACATAGAATATTCCAAAGGTGTCTTCTATCCACTCTATCGAAAGCTTTTTCAAAGTCAACGGATTGTACTTAAACTTATGAATTTTATAATGAATACAACATAGTGTTCTAAATTTGTCATACTGTAAATAATTTTTGAAATTGAAATTTCAGAACAACAGAATAACTTTTTATGTTTATTTGTTGAGCCCCTATTCTAACACTCCAGCACACACTGTTATAATGTACATTTATTTTTTGTTATAATATACTTTTGTCTACAGCCAATTTAAATATTGGTAGTGTATACCAATTTACTAACAAATGTACCGCTTAAAGTATTAAATTCTCTTAACAAGCAATAGATATACGAGTAGCCTAATTTCATTCAATAAGCTTCAAAACCCTGATCGCCTTGGTGGCTTGGATAATTAGGGCGTCAGTCTTAATCAACAGAAAGCAGTAGACTAATAATGAGGTCCCAGCTTCGATTCCCGGTTGGTCTGGGCAGCCGAACTGTAAGTGCTTTTCTGCTATTGTACCAGCAGGATAATCGAGAGATAAAATATACTGAAAATATTATATTTCTGAGAGTACCACAACTCCTTAAGAAACTTTACTATCAGCTTGCTGTTAATTTCACTTTTCACATAAAGAGTAAGTGGTTACTGCAGCACTGAACTCTTAAATACAAAAGTTTATAAGATTAAGGGAAACTAACAAAATAACGATATATATTATAAAAAAAACATTTCTCAGAATTCAGCCCTTCACAACTGAAATATGCTGAAGAATAACCAATGTTTTATTTTTATCTTAAATACTATGTTAAAAATACAATTAAAAACATAATTATTTCAAGCTAACTTACCTTTGGTTTGCATTCCTCATTCCGCCTCGATGTCATTGTTGAAAATTAAAACTTACAAACTTACAAACAAAGAATTGACAGCAGCAAAAGACACGAGGTCGATGACGCTATCAAACGAATCGTGATTCGTGAACGAGTCGTACGATTGAGTTGGCAACCGCTAGGAGCTCTCTGAATCTCGATGTGTGAATGTGGAGTGGGGGATAGCATATGCAGTGTTAAGCAGCTAATCGCGTCCGCGATCAGCTGTGGTCCGACCACAGCTTTTTTTTTCGCGACAACTTACCCTCCCGACCGGAAGTACGGAATTTTTTTTTAAATCTAAGGTCCCGGACCCGTGAGGGGTCCTACGCCCCCAAAATTTTTAAAATTATCGAAATGTTTTACAAGCACCTCGTTTGGCGTTAAAAGTACAGAAAAATTTGTTTTCTTAAAATTTTTCAAAAACCAGCCCTCTTAGGTTGGGGGAGGGGTGGTTTTTATCTCCTTAACGGTTCATCGGACCTAAAAAGTGTATACAACCTTTTTTGTTCCCCTGCCGAAGTACTTTAAGAATATATAATCAAAAGTGCTGTATGTTTACCCTTGGTTGCAAAAATTCAAAAAAACAAATTTTGACTTTTGTGCATCCGAGTTTCAAGTGATTTTTCTTGCGCCTCCAAAATAGTTTTGAGTCAAAATTTTTGTTGTGGAACGTGTTCATCTTAATACCGAAACACGAGAAATTTTTTTGAAATCTTTCGTCCGGGCCCCGTAGAGGGTGCTACGCCCCTCCAAAATTTTGAAAATTTTCAAAATACGAAAAATCTTTTAACAGCATGTCGTTTGGCGTTAAAAACAAATAGGAACGGCTTGCTTCAAAAAATTTTATACCTACCCTCTTCCTAGGAGGAGGGCGTAATTTTCATCTTTTAAACGGTTGGTCGTAGCTAAAAAGTGTATTGGACCTTTTTTGTTCTCAGCCGGAGTACTTCAAGAATGTGTAAACAAAGGTCCCGTCAGAATTTGGAGTAATTCAAGAATATGTAGATAAAGGTCTCCTTAGCCCACCCGTTCACTTAGAAAACTCAAATAACTTAATTTTGACTTTTTTCCTCAACATCCTCAACAGGTTCCTGGTCATGCTTGGACCTTACTTTCTGTAGTCCGTCCCTTGTTCCACGGTTGTTGTGGAGAGTACTGCCGGACCTGTACGGAAGTGATCACCGACCGGTGGTGGTCGAGTTTTTTGACTATCAGTCTGTCGATGACCTTCCAAAACGATGGATAGAGAAGCTTGCACGGTGGGATGAGTTTTCAAGTTTGATGGAATCTGAATATGAAGATGATGATGATGATGATGCACGAAACCTGTTGTCTTCCTTTGTGGAGAGGATGTCTACAGCAGCTGCCCAGAGCATTCCTAAAACATCAGGAAAAGCGCGGCGACCGCCGGTGCCTTGGTGGAATAATCAGTGTAAGGAGGCTCTTCAGGACCGCCGTAGGGCCCTGCGCATTTTTAGTCGCAGACCTACGGATGTTAACCTGGAAGCTTACCGAAGAGCTCGGGCCTGCTGTAGGCGTATCTTTTTAGAGAGTAAGAGAGAGTCATGGAGCTGTTATGTTGCAGATATTAACAGGAGTACCCCTGTGACAACGGTGTGGAGAAAACTGCGGTCGGTGTGTGGAAAGACGTCTCCGCACCGCATTGCAGGGTTGCAACATGACGGTTCCATGATTACGTCACCAATCGACATTGCGAATGCAATAGGTTCTTCGTTAAGATCAGCGTCTCTCACGTCTTCATATTCAATTCAATTCCAAAATCATAAGCATACCATTGAATCTCTTCCTTTTCATATAGCGGAGGCGAATGATCCTCTGAACATTCCTTTCTCATTGCCTGAGCTAAGAAAAGCGCTCAAAGTTTCTCGAAATACCTCGCCTGGAGGAGATGAAATAACACTTTCGATGATTGCGCATTTACCAGATTCTGGTTTAAGGCAGCTCCTACATATTTTTAATAAAATATACGCTTCTAGAAAGCTTCCAGAATCTTGGAAAGAAGCAATTGTTGTCCCGATCCTCAAACCTGGCAAAGATAAAATGTTGGCCTCCAGCTATCGCCCCATCTCTTTGACAAGTGTTGTATGTAAGGTGATGGAAAGAATGGTGAATAGTCGTCTCATGTGGTATCTGGAAAAGAATGACTTCCTCGCTCCTGAACAGAGCGGTTTTCGGAGAGGGAGGTCTTCGACAGACCACTTGGTGGCCCTTGAGACGGCTATCTGCAATGCGTTTGCATTGCGGCAGCGCCTCGTTGCCGTATTCTTTGATTTGAAAAAAGCATATGATACGGCTTGGCGACGAGGTATTCTTAATACCTTGCGGGAGTGGGGCATCGCTGGGAACATGTTGGCCTTCATTAAAGACTTTCTGGATGACCGATCATTTCGTGTAAGGGTTGGTCAGAGTTTGTCAAACAGGTTTGATTTGGAAAATGGTATACCGCAGGGGAGTGTAATTAGTTGTACCCTATTTGCGGTTGCCATTAACAATATTGTGAAAAGTTGCGTATACCCTGTTAAATGTTCGTTGTTTGTAGATGATTTTGCGATATATGTTGCATCTAGAAATGTTGTTTCAGCTGAACGAGCCCTACAGCTTACTATATACCGTCTTGAGGAATGGTCACGGCAGACTGGCTTTAGTTTTTCTCCTGAGAAGACTAAATGCATTCAGTTTTGCCGAATACGGACTGATAATGTTCCAAGACTGTATTTAATGGGTCAGAATATCGAAGTTAGCACTGAAATCAGGTTTCTAGGTGTTATATTCGACAAAAGACTTACATGGGTTCCGCATATAAAAGACCTACGGGCTAGGTGCTTAAAGGTGGTTGATATTCTGCGTGTTCTTACAGGTACATGTTGGGGAGCTGATAGATCATGTATGATAAGGTTCTACAAGGCTCTAGTGCGATCACGTATAGATTATGGCGCTGTAGCGTACTCATCTGCTACTCCCACTTCGCTGAGAATGCTTGACACGATCCACAATTCATGTTTACGATTGTCTACAGGTGCTTTTCGTTCTAGCCCTGTTGTCAGCATCTTAGTTGAAAGTGGAGAAATGTCGTTACACAGACGTCGCCAGCAGCTTATATTGACGTACTTTGCCAAGTTGAAAGCTAGACCTTATCATTTTTTGCATGACATCATTCTCAACAACCCTTGTCATGATTTGCATCTGATGAATGCCCGATTGCCTTCATCGTTCGGTGTAAGAGCGTTGGGGATATGCAACAACCTCGGTATTGCGATTCCTCGTGTGTACCCATGTTATTCATGTCTCTTTCCACCCTGGACCATCGCTCAGTTACACATTAACTTTGAAATGTGTAAATACTTAAAGGCAGACACAAGTTCTGTGGTATTTAATAGCATTTTCAGTGAGTTAGTTGAAGCTATTAAACCATCTACGGTTGTATACACTGATGGATCAAAGTCGGATGTTGGAGTTGGTTGCTCGTTTGTTGCTAATGGGAGAACCTATTTGTTTGGATTACCTGCGGGAACCAGTGTTTACACGGCTGAACTTTACGCTATTAGTAAAGCTCTGTCTGTAGTCTGTGTGCGTGGGCGTCGGGTGTTGGTGTGCACTTATTCGCTTAGTGCTCTTCAGTCGATTACTGATTTATATTCACGCCACCCGCTAGTTGTAGATGTCCACGGCACCGTGAAGCAGCTTAACGATAGAGGAGTAAGCGTTGTTTTCTGCTGGGTTCCGGGTCATGCTGGAATCTCGGGAAATGAGGCTGCTGATTTGGCCGCTAAGGAGGCGGCACGCCAACCGGCTTTCACGCAATATCTGACTGTGTCAGATTTCGTGGGCCTGGTGAAGCGTGTCATCACTGATTCCTGGCAGGTGGAATGGACTGGCTCTCATGGCAACAAGCTACGTGATATCAAACATGACGTTAAGCCTTGGCCTACGTCGCTGAGGAACAACAGAAGGGAAGAAGTTGTCATCGCTCGACTTAGAATTGGGCACACCAGATTAACGCATGGGTATCTCATGACGTCTGGTGATGCTCCAGCGTGTGGCAGATGCGATTGTCCTTTGACAATAAAACATGTTTTGGTAGATTGCATCTGCTACGCAGCTCTGCGTCGGCGGTTTAATATACCCTGCGAGTTGCGTGATGTACTCGGCGACGATAGCCATGTTTTAGACTCAACATTGAGATTTCTTAGATCCATCAGTGTATATAAAGATGTCTAATGGGGAAACGTTAATGTTGTTTTTATGTTATATGTGTATTTGTGTGTTAGGTCTGTGATATTAATGTAAATTATATTGTTTGCTGTCATACTAGTTTTTAAGATTTTTATGTGATAGTTTATAAATGTTGTTTATTCCAACTGTGATATTAGATTTAAGTTTGTGTTTGTATGTTTATCTTATAAGTTTTTAAAATAAATGTTCTTTACTGTAAATTTTATTTATGAATTTTTCTTTATCTGTGATATTTTTAGTTTTAGGAGTTATATTTAAATAAGTAAGTATATATTATATTATATTATATTCAAGTACGTTCTACACTCGGGCCCTTTACACCCGCGTGTAGAACAACGGGCGATGAAGAACTCATCAAACGTAAACAAACGTAGATGATGATGGCTACTGCGCGCATGCGCAGTTTACTCAGCCTTGAATTAAGCTGTTTTGGAAAAGAACACTCGTGACTAAAGCAGTTTTGGAAAACATTACTGATTTGTGATGCTTATAATATATTTGACTTAAGCAGTTTTGGCATGAATATGATTGTAAATTGTGGGAATGATACGAATGAATGAGATAGAACTAAAATCTGTAAATGTAAAAAAAATGACTTAAGCACTTTTGGAATCCACCTCTTATTATTATTATTAACCCTTAACTGGTATGGTGAAAATAAGTTACGTTCCTGGTATGGTGGGGTCACGGTTGACCCCAAATTTCAAATTCAATAAAAAATTGACAAATTCAATAAAACATATTTATTATTGTATTGTATGATTCCTTGACATATCGACCCTGTTTTGTAAGAAGGGGCCAACCCACATTTTTATAATTGTGCAAGAGAAGCAAAAGAAGTAACTAATGCACATAAAGTAACTTATAACTTAAATAATTTTTCAGGTAGAAAGCTATATTTAGCACATATTAGGCCTACTCTTTTTATTATGGTCAAATCAGATTTTACGTATTCCTTTTACTTGAGGGGGGGGGGTGGTTACAGTTAGCCCCTTTTTACGAATCATGTAAAGTTATCACTGTGTGTGATCGGTTAATGCAATAGGGCCATCTGTTTAAATGAGATATTTATTGAAGGAACATTATAAAATTTGAGTACTTAAGCAATGTTAGGACTTCTATTTATATTAATACCATTGTATACTAATTTTCCTCCAAGAAATAAGTTTAAAAAAATTTGAAAAAGTATAGTTAATACAATAAAATTATCCAATTTTTATCAAGAATTCATTTCAAAATTGTTCTTTTATTTATAGTATTATTTATTTTTATACAAAAATTAATTTACCCTTAATTCTTTATAATTTAAAGATTATTTACAAAACTGTTTTAATAAAATTTATAAAATAATAAAACCATTATTATACAGTATTAGGTTAAAAGAAATAAATTGAAATTACAGTGTAAAGAAAAATAATCAGACATTTTATTGAAAATAAGAGTTTCAAAAACATTTTGAAAAAATAAAATACTACACAATATTATAAAATTTCCAAGTGATGTAATAAGAAATAAGTTCAAAATCGGTGTTTTACTTTAAATTAATTGTTCGGGTCATCATCAGAATCGTTTTCATCTGTTCCGTCCAAACAGTCTAATACGTTCATGGAATACGGAAGACTTAAATATTCTTCATGATATTGAAGTGAGATTACCATTTTACTACAAAGTCTTTTTAAATCGTTATATTTTGCAATAGAAATGGCAAATATTTGTCGATACGCTTTCTTTAATTTGATCGATTTAAATTTTCTTCGTCTCATTATTTGTAGGGTTTTTTGAGTTTCTTTTTCATGAAATAAGCTCCAAATTTTGATTTCATTTTATTTAAAGTTCAGTCCAGCAATATTTGACAATTTGATTTTTTCCCCATCAGTGTTATTTACAAAACTGTTTTAATAAAATTTATAAAATAATAAAACCATTATTATACAGTATTAGGTTAAAAGAAATAAATTGAAATTACAGTGTAAAGAAAAATAATCAGACATTTCAGACATTATGACTTTTTTACAATTTACAATTTTTTACAATTGGTTTGCAATTTTTGCAGGTTTAAAGGAAACAATTTTTCTTGTACTGCAGTCCAATTAACAAAATCTCTAAATGTCATCTCTGTAACAATTAGTAGCTTAGGATTTACTCTAGCCAATGAAATTACTAATGGCCATTGAGAAGGTGCCAGCACACTTCGCTTTATAATAAATGATGCGATAGTATTATTCACGGTGTCTGCGCCCATATATGTGTGTCCTGTAAGTAAGAATTTTAGCTGAATACTATTAATTAATTGAAGGCAACGACTGTACAGAGTAAAATAGCATTGAGTACATAATTCTATTATAGTACATAGTATCTATTATAGATTATAGTATGCATATTTGCGACAGTAATATAGCAATGTACTATTAGAATGAGGAGTAACGAGCACTCTTTGCAAATCAAAACTTCGTACACCAACTAAATTATCATTCTTCGCACGTGTAACATCATTTGTGTACTCTGTGTAAGTGGCTTTTTTTCCTTTTTATGTAGCTTATATTTTCAATATCGGTCCTTGACAGAACTGCTGCTACCTTAATTTCCTCACACAGACAACACTTATCCTTCTTAGGCTTATGGAAACCTATATTAAATTTTTGAATATTAAATATTTAAATATTTGTTCTAAACAAGATTCTTTATTTTGGGATGACATTGTATTTTTGTAATCATCGTACAAAATGCGGCAGTTCAAATTTTCTGGTAAATACCTTTTCGATGAATTTTCTCTATTATAATGAGATGGTACAGCTGGTAGATCTTTGATAAAGTTTTCAACATCTTCAACAACATTAGATGATGTTTTCCATTTACACTCTGCTCTGCCTCGCCCATCAGGTTTGCTAGTGTTTATGTCAGTAACATTTTGTAACGTGAACTGAAGTTTTTTCTTAGTTATAGCTAAGGTAGCAAGAAGAAACTGTCTGCAAACCAGTACTATATTACCATTTATTTCAATACTGTATGTACTGAAATGTGTAATTTCGCCTAGGAAAATTATTTGTGGCACGCCGTTTTACTGGGATTTTTTTGGCATGAGAACAAATCCTATCGTTCTGCTCCTTTGCCAAAAGTTTATAATAAGAGGAAAAAATAATGCTTCTCTGGTCTTCAGTTATTTTTGTGCAACTAAAGTTACAATTTTTGCACGGGTTCTCTTTCATGATCTTTCCTGGTACGAATACATCCTTGTAATTAGGGTACGGTTTCCCATTAGATCTACTGATTTTTCTGTTAGTTCTCTTACAAAATTTTCTTTTTCTTTTTGGGCAATCTCCTACTTTTTCTGGATCAGAATTTTCCTGAGATTCTGAATCAGAAGAAAAATTATTTTGTAAGTGTTTTTGATTTGCCAACTGACTAATTTTATGTTTGGTTACTCTATTAACCTTTTTTTCCTTTTTTACTGGTTTACTAATTTTATGAAAATAATCGCAAGATGGATCATCTGGAGGACTACACTCAGATGATGGTTTGTAACTAGTAGAAGAATAATTAAAACAGTCATCTACTTCACCTAGTTCAGTCAGGTTTT
The DNA here is from genome assembly GCA_035578175.1 of Catonia carolina. Taxonomy (NCBI): domain Eukaryota; kingdom Metazoa; phylum Arthropoda; class Insecta; order Hemiptera; family Achilidae; genus Catonia; species Catonia carolina. The sequence continues at coordinate 121,533,772 of JAQMRL010000001.1, read as the reverse complement.
CTAGAACTGTGAGCACTTTAGGTGAAGTCTGTGCTTCAGTTGAATCCAGTACACCAAGGTCCACTATTTTCAAGAGTCCTTCATTGTAACTTGAATCTGTAAATAAATTAAAAAGAAATAAACTTTTGTAGTGTAATAATGAATTCAAAATAAAGCAGTGACATAAATATTCACTTAACGAGTAGTACAATATCTGTAAATAGAGCATTTACCTTGTGTGAAAAGTAAAGAGTTGATAATGATGAGAATAAATGAAACGAATAAGAACCAAAACAAAAGCGTTCAGAACTGAACAAAAAATTCCCCGAAGAAACAAAAATTCAAGACGACAATGTCTGCACAAAAAATCATGTGCACTGTCCTTGGGATCGGAAAGGTGTTTAGCTGATAGATTTTCTCCCAAGAGGTGAAACCATTAATGCGGCAAGGTATTGCGAAACCTTAAGAAAACTAAGGCGGGCAATTCAAAACAAACGGAGAAGAATGCTCAGTAACGGAATTGTGTTGCTCCATGACCAATGCTCGACCCCATTCCGCTGTAGGGCTGTAGTCGAACCAATGTTTGAGTGTCACCACACTCAAACATTGGTTCGACAATTTCGTTGGGAGCAGTTCGATCACCCGCCCTACAGCCCGGACTTGGCACCGTCTGACTACCACTTGTTCCTGCACATGAAGCGCGAGCTAGGCGGCCAAGGCTTTGAAATCGACGATGAAGTGAAAACTGCCGTGGAGTCGTGGCTACAATCGTTGGCGGGAACCTTCTATGAAGAGGGTATAGACAAATTGATCACCCGCTACAAGTGTTTGATCATCGGTGGAAACTATGTCGAAAAATAGTTTAAGGTTTGGGCTTTCATGTAGAAATAAAATTGTGTTGAAAAAAAAATTGTTTTACTTGTTTTTTTTTAAAAACGGTACTTACTTTCTGAACACGCCTCGTAGATGGATCAGCTGTAATATGTAAAATATGACCATAGACGTTAGCTGTACACTTCAAAAATCAGATAAGTTACTGTAATACATCTTCGAAAGTTCAATGGAGACATTTCTTTTCCATTCTGAATTATTTTATGAATAATCCAGGCATTTACCATTTGTTATATCTAATATTCTCTTGACTAAAGACCAATACCATTTTTAACCGATAATATTTATTCCATATTTTGACACGAGCCAGTCGTGTTAATCAACTCCTCCCATTCACTGATTCTAACTCCGTAACAATTTTGGCATAGGCCGTTGCAGTTTCTTTTTTCTTCCTTGCAATATCTATTAACTGTTTCAATCTGCTGTCACCCAGGGCTTTCTTAATACACTTAGTGACCTCTTGGTAGCGCCACAGATCAAACCGTCCACAAGTAATCATAGCGGTGCCATTTAGGTGTAGGTGCGAATTCAGCAGGGACATTCCCCTAAGTTCGTTTAACAAAATACTCGCAGTTAGATAAATATTACACTGTAAGGCAAAAATAAATAAAAAATATTTTTTAACGTACAAACAGTAGGTACAAAGTGACGTAATACACTCTTAGTGACGGCTGGCTGGCGGTGCATTTTAGGTGCTGGTGAAAATTAAGGAACCCTTACCCTACAATGTGAAACTAACTGTTTAATTCACGTATTACACAAAAATTATAATATATTACATAAAAATATACTTATCGGATATGAATTTTTTTCTAAATCTTCTAAATAAACGGTAGCTAACAATTTGGCTTCTTGTCACTAAAATGCAATCAAAGGTCTCAGTTAGGTGTTTTTTGACATTGCTAAAGATGAAAAACAATGGTCTTTTGCTTTCAGTCATTCGCAGTCCTGATTTTGTCTGCAGGATTGCTCTTATAAGCATTGTCAGCTTCTTGGTGAGCTTCAACCCGTTATTCAGGCTGGGTTTTTTCTTCTCCATCAGCGATAGAAATACTCATTCTCAGTTTACATCACTTGCTACAAGGGTCTTTATGAGGTCTCTTCAAAGAAACATTCAAAGAATTAATGCCTTCTTCAATCTTTAGGCGACCAACCGCCTTTGTTACAAAGGAACATTTTTATGTTATGATATAACCTAGCTAATGCATAATTAAATGAAAGTTATACTCTTTGTCTTTCTCTTCTCGTACAACGGCATTCGTATTTCGGAACAGAATTAAAAAGTTTCTACTTCAATATCTTCATCTGTTCATTTGTTAGTAGGACTGTGTGATTTCCTCGGTGATCAGATTATACAGAACCAGAATTTGAAGATCTTGCCTTTATCATGGTATAGGTGTTCAAAAATAATTTAGTTTTCCTAATGTTTTATGAGACAAATCTTACAGATTGGTTGCAAAACTCCATTTATGTTTAAATTGTATAAGTACGTGTAAGGTCTACACCTGTTTTTCTGAAGGTACAGTCTTCTTTCGTATAGTTTGTGTTTCCTTACATTCCGTAAACCAAATCACATAATCAACTCTTTTCTCATAAAAAACACATGCCCAGTACCAACAGACACCTGTTTATTTTTCGTCATCAGAAAAATGCTCAGAACACTTTAATCTGCATGCTGAATCGTGATACCTTTTTCTAGAAATAATGTTCGCTTTTTGTAGTAGCCTATACTCCATCACTAGACTTCTTTTCTTGTTCCTATCTTCTGTCTTTTCTATCTTTTCTGTCTTTCTTTCATTGTTGACAGAAGCTTGACAGTCATCTGTTCCACTCTCTTATTCAGGTATATTCTCAGTTTCTTTTTCATTCTTCACTGGTTATACAATATCTACTTGGTGTAACGTAATAAGTTCAAGCTCACTTGAACTGTCGGTTTCTTTACTAGAAGCAATTTCCTCACTTACTTGTTTAAATTATGATTACCTACTATTTTAAATAATTTGAAATTCAGTTGCGTACGTATTGTTCCTCTTCAATGCTTAACATCAGATTATAATTGGTATCCCAGTCTATAAGTAAATTTGAAGGTCGGGTAAATTTAAAAACAAACCGTCTTTCACAACCACAATGCTTTCTGGCTGTGGTAAGCAATATACAGTGCTTAAGTAAATTCAAAATTAGATGCCAAAGTAGATTCGTATTATAAGCTAACCAGCCGACACTGGAATCACTTCATGCAGAATGAGCTTGAGTCACATACAGTGAATTTTTGGGGAACGACAAAAAACTGATTGTTTTAGAATCAGATCATTTTAGACTACAAACCGATTCACGAAAGAAAACACTTTAATGTCTTTAAACAGCAATATCTTTTGAAACGTTGTATGGTGTCATCAAGGTAGCCGGTTTCACTTATAATTAGTATCAATGTAATCATTATCATCACCCAAATTAATTATTATCCTATTAACACTTTCTTCCTGAATATTTTTCACACTCCCAGGCTCGTCGGTCAATGACGGGTTTTCTGTCCATCACTACTTTTTCCCAATCTTCACTTTCCTCTTTGTTACATCCGTCGACAAATAGTTTTTCAACCTCGGACAGTGTAAATCGGTTGTTGTGCTTGGCAACATATTATTTTATGTTTGCTTATATCAGCTCAATCGCATTCAGCTGATATAGGGGTAGTCTTAAAATACGGTGTCCGTTTTCTTCTGCCAATGTATCAACCGCGTAACATAAAAACCGTTGTTTTTCTACCTTAACAATTTCTAATAATTCCGACCTGATCATATCTTTTTCGTAATAAATCCCGTGTGATTCTAACCAGTCTTGCATTCGTTTTTTTGTCTTATTAGAAGAAGTTGGTGCCTTTTCTAATTTACGACTGTGATATGGAGCGTTATCATTTAAAATTACTGAGGTGTTCGGAATATTTGGCAATAGCTGCTCCGTAAACCACTTCTCAAATTTTTCTGAATCCATTTCTTCGTGGTAATTGACTGTCTTTTTTTATCTAAAGGTAAGTAAGGCATTGCGAATCAAACCACTGGCCGACCCTGCGTGGCAAACAAATTATTCGTGCCCCTTTACCGAGTTTTAATTTTTTTTGTCCCTTTTGAGGAATTATCAGTCCAGGAGCGTTTGTTGCAGTGGTTCGCATTTACGCAAGTTTTACCGACAAATATAATCTTAGCTATATCTATTTTCCGAACTTCTTGAAAATTTGCAACTCAGGAAAACAGTTTTCCTGAATTTCATTTAGAAAGAAATGACATAGTTACTATGTCATTTCTTTCTAAAAGAAATTTACGCTTAACTGTAATAGTATAATCAAATTCTATATTGCGAAGAATGCTAGTTAGTGAACTCGTAGAACCCGTGAAGCTATCATTTTCCTGCAACTTGGATTTTAGTGTATTGGTCGTTACTTTGTCCTTATTAAGGATACATAGAGTACACTTGGTTTCTATTATTTGTTTTTGTGAAATCATCTACTCCAGTAACAGGAGAAGAATGACGCCTGGACTTACCGGGGGTCACAATCGCATTGAACAGATTTCTTTTCCGATTTTTATCACAGTACTCTTGCTGACTCCGAGAGCCGCACATGTTCTATCAATAACTTTATCAACACTTATTAAAAGTCCTTTGTTGTCTTTCTCTGCCTGGAATTAATCCCGAATAAGAAGTATGCATTTCCAGAACGCTCTATATGCTATATAACGCTATATTTATGTAAAAGAAAATATATCCAGAATATCTTTTATGCATAAATTTTTATGTCAAATTAATATTAAAATTATTTGTACACCAATCGGGGAGAGGAACCAAATATGTAATACCATTTTCATTTTTCTGGGTTTCTATGACTTTTTTGAAATGACTTGAATTTTATATCAATAGTCGAAATAGTTTATTTCACAACTAGAAAATACAAAATCTTAAATTTATAAATATAATTTTATAAAAAAAATGTTTCTTTAGCGACATGATTTTTACAACTCACAAAATAGGATCTTAATATGGAATACTTAGAATAGATGTATTACAATCATTTTTGATTGTATGCGTACTCTACTTGGTGGTCCATCATCAAAACTAGTAAATAAACGTTTAAGCTTGCGTTTTCGTTTTGTTTCTTTATCCGATGTTGACTGGCTTTCGACTTCCAGTTGATTGGTTTTTTGACAATTCCAATGCTGATTTAAAGGGGGAAGCGGTTATAAAAGCTGGCTTTCCTGCTGGTCTTCCTTGCCCTTCTTTTTTTTGTAGGTAAATAACTGGGGGGAAAGAGAGAGAAGAGAGTGAGAGATGCCATGAGGGCAAGCTAAGGTTCCTGCTGATGAACCTGCAATTTTCTCTTACATTAACGAAATTAATTTTGTCCTGTGTCTCCTGAAGTTATAAAAATCGTTATCTTGAAAAACATTTCTGTTTGGCGGATAAATTCCTGTGACTGCGAACCCTTTGACAGCAATTGCATCAGTTTGAACTCGTAGGTATGCTCTTCCAAATAGTTCACTAATGTCAAAATCTCTTACAGGTTTACCAGTCTCTCTCAACACACTTCTCACTTCCTCCCGCTATTTTATCTTCATCCCGACCTTCCTTTTGGCATCAGGTCTCTTCTTCGGCATTCTACAAAACAAGTGTAACATCTGGTTGCCAGATTGTTACTTTTATTTTGTTTGATCTGCATTATTTATTGTAGTCGTTTGTCATATCTGTATTTACCGATAATTGCTCTTGTTTGCCGTTAGCTGGCGCGCCCTGTGGTTTTTTTCTGGTACTATTTCTGTCCCTCGCGCTGGCTGCGACGTGCTGCCTGCCTGTGTGTTTTTCGGCGTAGTTCTATCTAGCCACGTTTACTGTTGTAATGTAATTTCTTAACGTTAAACTTTTGATAGTTTTAATACTTTTTAGCAAAGTATTTTTCTTCTGCCCATTGAAATGGTAAGCAAAATTTACTTTATTGGCATCCCAGAAACTGAGAACATTATTACGAGCTGTTTTTATTTTATTTGGTGAAGCTAAACTATGCTTAGCTTTAAGCCTATTTCAAACTATTGGCTGCCTGTTGTATCAAACTAAAATCTATTGTAACTGCACTACTTTTGTAAAGTTTTTTTTTTTTCTGTATAAGAAATTTATTTTCTAAAAGATTAGTTAATGGCATTTGCGCCAAGTTGTTTTAAGGTTAATTATTTTTTTTATATACTCGTAATTCTGTACTTATTTCCTTCTATTACTTAACCTTATCTTTTACCTTAATGGTATTGTGAGAAATTGCTGTTGTTAAAATCGCTTTTAAATTATTGACACTCGTACGATCTTTTGTACAGGGCTCGAGTGTGGGGCTCATGTGTGATACTCGAGTGTGGGGCTCATGTGTGGCACTCGAGTGTATGATTTGGAGTACCGTTTGGATGTAACCTGTTCCGATTAATGCAACACTGCAAGCTGGGTTTTCGATTCCCGAAACTAATGTTTATCAACTTCTTAAGAAGTACATCTTGATGGGATTTTCCTGCTGAATTAAAAATGTTTGAAACCTTCGAGGCATATGTATCTATCCGCTCTCGAAAACAAGTGTACTAGGAGCCGTGAGTGTTTTACGAAATCTGTGTTTTTTTATTAAAAAAGAGGTATGTGTCAATTATATTTTATTTTTGTGAAACCACCAGTTTTCATCAACTATGTATCGGCGTAACCGAACTTTTACATCTTACTTGAAAGACTCTATCTCCGAATCCTTATTTAATTCACAACTGATCCAACAGGAAAATCTTGGTTAAGATGTTACCCAAAGTATATGAATTTTCTTGCATTTTCGTCATCTGTAACTGTAACTGCTATATTCAAATTAATATATTTTTGGAAAAATCTAATGTAACATGAAAACTTAAATCTTATACTCAAATTAAAACTGCAACCCAAGTTCTTTTGTTTTCTGCAAATTTTGAATAATTTTTTTTATTACTTTTCTGTTAAACTTACAGTAAATATGAAAGTAACAAGGAACTTTAATCATTTAATTAATATTAATGTGATATTATTGAAAACTTAATTTATTAGTTATAAAAAAATATAGTAAAACTATTTATAAAATACATACATAATGTTGGCCAACAAAAGCTATAGTTTCTAGTATAAAAGCATTATTTTTTTGAATTATCTACTTGCCATTCATCTTTTTGATCTTTCGGTCTACACCGATTTAATATATTGTTACTTAAGCATTTAATGGTTAATGTATTATATGCCAGTCTTATTTGATATGAATTAAAATTTTTATAACCTATTTTGTGAATGATTTATTTGGCTCATGCAACGTTTCCTCTTTTGGTTCAGCGCTTCCTAATTTTTTTTATTTGTTTACACCCTTACCGACCTGTCGCTTGTGTTTTGGGCCGTGGGTGTTCACGGTGGCGACAAGGGTGTAGTTACACAAGATAAAGCAGGATAGATTAGCCTACAGGCAAGGTTTAAATTAAAAATACAATTTCTGTGTAGTAGATAATTCTTGATCAAAATCTCACCTTTCCGTCAAAGTTACATATCGACTTCATCACAAATCACACCATTGCTGCTTCAAGAATTTTTTAGCATTAAAACTCATGAGCAATGGTGATCTAATATCACCAAAGTATGTTTTCAAAAAGTATTTTCTCACATAGTAGAGCTAACATTAGGCGAGAAAATAGGTGGGAACAAACTGCGTAGCCGGAAAATTAAACCACTCAAACAATAATTTAATAAGTTATTACAATAAAAAATATTAACTTAATTATTTATCAATATTTACAAAAAAATATTAACAATAGGGTAGGCCTATAAAATTAACACTTTAAAAAAATAATGTACATGGTTCCCCAATATGGAATAGTATTCCATATTGGGAACTTCTCATATTCCATAATAGGATGCCAGCCACAATGGAGAAAAATTTGACATAGAACACACATTCAAAAAAATAATGTATCGCCAGAAAAATCACTACTTCTAACACTTAATTACCAAGCAAGTTTAGATTAATTATCTACAAATGTAAAGGTGGAATAAGAAGTTAAAAACTTACCTTTCAAAATTTCAGATTTGCTGAATACAAAAACGATGTAGTAGGACTGTAACCAAACGTCTTCAAATCTCGGCTCCAACTGAATCCGGTAGTTGTTTCTGTCGGTATAACCAATGGTGCGATAAAATCAGGATTTCCAACTTCATGTCTAGAAAAATGCTAGAATTCATAAGAAGACCCTATTCCATATATGGCCCTTCCCCTACAGTTAGTTATTAATTTGAAGTTAATCACTAACAAACAGTTTTCAAGATTCATTATCGCTCGGTTTTCAATATTGGTTATCTCTATCGCAAAACTTTTTAATAGAAATAAAACAAGAAAAGTTATTCAGAATAAAATATTATTTTTTCTGGTAATAAATGACCCCTCAAAGCCCAAGGTCATGATTTACAACTCACGTGAATCTTATCTGTAACTCACAAAAATCTCATTTTAAGATATTGAATATTTTACTAAGGTTGTTATAAAAAATTCTGCTTCACAAATTTTTTAAAATTATTTTCTACCAATGTTTTTTTTAGGTTCAGTTAAGTATTACTGACAGTTTTATAATTTTAACAAACATATACGTTTTGGGGGGCTTAAATGGAATTACATCACACAAATTTAATTATCATTTTCTAAATAGTCTTCAGCATAAAGTGGTCCATTGTCTTCAGCATCATCAGAAGTTAAAAGACTCTCAAAAGGTCTTCCATGGCCTTCTTTTTCTCTTTTGCTACTGTCCTTAGTCCACTATACAGTTTTCCCTGACATATGTTTGGAAAATTAAGAGGTTACCTCTTTTAGGTCCTGGCATACAGTGTAATTCTGAAAATGGCATTTCGTCAGAAAGTTTTCTTGAAAGAAAACGGTTAGTCCTTTAAAATATTGGATCCACTGCATCTGTAACCATGGCACGGGATATTTTTCCGCATTTTTCTTTCTTTTGGTGATGCATTTGAACAAATTTTCTACAAACAAAACGGTCATCATGTGTCATTACAGTCATGTGGAAGGATTTTTCTTCCACCTGTAGTTTTCTATTGAAGCAAAATCACAGTCGTTTGGTAAGTAAGAGTGACCACTTCGCATGAATTTTCGGTCAATAATTTCAATATTATTTTCCTCACTTAGCAGCACTAATTTCATTAATGTCGTGGCGCCATTCCAGTTTCTGTTGTGTCCAGTGCAGTTCTCACTGTACATCACAATACATTTTGCTGCTAAAACCCTGGTTTCGATGTACTTGACTTAACAGGTAGTACAATTTTCTGGAGAACCTTGAGATCCATTTAATTCATCCCAACAATAGATAAATCTTAATTTTGAGGAAAGTCATGGCTAGTAAAAATACAATATTTACATTACTAGTACACTAAAAAAAATCGATTTGAACGCCACAATACACACAACTACAAAATATTTTGTTTAAGAAAAATATATTTCTTGTATTCAAAACGTAAAAATACTTGTACAAAATTAAAAGGTTACTAAAATAATACACTAATAAATCATGAAACAAAACACATTATACCGTAATACTAATTTACTAAATTATACAAAATATGGACAGGCATATTGTAATAAATTAAATTGAAGACTATACTTTACAAAGGTTATAAGAGCCAAAAACAAATATTTTCAGGAGACGAAAAAAACGTTTTATTTTAAAATGAATGTAACAAAAAATTTACAAAAATTATATAGTTTTAAGAATGTTGTTTTACAATCACCTAATATGTCAAACTGAAAAATTCTAATATATTTCATAAAAAATATACACAAAATTTTTTTTCAGAACAATGGTTACAAGTGCTAGAGTCCTTTTTTCAAAGATTGCAAGTACATACATGTTATGACAACGGTTGTATGTACAACTTATTTTATTTAAATTGATTTAATACAGAAAAAGAAAAATACAGAAAACACTGACAGTTTATAAAAATAATTTAATACAAAAAATTTAAAGAACACTAATAATAGCACTAATTTTACTAAAAAAACAAAGAAACTTATAATAAACAACACTAATATTAAAAAATTACAAAACTACACTATACAACTAATATTAAATAATACAGAATTACTTATTAAATTAATTTATTGAGATGTTAAATTTCTGTAGTAACTTTTGTGATTTTCATCTTCCAGGAATGGTATCATTGACTTCAAATCTTTCTTCTTTGCTTCAGAAAGTTCCTTTCCTGTTACTAAGCCTGTTAGTTCTAGTTTTTGAATATCTTGTAAGTACTTTCCTTTTTTTATAATATTAACTTTTTTCCAGTTTTCATTGTTGTCATACCTACTTTTTATAAACACAAACGGAAGATCTTTTTTTGTGATTTTCATGCAAGAAACCTTGCTTATTTGCATTTTACTTGTGTCAATAACACTGTCAGCTGCTTCTCTGAAGTTAATAAATGATCCATCTGCCATTGGTATTACATTAAATGGATTTATGATCTTTGCGGACTTGAAAATTTCATGTAGATCATCAGGCACGTATGCTTTTGTACATTTCTTCTTTTTTTCAATGACAGCAAAATCACGATCACAGCTTAGGAAACTGTGACCAGCTACGAGAAATTTATGTGTAATTTCTTCAAACATACAACAATTTTTTACTAAAAAACCGAATAACATGAGCATCATACGGTTTTTGTTCTGTCCGCAGCAGTTGTCGGACCGTATTGTTAACTTCCTTTTGTACAAAATATTACTGTTAAGAACTTTGAAAAGACATGATTCAACCTGATCTCCACCTCTGCCTACAACCCCTTCATGTCACATACACATGTAGCTTGTATTGTTGTCATTAATGTGCACACACAGATTATAACAGCTTAGTTGTCTTTTATAAAACATGTCGCTATGTGTCAGCGTCGGCACAAACATTACCTGTTGCATATCTATGGATAAGACTGAAGTTTCACTATTTGGAAGAATACAGTCTGCGCAATCTTGCCGCATAGCCTGTAAAGCGGCTTTATACCTTCGGTGATGAAACTGAAGCGAAATATTTGCTCTAGGACTGGTGTTATTATTTGGACTGATTACACAGTTAAGTTCGTCACACGTTTTACACGTGTCTGTGCGTGGTTGGTGGAAACTAATGTTTGGAAAATTTTTCTTGAAGACACAGCTAAAATAGCGATATGTCACTGTGTTGTCTGGATTAGCTTTATTAAATCCAATAAGAAGTCTGTTGTCATTAAGATCGGGACTCAGATATTCTTTGTTTGATTTACTTCTACTATAATGGCTCACATCTTTTGGAATACTGTGAACATAATCACAGATGCGTTTTCGATCATCATGCGTATACTTTGATTCAGTATGCCTAGTTCTTTTGTCGTTGTAGTGCATGACGCCCTGTTGCTTTCTTTCGACCAAATTTTGGACGATCCTTCAGATATCTGGACTATATGTAAAAACGTTTTTTTACATACCTGGAGAAGAGTTCCTCCCACAGACGGTACATTAAAATAAACAGACACCTGTCGCTTATTAGAAACTGGATCTTCACCCCCAGACCGACGCCTTTTAACAGGAGCCAAATGAATAATTCCCATGAGGTATGAGTTTTGTGAAATCCTATTCATTTTATAAAAACCATTGAACAGCTTCTGCATCTGATCGACAGAAATTTCTTTGCACTGGTACTTAACACTTACAGCCGAACTGAAATGAAAAGAACACAGCCATTAGAAAATATTATAGTAAGTGGAAGTAATACAATATTTAACACCTTCAAAACATTGGTTTCTTTTTGCACTTCAGCCTTATTTTTATTAGTTTATTACTTGTTGTTACTTAACTTAAAATTAATTAAGCAGACATGAAATTTTTTATATGATTACAACATAAAAGCATTCCATATTTTCTGAAATAACCTTATTTAAGATATTTTCTGAACTGACCAGAATTAAAAAATACGTAATGAAAATTGAATATAAATATTAGTTTTTTATACCTATTAATAATAGCTAAAATTATACTTTCAAATTCTAAATTGAACCTAACCCCAAACTACTCTATGAGAATCTTACTTTAGAGCAATATTTATTTTGCCCTATTTTCAATAAAAAGAGTTTGTGGTTAAGTTGAACTGAAAATTTGAAAGTAATAATGGATTATTGCATATTAGGTACTTACTGTGCCTGATGTTAGTTCTTTAGCTGGTTTAATGATCCCATTTCTATTTGTATATTCCTCCCCTTTATTTCTTTTTTTTAGAATTTATGTCACTTTTACTTCCTTCTTCTCTCTTATTTCTTTGTGGATTCATTTTCAAAAATAAAAGAATAATGGTAAAAAACACAACGGACACACTGTAGCGTGAACTTGACCTATATTCCAAGTAGTGGACAAGGTCACATAGTCAGGTTATACACTACATTTTTTTAAAATAAAAAGTAACAACTCCAGTAATACTTGGTGTATATTATTGTTATAATTTTTAAACAGTATAAATAAATTTATAAAATATAAATACTGGCATAATATAAATAGTTATTTTTTAATTAATATTCAATATCAGTTAATCTTCAATAGTTTTAAAAAATGTATAATAACCTACGAGCAACAACGAGATTAAAATGAAATACTACGTGATTCAAAAGTGCAACTAAATTATAATTAATAAAAAAGTGAATTAAAAATCGAAATGAAGATAAACAATTAAAATAAATACATGAATAATTGAAATAATGTATATTATATCTTTTAAAACAGTGATTTGAATTTTACGAACATTTTTAAAATATGTAATCAAAATTTAAAATTTGGTATGGTAACGTGAACCATCAATTCGTGGAGCAGTATGCCAGAGACAGGCTTGGTGTGTGCATCGTGTATGGAAGTACTCCAGTAAAATATTAAAAATTATTAAATAAAAACCTATGGAAGTATATTATATTATGTATCAATAAGAAGACAAAAACGTAAGCAACATTTATCATAAAATTTACAGACATTAATTATCAAAATATATCAAGCAAATTCATATTTTAAAATCAAGATTACAAAGCTATCGATAGACGCCATCTTAATAAACAACGCTTCGCTTCATTAATTCAAAATTTTCTAAAATTCAACCGGTAAAATAAAAATAACATTTTAATTACATAATTAACTGATATTCATTTTAAATTTATTCAATTAATTAACTTATTCAAAAATTTTTAAATAATATTCCAAATTTAATTTAAAAGACCAGTATTACTATAAAGTAATTAAAATTCCGATTGTCATTTGTTAAACTTAAAATTTTTCATTGTTGTGTAGTTTAAGATTTTTCAAAAGAGAACAATAAACAATTATAGTATTAAAAACCCTGAGATTATTTAAATTAGAGTCATCATATTGTAAAATTATTAATTATCTATTTATTTATTAAATTAAAAGTCTTAAAATTTAAATCTTGTGTTTTATTTATTTTCATAGTTTGTACTGTATGCTACAACACGTGGTTAACCTCAAATTCAATGTTCACATATTGTACTTGTAACCTTTGTAGTGAAACTGGTAGGTGGAGATACAACTAGCGCTATCTTTGAATGCATTTTGTAACTACTTACCATGCTATTTTTAGGCCGTGGTTACATTGGATGCGAGTAACGAGTGACCGAGTATCCCACACTAGTACGAGTTCATGTGGTTACATTATACACTAGTGAGTATGTGTCTTTCATTACGAGTGAATGTGTTGTATTCGAAATGAGTACTTTGTTGAAGCTAAATTTACATGAATGCAGCAGTTTACTTAAACTGAATGTTTTGGGAAGGAAAAAGAAATTCTGGGCGAACGAAATATTTATCAAACGTCATGAACACGGAGAATATGCACAGTTATTTCCGGACTGAACCTCGAAAATTTTATGTGTATTTTAGAATGTATAAGAACACTTTTAATTACATTTTAAGTAAAATTAGTCTCAAACTACGAAAGCAATCTAATTTCCGACGTTGCATATTACCACAAGAAAAACTTATGGTTACACTTTTTAAAAGGATTATTTTATAAGATAAGAAAAATAAACTAACAAACATGTCATAAATTTTAAATTGGTGAGGTATGTACTATCCAATAATTCACACGTATTTTGTTAATGTATGTACTTTATTATTTATTATTAGTTTATTACCAATAATTAATTATAAAAAAGAGATACTTAAAAAAAATATTAAAAGAGTTTCTCATGAATAATTAGTATAAAATTGAACCAAACTAGACGGGTTTTCTTGTTCAGGATTGGAGTGCAGTTGTATTTCCGCTGACATAGATTCCCCTGCTGTTGAACACGATGTTGTGCTGAACGGTGTTGTAGAATTTGAAGGTCGGTCTCTGAATATCAAATGTTCAGATACCTCCCAATTATTTTGGGCTTCAAGTATAGTTTCCTGAATCTTAATTTTTTTTTGGAGTTTTCTGGCACCTGTAATTTTTTTCAGTTCAGGTATAATGCTCATTGCAAAGTGATAATCCTCGTCTTCTTTTTCAAAAGTTTTTCTATATATATCCTCCTCAGACCCGAGCTTCAACCTGAAATTGAAAATGTGGGATGAGGGTTGATTTAGGATTAAAAAAAATGTAGAAAATGATGTAGGTATACAATTTTTTTATTTTCCAAATAAAAGTATCAGTGGGTCAGGCAGTACCTGACTCCCCGGCCCGGATGAAATATGTGGGAGATGGCTGCCGGGAGTACTCGGCCGGGTCCTTCTTTTTACTAGGGACCTGCGGCGTGCGCGGGTCATCTCTCCGCCCGCACCCTGCTTTCACGATGACTGGAAAAGCACTAAAGATAATGGCAAACAAACAATCTTCCCTTGGATTGAAAAGACTATGGTCTAGCTTGTCTGACGATAGTGATAAAAGTGGTATATTAAGTAACACGGACAAATTTTTCGTTGTTCGTTGTGTTGCAGAAGAAGGGTCGCTTTCAAAAGTTTCCCCCTTCATTATTAACAGGTCTGTGCAGTCGGTTTGTGGCTCGCCACACTCTATTAAGAAACTAAGGAATGGTACTTTGTTAATTGAAACAACGTCTGCGAAGCAAAGTAGCAGCGTTGTTAAAATTACACAAATAGGAAGTACTGCAGTCACTGTTGAACCGCATAGATCCCTCAACTCATCTCGAGGAGTGGTTTACTCTCGAGATATACATGATATGTCTGAGGCTGAGTTATTGGAGGAGCTTACCTCCCAGCGAGTGACGCAAGTCAAAAGAGTTACGCGTCGGGAAAATGGTATTGATGTCGGTACCCCGACACTTATCATAACATTTTCCACCCCACAACCACCAGATCGTCTAAAGTTGGGTTACTTGTCTGTTCGAGTGAGACCGTATGTCCCAAACCCTCTGCGCTGTTTTCAGTGCCAGGAATACGGACATACGAAAACTAACTGCAAGAAACCTGCGATATGCGCAAAGTGCAGTTCACCTGACCACTTAGACAGCGAATGCACTTCTGAAACAGAACTGTGTGCAAACTGTAAAGGAAGTCATTCAGCAAGGTCTCGGGAATGCCCTAAGTATAAAGAAGAACGGGAAATTCAGAAAATTTCGTCTGAACAGAAGCTTTCCTTTCCCGCTGCCCGGAGCGAGTACAGAAAACTAAATAGCATCCGAAATGCAGTCCAGCCTGACATTTCGTTTGCAGCTGCAACTAGTGTTCAGTCTCGTGTGTCTGGTGAGTGCTCGTCATGCGTTGAGCTGAAGAGTGTTGTTGAGAACCTAACTAAACAGGTTGCTTCCCTAACTTCTGCACTGAAAGCTTTACTAAGCTCCAAACAGACTGAAATTAGTTCAAAGAGTTCTGTACCTCAAGTTGGTAACCTTTCTGCGACGCAGAATACAAAAGTTCAGCTGTCAAATAAGACAGTCGCCTCTACCTCAAAGGGGAAACCCCTTTCATTGCCTAAGACGCTTCCAGTGGATGCGTCTAAATTCCTAAAATCTCCTTCGTCTGGGTCCAAGATCCACGATATGATAGGAGATTCATCGGCCCTAGAAAAGGGCTTTATACAAGTAAAAGGGAAAAAAGGGAAGGAGAAAATTGTGTTTGAAACGTAACTCCTCCGTTGCGAAATACCCTTTAATAGTTTAATTCAATGGAATGTTCGCGGGATCCGGTCTAGGTATGAAGATATAAAGATATTGATCCGGGATAAGTGTCCGTTTGCGCTTTGCCTGCAAGAGACGATGTTACAACCTGATATCCGATTATCCTTTCGTGGATACGAAATGTTTAGGAAAGATTCCCTGCATGGTGGCCCTGGTGGTGGGGTTGCAATATTACTTCACCATTCAATGCAAGGGATGAGTCTGGATATCCAAACGGATATTCAGGCTGTTGCAATCAGGATAACTGTCCCGGTGTCGGTTTGCGTGTGTAATGTTTATTTACCACCAAACACAGACATTTCATACCTAGCCATGAGAGAATTGCTGGAACAGTTACCAGCTCCATATATCGTCTTAGGAGATTTCAATGGTCACCATTATTCTTGGGGCTCCTCACTGTGCAATGGTAGAGGTCACATGGTGGAGAGGGTCCGGAGTGATTTAGACTTATGTCTATTGAACGATGGATCTGAAACATTCATGTCATCCTCAACAGGATCCTGGTCGTGCTTGGACCTTACTTTCTGTAGCCCGTCCATTGTTCCAAGGTTGATGTGGAGAGTACTGCCAGACCTGTATGGAAGTGATCACCGACCGGTGGTGGTCGAATTTTTCGACTACCAGCCTGTCGATGACCTTCCGAAACGATGGATTGAAAAGCTTGCACGGTGGGATGAGTTTTCAAGTTTAATGGAATCTGAATATGAAGATGATGATGATGCACGAAAGCTGTTGTCTTCCTTTGTAGAGAGGATGTCTGCAGCAGCTGCCCAGAGCATTCCTAAAACATCGGGAAAAGCACGGCGTCCGCCGGTACCTTGGTGGAATGATCGTTGTAAGGAGGCTCTTCAGGACCGCCGTAGGGCCCTGCGCATTTTTAGTCGCAGACCTACGGATGCAAACCTGGAAGCG
Organism: Catonia carolina; assembly: GCA_035578175.1. NCBI lineage: Eukaryota > Metazoa > Arthropoda > Insecta > Hemiptera > Achilidae > Catonia > Catonia carolina. Next base: position 121,516,792 of record JAQMRL010000001.1, on the reverse strand, counting down.
TACCGAAGAGCTCGGGCCTGCTGTAGGCGTGTCTTTCTTGAGAGTAAGAGGGAGTCGTGGAGCCGTTACGTTGGAGATATTAACAGGAGTACCCCTGTGACAACGGTATGGAGAAAACTGCGTTCGGTATGTGGAAGGACGCCTCCACATCGAATCGCAGGGTTGCAAGTTAACGGTTCTGTGATCACATCACAGTCCGACATCGCTAACGTGATTGGTTCCTTCTTTAAATCAGCTTCCCTCACGTCTTCATATTCAGTACAGTTTCAAAATTATAAGAAAACCATTGAATCTCTTCCTTTCTTTATAGCGGACTCGAATGATCCTCTAAACATTCCTTTTTCATTGCCAGAGCTTAGAAAAGCGCTCAAAGTATCTCGAAATACCTCACCTGGAGGTGATGAAATTACACTTTCGATGATAGCGCATTTACCGGATTCTGGGTTAAGGCAACTCCTACATGTTTTTAATAACATATACGCTTCTAGAAAGCTTCCAAAAACTTGGAAAGAAGCAATTGTTGTTCCGATCCTCAAACCTGGTAAAGATAAAACATTGGCCTCCAACTACCGTCCCATTTCCTTGACAAGTGTTGTTTGTAAGGTCATGGAAAGAATGGTGAACAGTCGTCTCATGTGGTATCTGGAAAAGAATGACTTCCTCGCTCCTGAACAGAGCGGTTTTCGGAGAGGGAGGTCTTCGACAGACCACTTGGTGGCCCTTGAGACGGCTGTCTGCAATGCGTTTGCATTGCGGCAGCGCATCGTTGCCGTATTCTTTGATTTGAAAAAAGCATATGATACAGCTTGGCGACGAGGTATCCTCAATACCTTGCGGGATTGGGGCATCGCTGGAAACATGTTGGCCTTCATCAAGGACTTTCTAGATGAACGATCGTTCCGTGTAAGGGTTGGTCAGTGTCTGTCCGACAGGTTTGACTTGGAAAATGGTATACCGCAAGGAAGTGTAATTAGTTGTACCCTATTTGCGGTTGCCATAAATAATATTGTGAAAAGTTGCGTATACCCTGTTAAATGTTCGTTGTTTGTTGATGATTTTGCAATATATGTTGCATCTAGAAATGTTGTCTCAGTTGAACGAGCTCTACAGCTAACTATATACCGTCTTGAAGAATGGTCACGGCAGACTGGCTTTAGTTTTTCTCCTGAGAAGACTAAATGCATTCAGTTTTGCCGAATACGGACTGATAATGTTCCAAGACTGTATTTAATGGGTCAGCATATCGAAGTTAGCACTGAAATCAGGTTCTTAGGTGTTGTATTCGACAAGAGACTTACATGGGTTCCGCATATTAAAGACCTACGGGCTAGGTGCTTAAAGGTGGTTGATATTCTGCGTGTTCTTACAGGTACATGTTGGGGAGCTGATAGATCATGTATGATAAGGTTCTACAAGGCTCTAGTGCGATCACGTATAGATTATGGCGCTGTAGCCTACTCATCTGCTACTTCCACTTCTCTGAGAATGCTTGACTCAGTCCACAATTCATGTTTACGATTATCTACAGGTGCTTTTCGTTCTAGCCCTGTTATCAGCATCTTAGTTGAAAGTGGAGAAATGTCGTTACACAGACGTCGCCAGCAGCTTATACTGACGTACTTTGCCAAGTTGAAAGCTAGACCTTACCATTTCTTGCATGACATCATTCTCAACAACCCCTGTCATGATTTGCATCTGATGAACGCCCGACAACCTTCACCATTCGGTGTAAGAGCGTTGGAGATATGCAACAACCTCGATATTGCGATTCCTCGTGTCTACCCTTGTAATTCTTGTCTATTTCCACCCTGGACCATCGCTCAGTTACATTTTAACTTTGAGATGTGTAAATACTCAAAGGCAGGCACAAGTTCTGTGGTGTTTAATAGCATTTTCAGTGAGTTAGTCGAAGCTATTAAACCATCTACGGTTGTATACACTGATGGATCAAAGTCGGATGTTGGAGTTGGTTGCTCGTTTGTTGCTAATGGGAGAACCTATTTGTTTGGATTACCTGCGGGAACCAGTATTTACACGGCTGAACTTTATGCAATTAGTAAAGCTCTGTCTGTAGTCTGTGTGCGTGGGCGTCGGGTGTTGGTGTGCACTGATTCACTCAGTGCCCTGCAGTCGATTAGTGATATATATTCACGCCACCCGCTAGTTTCAGATGTCCACGGCACCGTGAAGCAGCTTAACGATAGAGGAGTAAGTGTTGTTTTCTGCTGGGTTCCGGGTCATGCTGGAATCCCGGGAAATGAGGCTGCTGATTTGGCCGCTAAGGAGGCGGCTCGTCAACCGGCTTTCACACGATATCTGACCATGTCTGATTTCGTTAGTCTGGTGAAGCGGGTCATTACTGATTCCTGGCAGGTAGAATGGACTGGCTCTCATGGCAACAAGCTACGGGACATAAAACCTATTGTTAAGCCTTGGCCTACGTCACTGAGGAAGAACAGAAGGGAAGAAGTTGTCATCGCGCGACTTAGAATTGGGCACACCAGATTAACCCATGGGTATCTCATGACGTCTGGTGATGCTCCAATTTGTGGCAGGTGCGATTGTCCTTTGACAGTCAAACATGTATTGGTTGATTGCGTCTGCTACGCAGCTCTGCGTCGGCGATTCAGAATTCCCTCTGAATTAAGGAATATACTCGGTGACGAAAGCCGTATTTTGGACGCGGCTTTGAATTTTTTACGATCGATCAGTGTATACAACAGTGTCTAATGTCCTTTTAGTTGTACCCTATGGTATGTGTTTTATTTTAGTTATACGTTTATGTATTATACGTTTATGTTATACGTCATATGTCTGTGGTTTTATTATGTGGCCCCTTTACAGCCTTTTGTGATATTTATGTCTGTGATATTTTCTTTCTTTTCTTTTCTTTTATTTTTAATGTAATTTTTTGGTTGTGATACTAGTTTTTAAGTTTTCATAAGTGTCAATATTATTTTTGTGTTTTTTTTGTGTTTTAACTGTGATATTAAGTTTAAGTTTATGTATGTATGTTTTTTTGTGTTTTTTAGCGTTTTTTAGCGTTTTTGTCTTTTAGCTTATATTTGTATTAAAAAAGGCGTTCTGCACTCGGGCTTTTTACACCCTTGTGCAGAACAACAGGCGATGATAACCTCGCTAAGGTTTTTCGCCTTAAAACAAAAAAAAAAAAAAAAAATTCTGGTGTCCAATTTAAGAGAGCATGCGCAACATCAACTTTGAAACTGAATAGATCTAAGCAATCTTTTCTAGGAGTCCTATCATACTTTTCAGCTCGTCGCCTCTCTATCCAGCCAGCAGAACAAATGAAAATTTCTATGCAATGGAAAATTACGCGCACTGTCCATCTTTTTGTGCGAGCACTGATTCTGTAGTAAACAATCATTCTATCAAGGAAATCAACGCCACCCATTTTCCTATTATATTGAGCTACCATATTTGGTCTCTTTACTTGAATATATTTTCTGTCCTTTTTCCTGTATCGATCTACTTCATCTACTGGCTCTCCTCCATATAGATTCGATGCCAATATGATTGGTTTATTATCATACCATTTAATTATGGCTACTTGACCATCATCCCTAACCAACTGTTCAAAGCTGCCTCGACCTAGTCGTCTTAGCTCAGTGTCAGTAGGCAAATTACATGCTGCAGGTATTCTATTTTTTTAAGGGTACCAGTGCCCTGACATCCTTTAGCATGCATTTCATCAAGTAAAGGTATAGAAGTAAAATAACTGTCGGTGAATACAGCAACCCCAGGTGGAAGTGACTCAATAAGTCTTACAGCTACTTTGCCTCCGATGTCCAAATTAGTTTCATAATCTAATATTCCGTCTCCTTTTCCTTCATACAAAAAAAATCCAAAGGCAGCCCATCTGGTGCTGCACAGACAAAGTTTTTCAGTCCACAAGGGTTTGCCCCTCACAAACTGCCGTGCCAATGTATGACCCTTAAACGGAATCATCTGCTCATCTATTGATGCAGATTCACCTCTAGGGTTCTGTAAGCATGCATTTCTGACAGAATTAATTAATGGGCCAATTTTCCAGAACTTATCACTGTCTTTTTCTGGTTGTTGTACACTAATGTAATCACAACATCTCAAGTGAGACCGGATTAAAAAAAATCATCTCTTGTCATTGTATAGGCAATTAGGGCTACTCTTGTTTAGCAGCATTTTAATTCGTGGAAATTTATAATACGACATTATTATGTTATTTGCGATAAATTTTCGCACCATTTATAGGATAAACCCTCCCAGTAGATGCCAAAATATTTCGAGACGTTGCTAAGGCCATATCGTCTATAATATTTTCCGGTAAATATCTGTAGAAAGACTCTATTGGGCTCACCAAAGCTAGTATATGATCGTCCTCTATAGCTGGTGCAGGTGGAAGAGGTTCAAAGACATCAGTTTTAGTGAAGGATCCACCAGGAAATGGAATAGCTACTGGTACGTTTGCAGCCTCGTCGTCATCACTTGATGAACTTACCTCATCTTCCACTTGTTGAGCAGGTTGTAAGAAATAGGATGGATCATCAGCTTCATCATCAGACAGACCTTCTACATCTGATAACTCCTCATCAAGAATTGAGCAGATGAATCTATCTTGACCTGAAAAACAAAGAAAACCCAAAGAATAGTAATAACTAATTTTTTTTGTACTATCTCTAGTTAAAACGCCAATCACCAATTGTTTTTACAATTTTGTAAAACTAACTGATCGAATTACTTATTTTTATTGTTATTTTATAATAATAACTTATTTTAGACAGTATCTGCTTCAAATTCCATTTTATTACTCAATTGAAACACCAGTAAATTTTCCATGTTAATTTTATGTAAATGCCTGAACCTGAAGTCACCTATAGGTGACAGGCGTAAAAAAAGTAGTTCCATGGTAATCATGAATCAATTTTCACTTTACAAAAAATACTGCACATAATTAGTATGTTTTAGAAGTGAGAAAATATTTTTTGCAAGATGATAGTAAGAAAAACGCAATAGAAAATATTTATATTTACCTTGTGAAGTCGCAGGAATAGCAGGAACACGCCTTCCAGCCATTTTCATAGAGCACAGTACAATAACAAAGCCACAGGTAGTGATGCTGGAGACTGCTACTGTGGCGCAATCTATTGGCAACTCAGTGAACTATTAAACACTTGCATATTTCAAACTGGTCGGTAATACAGATCGATTATAATACGTCACCCCCAGGTGACGTTGGGTCTGAGGAGGATATCCAACTTTTCTTTCTCAATTGCAATAAGCTCATCATCTGTTGAGATTTTTTTCAAAAAAAAAAATCTCAACATCTATCAATATTTGGATTCAGTTCATCCGACACAAAATTGTCTATTATTTCTTGTTGCACATTTTCTGTTTCCCCGTGAATAGTTGTTTCGGTTAATGGTGGCAAATTTCCACTTGCATTTCGTTTAGCCATTACATCTTTTAAGAAAGCCATATGAGTGAAATACGTCCATTTTGATTTTTTAATTTCGCCTCCTGGATCACCAGATTTTCCACCCTCCACTTTTTTTAATTCGAGTCTGACGTTGTCTCGAAGACCACGCCATTTTGATTTCACAGCTTCACCTAAAACAAACAAAACGAAGTAAGTGCATGCAGCAATAAATTATTAATGCTATTGGTATTATTTTTCAGATATCTATCAACGGGATTAAGCTTCAGGTCCCTTGCTTTTTCATTCCGTATTTCACATAGTGCCATACGACGAATTGTATACGATACTTGCCAGTGTATCTGGGATGAACTCTTGACCATCCACATGCCTTTCCAACTACAGAAACATTTTTGAAAATATCAAAGGAATTTTACGAAAAATGGAACTTTCCAATCTGTGTGGGAAGTATCAACGGAAAACACATAAGGATGAAATGTCCACCTAAATCTGGGTCTATGTATTACAATTACAAAAAAATATTTTTCGATTGTGTTACAAGCTGTTGCCGATGCTAACTATAAATTTGTTTTCATTGAAGTAGGTTCATATGGTAAACAAAGTGATGGGGGCATATTTCATCAGTCTCACTTATTATAAATGAAAACCGACTTCCACTGCCAGAACCAACTGTTGCTCCAGATTCTGATGTAACTGTTCCTTTCACTTTTATTGGTGATGAAGCTTATCCACTCAAACCATATCTAATGAGGCCATATCCACAAAAAAGTGCTGGGCAGTCTGAGGAAATTTTTAACAATAACCTTTCAATTGCCAGAAAATCAGTTGAATGCGCATTTGGTATATTGGCTTCAAAATGGAGACTTCTGCTAAAAGAAATAGAAACTCAAAAGAAAAAGAAACAGAGCGACTCAAATGTTTTACCTTATACCTAATTCAGTAATGTAAAGACAGAAAAATTGTAAATATTACAAATAATTAATACACAATAAATTAGTTAATGTTAGTTAACTTCAGCTGAAAGTATATTTAATACTATAGGCCTACTTTTGCACATAATATGTGGGATTATTTACTACATAGATGTAGGTACTATATTTTTACTTCAGAAGATTCAGACCTGACTATTAGAAGAACAAACATAAATTGTCCTCAGAATTTAAAGAATATATAAGAGTATAAAAATGCCTATAAGAAAGTTTCACGTCAACAATGGCGAGAACTTTCAACAAACAAATCTCTCGCTTATAATACCCCTTGTGTGCAATGCTATTGTTTTGTAGTGAATGTAGTAGTAGCTTGAAGATTTTTTAATAAGAATACATGGTTAATTCTTTATTCATTAGATTAGATGAATTTTGGAGACATTTAACGAACTCTGATATAAAAAACACAATTTTACAAATACATAAACGTTTGTTTATTTTATTCCCTAAATCAGGTTATTCTAGTTATTTCTACTTATAATTTTCTTCAAGGATATTTAAGTAGGGCTAAGGGAAGAGTGTATCCTTTGAATTATTAAATAATATTATGGTATATTAAAGTGTAGTAAATAAAACCCACTAAAAGAAAAAATTAAAAGTGGCTGTTGTTTTCAAAATATCCGTAAAACAAAACATAGAAAAATCAGTACTATACTGATTTTTCAGTATAGTACTGAAAAATCAGTATAGTACTGATTTTTCTATGTTTTGAATAAAACATAGAAAAATGTTTTTATTTTTCTATGTTTTATAGAAAAATAAAACATAGAAAAATGTTTTATTTTTCTATGTTTTATTTAAAACATAGAATATGTTTTGAATAAAACATATTCAATGTTTTATTGAATATGTTTTATTCAATAAAACATATTCTATGTTTTATTGAATATAAAACATAGAATATGTTTTATATATTAATAAATATATTAAACATATATTTGTTTAATATATATGTTAAATATATATTAACATATATATGTTAAATATATATGTTTAAACATATATATTAACCAATATATATGTTTAATTATATATTAAACATATATATATTTAATATATATGTTAAACATATATATTAAATGTATGTTTAACATACATTTAATATATAATTAAATTTATATATATTATAAATTAATTATAATATATATAATTAATATATTATAATTAATAATATATAATTATATTATTTTATATATAATAATATATATAAATATATATATTTATATATATATATAAATATATATAAATATATATATATTTATATATAATAATTATATATAATTATATATATATATAAAATATATATAATTATATATATAATATATATAATTATATTATATATATTATATATATATAATATATATATATATGTACTACTATCATTTTTGCGTCCGTACATTGACATTTTCCTAACAATCTGGAGTCCGAGTGCAATTTGGCGTCCGTATACGGACGCCAAATTGTAATCCTTAACAAAAACTTAATAAAAATTTATTGTGACATGGTTTTCGGACGTAATTTTTTTAAACTAAAGTACATAGTTTCGGGCAGCTATATTTATTTTTTGAGAATTTTATTGTTACTCAGAGAGACACAAAAAAATAAATAAATTTTGGTACCGGATGCGAAATGGCGGTGTTTTGAAACTATTTTATACACCGTACCTTGGAGAGTTTCTCACCAGAGTGCTCTCGCTACGCCCCTATGTAAAAATATACGTATATTATGTATATTCTTACAAGGACGTCAGTTTCACATCTGCTATCAATTTCGCGTCCACCGGTTAAGAAAATAGACAAAACAAGTTATAAATAAATATTGTATTGTGTTAAGAAAAAAAGTTTAAAAGAATAATAAAAACAAATTTTTATTAATCATCGAATTACAATTCTTTCAAAACTCACAATCTAATTTACTAAACATTCAAATAAATATTATTCGGCAAATTATTTGTTATAAGTAATAGGATTAAATTAAAAATAATTATATATTTTTTGATACAATTAAAAAACTCTCTTTTCCGATAGACGATTTTTTGGGTTGACAAACTAACCTGGAAGGAAACCGGTGCTGCGCATAGTAGTGTCAGGATTAAATTATTGTTATAGCTGGCAGTTAATCTTTCTAAACGCATTGTATACACAACGTATATTATACGCAATTTTGAAGAGTTGTTCTCCGCCGTTCTTTCGCCTTCCATACATGAGTCCATCGCACGCCGCTTTGGTTTCTTTTTTCAAATTAGGCATAAACCCACTATCAACGAATCCATGAACAAATCCTTTAGTAATTTGTTTACGTCGTTCGTTTAGTAACCAACGGGTCGGTCTAGTCTAGAAGAAAAGTCGTCGCCGCAAGTCAGCTGTTTAGCTGACTTTTCGACAGCTTTTCTGACAGCTGATTTTTGGAGACGGAGGTTCCTAGTTTAAATCCTAGTATATAGTATAATTGGTTCTTTTATACGAATTTGAATACTATACAGTGGTTACCAATGTACTTTGATGGTTGGGGGTCAATTAACCATACTCTCTCAGGAATGGTCGGCCTGGGTATGTACGAGACTACAGCTCATTTAAACGTCATACATATCATTGGGTCATGGGGTTGCTTATTGTTCTCAATCGAACAAATTGCAACCAACACGCATTAGGGATAAAACAAAACAAAAATTTGTTTAAGAATTTTTAACATGTTATTTCGCGCTTTTTTTAACATTACACCACCTGGCAATTGTCAATCAAATATTTCCTGATTACGCTTACGATGTGAAAAAAGAATGCACATTTTGCTGTTTGCCCACTCTCTCTGCAAAATGATTCTAAGTACACTTCCATAATGCTATTTCATATCATGTAATATGTCGCCCCAATTACTAGTTTTAGCAGTTTTACAGTAGGTAAATAAAACATTAAAGAGAAAAAACTTTTTCTAAAATATAAAAAATGAAAAATGGACTAGGAGAAGATTATTATTAGCCTTGTTTTTTGCTTAAAAACAATGCGATAAAAAATTAAACTAAGAAATTAGGGAAATAGCAAACTTTACTAGACAGACCTGAACCAAGTAGGCATATTTTAATATTTATTCTGGACCGATTTTCTTTCATTATAAAATTCTGGACAGAGATTACAGATTTCAGAAAAAAAATGTTAAGTGTAGAATAAAGTACACCCATTCAGTTTTTCCTTTTTTCTCTTACAAAATCTGAACAAACGACTTTTTTTTAAATGCCCGGAAAAACAAGGGCCATGGATTTAGACAAAAAAGTTTTAATATTAGTGAGTGGGGGGCCTAAAGTGAAGTTTGTACCATCCAGTTCACCTCGATTTTCTCGCGAGTATGAGCTTAACAATCGTAATATTTATGGAACGTTCCGAAACAGCAGAACGACTCTCGATAGGGATAACGATAAAGTTTAAATTGAATTTCTTAGCGTATCGCCACCATTCCTAAGTTTTTCACGATTTTTTCGCTGATTTCGGCAGACCAAACAAAACAATTTACAGAACAATCCAGAACAAATGAGAGCTATCATTTAAAGTAAAAACCAAAAAGTATTGAATGCATGGGCTTATACTTGCCACTCCAAAGTTTTCTTTGATTTTCAGAAAATTTGAACGGGAAAAACGAAATTTTTGCGAAATAATCCGGAACAAACGAAGGGGTCTGGCTGCATAATGAAATTCATTACGCTCAGAGGAGATATAACTCTGACAAGTATCTTTTACACTTGTACCTCTTCTGTTCTTAAATACTTCAGTCATATGATTGGCTTACCATGTGACAAAAACAGAACTAAATTTTTTTTAGTCCTGGAACAAGCAAATCGAGCAAATCTATGTAAAAAACTTTAAAATATTGAGTAGAGAGGGATAAGTGTGAAATTAGCACCACCCAGTTCTTCTCGATTTCTCGCTTACTTGAATGGACTAACAAAATATTTTGCGAGACCATCCGAAACAAACGAAGGTCTGTCCCTGAAGTCCAAAAACAATTTAAAAAGTTGAGCGGGAGGAGGCCAGTGTGAAGTTAGCCCCTCCCGGCGTTTTTTCACTTCTTTGGACGGAACAAACAAAATATTTTCCGGAATAATCCGGTAGAAACGTAGACCGATCAATTTTACAAGTTAATTTTTGAAATTTTTGTATGGGGCCAACTTTACAGTCCTGGTTTGAACTTCTACAGGTTTAGCTAAGTAAAACAAGGAGTGAGATAGTTTACAATATTGCCTTCCTCGCCGAGTTGAAAAATATGCTTATCAGTATGCCAGACCGTCTGAAAAGCACCTATTTTTCACCCTGCAAATGACACACCTCACGTTATTCACCACAGGGTCTGGCTGCATAATGAAATTCATTACGGTCAGAGGAGATATAACTCTGACAAGTATCTTTTACACTTGTACCTCTTCTGTTCTTAAATACTTCAGTCATATGTTTGGCTTACCATGTGATAAAAACAGAACTAAATTTTTTTTAGTCCTGGAACAAGCAAATCGAGTGCAAATAATTTAACACTCCACCTGCCTGTTATGTGCAACCCCTTACAGTACTATTATTTTATTAAAGGCAGTTTCCACTGACAATCAGAACATGCATTTTATTCCGTCACTTGGGCGAGTAAATTTAAATCGATAATTCAAAGGATACCCACATCGAGAAAATGCTTACAAAACGGCGAAAATTATTTTACAAAAGATAATAAATTGATAAGAGAGTAGATTAGTCGATTTTTTTTAAAGTAAATTCAGTACACTCGCAAAAATCCAACACGAGTTCTGAAAGTGTAGGTCAACAGAGACTGTAATTTTCCGATACTGAAGAAGCTTATTGAAATTAATCGTTAGCAAAAACAAACCCATGTTATTTATTTTTTGATTTTTGTAAAGCTTTTGACCGTGTCCCGTATGATTTACCCATAAAATAATTGAGGTGTATGGTATTAGAGGGATATCAGAGGGTCGAATTGCCATGCAATCATTGTAAAGTTAAAACAAAATACATATAAAATTTTATACAAGTTAAAAGGGGAGTTCAATGAGTTAGAATTTTAAGACCCTTGCTATTTCTAATTTTTATTTACGATCTCGCTGATTTTCTTGCCTCCTTCAATGTTATATTATTTGCTGATGATACGACAATATCTCTCGAAGATGAAAACTATGAACAAGGTTTAAAACTAAAGAAGCTTGAAGTAAGGTTGTAGACTGGATGCAAAAAATAATCTAGTTCTCAACTCAGATAAAACTGTGGCCAAATGCTTCACTGGTCGTAAGGAAATAAGTAACCAAAGTAAGAATATCGCCATTAATGACAATATATCAAAATCTTTTGTAACAGGTAAGTTACAAAATTTAAGTTAAGTAATTATAAGAATTAATATTAGGTAGCAAACTATCCTGGGACAGGCGTATTAAGGAACGTGTCTGCTATATAATCAAATCCTACTGCTACGCCCTAAAACGCTTAAAAATAAGGTACTTAGCGTACCAATACCTTTGAGTATTTATCATGTTTACAAATTCTCACATTTAAAATACAACGTTACGTCTTTTTTTTTCAAAACCATTTTTTAAATGGTTGTAATCAATACTTCATATTTGAAGACATCGGGTGTCTCGTTGTTTTTTGTATCATATTAGGAAATAGTCTACATAAGTTATGTTTTTCGATTTTCGGTCCATAAAATCGTGGTGCGGGGCTTATTCGAAGGCGGGGGTTACTCGAGTATATAAGGTGTTTTGTCTATTTGTGGGATTTGTTTTTAATTTAGTCACACTTAAACTTATTAAAATGTATGTTTAAAAAATCAAATAATGTTCAAATTATTCTGTCATATAATTACTTTTTATCTGGTTTTTTGTTAATTATAATGATGAACATTTTTAATGATCAACTATCAAGTTGAATTATGAATATGGACACTGTACACTATTAAGAATTCGTTTGTAATCATTTGGTCCTAGCATATTGTTTGGCTGTCTTGGTCAAGGTTTCACATCGTTTTTCTTGGCCTCTCCAAGTGAATGCCTTGTCTATCTCCTTTTTGTCTTCTGTGCAATAGTATAACCTTCCAGTTCCTTATCCCAAGCATTTTGACTTGTCAAAAATAATGCACATTATTTTACGTAACAATAAGGTTTATTTATTTCATTATTTGTAATAATGATTCTCAGATTGGGTGGTTGGTTGACGATGCAAATAAAGTACTAGAAACCAAAAGAATATCAACAAAAAGTGGCCACCATGGCTTTTATAACACTAAATAATTTAAAAGAAAACGCAGAGAAAAATATCAGGGTTTGGAAATGACCTGTTAAAGGATAAACTTCAACATGTATAAAACAGCTGGATACGAGAATTATTAATGTAATGTAATGTAATGTAATTAATGTAATTAATTAATGTAATTAATGTAATGTAATGTAATCTTTCCTTCAAATGAAGGAAAGACTGCATTACTAATTTAGCCTAACTAATATTTTTTTCTTGCTTTCGTCTGGTTTCCTCTGACTTAAAAATTAACTGAATTTTTAATATTTCCTGATGCGTATTGTAGCTTTGAACTACGCTTGCTATGTCCTTATTTGGTCGTAAGGTTTTGTGACAATAATGTTTTGTAAGAAGTGTAATTGTTTGTGTTTCTGCCTGGTTTCTTCTAACTTAAAAATTAACTGCATTTTCAGTTTTTTCTAAAGCTTTTTGTAGTTTTGTACTACGCTTACTGTGTCCTTATTGTCGTGATTTTAACGCATGCTTCATTATAAATCGTGTACAATGTATAAATTGGAAATTTTGTAATTATTTTATTAATAATGTATAAAAAAATGTATTGATACAATATATATGACCACAAAACTCTCGAAAATTTTCGAATAGGGAGGTAATTTAATTCATATTAAGGAGGATTTTTGAAGGGGATAGCATACAATTATATTCGATTTAGGGAGGATTTCGAATGAGGAGGTTTGACTGTATTTGTAACAATTAGTATATTTTAAATAATTAACTTTAACAAATAAAAAATATACTTTCTTTAATTATTCTGGTTTTACATTGATTTAAAATAAGTACCTACTTAAAATACATTTCAAAATAATAGGCAACAAATAATAAATTATGTTGATGACTGGATTGGAGTCCGTCCGAGAACGAATTGTTTTCATACGATGGTCTTGTGTGGAGAAGTACTAGGGTGAGATGTGAATATCTAACTACAATTTAGTACAACACGTAGAAGTGGCAAATGCTACAGTACACGTGCCGGTACGACATGGCAACATCGTTTACACTGTTGCAGGCTGTAAGTCATAATAGCGGGAACGATGCTGGACGCGAAATTATCGGTAATTTGTACGGACGCGAAATTGTCGGTAATTCGAAAGGAGTCTGAATTGATAGCACAGTGAATAAAATTAAAAAATGCTCAATTTTCAATATCAGGGCAAACCAATACCAAAACTCAGGGTGTAAGTGTAACAAATACCCTATATACTCTCATCAAAGTTGAATATACTCTTCAAATAAGCGATGTGCGAAATGCACGCTTTTTGAAAGGACGCGGAATTGTTAGCGGGATGTATATATATATATATATAATATATATATATATATATATATATATATATATATATATATAATATATATATATATATATATATATATATATATATATATATATATATATATATATGTACTACTATCATTTTCGCGTCCATACATTGACAATTTCCTAACAATCTGGAGTCCGAGTGCAATTTGGCGTCCGTATACGGACGCCAAATTGTAATCCTTAATAAAAACTTAATAAAAATTTATTGTGACATGGTTTTCGGACGTAATTTTTTTAAACTAAAGTACATAGTTTCGGGCAACTATATTTATTTTTTGAGAATTTTATTGTTACTCAGAGAGACACAAAAAAATAAATAAATTTTGGTACCGGATGCGAAATGGCGGTGTTTTGAAACTATTTTATACACCGTACCTTGGAGAGTTTCTCACCAGAGTGCTCTCGCTACGCCCCTATGTAAAAATATACGTATATTATGTATATTCTTACAAGGACGTCAGTTTCACATCTGCTATCAATTTCGCGTCCACCGGTTAAGAAAATAGACAAAACAAGTTATAAATAAATATTGTGTTGTGTTAAGAAAAAAAGTTTAAAAGAATAATAAAAACAAATTTTTATTAATCATCGAATTACAATTCTTTCAAAACTCACAATCTAATTTACTAAACATTCAAATAAATATTATTCGGCAAATTATTTGATATAAGTAATACAATTAAATTAAAAATAATTATATATTTTTTGATAGAATTAAAAAACTCTCTTTTCCGATAGACGATTTTTTGGGTTGACAAACTATCCTGGAAGGAGACCGGTGCTGCGCATAGTAGTGTCAGGATTAAATTATTGTTATGGCTGGCAGGATATCTTTCTAAACGCATTGTATACACAACGTATATTATACGCAATTTTGAAGAGTTGTTCTCCGCCGTGCTGTCGCCTTCCATACATGAGTCCATCGCACGCCGCTTTGGTTTCTTTTTTCAAATTAGGCATAAACCTACTGTCAACGAATCCATGAACAAATCCTTTAGTAATTTGTTTACGTCGTTCGTTTAGTAACCAACGGGTTGGTCTAGTCTAGAAGAAAAGTCGTCGCCGCAAGTCAGCTGTTTAGCTGACTTTTCGACAGCTTTTCTGACAGCTGATTTTCGGAGATGGAGGGTCCTAGTTTAAATCCTAGTATATAGTATAATTGGTTCTTTTATACGAATTTGAATACTAGACAGTGGTTACCAATGTACTTTGATGGTTGGGGGTCAATTAACCATACTCTCTCAGGAATGGTCGGCCTGGGTATGTACGAGACTACAGCTCATTTAAACGTCATACATATCATTGGGTCATGGGGTTGCTTATTGTTCTCAATCGAACAAATTGCAACCAGCACGCATCAGGGATAAAACAAAACAAAAATTTGTTTAAGAATTTTTAACATTTTATTTCACGCTTTTTTTAACATTACACCACCTGACAATTGTCAATCAAATATTTCCTGATTACGCTTACGATGTGTAAAAAGAATGCGCATTTTGCTGTTTGCCCACTCTCACTGCAAAATGGTTCAAGTACACTTCCATAATGCTATTTCGTATCATGTAATATGTCGCCCCAATTACTAGGTTTAGCAGTTTTACAGTAAGTAAATAAAACATTAAAGAGAAAAAACTTTTTCTAAAATATAAAAAATGAAAAATGGACTAGGAGTAGATTATTATTAGCCTTGTTTTTTGCTTAAAAACAATGCGATAAAAAATTAAACTAAGAAATTCGGGAAATAGCAAACTTTACTAGACAGACCTGAACCAAGTAGGCATATTTTAATATTTATTCTGGACCGATTTTCTTTCATTATAAAATTCTGGACAGAGATTACAGATTTCGGAAAAAAAATGTTAAGGGTAGAATAAAGTACACCCATTCAGTTTTTTCCTTTTTCTCTTACAACATCTGAACAAACGACATTTTTTTTAAATAGCCGGAAAAAACAAGGGCCATGGATTTAGACAAAAAAGTTTAAATATTAATGAGTGGGTGACCTAAAGTGAAGTTTGTACCATCCAGTTCACCTCGATTTTCTCGCGAGTATGAGCTTAACAATCGTAATATTTATGGAACGTTCCGAAACAGCAGAACGACTCTCGATAGGGATAACGATAAAGTTTAAATTGAATTTCTTAGAGTATCGCCACCATTCCTAAGTTTTTCACGATTTTTTCGCTGATTTCGGCAGACCAAACAAAACAATTTACAGAACAATCCAGAACAAATGAGAGCTATCATTTAAAGTAAAAACCAAAAAGTATTGAATGCATGGGCTTATACTTGCCACTCCAAATTTTTCTTTGATTTTCTAGCATATTTGAACGGGACAAACGAAATTTTCGCGAAATGATCCGGAACAAACGAAGGGCTGTCAATCTATGTAAAAAACTTTAAAATATTGAGTCGAGGGGGATTAGTGACAGTAGCACCACCCAGTTCTTCTCGATTTCTCGCTTACTTGAAAGGAACTAAAAAAATATTTTGCGAGACCATCCGAAACAAACGAAGGTCTGTCCCTGAAGTCCAAAAAAAATTTAAAAAGTTGAGCGGGGGGAGGCCAGTGTGAAGTTAGCCCCTCCCGGCGTTTTTTCACTTATTTGGACGGAACAAACAAAAAATTTTCCGGAATAATCCGGTAGAAACGTAGACCGATCAATTTTACAAGTTAATTTTTGAAATTTTTGTATGGGGCCAACTTTGCAGTCCTGGTTTGAACTTCTACAGGTTTAGCTAAGTAAAACAAGGAGTGGGGTGGTTTACAATTGCCTTCCTCGCCGAGTTGAAAAGCTTATCAATATGCCAGGCCGTCTAAAAAGCACCTATTTTCCACCCTGCAAATGACACACCTCACGTTATTCACCACAGGGTCTGGCTGCATAATGAAATTCATTGCGCTCAGAGGAGATATAACTGAGGAGGTAAAATGCAAACCGTGTTTTGTCACAATAATGTAATTTTACACTAAGACCAAAAAACTGTTGTTTTGATTTTATTGCAGATTTAATACAGGGTTTAGCTACTGGCATTTAAAGGATGATAAAAAACGCTAAATAAACAATTTTTGAAAATATTGATATGGGAAAAGTGTTCAAAAACATTATTTTAAATTTGGACAAAACACGTTTTGCATGAAAGTAATGGACATAACTTGGTTTGAGTGGAAATTATGTAGACAAAGTTTTTTTGTAATGGACTTATTTATTATTTTAAGACAGTTTAAAAATTTAAAGTTACTTATAATTCATAAAAATTAAAAGAAGACATATTGGAAGTAATTAATAATAAATATTAAAAAAATGATACACTAAAAAAATGATATTATAAAATGATTTTTTATGATAGTTTTTTGTATGATATATTAAAAAATGATATACTAAATATGCAGGCTACCTATTAAAAAATTATTAAACATATTATACGAAGTCTTATTATAAACATAATAAAAGTAATAATGATTCAAAAGTTTAAATCCGAAGATCACATCTTTCTTCTTCAAGACAGTCACAGAAGATGACCTGTGCTTCACACTCTGCTGACAGCTCTTCGAATATCAATGATGAATACTATTTAAGGCGGTGATCAGATGATGTTACCCAGCCATCACCAAACATCTTTTTCAATAATTAATCTACATAACTTTTTTTTCACTAAACAATTTAAGCAAAGTCTTGCCTTTGAAATCAACTGTTGAGAAAAGGTTGTATAGTGTGGATGATACCTCAACACTATTATAGAATGGTAAAAGTGTGAAATAATGAGAATGCATTCTACACAGCTGATTGGTAGACTGAAGCGCTCTTATTGGTCAGATGGACAAAACACTTTTTGACTGAATCTTGATGATGGACAAAACATGTTCTGCACAAAACAGTAATTTTCAATATGCTTTTAACATTGGACAAAATTTCATTTGACTGAAAACACAGCTAAATACGAATATATTTCATGCAGGAGAATGCAATGGTGCCCCTAACTCAATTTTTTATTTTTTGTGACAAAACACGTTTTGCATGTTACCTCCTCAACTCTGACAAGTATCTTTTACACTTGTACCTCTTCTGTTCTTAAATACTTCAGTCATATGTTTGGCTTACCATGTGATAAAAACAAAACTAAATTTTTTTTAGTCCTGAAACAAGCAAATCGAGTGCAAATAATTTAACACTCCACCTGCCTGTTATGTGCAACCCCTTACAGTACTATTATTTTATTAAAGGCAGTTGCCTCTGAAAATCAAAACATGCATTTTATTCGTCACTTGGGCGAGTAAATTTAAATCGATAATTCAAAGGATACCCACATCGAGAAAATGTTTCCAAACGGCGAAAATATTTTTACAAAAGATAATAAATTGATAAGAGAGTAGATTAGTCGATTTTTTTAAAGTAAATTCAGTACACTCGCAAATGTCCAACACGAGTCCTGAAAGTGTAGGTCAACAGAGTCTGTAATTTCCCGATACTGAAGAAGCTTACTGAAATTAATCATTAGCAAAAACAAACCCCTGTTATTTATTTTTTGATTTTTGTAAAGCTTTTGACCGTGTCCCGTATGATTTGCCCATTAAAAAATTGAGGTGTATGGTATTAGAGGGACATCAGAGGGTCGAATTGCCATCCAATCATTGCAAAGTTAAAACAAAATATACATAAAATTTTATACAAGTTAAAAGGGGAGTTCAACGAGTTAGAATTTTAAGACCCTTGCTATTTTTAATTTTTGTTAACGATCTCGCTGAATTTCTTGGCTCCTTCAATGATATATTATTTGCTGATGATACGATAATATCTTTCGAAGATGAAAACTATGAACAAGGTTTAAAACTAACGAAGCTTGAAGTAAGGTTATAGACTGGATGCAATAAATAATCTAGTTCTCAACTCAGATAAAACTGTGGCCAAATGCTTCACTGGTCGTAAGGAAATAAGTAACCAAAGTAAGGATATCTCCATTAATGACAATATATCAAAATCTTTTGTAACAGGTAAGTTACATAATTTTTAGAATTAATATTAGGTAGCAAACTATCCTGGGACAGGTGTATTAAGGAACGTATCTGCTATATAATCAAATCCTACTGCTACGCCCTAAAACGCTTAAAAATAAGGTACTTAGCGTACCAATACCTTTGAGTATTTATCATGTTTACAAATTCTGATGGATTTGTTTTTAATTTAGTCACACTTAAACTTATTCAAATGTATGTTTAAAAAATCAAATAATGTTCAAATTATTCCGTCATATAATTACTTTTTATCTGGTTTTTTGTTAAATATAATGATTAAAATTTTTAATGATCAACTATCAAGTTAACTTATGAATATGGACACTGTTTACTATTAAGAATTCGTTTCTAATCAGTTGGTCCTAGCATATTGTTTGGCTGTCTTGGTCAAGGTTTCACATAGTTTTTCTTGGCCTCTCCAAATGAATGCCTTGTCTGTCTCCTTTTTGTCTTCTGTGCAATAGTATAACCTTCCAGTTCCTTATCCCAAGCATTTTGACTTGTCAAAAATTATGTACATTATTTTACGTAACAATAAGGTTTATTTATTTCATTATTTGTAATATTGATTCCTAGATTGGGTGGTTGGTTGACGATGTAAATAAAGTACTAGAAACCAAAAGAATATCAACAAAAAGTGGCCACCATGGCTTTTACAACACTAAATAATTTAAAAGAAAACGCAGAGAAAAATATCAGGGTTTGGAAGACTGACTGAAAGTTGTTTAGCCGAAAAATAATCTTGGAAATGGCCTGTTAAAGGATAAACTTCAACGTGTACAAAACAGCTGGATACGAGAATTATTAGTGTAATGTATAATTTGTTGAAGATCAAAGATTACCATTACTTGAGGAACAAGAATAAAAATACAAACTATGACTAAGCCGGACTGCATTTCAAAAGTTGTAGAAATTTTACTGGCCATCGTACTTTTGTATAATTTATAAAATCATTTTGATTCAGTCACTAAAACATGGAAATATAAACCTAGAGAGAAGCGAGGCTTGGGAAGACCTAAAAAGAGATGAATACTGGAACAGGCCATTGAGCCTAATCCTAAGCCTAAGCCTAATCATCAGATGATGATGATGAAATCATTTGAACACCGAAAAGACAATGGGTGAATGGTACTCCATTTGAATATTGAACAAATTATGTCGCTTTACAATTACATAATTTTGTCAACTAAGTAAATATTTTAATTGCATTGTCTACTAATTGATCATATTATAGTAATTACAGTCGAACCTCCCTGATTCGAATCTGATGGAACCGGCTGATTTCGATTTACAGAGGTAAAACATTGAAACAAAAAATGTACTTAAAAATTGCGTTTTAATAAAATTCATGTAATTCCATAAAATATTAAATTACAAAAGTCAAAATTATTAATAGACCACCAATTTGATTGAGGAAAGTTTTTTACAAATATTATTTTACTTGTGTTGTTTAGGTCATCAGCCGAAAGGCTGGTTTGAACTTGTAGAGGTTTTACTAAGTAAAACGAGAAGTGAGGTGGCCTTCCTCACTGAACGGAAAAGTACGCGTATCAGCATGCAGGGCCCTTTGCAAAGCACATGTTTTCCCCTCTGTAAATGATACCTTTACTTCATTCACCACAGGGTTTACTTAATACTGTGATTAAGAATTAAGGGCATGTTTTGGTATTACAAGCTCTATTAGTACTCAAAAGCAAAAGATTATTCTACTTATAAGAACGATATGAAAAATTATTGAAAAAACGACATAAAAAACAGAGTAAAATAAAATCGGGATACGCGTAAACAGTACAACTATACCTACAAACAAAAAGTTAGGTCAGCCTACAGAAAATGAAAAATAAATTGGGTACCGAAAATTGTAGAAATTTTAACGAGTAAAATATTGCTTAATCTGAATGAATACAGCTACGGTATTTTTTACCCTGTTTGTACGAAAATCATACACCAAAGAAGGAAAGACTGCATTACTAATTTAGCCTAACTAATTTTTTTTTTTTTGCTTTCGTCTGGTTTCCTCTGACTTAAATATTAACTGAATTTTCAATATTTCCTGATGCGTATTGAAGCTTTGAACTACGCTTGTTATGCCCTTATTTGGTCGTAAGGTTTTGTGACAATAATGTTTTGTAAGAAGTGTAATTGTTTGTGTTTCTGCTTGGTTTCTTCTAACTCAAAAGTTAACTGCATTTTCAGTTTTTTATAAAGCTTTTTGTAGTTTTGTACTACGCTTACTGTGTCCTTATTGTCGTGATTTAACGCATGCTTCATTAAAAATCGTGTACAATGTGTAAATTGGAAATTTTGTAATTATTTTATTAATAATGTATAAAAAAATGTATTGTTACAATATATATGACCACGAAACTCTCGAAAATTTTCGAATAGGGAGGTAATTTAATTCATATTAAGGACGATTTTTGAAGGGGATAGCATACAATTATATTCGATTTAGGGAGGATTTCGAATGAGGAGGTTTGACTGTATTTGTAACAATTAGGATATTTTAAATAATTAACTCTAACAAATAAAAAATATACTTTCTTTAATTATTCTGGTTTTACATTGATTTAAAATAAGTACCTATTTAAAATACATGTCAAAATAATAAACAACAAATAATAAATTATTTTGATGACTGGATTGGATTCCGTCCGAGAACGAATTGTTTTCATACGATGGTCTTGTGTGGAGAAGTACTAGGGTGAGATGTGAATATCTAACTACAATCATTACAACATGTAGAAGTGGCAAATGCTACAGTACACGTGCCGGTACGACATGGCAACATCGTTTACACTGTTGCAGGCTATAAGTCATAATAGCGGGAACGATGCCGGACGCGAAATTGTCGGTAATTTGTACGAACGCGAAATTGTCGGTAATTCGAAAGGAGTCTGAATTGATAGCACAGTGAATAAAATTCAAAAATGCTCAATTTTCAATATCAGGACAAACCAATACCAAAACTCAGGGTGTAAGTGTAACAAATACCCTATATACTCTCATCAAAGTTGAATATACTCTTCAAATAAGCGATGTGCGAAATGCACGCTTTTTGAAAAGACGCGGAATTGTTAGCGGGATGTATATATATATATATATATATATATATATACGTATACTGGCAATACAATACTGACTCTTAATGTAACTTTTTACTACAGTTCTGACTCCAGCCATACAATCTTGACTCTAACGTTTATATACAACTCTCTGATTCAGAACACGATAATATCTAAATACGTTATGTCAGTATTTTATTCACAACTAAAATATTTGACTTTCCTTTGCACAAATTTTTAAATCAGCGTACGACGCTAAAATATCGGCCTTAAATTCTTTTTAATTTTTAGGTGATTTATCTTGATTCGATTTCCATTAAAAAAAACTGTACAAAATATAAATTTTTGTTAACTTAAACTTAACTGAACGTCTTAAACGTAAACTTTTGTTAAAAAAATTACTGTGGTATTTGTAGCGCTGAAATTTCGGACTTAGGTTTCTTTTAATTTTAAGTTATATTATTCCATGTCCACAAAATTAATCGGTAAAAAACAAATATTAATACAACTGTTGTTAAATACATTGCTGTAAAATTTGTGAGGCTGAAATTTCGGACTTAAATTTTTTTTAATTTTTAGGTAATTTATTCGATATCCATCAAATTAAACAGTAAAAAATATATTTTTGTTAACCTAAACTTAAGTGAACTTAATAAACTTAAATTTTTGTTAAAAACATTACTGTGATATTTGTAGCGCTGAAATTTCGGACTTGGGTTTCTTTTAATTTTAAGTTATATTATTCCATGTCCACAAAATTAATCGGTAAAAAACAAATATTAATACAACTGTTGTTAAATACATTGCTGTAAAATTTGTGAGGCTGAAATTTCGGACTTAAATTCTTTTTAATTTTTAGGTAATTTTTTCGATATCCATCAAATTAAACAGTAAAAAATATATTTTTGTTAACCTAAACTTAAGTGAACTTAATAAACTTAAATTTTTGTTAAAAACAATACTGTGATATTTGTAGCGCTGAAATTTCAGAATTGGGTTCCTTTTAATTTTAAGCTATATTATTCCATGTCCACAAAATATATCGGTAAAAAACAAATAATAATGCAACTTTTGTAAAATACATTGCTGTAAAATTTGTGAGGCTGAAATTTCGGACTTAAATTCTTTTTAATTTTTAGGTAATTTATTCGATATCCATCAAATTAAACAGTAAAAAAATATATTTTTGTTAACCTAAACTTAAGTTAACTTCATATACTTAAATTTTTGTTAAAAACATTACTGTGATATTTGTAGCGCTGAAATTTCGGACTTGGGTTTCTTTTAATTTTAAGTTATATTATTCCATGTCCACAAAATTAATCGGTAAAAAACAAATATTAATACAACTGTTGTTAAATACATTGCTGTAATATTTGTGAGGCTGAATTTTGGGACTTTTCAGCAATTTCGGTTTTAAAGTGATTTCTAATATTACTAGGGTATACACATGATTTAAGCATGAAAACAACCTATGTCATATGTGATTACAGCTGATATGCATACCAAGTTTTTTCTACGTAAAAAGAACCTATATCCTTGACATAGGTTTTTTTACACTCAGTCAATTGTATATTTTTTTGGAACACCGTTTAAATTTAACTCAAACTTTTCATAACATGAAACATAAAAATATGAAGTAGATAGAAATAAATATTATATTATGACATTTTTTTTCTTTTTTCTGATCTTTTTTCTAATTTACCTGATCATTTAAGAATTGGAACTTTAAGAGTTGGCATTATTAACATCAGCTGTTGTAAAATTGAAAAGTAAACTCTATTTAATGCTACTCAGATGTCTGTTAGTTAAATGTTTAATGAGTGGTTTTCAATTTAAAGTGGTTCTTGGTACTTATTAGTGATAAATGGCCTAACTTTACAAGTAAAATTAATAACTAAATAAAGTAAAATCTACAGAGCTAAAATAAAACAATGAATGACTGTGTAGAAAATTGCAAGAAAAGAAGGAAGAACCCACAAGACTATAAACGTAATAAAATGGTAAAAAAGTGAAGAACTCATAAAAGTTATTCAACATATTGATACCTTTTCCAAACATGAGAGCCACTCTTCCAGTAAACCTGTATTTTATTTGTCTCACGAGCTTTCTGTCCAAAAAAAACATCAACTATTTAAAGAAAAGTATCCTCATTTAGTAATAAAGTAAGAATATTACAATAACATTTTTAATGAAAATTTGTCTTTAAGATTTGGCAGGCCACAAGATACCTGATGTGTCTGCGAACAACTTAGTTTAAAAATGAGATCAAAAGATATAATAAATGATTCTGCTAAAAGAGTCGCAGTAGCTAAATATATGGTTTACAACAGACGGGCTAAAAAAATTCTACAGAGCATTCAGGGAAGCCAAGATAAAGTCAAAAGAGGAAGACACATTACGTCTTAGTTCTGATTATATGCAAAATAATATACAAATGCCTGTTATTTCAGTGCAAGAATTATTTTTATCTATGCAAATTAACTGTGTCGCTCTTTTGCATTCATTCATAATCTTAAAACTGTCAAGTCAATTCTGTTTATTTACCATGAAGGTAATTGTAAGAAATGTCCTAATGAAGTTTGTACTTTCATTTTACATTATATAAAGGAGTAGGTTGATTAAAAGGTGAAGAACATGCTTCTGTTCAGTGACAATTCTTCAGAACAGAACAAACATCATCCAATTGTGAAAGCTGTTTTATCATTAATTGAAGTAGGACGATTTGATAAAATTGAACACTTTTAATCTTTACGAGGGCACTCCTATATCCCTTGCGCCAGAGTATTTGGAGTGATAAAGTGAGGTTTAAGAAGAAAACAGAATATAATTTGTGAACTGATTAAGTGAATTATTCATTCCAGTAAAAAACTTGATTTTACAGTGCTTATTATTTATGGGTGTGACATTATAGACTTCAAAACATGGTGGCCTAAATTTTACAGAAAAACTTGTTTTTCAGTTGAAACTTCTGCTAGGGGATTTCCTGGAAATTAAAAAAATTCAGTTAAATATTTAAAAATATCACGACTTTGTTTATAAAAAGAACAGTCCAGGTTCAGTCAATTGTTACGAGTATATTAATGGTTTGAGTAAACAAAAATTCAATTTGGGATTACCTACGAATGAACATCTTACTCTTCCAAGTGCTCCACCATATATTACAGGCAGCATTCCAATAAATGAGAAAACAATTAAAGACATTGAAAAGTGTGTTCAATACGTTTCTGATAATATTAAAGAAAAATTCTGGATTGATGTCTTAAACTGGCGTACTTGTGAAGATAAAGATCACGATGCACAATATAAAAAAGTAGATTAACTTTAACAATTTTTATTTAAAAGTTAAGTATGTAGAAGTAATTTTAATGTTTGATTGAAGATAATAAAAGTAAAAATACGTACTTGGTTGAAATTTTAGCATTTTTGTTGTTGTTTTTTTACATGATTGCATGTAAAACAACTTGTATTCAAACAATTTTAAAATTCACTGTAAAATTTCTGTTACATTAATGACTAAAGTTTTGTAGTCAAAATGCAGCTGTCAATATATTAACAAAATAGTAAAGTTTCAAACCACACAGTAACAAATGTTGAAAACCACTCTTGAAAAAAACAATTTAGTTTTTTCCATTTCCCACAAATTGTACTTACGTGATACAGGTTGTTTTTGCAATCAGCCATTGCAAAAGCTGTATTAAGATTTTTAAAGCCTTAATACAGCTTTTGATAAATACACTACTCTAATATTTGTAGCGAAGCGCTGATTATTAAACGAACTTCTGTTTTTTTAAAAATGTTCATTGTTTGTTATTTCAACAAAAAATAATATGATATTGCAAGCATGAAACTAATTCTTAATTCACTAACAGCAAGAAGCTAAACATCCCAACCGTTCTGTCAGTTATTATTCAAGAATATGTTGGATAATCAGGTCTAGTTATCCAGATTAAAATATAAAATAAGATATAAAATATTTACTCATATTTTACTCATGAGTAAAATATGAGTAATATTTTACTCATATTTCAAGTAAAATCAATTTTACTTGATTTTATGATCAAGTAAAATTGATCATAAAATGATCAATTTTACTTGATCATTTTACTTGATCAAGTAAAATGATCAAGTAATCATTTTACTTGATGACGTAAAATTACTGTATTACATTAAGAAAAACAAATCTTGTCAATAAATATTATGTTGTTGTTGTTTGGGTAAACAGATGAAAGGCTCGTGTGAACCTCTAGAGGTTTTACTAAGTAAAAACAAGGAGTGGGTTTTTTTACTATTGCCTTCCTCACTGAGTGGAAAAACATGCTTACCAGCATACCTGGCCCACTGAAAAGCATCCATTTTTTACCCTGTAAATGACGCCTTCACTTTATTCACCACAGGGTCTGTCTGTATAATGAAATGCATTACTCTTAGAGGAGGTAACTGTGACTAGTGTTTTTTACATCTGTACCTCTTCTGTTGTTAAATGCTTCAGTCATATAATTGGCTGACCATGTGATAAGAAACACAAATATTTTTTGTAGCTTTGGAAATAGGAGAGTGCAAATAATTTAACACTCCACCTGCCTGTTATGGGGAAAAACAGTGCTATAGATTTAAATAAATTGTATTCACATTACAATAATAACATAAAGTAAATTTTTGTATTATACGCTTGTGTTCAGATTCTCTTCTTTAGCTTTAAATACATTCATTATGCAAAATGCAATCATGAAGTTAGAGCTAGTTAAGCTTAGGTAAAGTATGTAATTAGACACAAGAGCAATCCTGAACTTAAATTAACCCAAACAATTAAAGTGTGCACAAATTGAACTGCCAGTTGACAGTAGTAATGAATAGTTGACACCCTACGCCAAATACTGGTTACAGAGCTCAGACTAGAATAATTCAAATATGATTTAACAGAGGGAAATTTTCTGAGGCCCATAGCAGATTCATCGGATGGGTCTCTCCTTCAATGTAAACAAGCTCAACCAATGATGTAGTTTCTTTTCAATAAACCACTACGTAAAGTGCATACAAAATGCTATTAATTATTGTCTGCATTTTTCATTGATTTTCTAGTAACTTTTGATTTAAAGAGAGTATTGGATTGAAATAACAATTTTATTTTTACTCAAAATTTGAATTATTAAAATTCCTTTTTTCGAGCTTTTGTTCAGCAAAAGTAACAATGACATCATCAAAGTTAAAATTACGAGCCATGGAAAGTTTGATGGATAAAATAGCTAAGTTGAGTAACGTTTCTTGTCTCATAGAATTTTTACTTTCTCTTGCCTATATGAATATATAGGAAGGAAATATTGTTTTCATGTCGATTTTTCGGAATCGAGTTTTCACCGGATCTACACGTTTTCAGACCCCCTGAACCCAAAAAAACATGTTTTTAGCGATTGGTCTGTGTGTGAACAAGATATCTCAAGAACGGAATATTGTACGAAGTTGAAACTTGAAACTTACGTTAGGTACTACTAGAGGACCCGACAGGAATATTTTCATCAAAATCGGTCAACCGGAAGTAGTAGTTTATTCGTGTCATTTTTCATTTTTCTACATTCCTCATTTACTACATTTTTTATGCTCTACAAGATAGGCTAGGCTGGTTTTAATTTTGCAACTCATGATTAAAATAAGGTTATGTTTTTTATGTTAGTTTTTCTGTTTATTTCTAATGTATTATAACTAATGTTAGGTTATATTGTTCATTATTTGCATTGACAAGAGAAAGTCGTGTGAGTGTTTCACACTAAATTTTTTAATAAGTTTTTATCAATTTTAATTTTCAAAAAGATCTCTTGCCACTAGCCGTAGTCACAGGAATGGTTACAAATAATAGAAATGCAGTGCAGACTTCAGGAAAGCTTGAAGACATAAAATGATTGTTTATGATTTATGAATCAGCAAGTTCTGTTATAGAAGATGACTTTTCTATTTGGTGTCGAGACAGATAGGTCTTATTTATATAAATCAACAAATTATGAAGCCTTTTCCAACAAATAATTTAAATTTTTGAAAGTGGCAGGTTGCAAGACACTATAATTGGAAACAATTTCATACAGTCCAAGGAAACGCGTTTTTTGTTGATTAATGATAATGTCCAATACACGATAGAATATGTTCACTTTAAACAAGCTTTTCGGATCCTGTAGACGTCCATCTTTGCAAATTCCATCAAAATGATGTTTCACCTTCTTCTAACGAGTTTTACGAAATTCAGAGTTGATTGATCCTTTTTCTGTTACACTATTTGCTTGACTTTTTAAATCTCCGAATTCATGTTGATACTTTTCAAGTTCTTCCAGACAGACTTGGAAGTGCTTCGAGGCATTTGAAAGATCGATGGCTTTAGACTGAAGGGCTTTACAGGCCGCGTAGATGGTATTTAAAATTTTCCCATGGTAAACCAGTAACATAATAAAGTTGTAGTTTTTGACCTTCTTCTTCAGTGAAATAGTTTGATCTCTTTCATTTGCTTTGGAATTTAATTTAATTGATTTTGTTATCGCTTTTTGAAGTTCAACAAACTGAACTTTAAAAGCAAAAATGGCATCAAAATGTCCTGCCCATCTACGTAGTTGGATTTAATGGTTTTAATGTTAGCGGTTTGTAGTAATGTTTAATGATTGTGAATCCGGACGCGTTCCAAAACTGGGTGAAATCGTATTTTTACTTTCTCTTGCCTATATGAATATATAGGAAGGAAAGTATTGTTTTTATGTCGATTTTTCGAAATCGAGTTTTCACTGGATCTATACGTTTTCAGACCCCCTGAACCCAAAAAACAAGTTTTTAGCGATTGGTCTGTGTGTGTGTGTGTATACAAAATATCTCAAGAACAAAACATCGTACGAAGTTAAAACTTGAAACTTAAGTTAGGTACCAGTAGAGGACCCGACACGAACATTTTCATCAAAATCGGTCAACCGGAAGTAGTAGTTTATTCGTGTCATTTTTCACTTTTTTGCGATTTTCTCAAAAACTGGTCATACTATTTTTTTAAAAATCGCCTTATTTACTACATTTTTTATGCTCTACAAGATAGGCTAGGCGACATGTCTGCTGAAATTTTTGGGAAGGCTGTTTTCGTAAAAAATATTTTTTATCTTAAGATTGCGTCCTTAATATGCATTTTAGGACAAAAGTATATATAATAAAAGTTGTAGACAATTAAAAAATCTACAACTTTTATTTCAAACATTTTTTTGTATAACGCTTCGTTTAGCAGTAATTGGTGATTTTCTGATTATTTTTTTTAACGAAATCCGTAAAAAAATTATTTTTTTAAGATTTCGGCCGTATTATATACATTTTACGACAAAAGTGTATATAACCAAATGTATAGGAAATTAAAAGATCTACAACTTTTCTTTTAAGCATTTTTCTCTACAGAGCCTCGTTTAGCGTGAAAAAGTTATTTTCCGTATTATTAGGCCAAAAATAAGGTTGATTTTCATTTTGCATCATTCACTCATGATTAAATAAGGTTACGTTTTTAAGGTTAGTTTTTTTGTTTATTTCTAATGTTTTATTACTACTGTTAGGTTATATCGGTCTTTTTTTGCATTGGCAAGAGAAGGTCGTGTGAGTGTTTCACACCAGATTTTTACAAATATAATTAAATCTTGATACATTTTTTTAAATTTAAAATGTGTATGTACTTTAGTAGGTAACTTAAATTGATTGAATACAAAATATTTTTTACTACATTTTGTAATTATAAATGTTAGGATCCTCCTGTGCTCGCGGCCCTCTCGGGCCAGGGGCCCTGGTATTCTGCCCGTTCTGCCACACTATTGTTACGCCACTGTGATTAAAGTCTGTGTAATGTGGGGAATTAATTAGCTTGGTTTACAATTAAAACATTTTCTGAAATAGTTTTTCTAGTAGTTGACACTTGTGCCAACGCTAATACTAGCACGTGTTAATATTTTGAGAGCTAGTACTTGACGTATCGGTAATATCTACTTCCTTGACACATAATGTACATTAGTATAGCTGAAAATACTCCTTGGAATGTGAAAAATAATAATAACTTATTAATATTTCAACAGAAATACCTAATATTTTCTTTCTTTTCTTTTAGTTTATTTTTTTAAAAGTCGCTTCAACAGTTTTTCATTAGCGACCAATACCTAATATTTATTACTAAAACAAAAAATAATTTTAACTTACCCCTTAACAATTTCAATAAAAAAAAACTAGAACCACAAGGAACCAGCAATGTAAGCGTATCAAAACAATAATAGCATAAAATCCCTTAATGCTTCACAGAACCATTACGTTGATCTTCCATGCACTTTAGTTCATAAACTTTCAAGTAATGCCTTGTTTAAACATCTGAATTGGTTAGAAATCTTATTTTTTTAAAACAAAACCAGAAGTGTTAATTACTGGTACATTTACCTAAGCAATTGATATCATGTACTATTAATTCCAAAGATTCATTGGCCATATTAGTTTCAAATCGGGAACTGGATTCTATCCAAGACTAAATTTTTCAATTTTTACATGTATATACTATTACTTGCAGTCTTTAAAACCACCACATAAGACCCGCATAAAGTACTAGGATGCACTTTTTGGTTTGTCAGATCCCGTTCAGCTTCTCTCCCCACGACGACCACACTGAGGTTGACTATGCTTATTCAGTTCCCTTCTTCTCCATTCACACACATGATAAGTTATATTTTCTTTGATCAAGTGAACGCTCAACGTTGAGCCTACGTTTATCGTTGTATTCTCGCTCTGCTCCTACAATCTGCATGGCCCGGTAGGAAGGCAATCATGTTTTGGTCACATCAGATCACTAATCATGTTTTGGTCACTTCACTAAGGTTTAATAATGGGTGAACATTTTGGGGCAATTTCAAGTAGTAACCACTACAATTTAATTTTTTTCTATTTTTGGCTATAACGTATCTAGGCCCTACTGCAAAGTGTTCGAAATAGTCTATAAATATTATATAAAATAAGCTATTAACATTTTTTATTTCCGCCTGTGTTACAAGTACAAAATAGTGATAGCACTTATTTAATATAACAGGATTAATAACATGGTTACTGGATTGAGCCAGTTATCGTGATAACAAGTTACTAAAAACGCCCTGTTATTTTAATGACACCCTGTTACATAATACCGTGATAATAGCTGTTACATAATAATACCGTGTTTCAAAGCCATTTAATAAACTGATGTACGAATGACGCTTGTCTGACTGTTATAACATCATCAGACTGTTAAAACTAATGAAGTTATCAATTTACCTTTTCATCTAACAACACTACTTTTAAGTTTAACTACGTTATAATACTGTTATTAATACAAACACAAGGTGGCAAATCTCACTGAATCTCTCATGGACACAAAATTAAGGCAAACAGCACTATTTCCTGCAACCAAATACAACCACAGCAAACCAAACACAAGGGTGGGCAGTCACGCTGAATCTTTCATGGACTCACAGCAAGGCACTATAGTTACTATGCACAATACACCGAGCCAAGAAGTCAGCAGCCAAGTGTTAGAAGTACAAGTAATTCATAACAAGTGTTACATGTGCAAGTTACAAGTAATCCATAAAGGCGTCGGCAAGATTGAAGCAAGTCCATACTCAAAACAAACCTACCAGCGAGTCATGATGTCCCCTCCGGATAATTTGTTCTGACTACCATTTTCTGTACCAATAAACCTTTGTACAGAAAATCTACCTGTTCGTGAATAATTTAGTTCACTCCTTTTCCACACGTGTCGTACTATTACCTATTATTCTACTACATTGTATTGTAGACTGGACGATAACAGTGTTATTTAATGACAGATAATAGAATCCTGTCATCGAGCAGGCTGTTATTTTCAGTAACACATTATCAAAAATTAGTTATATTTTCCATCACTAGAACAAAGGGTATTGCCAATAAATCATTTATTGCACTTTCATTCGACCGTATAATAAACTAATAACGTTCTTTGAACATTCAAGATAGATATAGCTTACTGTGTCATACATAATCCACATTTAACCATCTAATATTTTGGTTTTCAATACAATGCCCATACTGGAAAATTTAGTACAAGATTTCTACTCTACATATTTTAAATATGAACCTATTTTTTCACAGGTATGGTTGCGTGATTATGAGGGAAAATATTTCAGTGCAGATTTGTTATTTGATTTTTCTTTTTGTAATTTGACCAGACAAATAAAAATTGTTTCTGTTTAGAAAAATGAGAAATGAGTAGAAGTAAAAATAACATAGTGTGGCAGCCAGAAAAAAATCTAGCAGCCTGCACTACAACAAACTTCAGTATTTTAATATGCCTACATGAAAAATACGGTCAAAGGTGATATAAATAAAAATACAACACAAATCGAATGAAATAAAAATATATTTCGACTATAATAAATATAATTAAAATACTTAAGATTTATTTTGTGATGATTTATTAATTTTGGTTTGTTTTGATAATATTTGTTTTTGTATTATATCAATATTACGTATACCGGGTGAGGCAGATAAAGTGTCCTAAATTGATTGGAGGACAACAGGAGTGACATAGAATGATACGGAAAAAATATTTTCGTATAAAGTGACCTTTGGCTATTTAATAAAAATATTTTCATCCACTTCGAATGTACAGAGTGTGCCGAAACTTAAGCCGTGTTCAAATCTCGTAATTTTCAAATGTAAACATATATGTTTTTGGCACAGTTTGAAAGATCTATGAGTTAACATTTAATCTGGTAAAAGAAAATTCCAAGGATCTTCATCCATTTCAAAATGGCGGCCAAAACTCCAAAAAACTACGTTTTCACATTTTGGCTTTTACGATAGCACATTGTAAACTTAATTGTTAATTTTTAAGTTCATTTTATTCAGAATTGAATAAGCTTTCAAACGATGTGCCACGTGACTGTATTCGGGAAAATTTGGTTGAGTGTCCCGAAACTGGTTTTTTAAAAAAATCAAAATGGCCGTAACTCAAAAATTTTAAATGAAAAGGTAGGTCGTGTGGCATATCGTATCATTCTATGTCACTCCTGTTTTCCTGCAATCAATTTAAGACACTTTATCTGCCTCATCCGGTATTTATATTTTTTGTTAAATATTTTTAACTTTCCATAAGGAAAATATATCAAGTTACTTCTTTAAAAGAAGTGATATTAAAATATATATAATATATTTTTAATAACAATCAGATTTTGTTATTCTTTATTAAAACATTTTATAACTTTGTTCTCGACCGATTTATAATATTATGTAAACATAAAAAGTTTAGGTTCAATAGTTTTTTTGATAAAATACTATTTGTTTGTATTAGTGATCATGGAATTTATTACCATAAATTTGTAGTTATAAAATCTAAATTTCATGATTTGTTATTAAAATTGTCTTGTAAAAATTAAATCCCTATTTCTTCTGGTTTTCAGGTAATAATTTAGTTTGTTTCAATTTATTTTAAATGTTACATTTTCACAAATTTTAACCATTTTCCTTAGTAACCTTCCCAAGCTTATGATAAATTTCTTTGTCTTAAAGAAACGTATTGATAATTGTAAAGATTTTTACGAGAAGGCCAATAATATAAAAAAGTTAGTGTTGTATCACTGAATCCACTTATGTTATCGTATAAAAATAAGAAACAAATTTTATAAACAATGGAAATTACATCCACAGAATCTAAAACTCCACACTTATTATTTGAAGTATAGGAATAGTTAAAATCATGATATAAGAGAGTTGAAACAAGCTTATTATAAGAAATATGTTTAATGATTGTGCAGGGGATTAAAAAAAATTGGCATGTAATTTATAATGTTACGGGTTGAAAGAGAAATAAAATATCTGAGTATGTATTAAGTATCGAAAATTTTCTAATAATGGTAATTTGTAAGTTGCTAACAGATTCAATGAGTATTTATAACTGCAGTAGATGGAGTAATTTTACTTGAAAATAAGCCATTACATTTTGACTAATTAGAAGTTGGTCATATCTTTTTAACAAACTGTAGAAAGGTCATCCATATTTATGGATTATGTTTCTGAAGAAGTAACCAGTGTAATTTTGTCTTTTAAAGACACTAATTCTACTGGGGTTGATTGCACTAACGCTAAATTAATAAAAAATATTTGTCCTAAAATATTAAAAGTCTTAACGTATATTATCAACTTGAGTTTTTCCACTGGGATTTTTCCTGAAACCGTGAAGACGACTGTAGTTATTCCCATTTTTAAAAAAAGTTCAAAGTTAGAATGTAATAATTACCGCCTCGTTTCATTATTGTATACATTTTCAAAGGTTTTTGAAAAATCATGAAAATGAGACTAGAACAATATTTGAATAAATCCTGTTTTTTAAACAAAAACCAATTTGAATTTCAACCAAATAACTGAACCGCATTATTACATTTTATGAAAAATGTTTCTGACAATATAAATGTTGGTAAGAAAGTAACTGGTTTGTTTATAGATATAAAAAGGCATTTGATTGTGCGAGCATGAAATTCTGGTGGATAAACTACATAATTGTGGATTGCAGGTGACCATA
Source organism: Catonia carolina (assembly GCA_035578175.1). Lineage (NCBI taxonomy): Eukaryota > Metazoa > Arthropoda > Insecta > Hemiptera > Achilidae > Catonia > Catonia carolina. Next base: position 121,482,120 of record JAQMRL010000001.1, on the reverse strand, counting down.
CACTGTTGGTTTAGAAGCTATCTATAAAATAGAAAACAATGTGTAAAAATAAATAGATCATTTAGTGATATAGGTTTACTTACGTCAGGGGTACTACAGGGTTCTGTACTAGGTCCAATTTTATTTTTAATATTTGATTAATTTATGTAATGGTAATTTTAAAGATCACGTTATCTTTTGCTAATTGAAACAGCCTTGTCTTAAGCTTCTAAGGATTGGGAACTTATTAGACAGTATATAAATTACGACCTGCAATCTTTGAAATGGTGGTTCACAAAAAATAAATTTGTGTTAAGACTGAAAAAGCAGTGTAGGGCCTACATGATCTTCTCCCTTAAGGGAAGAATTTGTTATTTAAATAGCTTAAAGTACCCTTGTATAGACTGTTTATGTACCCAATGTGATGGGAAGTGTTCGGTCATTTCAAGTTGTAAATATTATAAGTATTTAGGATTAATACCAGATAGAGAACTAAACTGAAAATTACATATTTTAAATCTAAAGAAAAAGTTCAATAATATAATTAGAATTATGTATTTTTAAGAGATTTTTGTCCTGTAGATGTTTTGAGATCCATTTATTTTTTTCATTGGCTCAAAATATATTAGATTATGCTTTGGTGTGTTGGTGTGGGACCAACATCACTTATCTCATACCAGTTATCATTCAGCAAAAATATATAGTCAAAGTTATCTATAAAAAAAGAATCACTGATTCTTCTTGGCCATTATGTTACAAGTACACATCTTATCGCTAATAATCTTTATGATTTTAAAATAATGGCAGTTTTTATAAAAGAAGTGGAAACTTAATTAGAAAATTTGTTCATATACTAACAGATTAAGAATTACACAAAACACTAGTTCCTAGACCATTTTTAACATTTCATAAAAAGCCAATGAATTTATTGCACCTACAATATACAACTCTCTTCCACGTGATGTAAAAATAATAAAAACTTATAGTAAATTTAGAATACACATAATTAAATATTTATTTACAATAAATAGTGTAGAACAAATGATATATATTTGATTCTGTCCATTAAAATGAACTGAATACTTACAATTGAAATTGTCTAAAAATAGTAACACTGCATATATTTATTTGATATTATTTATTTTTTTGTCAGGCGCAGGCTAATAATATTACTGATGAAACCTCTAAACAGACTTTGCCTAGGAGGCCCTATTTTTTCCTTGTTGTGGAATTAGTTTGTAGTTTTTTCTTCAGAATAAATTATGATTATTTTTCTTTACGATATAAATATGTTTCATTAATTTTATCATTTTTATGTTCTGTTTAATTTTTATGATAATGTATTTTTCCCTACAATATGAAATAAATTTTCTTATTCTATTCTGTAATGTAACGAATTTATTTGTGGTACTGTTGGTTTTTATAATATTGATAAAAAGGTTTGAATTGTAGTTTTAATAAGAGTACTACCTAGAATAGATAAAATAAAAGAACATTTTGGTTGATGTTAAAGTTAATGTATTAGTATCTTTTGATAATATAGATTTATGTAGACTGTGATTTATCTCACCAAGAAATAGGTTGTAAGATTATTATTAAACGAAAAACTTGTATCTTCCAAAGTGAAAATCTCATGAGATCATAATAATGGTGAAATTATACTTATATTATTATTCAATATAATAACTTCCACATTCAGTTATGTTTTGTTATTTGTTTGAATTTCTTTATCAAAATGAATTACTGTGACTTAATCGTCACAATTTGAACAAGTAAACTTCAAAATTAATTATTAAAATAAATAACAAAAAACCGTTGAAAATTAGGCTACACATTGTCTTAACTGCATCAAGGAGACTCCTGTAATGGAGTATAGTACATGTCAACATAAAACTATTAAGTATATGCAGTACTAATACTGTTAAATTCGATACTTATAAACTCATTTCGTACGTACGAAATTGCTTATTATTTTTTCACAACTACTTTATCACACACCTACTTGTTCAATAAATTTTTAATATAAATTTTTTCTCAACGAAAACTAAAACTAAATTATGGGATATTTTTGAAGGTAATTTTCGGGATTTCTCGTGCTTCCCCGGTAATTTCGAGGTAATTGTTGGGATTTCTCGTGCTTCCCCGGCGATTTCGAGTTAATTATTGGGATTCCTCGTGCTTTCCTGGTGATTTCGAGTTAATTATTGGGATTCCTCGTGCTTCCCCGGTGATTTCGAGGTAATGTTGGGATTCCTCGTGCTTCCCCAGTGATTTCGAGGTAATTGTTGGGATTCCTCGTGCTTCCCCGGTGATTTCGAGTTAATTATTGGGATTCCTCGTGCTTCCCCGGTGATTTCGAAGTAATTGTTGGGATTCCTCGTGCTTCCCCGGTGATTTCGAGTTAATTTTTGGGATTCCTCGTGCTTCCCCGGTGATTTCGAAGTAATTGTTGGGATTCCTCGTGCTTCCCCAGTGATTTCGAGGTAATTGTTGGGATTCCTCGTGCTTCCCCGGTGATTTCGAGGTAATTGTTGGGATTCCTCGTGCTTCCCCGGTGATTTCGATTTAATTATTGGGATTCCTCGTGCTTCCCCGGTGATTTCGAGGTAATTGTTGGGATTCCTCGTGCTTCCCCGGTGATTTCGAGGTAATTGTTGGGATTTCTCGTGCTTCCCCGGTGATTTCGAGGTAATTGTTGGGATTCCTCGTGCTTCCCCGGTGATTTCGAGGTAATTATTGGGATTCTTCGTGCTTCCCCGGTGATTTCGAGGTAATTATTGGGATTCCTCGTGCTTCCCGAATCATGAAATTTACAACTATAATTTATAATCTATCAAAAGATTAGAGTTGTTAACGCGGTGAAATAACAGAAAGCCATGTTCACAAAACTACTTTGTTTAGTCTGCAATAAACGTAAACAACCTGTCTATTATCAATAAAATAATAATAATAAAACAGTCAGTTATAGGAGAAATTACTTTCTTACATTCTAAATAAGTAACAAAACACACGCACTAGTAAACAGACCTAACTTTGAAACCTTATATGGTCATATATTACGATCATAACACTGACTTTATGAATTAGTTCCATTTAGGCAGTCAAGATGATCACTTGTACAACATCGCTTTTCTTGATTTATTGATATCATTCACGTGAACACAATACTCTAATGTCTTGATAGATGCAGTACAAGTTAAAAAACCCCTAACAAAATATTACATTCTATTATAGTAGCTATATATCTACAACAGTAACTTATTTTTTTTTAATTTATAATTTTTGTATGAAGTATTATCATCGCCAATTAAGATCAACATAATTATTGTATTACGTATCAACAAAGTAAAATAGTTACTTTTAAATAATACCATCAAAAAATTACATAATTACAGTACGAAAAAAATACATATTGCCATTTATTAATCACAATAATCTGATGAGTTGTGTTTCTTTAGGGCTTTTTTTACGTCAGGTGTTACATTTTTCATCTTTCTGTTAGATGCATTATGAACAAAGGTACATAACTGTGCATCACTGCGCCCTCCAAAGATGTCTCGCCGTTTCTCTTTTAAATTAATTATTTCCCTTCTTTTTGGGCATTTTTTGTTTAGGATGTCTTTTCCAAATTGAACAAAAATAGTTTCTTTTTCCTCCTGGTTCCATTTTGTCCTCTTTCTTTTCTGTAGAATATCATCATCTTCTGAAGCCGATTCGTCATCAATGTCCGTTCTATGTGGGCTCAACATAATTTCGTTAGTTACATCCTTTGATGCACTAGAACTTGGGCCTGGTTTATTTGTATCAGCAACCCAGTCACTGGTAACAACAGTTGAAGCATCAGTACCAGACTGTAGTAAAGGTTTTTCCACAGTCATCTTGTGCAAAACAGGACACACAATTAATTTTTGTAAAATGCTTCTGGGCAAGTCATAATTTTTTTTATGAATGAAAAGGGTGTGACCCAGAGCACTCGCTAAGTAATCCTGATAATGTGCATCAGTAGAATGAAATTTGCTAAAAGTAGCTGCTTGATGTCGCAACCCATTAGCAGTAAGATCATTTGGCCGCTTAAGCTTAACGTTTCTTTTCATTCTTTCCAGGGAGTTAATAGGATCTAATTCTCTATTATGTGACCGTACAAACAAAAAGTTTTCGGTAATACCAACATTATTTTTACACTCAATCATAAGGTCTAATGCCGTTTTCATTATAGGAGTCAGAACTACAGGCACTAGCTCATATCTTTTACCTGGGACAAAAAAATATATGAAAATATTTGCATGCTTCTAATTCCGCGTCATTTAACATTTTCCCTTTCGCGATTTCAAGTAGCTCATCTTGCATGTCAATAAGATGGTAATGCTCTATGGTAGCACGGGTTAAATCAACTGGACGTCTTCGTATTAGGCAGATTATATGAGCCACTACCATATCCATCAATGTGTCAAACAGTGATTCATCTCCAGGATGTTTTTTTAATTTTTTAATTACAGTGTCATACTTGCTAACAATGTACGAGCACAATGTAACTATATCATCTTCAATTGCCATCTTAGGAACTGTAAGGGCCTTTCTCTTCTTCATCGTTTTTGAAGACAAGCTTCCAATTTGACCTGCCCATTGGTCTTTTAATAATTGAATGAAGTCGTTGACTAAATCAAGTCTGTATCTATAATTGTTCATTGTCTGATCCAATTGTTGCAGTCGCTCTCTTCGGACTATCAACAAACTTTTATGTAAGGGTTGTAAAATTCTGTAAGCCATGCTTACAATTTTTACTTCTCCCGTCTTTACATTGTATCCGCTTAAAGTTTCCATAGCCTGGATATATGTACCAAAATGTACAGCTTTGAAGGAATCTTCCAATGTTTTTATTTGCGGGTTTAATTTTCTAAGCTCAATAAGTAAGCGAGCAAGGTCCCTCATTTCACGAGAAACATAGTTGCGTTCAGAGTAATGTCTTCTACTTTTGTGAAATTCTGAACCCATTTTCAGAATTAATGGGTCATTTTTTGCAACTTTTGATACTTCATCATGTCTCATTCTACATAAAATATCATTATTTAGCTCTTTAGAGACACCGTCTACTTCAGGTATACAAGGTAGTGAATGCACCCTCAATGCTGGTAATTTAGGGCGAGCAGGAGATTTTAAAGGAGATCCTTTGGTTTTGTTGAATTCCTTACATCTTTTTAAATGTACAGATAGCTTATCTCGCCGATAGAACCCTCGGCAGTGTAAGCATTTAGAGAGGTCTTGCAATGAAGCTTGATTTTCAGATGAGTGGGATCTCTTGACAGGTATCAACTGCTTACCACCATCTGCAGAATGTGTCGCCGTCATTTGAATGCACTCAGCATTCCACTTTTCATTGGCTCGCTTCCTAAGGTCATCTGTTATAACCTGCTTTTTATTTTTGCGAACCTTCGGGTCTTCATCTTGTACAGCTAACAAATTTTGCCCTTCATCTGTATTTGGGTGTTTTTTTTCAATGTGTCTGCAGTAGTTCGTTACCAGCTCTTTACAAAATAAACAATAATTTCGTTTCCTCCCTCGAGAAATCTGCTTATTTTTGCTCTGTTCCGGACTTGTATGTAATTCAGGTCTAATGTATGAACTTTCAATCTGAAAAATAATATTTTTAAATGCAACTAAAAAACTGGAGCATTTAAAACAATTTATACCTATTTTTATTTTGATATTCCTGTCTTTTATTAGTTCACAAATAAATTTTTGAAATGCATCCTGTCAACCACTGATATAAATTACAGTATAAATGAAATTTCTAAATGACTGAATAGAAACACCGTTCTAAATTTTAATTTTTAATTTTAGTAATATTGCTCTGAAGAAGGTGGTACCACCGAAACGTGCATAAGTGTTCTAAACTTAAGGCAACCAAAGGTAAAGTTATTAAGTTCATTTATACTGTAACTTTTATGTACGTAAAATGAAAGATGAAGCCTATGTTTGAAACCGCGTATCTCACCAAGTAAAAAACATGAAAATTTCAGGTATTGATCGTTTTAAAGCTTATTTTTTGTTAATTTATTCGTATAAATTAAGAAACACAGGAGTGTATTTGGCATTTTCTAGTGGTTTCGAAACAAAATGTATACTGTACTTGTTTTTTTGCGCATTTTTCACTTAGTTCATATTTCAGAACACGTAGCATGAACAATTGTAAGAGAAAAAATATTGCGTTTTAAAAGAGTGTTCTTGCATGTTTTCTAATTATTGTCAGCTAAAATTCAGCTTTGCAGTACAAAGGGTAAAAGAATTAGAGCGTTTTTAAAAATATGTTATTTTTGTTGCCTATGGACGTAACGATTTAAATTTTAGCTGATATTAATTAGGAAACATGCAGAAAGACTCCTCTAAAATGCAGGATTTTTCCACCTTAGATTATTCATTCTAAATGATCTGAAACATGGACTTGGTGAAAATGCGCTAAAAAACGAAAACATATTTTGTTTCCAAATCGCTAGAAAATTCCTAATACATTACCTGTTTCGTAATTTATACAAATAAAATTTAAAAAACCAAGCTTTAAAGCGAGCCATACCAGAAATTTTTATGGTCCTAACTTGGTGACACGCGGTTCCAAACACTTGTTTCATCTTTCATTTTACGTACTATAGTTATGTTTTTCTGTAGATTGGAGGCAAAACATTAATTTCTCAAAAACTTCAATAAACAAATGTTAAAATTAAATATACACAGTAAATATTATGTAACACTGTTTGAAGAAACTAGTATTCTTAGTTCTACAATTTATATACCCTGTACTGCTGTGCATAATGCTTAAAATGTTTAATAAAACAGATTGTAATTATTACAAAAGTAGACCAACTTTGCAGCTACTATTCCCTTGATGTAAGGAACTGCAGATCCGTTTCGGTTAGCTAGAAGTCTCTCAGAGTACTTTCAATGAGTTGCAAGCAATCTGTGTGGTTCTACCCAGGTGCTAGCCCCTTGGCTTACAATATTGCAAACCCTTGTTCTATCAACTGAGAGTCCCTTTGGTTTGCAATGCTATTTTAACTGGCAATGAGTTGCAAGCAATCCATGTGGTTCTACCCAGCTGCTAGTCCCTTGGCCTACAAAAATGCAGGCCCTTGTTCCATCAACTGGGAGTCCCTTTGGTTTGCAATGCGATTTTAACTGGCAATGAGTTGCAAGCAATCCATGTGGTTCTACCCAGCTGCTAATCCCACTCGGGCATGGCATTTTTTCATACGTTACAAAAATTCATTTCATCGTTCACCGTCTGCATTAGCAGCAATTTGCAAAACAGTCGGACGTTAAACCAAAAAAAAAAAAAAAAAAAAAAAAAAAAAAAAAAAAAAAAAAATAGTCCCTTGGCCTACAAAAATGCAGGCCCTTGTTCCATCAACTGGGAGTCCCTTTGGTTTGCAATGCAATTTTAACTGGCAATGAGTTGCAAGCAATCCATGTGGTTCTACCCAGCTGCTAGCCCCTTGGCCTACAAAAATGCAGGCCCTTGTTCCATCAACTGGGAGTCCCTTTCGTTTGCAATGCAATTTTAACTGGCAATGAGTTGCAAGCAATCCATGTGGTTCTACCCAGCTGCTAGTCCCTTGGCCTACAAAAATGCAGGCCCTTGTTCCATCAACTGGGAGTCCCTTTGGTTTGCAATGCAATTTTAACTGGCAATGAGTTGCAAGCAATCCATGTGGTTCTACCCAGCTGCTAGCCCCTTGGCCTACAAAAATGCAGGCCCTTGTTCCATCAACTGGGAGTCCCTTTGGTTTGCAATGCAATTTTAACTGGCAATGAGTTGCAAGCAATCCATGTGGTTCTACCCAGCTGCTAGCCCCTTGGCCTACAAAAATGCAGGCCCTTGTTCCATCAACTGGGAGTCCCTTTGGTTTGCAATGCTATTTTAACTGGTAATGAGCTGTAAGCAGTCCATTTGGTTCTACTCGGCTGCTAGTTCCTTGGCCTACAAAATTTGAGATCCTTGTTCTACCAACCAGAAGCCCCTTTGTTCTGCAAACAATTTACTCGTACGTTATTTACTTATAGGTGATTACATCCCAAGCAAATCTACAGAGAAAACATATCGGACAATTATTACCTAGTTTTTATGTTATATATTAAATATATTACCTCCTCAAGGTCATGTCCTAGATTCTCTGGGTTTCTACCCTCAACTTCATTCAAAGTGTTCTCGCACATTTTTAGTTTTCTTCTTATTCGGTAGGCTTGGTTATGCCTACCTTGTTTTAACGCCGTTTTCTTGTCAACTTTTAGTTTTTCAATTTTTAACTTCATTTTGTTTATAAAAGTTTTATATTTGTCAATGTAACTTTCTTCACAGACCTAGAAACCAAATGGAGATTATAGACTTCACACTAATTTGAAGGACAAGAGTATCATGTTACGTGCATTAAAGAAACTTGTATGGAGAGCTTTGACCCTTCATTCCAAAAACAACCTAATGCTTAGCTATGCAAAAAAATATTTCTGATAATTTTTTATCAAAATGATATTAATAACGTTGACTGTTCCTGGCTGTGATGTAATAACAATTCACCTCGAGAATTTTCCTTTTTGTACAGTGCAACGGAAGTTGCCTAGTTGGGGGTGGTTCACTTCCCTTTCTGCATTTTGGCTGATTGGCATTAAACAGACTGGGTTATCTACCCTTTGCATTTTGGGCCAGTGTCAGTGAGTCGAGATTTGAATCAGTGCCTACCTCAGTTAGGACAATCAGTTCTTTTTTACATAAGCTGTTATTAAGACTTGAAGAAGTGCTAACGTTCTAGCTGTTGATGCCCAGAACAAGAAAAGCTTTCAAAGAAAAGATAATAATACATTTATCTAAAAATATCAAGTTGCAAGGTCTTTTTCTCCGAGCTTCCAGCATTTAATTATTAGAAACCCTCGTATGTTTGGAAAACCCAGGTTAACAAATTTATACAAAATGAAATGTACGTTAGCCCGTTAGTATTAGCAAGTCAGGATCATCTGTGCAAACATTTCAATATGTGTAAGTGCCATAATAAGTCCAATTTTCATAATATTATGACAATTTTACAAGCTTAAATTATATTATATTGCTCTGCAATATAACGTAATTTTATCAACACTTTATTGAAAAATATACAGCAGAAATTTCATCAAAGGAGCATTTTGAATTTGAACAGTTCATGTATTTTACAATAATGACTTCCTAACATCTGTGCAATCTCTGTATAAAGTACACTTTTACACAGAGTTTACAAAATTCAGTTTTAAAAATCAACTAGTATTGAACAAATTAAGAGCATTTATTCAGTTTACTTACTTCATTTACTTCATTCGTGTCATCAAATAATACGGTTTCAGCTTCTTTAGACAACTTCATTTGTTCTGATGTTAACGGAGATGATGGTGTTGACGAAGTACCTGTAATGATTAATCAAAAATCGTAATTGATATATATTTATTTTAATGTTTACAAATGTACAACGCAAAAAGTAACAAGCAGGTGAGCTTACATACAATAAAATTAACCCATTAATGGCCATCATCAACGTTTTTAGTCATGAAAAGATTAAACAAAAATTTTTTGTCTAAATGCGGTAATTTTTACTTTCTCTTGCCCTACACATAGGAAAAGAAAGTATTACTTTTTACGTTGAGTTTCCATCGGATATACACTTAATCAGGCCCCCTGAATACAAAAACCTGGTGTGAAACCCTCACACGACTTTCTCCGGCCAATGTAGATAATGAACAATATAACCTTTGTTTAATCATGAGTAAACTATGTAAAATAAAAAATATATAACCTAATTTTAAACATGAGTGAATGACGCAAAATAAAAATCAACCTCTGTAAAACCTAAAAATACAAAAAATCAGTAATTTGCGTCTAAACTAGGCTCTGTAAAAAATTGCTTAAATAAAAGTTGTAGAATTTTTAATTTCCTATAACATTGATTGTATACACTTTTGTTGTAAAATGCATACTAAGGCTGCAATCTTAGAAAATCCCATGTTTTATCGATTTCGATGAGAAAAAAAACAAAATCACTAATTTTGCCGCTAAACTAAGCGTAATTAAAAAAATGCTTGAAATGAAAGTTGTAGGTCTTTAAATGATCTGAAACTTTGATTTTACGCTTTTGCCCTAAAATGCATATGGTCGCAATCTTAAAAAAAAAAACATTTTTTTCTACGAAAGCACAGGTTCCCAAGAATTTCAGCAGACTGGCGCTTACCCTATCTTGTAGAGCATAAAAATTTAGTAAATGAGGCGATTTATAAAAAGAACGTAGACGTTTTTAACAAAATCGCAAAAAATGAAAAATCGCACGGATGAACTACTACTTTCGATTGACCGAATTTCATGAAATTGTTTGTGTCGGGTCCTGTAGTGGTACATAACGTAAGCAACAAAAGCTGTACAGATATACCAAAAATTGTTAACACTAATAATAAAGTTAGGTATACTGTAAATGGTACCATAAATTTGTTACGTAGGTAGCCAGAATGTAGGTCAGAGCATTAAGATTAGTTTTTTTTTTTTTTCAAAAAAACCAATGGAGTTTGCACACACATTGAAATACGTGGTAGAAGGTAATAATATAAAAAATTGTAGAGCGATTAAAAACTTAATAAATGAAAGTCTAATACAAGATTGGGTAGTTTTCGAGTGGTGGCTATTTTGGAGACCTAACATTACTAGTTTTAGTGAATTCATTGAAAAGTTCAGGAAGAAATTTTGGTCGGACAGTGTACAAAGTAAATTTAGACAAGAATTACAATTCGGGAGATTTAACTTTTATAAAAATACGAAAATTTCAGTGTATTTCATGTCAAAATTAAATAAGGGAAAGTATTTAGAACCTAAGCTACAAGAAAGGGAGTTAGCAAAATTAATTAGCAAACATTTCAATAATGCGGTAAATAGGGCCAGGGTTATAAGTTTTCCTGTTCATCGGTAAAAAAGGGTTTTGTAAAAATAATATAACTAGTAATAATAATAAAACTGAGAACCTTATTCTAAGTAACGATATTGGTAGGAACTTTCTTGAAGAAGTGGAATGCAATAATTATAAAAGTAGCGAAAATAAAAAAACAATTAAATTGGCAGAAATAGACGTAAAAATAGGAGATTGTAAGGTAAAATTATTATGCGATTAGGGAAATAAAATTTCTTGAATTAACCATGATTGTGTAACACAGTTGGAAGAAAAGACGTTTAAAAAATTCTCAAAACTTCCAGTAAATAATGTCGCAATATTAACAGTATCTGGAATGCGTAGTACAGGGGTTAGGAAGCAAGTCATTGTAGAGTTTACAATTGGAGAAAAAGAGCTAACACATGAGTTTTTCATAGTGAAACACTTGAATGTCAATTGCCTAATTGGGTGTGACTTTATGGAATAAAATTAAGTTAACTTGGGTTTTAACAAAAAACTGTTAATTGTAGGAAAGGTCACCATTCCGATTTTTAACAAGAGAGGTAGTCGGTCATAATGTTTATAACTCACAAGTTGTTGACAAAGTTGTTAAAAAGAGAAATATGGCATCAACAGATGAATGACGTGGTAGGTTTTTTTAAATTATAACAATACTTTAGAAAGACAACAGTTAGTTGAGGTAGGCCCTATTCAATAAAAATAAAGAGATATTCTCCGACAAACTTGGAAAGTAAAGGGTTATTCTTGTAAATTAAAAATAAAAACAGATGTACCACTTGTTAAAAAATCATATGTTATCTTTTGCATACAGAATGAAATTGAGCAGATGTAAGAGGATGCCATAATATAGCATAGTAACTCATTCAAAACTGTGGATATTGTAGTAAAATTATAAAAAGTTTGAATTTGGGCAAAAAGGAATTTGTAAGTAATTATATTGTATAGAATAATATTTTAGTTTTTAGAAAAAAATTAAGATCAACAGTTTAAAATTGTAATACGTGTAGAGAAAAGAGAAGACTTAATTAAATTATACCATGAAGAATATGGGCACAGTGTGATATTTAAAACGTTTAGAAATCGTTTCGAAAATTGTTATTTTAGTAAAATGCGTAAACAAATTAAGCAGGTGATTAAAATATATTGTAGTCTGTGTCAGAAAGTAAAAACTTACAACCAAAATATGAAAGGTTATTGTATAACTGATGTGCCAAACATAAATTGTACAAATGTTACATTCCCGCCATTCCTCATTCATTTCATCTCATTTACTAGTTGTGCTTTAAAAAATGATACAGTTGTGAATAAAAATAAAGTTGAAGCCAAAAAAAAAAACAAAAAATGTTACGTGGATATATTTGGTAGCCTACCTAAAACTTATCAGGGATTAGAATTTGTATTTATAATCATAGATAATTTCTCTAAGTATACTATGTGAAACTTTATCCTATAAGAAAATCAAACTCGAAAAACACTTATCAATAAAGTAAAAAGTTACATTAAGGAGGTAGGAAAACCGGAATATATTATCTCTGATCACGGAAAACAATTTACTAGCAAAATCTGGCAAAAGAGTTTAACAGAGTTAGATATCAAACCAAGAATGGTATCCATATTTCACCAACAAAGTAATGTAAGTAAGAGATATCGCAAACAATTAGGTGTTTTGTTAAGAATATATTTGACACGTAAAAAACATTTTAGAGTGGTTTAAGTTTATGAAAAACGCAGAAAACGTATTAAAATTTAATCTCCATTCCACTACGGACTAAACTCCATTTGAGGTTGTTCGGAAAAAAGGTTGTAGATTCAGTCTGTGATAGAACCAATTTTAACGATTATGGCTATGTAAATAATAAAGTAGATGAGAACATAATTAATACAGAGGTATTAAAGAGGCTTATAAAAGCAGCAGTAAATATAATGGATCAGAGTAGAGTTAAACATGGTAGGGTTAATTTTAAAAGTGGAGAGTTAGTTTTAATAAAGAATTTTGTGCTATCGATCAAAAGTACCAAATATTCTAAAAAGTTAACTCATAAATGTAAGGGATTTTTTTTATTATTGATGTCTACGAAAATAAAAGTATTTTGATCGTCGAAATCGAACGTAGACCGGAATAACCATAAGGGAATGATGCAGGGTCATTTAAGGAGTGCTTTCGAAAGTTATCGAACTGCTCAGATGAAGGATGCATTATCGTAATGTATAATGCACTATCATTCTATCATTCTGTTTTTAATAAAGTACCCTCATCAAACTGGAAAAAAATCAGAAATAATTCAGTGACACTCACACGACTTTATCTTGCCAATGAAAATAATCACCAATATAACCTAACATTAGTAATAAAACATTAGAAATAAACAAAAAAACTAAACTCAAAAACATAACCTTATTTTAATCATGAGTGAATAATGCAAAATGAAAATCAACCTTAGTTTGGCTTAATAATACGGAAAATCACTTTTTCACTCTAAACTAGGCTCTTTAGAGAAAAATGCTTTATACAAAATTTTTAGATCTTTTAATTTCCTATAAATTTGGTTATAAACACTTTTGTCGTAAAATGCATAATACGGCTGAAATCTTAAAAAGTCAATTTTTTTACAGATTTCATGAAAATAAAAATCAGAAAATCACTAGTCACTGCTAAACAAAGCGTTACACAAAAAAATGTTTGAAATAAAAGTTATAGATTTTTAAATTGTCTACAACTTTTATTATATATACTTTTGCCCTAAAATGCCTATTAAGGCCGCAATCTTAAGATAAAAAAAAATTCTACGAGAACAGCCTCCCCAAGAATTTCAGCAGACATGGCGCCTATCTTGTAGAGTATAAAAAATCGTAGGAGCCGTTTTTAAGAAAATCGCAAAAATTGTAAAATGACACGAATAAACTAATACTTCCGGTTGACCGATTTTGATGAAAACGTTCGTGTCGCGTCCTCTAAAGGTACGTAACTTAAGTTTCAAGTTTCAACTTCGTACGATGTTCCGTTCTTGATATATCTTGTTCACACACACACATACACATACACACACACACACACCCCAATCGCTGAAAACATGTTTTTTGGGTTCAGGGGGTCTGAAAACGTGTAGATCCGGTGAAAACTCGATTTCGAAAAGCATATGATAAATACAATACTTTCCTTCCTATATATTCATATAGGCAAGAGAAAGTAAAAAGTAACAGAAAAAATGTCACGTTTAAGATAAAAGATGTTCATGTTGTATTGAACGCCGCAATAATACTGTAACCGTAAGGACTGGAAATCACGCGTGACGCAGATTAACTCCAAGAAGAAGATTTAAAAAAGAAATAATTCGGGATGCGATGATACTCGAACCAATAATAATTGACATAGATAATAGTGATAGTGATAATTTTAGTGACATTAGGTTAGTAGTGGTAAAAATTATATTCTGAAAACGAAAGTAGAGGCACAACGCTGCATATTTAATTAGGTAATTAGCATATTGTAATCACTTAATATTTAACCAGTGTATTTGAAATACACTCTTGATGTTAAAGCATGCAAAAAATAAATAAATGTGAATAAAGAATTGCCGATTTTTACATAATATGAATTAATAACGAAACATTTTCGAACATCCATTAGGATTAAATTCAATAATACAGTAAAATTCAGTTATAACGAACTTCAAGGGACCGGCATTATTTGTTTGTTACAACAGAATGGGTCTATACGCCGCATATGTAGTACTCTACTGTATTATCTTACGTGCCCACCCAATTACCGGAATAACCAATATTAGTCTAAATGTACTTAATTTAAGTAAAAAATCATGAATAAAAATCTTTTACACCACCTCCACGGCCGAACTGTTAGCGCCGTTTAGTCGTCTGCTGTTCTAGTTATAAAAAAGGTAACAGGTTTGATTCCCGGTAGGTCTGGGCTGAGGCAATCAGGATAATACTGCAATTTACCTATAACTCGCCAACGTGCCAATGTAGAGAAAAACACAAAGTAGTCGCTAATGACTGGACATGTTAATCCGACTTAAAAAATCTTTATTATTTTTACTCTTCTTCTTCACGTGCCATCTCCATGACGGAGGTCGGCTATCATAATGGCGATACGAATTTTGTTGACCGCTGCTTTAAAAAGTTCGTTTGAGGAACACCTGAACCACCTTCTCAAATTACACAGCCAGGATATCCTTCTCCTGCCCACCGATCTTTTTCCTAATATTTTGCCTTGAATGATGAGATGCAATATTTGATACTTTGGTCCCCTCATAACATGACCAAGGTACCTTAATTTTCGTGCCTTAACTTCCACCATGAGTTCCAGCTGCTTTCCCATTCTACTGAGGACCTCTTCATTCGTGACATGCTCAGTATATGAGATCCTCAACATTCTTCATTCATTATTTTTACTACATACCAAAAATCCGTGATGAGGTGATTCCCGAAATTAAACAAAAATTACGAACGGCAAAACTGTTTGTTTCTCATTTCCCAGAGAATATATTTGTCTATTATTATTATTATTTCAAGGAAGGTGATTGGTTCGTTACAACCTGATTCCATTTTCGTTTTATCAGACTTTACAATGTGTTAATAACATATAAAACCAACCAAATTTTCTATTTACACACGTTATTACTGGATTTTCTTTACAACAGACCTCGTTATAACCGGATTTTACTGTATTTTCATTCATTTTATTTACCCTAATGTGTGTACAATCTGTTCAGTTTAAGAACAATAAGTAACCCCATGATTCAATGACATGAGGATGATGTGTAAATGGAGTGTAATCTTGAACAGACTCAGGTCAACCATTCTTGATAGAGTATGATTAATTGAACCCCAACCATCAAAGTACACCGGTAACCGCTGTCTAGTATTCAAATACGTATAAAAGTCAATACTTTTACTACGATTTGGACCCAATATGACAAGTAGAAATTAAGTAGGCCTATATCTTGTTAATGTACTATTATTTACATTATATAATAAATCTTTACTTTCTCTTGCCCTATAAGAATACATGAGAGGAAAATAGGTACTGTTTTCATATCGATTTTCGAAATCAAGTTTTCACCGGATATACAAGTTTTCAAGCCCTGAACCCAAAAAACATGTTTTTTAGGGATTGGTGTGTGTGTGTGTGAAACATTATCTCAAAAACGGAATACCGTACAAAGTTGAAATTTGTAACTTAAGTTAGGTACCACTAGATGACCCGATATGAACATTTTCATCAAAATCGGTCTACCGGAAGTACTAGTTTATTCATGTGATTTTTCCCTATTTTGCGATTTTCTCAAAAACGGCTCCTACGATTTTTTGGAGAATTGCCTCATTTACTATATTTTTTTATGCTCTACATGATAGGGTAGCGCCATGTCTGCTGAAATTTTTGGGGGGCCTGTGCTCTCGTAGAAAAAATTGTTTTTTAAGATAATCCTTAATATGCATTTCAGGGCAAAAGTGTTTATAATCAAAGTTGTAGAACATTTTTAAAAACCTAGTTTAGTGTTTTTGTTAAAAAAAATAGTGATTTTGTTTTTTCTATCAAAATCGGTAAATATGGGATTTTTTAAGATTTCGGTCTTAGTATGCATTTTACGACAAAAAGTGTAATAATAAAAGTTATAGAAACCAAAAAAACCGATAACTTTTATGTAAAGCATTTTTCTCTACAGAACCTAGTTTAGAGGCAATACTGATTTTCCATATTTTTAGCCTAAGTCGAATAGAGGTTTATTTTCATTTTACGTCATTCACTCAAGATTAAAATTAAGTTATGGTTTTCAGTTTATATTGGTTACTCATGATTAAACATAGGTTATATTGTACATTATCTACATTGGCCGGAGAAAGTCGTGTGAGGGTTTCACACCAGATTTTTTAAATTAAGAAATTATTGAGGATTATAAAAGAAGCAAGAGAAGGACATCTTATTAATGAACTAGTAGAAAATAAATAAACTGAAAATTAAGTTTTTAAGTTAAGAAATTCGGCAGACGACTTAGGCCATGCCAAAGCGTGTTTTTGTATTCAAATTGAAAATGGTATTTTGTTCTCAAGTTTTTTATGCTTTATAAAAAAATGTTAAATTAAGTTAATAAACACTTTTAATTTTATCTGACAACCTACTAAAATAAATGAAATTAGGGTTGGTTTCAAAACATTAGTGTTTTGAAAAATTGAACCGAACATGTTTCCTGTTATTATTAAGATTTTTAACTTATGGATTTAGACGGTCGTGTAGAGAGAGAAGCGTTAGTAAGAGACTTGTTAACCTCGGCCTCGCTCTCTCTCTCTCTCTCTCTCTCTCTCTCTCTCTCTCTATCTATCTATCTATCTATCTCTATTGGTTTATTACACAGTCTTTACGGAGTACTTTGGCGGCTGGTGTAATAGGCATTATTGTACAGCCAAGAAACTGTAAACATTCATAGTTTATAAACGTACTCCTTCACCACCACTGTCGGTATTAGTCTACGTATGATTATAAAACGTGCACTACCCATTGTTGTCAGATGTCAACATTAGACATAACAAAATCGTCAAAAACTCAAAAAGAAAATATTAAAAACAAAAACCAAGCAAAATGAAATATTCAAACATAATACATCTATAAACTAGGCTATAAATAAAATTAATTTTTTTAACTTAACAAAGAAAATAAATTTGGTTATTAATGAGTTTTATAGAAAACAACAATCATGAGCCCAAAAAGACATTTCACAGAATTACCCGGTTAAAATAATTCCAAATTTTTTATCAAATAGGCCTACCACAGAAAACTTACAGATAGATACTGTAAATTTAAAACTGAATAAGGATTTTCCCAATATCATTAATTGCAACCATGACGAGAGAGATAACATAAGTGTTTATAGAAACAGTTAAATTAAATAGTTAATTTTACACAATTAGGAGGTTGGAATTTAAAGTATGTAAGTTGAATTCAGTTAATTTTCCGACTTAAATTTGAATGACTTTTTACTCTGTTCACCTTAGTTCAACTTAGAACTACCCTCATTTTCGTACATCAAAACAGCAGCAGTAAAACTGTACCTAAATATTTAATAGGACTACTTCATTTTTCATTCTTATGTTTTTATGGACATAGAAACAGCGTCTATCCTAACAGGCCTAAAACATTTGCTGTCACAAAAACAGGTCCCAGACGTAGTTTAATTTCCTTAAACCAGATTATGTAAAAATACCACAGACTAACTAAAAATCTGTAAAATTGAATATTGTAGAACAATGGTAATTTGAAAAGTACATGTTTGATATAGCATAAATTGATTTTCCAGCTGTCAGGTAAATTAACTTACTGACATGTTTAGGCTATTGCACTTAAAACCAATAGGATTTCTTTAAGCCCCAATTATAAACTGGAGGCATGTTATCAGAGTATCAAACAATAAAAAATTCAAAATCTTCCTCTGAAAAAACCGTTACTAAACCCCCAATATGAAAAAAGTAAACAGTAACTACAGTTTTCAAAATTTACATGTAGCGCTAAAACTATCAAATATAGGCCTACATCGAACAGCTAGATCCAACTAGACCACTATTTTGTTTTCCCAACTCAACTAATTGGGTTAAGAACATATTATAGCCTGTTTTATTTCATTGAGGTGACATACGCACATTTACGTTTGTTTATATGTACTTTGTAGTATGTGAACTATGTTAATTTTTCTAGTAATTAATATTTTAATTAGTCAAGTAATAATAATAATAATAATAATAATAATAATAATAATAATAATAATAATAGTAGTAGTAGTAGTAGTATCAAGTTTATTTATAGCAAGTATATTTAATTAGGTTTGAACAATCATCTTAACCTCAAGAAAGTAACTTTTTTGTTATTTAATATAATAAAGAAATTCAGTAGCTTCAATTTTTGTATTACCTTTCATAAGACTATTCACCGAGACTCATAATTGTGTCATGTGGCTCTGTGTTTTGTTAAATGTACGATCAGGGCACATGACACAAAATCGTCACAAGGTTTATTTATAATTTATTTGTATTTTTCTTTTTTGTATCAATCACTAAATATTCTTGGTACAAAAATATATAAATCATAAATTATATCGGAAAATTTTCTGTGGCCTGGTGCCAAGTGCAACAGAATATCGTGTGGCCTGAGTGGAAATGTTCGTGTGACTCGTCAGTGGGTCATATGGCAGTCAAGGTGTAAATAATATTTAACTTGATGTTAAATTTATTTAATGTTGGCATGTACTCAATGAGTTTATATTTCATTATTACAACATACAGTAACAATATTGAGAAAAAGCAATCTATTTACCCTACCTATATCTAACCTTCACTTGAACAGTATTGGTGTAGGATTTTTTAATAATAATAATAATAATAATTTTTCCCGTTTTTATCGTTAAAAATACTGTGAGATTACATACATATTCTGGGGATAACAAAAAAGACCCTAGAATTCTAGACAAATGGTTCAAAAAATTATCATTTTGGCAGGTAAACAGAAAACTGTGCTTGTCTGTTAACAGCGTTTACAAATAATTAATTTCAATCAGTTTTCAAGCATTATCTGCTTGATAACTCTTACAACAATCCTATACATAACTAAATGTTAAAAAAATCTGGTGTGAAAAACTAACGACTTTCTCTTGCCAATGCAAATAATGAAAAATATAACCTGACATTAGTAATAAAACATTAGAAATAAACACAAAAACATAACCTAATTTTAATCATGAGTTAATGATGCAAAATGAAAATCAACCTTAGTTTGGCTTAACAATACGGAAAATCACTTTTTCACGCTAAACTGTGCTCTGTAGAGAAAATTTCTTGAAATAAAAGTTGTAGATCTTTAATTTTTCTATAAATTTGGTTTATACACTTTTTTCGTAAAATTCATAATACGGCCGAAATCTTAAAAAAATCAATTTTTTACAGATTTCATGAAAAAAAACCAGAAAATCACTAATTACTGCTAAACGAAGCGTTATACAAAAAAATGTTTGGAATAAAAGTTGTAGGTTTTTTTAATTGTCTACAACTTTTATTATATACACTTTTGCGCTACAATGCGTATTAAGGCCGCAATCTTAAGAAACAAAAATTCTATGAGAACAGCCTCCTTAAGAATTTCAGCAGACATGGCGCCTGGCCTATCTTCTAGAGCATAAAAATGTAGTAAACAAGGCGATTTTGAAAAAAAATCGTAGGAGCCGTTTTTGAGAAAATCGCAAAAAAGTGAAAAATGACTCGAATAAACTACTACTTCCGGTTGACCGATTTTGATGAAAATGTTCGTGTCGCGTCCTCTAGTACTACCTAACTAAAGTTTCAAGTTTCAACTTTGTACGATGTTCCGTTCTTGAGATATCTTGTTCACACACACCTCTCTATCTATCTCTCTCTCTCTCACACACACACACACACACACACACACACACGTACACACACAGATCAATCGCTAAAAACATGTTTTTTTGGGTTCAGGGTGTCTGAAAAGATGTAGATCCGGTGAAAACTCGATTTCGAAAAATCGACATGAAAACAATACTTTCCTTCCTATATATTCATATAGGCAAGAGAAAGTAAAAATATGTTATGCACGTAAAAAGCATACCTACTTTTTTATAAATGTTAGAAATATTTGAAAATTGTTTTGCGCTAAAACAATAAAAAGTAGGCTTTTTGAAAACCCTATTCTATGAAAACAACTGACTAGATTTGTAGACCTACATGAGAGAGGTGGATGAAAGAATATTTCATGTTGGGACATAGTAACAATTACCTTATCTTATTGCACAGGTTTTTTTATAAAAGCTTAGAATAGTAATACGAATATGAGCTTTTATGACCAAAAGACATTTTTACAGTTCCATAATGTATATTTTTTGTTTGTTTATTAAATTTTAATAACAAAGAAATTAATATTGGCTATTTTAGAGGTCATAATAGAGGTTTTAAGCTTATATTATTATATAGTGACAGTTCTCACCTGTTCTATTCACATCAATAGGAGAATATTGTGACAGTATCCGTTCAGTGCCATCTTCGGTATCATCACTCAACTGATTATCCTTTTAAAAAAAAACCAAACAAACCCAATAAGCAAATATAAAAACACTCAGTAATTTAAAAAATTATATAATCACAGTTTAATATTTAATTTAATTTTAAAAATGCCATTTGTTACTCATAAATACTATTTACAACAATTAATAAACAGCTTTACAGCGAAGGAATATATTACTAACCTGGAATAATAATGGCAACCGTAAATTAAATAACACATGGACACCCGGATTTTTATTAATATAATACGGTATAGATACCTATATTAACAAATGCCCACACAGTAGGTACAATTTATTGAAAGATAAAGGATGGCAGCAATTAAAAATTCAGTTGGAATGTGACTTCCAATATGGGTTTCAAGCGGAAAATGTTAACAGCAAAACACGACGGAGTTATTGAAATCAAAATAAATTCTTATTTTTAATTCTATTCAATAATATTAGTAGACCTATATATTGTTTAACAAGGTATAATTATTTTGCGAACAGTTTTAACAACAAAACTTTTTATTATTTTAATTTATTAATTAAATTTTAATTTTTTAATTTTAACAATAAAAATAGGGTATGTAAAAAAGTTACAACTACTTATAGAATTGAATGTCTACCATGAATTAAAATCCTAAATTATTAGCAAAGTCAACTGGGAATCAATAATGGTTAACGCGAATTTAAAATCTATTAGAAATTTGACTGTAATTTCATCAAGATTCTAGTAACTTAGCCTACGGATTATTATTAAAATAATATAGCCTATTGTAAAAATATAAACTGATATCACTACTCACAACAACCGAGTAATTTATGAAGTAAATAGCGAAAAAAAAATTTCTATTCAGTGTGATAAAATTTTAATTTATTTCCACCGGCTTTATGTTCCTCTTTGACCAAAAACGGAATCAGAAACAAATGCATTTACTAGATTAAAAATACGGTTTGGTATTATCTTAAATTTCACTATGTAATTTCATAAGTCTAATTATGAGTATGTTATAAAGTTTACTCACCGAAATTCTCTTGTCTTCCTGTATCCTCGTGGTCTCACTTAGTATGGCACCTTTACACTCGGACATGTGCAATAAAAATGAAGTACGACTGTTGAATTCTTTACTTCCACAATTATCACAAAATAACATTTTTGTAATGTTAAAAAAATTAATAATTAATTAATATCACATATAAATAATAAAATCGTAGTTGAAGCCTATAAGGATCAAAGCACACAAACCCTATATTGCACACTGCACTTAGCACCAATGCAATATCAAAATCGAGTAACTACTACAAGTGGTGAAAACAGAAAAGTACACGAGAGACACACTAGCCCCTTCCACAGCGAGTATCACTGGAAATACGCGCCAAAACTGGCGGACGGTTGTACGTACATGCTACAATTCTGACTCCTTCATCTTTGGCGGACGTTTCTGCATCCACGCACCAATCTTGACTCCCCGAGCCGAGTCAAAATTGTATTAAAAATATACATGAGTCAGAATTGGCATGCGAGTATAACTATATATATATAAATATAATATATATTTATATATTATAAATATTTATAATATTTATAATAAATATTATAAATTTTTATAATATTTATAAAATATTATAAAAATTTAAATATTATAAATATTTAAATTTATAATATTTAAATTCATAATATTTAAATATTATTAAAATATTTATATTTTAATAAAATATAAATATTTTATATTTATATTTAAATATAAATATAAATTATTTATATTTATATAAATATAAATAATTATATTTATATAAATATAATTATATATATATATTATATATAATTATATTTATTATAATATAAATAAATTATATTATAATAATTTATTATAATATAAATTATTATAATTTATAATTATAATAATTATAAATTATTATAATATATTATAAATATATAATATATATTATATATATTATAATATATATATAATATAATATATTATATTATATATATTATAATATATATATATAATATAATATATATATTATAATATATATATAATATAATTATATATAATTATATATATAATTATATATATAATTATATATAATTATATATTTATAATTGATGTGTGTTACACAACATCATTATCGATCGCGAAGGTAGTCATTCAATAAATTCATCACAAATAAATGTTACAATTGCATTACAAAAACCAATGACAAATAAATCAAATAATCGGAGTAACAAAGAAGCATATGAAATAGATACAGATTTAAAATGTACTTCTTTAAAAAACATAACGTGTAATTTAACTGAAGCTACATAGTTTATAGTGTTGTAAATGAGATGGTGGATTAAAATGAATTTAAATTTATATTAAAATATTTTGAATTTTACTTACATGGTAGATTCATGTCAATTGCTACTTCATTCCACAACTTCTTACAAACATCCCTGTTGTGGTAATCCTTCGATTTATGATCCCACAACGGTCCTCTTTCTCGAATTAAATCGATGAAACGTTCAAGATTCATAGCAGCCATACTTTATTACTAGAAAAAACACACGTTACTAGTACGAAAAAACAAACCAACTTGTTTCGTTCTAACCACTCGTTAGAGTACGTACGAGTACATACGTAAACTCGCAATCAGTGTAACCAGCCTGATACAAATTACCTTGTTTGTTTCACGCATACGAGTAGTCACTAGTAGAAATCTACTCGGACGAGCTAAAACTCGTTACTACTCGCATCCAATATTGTATAGTCTTAGTATAGTATAGTCTTATAGTATAGTATAGTCTTCAATTAAAAATAAGATTAGTGCCCATAACAAACAATGAGCATGATGTCAATAAACATTTTTGTGGCAACTTATTTTCTATCAGCAAAACTTATAACACCGATATGTTTTTGTGCACTCAAATATCTTTTTAGAATACAAAACAAATAGTATGAAACTTAAATAATGATATGATTTTTATATTAACACTGATAACGGGTCACACAAAGTCTTATTAGCCACACAAAAAAACACACAAAGTCTTATTAATTTTACACTTGATTGTTATAGTCTTTTTTTTTTTTTGTTGGTTGTGGCTGTGATCAGTTACTTGTTGACCGACCTCATGCCAATAACTTTGCTCATTCGTTTATATTTACTTCCGAATGACTGTTAAACAGTGAGTATTTCATTAATCACATTTATTTTTTAACGTTTTTAACCACAAATTTTCTGGTTTACTACCAGAACACAACCGTCGCGACTATTGTCTCCCAGCCAGAGAGAGACACCACGTGAGTACTGTTTGTCTGTGACGTGATGGCCCCTCGCAGAGGGGAGCAATATACGGATTGTAAAACCATTTCAGAAAACATATCTAATTTTCTTTAGGTCACTGAAACTTTTGGGAAATGACGTATTTTTATAAAACAAAGTATTTCGCATGTTTTTTGTTCTATAAAATTATTTCGAAAAACGCACGCTTAATGAGATAATGTATAATTTTGTAAAAATTTTGTTTTTGAAGAAAAACCCGTATTTTTCAAATACATCGTCATTGTTCAACAACTATTCCACGGATTAACGTAAAATTTGGCAGGTTTATTCTGTAATAATTATGAAAAACGATGATGCAATAAAATTTACCAGAAAATCAATACTTTTCAAGTTACAAGGTATTTTCATAAATAAATTTTGTAAAATCGCGAAACACGACATAAAAAAGTTAGCATGCGAGAAACTTTTCTGTCTTTAAAGATAACTGTACACTGTAACCGAGTGAAATATAGAGAAAATTTTGAATTAATTTTTAGTGAAAGAATTTTTTAAATTGGACGAACCGTATAGGAGTTACAAGGATTTAGAAAATGCTGCACTGACGTAAAGTATAGGAAGAAAACGGTAATATTTTCGAGCGCGGCTTTGAAAAGTTAACGGGAAAATTTTCGGTCGTTTGAAAAAGTGCACACATGAAGCGAATGAAATTATTAACGGAGCTTAAATATATTTCTCTAAAAAAACACATTCAAATCAGATTATCCGTTGTAAAATTACCACAGTTCAAATTTCGCAACTGCGCGGCGGGCATTGCATGATAATAAACTGCGCTCGTATCCTACTAATACTATTACTTATCACCACTATTTTTCTGAACGAATAAATGAATTGGAATCTTAATTTAGGGAAATTGTTAATTACCAAAAAGTGGTTCTAATTACTTACATAACTTTAAGCAGGAAGTTCAAGTTCTTTGCACCCCATGTCGCCGTCGTCATCTCCTGCACTCTCTTCATCCTCGTCAGTAGACTCCCCGTCCATTCCATCGTTTTGAATTACAATTTTATCGATTTCGTCTTCCACTAGTCCGTCATTAATCCAATATTTTTCTTCAATTTTTATCACATGCTGGACATATCCTTTCCAGTCTTCAGATGTGACAGAGTTAAAGGCCATTGCTATAATTTCCTGAAGACGATCTACAGAAAATTCACCAGTGATGTTTCTTGCTCGTACCTCTCTTTTTACCTTAGCCCATGCCAGTTCAATCGGGTTTAATTCGCACATATAAGGTGGCAATCGTACAATGGTGTGATTGTGTTCCCTAAAAATATTGTCAATAACGTAACTTTTGTTCTTTGGTGCGTTATTTAGTACCAATGAAAATAGTTCATCCTTCCTCACATGTAAATCACATTGTACTCCATTTTTGTGAAGCCATGTTACCATTTCTGTCTTAGTGGCATATTTTGAGGGGGTTTTATCACTTAGAACGCTATGATAGGGAGCATTATCCATTACAATAACCGCGTCTGGTGGTAGATTTGGTATGAGTCTTTCTTTTACCCACTTGGAAAAATTTTCAAAGTTCATCTGACCGTGGTAGTCTCCAGACGATGTACGAGCTTTAAACGTCAACAAAGTTCCGGGAAGAAACCCATTTACAGAACCAGCGTGTAGTACTATAAATCTTTTTGTGGCACATCCGTCTTTCACGACACCACTTATTTCATCATTTTGCCAGCACTTGTTGAAGAAAAGATTATTATCTATCCACGTTTCATCGATATACACTATTGTCTTTTTGTCATTCCTTAATGATCTCATTATCCTCAAATACTTGGATCTTGAAAATACTATATCTGGTCTTTCTATCAAAAGCGCCCGCTTAGATCTACAACGTACCCATTTAAACCCCATATCTTTGAGAATTTCTCGCAACGAGTCTTTGCCCCATTTAAAATCAATTTTCTCCCGTAAAACCGGCAACAAATTTCTCAGCGACGGAACTGTCTTTTGTATAACATAAAAGTTTTGTATACAGTTTCTGATAACACTATTGTCAAAACTATCTAATACTGCTTTGTTCTCTTGCCCATATGGTCTCTTTTTACCCGGAGTAGACAGACGACATTCTCCTGAGGTCGAAGACTCTAACATTCGAGATTCACGTCGGATACGTTTTATTGTTCGTTCAGACACACCACAATAATGTGCAGCTCTTTCCGTAGCTTTCTGTAAAGGAAGACTAAGTGAATTAGTAACCCGTTCTTCATCGCAACGTTTAGTGACATTGTTTATTACATTTCTTCCATCACTGTGAACGGTTTGTCCATGTTTCCGTTTTGCATCCATATTTGGTTATTTTTTCAAAATATGTTATAAACGATAAAGGCTTAACTAAAACTAACACCTTCCTAATTAACTAAAGCATTGGTAAATAATATATAAAACTTATCAAACACACATGACCCGAACAAGACACAACAATTGAAGCACTATTCACACCTAAATTAAATGTTTATTTAGTAATTTATAATATTTGGTTTCAAAAGTAAACGATAACCTAATATAGACGATAAAATAGTAACGACTACAATATGTAACTGAAATGTATGCCCGGAAAGTAAAAGTTACGTCCGACGCGTTTCAACGATAATGCAGAACTAGTTAAAAAAAAGGAAAACATGCTCACTGAAATGTTTTTCTGAAATGTTGGGAAGGGTCCTTGAAAGTAAAAAGCAATATTTTACTTTTTACAAAACCGTAGTCAAAACATAAATTTTACGTGACAGAAAAGATAAACAATAAGGGT
Organism: Catonia carolina; assembly: GCA_035578175.1. NCBI lineage: Eukaryota > Metazoa > Arthropoda > Insecta > Hemiptera > Achilidae > Catonia > Catonia carolina. The sequence goes on along the minus strand of JAQMRL010000001.1, from coordinate 121,455,058 downwards.
GTAATTTTAAACTTGTACTAAAATATAATACTATTACGAACGCCTTCCATGCGCTTTGGATGCGTGAGGTTGTAATTGATGCTACTTAAATCCTTGTAACTCCTATACGGTTCGTCCAATTTAAAAAATTTTTTCACTAAAAATTAATTCAAAATTTTCTCTATATTTCACTCGCTTACAGTGTACAGTTATCTTTAAAGACAGAAAAGTTTCTCGCATGCTAACTTTTTTATGTCGTGTTTCGCGATTTTACAAAATTTATTTATGAAAATACCTTGTAACTTGAAAAGTATTGATTTTCTGGTAAATTTTATTGCATCATCGTTTTTCATAATTATTACAGAATAAACCTGCCAAATTTTACGTTAATCCGTGGAATAGTTGTTGAACAATGACGATGTATTTGAAAAATACGGGTTTTTCTTCAAAAACAAAATTTTTACAAAATTATACATTATCTCATTAAGCGTGCGTTTTTCGAAATAATTTTATAGAACAAAAAACATGCGAAATACTTTGTTTTATAAAAATACGTCATTTCCCAAAAGTTTCAGTGACCTAAAGAAAATTAGATATGTTTTCTGAAATGGTTTTACAATCCGTATATTGCTCCCCTCTGCGAGGGGCCATCAAGTCACAGACAAACAGTAGTCGATATTGATTCGCTCCCTTACCGGAGGGCAGACAAGGACACAGTCACTTGCCTAACCCAATCGTTTCTCTTTTCGCTCGAAAATCCAACCTCTCAACGGCGCTACACCCGGGCGCCACCGCGCGTCAAACGCGTCAGCCGTCAAATAATCAAGCTGTTATGAACAGCAAAGTTAAATAACAACCGATACACCCTCCAATCACCCGAAAAAGCCAACTGAGTTACATCTCTAACTGCCTCAGGCAAAATGGTGAATATATCGTCCCAGAGTTTACCCGATTCATCGTAATATAGTCCGCATTCGAAGAACATATGATTCATTCAGGCTTTGGTCATGCCAGCCACAATCGCAGCTCCTGTCACTTTTGATATTTTTGTTTGTCAGATGAGATGAGCAACAAGTGTGACCCGATCGAATCCTAGAAATAAAGCATATGATATCTCTATTTTCCTCTGCCGATTTAAACCAAGGTTTGTCTAATATTTTTTCTTTCGCATTAAAGTATTTCACACCTTTATTTACACTTTGATTTTTTATATATTCTACCGATTCTTTAATTAAATTTTCTCTTAACTTAGTCACAGCATTATAGTAATAATATTTTTTAATACCAATTGTTTCCAATTGCAGCGATTCCGTGGCTAGTTTATCAGCTGATTCGTTGCCCTCAATGCCACAGTGGCTAGGCACCCAAAGGAACTTTACTTCAAGTCCTTCATTCACAGCCATTTCGTACAGCAATTTAATGTTGTATATGCAGTTATCCTGCCTACCACGATTGTCGTCGCTTGATAACGCCACTAATACACTTAGGGAGTCTGTGACTATCAGGGATTTTTTAATTTTTTTATCACTAATGGTATTCAATGCCCTACTTATTGCAAAAGCTTCGGCTTGAAAGACCGAGTACATCGGACTGATTTTTATTTTCAGACTTACGTTTTCTTTGGGGCAAACAACAGCGAAACCAACTCTGTCTGTTTCTGGATCCCTCGATCCATCTGTGTAGATCAGAGTGTGATCCGACCAATTATCACTGATATATTTGTTAAAGTTTTTATTAATTAGCCTATTTTTCTTCTTTTTCATCATTAACTTATTTTTGGCGTCAGTTATTTTTTGCGCGTCTGTAATATTTATGTGTTTATTAACGTTAAGAAATCTAATATTATATTTGTAATTGTAGATACTCGGACGGCTAAAAATGATTAGTCCATCTATCATATCTTCAAGTTGTAATCTGGTCTCTACGAGATTTGACTTAATATTATTTCTACTATAGTAATTTACATTATCACAGAGAGTCGTTATTGCTTCTTTAAGTAAGGAATCTTTAAACGAGAACGTTTTTAATATATATTTCTGCGAAAGGAACTTTCTCCTAGCATATAGAGGTGGTTCACCAGCCATATCTAATAGTATGTTTGTTGGGGTTGTTTTCATCAACCCCATTGCACTTCTAAGTGCTGCAAATTGAACGACTTCCAATTTTTTCAGGTACGCCTTACTAGTTGCACCATAAATTTGCGATCCCCAGTCTAATCTAGACCTCACGAGATCTTTATATATACTAAGTAGTGTTTGGGGGTGGCCACCCCATTTAATACCGGCCACAGCTTTTATCACATTTATCAGTCTTTTCGCTGATTTGCAAGTTTGGTTTATATGCAGGTCCCATGATAGGTTATATTGTAAAGTATATCCAAGGTATCTTATCGAGTCTACCAATTCTATTCTTTCCCTATTCAAGTTCACTTTTTCAGCTAGATTCTCATTCGTTAATCTTTTATCAGATCTAGCAAAGATCATCAGTTTGGTTTTGGGTACGGAGAGTTGCAAGCGCAACCTATCCAAGAATCTATTTACCTCATCAAGCGCTATATTTAGCAATCTAACGGCCTGGTCAAACAGAACGCGTTCTTAGCGCGCGACAAGACGTAATAGCGTCGCTGACTAACGCCGCGTTAGAGCGCTCACTTGTGTTCCATTGTTGAAGTTAGTACCCGTCACACAGCGCGAGGGCGCTAGTAGTACGCAACGCTTTGACGCGGCGTTGGTACGTCGCGTTGTATGTTATTACAAAATTTCAGTGTACGCCTCTCGTTATTTCAAGATGACTGAAAAACTGATAGAGTGTGTGAGAAAACATCCTTGTTTATATGATACAAGGAACAGTTCGTATAAAGACATTTCTATAAAAACAAAGCTATGGGAAGATTTTTTTTTTTTTTTTTTTTAAGGCGAAAAACCTTAGCGAGGTTATCATCGCCTGTTGTTCTGCACAAGGGTGTAAAAGGCCCGAGTGCAGAACGCCTTTTTTATATACAAATATAAGCTAAAATCTTATAAGCTAGTATCACAGACATCACAAGCTAAAAAACAAAAACGCTAAAAAACACAAAAAAACATACATACATAAACTTAAACTTAATATCACAGTTAAAACAAAACTAAACACAAAAATAATATTGACACTTATGTAATTAAAAACTTAAAAACTAATATCACAACCAAAAAATTACATTAAAAAAAAAGAAAAGAATAAAAATATCACAGACATAAAAGATCACAAAAGGCTGTAAAGGGGCCACATGATAAAACCACAGACATATGACATATAACATAAACGTATAATATATAAACGTATAACTAAAATAAAACACATACCATAGGGTACAACTAAAAGGACATTAGACACTGTTGTATACACTGATCGATCTTAAAAAATTCAAAGCCGCGTCCAAAATACGGCTTTCGTCACCGAGTATATTGCTTAATTCAGAGGGAACACTGAATCGCCGACGCAGAGCTGCGTAGCAGACGCAATCAACCAATACATGTTTGACTGTCAAAGGACAATCGCACCTGCCACAAACTGGAGCATCACCAGACGTCATGAGATACCCATGGGTTAATCTGGTGTGCCCAATTCTAAGTCGCGCGATGACAACTTCTTCCCTTCTGTTCTTCCTCAGTGACGTAGGCCAAGGCTTAACAATAGGTTTTATGTCCCGTAGCTTGTTGCCATGAGAGCCAGTCCATTCTACCTGCCAGGAATCAGTAATGACCCGCTTCACCAGACTAACGAAATCAGACATTGTCAGATATTGTGTGAAAGCCGGTTGACGAGCCGCCTCCTTAGCGGCCAAATCAGCAGCCTCATTTCCCGAGATTCCAGCATGACCCGGAACCCAGCAGAAAACAACACTTACTCCTCTATCGTTAAGCTGCTTCACGGTGCCGTGGACATCTGAAACTAGCGGGTGGCGTGAATATATATCACTAATCGACTGCAGGGCACTGAGTGAATCAGTGCACACCAACACCCGACGCCCACGCACACAGACTACAGACAGAGCTTTACTAATTGCATAAAGTTCGGCCGTGTAAATACTGGTTCCCGCAGGTAATCCAAACAAATAGGTTCTCCCATTGGCAACAAACGAGCAACCAACTCCAACATCCGACATTGATCCATCAGTGTATACAACCGTAGATGGTTTAATAGCTTCGACTAACTCACTGAAAATGCTATTAAACACCACAGAGCTTGTGCCTGCCTTTGAGAAGAAATTGGTGCTGAAATCAATGATACCGGTAAATAATGAACCATACTTTTATAATAAAACCATTTTATTTGTTAAAATAAGATACAAACTTTTCACGTATTTCGAATGCAGCAGTCGTGGATCTCACGTTTGTTGGGCGATGTGGTTTTAGAGCACGCATGGGTTCATTTTCTTCTTCGGGCTCTACGGTTATTGTTCCTTGTTTTATTTTTATATAATTGTGTAAACAGCATGTTGCTTTAATTATATCAATAGCCGTATTAACATCACACTCAATAGGTCGTAAAAAAATACGCCATTTTTGTGTTAATATGCCAAATGCATTTTCGACTACACGTCGTGCTCGACAAAGCCTTTTATTAAATTTTGTTTTTTTTTTCGTCATGTACAGCTGCTGTTCTTGGAAATGGACGCATTAAATATGATTTCAAAGCAAAGCCCTCGTCACCAATAAGTACTTGAGGTACGGGATCGTTGGTGCCTGGAAGTGGCTGATCAGGTAGAAGAGTTTTTCCGTGGATAAATTCTTTATAGAACGCCGAGCTCTCAAATATGCCACTATCGCTAAGACGACCATAACTACCAATATCAACAACAAGGAATTTGTAAAATGGGTCGACAACAGCAAGAAGAACCACAGAAAAAAACTTCTTATAGCAAAAGTAGTCAGCTCCATTATTTTGGGGGCACTTTATAGAAACATGTTTACCGTCAATACTACCGATACAGTTAGGGAAATCCCACAAATTCCGATAACCAATTTCTGATTGCTTCCAAGTTTCTTCTGTAGGAGATGGCAAATATACTGGTTGCAGCGTATTCCATATTTCTTTACAGACTTCACTGACAATACTACCCACCGTTGAGCGACCCACTCGGAAGGAGAAGGCTATGGTTTGATACGAGTCTCCCGTAGCCAGATATCTGAAACAAAATGAGTAGTTATTTTATTTTATTTTTTTCAGGTGACATAGCTAGGAAAAAATGGAAAAGCTTAAGAGACAATTACATGAGGTATAAAAAAGAGATTGCAGGTACGACGACCGGCCAAGCAAGAAAAAAGTTTTCAAAATGGCCTTGGGCTTCAAATTTACAGTTTTTGGAGATAACATTAACTGATCGATGTAGGTCATCAAATGTTTCTAATTCGGATATACTTCTACCAGAAACGCCTTCGTCAGAGACACCTCCAGAAACATTCCTTCCTACTACACCGCCACCTCCTTCCATAATATCTATTTCTACACTAGTAGACTGTACATCGGCATCTACGTCTACGCCCGTACCTTTTCTCAAAAGAAAGAAAAAGGAAAGTAGTGACATTGATAAAGTAATCGATTTTATTGAAAAGAAGAAAAAACCTGAATACGATGCAATTGATAATTTATTTAAAAGTTATGCCCAAACATTTAAAACTTTTTCATCTAAGAATCAAATATTGCTTAAACTGGAACTTTCTAAATTATTTGCTGATGTAGAACTAAAGGAATTAGAAGAAAAAGCTGAAGTATCGTATTCACCCACTTATTCTGTGCTAAGTACGAGCAACGATTCCCACGCCTTCGACATCCCCAGCTCCCTCACGGAAAATGGTTCTCAAATAATTATAGCTACTGTCAACACAAACTCTGGAACTACATACGACACTACTATGTGAAGAGAAGCAGCCAGCACAACTCTACAACGGCATTGTCAATTTCGGAGGAAATTGAAGCCATTCAGCCCGTTCTACAACAAACTAAAAATGTATTTTAAAAATAATAAATATTTTCTTACCTTAAACAAATAACTAGTCTTTCTCTTGTTGAAATTGACTCCCTCCAGTTGGTGGTACATTTACTTATTTTTGGAATGAGACGTTCATGCAACGCTTCGAAGCAATCTTGAGACATACGAAAAAATTTAAAAAAGATCCTCGTACGATGAAAGTTCCCGACACAAACGGTGGTATTCCCCATATTCCTTTCTTTTTTTGTTAATATTATGCACCCACACACGTTTTCTGCATGAGCGTGATAATGCGTACAGAAGTAACAGGTCTTCTACGTCTGAATCACTCCTCATCGTGCCACAACTGCTATAAGTAGCGCTTGCATGGACGCTCTAGCGTCAGACCAGTTTGCCATCCAAAGTATGCGGCGTCATTACGAAACGTTATTGACGTCTTGTCGCGCGCTAGGAACGCGTTCTGTTTGACCAGGCCTTACATCTATCAGCTTTTTGCCGTCGACGCTAACCGCCATGTCGTCTGCAAATTGGAGAAAAGTCACCCCTTCAGGAAGACACAGTCTCAGGGCTGCTACATACAGATTGAAAGATGACGGACTACTCACTGCACCCTGTGGTAAACCTTTTATCGTTGGTCTAGTTCCCAGACACACCCCTTCATTATAAGCTGTTATTTTCCTAGTTTTAATCATATTGTAAATTACTCTCTTTATTTTAATGGGGAGTCCTCGGCGCCATAGCTCTTTATATAGTAAAAAAGGGTTCTACATTATCGTACGCTCCTTGGATATCTAAAAATAGCGTGCCGACTATTTCTTGTTTAACTAACCAACTGTTTTGTACTTTTGTCACAAAAGTAGCAACTGTGTCGGTGCAACTCATCATTTTGCGAAACCCAGTTTGTTCTGGCGGAATAATATCATTCGTTTCAGCCCAATATTCGACTTTTCTCTCAAGCATTTTGTCAAATAACTTCATTAAGCAGTTTGCTAATGATATTGGCCGCACATCATTCTTACCTTGTTTGGGTATAAAAATTACTAAGAATTCCAACCAGGAAACCGGGATGTCTCCTGATTCGATGATTATCTGAAAATAAATCAAAATTTTTTCATGTATTGCTTGAGGTAATTTTCTCAATATAACGAAATTAATCAAATCAGGACCTGGTGCTGATTTGCTTTTAAATGAGTTTAAAGCGGAATTATATTCTTCCATATTCATTGGTTGATCAAAAATTTCTGTGTTTTTAGTTATATTCGGTTGGTTAGTGGACAGGAGATGTGATCTGTCCTGTATTTCAATATTTTCCGGTGCAATTTTGTCGAACGCTTGTAATCCCCTTTTGCTCACGCGAAACTCCAAAGTATCGCTACCAAAGCAAAATTGGCACAGGGGACAAGAAAGGAAAAAAAACACCCCAAAAAAGAGAGAGACTGCGGTGATGTGGTGTAAAGAAAAAGATTAACAAAATAGATTTGAATTAGTAAAAAAATTTAATAAAATTAAATTTATAGATTAGGTAAACTTGGTAAATGTAAACGACAATAAATTTTAAATTCAGTTAATAAGAAACAGAGTTACGCAAAATATTATATAGAAATTACCGTAATTAATTAATCAAATATAATAATAAGATATGAGCTCAATAATTAATTATTTTAGCATGCTTAGCACTGGATCCAGAATAGCGATTTGAGAAAATCGTTAAGTAAAAGACCAATTCGGTATTATAATAGTAATTATAAATAAATCAAATAAAAATCAGAAAATAATCAGATTTTTTTTATAAAAGAGATTAATAAAATTTAAATAAATAAAAAAATATTAGATTATTACTTCAAATTTTGATCTTATAGTTTAAAAAAATTTTAGAAGAAAAAAAATTAAATAAGTTACATTATAGGAAACACAAGATATTTTGTGTAACAGAATTTAATTTTACCAAAATCATCATTTATGCAATAATTTTTTTAAATAATATCAAAGTTTTTTTTATAATGATAAAGAAACATATTTATAGAAAGCCAAAATTAATACAATAATTAGATAATGAGGTAGGTGCAAAACATGTTTTGACCAGATTATGCAAAATTGCATACTTTCGCAAACATGAGAAAATTTAGAATCATATTACGATTTACAAAATAATTATAATTATAATGAAATTACATTTTATAACTAATATTTAAAATTAGTAATTTTATAAAAGAAAGAAGAGTAGAATATGAAGAAAATAGGACGATCCCGGAAGAACTTTGCTAGTTAACTAGCTGCAGACAAGTTCAAGCAAAAAGGCGACGTGTCCATTTTTAAAAATTTGAGAATCCCAATCAATTTGTTAATCATTTGAATTTGTTAATCATTGCCGATAATTCGGAAACAGGGAAATTTTATCTTGTCCCCAAAAAAAAAAATGAATTACAGATGAGTAGTATTGAAGTGATTGAATGCGATGCTTTCGGGTAAAGCTGGAAAATCCAAAATTAACCATTTGGATGTCATGCCGCATCATAAGGGTTAGATAAGTAAGAAATGGAAGAATCAGCACCCCAAAGCTGGTCCCTACAAAGAGCAGAAAACCAGGACTTAGAAAATGAGGGCCACCGCAAAAGACAAACAAAAGAAAAAAAGTAGATAAACCCCAACAGCACAGAAAAAGATAAAAAAAAATTTAATAGCAACTTTAAGAAAAGCATTAAGTTAAAATTTAAAAAAAAATTAAATTACCCAAAAGGGGTTTACAAAATTTACAAAATTAAAAAAAACATTTTCGGCTTCAATGGGTTTTAACTACCAGCAAAAGAAAAAAAGAGACTTACCGTAAAAACGGGATAGCAATTAGTCAAACAGCACAGCAGCATAACTACGCCCCGAAAAGACTCAAAAAAAATATTACGGCACATACAAATTTAAGACCCGTACATCTTCCTGACTAATTGCTAAGAGAGAGCGAGAAAACCAAATTTCTCAAAAGGAAACCTCGGTTCTGACGTCACCGACCCCCTCCATCCCGATAGACATGTCCCCAAGAACACGAAAAGCAGGAAGAGACAGATCCGACACGACAGAATACAGATAACAGCAGTCGGCAGTACAAAGACAGAACGAAATGCAAATCGATAACGAGATAACGGATTACGGCGACATTAAAAGATAACAAAATTTAAATGCAACAAGACAGAAAAGGAAAAAGAATAATAATTAAAATTAAGTAACATTAATAAAAATGTTACACGCTCTTGTCAACACGTTTTCATCAATTTTATTGGATAACATGGGTATATCTGATTGCAATTTTTTATTCTTTATAGTATTTATTTTATTCCAAACTGTTGCCGGGTTTGAGTTAATATTTAATGACTCACAATATTGTCTAAAATTATCTTTCCATATTCTATCAATCTTTTTTTTACCTCTTCTTCTAGTTCTATTGTATTTGTTTAAATTATTTATTGTTTTGTCATTTAGAAATATCTCATAGTTTTCTTTATTCTTATTTTCTATTTCCTGGCACTTTTCATTCCACCAGGTTTTTCTTTTCTCATTATTACATTTAACTTCTCTTATTATTTTACCCCCTGATTCTAGTATCGAAATAGTAATATTTTCAATAAGTTTGTTATAACTTTCATTATCTGTTATCTCGAGGTTCTCTACTTTTTCGAGGAACTTTTTTTCAAAACTACCCCAATTTACAGACCCTGTTAGAAGTTGAGGCCTGCAACTTTTGAACTTTGGTTTTTGATTAAATAACGATATTTTAATTGGGAAGTGGTCACTCCCATATTTGTAGTTCAATACCGACTATGAGCACACCGGAGCTAATTGTGGATCTATAAAGGTTAGATCGAGAGTGGATCTACAACTATCGTCTGCGGACGACCAGGTGTATTCTCCGTTATTTAACGTCATGAAATATGAGTTAGTTATTGCACTTTCTAACTTCGTTCCTTCTCTATTATTATTCAAACTGTTTGACCAGCTCTCACTAATTGCATTGAAATCTCCAAGAATTATAGTGTCCTTGAAGTTAGTTTCTAGATAATCATAGAATTTCTGCCAAAAATTGTCCTCGGTGTGCCATGCATCATTGCAAGGTCTGGGAGGGCTGTAAATGTTAACTAAGTTTATAGAACAGTTATCTTTAGTGAAATTTCTTGCAATTTGTGCTTCGACCTGATTATTCTTACAATATTCTAGAAAGTTTGTATGTGTATCGTCTAGTGATATGAATTTCAACTTAGCGTTTATGACTAGCGCTATTCCACCTCCTGTTTTTCCATCCTCCCTTTCTCGTGATATTACTTTAAATCCAGAAACAGAGAATTTATTTCCGGGCTTCAGAAATGTTTCCTCCAACGCGAAAATGTCTATTTTATGTTCATTTATCAATCCTTCTAAAGTTGATTTTTTATTTGTTATAGAACGACAGTTCCATTGTAGTATATTTAGGCACTCAAGATTGTCTCGAATATTGTTATTTGAATTATAAACCATAATCATTCAAACCTTTGAAGGTCTCAACTGACGGATTTGTCTCCATCGAGATTGAATCCTCCTCTTCCTTGTTCCCATTCTCACTGTTCTTCCTCGCTTTCTTTTCATTCAATGCTTCGTTCTCCTCGTCAGACTTGTCGCTATTCTTTCTTTTCGATTCTTTTTCTTTTTCTTGCTTGGACTGCTCATTTAGCTTCTTCATATCCAAAGCAGTTCTCGCTCTTTCTGATAGTTCTTTCCGTTTCTTCTCGGAGATTTCCGTTGGACCCTTTTTGTTTTTGTCTTTTAGCTCTTTCAGTCTCCTCCTCTCAGTTTTCTCGAGCTCTTTTTTCTTTGCACTTGCCTCTCTTTCACGGTCGCGTTCTTTCTTTTTTGCTTCAGCTTGTTCTCGCTTTTTCTTTTTCTTTGCAAAATCTCCGTCAGCTGCTTCCTTCACCAAGGTCGCCAGATCATCTCTCCTGACTACCTCTGCGAAGGTCTTTTTGTCGACCGGCGGATTACGCCCGTTATTTTCTCTCAACATGTCCTCTGCTTTTTTAAAGTCCACGTTGTGGTAAGCCATTATTACTTCTTTGATTTTTTGATTTAGTATACGATGCAAAAGGTGCAAAGATGCACCTTTTGCATCTTTGCAAAAGATGCAAAAGGTCATCTTTTGCAAGGATGACCTGCAAAAGACAGGTCATCCTTGATGCCCTGTCTTTTGCAGTTAATGCACGCGATTTCTCCAGTTTGGCACGACTCTGCGGAATGCCCAGGGAGCGAGCATTTTCCACACGTCACCGGTTTGAGCTTATTCCTGCAAAAGTCTCCAATGTGACCGAACCTATGGCAATGATTGCATCGCCTGGGTCGATCGACATAGGGGTTGACACTCACAATCAACCTCCAGTGTACCGCCTTGGACGGAACCATGGTGGTTTTGCACCGTATTTTGAATAAGTCGGAATCGACAAGTTTAGGAACATTCCTACCCTTATCATTTACTTCGAAGATTATCTTACCATTCGACGCGTCTCTATCGATTTTTTTTATCCTCTCCGCTTTAACGATTTTGGGGAATGGATCCTCCTCGCCCGGTGGAGGGCGAATCCATTCCACTAGTTCGTCCGGTGAAACAGTTTTATCAAAAATACCGTAAATCACGAAGTCTTTGAACAACTTAAAGTTTGGAATAAATGCCTGCCAAGTGTCGTTTTCGAAAATTTTCTTCGATTCTCTGTTGAACAGATCGATGATCTCATTAGCTATCATGAAATTGTTGAAGAAATATTTGAAACGATTGAAGCCGGCTTTTCGCAGACCAAAACCCATATTATACGTCTTTCCGAATAATTTAATCATTCGTCTCATGAAACTGTGTTGATGTTTGTCGCTATCCCCATCCCCGTCCGTTCTTACGAACATGACCAGGTACGGACCACAGTGACCCCCATCGTATCTGTAAACACCGCGGTCGTCCGTTACCGGACTCTCAACCCGCCCGTTCGAGTTCATTTCGAGGAGTGTATCACGTCCCCGCGCCAATGGCACCCGAAAGCGCGGCAAAGTCACGAAGTTAGTTAGGTTATGCTTCCGAACAGGAGTAAAAAAAACGACTCTTACCTTCACAGTTCTGTCTAAGAGTTATTCGAAGACAGAATTTCGCACCCGAAACTCTCTCCGACCAGTCAACGGCTAGTCGCGACTTACTTTTTGCTTAAATCGCTTTATTTTCAGCTAGATACTACCACACGATCCTCACTGGTAGGAGCGCCAACCGGAATTTAACATGTCCCAACCTCAGAGAATTTGTTCTAGACACTGTTATTTAAATTGTTGACTACACGTTTTTTCACAAAATTTTTTTTTTTTGTTATAGTCAATTTCTACTAGATCTGGACCAACATCTGAAATATCACCAGCTGTTTTTAATTTTAAATAAAAGTCATGAAACACAGATGGTATGCCTCTGAAATTGCTACCATATCGGAGTACTGCTTTTTAACTTGAACGTTACAAATACTACTTTGCTTACCTCTACGTTGAAAACTAACTTGCTTGAAATCAGTTTTTTCTTCAAGACATTCTTTATATAGTAAGATACCTTCACTTCTGGTGTAACACAGTCACTGAATACTGTGCCATTTGAAAGGATCCCCCTCTGTATTTTTTTCCTGTTAACTAAAACAGTTTTTAACAAGCCAGAGAAGTCAAAAAAGTTATCTTCCATCATTTCACATACAGCAAATTGTTGCTTCCTCCCAGTGCTTCTAACCAACTGATACCAATCATGAGGATGATATATTGGCATTGGCAGCTGCTTGCTTCTTTTGCTTTTCAATTAATGCATGGTCAACATCACATTTAAGATGAGTATGGCCAGCGACTAGAAATTTATGATTTATGACACTGAAATGTGGGAAGTCAGCCATTGCCTTCATAGCCATGTGAGAGTTTTTCTTCTGTCCACCACAGATGTCAGAATACGAAGTAACCTCTTTCACATTTTCAGAAATGTTGCTCAAGTGACGATATACACATGAGGCTATTTCATTTGCACCTCTACCAGCGAAACTTTCATGCCACATATATTGAGAAATGCCAGCCTCTGTGTCATGGATTGTTAAATTATAAGTCCATAACTGATGTTTGTAGAGTACTACAGACGTACAGAGAAATGGTGTCGGTAAACACTGCTGAAGATCAAAGACAAAAGATTTCTTTGTCGTATTAATTTTAGCAGCTTCCTTATCAGTCCTGTTTGACTCATAACCTGCATTAGCAGCTTCGTGATGGACTGCAAGTTCCTTTTCAGAATTTGATTTGCCACATTCATCTCCAATTTCAGTAGCAACTTTTATTTTCATGGACAGTAGATCACACTTGTGGCATGTGTCAACTTTTGGTTTCTTAAAACACAATTTCATGTTGTGGAATTCTCGCTCATAGAATTTTCTGCTCACAGGCTTTTCAGTCTTCTCACAGTACAAATCATACATGATTCTTAAATTTAATTGTGACGTTAGATATTTTTTATCGTTTGTTATTCGGGTGTAATGACTTTCATGTAAAGGAAAAGATTTTAAATGCACTCTTACTTTTTCTAGGTCATCCTCAGTTTTTTTTTTGTAAACTGAAGGAAGCTTCTCTGATCAGGTTTTGTAATGCCTGACAGACTTGAAGATTTGTTTTTCAAAGAATTCATAACAAACCTATCCTTCTCATCAAGTGTTTTAGTAAAACATCCCTTACAAACAACATGTATCTCACCTCTGATTTGGAAAAGATATTCATAAGTAATGTTTCTAGTTTTACAACTTTCATGCTTTCACTTTCTTGTGTAAAGTACTTCTTTCTTACTAGTATGAGAAGCTATAAAAGCTACTCTTTTATCATGTGAACCTAAACTCTAGTACTCATTAAAAATAGTATTCCGTACTATTCATCAGTTAAAAACTGATTAAGGTACACCGGGGTAAGTGGACCCCAAAATTTATAGAATTGAAATTCTTTTTGTTATTACTCATTCAGTTATCAACAAATTTTGATTATATTTCATACATAGCTTCTGCCACTCAATACCTCATCTGAAACCATAGTGAGATAATTACTGTTAGCTTATTTACCAATCAGCTATGGAAAAAAAAATGTGACAGTAGGATCCACTTGCCCCACACTAAGGGGCAAGTGGAACCTTCGGCTATTCTTTTCATTTAAAAGCTACAGGACGAAAAAGGGCAAGTGGGCAAAAAGGGCATCCTTTAGCCCTTCCAGTCGCTTCGGTACTGTGGCAAGAAGTGGACCATGGGTAAGAGTGTCGGAGCTCTTACTGCTGCGTGCGAGCCTCTGGGACGTCGGTATCAGTGGGTCAGGCAGTACCTGACTCCCCGGCCCGGATAAAATATGTGGGAGATGGCTGCCGGGAGTACTCGGCCGGGTCCTTCTTTTTACTAGGGACCTGCGGCGTGCACGGGTCATCTCTCCGCCCGCACCTTGCTTTCACGATGACTGGAAAAGCACTTAAGATAATGTTACACAAACAATCTTCCCCCGGTATGAAAAGACTATGGTCTAGCTTGTCGGACGATAGTGATAACAGTGGTGATAACACAGACAAATTTTTTGTTGTTCGTTGTGTTGCAGAAGAAGGGTCGCTGTCAAAAGTTTCCCCCTTCATTATTAACAGGTCTGTTCAGTCGGTTTGTGGCTCGCCACACTCTATTAAGAAATTAAGGAATGGTACTTTGTTAATTGAAACAACGTCTGCGAAGCAAAGTAGCAGCGTTGGTAAAATTGCTCAAATCGGAAGTACTGCAGTTACCGTTGAACCGCATAGGTCCCTCAACTCATCTCGAGGAGTAGTTTACTCTCGAGATATACAAGATATGTCTGAGGCTGAGTTATTGGAGGAGCTTACCTCCCAGAGAGTGACGCAAGTCAAAAGAGTTACGCGTCGGGAAAATGGAATTGATATCGGTACCCCGACACTTATCATAACATTTTCCACCCTCCGGATCGTCTTAAGTTGGGTTACTTGTCTGTTCCAGTGAGACCGTATGTCCCAAACCCTCTGCGCTGTTTTCAGTGCCAGGAATACGGACATACGAAAACAAACTGCAAGAAACCTGCGATATGCGCCAAGTGCAGTTCACCTGACCACTTAGACAGCGAATGCACTTCTGAAAATGAACTCTGTGCAAACTGTAAAGGAAGTCATTCAGCAAAGTCTCAGGAATGCCCCAAGTATAAAGAAGAACGGCAAATTCAGAAAATTTCGTCTGAACAGAAGCTTTCTTTTCCGGCTGCCCGGAGCGAGTACAGAAAACGAAATAGCATTCGAAATGCAGTCCAGCCTGACATTTCGTTTGCAGCTGCAACTAGTGTCCAGTCTCGTGTGTCTGGTGAGTGCTCGTCATGCGTTGAGTTGAAGAGTGTTGTTAAGAACCTCACTAAAAAGGTTGCTTCCCTAACTTCTGCACTAAAAGCGTTATTAGGCACCAAGCAAACAGAAATTGGTTCAAAGAGCTCAGTGTCTCAAGTGTGTAACCTTTCTGCGACGCAGAGTACAAAAGCTCAGCTATCAAGTAAGACAGCCTCTACCTCAAAGGGAAAACCCCTTTCAGTATCCAAGACGCTTCCAGCGGAAGCGTCTAAATTTCTAAAATCTCCTCCGTCTGGGTCCAAGATCCACGATATGATAGGAGATTCATCGGCCCTAGAAAAGGGCTTTATACAAGTAAAAGGGAAAAAAGGGAAGGAGAAAATTGTGTTTGAAACGTAACTCCTCCGTTGCGAAATACCCTTTAATAGTTTAATTCAATGGAATGTTCGCGGGATCCGGTCTAGGTATGAAGATATAAAGATATTGATCCGGGATAAGTGTCCGTTTGCGCTTTGCCTGCAAGAGACGATGTTACAACCTGATATCCGATTATCCTTTCGTGGATACGAAATGTTTAGGAAAGATTCCCTGCATGGTGGCCCTGGTGATGGGGTTGCAATATTACTTCACCAGTCAATGCAAGGGATGGGTCTGGGTCAAACGGATATTCAGGCTGTAGCAATCAAAATAACTCCCGGTGTCGGTTTGCGTGTGTAATGTTTATTTACCACCAAACACAGACATTTCATACCTAGCCATGAGAGAATTGCTGGAACAGTTACCAGCTCCATATATCGTCTTAGGAGATTTCAATGGTCACCATTATTCTTGGGGCTCCTCACTGTGCAATGGTAGAGGTCACATGGTGGAGAGGGTCCGGAGTGATTTAGACTTATGTCTGTCTATTGAACGATGGATCTGAAACATTCATGTCATCCTCAACAGGATCCTGGTCGTGCTTGGACCTTACTTTCTGCAGCCCGTCCCTTGTTCCAAGGTTGATGTGGAGAGTACTGCCAGACCTGTACGGAAGTGATCACCGACCGGTGGTGGTCGAATTTTTTGACTATCACCCTGGCGATGACCTTCCGAAAAGATGGATTGAAAAGCTTGCACGGTGCAATGAGTTTTCAAGTTTAATGGAATCTGAATATGAAGATGATGATGATGCACGAAAGCTGTGGTCTTCCTTTGTAGAGAGGATGTCTGCAGCAGCTGCCCAGAGCATTCCTAAAACATCGGGAAAAGCGCAGCGTCCGCCGGTACCCTGGTGGAATGATCGTTGTAAGGAGGCTCTTCAGGACCGCCGTAGGACCTTGCGAATGTTTAGTCGCAGACCTACGGATGCAAACCTGGAAGCGTACCGAAGAGCTCGGGCCTGCTGTAGGCGTGTTTTTCTTGAGAGTAAGAGGGAGTCGTGGAGCCGTTACGTTGAAGATATTAAAAGGAGTACCCCTGTGACAACGGTATGGAGAAAACTGCGTTCGGTATGTGGGAGGACGTCTCCACATCGAATCGCAGGGTTGCAAGTTGACGGTTCTGTGATCACATCACAGTCCGACATCGCTAACGTAATTGGTTCTATCTTTAAATCAGCTTCCCTCACGTCTTCATATTCAGTACAGTTTCAAAATTATAAGAAAACCATTGAATCTCTTCCTTTCCATACAGCGGACTCGAATGATCCTCTAACCATTCCTTTTTCATTGCCTGAGCTTAGAAAAGCGCTCAAAGTATCTCGAAATTCCTCACCTGGAGGAGATGAAATTACACTTTCGATGATAGCGCATTTACCGGATTCTGGGTTAAGGCAACTGCTACATATTTTTAATAAAATATACGCTTTTAGAAAGCTTCCAAAAACTTGGAAAGAAGCAATTGTTGTTCCGATTCTGAAACCTGGTAAAGATAAAACATTGGCCTCCAACTACCGTCCCATTTCAAGTATTGTTGTATTGACAAGTATTGTTTGTAAGGTCATGGAAAGAATGGTGAACAGTCGTCTCATGTGGTATCTGGAAAAGAATAACTTCCTCGCTCCTGAACAGAGCGGATTTCGGAGAGGGAGGTCTTCGACGGACCACTTGGTGGCCCTTGAGACGGCTATCTGCAATGCGTTTGCATTGCGGCAGCGCCTCGTTGCCGTATTCTTTGATTTGAAAAAAGCATATGATACGGCTTGGCGTCGAGGTATTCTTAATACCTTGCGGGATTGGGGCATCGCTGGAAACATGTTCGCCTTCATCAAGGACTTTCTAGATGAACGATCGTTCCGTGTAAGGGTTGGTCAGTGTCTGTCCGACAGGTTTGACTTGGATAATGGTATACCGCAAGGAAGTGTAATTAGTTGTACCCTATTTGCGGTTGCCATAAACAATATTGTGAAAAGTTGCGTATACCCTGTTAAATGTTCGTTGCTTGTTGATGATTTTGCGATATATGTTGCATCTAGAAATGTTGTCTCAGCTGAACGAGCTCTACAGCTAACTATATACCGTCTTGAAGAATGGTCACGGCAGACTGGCTTTAGTTTTTCTCCTGAGAAGACTAAATGCATTCAGTTTTGCCGAATACGGACTGATAATGTTCCAAGACTGTATTTAATGAGACAGCATATCGAAGTTAGCACTGAAATCAGGTTTTTAGGTGTTGTATTCGAGAAAAGACTTACATGGGTTCCGCATATTAAAGACCTACGGGCTAGGTGCTTAAAGGTGGTTGATATTCTGCGTGTTCTTACAGGTACAGGTTGGGGAGCTGATAGATCATGTATGATAAGGTTCTACAAGGCTCTAGTGCGATCACGTATAGATTTTGGCGCTGTAGCCTACTCATCTGCTACTTCCACTTCGCTTAGAATGCTTGACACGGTCCACAATTCATGTTTACGATTGTCTACAGGTGCTTTTCGTTCTAGCCCTGTTGTCAGCATCTTAGTTGAAAGTGGAGAAATGTCGTTACACAGACGTCGCCAGCAGCTTCTATTGACGTACTTTGCTAAGTTGAAAGCTAGACCTTACCATTTTTTGCATGACATCATTCTCAACATCCCCTGTCATGATTTGCATCTGATGAACGCCCGACAGCCTTCACCCTTCGGTGTAAGAGCGTTGGAGATATGCAACAACCTCGATATTGCGATTCCTCGTGTCTACCCATGTAATTCTTGTCTATTTCCACCCTGGACCATCGCTCAGTTACACTTTAACTTTGAGATGTGTAAATCCTCAAAGGCAGGAACAAGCTCTGTGGTGTTTAATAGCATTTGCAGTGAGTTAGTTGAAGCTATTAAACCATCTACGGTTGTATACACTGATGGATCAAAGTCGGATGTTGGAGTTGGTTGCTCGTTTGTTGCTAATGGGAGAACCTATTTGTTTGGATTACCTGCGGGAACCAGTATTTACACGGCTGAACTTTATGCAATTAGTAAAGCTCTGTCTGTGGTCTGTGTGCGTGGGCGTCGGGTGTTGGTGTGCACTGATTCACTCAGTGCCCTGCAGTCGATCAGTGATATATATTCACGCCACCCGCTAGTTGCAGATGTCCACGGCACCGTGAAGCAGCTTAACGATAGAGGAGTAAGTGTTGTTTTCTGCTGGGTTCCGGGTCATGCTGGAATCCCGGGAAATGAGGCTGCTGATTTGGCCGCTAAGGAGGCGGCTCGTCAACCGGCTTTCACACAATATCTGACAATGTCTGATTTCGTTAGTCTGGTGAAGCGGGTCATCACTGATTCCTGGCAGGTAGAATGGACTGGCTCTCATGGCAACAAGCTACGTGACATAAAACCTATTGTTAAGCCTTGGCCTACGTCACTGAGGAAGAACAGAAGGGAAGAAGTTGTCATCGTGCGACTTAGAATTGGGCACACCAGATTAACCCATGGGTATCTCATGACGTCTGGTGATGCTCCAGTTTGTGGCAGGTGCGATTGTCCTTTGACAGTCAAACATGTATTGGTTGATTTCGTCTGCTACGCAGCTTTGCGTCGGCGATTCAGAATTCCCTCTGAATTAAGGAATATATTCGGTGACGAAAGCTGTATTTTGGACGCGGCTTTGAATTTTTTACGATCGATCAGTGTATACAACAGTGTCTAATGTCCTATTAGTTGTACCCTATGGTATGTGTTTTATTTTAGTTATACGTTTATATTATACGTCATATGTCTGTGATATTTTCTTTTTTTTTTAATGCAATTTTTTAATTTTTTGGTTGTGATACTAGTTTTTAAGATTTTAATTACATAAGTGTCAATGTCTTTTTTGTGTTTTTTTTTTAACTGTGATATTAAGTTTAAGTTTATGTGTGTATGTTTTTTTGTGTTTTTAGCGTTTTTTTTTTTAGCCTGTTATGTCTGTGATACTAGTTTATAAGATTTTAGCTATTATATATATATATATATATATATATATATATATATATATATGTACATGTACGCGGGGTACCCCGGACAGAGTGCGTGAATCTTGCTCGATGTACCGGCCAGTCGAAGTTAATCCGGCCAGCTATAAGTTAAACCGGCCAGGCCGGCTAACCGCTGATATTTTATACAGTATACTGCCTGACTGTGCTGCTATCTACATTATATTCTCTATTACTTTCTCTGTTACCCTAACCTTAACCTTTAACGTACGGACTGTTTTAGTAATTTTGCAAAACATCAAACTAATCATAAGAGTCTTGCAAATAAATTCTTTTATCTTATTTACTAATAGATATAAAATTCTGAAAAAAATACAGTTAATTTATGAAATACGTACCAATTTTTTGAATATAACATTTTGAAAATAACTTTACTATTGTCTTCGCTGTGGCTAGCGAAAAATTTCGCACGGTAATATAAAGTACTTGGTGTACATTTTTTACTCTGAAGGGCTTAAAATTCAGTTTATCAAAATATTTTATAGAATATATTTTGTAAAGAAGAATTTTCCTTAAAAATGGGTAATTTTCAATTCATTTTCTGAAAAATTTGTAAAGAGTTACAAATATTTTAAATAGTACATGTTTTTACAAAAATGTCCTTCAAATTTATCATAACGATCTTGCGAATAAACTCTTTTATCTTATTTACTTAGGGCTGTTCTTATGGGCAAAGCTGAATAGAACATTGCTTACTGTATAAATACATGTTTTGATAAACATTGTAAGAGGTCTGGAACGCAAATGGCAGAGCTTTTACTAAGCCAATGCAATACTAACAAAAATCATTCATTAACAACTAACAAAAATCGTAAACCTGTTAAATGAGACCTTCTGCCTTTTCAAGGGCAAACTACCAACGTATAAACATTCATACTTCACACACACACACAAGAAACACGTGTATTTTAATTTGTGTGGGTGTTAACAACCATTCTTCTTCTACGACAAAAAACTGGATTTCCTTACATGCTACCAACATTTTAAACTGAAATAAAAAATTTCCCTTTCATGATATTTTATTTCTGATTGCACTGTTACACACATTAGAAAATTCCCTGCAAGAAAACTATACTATTTCCTGTGGTTAAGTTGACAATTAGTACGGAGCGTCTCTTTTAAAACTCTCTGAACACATCTGTTGTTAAAAGCCACTGAAACAGCATCCCGTGTTTTAAAGGTTAAAAACGCAGGCCATGTATCTCGCCTGGAACCATCTGGAAAGTAATAGCTAAATACTAATTATTTTACCTTGTTTTATAATTATGTACATATACTCCACGTCATTTTTTTTAGGTTCTGTGTTATACTTATATCTTCAACTTTAATCAAACAATTATTTGCTTTTGAGTGATTGATTAGTCTGTTGGTTACTGTGAGTTTATTCCTTTGAATTCAGTTTGAAAACAAATAATTTGGCTTTGGAATTATCTAGAAGGATATCTTAAAGTATATCAAGTAAGTAATTATATCTCTTCAAGCCAATAGGTTAATGAGATATTAAAAATTATAAACGCAGTTGGTAGGCTTTTGTTCATTACCCAATGTTATTCAAGGAGAACCAACTTTTAAGATTCCTTGCTCTTTTATAAACAGATAGGCCCCGACTACTCATGAAACTTGTTAAGTGGCTTTAGCCTATAATAACTACTATCAGGTGTTTGTATGTAAACGAAAATTGCGACAGTATTTGTGCAAGTTTTGCTTGAAAACTTTATCTCTTTATTGCAAGACTTCGAGTTGCCATTGAAGTTTGAAATCGCCCACACAAAGTATTTTGTAAATATTTAATGTTTGTTTTCCCTTTTAAAGTAATGTTTCCGACAAAAACCAGTGACTCTCAAAAATTTCTCAGTTAAAAAACATAAAGTTAAGTATAGTTCTACTGGATATTAACAACAGTAGGCCTACTCTATTATGCACATTTACCAAATGGACCGCTTCTCTAAAATTTGAACAATATAAAATATAGGCTAAATTAAAGGAATAGTTTGCTTTGATAGGAGCGAAAATGTAAACAAAAGAACATCTGGTCAACTGTGCCGAATGCCGCATGTGTCACTAGTTGTTCTTGAAAATATTTTGTCTTGCATAGGCTTAAGATATATTTTGTTTGGGGAAAAGATAAGTGGCTATATATGGTTAGAGGTTTAAGTTATATTTGTATTGTAAATTTACCAGATATAACGCATGTTGGCTGTAATAATGGTAGGTACCGGTATGAATATTTTTTATTGTGCAGCTTGTTATTAGGAAAACAATTTCAGGAATGTTTTTCTTAATCATGGTAACTTACCACAGAAATGTTAATATAAACAGTTGTTACGAGATTATTTTTTTATGTTCAAATTCACTAAATAAATTGCCATTAATAGTTCTTCAACAAAAACTTTTTCATTTGGAAATTTGAGGTTTTAAATCTTATTCCTAAGTGGCAAAGTGGTGGTTTAATTTGGAGTAAACTTTTTCTTTATATAATATTCAATAAAGAAATGAGATATTGTAGGGTGGGATGTTGGTCATTTAACTTGTATAACTTAAAAGAAGTTCCTTAGTAGAAAACTTTTTCAAGTAGACAAGTGTGCATGAAAATAAACCAAGAATATGAAACTTAAAATTTGGTCAGAAAGAATATTTTTAATGTATGTACGGAACTTAACCTGGTGTAAAGCCACATCATGCTGCATAAGGTGACAAGTAAGATTATTTTAAATGCTCTTTATATATCACCAATTTCTTTTAATCAAACAGCTAGGCTAGCTGTATAGGTCATACTAACAATGTATTTTTCCTAATCTAGCACACTTTAATTTTCAAAATTAATTTATTTTCATATGTATATTATTGGTTGTATTGCATACATAGGTACCCCTCTAGCTTATAGATGTTTTAAGGGAAGCAATAAACACTGACTTTCATCCTTAAACTTTTACAGTAAAATTTACAATTATGAACCCCCATCGCAGCAAACCTGCATACTCAATGGGGTAAAAGTCTGTTATGTGCCACTAATACAATTTTTCCCAAACAGGCTTATATAGTACAGTGATTGAAACTGTTTGTATTTAATAATAAGAAAAAAGACAAATATAGTAAAATAGTAGTTTACTGGAGTAAACTTAGTTGAAGCTGGGTTACATTACGTTAGTTTAGGCTACATTAGTTTAGGTTATGGTAGCCCTATCTGCATGTCCGAGTCAGATAAGAGAAGATCGAAAGAATACGGAATGGAATACATTTACACGTTTACATTTTACTATATTATCAGTTCAGTCAATAAGAAATTAAAGTTAGTTTTATATAGTTTAGAGTCAATTTAAAAAAGTTTAAGCGTTGGGGGCACATAATGGATATGTAGTGCGAAAGGAAGTGATGTAATATGCTCATTTAAAAATGTGATAGGCTATACTATTGTATCTGTTCTGATTTTGTTTTAAGTTTAATTGTCTGCTTTTCTTAGATTAAATTATGTCACAAAAAAAACTCATTTCCCTTGTCGAGGCAAGAGGCTTCTGGATTTGGCTCTTGCATTTGAGCAGAAAAATGAAGGCGAGTAAATAGGAATTCAGGGGCAGGTTCTATGCCAGTGTTTGATATAGGCCTTATTATTTTAGTAAATAATAAAGTAGAACCTCGGTTACATGACAACCTTGATAACCGTCTGGTGCATTTCTTAAATCCTCTTGAAATTACCATAACTCTCAGTGTTCAATGTTCTTCCATAACACAGCTTTTTTTTATCTAAAAGACTTCGATAACACCTATTTATCCCTGTTCACATCATAACTCTGAGTCTCTTTAACACAACACAATTTTTTTTGGAATCAACCTCAGCAACACGAACCCAAGCTTCGAGTTAACAGCATCCTTGGTAAGTGACTCAACGGAAACAATGTTTTGGGAGGAACAACAACCGTTCAGATTTAAGTCCAAACTTGAAAACCCCGCCTCCTCCTTCTAATCCTCGGTAAAAATGATATCTGTGACTGTTGCAAATATGCGTTGTCTTATCATTGCCTAAACAGCATAATGTCTGAAAAAAATAACTTATCTATCCAATTTGGTACATGCGTAGTTTTAGTAGAAGAACACAGTAAATTACACTTTAGAACTACAAATTGTTTAAAGGTTTCTATAGTTTCCAGTAACTAACCTTAATAACACTACTATTGGCCAAAACTACCGTGATAATACAACATTTGAAAACAATACTGTTTTCTAAACCCCTTTGAGAGTCTTCTTTAAAGGTTCTACTGTATTTACTTATAGAAAATAACTAATACACTTTTGGTTGTTTTAATCATTTTGTGTTTTAAATACCAACCCCAACGCCTTTAAGTACATTGTCAGATTGTCAGAGTAATCGTGAGTCATTTCCATTGAAGACCGCTACCGTCATTCATTTGGCCTTCAGTTACGCCGTTCTGATCCTCATGAAAAGTAACTTTTTATACTCTTTAACTACTTTACACAGGCCTAATTTGTCGTTTAGGTACGTCTGCGTTGGTTGTGGTATACAGTCGTTGTAAGTGAAGGCTGAGAATCCAAATGATATCTCGCTGGGTGTGTTTGTGTATTTTCCTAAAGTTGGTTTTGAATTAGAACAGCCTGACCTAAGTGCCATTTTTATTTTTATTTAAGTGTGTCATTTTTATTTTAAATGCTGATTTTCAAAACTGCCTTATACTGCTCTGTGGCTGTTAGATTAGGTTAAGTTACATTCCGATATTTTATCTTTATTAGTATATTAAAATGTTGAGGTTATTTTTATTAATGTATTTGAATATGAAAAGCTTTTGTCTGAGGCCAGTATTACTAATTATTACCTTACTGTGTTTCCACTACCTAGTACTGATTGTGTATTGTGACGAAATAAGTGCCTACAGCAACTTGCCAATGCAGAATTTGGAGGCCGCGGATTGAGGACAACTTATAATGCACAATGCTTATAGTATTTGCAATGCAGGTTCTTCTATCCTACTGAATGAATCAGCATCCTACTAAATATGACAGGCTAGGATTGTGATAGTATTTTTCACGTTTAATACTGAGCCAATTAAAAATTACAATCCGGGGCTACTCACAGTCTTGAGTAAGATCTATGTCTATGGCATGCCATAGTCACCCTGACCTTTTGTCACTTGGTTACGGGAAAAAGTTACTTTTCATGAGGATCAGAACGGCGTAACTGAAGGCCAAATGAATGATGGTAGCGGTCTTCAATGGAAATGATTTAATTGATTTTATTTGCAGTATTCCTAATTGGCTTTATACATTGACTGTTAGGTCACTTATTTAAAACTGTGCTTTTCATTATGTTATGTTTAGTTTTGTATTACTACAATGTTACATTACAAAAATATTTTAATATATGAAAATGTTCTTGGTTAAGGTAGTTATTTCAATGATTATCCTGTTTTTTCCTAAGAAATAGGACAATATCAGTTAAATATAGTATTTATTAATAATGACTACTATTAAATTTGCTGATTATGGTCTTTAAAATTATAAAATTCTAATTTATGGTGGTGTAAAAGCATTTAATTCTTTTGCAAACAGTTAGTCTGTTTTTAAGCAGCGGAATATTTTAAAAAGCAAATTATTTATACTTCGTTCAGTCGCAACAAATTCATATACTAGGCATAAGTTGACAAAATATTTCCCGCTCAAAATATAAAACCCAACCCTGGTGATAAATGTGCTTCATTATACTCTCAGTGTAAATGGTAAATAAAATACATGTAGCATTGGAAACAACAATAAGAAAATAATTTCTAACCTAAATATTAAAAAAATTAAAATTCCAAACATTGGCGAGTTCATTTTCCTTGATAGTTATTTGGCCAATGAGACACTGTAATTTCTTGAGCAGTGTTGAGAAATCAAGTTTTTAAAATACTTAAAATAGAATGGGATAGTTTCAATTTCTTTTTATTTACATTGTCAATGAACATGTTAACTTGAGCTGGAGTCCGGCCAGGTAATAGGTTATTCTTCGCTAAGAATTCTTTACACTTAAGTCCAGGATTTTTACCATTTACTATGAACTCAGCAAAATACTTAACAACCGTCTGTTTATCACCTTCTGACCATTTCTTTCTTTTATTAACACTGCTAGTATTCTTTTTTTTCTTTACAACTTTTATCCTTCCTTTTCTTGCTTCAGAACTGTAACAGTCTTCCTCTTCAGTAGAGTGTTCCTCTTCTGGATTAAATGAAGAATCATCGACTTCCTCTTCTGGATTAAATGAAGGATCATCGAATTCCTCTTCTTCAGTAGTAGCGTTCATACTAGGAGTTGGGTATTCTAATCTTCTTTGCT